>CM035843.1:78158097-79587451 GCA_020510985.1 Pholidichthys leucotaenia | reverse complement strand
GGGCCGCTACCCAGGGGAGCAACACCCGCAACGGCGGACCTCCTTCTCCCTCCAGGCGGCGGACTTATTCATCTCCCAGCTAATTAGCCCGCAGACACTGTCTCCCTGGCTGCAGCTTCAGTGCGACCTGAAGACTCATCTACATCTGTTGACAGTAAGCCCAGTAACATCAAACGTGCTGCATAGGTGTACTGTTGCTAACGGCCCTTCTCTCTGTTTCAGGGTTGCCAGTCTGTACGGTGCTCTGCTGGCCCAGCTGGAACACACGGATTGCACTACACTACATTACACCTCATAACCACACTCACGCATCCACTCATTCACGTTAACAAATAAAGTACGTTAATTGTGTTAATCCTGAGTTGTGTCTGTCTGTGGGTCACCTGAACCATGTCATTCACAAGGTTTTCACACACTGTTGCTGGTATTTTGGCCCATTCCTCCATGCAGATCTCCTCTAGAGCAGTGATGTTTTGGGGCTGTCGCTGGGCAACACAGACTTACAACTCCCTCCAAAGATTTTCTATGGGGTTGAGATCTGGAGACTGGCTAGGCCACTCCAGGACCTTGAAATGCTTCTTACGGAGCCACTCCTTTGTTGCCCGGGCGGTGTGTTTGGGATCATTGTCTTGCTGAAAGACCCAGCCACGTTTCATCTTCAGTGCCCTTGCTGATGGAAGGAGGTTTTCACTCAAAATTTCACGATACATGGCCCCATTCATTCTTTCCTTTACACGGATCAGTCGTCCTGGTCCCTTTGCAGAAAAACAGCCCCAAAGCATGATGTTTCCACCCCCATGCTTCACAGTAGGTATGGTGTTCTTTGGATGCAACTCAGCATTCTTTCTCCTCCGAACACGACAAGTTGAGTTTTTACCAAAAAGTTCTATTTTGGTTTCATCTGACCATATGACATTCTCCCAATCCTCTTCTGGATCATCCAAATGCTTTCTAGCAAACTTCAGACGGGCCTGGACATGTGCTGACTTAAGCAGGGGGACACATCTGGCACTGCAGGATTTGAGTCCCTGGCGGCGTAGTGTGTTACTAATGTAGCCTTTGTTACTTTGGTCCCAGCTCTCTGCAGATCATTCACTAGGTCCCCCCGTGTGGTTCTGGGATTTTTGCTCACCATTCTCGTGATCATTTTGACCCCACGGGGTGAGATCTTGCGTGGAGCCTCAGATCGAGGGAGATTATCAGTGGTCTTGTATGTCTTCCTTTTCTAATAATTGCTCCCACAGTTGATTTCTTCACACCAAGCTGCTTACCTATTGCAGATTCAGTCTTCCCAGCCTGGTGCAGATCTAGAATTTTGTTTCTGGTGTCCTTTGACAGCTCTTTGGTCTTGGCCATAGTGGAGTTTGGAGTCTGACTGTTTGAGGTTGTGGACAGGTGTCTTTTATACTGATAACGAGTTCAAACAGGTGCCATTAATACAGGTAACGAGTGGAGGACAGAGGAGCCTCTTAAAGAAGAAGTTACTTGTCTGTGAGAGCCAGAAATCTTGCTTGTTTGTAGGTGAACAAATACTTATTTTCCACCATAATTTGCAAATATATTAGACTTGATTGGGTTTTCTCAGAAAGTAGGAAATTCTACTCATTACTTCCACCATACATTGGACCTTGTTCTGACATATGGCATAGAAATAGAAAATCTTGTAGTGTCTCCTCATAACCCTGTACTGTCAGACCATTGTCTGTTAACCTTTGATTTTACTATTTCTGACTATTTGGCCCCTAAAGAAAAATATTATTACAGTAGATGCCTCTCAGATGATGCTGTTACCAAATTTATGCAGATTGTTTCCTCTATGCCATGTGTCAACACAACGGAAATAAGCTATAGACAGCTTGCTCCTTCTGTAATTGATAACATGGTGGATAGTGTTACAGCTTCTCTGCATCAGACTCTAGACTTGGTGGCCCCCTTAAAAAAGAAAAAGTCTAATCAGAGATTTCTAACTCCTTGGTTCAACACAGAAACTCATAGCTTAAAACAGAAGACTCGTCAATTAGAAAGAAAATGGCACTCCACTAATTTAGATGAAATCTATTTAGCTTGGAGAAATCATCTTTTAATTTATAAAAAATCTCTTAGAAAAGCTAGAACGAGTTATTACTCTGCATTAATAGAAGAGAACAAGAATAATCCCAGGTTTCTTTTCAGCACTGTAGCCAGGTTGACAAAGAGTCAGGACTCTGTCAATCCTAGCATTCCCTTAGAGCTTACTAGTCAGAACTTTATGAACTTTTTCAATAATAAAATTTCATCCATCAGAGATAAAATCAATCAGATTCTTCCCACAGTTAACTTAAATACTGTAACTACTACAACTCCTTCTATTGATGTCTGTCTTGATGAGTTTACTCCAATCGACCTTTGTGAGTTAGACAAAATAGTTTCCTCATCCAAATCTTCAACTTGTCTTTTAGACCCTATTCCTACCAGGTTATTTAAAGAAGTCTTCCCACTTATTGGTAGCTTTATTCTTCATATAATCAATTCTTCATTAACTTTAGGCCATGTACCGCAGGCTTTAAAACGGCTGTAATTAAACCCTTACTCAAAAAGCTAATGCTAGATCCAGGAGCTTTAGCTAACTATAGACCAATCTCTAATCTCCCTTTCATTTCAAAAATCTTAGAGTTGTTGCTATGCAATTATTTGACCACCTGCAGGGAAATGGTTTACTTGAAGAGTTTCAATCTGGGTTTAGAATCCATCATAGTACTGAAACAGCCTTAGCGAAGGTCACTAACGACCTCCTCATCGCATCTGATAATGGACTGGTTTCTGTACTTGTCCTTTTAGACCTTAGTGCAGCTTTTGATACTATCGATCATAATATTCTACTTGATAGATTAGAACACTATGTTGGACTTAATGGAACTTTGTTGCAGTGGTTTAGATCTTATTTATCTGATAGGTTCCAGTTTGTTCATGTAAATAATGAGTTTTCTTTCAACTCAAAGCTTAGTCATGGAGTTCCACAGGGATCTGTGCTAGGCCCTACTCTTTTTAGTTTATATATGCTTCTGTTAGGCAACATTATTAGAAAGCACTGTATACATTTTCATTGTTATGCAGATGACACACAATTATACCTGTCAATGAAGCCAGATGATAGTAATCAATTAGCCAAGTTAGAAGCCTGTCTTAAGGAAATCAAAGCTTGGATGACTTGTAATTTCCTGCTATTAAATTCAGATAAGACTGAAGTCATTCTTGTTGGTCCAAAAAACCTTAGAAATTCCTTTCCAAATCAAACTTTCAGTTTGGATGTGGTTACTCTTTCTCTTAATAGCTCTGTGAGGAACCTTGGAATTATTTTTGATCAAGATCTGTCCTTCAATTCACATATTAAATTTGTTTCTAAGACTGCCTTCTATCATTTGGGTAATATTGCCAAGATTAGGAGCATCTTGTCTCAGAGTGATGCTGAGAAACTGATCCACGCTTTTGTTAGCTCGAGATTAGATTATTGTAATTCTTTATTATCAGGCTGTCCTAAAACATCTTTAAAAAGTCTTCAGCTGATCCAAAATGCTGCAGCAAGAGTTTTAACAGGTACTAGAAAGAGAGATCATATCTCTCCGGTTCTGGCCTCCCTTCATAGGCTTCCCATAGAGTTTAGAATTAAGTTTAAAATCCTTCTTCTTACTTACAAAGCTCTAAACAATCAGGCTCCTTTTTATTTAAAAGATCTGATACTACCATATTATCCTAACAGAGCACTACGCTCCCAAAATCCAGGATTACTTGTAATACCTAGAATCTCCAAAAGTACAATGGGAGGCAGAGCCTTCAGTTATCAAGCTCCTCTCCTGTGGAACCAGCTGCCAATCTGGATTCGGGAGTCAGACTCAATTTCTGTTTTTAAGAATAGGGCTAAAACCTACCTTTTTGATATAGCCTACAATTAGGGAGGGATCATGTGTTTCTGAACCCTCCCTTAGTTATGCTGCTAATAGGTTTAGTCAGCCGGGGGACCTCCAGTAATGCACTGGGCCTCACTCCTTTCCTCACTCTCAATGAAATTTTTTTTTTGCTGGTCATTAACATTTGTTTGTTCTCTCCCATAGATTGAGTCCTCATCGTGCTGTTTGCTCTCTACATGTCTGTTCTTTTCATCTTCTCTATCCCCTCACCCCCCAGCCAGTCACAGCAGATGACTGCCCCTCCCTGAGCCTGGTTCTGCTGGAGGTTTCTTCCTGTTAAAAGGGAGTTTTTCCTCTCCACCGTCGCCAAGTGCTTGCTCACAGGGGATCACCTGATTGCTGGGGTCTTTCTGCAACTGTGGGGGTTCCCCCTACAGTTGATAGTGCTATGAGATGACTGTTGTTGTGAAATGGCGCTATATAAATAAATAAAGTTGAAAGTTGAAATAAATTCTTTAAACATCAGACAATGTGATTTTCTGGATTTTTTTTTTCTCTTATTTTGTCTCTCATAGCTGAGGTATACCTATGATGAAAATTGGAGACCTCTCTCATCTTTTAAGTGGGAGAACTTGCACAATTCGTGGCTGACTAAATACTTTTTTGCCCCACTGTAGGAGAAAGCAGGGGGAGGATGGGATAAGAGGAGGAAAGGAAAGGGACAGACAGAAAGTCCTGATAACTGAGCTTATCCAGGTGGACGTCACCGACACTCTGGAGACAAGAATGTAAATCTAACAGAACGTCCATAAAACACTAATCTACAGCCGTGGACAAAATTGTTGGTACCCCTCTGTTAATGAAAGAAAAACCCACAATGGTCACAGAAATAACTTGAATCTGACAAAAGTGGTAATAAATAAAAATTCTATGAAAATTAACCAGTGAAAATCAGACAATGCTTTTGAATTGTGGTTCAACAGAATTATTTTAGAAAACAAACTCACGAAACAGGCCTGGACAAAAATGATGGTACCCCTAGAAAAGATTGAAAATAATGTGACCATAGGGACATGTTCAACCAAGATGTGTCCTCTAATTAACATCACAGGTGTCTACAAACTTGTAATCAGTCAGTCGGCCTATTTAAAAGGTGACAAGTAGTCATTGTGCTGTTTGGTGACATGGTGCGTACCACACTAAACATGGGCCAGAGGAAGCAAAAGGAGAGAGTTGTCTCAGGAGATTAGAAAGAAAATTATAGACAAGCATGTTAAAGGTAAAGGCTATAAGACCATCTCCAAGCAGCTTGATGTTCCTGTGACTACAGTTGCACATATTATTCAGAAATTTAAGATCCACGGGACTGTAGCCAACCTCCCTGGACGTGGCGACAGGAGGAGATGGATAATACGAATGGTAACAAAAGAGCCCAGAACAACCTCTAAACACATTCATGGTGAACTCCAAGGTCAAGGTACATCAGTGTCAGATCGCACCATCCATCATTGTTTGAGCCAAAGTGAACTTCATGGGAGACGACCAAGGAGGACACCACTGTTGAAAAGAAAAAATAAAAAAGCCAGACTGGAATTTGCCAAACTCCATGTTGACAAGCCACAAAGCCTTCGGGGAGAATGTCCTATGGACAGACGAGACAAAACTGGAACTTTTTGGCAAGGCACATCAGCTCTATGTTCACAGACACAAAAATGAAGCATACCAAGAAAAGAACACTGTTGTGGCGATGTTAAAATAAGGCACGGCGAGCTGGAGTTGAAGTTTATTCCTCAATCATCGCCATCATAGGAACTCGCTCCAGCCCTGTGCAGGCGGGCCAGAGCCGGTCCTCAGGCTCTCAGGCAATGGTGTGGTCAGTTGAGCAGTCAAAGAGAGAATGAGTTACAGAGCGTATGCGGTATTTATACCCAGTCACAGACAATACATGAAAGGCATGTTGGTATCAAAGTAACTGCAGGGGGACATAGGACATTTGCATCACATTACAGAACAGGAGGCATGAACACCTGCATTTGAGTCACACATATCAAAGCAGATTACAGGCAGGAAGAAACCAGACAAAGGGAGGCTGCCTATTGATATCAGTCATTGTTCTGCTAATTGCTCCAGATGTGCGCTCTGCTTGTCCATGGCTGTGGGGGTCACCCATAACTGTCCCTACTGTGAAACATGGAGGAGGTTGTGTTATGTTCTGGGGCTGCTTTGCTGCATCTGGCACAGTGTCTTGAATCTGTGCAGGGTACAATGAAATCTCAAGACTATCAAGGTATTCTAGAGCAGTGATTTTCAACCTATGTGCCGCGGCACACTAGTGTGCTGTGAGAGATCGTTAGGTGTGCCGTGGGAAATTATCCAATTTAACTTAATTACTCGAGTGAGTGGCTATGTTTACATGGACACAAGTAACCGGATTAAAAGCCTGATTGGAATAAAAATGCTTCATGTAAACATGGCAATCTGAATATTCTAACCCGATCACGCTCATTCGGATCAAAATTTCATTCCGATTGAGAGGGGTGGGTTATGCCGATTGTTAATCCAAACGGTGCGCATGAAAACACTTATTCCGAACACAGGGCAGAAAATATGTTTACTGCGCACGTCTGTACACCAGCCGCACGTCGACGTGACGTATTTCCGCCTTAGCAGCAGCTAGCGGAAAATATAGCGGGAGTAAAACAAAACTGGTCTGTATCGTCCTGCTGTCTCCCTCTTTTCGTCATATGCAGAAGTATGTACTTGTAGCTTCATTACGGAGACTAGCAGAAGCAAAAGTACAGTCTGAATAACACGATACAGGTCAATTTCGACACGAAGCGGGGCTCGCTAACACCGGAAGTTGCTTCTTCTTCTACTATTTTTTGAATGTCGAAATGTCGACCTGCGCATGTCAAAATGATTTATTCCGTTCAAACCTGTGACACATGAAAACGCACGTCCTAATCAGATCAGCTTTTTTAGGATCCATGTAAACAGTAAAACTTATAAATAAACAACAACATGTGCAGCATGGCAACCTTGAAATGTTCCGACTCACTGAGAAACGGCATGATGTTAACACTGCTGCACTGTGCCAGGTGATTGGCACACATTTGAAAACTTGAGGAGAAGTTGTTATTTTATTTCTCTTCAGACTTCACACAAAGCCTTGACTGGGTTAGGAACCCATACAGCTCAGCATCAGTTGTTGGAAACGACATGACTTTACAGGAGCAAGAGGAACTCATTGAACTGAAACAAGATCATGGTTTAAAGCTAAACTTCGCTGATCTTCCTTTGGACAGTTTTTGGTTGACTGCTGCCAAGGAGTTTCCCATTCTGGTCAACAAAGCTATTTCAACATTGCTCCCATTTTCCACGACATATCTGTGTGAGCTGAGCTTTTCAAGCTTGACTGTGGTAAAAACTAAAAACAGAGAGAGACTGAGAGCTGTTGAGGAAGAGCTCTGTGTGTGTCTTTCTTCCATTCCTGCCAGGATATCAGCTTTGTGTTCATCTAAACAGGCCCAGGGTTCACACTAAGTGAGTATAAATACATTTAGAAACTGTATTGCTAAATATGTTTTATTATTTTTACTGTGTTAGGCTATAGAGTGTCATTTTGTGTCATTCTGGTTGGTGGTGTGCCCCAGGATTTTGTCAATGTAAAAAATGTGCCGTGGCTTAAAAAAGGTTGAAAAACACTGTTCTAGAGAGAAATGTGCTGCCCAGTGTCAGACAGCTTGGTCTCAGTCACAGGTCGTGGGTCTTGCAACAGGATAATGACCCAAAACACACAGCTAAAAACACCCAAGAATGGCTAAGAGCGAAACATTGGACTATTCTAAAGTGGCCTTCTATGAGCCCTGATCTAAATCCTATTGGGGATTTTCATGTGACGTCACGGATCTAGGTCACAGGCCGGCGCCACCATGCTGCCGGTCAAGCGCTGGCGGGCATAGTACACAAGCTTGTGTAAACAAACCACTTTCAAACATTTTCTAAGCCCTGTCATCGCCGTTTTTGTCGTTGTTGTCATGCCGGAGACGTGTTGTGCTGTTCACTGCCATAATAGGCAGTGCGGCGGATGATAAAATAAGGTAGCAATGTGAGGTTTTAAGCAGGTTTATTAAATCATACCGTCATAGGAACTCCGCTCCAGCCCTTGTGCAAGCAGACTGGAGCGGGTCCTCAGGCTCTCGTGAGGAGACACAGGATGCATGTGTCAGCATAATAGGCTTCGAAATATTCATTGAGAAACCAAGTGATCTCAGAGCCAGGGCACAAACCTACTCTCAGTACAAACACCACAACACTATGAAATACCTCATTGGAATTACGCCCCAAAGTGTTGTTTCTTTTATTTTGAAAGGTTGGGGTGGTAGGACCAGCGACAAACATATAACAGAAAATAGTGGTTTTCTTAAAAATTTGTCTCCAGGAGAAATCATCAAGTCACTGAACTCAAAGTCTGGCATTGTGACATCCTCAGCTGTGATGGGGGAGAACAACACGCCAGGTGCAGTGTAAGGATCACAGCCTCCTAGAATGGCTATTTTATCCTGATACCGCTTCAATTCGATGCCAGAGAGGTGTTTGGTCTGTTCACTCAGACCTCCTTCACGTTCAGACATGATAAATAGTGATAAACTACCAGCTAACCTGTCCCACACTTCCAGAAGACTCAGAAGTTTGCAACACTCACAATGTTTGTTATGTAAACAAGCCTGGCGGGCGTCACGCTTGACCAGCAGTATGGCCGCCGGCTGCATCGCTGGGCGCGCGGGTCACGTGACTGAAAAACCTCTATTGAAGATCTGTAGAAGGAGCTGAAACATGCCGTCTGGAGAAGGCCACCCTTCAAACCTGAGACAACTGGAGCAGTTTGCTCATGAGGAGTGGGCCAAAATACCTGCTGAGAGGTGCAGAAGTCTCATTGACAGTTACAGAAATCGTTTGATTGCAGTGATTGCCTCAAAAGTTTGTGTAACAAAATATTAAGTTAAGGGTACCATCATTTTTGTCCAGGCCTGTTTCATGAGTTTGTTTTTTAAAATAATTCTGTTGAACCACAATTCAAAAGCATTGTCTGATTTTCATTGGTTAATTTTCATAGAATTTTTATTTATTACCACTTTTGTCAGATTCAAGTTATTTCTGTGACCATTGTGGGTTTTTCTTTCATTAACAGAGGGGTACCAACAATTTTGTCCACGTGTGTATAAGATGAGGAGCAGTGCATTCCTGTGACCCGAAACAGGACATGTCAAAGAGATTATAATAAATGGCTTAGATCATTCCTTACACATGTACTAACCCTGTACTGATCTTCAGTCTGAACTCTCTGAAATTGCTCACAGAAACATGCCAAGAATATATAAACTTATCCTATATGGAATGCACATATAAACATTAAACATGGCAGATGAAAAGTATGATACTTCTCAAATAATACATTATTAATATCAATAATGATGTAGATCATAT
Organism: Pholidichthys leucotaenia; assembly: GCA_020510985.1. NCBI lineage: Eukaryota > Metazoa > Chordata > Actinopteri > Cichliformes > Pholidichthyidae > Pholidichthys > Pholidichthys leucotaenia. The sequence continues at coordinate 79,578,080 of CM035843.1, read as the reverse complement.
GGAATTTTTCTATCATATTCCCCCTTGATGCTTAATAAAGCATCAGGATTAAAAGAAAAATTAACAAAAATAAAATAAAGTGAATGAATTAATAAGAATTTACATGCCGTTATGTGTCTTTGCAAGTTAAAAATGTGTATAGAACATATCAAAAGTGAATATGTGTAATGTGACCAAAATTAATCTCAGACGGTGTCAAATAAGAACATAGAAAATAATATGAAACAGCCTTAAAAACAGCCTTAAATTATATTGCAACCTTCAAAAACATCCACAGGTCAGTATTGCCCCTCTCACCATCCTCATCATCATATTAAGGACTCACACAAGAAAAATCTGAAGTTATAAAAATCATTACCAAGTTTATGATGAGACTTCTCCATTAAGAGAAATGCTAACTTCTATGAGTATCTGAGGTATTAATATGACCATTTGCATCATTTTCATGGATAAAAGTAATACAATAATCTCCTATAATAGGGACTACACCCCTACGGGTGGTAATTAGTCGATCAAGGACCATTCTATCCTTTGTTACAATTTTGTAAATAACTGTAGTCTACAATTAAGTGTTTTAATCCCTAAGGTATTTTGTTTCCACTCTCACTCAAAGAAACAATGAACAAAACCTCACTCCTGTACTTTTCATCTGAAATTGCATTCATGCTTCATGAATGGCATCATGTGGTAGAAAAGCATTTCTTTTCACCCTGCCCACCTGCCCTGCCGACATGATGAGGGTACGGTCTGTTGCCAAAACAGGGTACACAGACGGACACTGGCTGGCCAGTGTCCAGCCAGATGCGACTACGCCCAATGACTCAATGACGTCTGACAATGTAGATCCTTGGTATAACACTTGCTCACTTTGTTGGTCAAGCAGGTTAGCAGTACAGGGGAGAGGCGCACTGTAAGCTGTTGCATACTCAGAGAGTGTTAAGCTGTCGGAAAGGGGACATCTCTACTTTAAAAAGAGGAGTTCCCTGATGAAATTTAACCTTGCATTCGCAGAGTAAGGAGTGTCATCATGTTTCTAATCAGAGGAGTGATGTGTTGTGTCAGGTGTGATTCAAAATGAAGTTTGCTATGTTATTTCTGTATATAGCCTTTCTTTAAAAAAAAACAAACCCAAACAGCCTGTAATAGCTGCATTACCTTAGCAGTAAAGATATTTTGCCTAACTGTTAGTATTATCAAGGAGCAAACATTCTCTACAGTGTATAAACATTGGAACAACTTAATAACCAATATTAAGTATTACTAGAGGATGATAAGGTAACGACACTGACCACACTTTTCTTTCCCTTGTATTTTTTTTCTCCTTTTCTCCCTTGTCATGATAAACAAACAGCCTGCTTCTCTATTAGCAGAGGTCATTACTGGATGCCAAGTCATCAGCTGACACTTGCATAGAGAAACAGTTAAACAGTCATTTGTTGTTTTCCTTTTTTTCCCCCTCCAAATAAGTATACAACACATATATTAAACAGTCTCTTGCTGAGGGTTTCAGGTGGGGTAAAATGTTAGATGCACCCAAGTGCCATGTCCTTTGCTTTCCAAGGCTGTTTAGGTCAGCAGGATAACCTCTGTGCTGTCCTTGCCAGGGAGTTTTGGTCCAATTTCCTTTGATGACCACATCCCCAGTTTGCTCAAGAGATGGGTGCACCTCCCACGGTTCCTTTGTCACATGGTCCCTCCTGGGAAGGGCAGTATGGATAACATCACTGTCAGTTGTCATTCTTTGCATATAATCACCCAGAAACCCTTCCTCATCACCTAAGTTAAATGGCATCAATAATAGGGTTTGTCATTCACAATCTCCCTATTTTCATATTTGAAAATTATACTAATCTTGTAGATTGTTGATGGTAAGCTAAGTGGTTCCCTAGGTAAATGTTTGGTACTAATGATTTAGGAACTGCACTTAAATGTGACATGATTTGATTTACAAAGTGTATTCCATTTCCATTATCTAAGTAAATCATTTCAGCTATTTTAAATCTTGATATTGTTTTAGTTAAGGATTTCAGCGTCACCATAGCAATATTTAAATTCATGTAGGGTAAAGCCTTTGTATATTCAATAAGTGTGTAAATAATTTCTAAACATTTTTACCTTCACTCTTATTTAGTTCAATGAGATCCATGCAAAGGTTTTGAAAAAACTACGTTTATGCAGGGAAGATCAAATTATTTTTGCTTTGAGCTCCCTAATGCATTGTTCTATTAATTGAGTAAGAAGCTGTATTGTCTTTGTAGTAGATTCTAAATCAAGTCCCACAGTGAACATAAATTCAGTACAAGTTGGACTTTCCTTAGACATTTGGAACTTTTCTCATATATTTGCATGGTTTTCTTCCTTATCAGTTTACCTTGTTCCTTATAAACATGATATTTCCTTTACAATAATCTACAGATATTTTCTTAAATATCTGGAAACTTATTGATGTAACTTTTAACTTCTCCTATTGAATGTTGTGATTTCATTACCAAGCGGTTTCATTTATGTATATTTTTCTCTTCATTATTGATCATCTATTGATAATTTTTATGTATTATCTATTTTTCTGAGGATTGCTAATTATTTTTTGCTAATTAATTTCTTTGAATGGAGACGCACATGCAGCAAATTTACAGGGTATTTGCTTGATAGGTAGTGTCTTTTACTAGAAGGAAGCGTGTTACCACTTTTATGTGTTACACACAGTTAATTTAGATGAAAATTTGTGAGTAGTACAGCTCCTTCAAAATGAGGTTTCAATAATCATGGCTTCTTTTGTGTCGTCTCTTGAACCAATTTACAAGTTCCATTTAGGAAAAAACAATATAGCTGTCTGTGCAGATTTGATATGACTTAGCATTGATAACTAAGATCAGTTTGTCCAGTTGAACACAGACAGGTTGAATTTGTGTAAGTGAATCCTTGTGAAAGGTTGTGCCACACTCCTTCAGTGAATGGAAAGGTGGACATATTGCCTAATTAGAATTTGGCTTAATTTTGTACACGGAATGCCTCATTTTATATATTCCTTGGTAAATTATGGGGTGGACTGTAGCCCCGAGGCCCAGCTCGGCTATGGCTGAGCACCGGGAAAACACATTCCTTATTACTGTCACATTTCTGAAATGTGATATTGTCACACCATTATGTGGTGAGTGGCATCAGATGTATCCTGCAGTGTGAAGTCATATGAACACTACATTTTTAAAGTCAGAGTCATTTAAATTTTTATGCTTTATGTCATTTGCAATGTCATTTGTTCTACTTAGCTTCAAAAAATGCTTGTCAACTGAGAGGTCCTTCCCCCTAAGGCCACCATCGCCCCCTCCAGCACTCATACACTGTCTGGCCTCCTTACATCTCCCACAAAGATCAAATGTCGGTGCCATCCTGCAAAGAAAAATTTGGGGAAAGCCTTACGGCTTCCCCGTCTGCACCTTCAGTATTTACATCAACAGAAGTGCAAATTTTATCACCTCATAAATTGATTTTACTAATGTTCCAGTGATCATCATTATTTTTGTGTCCCTTAAATGTTTATCTCAGTTGTTTATCCCACTGTTTATTATAACATGTAATGTTAAGAAACACAAGTGAATTATTGTTTTTTATTATTTTATTACATATTGCATATGTCACCAAACATTTATTAAATTGAAAGGTAATGATGATGTTATGATTCCTTGTTAATATGGCAAATCTAATTCCTGGTGAAAGCTAAAAAAAATTGTGAATACTTTCCCTTTCCTGTTGAAAAACAAAGAATGAACAATAGCAGAAAAACCTTTAAATTACACCTAAAGCTTCCACAATTTGAATGTGTATTTGCTATTCACAGCAAGTATTCGCTAAATACTCTGTGAATCAGTAAATGTTTTAATCACTAGTTTAGGACAGTATCATACGTTAGAAGCCTTAAACCAATGCAGCAGTTAGAATTAGTAACTGGAAATGCAGGCCTAATCTCTGTTTTCAGGAATTTATGGCACAGGACCACAATCTGTGGTCTGTGTTTTTGTCCCTCCCCCCCCCTTTGAAGGCTGATTCTGTCTGTTTATGTTATCTTATCTTTGTCAGTCTGACACAACTTCTCTTGGTGCTCCAGCCGCCCCTAATCAGCCTGAGTTTACCATTGAAATTAAATTCCCTTTCTCCATTTTACCAGAAATCTTGTGCTATTTCTGTCTTTTTTTTTTTAACCATCTCCCGATAAAAAAATTCATTCTCATCTTGCTGTGTTCTTTTAGGAGGGAAAAAGTCACAGCATGAACTGTCTCAGATCCTGCTCTTGCGTCCCCCCCCCCTTTTTTTACATGGACAGGCCCAGTGTCAAAATGTAAATAAGATTGCATATGTCATTTATTAAAAAGTGAGTATAGTGTTATTACCTCCGCCAAGGAGGTAATGTTTTTACCGGGGTTTGTCTGTTTGTCTGTCTGTTTGTCTGTCTGTCTGTCTGTTACCAACATAACTCAAAAAGTTATGAACGGATTTTGACCAAATTTTCAGGAAAGGTGTGTAATGGCACAGGGAACAGATGATTGGATGTTGGTGATGATCTGAGAGTGCATACCTCCACCAAGGGCTTTGTTTGTATTTGTGCAGCAGAATTACACAAAAATTACTGCATGGATTTGGATGAGATTTTCATCAGAGGTGGTTCTTGGGCTAGAGAGGAACCCATTATATTTTGGTGATGATCTGAGAATGCATACCTCAGCCAAGGCTCTTATCTTCTCACAGTGTGTTAGCAACAATACTCCAAAAGTTATGAACGCATTTTGATGAAATTTTCAGGAAAGGTGTGTAATGGCACGAGGAACAGATGATTAGATTTTGGTGATGATCTGAGTGCATACCTCCACCAAGGGCTTTGTTTGTATTTGTGCAGCAGGATTACACAAAAACTACTGCATGGATTTGGATGAAATTTTCACCAGAGGTGATTCTTGGGCTAGAGAGGAACCCATTATATTTTGGTGATGATCTGAGAATGCATACCTCAGCCAAGGCTCTTATCTTCTCACAGTGTGTTAGCAACAATACTCCAAAAGTTATGAACGCATTTTGATGAAATTTTCAGGAAAGGTGTGTAATGGCACGAGGAACAGATGATTAGATTTTGGTGATGATCTGAGTGCATACCTCCACCAAGGGCTTTGTTTGTATTTGTGCAGCAGGATTACACAAAAACTACTGCATGGATTTGGATGAAATTTTCACCAGAGGTGGTTCTTGGGCTAGAGAGGAAACCATTATATTTTGGTGATGATCTGAGAATGCATACCTCAGCCAAGGCTCTTATCTTCTCACAGTGTGTTAGCAACAATACTCCAAAACTGATGGACAGACTTTGATGCAATTTTCACCACAAGTGGCTATAGGCCTACACACAAACCCATTACATTTTGGAGGTGATCCATGAGAAACGGATATGTAAATAGTTTATCACGTACGCAACATTAGAGTTAAAAACCCACAAAGTTAGATTGAAAAAGTAAAAAACCCCAAAACTTTGCAAAAATACCCATATATAGATTGTTTTTCTTTCTTTTCGCTTTTACCAAGTTTTTACACACAAATCAGTGGCTACACAGCCTTTTCTATTTTTTTCCCCCAAGTTCTCTCTCTCTCTGTCTGTTTCTTTCACCCAAGGACACATACACAGAGACACAGATAGATACACGCACGCACGCACGCACACACACACACGCACACACACACACACACACACACACACACACACACACACACACACACACACACACACACAGAAATGCTCTCTTTTCGCGTTATCTCCACAAGGTCATATAATAAAGACTTTTGGGTTCATGCCAAAACCCAAAACAGCATGAGAATTACTTCAATTAATCTCCGGAACTGGCAACTTTTAGCAGAAAAATCGCAGATGTGGCAACCCCCACACCGCCACTTGCAGCTTGAAGCTCCCCTTCTTTTCTTTTTTCACACTGCAGTAAAAACACAACACCAGTCCACTGTTTTTGCTCAAAGCTACTATTTTCAAATACCTATAATTTTAAACACTTCTCAAAAGGATAGCAATTAACAAAACCATCCTTTTATGCTCCACAAATATCAGAAAAAATCACAAACATCAATTTTACAACCTGCTCCTTCCGCCTCCACGGAGAACTCTCACTTTTTCACACCGGAGCAGATAACACAGAGACAAAACAAACCAGACTGCAGTAACTTTTATCCAGCACTTCAACAAGTTCTCAAAATAAAATTACCTTTTTCGGGGTTCACGTAACCTCCCCACAAATGCTGACAATCCAAACACTGGACAATAAGCAGAAATGGTCACAGAAGGCATGAATCTGTCCACGAAAATTTACTTCTCTGGGATCACATGACTTTTCCACAGGACATCAAGAGCCTAGTTATTTAGACAATTAAACGTCTGGGGTTAGAAGAACACAAATCTTTCCCTTTTTTTCTCTTTGCATGCAAACTTCCAGCACCTTCACTGCACTTTAATGGGGTGTAGAGAGCAGCGGATTTCTAAGAATCTCCCCGGGTCTTGCGATAACGGTCACCGTTTGCAGAGGAAAAACCTTGTTCCTCCCAAGGGATTATTATGATATCGCTCACTGTGGGTAGAAATAACCCAGCACTCAAGCCGCTAGTTTCACCCCTTCAGCTTTGCCGGTCCGGGCAATCTTACTATCTTTATCCATAAACAACAGCAAAAGTGCTTACATTCAAGCCGCCTGTAGGATTCCCAGATCCGTCACCCAGTCAGTTCCAGCACCCCGGTCTGAAATGCTTTCACTGCAATAACACTGAGCCTTTTTTTTCACTCAGCCTGGGAAGGTCTTCTTATCAGCTGTGCACTTGCTGAAATCAAGCAGAGGCGCCGGAAAGACGGAGATATGTGGATCCGCTGTTTGGAGCGCCAAAATGTTAAAATAATTTTGAGCTTAAATTATTCAAAGTCAAAAATCAGGCGGAAAGTTGAATTTATGTACATTTATTACAAAAATATAAGGAGTCACCCCAATGGTCACTTTGGGGGAGAAATTACAAAGCATGGCATTCAGACATGCTTAGAATTCCTAAAGGATCCATTCTTCTAAGTCTGATATATATAGGTAGGAGAAAGCAGGGGGAGGATGGGATAAGAGGAGGAAAGGAGAGGGACAGACAGAAAGTCCTGATAACTGAGCTTTTCCAGGTGGACATCACCGACACTCTGGAGACAAGAATGTAAATTAACAGAACATCCATAAAACACTAATCTATATAAGATGAGGAGTTCCTGTGCATTCCTGTGACCCAAAACAGGACATCTCAAAGAGATTATAATAAATGGCTTAGATCATTCCTTACGCATGTACTAACCCTGTACTGATCTTCAGTCTGAACTCTCTGAAATTGCTCACAGAAACATGCCGAGAATATATAAACTTATCCTATATGGAGTGCACATATAAACATTAGGCATGGCATACGAAAGGTATGATACTTCTCAAATATATTAATACATTATTAATATCAATAATGATGTAGATAATATGGAATTTTTCGATCACATGCTTTGTTTAAACATTTTCAGAAACAGAGTCATTTTAGAGTTCAACCTCAGAGGGCCTCTGGCTGGCCCACGGTGAGTGCAGTCCTGGAGGTGCTGGTTGTGGTGGACCTGGGTGCCATCTTGCTGGAATTGCTCGCTCATCAGCAAAGTCCCAGTCCAGGTTCCACACTGGCTGGGTAGGTTCCAGCGTTGCGTCTTGGTCTGGGACAGCTGCTGCTCTTACCCTTCGCAGATGGCTGGTGTGCCATCTCGAACCATCTGCCATCTGGAAGGTGGCTGGCCTCAATTGCACGGTGATCTGCATCAGTGGTGACAGGAGCATCTGCAGGTCATCTGGGCATTCGGATCAGCGGACCCAAACCCAAATGACAATGGTGAGCCCGCAGTCAGCTTCAGGTGGCGTTGCTGCTCTCTCGTCCCTAATGATGGTTATGGTTGTGGCAGTGTGATGTTCTCAGCGGTGGCAGGATGTTCTCTGGGTTGGCATCATTCACTGGGGTCCTGGTTGCCCATGGACTCATCCTCCTGTGGCTGTACGGTGGATCCGTGAGGTTTACTCCAAGCGAGGATCTGAGTTGAGTTAGGATTATACTCTCTCATGTTCTGCTCTCCATGGGGTGTGAAGCTTGGAAAAGCTGTGCCCACGTCTGGATGAAATGTGCTCTGGTCATCAGCGGTCAAACAAAATCCTTCATATGAACATTCTGACAGCGCTGTGTGTTTACTTCCGTGTGTCAAACTCTTTGCGGGTTGTCACACCTGTGACGGGAATCCCCCGTCTTCTGTACTTTGTATCCTGCGTGCACTCCACACTTTTCCTAATTTATTCCTGGCGTGTCTGGACACCTTGGCCGTCAGGCTATTCACCCTGTTACCTGCTTGTAAGTTTTGTGTTTTTGTTATCTTTTGTGTTTTTGTTTATTAAATGCTGGAAACTCACAGCGCGCGTTTGGGTCTTTGTTCTGCCCTGATGGGTGATTTATGACAGAACGACGCTGCCAGTGTGGACCCAGCAACTGTGAATTTTGCCTTTTTCTTTTCCCTCCTGTATTTTTTGTTTAAGTCCATTTTTTGCGGGGATATCTGCCCATACAGACTTTAGTGCTTTTGGGCTGGACGAGGTGGAGTGTTGGGAGGCGGACTTATTGGAGGACATTCTATTGGACGTTCACATTGCCCACACTCCCGAGGAGGTGTTGCAAGTTCTGGACAGTGCAGCACAGGTGATAGAGACATACCCCAGCCTGTGGAGCTATCTGGAACTAGTGGTTCACCTCACCTCCGTGTACACCTCTCAACACATGCTCCGTGGGCTGGGGAAAACCTCTCCCCCTGTACCTGTGCCGATGAAGAAGCATCCCCGAGTACAGAAGTGTCCAGCCTCACGCCATCATCCAGCTACAGCCCCGCCCTCTCCTCCCAAACAGTGGCACACTCCATCTGCTGTCACTCTGGTGCTGGAAGAGCCTGCAGTTTGCCGGATTGGATATCGGGCAGCACGGTGGTGCAGTGGTTAGCACTGTTGCCTTACAGCTAGAAGGTTCCAGGTTCAAATCCCCAGGCTGGCAGGGGTAGGAACCTTTCTGTGTGGAGTTCGCATGTTCTCCCTGTGCTGCGTAGGTTTCCTCCGGAGGCTCCGGTTTCCTCCCACAATCCAAAAGACATGCATGTTAGGTTAATTGGTGACTCTAAATTGTCCCTAGATATATGTCTCCTATAGGCCCTTAGAATAGAGGGTTAGTACTAGTGAAGCCCTTTGAGTGGTCTTTGAGACCAGAAAAAGCGCTATATAAGTACAGGTCCTTATCCCTTATCCCTATATGCAGCCGTTGTGCCCCCCGATGGTCCCACTGCTGAGAAGCTGGAGGAGCGCCGGCAAGTTTTAGTGGCTGAGACTGAATTGTTGCTGGATTACAAGTGATGGCTCCTTCCAGACTATGCAGCCCAGCTGGAGGGAGGTTTACCGGGTGGAACGGAGTTTGAGCTGACGATTGAGTATCCCCTGACTTCGGCATTTAATTCACCTCACCAGACACACCCGTAGTCTCTGGAAGGGATTTGTCTGGACCTATAGCAGCAGCTACCATCACGCCCAGGAATTAAAGCAAGTATCTTTTCATTCTTTAAAACCTAACAATGAATTGTCTTGCCTTATTCCCGGTGGGAGGGCTCAGCAGCAGCTGCACACTTTGGCTGAGCTCTCACCACCTGCTGCTGCAGTTATTCATGTTCCCTCACCTGCTTCTCCTGTGCTCCCCTCTGCTTTCCCTGGGTGTCCGCCGGTCCTGGAAGGGAGCTGCTGGATGACGGAGGGGCCTGTGGCTCTGGAGGGTCGTGTTCCAGCCCTGCAGCCACATCCTGGATGGGAGAAGAGCGCTTTCTGTGTCCTGAAGCCTGCGCCAACAGTAGAGTGTCTCCTGGTTTCGGCATCGCAGGACCCGGCGTGACTGGTGAGGCATTCCCTGGCATCAGCCACCACGTCGGGGGTTCCACCAGCTTCAGACGCCACCTTTGATGTTACATCTGATCCTGTCATCGAGGCTGAAATGTTCCCTGCCATCGCACCTGCTGCTGGGGCCACCGCGGCAGAGTCGCCAGAGTCCTGGATGGCGGTGGAGGTCAGGTCCAGGCAAATACTCTGTTCTGTTTATACATAATCAGTTCTAGAGAAATCTTGTCTGGCTCATGGTGGGGAGAATCAGTTGCAGATGTCCTCTGCTCCTGAGTTCTCCTCGCCGGGCTCCATTGCTGCCGGTAATAATTTTCTGGTGTTTTTTCCTTCCTCCCCATCTGAGGTGGCCATGTCGGGGAGAGATCCTCAAGCGAGGGAATTCGAGACGCCCCAGCCTGGATCGTCGGAGTCCTGGACGGTGGTGGAACTCGAGCTAAGGCAAGCCCTCCTTTTTGTCTTCACTATGTTGGTATTAGAGAGGTCTTGTTTAGCTCTTGGTGGGGAGAGCCAGTTGCAGCTGCCATCTGCTGCTGAGCTTTTCTTGCCTGGTTCCACTGCTGCCGGTGATTCTGACCCGGTATCTGTCTCTGTTCTTTTGCTCAAGCCATCAACTGAGGGTCCTCCATCTCCGCCTGAGGTCACTGAGAGTCCTCTATCTCTGTCAGAGGTCACCATGGGTCCTTCTTCTCCACCTGGGGTCACCATAGGTCCTCCTTCTCCACCTGAGGTCACCATGGGTCCTTCATATCTGCCTGAGGTCGCCATGGGTCCTCCATCTTCGCCTGAGGTCGCCATGGGTCCTCCGTCTTTACCTGAGGTCACAGAAGGTCTTCTGTCTTTGCTTGAGGTTGCCGAAGGTCATCCGTCTTCGCCTGAGGTTGCCAAAGGTCATCTATCTTCGTCTGAGGCTGCCAAAGGTCATCCGTCGTCGCCTGAGGTTGCCGCTGATCAGCCATCATCGCCGCCGGGTTTCCACGCTGGTCAGCCATCCTCCTCGTCTGGTTTCTCTGCTGATCAGTCATCCCCTTTGCTGGGTTTCCTCACTGATCAGCCGTCATCATCAGGTGTCAACTCCCCGCAGTCACTGACTCATTCCATCCACGCCATGGTCCCTGCAGTCCGTGGGAGGCATGGGTTCCAACTGCTGCCTCTGGGGGTGGGGGTGTTGTGCCCCACGGTCCGTTGGCTCAGGGGTGTTGGGACACCACCTGACGGACTACGCCGTCTACTTGGGTGGCTCTGGAACTCTGGAAGGCCACCTGATTTATTCCATTGCATGATCTGGTGGTCTTGGGACTCCAGTCAGCCGCTTGAACTGCCTTGTTTTTTTTGCCCGGTGGGCTTGGTTTTCTGTAAATCACCTTATCTGTTCATTTTTGTGGGTCAAGAGCGAGTAGTTTGGTTTCGGTCCCTCCTAGCCTGGTTTCCCCCACCACCCTCTCAGGTTTGATTATTGTTCTATTCCTGTTGGAGTGGGTTATTTTCCTATTTTTGGTGGTGGTGGTGGTGGGGGGGTTCCTTTTGTGTTTTCATTTTCTTTTTGATATTACGTTGGGGTGTCTGGGAATCCACCCCTTGAGGGAGGGGCTCTGTCACAATGCTGAGCATGGTGGGGGGGGGGCACCGTGCTCATGCTTTCAGTTTGTTTCTGATTATTTTCTGTATTTCCTTACCTCGGGTGATTTTATGTTTGAGCTTGGTCTTGTCTGTAATTTCCTCCCTTCTGTTTTGTAGTTAATATGTATGATGATATTTGAGTTGCCTTTGGGTTCTGTTTCTCCATTAGTATTCATGTTTCTTAACCTTTTGAGTGTGTCTCTTTCGCTGAATTGCGACACAACCCCTAGTGGTCAAGAGTGGTAAATATGTTTTGTCAATAAAATAGTTCAAATTTCCAAGGCTATAACTTGAAAGTGGTAAGAGATAATGGCTTACTGTCAATTAGAAAGATGTAAAATATGATCCAAAGTTTCAGATAGGAATAAATTTATGCATCTAATTTGCATAATGTCGCGGCATCTCTTTAAATTCCATAACTCAGTCAAAACTGGACTTTGGACGTATTTACACAAAGAATGGTTCAGTCTTTTGACACCGTTTTTTGTACAGAGGTACTTCATCATCTTATTTTCAAAGTATATGAACTAGAAATCAGTACATTAAAAAAAAAAAACCAAATTCCTCACTTACTTTTGACAAAGGGAGGCTGGCTGGCTGGCTGGCTGGCGTGGTCGCTGCATTTTCACCCATCGTGGTCGTTATTTTGCGTTCTGTTCGTCATTTATGGTCTCTACCACATTTACAAAGTCTTATGATTATCCCACATAAATTTCGCTTGTATCCCATGGCTATTTTCCACAAACAAAGCCGACAAAGTGACGGTGACGATGACCGATCGTGGCCATATTAGCTTTCTGGGCCAAAATGCTAAAAACAGGAAAAGGAAATGAGAAGTTCTTCTTCTTTGGTGTATTACATGTCATCCATTGAGTCCTCCAACTGATGTCTGCCATCTTTTGAAACTGGCAGATCAGTACAAATCAGTACAAATTCTGAATGGAGCCGATCATGTCAGAGTGAGATGACAGGTGCAGCACCGCACTCTGCCACTAAGGGCATGCAAATTCACACACTCAGAGGGTTAAGTTATCATTCCTAGTCTCGTCTAGATTATTATTATTCATTTGTTTAGACATGAGCCTACCCTCTCCGTTTAATCGCAGTTCCCTTTCTGTATTTTGCTATTTGCTTTCCAGTATTTGTATCTCTTGGTTTTGTATATTCCTCATGTCCTTGCCCTTATGGTTTATTTTTTTCCCTGTCTGTATTATCCAGTCTGTTTCTCATTTTGTATAATTTCATATTTATAGTTTGTTTCTTGTGCCTTATTCCTCTGTACTTTTATTTTGACAGTGCCGTGGGTTTACTTCAGTGTGTCAAACTCTTCGCGGGTTGTCACACCTGTGACCGGAATCCCCCATCTTATGTACTTTGTATCCTGCGTGTGCGCTCCATGCATTTCCCAATTTATTCTTGGTGTGTCCAGACGCCTTAGCCATCGGGCTATTCACCCTATTACCTGTTCGTAAGTTTTGTGTTTTTATCTTTTGCGTTTTTGTTTATTAAATGTTGCAAACTCACAGCGGGCATTTGGGTCTTTGTTCTGCCCTGGTGGGTGATTTATGACATTTCTACTTTTTCTTTTTGCGATCTTGTGAGTCATCCTTGTATTTCCTTCTCACATTCCTTCTGGAGCTCTTTTTTTCCTTGTGGTTATTGATCTTCCCGTTTCTCCAGTGTAAGTCTTGTTACATGATCTGCATATTTCATATATTACGCTGCATTTTTTGCCTTGTTCTATTTTGTCCTTGGGGTGTACTAATAACTGTCTTAATTTTTTGTGTGGTTTTACTGCTGTTTATTTTATGTGTATTCATGATTCTTTGAATTGGTTCTGTTATCCCTCGGATGTATGGTATGGTTATGACGTCCTTATTTTTTATTTCGGCTTCTGGTCAGTGTCTTGTTTTCTGTTTGTTTTCTTTGGTTTTGACTTGCTGTTTCCCTTTATTTATGGCCCATATTGGATATTGGCAGCGTGTGAGTGCATGTCTTATGTGGTTTTCCTCTTCCTGTCTGTCTTCTTGGTCTGTGATGATGGTGGCACATTTGTACAGTGTCCTGACAACTGATAAGTTTGTGCCCTGTGGGGTGTTCTGATGTCCATAGTATGTACTAATCCATGTGGGTTGTTTTCCTGTAAACTGAGTTTTTATACTGCCATCATCATTGTGATGGATTTTCATGTCCAGAAAGGCTATGATCCCATTTTCTTCCTCTTCATGTGTGAATTTTATGTTCCCAGTGCTGTCCGTATTGTTCAGATGGTCTGTACGTTCTTGTGTGTGTCCTTTTTTTATTTTCTCCAATAAGTCAGGTTCAGGTTCAGGTTACTGTATTTGTACCCGTAGGTAGATTTGTTTTGCAGTCTGGTGACAACCATATTTACAAGCCACTAATTACATTCAACATAGACACAGACACAGGCACACATGAAGCTGACTATAAACATGATAAAAAATACTCAAGACTCCATCAAACAGGGTATAAAAAGACAAAGAGATGAGGGAGAAACCAGAGGTAAGAGAGAGGGGTCATATTAAAGTTAAAAGTTAAAAACTAGTCAGAGGTTAAAAAACTCAAAGGTCTAAAACCCAATAAAATATTTAGAACCCAAGTGACATCATACAAAATAAGTAAATATAAAATATGTACAATATATTTTTATAGCTTGTTCAACTCTTTGACAGCAGCAGGGACAAAGCTGTTTTTGTAGCGCTGGGTTTTACTTTTTGGGACAGCAAACCTCCGTCTGGAGGGAAGAAGCTGAAAGTTGCAGTGCAAAGGGTGGGAGTCATCATTTAAAATGGAGGCAGCCATCCTCTGTACTTGTCTGGTGTACAGGGATGTCAGGCTCAGCTGTGACTCACCAAGCAAACGACTGGACCATCTAACTACCTGATCCAAGGATTTCCTCTGTTTCAGTTTTATCTGACCAAACCATGACATTAAAGAAAAGGATAAAACAGATTCAATAAAAGCCCGATAAAACAATGTCATTAAGGTTCGGTCAATTTGGAAGCGTGCAAGTTTCCTCAAACGATGCCAATTTTGCTGACCCTTTTTGCACACCCTTTCACAGTTCACTTCAAAGTTTAATTTACTATCAATAATTGTCCCAAGATATTTGTACGATTGTACACATTCGGTGGTCTGGCCTTTTAGTATGGTGACTTTGTGCCTGGGAGTTTTCCTCCTAAAGTCAATAATCATATCTTTAGTTTTTGTTGTATTCAGCTGCAGGTAGGAATCCTCACACCAGTGAACAAAATCATCAACTACTGGGCCGTGGCCACTCTCACCATCCTGGAGGAGACTGACAATGACTGAGTCATCAGCATACTTTATAATGTGTCTGTTGTCATGACTGCTCCGACACATGTTTGTGTACAGGATGAAGAGTAGTGGTGACAACACACACCCCTGAGGAGAGCCAGTAGAAGAGCACTTTAGATCAGACAATGTACCATTGACCCTTACTCTCTGCGTCCTGTTGGTTAAGAAATCCAGAATCCAACCCACCAGATTATTGCTCAAATCAAATTGTTGCAGGAGCCTTTCAACTAAAATATGAGGTTGGATTGTATTAAAGGCGGAAGAAAAGTCCACAAATAAAAGCCTGGCGTGTGTCCCATTAAAATCCAGATGTTTAAAAAGCATGTTAAACATAGTGACAGTGGCATCCTCCACTCCTCTGTGAGGCCTATAGGCAAACTGCAGAGGATCCAATGCATGTTCAGTCTGCCTTAGGACCTCACGTCTGACCAGTTTTTCAAAAATTTTCATTAAAATTGAAGTCAAAGCAACTGCTCTAAAGTCGTTTACCGTTTTAGGACAGCTGGATTTTGGAACGGGAACAACCACGGCATCTTTCCAGATCTTAGGCACATGTTGTGTCTGTAAGGACTTATTGAAAATGTAATGAAATATAGGACTCAGTTCATGTGCACAGGACTTTACCAGGCGCCCACATATATTATCAGGGCCCTGACTTTTGTTCACTTTTACAGCGCAGAACTCCCTTTTAACATCCTGCACCTCAATATTAAAGTGCTGATTGTCTTTGAGTTTCTGTTTCAAATCTTGGATTTCTGTACTGAAATCAAAGGAGTCAAAACGACCATAGAAACAATTAAGAGCATTAGCCAGCTCTGTGTCTGAATTAAAACCATCTAAAAACACATGATTACTGCGCTCTGTGCTCTGAAGGCCTGCAATAGTTTTCATACTGGCCCACGCCGAACCAAGTTTATTTGCTGCCATCTTGCTTTCCAACTCTGATTTATAATTCTGTTTTGCTCTTAAAATTTCGGACTTCAGCTCTTTTGTGGCAACCTGTAGCTCAGAAACAGACCCCTGTTTAAAGGCAAGAGCTTTCCTCTGTAAGCAGGATTTAACTGATTTAGTAACCCATGGTTTGTTGTTGGGGTATATTTTGACACGTTTACGTGGAACAATCTTATTTTGACAGTAAGCCATGTATGAGCATGTGAGCTCAGCCAGAGAGTCCAAATCATCCCCGCAGGCCATTATGAACATCTCCCAGTCTGTACAGTCAAAGCATTCCTGGAGGCTGTGCTCTGAATCTTCTGTCCACACATCAATGTCTCTTGTCTCCACCTTGCCTCTTCTGAGAGCAGTTTTATATGTGGGCAGCAAATGTACACAGTTGTGATCTGAGGATCCTAAAGGAGGAAGGGGGAGTGATTTATAGGCCCTCTCTATGGATCCATAGCACAGGTCCAATGTCTTTATTCGCCTGGTTGGGCAGGAGACATACTGATGAAAGTTTTTAAGTGTCTTCTTTAAAGAAACATGGTTAAAATCCTCAAGAATGAAGTTTGGCGCCTCTGGAGAAATTGATTGCAGCTGCTGGATCACATCAGAGATGGTTCTGGAGGCGGAGTCAACGTCTGCCCTCAGGTGAATGTACACAGTTGTGATGAAAATTTGATGAAACTCGTGAGGCAAATAAAAGGGGCGTAGTGACACAGACAGCAGCTCCACATCGGGTGTACAGATGTGCTCTCTGACCGTGACAGATGTGCAGTACTGCTTATTAATGTATAAACATACGCCGCCCCCCTGACGCTTCCCCGTTACCTCTTCCTGCCGATCCGAGCGCAGCGGGGCTCCAAAGCCGTCAATCCACAGGTCTGCATCTCGATCATGCGCAGTAAGCCAAGATTCAGTGAAAGCCATGACGCAGCAGTTCTTAAAGTCCTTCTGGTAGCGTACATTCCCTTGAATTTCATCCACCTTGTTTCTCACAGACTGTGCATTCCCAAAAATTATCGAAGGAAGAGGAATGTTACCAAACTGACGTCTCCTAAGGCGCAATTTCACACCTCCACGCCTTCCACGCTTCCTTCTGCCGTCTCTCCCGCCTCTCTTTTCACCGCTGTGTCCGTCTCTCAAAATAAATTTGATTGGGCGCATGCGCACGCAGCGACCAGCAGCTGGTGATATAGTGCGTGTGTGCGTGTGTGTGTTTTTTGTACTTTACGTTTTTAGAAAATCCTCTGTGTCGTTTCTGCCCTGGAGCGTTTGTGGAATATATGGCGAAGAGCTCCCTGGTATCTGCAACATGGATTTCCTCTCCTCTCTCGCACTGCTGCTTTCAGTGCTGTGGCTCTTTGTCTCTGAGGTAAACGCGTTCGGCTCCATGGCGAGCAGAATAGCGGGCAGAATACAATATTCCAGGGACGTGTTGCTACGCTTAAACACAGCTGATGCAGCGTCTCTGATTGAGCCCAAACTGCAACTGCCGGACTTTATTTTGAGAGACGGACACAGCGGTGAAAAGAGGAGCGGCAGAAGGAAGCGTGGAAGACGTGGAGGTGTGAAATTGCGCCTTAGGAGACGTCAGTTTGGTAACATTCCTCTTCCTTCGATAATTTTTGGAAATGCACAATCTGTGAGAAACAAGGTGGATGAAATTCAAGGCAATGTACGTTACCAGAAGGATTTTAAGAACTGCTGCGTCATGGCTTTCACTGAATCTTGGCTTACTGCGCATGATCGAGATGCAGACCTGTGGATTGACGGCTTTGGAGCCCCGCTGCGCTCGGATCGGCAGGAAGAGGTAACGGGGAAGCGTCAGGGGGGCGGAGTATGTTTATACATTAATAAGCAGTACTGCACATCTGTCACGGTCAGAGAGCGCATCTGTACACCCGATGTAGAGCTGCTGTCTGTGTCACTACGCCCCTTTTATTTGCCTCGTGAGTTTCCCCAACTTTTTATCACAACTGTGTACATTCACCCGAGGGCAGACGCTGACTCCGCCTCCAGCACCATCTCTGATGTGGTGCAGCGGCTGCAGTCAATTTCTCCAGAGGCGCCAAACTTCAGTCTTGGGGATTTTAACCATGTTTCTTTAAAGAAGACACTTAAAAACTTTCATCAGTATGTCTCCTGCCCAACCAGGTGAAAAAAGACATTGGACCTGTGCTATGGATCCATAGAGAGGGCCTATAAATCACTCCCCCTTCCTCCTTTAGGATCATCAGATCACAACTGTGTTCATTTGCTGCCCACATATAAAACTGCTCTCAGAAGAGGCAAGGTGGAGACAAGAGACATTGATGTGTGGACAGAAGATTCAGAGCACAGCCTCCAGGAATGCTTTGACTGTACAGACTGGGAGATGTTCATAATGGCCTGCGGGGATGATTTGGACTCTCTGGCTGAGCTCACATGCTCATACATGGCTTACTGTCAAAATAAGATTGTTCCACGTAAACGTGTCAAAATATACCCCAACAACAAACCATGGGTTACTAAATCAGTTAAATCCTGCTTACAGAGGAAAGCTCTTGCCTTTAAACAGGGGTCTGTTTCTGAGCTACAGGTTGCCACTAAGGAGCTGAAGGCCGAAATTTTAAGAGCAAAGCAGAATTATAAATCAGAGTTGGAAAGCAAGATGGCAGCAAATAAACTTGGTTCGGCGTGGGCCAGTATGAAAACTATTGCAGGCCTTCAGAGCACAGAGCGCAGTAATCGTGTGTTTTTAGATGGTTTTAATTCAGACACAGAGCTGGCTAATGCTCTAAATTGTTTTTACGGTCGTTTTGACTCCTTTGATTTTAGCATAGAAATCCAAGATTTGAAACAGAAACTCAAAGACAATCAACACTTTAATATTGAGATGCAGGATGTTAAAAGGGAGTTCTGCGCTGTAAAAGTGAACAAAAGTCAGGGCCCTGATAATATATGTGGGCGCCTGGTAAAGTCCTGTGCACATGAACTGAGTCCTATATTTCATTACATTTTCAATAAGTCCTTACAGACACAACATGTGCCTAAGATCTGGAAAGATGCCATGGTTGTTCCCGTTCCAAAATCCAGCTGTCCTAAAACGGTAAATGACTTTAGACCAGTTGCTTTGACTTCAATTTTAATGAAAATTTTTGAAAAACTGGTCAGATGTGAGGTCCTAAGGCAGACTGAACATGCATTGGATCCTCTGCAGTTTGCCTATAGGCCTCACAGAGGAGTGGAGGACGCCACTGTCACTCTGTTTAACATGCTTTTTAAACATCTGGATTTTAATGGGACACACGCCAGGCTTTTATTTGTGGACTTTTCTTCTGCCTTTAATACAATCCAACCTCATATTTTAGTTGAAAGGCTCCTGCAACAATTTGATTTGAGCAATAATCTGGTGGGTTGGATTCTGGATTTCTTAACCAACAGGACGCAGAGAGTAAGGGTCAATGGCACATTGTCTGACCTAAAGTGCTCTTCTACTGGCTCTCCTCAGGGGTGTGTGTTGTCACCACTACTCTTCATCCTGTACACAAACATGTGTCGGAGCAGACATGACAACAGACACATTATAAAGTATGCTAATGACTCAGTCATTGTCAGTCTCCTCCAGGATGGTGAGAGTGGCCACGGCCCAGTAGTTGATGACTTTGTTCACTGGTGTGAGGATTCCTACCTGCAGCTGAATACAACAAAAACTAAAGATATGATTATTGACTTTAGGAGGAAAACTCCCAGGCACAAAGTCACCATGCTAAAAGGCCAGACCACCGAATGTGTACAATCGTACAAATACCTTGGGACGATTATTGATAGTAAATTAAACTTTGAAGTGAACTGTGAAAGGGTGTGCAAAAAGGGTCAGCAAAATTTGCATTGTTTGAGGAAACTTGCACGCTTCCAAATTGACCGAACCATAATGACTATGTTTTATCGGGCTTTTATTGAATCTGTTTTATCCTTTTCTTTAATGTCATGGTTTGGTCAGATAAAACTTAAACAGAGGAAATCCTTGGATCAGGTAGTTAGATGGTCCAGTCGTTTGCTTGGTGAGTCACAGCTGAGCCTGACATCCCTGTACACCAGACAAGTACAGAGGATGGCCGACTCGATTTTAAATGATGACTCCCACCCTTTGCACTGCAACTTTCAGCTTCTTCCCTCCAGACGGAGGTTTGCTGTCCCAAAAAGCAAAACCCAGCGCTACAAAAACAGCTTTGTCCCTGCTGCTGTCAAAGAGTTGAACAAGCTATAAAAATTATATTGTACATATTTTATATTTACCTATTTTGTAAGATGTGTGCCTGTGTTTGTGTCTATGTTGAATGTAATTAGTGGCTTGTAAATATGGATGTCACCAGACTGCAAAACAAATCTACCTACGGGTACAAATAAAGTAACCTGAACCTAACCTTAACCTGAACCTGAACCTTAAGTCCGGCAGTTGCAGCTTAGGCTCAATCACAGCCGTTGAATCAGCCGTATTTAAATGCAGCAACACGTCCCTGGAATATTGTATTCTGCCCGCTATTCTGCCCGCCATGGAGCCGAACGCGTTTACTTCAGGGACAAAGAGCCAGAGCACAGAAAGCAGCAGTGCGAGAAAGGAGAATAAATCCATGTTGTAGACACCAGGGAGCTCTTCACCATATATTCCACACCCCCTCCAAGGCAGAAATGACACAGAGGATTTTATAAAAACGTATAAAAGTACAAAAAACACACACACACACACACACACACGCACTATTTCACCAGCTGCCGGTCGCTGCGTGCGCATGCGCATGCGTCATCCATGTTATCCCCTCCAGAGGGTGGGTTTGCATTGTATCGGTGCTCTGTTGATGGCTTTATTTTCCAGATCCTCCATGAAAAAGTTGTTCATAATGGCTGATAGTGGGTCTCTCATTGCAAATCCTTCTTTTTGTCTGCAGATTTTTTCTTTGTATTGGAAAGAGGTGAATTTTGCAACAAATTGTAATAGTCCAGATATGTCGTCAAGTGTAAGGTTTGTGTATCTTCTGAGGGTTCTGTCATTCCTGAGGCGTTCTTGCGCAATGTGTAATGTGACATCACTAGGGGTCTTTGTGAATAATAAAATGACATTGTGGGAAATGAGGATTTCGTCTGATTCTATTTTAATGTTTTTGAGTTCTTGTGTCAGTTCTTTTGAGTTTTTGCAGTAGTATTCCTATAGTCCAAGTAGAGGGTTGATGATTTCAATCAGGGCTTTTGATAAATTGTATGTGACTGATCTGATGCTGTCTATTATTGGTTGCAATGGAATGTCCTTCTTATGTATTTTTGGGGTTCCATAGATCTGGGGGGTGATGCTGGCTGCGGTTATCAGGTGTTCGGATGCATCCTTTGTTATTTTTTTGTTTTCTAACAGGGGTTTGATTAGGGCTTTTAGCATTTTTTTTTCTTTTCTTCTATGGAGTTTGTTTTTATGACTTCATATGTGCTGCTGGCTGCCAACATGGTTTCCATCTGTTTTTCAGTTTCCATGTCCATTACTCCCATCATTCTGCCTTTATCTGATGGGAGGATTGTGATTGTTTTATCTTTTTTAAGTGAGTTTATTGGTTTTTTCTTCTTCTTTTGTGATGTTGCTTTGTGGTAATTTTGCCATTTTGAGAATTCATGCAACTGTGTTCCGTAGTGTTGTTTTTCTCCTTGGTCCTGGATTTTTTCACATGCGAGTTCTGTTTCTGATATGTATTCTTCATAGGGTATTTTGGTTGGTGTGATGGCAAAATTTAGTCCTCTGCTCAGAACTTTTTTATCAGTGTCCATGAGTGTACGTTGTGATAACTTTTTGACCCACTTATCGTTCATTTTGTCTTTTCCTGTTTTTTTTTCCCCATGAGCTTCTTTAATTTCTTTATTTGGTGGTTTTTCGTTATGGCAAATTCCTGTTTGTGTGTGTGTTTTAAGCATGCTTTTATCTGCTACTGTGTCTCCTGGTCGGTTGGATAGTGTTCCTTGAAAATGCCCATTTCCTCCTTTATCTGGCTGTTGATTCTGTCGACTTTGTTCGCTGTCACTCTTATCCTTTCTTTCATCAGGTGTAGCGACTTCAGTCCACCAAAAGCCACTTGGAGGCTGAATTGGTCTCGTCTCCTTGATGCGTCCATAAAAAATCCAGGCCAAAAACAAATAATTCATTTTTTCCATTTATTAAAATACATGACCGACAAACGGGACTAAGATAACATAGTCAAAAATATTGAACCAAAAAAGTGCATCAAAACTAACAAAAATAAAATAAAAACAAACGAACAAATGAATGGTCAACAGAAAATATCTGAGCCCGCTTCACCTCCATCAGCCATTAAATTCATGCAGGTGCACAGGTGAAAGAAATAAGCAAAACCACACCCTCTCCTGTGCCACCAACCGGAAATGGCAAACAATTACAGGACGACAATTCAAAACAAAATCACAGTTTGGCTCCTACAATTTCGGCCCCTAATTATTATTTCCTCAAACAATAATAATTACAGCATTATATTGCAGTGTCATGAGGATGAGCTTTCTTCACCTTTCACAAGGCCAGAGTCTATGATGGAGTGATCTTTAATACCACTCTAAATAAGTACAGCCTGTGAACTGTGAAGTCTGGGCAGGGAAAAGGTCAAAGGCCAAAGTCAAAAGTTGGTCAGTACTGTCAAGTGTCTTCTGTCTCCTGTAGCAAGGAGATCTTATTGATAGATCTGTTCAGGAACCCAGTTTTGGTTTTAATCCGAACATGTCTTACAAGTCCTTTAATGTCCCAAATGGTCTCCTCAATTCTTCCAATGAGCCATGAATTCCGTGGGGCTGAATCATCCACGATGATAACGATGTCTCCTGGAACAAAGTTACGTCTAATACTGGACCATTTTTGATGCTCCTGAAGCTGAGGAAAATATTCCTTGGTCCATCTTTTCCAGAATAGATCAGACATGTACTACACTTGCTTCCATCTGCGGCGAACATACATATCCTCTTTCTGAAACTGTCCAGGTGGTAAGGATGGATTAGTCTTCAAAACCAAAAGGTGGTTTGGAGTAAGAGCTTCAAGGTCATTTGGATCTGTAGAGGCCTTTGTAATTGGTCGACTATTCAAAATAGCCTCAACCGCATATAAAACTGTGTGAAGTCCCTCTTCATCAAGAGTTTGTTCACTGAGAATGGAATTAAGAGTCTTCTGCACTGATCAGATTAACCTTTCCCATACTCCTCTGTGATGTGAGTCAGCAGGGAGATGAAAAATCCAGTTTATTCCCTTTTGAAGCAGTGCATTGTGAATTTGACCTTGGTTCCAACCTTGAATTGCTTTTTTCAACTCTCGCTGAGCCCCAACAAAATTGGTGCCATTATCTGATCGTAACTCTTTAACCCGACCACGTCTGGCTATAAAATGTCGAAGGGCATGAATAAAGGAATCAGTATCCAGTGTCGCTGCCACCTCGATGTGAATTGCTCTTACAACTAAAAGTGTGAAAATTACACCATAGCGCTTCACCACACTTCCACGCTTCACCACACTTCCACTCCAAAAGGCCCAAAATAGTCAACTCCAACATAAGTGAAAGGTGGTTCATTAGGAGAGACTCTGTCCAAAGGCAAATCTGCCATCTGCTGTTGTCCTGGACAAGCATTTATATGCCTACAGATGACACATTTAGACACAATCCTTCTTATTGACACTGTGGCACCAGGAATCCAGTACTTCTGCCGCAGTTTTGATAGCATGCAGTTATGACCACCATGACCCACCTCTTTATGGACATGTCATAGAATGAGGTCAGAAATATACAGGCATTTTGCGAGAATGGTGGGATGCTTCATCTCATCTGGCATAGCTGCTCTACTCAGCCGTTCCCTAACTCTCAATACTCTATAACTCTCAATGGGCTGCACGGTGGCGCAGTGGTTAGCACTGCGGCAGCACAGTTTACCCTTGGCTGGGGGATCGTGGGGACCGTGGGATCGTGGGTTCGATCCCAGCCCCCGACCAACAGTGATATGTGTGGAGTTTGCATGTTCTCCCTGTGTATGCATGGGTTTACCCCGGGATTTCTCCAGTTTCCTCCCGGTTAGGTTAATTGGAGACTCTAAAGTGGCCCTAGGTGTGAATGTGTGTGTGAATGGTTAAGGGATAGCGCCGTATCGTGGCTGCTTCATCCATCCAGGTGGTGGATGACCCTCAATTTCCCCTCTGGGGATCAATAAAGTATATTAAATCTAAAAAAATCTAAATACACCCTCATCCAATATGGGATTCAGTTTGTGAATATGGCTGGATCTTTTAATGCTGAATACCCTTTTCAGGCTTGAGATTTCTTCTGCAAATTTCCGTCCCTGGCAAAAGTGGATAATTTCCATTTCAGCAGCAGCCAGCTCTTCAACTGTGAGACCATAGGTTTTTATCAATCTCAACATTTGCCATCTCCTTTTGTGACAAAGCCCTTTGATAGGTTTCACCTAAGTGAAGCTTGGCAAGGTCATTCTGTTTTTTCTTTTTACTCTTGGACAAAAGCAGTTTCTTCAGCCTAAGCATCCATGCTACAGCCCCTTTTAAGCAAATCCATGATGAAAAGTAGTCAATAAGACGAGTTGTTGGATCTTTATCTTCAGGCACAATCTGAACAGCATTGACAGTTGTAGTTTTGACTTCGTAGTCATTTGATGATAGTTCATTCAATCTGTCAGGATTCTAAGGCCAATATTCCTGAGGTTGGAGAAGAAACTGAGGTCCAGATACCCATGTTTCTCTCTTCAGAAAAGATTAAACAGTAAGACCCCTTGAAGCCATGTCTGCTCGATTATTGTTTGTGTCAACATACTCTCCATTGAGATGCACTTGAAGCTTTGGTGATTTCACAAACTCTGTTAGCAACAAAGGTTCTGAAACGAATTGTGCTATTGTTGATATATTTAAGAACTGAAGTGCTATCAGTGGTTCCAAGGTTGTCATAGCCAGGAGCGGCACTGGGGTTAAGCTCCCAGTGCTCATAAAATACTCCTTATGGCGTGCGTCTCGAAAAGCCTCTGACAACTAAGTCCAACTCCTAGCCTGCCCGTGTGGTTTAGTCTCTAAGCCCGGCGGAACTGCTTTTACTAATAGGAGAAGGGGCGAGGGCGGATCTCTGGCGCCTTAAAACCAGATGCTTCGGGTAGATGGTGGCTCGTCAACCTGGGAAGGTAGCCCATCTAGGGGAAGGTAAACCCTGATTTCAAACCTCTGCTGCCTTGCGGCATACCCGGTCATGGGAAAGGCTTCGGGAGTCAACCCTGAGGAAAAATCCGGAGTCGGAGCCCCTAAGGCAGTTCTATGTTGTGCTCAACATCGTTCTGGCAGCTCCTGCAACGGCGCTGGTGCCAAACTGTAGCAGCCCTGCTGTTCCTTTGGATTCATCAGTGACATGGAGAGGGGGGACATGCTGCATGGGCAACATCTTGTCCTCCATATCTTCCTGCCCAGGCTTGAATCCTACCAACGCCCAACGCTGGAAGGTAGAACACCGGATCACTGGAGAGGACACTCCAGCTTCGCCTTTGGCGTAGACAAAACACGGGGAATGACAGTTACCGGTTATAAGCCACTGCTCAATTGGCGTAGAGCGTGGCGCCAGGGGTTGTTCCCGATGGTGGGAGGGATCATCAGATCTCACTGGACAGCTACCGCCCGCCTCAAGCTGGGCAGCCCCCAGCCAATAAGGTGTTGTCCCGCCACAGCTCGCTTTCCTCATTGGGTGCATGGGGATAAGGAGAAATCCAAACAGCAGGCTGAGAACCTTCGCACCAGGCAAGACAATAAAACAAAAGAGACCAACTCTAAAACTGGGAACTTGGAAAGTCCGCACTATGATGACAGGACTCGCTGCTAACCTCAAGGACATCAACGACACCAGGAAGACTGCCATCATCAATAATGAGCTGAAGAGACTGGGAGTGGATATCGCCACTCTCCAGGAAACACGGTTAGCTGATGCAGGCACACTGAGAGAGAAGGACTACACGTTCTACTGGCAGGGAAAGGGCAGTGACGAACACAGGGAACACGGAGTGGGCTTCGCAGTGAAGAACACTTTGCTGAAGATGGTGGAACCGGGCAGCACTGGCTCTGCACGACTCCTCACCCTCCGCCTGAACACCACTCAAGGCCCAGTCACCCTCGTCAGTGTGTATGCCCCAACACAGACAGCCACACCAGAGGCAAAAGACGAGTTCTACGAGAATCTCGCAACAACTGTCAGGATCATCCCCAACTCTGAACAACTCATTCTCCTTGGAGACTTCAATGCCAGAGTGGGTGCTGACCACGACTCCTGGCCCTCCTGTCTTGGACCTTTTGGCGTGGGCAGAATGAACGACAACGGACAGTGGCTGCTCGAGTTCTGCACATATCACGATCTGTGCATCACAAACTCGTTCTTCAAGACCAAGCCCCAACACAAGGTTTCCTGGCAACATCCGCACTCAAAGCACTGGCACCAGCTAGACTTGATCCTGACCAGGCGCACCTCACTGAAGAACGTGCTAATCACCCGTTCATTCCAGAGTGCAGATTGCGACACAGACCATTCATTGGTGTGTTGCAAGGTCAAGCTGCAGCTGAAGAAATTCCATCATGCTAGACAACCTGGAAAGGCACGGATTGACACCAGCAAGATGGCCCAACCAGAACTTGTTGAGCAGTTTGCCTCCACCTTTGAGAAGGAACTTGGTGTACCACAAGGAGGAGAATCTGCAAAGCAGAAGTGAGAAGAGCTACGAAACACCATCTACCGCACAGCCTTGGCTACCTTTGGGAGGAAGACCTCGAAGTCACAGGACTGGTTTGATGCCAAGTTGACCGAGATGACCCCCGTCATTGAAGCCAAGCGCTCAGCACTTGCTGAGTACAAGAAGTACCCAAACGAGAAGAATCTCCAGATTCTCAGGGCTGCGAGAAGCAAAGTTCAGCAGACTGCTCGGCGCTGTGCCAACGAGTACTGGACTCAGCTCAGCCAAGACATTCAAACCGCTGCCATAACAGGGAACATCCGTGGTATGTACGATGGTATCAAGAAAGCACTTGGTCCGGCTCAGAGCAAGACGGCCCCCCTCAAATCTTCCACTGGGGAGATGATCACAGAGAAGAACAAGCAGATGGAGAGATGGGTGGAACACTACTCCGACCTCTACTCTAGACAGAACACCGTGACACCGTCAGCCCTTGATGCCATCGACCGCCTGCCATCCATGGACGAACTTGACGCCGAGCCAACCATCGACGAACTCAGTAAGGCCATTGATAGCTTGGCCGCTGGCAAGGCACCCGGCAACGACGGCATACCCCCTGACCTGATCAAGCACTGCAAGACCGCCCTACTGCTGCCATTGCATGACGTCCTCTGCCAGTGCTGGAAGGAAGGTGCCGTACCACAGGACATGAGGGACGCCAAGATCATCACCCTCTACAAAAACAAAGGGGAGAGAAGCGACTGCAACAACTACAGGGGCATTTCCCTCCTCAGCGTTGTTGGCAAAGTCTACGCACGAGTTGTTCTCGTTCGTCTACAGAAGCTTACCGAACGTGTCTACCCCGAGTCTCAGTGTGGCTTCCGCGCTGAGCGATCGACGGTAGACATGATATTCTCCATCCGCCAACTCCAGGAGAAATGCAGAGAACAGAACATGCCTCTGTACGTCGCCTTCATCGACCTCACCAAAGCGTTCGATCTGGTCAGCAGAGAGGGCCTTTTCAAGATCCTGCCAAAGATAGGATGCCCACCAAAGTTGCAAAGCCTCATCGAATCGTTTCACACCAACATGCAGGGGATAGTGCAGCACGATGGCAACGTCTCAGAGCCATTCAACATACGCAGCGGAGTGAAACAGGGCTGTGTACTTGCGCCAACCCTCTTTGGGATTTTCTTTGCTATGCTCCTGAGGCATGCCTTCAGCACAGCAACAGAGGGAATCTACCTGCACACAAGATCTGACGGCAGGCTTTTCAACCTCGCCCGCCTGAAAGCCAGAACCAAAGTACGCGAGGCTCTAATCAGAGACATGCTGTTCGCAGACGACGCTGCAGTCGCAACCCACACACAGCAGGAGCTTCAGACCCTGATGGACCGCTTCTCCCAGGCATGCAAGGACTTCGGGCTTACCATCAGCCTGAAGAAGACTAACGTCTTGGCGCAAGGCACGGAAGCACCACCAACCATCACCATTGATGACTACAAGCTGGAGGTCGTGAATCAGTTCACGTACCTGGGGTCCACGATCAGCAACAACCTCTCCCTTGATACAGAGATCAACAAGAGGATTGGAAAATCAACCTTCACACTCGCTCGCCTCACCACACGAGTGTGGGAGAATCCCAAACTCTCTGTCAAGACGAAGATGGCAGTGTACAACGCTTGCGTCATCAGCACACTGCTCTATGGGAGTGAGACGTGGACAACATACGCCCGGCAGGAAAAGAGACTGAACTCCTTCCACTTGCGCTGCATTCGCCACATCCTGGACATATCCTGGCAGGACAAAGTGCCCAACACAGAAGTTCTGTCCCGCGCCGGCCTTCCCTCCATGTTCACTCTACTCAGGCAGCGCAGGCTCCGCTGGCTAGGCCACGTTCACCGTATGGAGGATGGCAGAATCCCCAAAGACGTCCTCTATGGAGAACTGGCAACTGGCAGGAGAGACGTTGGCCGCCCACAGCTGCGCTTTAGAGACGTCTGCAAGAGAGACATGAAGGCCCTGGATATCAACACAGAGCGCTGGGAGGACCTTGCAACGGACCGCTCCAAATGGAGAGGCACCCTGACCAGACAGCTCAAGGCGGGTGAATAGAGACTGACTGCTGCAGCAGATGAAAAAAGGACCCGCAGGAAGAACCGCCACAGACCCAGCAGCACGGAGACCACCCACAAGTGTGACCTGTGTGACAGGGACTGTCATTCGTGCATCGGCCTGTTCAGCCACAGGCGGTGCTGTTCCAGCAGAGTAGACGTTTAGGATTCTCTTCCATGGTCATCATAGACCGACGGAGGCCGACGAAGTTGGCTATCAGTCCAAAACACAGAATCCAGAAGTTCCATGTGCAACTCCTTTCTCAACATTGTGTCTATTCTACTAGCCATCACAGCCGCAGTCAGCTCCATTCGAGGAATAGTCACTGGTTTTAATAGAGCCACTCGTGCTTTCCCCATCACAAATCCACAGTGGGTTTGACCATGTTTGTTACTGACCAACAGATAAGTGACAGTTCCAAACCCACCCTCACAGGTATCTGCAAAATGATGTAGCTGAGCAGATGAAACTGCCAAAAGCCTTTGATTTATAACATCTGTCAACCTTAAAGTTCTCCGTCTTATGAAGATTCTGAACCCAACTGATCCATTCCTGTCCAATGGAGTCTGATACCAAATCGTCCCAACCAATCCTCTGCCGACAAGTCTTGCAGGATTTTCTTTGCAGTTAGGATGACTGGTGACAACATCCCCAGTGAGTCGTATATGGAACTGACTGTTGAAATAATCCCTCTCCTTGTGAGAGGTCGGTCCTTCAAAATGATTTTAAATCTGAAAACATCAGACTGTACACACCATTGTACGCTCAAAACTCTTTCAATAGGAAGATCGTCATTATCTAGATCCAGATTAATTTCCTTCGCTCTATCTGCTTTAGGTATAGCTGCCAACACATGGTGACTGTTACTCATCCATTTGGTGAGTACAAAGCCTCCCTTGGAGCACAGTGAATGTAGCTCATGATAAAGAGAGATGGCGTCCTTTTCTGATGCTGCTGAAGTGAGGCAATCATCTACATAGAAGTTGTTCATGATGGTGTTTATTGTTTGTGATTTAAATTCCTCCATGTTGTCCTCAGCACACTTCCTCAAAGCAAAGTTGGCACAACTTGGAGATGACGTTGCTCCAAACAGATGTACAGTCATTCAATATTCCGCCATGCTCTGAGTGTAGTCTCCTTAAGGCCGCCAGAGGAACCGCAACAGGTCACGATCACCAATTGGTACCTTTACTTGGTGAAACATTGCCTCAATATCTGTAATGATGACTACAGGTTCCTTACAGAATCTAGCCAAGACTCTGATCAATGTGCTGGTCAAATCTGGTCCTTGTAAGAGCTTAGAGTTTAGAGAAACTCCCTGGAATGTTGCTCCACAATCGAGCACCACTCTGAGCTTTTTCTTCCTTGGGTGTAAGACACCATGATGTGGTAAGAACCATTTCTTTCCATCACTTTGTTTTAGAGCATCATCTGGTACCTTTTCGGCATGCCCTTTGGAAATCATGTCTGACATGAAGTTGGTGTAACTAGAGTGAAAAGAGTGATCTCTTTTAAATCTTCCTTTTAAGTTCAACACACGTTGTTCAGCAACACTTCTATTGTCAGGCATGCATACTTCTGGATGTTTCAAATGTAGACCAATAAAATAGTGTCCATCTACTAACTTTATAGATTTTGAAACAAAATCTATGAACTGATAGTTTTCCTTTGAGAATTCGTGGCCCTCTTTAACATGCTCTGGGAAGTCAACTTTAAATTGCTGTTCCCACAGTTGATCAAGTTTCATAACAGAAATCCTATTAACACTTGCCACTCTGTGATCTTGGCAGTCATCTTCCTTTTCTCCTAAAGTTCCATTAACTGTCCATCCAAGCCTGGTTCTAACTGCATAAGGTCCATCCCCTATGCTCTGGATTACATCCAATGGTTCCAAAACCCTTGGTGCATCAGAACCAATCAACAGCTCAATTTCAGAGTCAATAGCAGGTAAGTTGATGAGATCTTCCACAAATAACTAACTAACTAACTAACTAACTAACCTGCACTTATATAGCGCTTTTCTAGTCACAAAGACCACTCAAAGCGCTTTCACCAATACTAACCCTCCACTCTAAGGGCCTATAGGAAACAGATATCTAGGGACAATTTAGAACAGCCAATTAACCTAACATGCATGTTTTTGGCATGTGGGAGGAAACCGGAGAAATCCCGGAGTAAACCCACGTAACACAGGGAGAACATGCAAACTCCACACAGATCACTGTTGGTCGGGGGCTGGGATCGAACCCACGATCCCACGATCCCCACAATCCCCCGGCCAAGGGTAAACTGTGCTGCCGCAGTGCTAACCACTGCGCCACCGTGCAGCCCACAAATAAGACCAATGATGGATATCATTTTGGTGTGGGATATTCCCCTTATGAACAGGCATAGTTCTTTGGGTATATACAGATGGAAGTTCACAAAATTCATCATCATCTAATCCTGCAACCTCTAAGCCGGACACCATGCTGGTTTATTCATCAAGCCAACAGTGAATGAAGCAGTACTGCCTGGGTCAAGAAATGCATAGGTATTTAAAATCAAATTTCCTTTCTTGGCCTTTACTTGAACAGGAACTATTGAAAGTTTACAATTCTCTTCACCGGCCCCAGTGAGTCCACTTGTCTGAACTGAGGTGATGACTGCATTTTCACTTGCTGTTCTTTTGTTCACTTGCTCCTTTTCCACTTCCATTTTCTTTTGGTGGATATGTAGCATTTTTGGATGTTTCAGTCTGCATGTGGTGCAGGCAAGTCACTTTCTACAGTCTTTGCTGATGTGCCCTGTACACATACAACCAAAGCATACTCCATTTTTTTTTCAGAAAAGCAATCTTCTCATTATGTGTCCTCATTTCCAGTTGTGAACACACATCCAAATGATGCCCACCTCCACAGAACAAGCATTTCTTAACAGCATTAACCAAAGTCTTATTTTCCTGCATTCCCGTACAATTTTTCCTTTCTGCACTTACAACAGTGGTGGCAAGCGTGCTTCCTTTTATCCTTTGGCTCGGTTGTGATTTAAGTCTTTTTAGCTCTTTGTTCACAGCAGGAGTGTCCCGGATATCTCCAAATATTGGATCAGTTGCAATCCTCACCTGCTTTTCAAGAAAATTGACTATGTCTTTAAACGCAGCTCTTTTATCATTCTCTTGAAAATCACAGACCATTGTTCTCCATTTATCCCTCAGCCTGTACGGTAGTTTTTTAACAATCAACAGCATGTTAGCAGGCATGTTACACTCATTCATGTAATTAATGTCTTCCATGGCATTACATCATCCTCTTAGAAAAAGAGTATACGCCTGAAGAGCCTTTGTGTCATCGGGTTTTACTGACGACCATGAAAGTGCTTTCTCCATATAAGCTGCAGCAATTTTATGTTCATTCCCAAAATGCTCTTTCAACAGTGATTTTGCTTTATGGAATCCTCTATCCAAGTCCATATGCAAACAACTTCTGACAAGTTCTCTTGGTTGACCTCTCGTGTACTGTTCAAGATAAAAAAGACAATCTGTGAGATTTACATTTTTAGTTTCAATGGCATTGTCAAAAGACTTCACAAACATATGATATTGCAATGGATCACAATCAAAAACTGGAATCTCTTTCTTGGGCATAGAAGAGACACACTGTTGCTGAATTAACAAAGCAGTGATTTCATTTTGCTTTTCCCTTATGGAAAATAAATTGCTCTGATCACCATTGCTATTATTGTGTGAAACAGGAGGTGCACCAAGAGATGTCACTTGAGTTTGATCACTGGTGATGGTCTGAGACATTATGGGGGTTGTGGTAAATTGTGGATATTGATTTACAACTCTACCAGAAGGCATGATTTGTGAATGGACAATGTTGGATATGGGAAATCTTGTGAAGTGATAGTTGGCAATTGAGGGACAAAAGAATCAGCTTTGACACTGAGAGTTTTCTTTTTCCTTTTGACTTTTGTCAAAATAAGATTCCATACCATCCGAAATTTTGGACAAATTACTTTTCACACTGGATCCCTTTGATGCTCTCAGTACTCTCATTTTAGCCATTGTAGCAGCAATGTCCATTTTCATCTCGAATTTCTCCTTTTTCCTCCTTAGTTGTTCCTCCTGCTCTTCTAAAATATGCTTATCCTTAAGCATTTGTTGGCGCACAATTAGAGCAGCAACTTCAGCCTCTGCCTTTATGCGTGCAGATGATGTACTTGAAGCTCTGGAGCCTGTACCAGTGGAACCTCTTTTTCTTCTTCTGCTACTAACATTTGACACACTGTCACCAGTTTGTATTTCATCCTGTATGTCAGATGGTGCATTAACTACATTAGATGAAGGAACCATACTCTGACTATCAAGGAGAAGATTTTTATTCTCTTCAGCAGGTGGATCCTCAGGTAAAGCAGGACAAGTGTGTGATTTTGCAGCAGTTGGTAAATCACCAAACACATTAACAGTTTGCAGAGAGGGCCTGTTATTTTCAGAAAGCCATTGTTGAACATCCTCTGCAAAATCTACATTGTGTTGTGTTATGCATCCAAATTATTCACTTTGTGTTTCTTGTTCCTCCTCTGGTATTGAAGCAATAACCAACTCATGTGCTGCTTTTGCATTTCCATGCAGTTGTTTCAATTTCATCAATTTAAGATGAACATCTTTTACATTTTCATTGTTTTTCATCAACTCTTTAATTTCATGGGTGATCCCTTTAATTTTTCTCACAATTGCTAGACTGGGGTGACACTAGACACAGCGGGTGGACATTCTTCTCACACCCAAAAGCAGGAAGAGGAGCAGAACAATGGACTGTTATGTATACGTCCTCGGACGACGGAGAGGACATCCGGGCACCAACTGGTCAGGCTAATGATATGTATTGACTGATATGTATATCACTATGCTAATGTGCCATGCATTCTCTCTGTCTGTATAACTGTATAAAAGAGCTTGTTATACATTCCTCAAAAACTCTCCTACCAGACATACGGCCCCAGCAGGCCACGCTGGGGTCCACCGGCTGTATTTATGTTAGAGGGTCAATAAAGAACCTGTGTCGACTTACGCTCGTGCCTCACCTCCACATCCTTTCCTTACACCCTCTACATTGGTGACCTGACGTGAAATGGACTATCTCTCCCTTTCACCGTGCTGTGGATTCTTTTTCTCCACATTGGTGACCTGACGGAGATGAACTGTCTCTCCCTTACGCTGCACACCACATGGTGACCTGACGTAGGATGACTGTCTGCTCCCTTTCACCGTGCTGTGGATTCCAGAGACCGGGGATCGCCTACATCCTTCGCAGCGACACTGGAGTGCGCGCACCTTATCCTCTCTCCACGATGGCGACCTCCAGGGCCGGACAGAGAGCGCGGCGCTGGGACCGAGACGCATGAGGATCAGCGACACGAGCAAAGCACAGAAACAGCCTGAACAGGGGAGATCATTGGTGCCGTCTGCGTTGATTTCCATCAAGCTCCCCGACCCTGACTCACCTCCCGACAGCGGACTTTCTGCGCACAGAAGCCCCACGCACACACCGCAGGATTACGAGGACAGCGCAACTTCCAGCTATGTGGTCACTGCACCAGGCACGCACCACACACCAGGGACAAACTGACTCCACAGACTTATACATTGTCCTCCGCCACTGCACATGCCCAAGAAACATGGCTGATTGCCATCCTCGGAACCTTTAGGGCTGCTCACGCACCTGAAGCAGACATGCAGCCCACACATGGGACTTTGTATGGGTTTCTCAGCCACGGCGCACAACGGGGATTTAGCCAATTGCTTTCCCTGATGACTTTAGGGCTGCTACTGCACCTAAAGCCAAACTGCCAAGTCCCTCACACAGCTTCAGGTTTTTTTTTTCACGGCCGCTACGCATCCTCTGGGAATTTGGCCATTTGCTTTCCCCACATCTTCGCAGGACTGGGCTGCAAGGGGAGTCAGAGACTTAATATTTTTTTCTCACAGCCGCTGCGGATCACCGCCAGGCTTACCGGGAAAGTCCCTGACCATGGCGGATCCACTCGCAATTTTTGCGCGGCCCAGACATTTTTGGCATCCTGGGCCGGCACTCCATTACTTCCCACCCACCTCCCCCTCGTCCTCCACATTGCTACACCCGCACCTCACTCCCTAAAGCCGGCCGATCACTGGTTTGTTCCTTTACGCACGATGTGCACCGGCCCCGTGCGCCCACGATCCATGGCCGTTCAACGTGCTGGAACTCGGAGCAGAGCACACTGTCTTTTCCACCCCTCCCCCTTTCCCCCCACAGACTTACATGCCCTCCGACACTCCTCACCAGCAGACAGACCAGAGCGGCAACCCCCTACTGCAGCTTCCTCTGGTGTCGACTTGAGCCCAAACAACGGGGGGGGGGGGGTGTCACAGCCCTTTCTGGGCATTCGGGGGGGCCTGTGTGGTGACACTAGACACAGTGGATGGACATTCTTCTCACTCCCAGAAGCAGGAAGAGGGGCAGAACAATGGACTGTTATGTATACATCCCCAGATGACGGAGAGGACATCCAGGCGCCAGCTGGTCAGGCTAATGATATGTATTGACTGATATGTACAGTATATCACTATGCTAATGCACCATGCATTCTCTTTGTCTGTATAACTGTATAAAAGATCTTGTTATACATTCCTCAAAAATTCTCCTACCAGACACACGGCCCCAGCAGGCAACACTGGGGTCCACCGGCTGTATTTATGTTAGAGTGTCAATAAAGAACCTGTGTCGACCTACGCTCGTGCCTCCCCTCCACATCCTTTCCTTACACCCTCTACAAGACGTTCCTTTTGTAGGTTTTCCATTTTTTGAGTTAAGGCCTTGGCTGTAATTTTAATACACTTTTCCAGCCTTTCATCATTCATCCCTTTTATGTCACTCATTTTATTATTTTCCAGTATGCACAATATGGCAGAAACAGATCAACAGCTCCAACTTATCGGCAAGAATCACTTTCACTTCAGCAACTGCAGCCACAAAGCAGTCAAAAACAGCTCAAAACTCCACTGGCCATTCCTTCTGAGCACACACATCACAAGCCAAATGTAAAGCCCCCATTGGACAAGTGAAGCCTTAAACAAACAATCTGCATTCCATCTCATTAACACAGAATGATAAAACACAAGCAGGCCTACCGCTTCTGTTGGCTGTGATGTGCGGCTGTCAAACTGGTCGTCTCCATGGATGCAGCCAGCAGATTTCCAAAAAAATCAAGGTGGGAGTGCAGTGCCGATTCCAACAATATCCATTCATTCAAAAATACTCCGACATTCAAAGGTCCATTGTCTTTGTGTCCTGGATGCGGCTATTTTCTGCTGACTAGATTGTAGCGACTTCAGTCCACCAAAAGCCGCTTGGAGGCTGAATTGGTCTCGTCTCCTTGATGCATACGTAAAAAATCCAGGCCAAATCCATTAAAAAATAAAATCCATTATTTTTTCTGTGTTTTTGGTTGGGATCAGACTTTTTATGTTGAGGCTTGCCAGTGTAATATCCTCATCTCTGCACCGGAGGTTGAATCTAAGGTGGCTTCTGTAGCACACTCGTGTTTTTTCCAGTTTCTCCAGCCAGCGGAAAGCTTTGACACAATTTTGTCTGTAACTTCCACATAGTAGTTTGAGTAGGTTCATTCTGTCTTCTTTTTCAGTTTATTAGTACACCCAAATGACAAAATAGAACAAGGCAACAAATGCAATGTAATATACGAAATATCATGCAGATCATGTAACAAGACTTGTTAGGTTAATTGGAGACTCTAGAGTGGCTCTAGGTGTGAATGTGTGTGAATGGTGAAGGGATTGGCATTGTACCGTGGCTGCCTCATCCATCCAGGTGGATGCCCTGAATTTCCCTCTGGAGATCAATAAAGTATACAAAATACAAAATAAATAAATAAAAACTTACATTGGAGATACAGCAAGATCATTAACCGCAAGGAAAAAAGAGCACCAGAAGAAATGTGAGAAGGAAACACGAGGATGACTCACAAGATCGCAAAGACAAAAGGCAGAACAAGCAACACTAAAATCAGCAATATCAGATCACTGCAAAAGAAACAATCACATCATGGACTGGGACAACGCAAAAATCATTGGATTGGAGAGCAACAGACACAACCGTTGGATCAAGGAGGCCATAGAAATCAGGAAGTGGGGCAAAGACAGCATGAATCGGGATGAGGGGGCATTTATGCTTTCCCACACCTGGGACTTAATTCTCCACAGACCATTAGATGGTGGGGGGTGTGGCCAGCCCAGTGAATCTGACAGTTCCAGTGGGCTGGCCACGCCTAGGAAAAACAGCTGATACATGACACCACAGCGATCAGCTGATACTTCTGAGGAAGACTGCAGACTCCAGTCAAAACATGTAAAGGTAAAAACATCTTCTTCTTATCCCTGTCTGAAATAAGAAAAACAAAAAACTAATAACAGTAAAATGGTAAATGGTAAATGGCATTCACTTATATAGTGCTTTTATTCTCATCTCTAGATGACCAAAGCGCTTTACAGATCCTGCTATCCACCCATTCACACACACATTCACACACTGATGGCAGCAGTAGGTCAGTGGTTGCTGCTCACTGTCCTTTGCTTAAATGGGCAGGGTTGTAAAATACATGGACATTTTACATAACAGCAGTTGACCACAGTCAGCTCCTTTTCACTCTGTTGCTGCACTGTGACGTGATGACAATGGCACCTACTTCATCGCTCATTTGTCCACATTATCCCATTCATATGTCAACCAAGCTGAGGTGAGGTGGGCAACGACCCACATCATTTGCAGGGTCAGTTAGCACAGGTCAAGTCTGGGTGACTCTATTCAAGTATCAGAGGTAGCCCAGATCTTAAGCTGGATTCATGCTGCGCCTCCGCTGTCCACGTACGTGCAACCAGAAACCTTGTGTGACAAAATTTACGTCATCGTCTTCACTCTGCTATTGTATGCAGGGCTCTACTGCGGACGACCGCGGCAGCCCAAATTTTATGACCGCGCTGCCTGCCCATGATCTGAACGCATTGACAAAGCATGTGCAAGACTGAACATCCCATTCACAAGATGCCGCTACCAACACAGCATACAAAGACAAAGTAGACGAGGAAGACAATGAGAAGGCGGAAGACGAGAATAAATATACATGAATCCTTTTGCAGCAGCAGCAGCTTGAGCGGAGAAGAGCTCTGGAAAATGGTAATTCCTCCTTTTCCTTGAAACGGCGCCATTGTTGTTGCTACAAAAAAAAAATGTGCATCACTCTCGTGTTTTATGGCCGGTGAACTGGCGTGTTAGCGCATTTGTGCTACCTATAGGGCTGGGGCGAAACTACAAATAATAGTTGTGCGCATGCATCAACTGCTTGGCCTGGTAGACAAAAAAAGTGAGCATGTACAATGCCGCGTGCATGATGGGCTCATCCATAGCGCATGCGGACCAAAGCAGACCTGAGGGGAAATGCAGCATAAATAAGGCTTTACTGGCTTTGCCAGGGGCAGCGGGGTGGCAGAGTGGTTAACACTGCGGCAGCACAGCAACTCACCCTTGGCCGGGGGATCCTGGGTTCAATCCCAGCCCCCGACCAACAGTGACCTGTGTGGAGTTTGCATGTTCTCCCCATGCCTGCATGGGTTTACTCCGGGATTTCTCCGGTTTCCTCCCACATGCCAAAAACATGCACGTTAGGTTAATTGGCATCAAACTGGGGATTCTAAATTGTCCTTAGGTATGACTGTAAGAGTGAATGGTTGTCTGTCTCTCTGTGTTGGCCCTGCAATGGACTGGGGATCTGTCCAGGGTGTACCCTGCCTCTCGCCCAAAGATGCTGGGATAGGCTCCAGCCCCCCGCGACCCGAAAAGGATTAAGCGGAAGAAGATGGATGGATGGCTTTGCCAGGGTAGTTTCAAAGGGGCTTTTTTTTAGAGAGAGAGAGAGAGAGAGAGAGAGAGAGAGAGAGAGAGAGAGAGAGAGAGAGTTGGGAATCATGCCATTCTTGTCTTGTTGGTAATTATCATGACTGATATACTGATGATATACAGTTTCTTCCCCAGGCCATCCGGACTGCAAACAGCCAGAGGCTGTTCCCCCTCCATCACTCACACATACATAGAACTGAGGAGCTTTTAATAATTAAAAAAAAAAAAATCTCACCTGTTTTCGCACTTTGCACTTTTCAGTTCATTAATCCATCTGCTGAGCTGCTACCCGAGCCACTGACAACATCAGTGGGCGAGAGAGCCCTATTGTATTTGCTGCGTTTATTATTTTTATGCCCAAACAATCG
The DNA here is from genome assembly GCA_020510985.1 of Pholidichthys leucotaenia. NCBI lineage: Eukaryota > Metazoa > Chordata > Actinopteri > Cichliformes > Pholidichthyidae > Pholidichthys > Pholidichthys leucotaenia. The sequence continues at coordinate 79,539,050 of CM035843.1, read as the reverse complement.
CATTTTTGACCCTCTAAACGTTAACCAAAATGCAATTTTATTTCGCACACACCTCAGAAAAAAATTTGATAAAATGGAAAAAAATATGTGCCCCCCCACCCCCAATTTTTGTGGGCAGGGCCAAATGTACAAGGTCTATGGAGACCAGCAACCGTAAATTTATCCGTATAGACACGAAATTCGGGTGAGGTGTGCATGACCTCAAAATATGCAAAAAACATAATTGTGGCCCTTACCCACAGCCAACAGGAAGTCTGTCATCTTGCCTCAAATTCACCCCATCTCCAGTTTGGCCAAAAACCACCCCTCGCATTTGAACAACCTCTTCCTAGGGGCCTGCTCCGATTGAGCTCATTTTCACATGGCATCATCTGTAGGCATGGGCCATTAAAGCCTCCTCATTTCACAGTAGAAGCTTCAAAGGTGTGGCCAGGGTGCCATGGCGAAGTTTGACTCTGCCCCTTACAACATCAGACAGCTGTAACTCGAGCAAATCTTGTCCAATGTCCACCAAAGTTTCCATGATGGATATAGTCTTGCCCCGAATGCATCTATCACTTCACTGTAGTAAAGCAAGAAATCTGTGTGTGTGTGTGTGTGTGTGTGTGTGTGTGTGTGTGTGTGTGTGTGTGTGTGTGTGTGTGTGTGTGTGTGTGTGTGAGACGTTTATAGAACTGACCTTTGGAGGGCAAGAGAGCAGACGCTTTTCTTCCCGGCTCCGGCTTCTTATCTCTCTCCTTCCCTAACTGACTGGATCCCAGCTTGCTATCGTCTGTCTGCGTGTCTTTACTGCTGATTTATCGAACGAAATTATGGATTTAATAAGCTGGGCTTTGAACGCAATTGACACTGTTTTTTCAACGAGAAAATCTGGCCCGGGGGAGCCGATCTGTCCCGCAGGCACTGCTGCTGCGGGTTATTTGAAGGACACAAGTAATTGGAAACTCTTGTGCCTGTGTGATCTTTCTATTGAAGATATTGAAGATTTATACCTTTTCGGAGCAATGGTCATCGGAATTCTACTGATTGGATTTGGGATTGTTCTGGTGTACCGCAAATTGAAGAAGATGGATAGAGCTTATCAAAAAGCGGACCCGGCGAGGCTCACCCATCAAATTGACCAACTGGGCAGGACTCTGACAGCGGCTAATGGAGAACTGTACAGGAAAATGGATTACATCACGATCACGCTGAGAGCTGTCCATGAATCGATTTCAACGCCTGGCCATGAAGGATTGGAGCACTGAATCCGTAAGAGAATAGAAAGTTTTTTCTCTGAAGTCAGTGCTATTCGACCTGCTTCTTTCGGCGCCCTCAGCACTCAGTCCTCCAGATAATCAACAGTATATTTGTTTTCATAACACTGGCGGGCAGCATTTGACTCTCAAGGACAGCTGTCTGGCAAACTATTCCATCTGCCGTGATCAAGGACACGTGCCTCTGCTTCAGACTGTAGTCATAACATCTGCTGCGGGAAGAGACTATTGTTGTCCTCCAACTGATTGCCACTGATTGCACCCAACTCACACACAACTGATCCACTATACTGACTTGAAGATATACACTCACTGCTCTCTTTGTGTCATTGTGTGGATTCTATTGTCTGCTAATTGTGCATTGAGAGTTTTTTTCTTGTAATCATAATATCGGTCATATATGAACTTTATTCTGATAAACAATGCTTTTTTGTCTCTCCTACTGTGTCCACCCCCCCCCCCCTTTTCCCCCATTGCTTTCTGTTCCCCTCCTGCTGACAGGCGCCTCCATGGCTGCCGCATCATTGAAAATGTCATCTATGACGTTCTCAGTGTAGTAGTAGTAGATTAGTTTATTTGACAGGGACAGTGCAATAAACATAGACAATTAATCAAAGTCAAGTCAAATCCCTCGTATATTTACCTGTTATTTACTTGTAAATGTGCTTGGCAATAAATCTTTTCTGATTCTGATTCTGATTCTGAACATCATAAGACGGCCTATGATCTCTGGCTGGACATCATAGGACGTCCTATGAACTCAGGCATCATAGGACTCACGATGCTGTCATAAAGACATGATATGATGTTTATATCAATCAATCAATCAACTTTATTTATAAAGCACTTTAAAAGCAACACTTGCTACACAAAGTGCTGTACAGCAAGAGAACATGAAAGCAGGGCACTAACACAAAGGGCGCTAACACAAGAACCACAGTAAAAAATTCATAAATAAAATAAAAAGTAAAATAAATAAAAATCCATTTCATTCAATAAAATCAATGTCTCATACTGGGTTGAAGGCCAGGGAGTAAAAATATGTTTTACGACGTGTTTTAAAAATGGACAGTGAAGGTGCTTGTCTAATGTCCAGGGGTAAATCATTCCATAACCTGGGGGCCATGATCGAAAAGGCTCTGTCCCCTCTGAGCTTGCGCCTCGCCTTTGGTACCTCCAAAAGCAGCTGTTCAGCTGACCTAAGGGACCGGGTGGGAGCGTAGGGATGCAGAAGCTCAGAGAGGTAAGGTGGAGCGAGACCATTCAAGGATTTAAAAACAAATAAAAGAATTTTAAAATGAACTCTAAAATACACGGGCAGCCAGTGGAGTGAAGCTAAGATGGGTGTGATGTGATCTCTTCCACGTGTACCTGTTAAAAGATGAGCAGCGGCGTTTTGAACCAGCTGCAGACGGGAAAGAGATGACTGGCTGACACCGGCCTAAAGTGTGTTACAGTAATCCAGCCGAGATGAAATAAAAGCATGGATTACTGTTTCCAAGTGTGGTCTAGAGAGAATGGGTTTTACTTTTGCTAAACACCTTAGATGAAAGAAGCTGGATTTTACCACAGAACGAATCTGCGTGTCTAATTTAAAATCATTGTCCATGATAAAACCAAGGTTCCTAGCTGTGGATTTAACACAAGGAGTAAGGGGGCCCAAGTATACAGGAAGGGACTCACAGAGGCGACTAGGTCCAAACACCATCACTTCGATCTTCTTATCATTAAAATTTAGGAAGTTTAGGGCCATCCAAGACTTTATGTCTTCAATGCACGCCAGGAGTGAGTTTACTGATGAGGCAGCTTTTTGTTTTAGATGGACATAAATCTGACAGTTATCAGCATACAGGTGGAAAGAGATACCATGCTTTTTAAAAATGGAACCCAGAGGAATTATGTACAGAGAAAAAAGCATGGGCCCTAGAATTGACCCCTGTGGGACCCCGTAAGGCAGAGGAGCAGAAGAGGATTCAAACCCAGACATGCTAACTTTAAAAGTCCTGTCTGACAGGATCTAAACCAGTTGAGAGCAGTGCCACAAATGCCCACTAGGTGCTGCAAACGGGAAATTAAAATATGATGGTCCACTGTGTCAAAGGCAGCAGTTAAATCAAGCAGCACAAGAACAACATATTCACCTGAATCACATGCCAAGAGAATATCGTTAAAAACTCTTAACAAGGCTGTCTCTGTGCTATGAAGAGCTTTGAAACCAGACTGAAAAATCTCTAAAATACCGTGTTCATCCAGAAAACATTTCAGCTGCATATAGACAATTTTCTCTAAAATTTTTATATGACGGCACATAGACAAATGTGTCTTTATGATGTCATATAGACTATTATTAAAGCAAGAAATCTGTGTGTGTGTGTGTGTGTGTGTGTGTGTGTGTGTGTGTGTGTGTGTGTGTGTGTGTGTGTGTGTGTGTCACGTTTATAGGACATCATAGGACAGCCTATGATCTCTGCCTGGACATCATAGGACGTCCTATGAACTCAGGCACCATAGGACTCGCGATGCCATCATAAAGACATGATATGACGTCTATGTGATGTCATATAGACCATCACTCATGATGCCTAGACTAATGTGTCTTTATGATATTATATGGCTCATAGACAAATGTGTCTTTATGATGTCATATAGACATCACTCATGATGCCTAGACTAATGTGTCTTTATGATGTCATATGGCTCAAAATTGGCAAGGTGAATAAGTCACAGGGCCAGTCTTTACAGCGCGTTCGTGTTTCTAAGCAAAAGCATCACTTTCTCAGCAATGTCATTTTTAAAGAGGTGCTGACAGTAAAAATGTGTAACCTTGGCAAGGTGAATAAGTCACATTTTGTCTTCTTGTAATTATTTACCTTTTGTTCTTATTAAAGACAAAAATAGAAAGGAGATGTTTTTACCTTCTTTACATGTTTTGACTGTGCACTGCAGCCTTCATCAGAAGAGTCAGCTGATTGCTGCCAGGTGTCATTTTATCAGCTGACTTTCATAGGCAGGGCCAGTCCAGCAGACCTGTCAGATCCACCGAGCCGGCCCCGCTTTCCGCCATCAGATGGTCTCTGGAGAATGTGGTCCCAGGTGTGGGAAAGCATAAAGGCCCCCTCATCCTGGCTCATGGTATGTTTTCCCTGCTTCCTGATTTCCTGCCATAGAAATTCCACATTCTCCAGAAACCACCTGACGGCGGAAAGCGGGGCCGGCTCGGTGGATCTGTGGATCTGTAATCGGTTTCAACCAGTATTCGGTGCTGCGCAAACGATTACTGGTTGAAACTCTGTGAGAGTATCCAAATGGCAGCTGACACAGGAGACATACGTGGAATGTACGACGGGATCAAGAAAGCAATTGGGCCAACTCAACGCAAGACAGCGCTGCTAAAAACCAAGACCAGAACTACCATCGCAAACCAAATGGAGCAGATGGAGAGTTGGGTAGAGCACTACTCTGAACTATACTCCCAAGACAGCTCGATTTCGGAGGAAGCACTGAATAATTTGGAGGACCTACCGATCATGGAAGAGCTGGACTCACCTCCAGCCATGGAGGAATTGGAAGAAGCACTAGACTCTCTGCCAATTGGGAAAGCGCCTGGCCTCGATGGGATCCCAGCAGAAGTTATACTGTAAAGTGCTCAAAGGATGTCATCCTTCAACAACTACATGAGATCCTATCTCGCTGCTGGGAGGAAGGAGAGGTGCCTCAAGACATGAAGGACTGCAAAATAGTGACACTGTATAAAAACAAAGGTAGCCAAAGCGACTGCAATAGTTATCGAGGGATATCATTGCTTAGTGTCACCGGGAAGGCATCCGCGCGTGTGGTTCTCCTCCGTCTTCGGAAACTCGCGGAAAGAATTTATCCTAAATCTCAAAGTGGTTTCAGATCTGGGCGCTCCACGATTGATATGATCTTTTCTCTCAGACAGCTACAGGAGAAATACAGGGAGCAAAATAAACCACTTTATGTCGCATTCATCGACCTGACAAAAGCCTTCGATACAGTTAGCCGTGAAGGACTGTTCCAAGTTCTCAAGAAGATCAGGTGTCCCCCCCCCCAACTGCTGCAAATTACTGAATCCTTCCATACCAACATGAAAGCTATTATCCAGTTTGATGGGAGCTTTTCAGAACCATTCAACATCCGCCGTGGAGTAAAACAGGGCTGCGTGCTTGCTCCTACCCTGTTTAACGTATACTTTGCCGTCATGCTAAAGTATGCATTTGGTACTTGGAACGATGGTGTCTGCTTCCACACAAGGTCTGATGGCAAACTGTTCAACCTATCACGACTGAGTGCAAAATCCAAGATCCGAAAAGTATCCATCAGTGGGATGCTGTTTGCCGACGATGCAGCACTGATAGGTCACTCGGAACTGGAATTACAATCAATGATCAACACACTCAATAAAGCCTGCAATGACTTCAGTCTGACCATCAGTCAGCAGAAGACCAAAGTAATAGGCCAAGGTGTCTCGAACCCTCCTACGATAAATATCGAAAACCACCCACTGGATGTGGTTCATGAGTTTACATACCTCGGATCCAAAATATCGGACGACCACTCACTCGACAACGAGCTCAGTAGAAGAATCGGCCTTGCTGCAACGACCTTCGGAAAATTATCACAGAAGGTATGGCTGAACCAAAAACTATTGAGGCACACGAAGATCACTGTTTACAGGGCATGCGTCCTCAGTACCTTGCTATATGGCAGTGAGACATGGTGTCTATATGCCTCGCAACAGCGACGGCTCAACGCCTTTCATCTCCGCATGCTGAGAAGTATTCTTAAAGAAGTCCCAGAAGTTGGCCCTCTTGTGGCCTCTTGTTGGTCCCCTTATGGGTTTTCTAGGTAAAAAGGCCAAATGGCCCCTCTCTGGGACTTCTAGTGTTAATGTTAAATGGAGTGAGCGTATCACAAACAATGAAATACTCTCCTGCGCGAGCTTACCAAGCCTGTTCACCTTGCTTCGTGAACGTCGTCTCCACTGGTTGGGACATGTCCATCGGATGCCGGATGGGAGAATACCGAAAGACATTCTGTAAGGAGAGCTTGCACCCGGCAAATGAACTCGAGGTCGACCGTATCTCCATTTCAAGGATTTATGCAAAAGAGACATGAAAACACTGGGCATGGACGTGATCAACTGGGAGAATACTGCAGATGACCGAAACTGCTGGAGACATGCGCTGAAAGATGGACTCAGAAGGGGAGAAGAGCACCTTCGCCAGTCTGCCGACAAAAAACAAAAGGATGCATTGAAAAAGACACCACAACCAAGCGCCTACATCTGCGACCGTTGCAACCGTGACTGTCACTCGTGTATTGGCTTACACAGCCACAAGCAATGCTGCCGTAACCCCATTATTCCAACTCAAAGCGCAGATCCATAGTCTCCCGGGACTGAAGGATGCCAGGAAGGACTGCTGTTACCATGGACATGCCCTCCTCGCCATTCAATCCGTGATCTTGTTGGGAGGGTTGGGAAGGTCCTGGAGTTATGAAATCTGGAACATAGGTCAAGGTGACTGTCATCTGTAGTCCTATATGGGTCGGCAACACATAACTGATAGGTAAGTGTTGCCATGGCGAAGGTTGACTCCTCACTATGGAACATCGGACACTTGTAACTTGGACAAACTGTCTGATTTTCACCCAATTTTCTACAATGTATAATAGTTCCATCCTGCACACTCTTATACAAAAATAGTTAACAAACATTATAGCACCACCTAGTGGCTAGAAAAACGGACACTTGTAACTTGGACAAACTTTATCTGAGTTTCACCAAATTTTCTACGACAGATGCCAGTCCAACCCTGAATGCTCCTATATAAAATAATTAAAAACTTACAGTACCACCTAGTGGTTAGAAAAACGGACAGTTGTAAGTTAGACAAACTTGGTCTGATTTTCACCAAATTTTCTACAATGGATATTAGTCCCACAATGCGCACTCCTATATAAACATAATTTACAAAAGTTATAGCGCGTCCTAATGGTTAGAACATCGAACACTTGTAACTTGAACAAACTTTGTCCAATTTTCACCGTAATTGCTAGGGTGGATATTAGTACCGCCCTGCACGTTCCTACATAAAAATGATTGACAAAAGTTATAGCAGCACCTACTGCTCACAGGAAGTACTGCACCAAATGATTTACTATATTAGTCACGCAGCGCTTGCTGCGACAACAGTAAATTTTCCAAGCCAGGTAGGTACAACGGGCGCCGGGTTCCGCAGGTGCACAGGGGGTGAGGGCCAGCTTACAGCTGCTTGCAGCTTTAATTTATACCTCTTATCACTCTATAATAATCACTCTATACATTTAAGAAATGTGTCACGTTGATAGGACATCATAGGACGGCCTATGATGTCTGCATGATGTCCTATGATGACCCTATGATCTCAGGCATCATAGGACTCGCAATGCCGTCATATAGATATGTCTACATGACATCATACAGACATCTCTGTCAGTTTGTGTGTGTGTGTCACAATCATAGGACGTCATAGGACGCCCTATGATGTCTGCATGATGTCCTATGATGGCATCATAGGACTCACGATGCCTTCCTATAGATATGTCTATATGACATCATACAGACATATAGACGGGTGTCTTTGACTATGTGATCAACGGCAGGCATCACTCACGATCATAGGACTGACTTATGATGTTCCTATGATCTCAGGCATCATAGGAGTGATGCCATCATATAGATATGTCTATATGACATCATGTAGACATATAGACAGCTGTCTTTGACTATGTGATCAATGGCTGGCATCACTCACAATCACAGGACTTGATATGACCTATGATGTTCCTATATCAACAGGTGTCTTTTGACTATGACATACAGACATCTCTGTCAGTTTGGGTGTGTGTCTGTGTGTCACGATCATAGGTCATAGGACCCATGATGTCTGCATGATGTCCAATGATGATCCAATGACCTCAGGCATCATAGGACTCATGATGCCGTCATATAGATATGTCCACATGACATCATACAGACATATAGACAGGTGTCTTTGACTGTGATCAACGGCAGGCATCACTCTCAGTCACAGGACTTGCTATGACCTATGATGTTCCTATGATCTCAAGGCATCATAGGAGCGATGCCGTCATATAAATATGTCTATATGACATCATATAGACATAGACAGGCGTCTTTGACTATGTGATCAACGGCAGGCATCACTCACGATCATAGGACTTGCTGTGACCTATGATGATCCGATGATCTCAGGCATCACGATATAGATATGACATCATACAGACATTTAGACAGGTGTCTTTGACTATGTGATCAATGGCAGGCATCACAGTCATAAAAGTACAATCTTGTGAAAAAGCTGCTTTATTACATGTAAATGTACAGTAAGTGTAACTCATTTCTATACTATCCTTGCACTCTTTATGGGGATGGGAATGGGGGATGGCAGGTTAACAAGGGGGATGCTTTTTGGTCATTTAACTGATAAGGGAAATGTCACCCCCCCACCCCCACCCCCCAAAAAATCAGCTACTCTCTACACCACACAAATTTGACCACAGATGCCTTCTTCAATGCCCTGCGTTCAATCGCCATTCGTGGATATGCATGTCAGATGAGAAGTAATCGGGACAAACTTTGTTGGTGCAAGGCATGAGTTTGTTCAAGCCTTAAGGAGATGAATCAAGAAGAACTCAAAAGAACTGGGATGTGAGTTCATCATGAATACCCCAGCCTCAAGCCATATGGCCAGAGTCTGAGAAAGACAAATCTGCACCTTCAGAAGTGTCTTAACATCCATCTTAGAACAGTCAGCTTGACAACTTGACTGCTTTTCTCTACGCACATTCTTGTATGAAGTCATGGCAGTTTTAAATAGTAGACCTTTGACCACTGATTATCTAAATGATCCCTCCAGTCCCAAACCTTTGACACCAAGCCACATCCTGACCATGAAATCCACAATTATAGCCCCACCTCCTGGAAAGTTCATCACGGAAGATCTTTATCTCCACAAGCGATGGCACTGAGTTCAACTCTTGATTAACAATTTCAGGGCACGGTGGAAGAAGGAGTTCCTCTTAAATCTTCAACACAGGCAGAAGTGGACCAAAGATCACAGAAATGCAAAGGTCAATGATATTGTCCTTTTGCATGATGATGCTGCCCCACGAAACCAGTGGAAGTTGGCAAAGGTTGTTGAAGTGTACCCAGGAAAGGATGGAAGAGTAAGGAGGATAAAGTTGCTTCTTACCAGCTCAACTCTTGATGAAAGGGGAAAGCGTATCTCCAAAAATGTTTATCTGGAGAGGCCCATTCAGAAGACTGTTACACTGCTGGAAGCAAACTGAAGACCAATATTAAGATACTCACTCTGACAGTCGTTCATAGTCAAATCATTTGTACGTATATTTGGTTTAATGTTTTATGTGCAATATGTCTGTCAAGTTGTTTAAGAAATCACTTGTGATTTGGTGGGAGTGTAACTGCCTCAGAATGTCAGTTTATTTTTTTATTGTTCATGTTTATTTGGTTCTTACCTTTAACTCTGTAGTATTGGAGGCAAAACTAATCTTTGCTGCTTTGGTGTTCTGCACGTACATAAATAAGAGATGCACCTTGCCAGTTAAGCGCCAAAGAGATGTTAGCCGGTATACATGAGCCTTTAAACTATATATTAAAGCATAAAGAAGCACTATACTGAAGAAAAGAAATGAAGACAAGCACAGACAACATACTCAAGATTTAGCCCATCTTAAGTGATAAGCAGCCTACGAGGTATGTTTGTTATAACTTTATTTTCCAAAGGAAGAAATGTATTACTTACAGTTGTGTTTAACTATGATTTCTGAAGTTACAGCCACGTTGTGAATTATGCTGTCATATGTGTGTTGGATTGTAGCATTAGCTACATGCTATGTGTTTCGCAACTATAGGGGCATAAATTGTAACAGACACACAATGCATCGTTTATTTGTATCTTTTTAAATTTTTTGCTTCAACTCAGTTCTCACGGGTTGTGGAGAAATAAACCCTGTTTTAACCAAGACCTCATGGCTCATGTCTTATCACTGGAGGGAGCTACAGGCATCATCAGCAAAGAGGACAATATACTGTAACTATGAACAACATCTGGTACATTACTGATAGAGTGCAACGTACAATGGTTGAAGTACAGTGCCCTGGGGTACTCCCGAAAGTACCTTCACCCAGCTTGAGGCTGCTCTATTGACTATGACACACAGCTGTCTGCAGATGAGAAAATTATTTTTTTTTTATGTTGGAAATAAATGTATATACAGACAAATTCAGACAAAGATTAATAGATTTTATCTGAAGAGTTTCACAGTGTACATACGACAATTTTTTGTGCCACTTTACCCATTCTGGCCCTTGTGCCATGGGTTTAAACTAAACCAGTTTCATGTGAAAGCATTTCCCTTATTATATATCACTGTTGATGGTGAGTGATATACAGTATCTCACAAAAGTGAGTACACCCTTCACATTTTTGTAAATATTTTATATCTTTTCATGGGACAGCACTGAAGATATAACACTTTGATCCAATGTAAAGTAGTCAGTGTACAGCTTGTATAACAGTGTTAATTTGCTGTCCCCTCAAAATAACTCAGCACGCAGCCATTAATGTCTAAACTGCAGGCAACAAAAGTGAGTACACCCCTAAGTGAAAATGTCCAAATTGTGCCCAAAGTGTCAATATTTTGTGTGGCCACCATTATTTTCCAGCACTGCCTTAACTCTCTTGGGCATGCCATGTTCACTAGAGCTTCACAGGTTGCCACTGGAATCCTCTTCCACTCCTCCATGACGACATCATGGAGCTGGTGGATGTTAGAGACTTTGCGCCCCTCTACCTTCTGTTTGAGGATGCCCCATAGATGCTCAATAGGGTTTAGGTCTGGAGACATGCTTGGCCAGTACATCACCTTTACCCTCAGTTTCTTTAGCAAGGCACTGGTCATCTTGGAGGTGTGTTTGGGGTGGTTATCATGTTGGAATACTGCCCTGCGGCCCAGTTTCCAAAGGGAGGGATTCATGCTCTGCTTCAGTATGTCACAGTACATGTTGGCATTCATGGTTCCTGTTATGTCTGTATAATGATGGTCGGAGTCGGAGTTATGCCATGCAACGAACTGACTCTTTATTGAAGAACACAGAACTATATACGTACACTCTGGGCGTAGCCCGCCTGACGTCACACCCAGGGCAGGTACAGCAAGACACACACTACACACTCACTACACATCATTCCCCTTCCCCTTACAAAAGTGCAAAATCACACACACAATCGAGACCTTCCCCAATTTAGGACCCGAATCATGCACTAAGGAACAAGGAATCATGAACTGTAGGAAAATGACATATCACATTCACACAAAAATAACTAAATTGGACCATGTCTCTAAAAATAAGTAAAATAATCCCAAATCCTACATACTCACATACACACCAACAGAGTATCCATCCATCCATCCATCTTCTTACGCTTAATCCTTTTCGGGTCGTGGGGGGGCTGGAGCCTATCACAGCATCTTTGGTCGAGAGGCAGGGTGCACCTTGGACAGATCGCCAGGAATCCCCAGTTTGATGCCAATTTACCTAACTTGCATGTTTTTGGCATGTGGGAGGAAACCGGAGAAATCCCGGAGTAAACCCATGCAGACACAGGGAGAACATGCAAACCACACGGATCACTGTTATGTATACATATTTACATCAAGGGTATTTAAGTCACACCTATGTCCACCGGCAGCCAGAGGTAACACTGGCCCGGGGGACCAGGGCAGCCCCAAATCATGCACGCCCCTGGCCGCTGAAGATAAGACCGGCTCGGAGGTCCCGGGCAAAACCACGGCATGAACGCCCCTGGCTGTCGTCTGCCTCCGGGATCAAAACCAACCTCTCCTGCAAAAATGTCACTTTTCACCACCGACTGCCTCATTCCTCAGGACCCACTGTGCTGTTGTCTGGTACACCATCTCTCCGTGCTCGTCAGTCTGCTCCCGACTGCTTTCAACATCACTGCAGCTGCCATTGTTGCCCCGAACACTTCGGCCCCCCGTGACTGAACTCCGGGGAGACCCGAAGCCTGCTCATCGGCACTGCTTGCTGCCTCGGGTGCCTCGCCGTAACACCCAGCAGCCTCATCCAGGGCGCGCCGCTGTGCTGCCTCCATGTCCGGCTGCTGTTGCTCTCCCTCGGGGCTCTCAGTGTCACTCTCCGACCCGGGCGTTTCGTTGCTGCTCTCAGTACCCTTGTTCCAGGCACTCCACTGCGTTGTCTCCATGTCCGGCTGTCGCTGTTTGTCCCTGGGGCTCTCAGTCTCCATGGTCCTGCTCACTCGCTGCCTAGCCTCCAGCTACAGGGATGACTCCTGCTGTACTCCCTCTCCGCTGTTGTCGCACAACGCGCCGTCCGACTCAACAGCGCTATGGACCTGTACCATGCTGAGCTCCTTAACTGACCCGTCGTCTTCAGGGACCAGGGACTCCTCCACTTGTGGCCCCGGTCCAACCTCGAAGTCTAGCTGGTAGCTTGGTTTTGGCACAAAGTTAGCTTAGCAGCTAACCTGTCCATAGGCACCGAATAGGCCGTTAGCTTCTCCAAGCTAACTAGCTTAGCTGTTCCTGGCGCCAACAGCTCCATTATCCACAGCTTCATGGTCCTCGTCTGCTCGTTGAAGTACTTGGCCAGCCGCTCGACAGCATCCTCGTAGTACTCTGTTTCATCCGACATACCGAGAATTCTTCGGCCTTCTGCGCCAAGATGGTGGGCCAGAAGTGCTCGCCATTATCTCCCGTTGAGTCTACTTAAGCCCAGCACCCCGATATAATCCTCGAACATGGCCCTTCACTGCAGCCACAGGAACACTGGCATTCCCATGTACTCTAGAAACGGTGATAGTGGTGGAAGTAGCCCGTACACTCCCATAATTTTTCTCCTCGTTGCCACAATGTTATGTCTATATAATGATGGTCGGAGTCGGAGTTATTCTATGCAACGAACTGACTCTTTACTGAAGAACACAGAACTATATACACTCTGGCTGTAGCCCACCTGACGTCACACCCAGGGTGGGTACAGCAAGACACACACTACACACTCACTACACATCAGTTCCCTCAATGAACTGTAGCTCCCCAGTGCCAGCAGTACTCATGCAGCCCCAAACCATGACACTCCTACCACCATGCTTAACTGTAATGCTCCACTGAAATAATCAATGATCGAGCATTTCAGTGTGTACTGCTCTGGAACACATGCAGGTAAGTAGAAGCCCATAACATTTTAGCTTCTTTCTTCCTTCTTTTACATAGAACGATCTAAAGCAGTCCATCCCACAGTAGGTGAATGGAGGTGTTGTTTCCATTCGCTCCTCTGGGAGGTCTGCCATCCTTTGATTCTCTGTGCATCTTCTGAACTTTCTGCACCTTATGCACTTATAAATGTGAGATGATAATACCTTTCTGCATCCTAGGATCCATATACCATTTGATCTGATCTCATTTATGGTCATTCCTCGACCTTGATGATGCACCTTCTCATGGTAGTATTTGACTACCAGTGCAGACACATGACTGTCTCTAGGAAGAACAGCTGGATGTTTCACACGTGGATGAAGTGCAGCATGAGTTAAGAGGCCTCCAACTCTGAGAACACCTTGGTCATCCAGGAATGGGCATAACTTGTGCAACTTCTTGGTTTTGTCTTTAAATTGTGTGTCCTTGTGACACTGGAGGCACTTTATATATTGACTTAGTTTTTAACTTTTTTAATATTACCCTTCTTTCTTATCTCTTTGTTTTCTCTCTTATCTCTTTGTCTTATGTCCTGAGTGGTGGAGCCTTGAGTACTTTTATCGTGTTTATAGTCAGCTTCATGTGTGCCTGTGTTTGTGTTCATGTTGAATGTAATTGTGGTTTGTAAATATGTGTCTAAAAGGATGTCACCTGACTGTAAAACAAATCTACCTTTGGGTACAAATAAAGTAACCTGAACCTGAACCTTGAACCTGAACCTGAGAAAGTGTTGCCCCTTAAACGATCTTGATTATGATCAGTTCTGCCTCTTTCCTTTCCTCTAAACTGGTGGTTTCACAGGATCTTGGCTTGTGCCCTTTGAATTCTCGTGCAAGACGCTTGAGCCTGGCAATAGCCCTTACCATTCTTGACCAGTCGGAGAACTTGTGTAGACGATCTAACAGCGATCTCACTTCTCTTGCTTGTGTGTCATGAACCTGAACCTTCTTTAGCTCTGGGTCACAACTTGGAATCTCTCCCACCATAACTTCTCCATCTGGTAGCTCCTTCTGCCAAAGTAGCTCTGGGCCTGTGAACCAGTTAGAGGAGATATAAGTTGTTCAGCTGTGACACCGCTCGGAAATCACATACCTCCATTGTGCAGAATTTGTACTTTGTTTGATGCGCTCCACACGATTTGCACCAAACACATGGAATCTTCTGGCTTCATTATTTATATAACCAAGCATGACTTTTGAATCAGTAAAGAAGAATTCTTGGAGGATTTCAATTTCTAGCTCCTTCTTGAGCATGTCACTGGTGCAAACAGCCACCACTGCTGCCAACAGCTCAAGTCTTGATCTTATAGTTGTGATCTTGGAGGGGGCAACTCTTGACCCTCCCATAACTAAGGAACAGTGGACTTCATTTGATGTACTGACTGCTCTGATGTAGGAGCATGCTCCATACCCTGACACACTGGCATCAGAGAAATGGTGGCATTCATAGTGGTGGACCTTGAAGCTTGATGGAACATAGCATCATTGAATCTTAATACCAGCCAGGTTTTGCAAGTCTCTGAGCCAGAATTCCTAAAGTGGTTGAAGATCATCAGGTAAAGTGTCATCCCAACTCAGCTTGTCATGACACATCTATTGTAGGATCTGTTTTCACACCAAGATGAAGGGTGACACAAATCCAAGTGGATCATATACTGAAGCAACTGTTGAAAAGACACCTCTTCGGGTAGGTGGATTCTCTTTGACAAATGAACTCTGAACTGAAACTCATCAGAGACCACGAACCACTGTACACCAAGTACTCTTTCAATGTGTTGGTCTCCCAGTGCCAGATTCTTTACCAGGCCCTTTGCAGCTTCAGCAAATTCTTCCTTGGGGATTGTGGCTAGGACTTCCTGGCTATTAGAGATGAACTTGTGCAATCTGAGCTTGCCCATGCTGCAGAGCTTTCTTTCTTCTTTCACCAGCTGGATAACTTGGTCCTCAGATGCAACACTTGCCAAGCCATCATCAACATAAAAGTTCCTTCGTATGAAATTAATGGTGTCTTCACTCAATCGCCCTCGTCCTTCATCAGCAAGATGTTTGAGTCCATAGTTGGCACAGCCAGGTGACGAAGCTGCATCAAACAAATGAACTCTCATCCGATACACTGAAGGTTGGGCATTCAGATTTCCAGATTCCCACCACAGGAATCTCAAGTAATCCTGATCTTCTGCCTTCATGTAGAACTGGTGGAACATGTGTTCTATGTCACACATAACTGCCACAGAACCTCTACGAAAATGACATAGGACTCCCACCAAGGTGTTTGTTAATTCTGGACCTGTCAGGAGATGGTCATTTAGGGATGTCCCTTGAAACCTTGCAGAGCAGTCAAAGACAATGCATATCTTACCATGCTTTTATGGATGATACACTCCATGGTGTGGAATGTACCATGCAGGAGCCTTGCTGATGTCTTCTTTAGGGACCCTTTCCGCATCTCTGCGAGCAATGGTCTCCTCCATAAAGGTCTTATAATCCTTATAATACTGCTCATTTAGTTTCAGCTTTCTTTCTAGACATCTCAGATGGTGGATGGCATATACCTTATTATCTGGTAAATTGGGCCTTTCTGTTTTAAATAGGAAAGGCATTTCATAATGTCCATCAGCCTTAAGTCTGATGCTCTTTTCCATCTCTGACAGGAATCGGAGATCCTCTTGGGAGAGGTGTGTGTCTTCTGAAGCTGACACTGCAAAGTCAGATTCCAGCACCTTGATGATGTCTGCAGGCAAAACTACTTCTCTGACTTGTGTTCTGCAGACATAGTGCACTTCATTTGAAAGGCTTGAAAGGGACTGAATACTTGACCTCCCTTGCTTCACAATGGCCTGGTGACTTACTCCAGCTGAGTCTCCATAATCAAGACATGGATTGCTATAGCCAACTACACTCCAGCCCAGGTCAGTTCTCTGCCCAAAGGGTTGATTTTCATCACTTGAAACCACTTGTCTTGGGACGAGAGCTTGAGGGCAGTTGTAGCCACTTAGCAAGCCAACATCACAGCTTTGCTGTCAAGCATCTGCAATATGCTCAAGCTGACGCCATGCCCATGCAGTTTCGGGTGTGGGAATATGATCTCTGTTTGGAGGGATGAATTCTCTTGAGTAGGTTGGTGACAAAGGGATTAGCTTGTCTGAGTAGAATCCTCTTACTTGTAGACCAGTCAATTTCCTACAGCACACAGCTGTGTTTCTTGAAGACATTGTGGAGCGTTTTAGTTGGGCTGGTGCATTCCTTGCCTTTAGAGCCCTCACTGTTTCTTCCAAGTATAAAGGTTGTGTCACTCTGTGTATCAAGGAGTGCATACACCAGAACGTCCCAATTAGGTTCACTCGTAGATGATACCCACACACATGTATGAGTGTCATTGTGATTTTGGATAACTCTGTTGGCTGTTGCTCTTTCAGACCTTGCTGCCATCCTTTCTTCTTCAGTACAATTATCATGAAGGCAAGTTGGGTGTCCTTTCTCACACACCTTGCAGATCTTTCTGTTTTCACAGTCCTTTGACTAATGGCCAGGCTTAAGGCAGTCGAAACATACCTGCTTTTCTTGAACAAACTTGACTCACCCAGAGATTGACTCATCCATAAATTTACAACACTTGTGTAGACTGTGATCTGCCTTCTTACAAAAGACACAATTTGGGGGAATATGATTTTCATCTGAATTTGTTGCCAGTACCTTTGCTCCAGGACCCCTGTTTCTTGAAACCTTTATTTTGTCACTTCATTTGGTTTTAGAGCCTGAAGAGATGTTATTGGGTTGCAAGCTATTTTGGCTTCACGTGTGAGGAATGCAACAAACCAGCTAAAGCTTGGGAATGTGTGGTATTCTTCTTGCACTTCGATAACCTCCCTGTTCCATCTTGAGATTAACCAGTCTGGAAGTTTTGCAAGCATTTTCTGGTTCTCATTGCAGTCGTTGAGTACTTCAAGACCCTTTATCTGAGACATGGCCATCTCACAGCTACAAAGGAAGTCAGCAAGTTCTTGAAGTTCTGTGCTGCACTTGGAGCTTATCTTGGGCCATGCATCAAGCTTGTCTCTAAAGGCCTTTTCAATGAGGAATGGATTGCCATATGTCTCTTCTAGAATAGTCTATGCTGCATGATAGGCTGACTCTTTGCCTAATAGGAAGTAGCTCTCTATAGCCTTCTTGGCAGGACCACCCACATACTTCCGCAGGTATATTTTCTCTTCTGCAGGGATGTTTTTCTGTCAATGAGTGTCTGAAAGGAAACCTTTCAGTCATTAAATCTAAGTGGGTCACCATTAAAGGTTATTGGTTCTGGTATGGAAGACGACTTTTAACTCACAGACTCTGCCAGTGCTCTAACCATAGCTGATGTGCTGTCTTCTTGCTTTGGTTGTGTCAAGGCTTGTGGGGGAAAGCTGTGCTGCATCTGGTTAGTATCATGCTTGACTTCCTTCTCCTTCAAAGAGACTTGTTGATGGAGTAGCTCACTTATCTCTTCATCTGAGCATTCACTTTGCTCATATAGAATAGAATAGAATAGAATAGAATAGAATAGAATAGAATAGAATAGAATAGGCTTTATTGTCATTGTACAGTTGTACAACACAGTGAAATTGTGGGTGCTCCATCGGGTTACTGGGCAATAAAGTAAGTGAGAAGAATTTGAAATAAAACAGTTACAGAACACATGATTAATCGTATGACTGAGGTAAAGGTAAAAGTAAAAATAGCAAATAGCCCATTGATATATACACAGGTATGGTTGTGAGGCAGTTACAATGCCAAAGTATTTTCTGTAGTCCATAACGAACAACAACACCAGTCACTACAAGAGGGCCTTAGGGAATTGCTTGGGCAGGAGAATGGCAAATTATAGTCAATGCCACAATGTCTTAAGGTGATGCATCTTTGAAGAAAGAATAAGTATTTTTACAGGATTGGTGATACAACTCTTAAAGTGAACAGGGAATAGAAGGATTTGGGAGTCTGGATTGATAAAGCAATTGAAATTTGCCACTTATATTGAGTGCTGGGTGAACAAGGCCAATTGTCAACTATGATTCATTAAGGATTTCTGGAAAGATGGCGTCGTGAGCTGCTGTGTAGTTAAGAGCTCATATCAGTCTTTATATTCAAAGGCACTTAGAACACGTAACTCAAGTCATATATACAAAATTTTTTAGAAATGAATGAAATACACGCAGAGGCCACAAAAGCATCAAGACGTCACTTACAGAACAGCTTGAAGCGGAGGGAGCCACCAAGTGCAGCGAAAGTGATTCTGAAGATATCACAGCAGGGAAAATGGACAACGACCACACCGAGGTCCTACAGACAGGGCTAGCCAGCATTAGCAAAGATATAAAAGAGCGGCAATAAAACCTTCATGAGGAACTAACACATTTTAAAGACGAAATAAAGAAGGAAGTGATACAAGAAATTGCATCCCTCAGACAAGATGTGGACCATAAATTCACAGATTGCAACAAAGTGCAGGACCAAAAGGCGAGTATAGTCGAGGTCCAGGGTCGCATACCCGAGCTGGAAGAGTAGAACGCAGAGGCTAATGAGATGCTGCTAAAGATGCTAAAGCAGACAAGCTACATGTGAGATAAAATGGCAGACCTTGAAGCGAGGTCTCGGAGAAATAATGTATGCATCTTTGGCCTACCGGAAGAAACTGAAGGAAGCTCTGTGAAGGATTACTTGGAACAGTTATTAAAAAGAGAGCTGGAGATTCCTGGGGATTTCAGTCTGCAGATCCAACGCGCCTACAGAACCCCACCGGAGAAACTGAGGGCAGGTGCTCAACTGAGAGCAATAGTGATTAATTTTCAAAGATTGGAAACCAAAGACATGGTACTAAAAAAAAGCGTGGCAGAAGAAAATTAAAGTGGGAGATGCACGCATTCGGTTTGACCATGACTATTCAGCTGAAACTGTACAGAAACGTAGAGCATATCATGACATAAAGAAGACGCTAAAAGACAGGAACATATGCTTCCAAACCCCATACACGAAAATACAAATTCATTGGCGTGATGGAGTTAAGAGTTACAACGATGCCGGGGAAGCTGCACGGGACATAAGAGCAAGGGGATTCCAGCTGGACATGCTGAACAACACCGATGGCGACAGTGAAGGAGGGAACCACAGAGTGCCAGGATGGCAACAGTTGAGAGGCGGAGAGACGAAGAGAGGCGGCGGGACAGCTGAGTCCCCGAGCCGGGATACAGCGCACCAAGTGAGGGAGAAACGGCATGAGTTTCAAAGGAAATAGTAACGAGGAAGATGGAGAACTTCAGGGGTTAAGTAATGAACTACAAATGGTAAGACTTGTGTGTAAAAGTTGGAGATGAAGAATCGAAATCTCTAATATGAGATAAAAGAACAGCGTTCTCACCCACTGCTATACAGACTCATCTCTACTCATAAAAACATGGGAAATAAATTTTCATTTGAATACATAACAGGAGCTTTGTAATACAATATGGCCTTATGCTTAGTTTCTTAATTCATAATAGACTGAGAGTTCATGTGTAAATGTTGGGACTTCATTAGACTGAGGGGGGATCCATCAGTAGAATGGTTTTCTCAGTTTAGGGATGGCCCTTATTGAAGATCAGGATTTCCTATCCACCTACCAACATGGGCACGAGGGAAAACTGAGAGACCCCCAGGTGGAAGTTACTTATGGTTTATGTTCTTATTGTGATTTTCAAATGTGTGCATAGTTTTGGTTTAAACTGCTCAGGGAAGCATATGAAAATATGGTTTGTGTTGTGATAAAAAAAAGTCTTAAGATTATATCGCTAAATGTAAATGGTCTAAATACACCTGTAAAGAGAGCAAAAGTCTGAAAAAAAGTGAAGAAAAGGGTGGAAATTACATTTCTGCAAGAGACTCACTTATCCCAAAAAGAGCATGAAAAATTTAAAAGATTAGGATTTAGAAACTCATATTATAGTTCATGCAAACAGGGGCATAAAAGAGGAGTTTTGATATTAATCTCAAATACAACTTAAGTTTGAATTTGGAAAAGAAATCAGGGATAAAGAGGGACGATATATTTTGGTGAAAGGGAAGCTGAAAAATGAATCTGTCACTCTGGTAAATGTCTACGCTCCTCCTGAAAGTGATAAACACTTTTTCAAAGTTCTCTTTGATAAGATTGCAACAGAAACAGAGGGAATTCTAATCTGTGGAGGTGATTTTAATATAATTATAAATCATAGCCTGGACACAACAAGTATAAAGAGAAACAAAAAACATCTGACAAAATTTTTAAAACTGTCACTAGAAGAGATGGGTATGATTGACATTTGGAGGAGTCTCAATCCATATGAAAAAGATTATACTCATTACTTGGCCACCCATAAGGTCCACTCAAGGATAGATCACTTCTTCATAAATATAGGTGGCATGTACAGAGTAGACAAATGTAAAATAGGAGGAGCTGATATTTCAGACCACAATGCTGTATCATCATCACTGTCTGTGTGTGTGTCATATGCTTCATAGGACATCAAGGGACGGCCAACGATCTCTGCCTGAAAATCATAGGACGGCCTATGATCTCAGGCATCATAGGACACAAATGTGTCTTTATGATGTCACATAGACCATATGTCTTTTGATGTCACATAGACCATGTGTCTTTGAAACTGCAGAGATCATAGGACAATTTGTCTTTATGATGTCACGCATAGATTTGTCTGTGTCGACAAATGTGTCTTTATGATGTCACAGACCACAGAGATCATAGGATGATTTGTCTTTATGATGCCACACATAGATTTGTTTATGTGTCTATGTGCATAGGACATGTGTCTTTATGATGTCATATGATCGCTGCCTGAACATCATAGAACGTCCTATACCATGTGTCTTCTTTTTTCTTCTTTTAGATTTGATTGGCGGTTGGCAACCAGCATACAGGTGCATTACCGCCACTGACTTATCACTCTATATCTTCTTCTTCTTTTAGATTTGATTGGTGGTTGGCAACCAGCTTACAGGTGCATTACCACCACGTACTTCACTCTACATCATCACTCTATCTGGTCAGGAGCTTTAGTCCTTCTATCATCATTGCTGTGTCCAATCGAACCTCAACTCTATATTCAGACATCACTCTTCTTCGTCTCCTCGCACTTCACTCTATATCATCACGTCACTCTATATCATCACTCTACACATCTTGGCCTGGCCACCCAGGCCAATCTATATCTTCTTTCTCTATATCTTCTTTCTCAATATCTTTTTCTTCTTTTAGATTTGACTGGCGGTTGGCAACCAGCTTACAGGTGCATCTTCTTCTTTTAGATTTGATTGGCAGTTGGCAGCCAGCTTAAGTGTGTTACCGCCACTGACTTGATTATCATCACACTATATTTTTGTATAAGGAGTTCTGAACAACAAGGAGTTCTTATAAGGAGTTCTGAACCACTCCTTATGTATGAAAAAATTATCCGTCCTTGGACTGTGTCCTGTGACGTTTTCCTCATAGCTTTGTGTTCTCTTCTTCTCTCGGTTACTGGCAAATAGCAAACAACTGAAAGGTGCATACCGCCACCTACTGTACAAGAGTGAGTAACATTATGTCATCTGAACCCAATCCCCTAAATTCTATGACTTAATCCTGTGTTATTTAAAAAAGAGAAAAGAGCCCTCCTCGTGATTCTTATTGCCTCTCCATCTCCATCTGTTCCCAGAATCCCAGTTAAATCCCATTCCCTACCGGCTTCTCGGAACTTCATTTTCCATTATCTGTCTTTCATTTCCGTATTTGTGACAGTGTAATAAGATGTGCTCAACATTTTCTTTTACTCCACATTCTCTACATTTGTCACTTTCGCTTTTTCCCATGGTGAATTAAGTGCCGTTTAAACCTGTGTGATCCAGTCTGAGTCTTGCCATAATGATGTCTTCCCTCCTTTTGGTTCTTATAAAATTCTTTATTGCAATACATTTTTGTGTTTTGTAATATGATCTACCTTTATGATCTTCATCCCATCTTTTTGCCATAGCTCAGTTCCTTTTTTCTTGATTACTGCTTTGTTACGACCCGAGCGCTGGTCCTGTCCACGCTCGGGCCACGCATAGCTCACTGCCGGCCTTGACAGCTGTGGGTTGTATTCTGGCCTCACCGGGCTCTTATTGTGAAGGCGCTCGGTGGGGCTTCCGCCTGTCAAGGCCGGTCAGCTGTCTGTCATTACTGCTCATTAGCGTTCCCCTTATTAGGCAGGCGCTGATGGCAGTCCAATTGCGGGAGCTATAAGTCAACAATCGTCAGACATTCATCGTTGTGGTCTGGTCAGGTTCGTGTATATTCTCGTGCTTTGCTTGCTCATGTCATGTCATGTTTAGATCGTAAGTGGCTGGGGTTAGCCTTACGGTCCCATGCTCTATGTTTAGTGTATCTTTGTCACAGTCTATCATAGTCTTGTGTTACGTCTTGTGTCTTGTTAATAAATCACCATCATTGCAAAACTCACTGGTGACTTGTGGCGTCTTATACTGGCTCGTGAGGGCCAGACATGACAGTACGCTCCCGCCAGACTTCTAAACGGAGACGCCACACCGAGATGCCTTTTTCACTGTGAGTTTTTGCTTTTTTTTGGACGTTTGTTCTTTTTCTGTCTGGGTACGGTGTGCTGAAGGAATGCCGTTGCGGAGGGGACGCACTCGGAGTCCGAGCCACGAGCTGGCGGACGTCCTTGAGTACGTGGATGAAACGCTCATCTCTGCTTCCCTCCTCGACTACGACAGCAAGGTACGCTGGTACCTGGACTGCGCTGAGGATGTGCTGAATCATCTTTCTCCCTGCTACGCTGACCACCCTGAAGTCGGCGCGAGGAGGGCTGACATCGCCGCACAGCGCGAGATACTCCGTATGGTGGAGGAGGACTACGGCAGGAAGCAGCGGAGGAGGCATCCTTGCTCCCCGTGCTGGGATCCCGCTCCTGCCCTTGACCCGGTCCAGGAGTTCGCGCCATCTGGGGGCCGACGACGATGTCGGTGCCGCGGCCCAGGCGATCCTCAGCAGAATCCCCGGCTGGACTCGCTGCCGGCAAAGCCCGTCAGCGAACTTCGGAGAGCAGCTCCACCTCGTCCTTCCAGGGGGCCCTCTGTCGCCATCCAGCGGGGAGAAGGAGGAACAACGTCCCCTACAGCAGGAACCATCTCTTCTCTGGGAGAAAGGTAAGTGCGTGTTAATTTATTACATCATAATTGTAGCCCGCCTTGTCTGACTCCTGGGGGCGGAGTTCGGGGTTTGCAGCCCCCCGAGCTTCCTCCACCTGCTGTAGAGAAAATGATTAAACCTGCTGCCTCTGTGCCCCCCTCCCCCCCCCCGTTGAGCGGTCTGCGACGCCAGGCCAACGTCGTCGGATGAAGAGGGGGCCTGCAGTGCTGGAAAGCCTGGATCCGGCCCTGCAGCCACGTCGTGGATGGAGGAGAAGAGCGGACTGCGGCCCGGAGCCTGCGCCGACGATGAAGCATCCCCGGGTCTCCTCGCCGGAGCGGTCCGAGCCAGTGGGTCGAGGGTCCCCTGCCCCCACACCATACGGGTCATCGGCGTGAACAGCAGCGTGGGAGGAACCTCAGGCTGCAAGTGACATCCTGCCAGCTGCGGAGCCTGATGCAGCTGAGTTCGAGCCTGCTGACAAGAGTCGCCGCCCTGAACCTGGATCGTCGGAGTCCTGGGTGGCAACAGAACCCGAGTGCAGGCAAGTGCTCCCTCTTTTGTCTCTGTCCCCTGAGTTGGAGCATTTTTGCCTGCCTCTCAGGGAGGCGAGTGAGGAGCAGCCGTCTGCTGCGCCCGAGCTTGTCTCGCTGGGTTCTGTTGCTACCGGTGATTCTGATCCCGGTTTTCTTGTTTCTGAGCCTTGTTGCAGTGTCGCCAGTGTGGAACGAGTCGGAGTCACTGGGTTGGAGGTCCCAGGTTCGGGGGTGAAGATCATCAGCGGAGCTGCACCGACCCAGTCGGGGTCCGTCGTGGAGGCTGCTGTGGCCCAATCGGAGTCCGACGTGGGTGCATCAGAGGCCTAATCGGGGTCCACCGCGGGTTCCGTTCTGGCCCAATCGGGGTCCAACGTGGGTGTACCGGAGGCCCAATCGGGGTCCGCCGCAGGTGTGGTTCTGGCCCAATCGGGGTCCGACGTGGGTGCACCGGAGGCTCGATCGGGGTCCACCGCGGGTGCGGTTTCGGCCCAATCGGGGCCCAACATGGGTGCAGTTGGGACCCAATCGGGGTCCAGCGGAGGTGCAGCGCCAGCGTGGTCCGCGGACGGGGGAGGAGCTGCAGACCTTTCACTGCCGAACGGATTACAGGCTCATCCTGGTCATCTGTCCCCTCTGAGTCACCGCCCCTGTGCATCATCGCCGTGGGCCGTGGGGGCTCCTGTTCGCTCGCCCCGGCTCTCCCGAGTTTTGTCCTCGTCAGGGAGGCTGCCACGGGCTGTTTTTCCCCAGGACTGGCGGCTGAGGGACACGGGTCAGCTGCCTGAGGGACTGCTTCGCCGGTTCGGCGCCCCGGGTCAGCCACCCGACGTGTTATGTGTTTCGTTGGGCGACCTGGTTCGGCCACCAGAGGAGCGGACGTGCTGGGCGTTGGACCGTGGTGAGCCGCCTGGTCATGTTCCGCCTCCCATGACCACCCGCCGGCCACCGCCGACCACCCGTTGGACGCGGGGAGACCGCCAGAACTGTTCCTATGGCACCGGGTCTCCACCGGTTGGCATAAACTGTCGGGGGTAGTGGTTACTTTCGGGTGTTGTCCTGATCCAGTTATTGTGCTGTTTTGTTTTTCTTGATATTCTGTATTCCTTCATGTCTTGCAGTTGCTCTATTTTGTTTTGCGCATAGTTAAGTATGAGTCAATTGTTCTGTTTTCCTGTACTTGGTTATTTGAAGTGTCACTTGAGCATTCACACAGGTGAGAAACTCCTGGATAATACGCTGTCTGGAGCTGTATAACATCAGCCCAGAGATTAAAACTTTTCTGGAGGTCCAGATGGCTAAGTGGAAAACTACAATTACACTTAACCACAAAGAAGGACAAATAACAATTCCAGACATCAGGATCCAGCGAGGAATATTTCAGGGGGACAGCCTTTCGCCACTGCTCTTCTGTCTTTGTGTCGACCCCTTAAGCAAAATCTTATCAGACCTTGACATCGGGTATGACTTAAGCAAAGGCAGAACAAAAAAAGGGAGCAAGAGAGTGAATCATCTACTCTACATGGACGACCTCAAGCTCTATGCAGAATCTGAACAGAAACTGAATCAACTTGTCAGTACCGTTCACATGTTTTCAAAAGACATCTCCATGGAATTTGGACTTGACAAGTGTGCAAAATGTACAATAAAAAAAGGAAAGAAAACGGCATCAGAAAATATCCAAATAGAAGACAATAAGCATATCAAAGACCTGGCAGGGGAATCGGCATATAAATATCTGGGCATAGAAGAAAACGCAACTATTGAACACAGAAAAATGAGGGAAATGGTCAAAAAAGAATACCAACATCGCCTAAAGAAAATCTGTAAATCAAATTTAACACCTAAAAATAAGATCACTGCAATAAACCAGTTGGCAGTACCAGTTGCCACATATGGATTTGGGGTGATAGACTGGCCACAAGGGGAACTGGATAAGTTGGATGTTCGGACCAGGAAGACCCTAACCCTTCATAAGGTAACATACAGAAACCAATGCCTAGATAGGATATATATGCCACGTAAAGAGGGAGGGCTGGGCCTAATTGAAATGAACCAGGCCTACAGGGCAACAATAATAAGCATTGGTCAATACCTAAAAAGCGCTAATGATGAGACGATGGAAAAGGTCACCCAACATCACGAAACCCTCAGTATTAACACATCTATAACTAAACAAGCCGAGACCTTTGCAGCAGATTTATTAGATAACATGAAAGCCAGTCAGCAAAACCCAGCAACAAAAATAGCTAGAAAGACGAGAGAAAAATACAGCAAAAGGACACAGGAGGAAAGAAAAGAAAGATGGAAACAACATAAGCGAGCAGGACGTTTTCAGGAGGAACTCAATAGGGATTATATTGATAGGGAAGAGACATTGCGCTGGATCAGGAATGGAGATCTGGGGTACGACGAGGAGAGACTAGTGGTTGGAGCACAAGACCAGGGACTTCTAACCAATGGTTTTAAAAAAATGGCAGGATTGTCACAGAGTGACAAATGCCGATTCTGTCATGTAGCGGTGGAGAGTGTAAGCCACCTGCTCTCCGGCTGCCAGGTCCTCATGGCCGATGGACACTACACTGCTCGCCACAATAAGATCTGCCGTTATATACACTGGAAAATATGCAAAGAATTCAAAATAGAAGTAAAAGGACCAGTATGGGAGCACGATCCAGAGCCAGTTAGCTCCAACGGAGATATTACCATCTTTTATGACAAGGAAATCCCATCTGGAAGACACATTGAAGGAGGAGCAATAAAACCGGACATAGTTATCTTGAACAAAAAGGGCAAAACTGCCCAATTAATCGATGTAACTATACCAAACGATTACGGCCTCAACAGAGCAGAAAGAGAAAAAATAACAAAATATCAAGACCTCAAAAACGACCTAAGGAGCACCTGGAATCTGCAGGATGCAGATATTATACCTGTGGTGGTGGGAGCAACTGGGATGGTTAAGAAGAACTTGAAAAAATATCTACAAGCAATACCCGGCTGCCCTAGCATCTGTGAAATACAGATCTCAGCAATCAGAGGAACAGTCTCTATCTTAAAGAGAGCCCTTGGATACAAAGCTTTTTAATTTAAAGTGTAATCATAGACCCCTGGCTGGGGCCCATTGCACTTGTAAGGAAATGAGATGCAAATAAATAAAACAGTGAGAAACCATTTTCTTGTGAAACATGTGGGCAAGGATTTAATTTTCTCTTTCTGTCCTGTGCTGTTGCCGTAGTTAGTTGAGCATTTAATTTAATCTGAGTATTTGGTATTTTGTCATTGTCCTGTATTTAGTTTTTCTGACCCAGTAATTCTGTTTTTGTTTCTCCACGATATCCTGTGCAATTTTCTGTAATCGTTAGTTGAGTGTTTAATTTAATCTGTGGATTTGGTATTTCTTGTCATTGAGTATTTGGGTTTTCTTGTCATTGTCCTGTGTTTAGTTTTTTCTGGTTGTTGCACTGATTCTGGGTTTGGTCTCTGTCCCTCCGGACCTACCCCCAGCCGCCCACCCTGGATGGGGTGGGGGTGGGGGTCAGGGTGGTCCATGGGCGTTCTGGAAGCCCGCCTTTGGGGGAGGGTACTGTTATGACCCGAGCGCTGGTCCTGTCCACGCTCGGGCCACGCATAGCTCACTGCCGGCCTTGACAGCTGTGGGTTGTATTCTGGCCTCACCGGGCTCTTATTGTGAAGGCGCTCGGTGGGGCTTCCGCCTGTCAAGGCCGGTCAGCTGTCTGTCATTACTGCTCGTTAGCGTTCCCCTTATTAGGCAGGCGCTGATGGCAGTCCAATTGCGGGAGCATAAGTCAACAATCGTCAGACATTCATCGTTCTGGTCTGGTCAGGTTCGTGTATATTCTCGTGCTTTGCTTGCTCATGTCATGTCATGTTTAGATCGTAAGTGGCTGGGGTTAGCCTTACGGTCCCATGCTCTATGTTTAGTGTATCTTTGTCACAGTCTATCATAGTCTTGTGTTACGTCTTGTGTCTTGTTAATAAATCACCATCATTGCAAAACTCACTGGTGACTTGTGGCGTCTTATACTGGCTCGTGAGGGCCAGACATGACATGCTTTCCCTTAACCTTTTCCAAGACACAATGGTATAGTTATTTCTTTTCCGAGAGCACTTTTTGCTAGTCTGCACAGTCATTCCCTTTCAACCCTTCATGTGCAGGAACCCAACAAAACTGAACTTCTCCACCACCCCTGTGTACCCTAAATAAACTGTGATATAGCTCAATCACTAGGTCTTCCCTTGTAGAGTTTAGTGTCTGTATGGTTTTTAGCACTGCAAATGAGTCCATGCACACCACCACCCGGTCCGGTCTGACCTCCTCCACCCACTGCAAATTTATTGCCACCATTTCTGCTGTAAACACGGATGTATTGTTGGAGAGTCTTCTTGCGATGGTCACTTTAAATTCTGGGATCTATACTCCAACTTCAACAGAGCCCTCTTTATTCTTTGAACCATCAGTATAGAGCTGTAAGAAGTTATAGTAGTTGTTCCTGAGGTAAATGCTTGTTTTAACACCAACTTCACTCATATGCCAATCCTTTTCCCTCATTAGCAGACTAGCGTCTACTTCTATTCCCGGAAACATCCAAGGGGGA
Source organism: Pholidichthys leucotaenia (assembly GCA_020510985.1). Taxonomy (NCBI): domain Eukaryota; kingdom Metazoa; phylum Chordata; class Actinopteri; order Cichliformes; family Pholidichthyidae; genus Pholidichthys; species Pholidichthys leucotaenia. The sequence continues at coordinate 79,510,121 of CM035843.1, read as the reverse complement.
ACATTACTTACTGGACTGGTGTTAGCTATATCAATAGTGTGCAGCCCATACATTCTGGTCCTTCTTTCAATTGTCCACCCAAACCCATGTCCCTGGAAATTAGAGTATTCCCAGCAGTCTTGCAGTGTTGTTTTTGAAATATTTGCTTCGTCACTTCCTTTCAGCTTGACCCAGTATGATAATGCGAGTTTATCTCTTCTCAAACTGCATTGTTTGGTGTTGTTTTGATGGCTCCAATGCACAGGCGAAGCGTTCTATGTTGCATTCTGTCTATTTTTTCCAGAGTCGTCTTTGCCGCTGCTCCATAAATCATGCATCCGTAGTCTATTGTCGATCGCATTAGTGCTCTGTAAATGTCAATTAATGCCTGCTTTTCTGCACCCCATTCGTGTCCAGCTACAGCTTTTATGAGATTAATGACTTTTTTGCATTTTGTCTCCAGATTTTCAACATGAACTCTCCATGTGTATGCACTATCAAACCACAGTCCTAGATATTTGAACTCACTGACTTTCTCTGTTGGTTGATTATATAATGTTAATTGTTCTGTACCAGTTCTGCGTTTTTTTGTGACAGTCATATAGCAGGTTTTACAGTTTGAAAATTTAAATCCCCAGTCATATGACCACTTTTCCACTTTCTCCATTGCTTTCCTGATGTTTTTGAATACAAATTTCTCATTTCTTCCCCTCATCCATATGGCTCCATCGTCTGCATACAGTGCTGTTTTGATGGATCCCTCTTGATCCTCAAACATGTCATTAATCATTATATTGAATAAAACAGGGCTTATCACACTCCCCTGAGGAAAACCATTTTCTATTTCAAAGTCATTAGAAACTTCTGATCCTACTTTTACCCTAATTGTCCTGTGTGTTAAAAAATCCATTATCCAATTATACATCCTACCACCAATGTCCATTTTATTCAATTTCATAAGAAGACCGTCCCTCCACAGTGAGTCATAAGCCTTTTCAATATCCAGATAAACTAAAACCATTACTTCTTTCATTTTGAGAGTCTTTTCAATATCATTACTTACCCTAACTAGAGCATCCACTGTGGATCTTCCTCTTCTAAAACCATTCTGATAGTCGTTTATTAATCGTTTTTGCTCTAATACATATGAGAGTCTGTAAACGAACACCTTCTCTATCCATTTCCCTAAATGTGATGTTAATGCTATTGGCCTGTAGTTGCCTGGATGAGCTGGATCTTTCCCTGGCTTATTAAATGGTAAAATTACAGCCTTTTTCCACCCACTTGGGATAACCCCCTCCTTCCATATCCTGTTAAACAATTTCAGCACCAGCTGCATTGATTGCATAGGCAACTGCCGGAACATAGCATAGCTTAACTGATCATATCCTGGAGCTGTGTATCCACTATCTTGCAAAGCTCTCTTAAGCTCTGACATTGTGAACTTGAGGTCTAACACAGTCATGTCCTCTTTCACTTCATTTTTTAAGTTTGCATTTTCTCTTGAGTTTATGCTGCCTTTGCTGTCTATGACTCGCACCAAGATGGTCTCCTCTATGCACTGCTGCAAATGCTCTATCTAGGACTTCTGCCTTTTCTTTGTCTGATACAGCCATCTTGTCTCCATCTACTAAAGCTGGAATTTTAACTGATACCCTTTTCCCACTCATTTTTTAAACATACCCCATACATCACCTAGTTCTGTTTTCCTACCAAGGGTGGAACAAAATTCTCTCCATGTTGACCTTTTCCTGTTTTTAATATTCCTTCGAGCTACTGCCCTTTTCTTTTTATACTCTATTAAGTTTTCACTAGTCATATTCTTCCTCAGCTGTCTGAATGCCTTGTTTCGCTCTTTTATTGCAATACTAGATTTGTCATTCCAGGATACAACCTTCTTCCTATCCTTTGTTGTTTTCTTAGGTATACTTGCTATTGCAGCATTCAGAATATGATTGGCTACCTGACTTGAACACTCTTCTATGCCACCTTCTAATGTTACCAAATGACACAATTGAACACAGTATTGCCTAAATTTTTTCAATCTGCCTTGTCAAAACACCATCTTGTAAAACATCTAACCGTCCATTCACAGGTTCTGACTTAAGAATCAGACACCAGAGTCAGGTCAATACATAAGAATGTGCCCCTATGCACATCCACCCTGGTACCTTCACCACTGTTTAGACAAATTAACGATCTTTCATCTAACATCTCTTCCACAACATTTCCATTGTTATCTGTATGTGTGGTTCCCCACAAGCTATTGTGGGCATTAAAGTCTCCACAACATACCTCGTTCATATGCCCTTCTCCTGCCATAGTACTGAAAATATCTGCTGTTAACTTCCTACATGGGTTGTAATAATTAATCAGCTTAATATTTCCTTGTCCATTTGGCCTACATATTTCAATAATATTACACTCTATATCCTCAGGGGAGGGACTCACCCTATACGCCAGGCCATCTTTAATGAAAGTGGCACATCTTCCTCCATTTACAGTGTTAATTCTATCCTGTCTGATTGAACTGTATCCTGGAATAACAAAGTCCAAGTGAGGTTGAAGCCATGTCTCCTGTACACACACTACCTGTGGAACAACTTCTAGTTCGTAAAGATACTTCTTGAGTTCTTGTCCGTTTGCTATAAGACTTGTGATTTTCATGATCCTGTCCATGAACTGGAATTACGACGCACCTATCCCTCAACCAGTGGTCTCAGCAAAGAAGAAGAAGAAGAAAGACCCACCAGATGGAGAGCAATAGAATGACGACAACTGCTGCACGTCAGAAAAGATGCTATGAAGATGAAACACCTGAGGTTCAAGCAGTACATCGCACCCGTCTGAGACAGGAGGACACGCTTCACCAGCATAGGGTATGACAGACTTTAAAGCACGTTTCTAGGACATCATAGGAAGACCTATGATCTCTGCCTCATCATCATAGCACATCCTATGAACTCAGGCATCACAGGACGACTCGCCATGCCTACATGACGGCAAATGTGTAACATCATAGGATGACTCGCCATGCCTACATGAAAGCAAATGTGTAACCTTGATGAATGCCAGTCTACATTACAAATGTGTAAAATGCCAAGCAAAGCGCTGATTTTCTCCGGGTGCTCCAGTTTTTTGGTTTCTACGGGCATGCACGGGCCTTCCTGAACAGGGTCGAAAGCCACTTTTTCAGGATTGTGCCCATGAACTGTAATTACGACACACCTATCCCTCAACCAGTGGTCTGAACAAAGAAGAAGACCCACCAGATGGAGAGCAATAGAATGAGAGAACTGCTGCACGTCAGAAAAGATGCCATGAGCATGAAACACCTCAGGCTCCAGCAGTATGCTGCAGGCATGACTGTGAACAACACAGCCGTCTGAGACAGGAGGAGACCCTTCAGTGGTCTGAATGAAGAAGACCCACCAGATGATGTTTATATGACGGCACATAGACAGAGCACATGACTCCCATCCATCCATCCATCTTCTTCCGCTTAATCCTTTTCGGGTCGTGGGGGGGCTGGAGCCTATCCCAGCATCTTTGGGCGAGAGGCAGGGTACACCCTGGACAGATCACCAGTCCACCGCAGGGCCAACACAGAGAGACAGACAACCATTCAGTCTCACAGTTATACCTAAGGACAATTTAGAATCCCCAGTTGATGCCAGTTAATCTAACTTGTATGTTTTTGGGATGTAGGAAGAAACCAGAGAAATCCCGGAGTAAACCCACGCAGACACATGGAGAACATGCAAACTCCACACAGATCACTGTTGGTCGGGGGCTCCCTACAGACATATATATCGACACAGGTAAGCAACATAACACAGAACAGTGACAAGCAGGAGAAGAAGTAACAAGCAGGGGCAAACAGCCCCAGATGGCAGGGCATATTTTGTGTGATTATTATGTTTTGCTGCATACTAAAGCCGTCACATGTGATTGCCACTTAGTGCTGTATTGCTATACCAACTGTCCTGTAATTGGCAAGAATTCTGTTCTAATGCATCCCCTCTACGGGCATGAACGGGTTTCTACGGGCATGCACGGGTATGCACTAGTATTTAAAGATTCAGTTAAATGTCCGGAAAAGACAAACATGTTGGAGACTCAATGTGGGGAATATTGAACAACAAAGAGTTGGCAGAGGATATAAGAAAGAAATCAAACAATATATAGAAGATAACAATAATGAGGAAGTGGATCCAACCATACTATGGGATGTTTTGAAGGTGGTTATTCGAGGAAAACTAATAGCAAAAATGGCATTATTGAAAAGAGCAACATTGGAAACCTATAAGAAATACTCTGAGAAGTTAAGGGAAATGTGAGAAGAAATATCAAGACACAAATGATCAGGAGGTATTTCAACAAATCAAGGATACCAAGAAGAAAATAGATGATATACTACTAAACCATCCATCCATCTTCTTCCACTTAATCCTTTTCGGGTCGCTGGGGGCTGGAGCCTATCCTAGCATCTTTGGGAGAGAGGCAGGATACACCCTGGACAGATCGCCAGTCCATCGCAGGGCCAATATACTGTATATATACTACTAAACGAAATTGAGAAAAGAAACATATTCTTAAGACAGAGCTATTACAAAAATGGGCCCGAGATCTACAAAATTATTAGCAAAACATATAAGAAAACAACAGGCGATAAATACAATACACAAAATTAAAGACCCGCTTACTAAGGAGATAATTGATAACCCAGAAGAGATAGAAAGAATCAGTACTATAAAAAATTATATACGCAACCACCTGCTGCAGAAGAGGATGAAATGGGATCCTTCTTAAATGATTTGGATTTACCAGTAATTGGCACCTCACAAAATGACAGGTTAACAACCAAAATCACAGAAAAAGAGGTAGAAGAAGCAATAGATTCATTAAAAAATAATACATCTCCAGGGAGCGACAGCTACCCAGCAGAATGGTACAAACTGTTTAAAGAAGAATTAATTCCACAGCTCCAGACATCCTTTAATTGGACATTCTCAAAAAATAAAATCCCACCAACATGGACAGAAGCAATAATAACAGTCATTCCCAAAATGAATAAAGGTAAGAATGAGTGCTTCAACTATAGATTGATCTCAATGTTAAACATAGATTACAAGCTATATACAAAAATTATTGCCAAAAGATTAAACACATTTCTGGCAGAATTAATTGATGAAGATCAAACAGGGCTTATAAAGGGACATAAAACCCAGTGTGGAAGATGTGTTCAATGACGAGACATGAGTGTATTTCTCAGGTTCGGCTTTATTCCAGAACACATTCATCCAACATTCTCAAAAGCAAGAAGAGGCAGAATAATGTTACAGCTCACTCTTATACCTCTGGGGGATTAAGAACTCAAGTCACATGGTGCTTCTGCAAACATTCAATCACAATGCAAGTCTCTGAAGATTCACCATTGTCTCTTATTCTCCGGTGTCCCGGGAAACCCCCCAGGTCCTCTTCTCCGAGACGAGGGCCCGACTTCACACCTCCTCGCCATCTTTTCAATTTTTCAATTCAAGATGGCGACCGGGATGGTCACACTTTTTCAGTGCTGAGACAAAGTCACTGATTTTGCCATTAAAAGTGGCTGGCCTGCAGCGATCGGCGCTCGTGGCGAACACGCACGGGCTGAATTGCCACCTCCGTTGGATTGCCCTTTAATCGCCTTTCTCCAGCGACCAGCATTTCTTTGTGGTTCACTGATGCGCCTTCCTGAAGCGATTGCTAAGCTAACACTAGTTAGCTTAATGCTGGTGCCAGTCTCTAAATAACTAACCTACAGCGATCGGATATACCTCCGGTGGATTACCCCTTTGATCGCTTTTATCCGGCCACTGTGAGTAAACTGACCAGCGATTCCAGCGCTTCCTTGTGATTCACTGATGTGCCCTACCTGAAGCGATTGCTAAGCTAACGCCAGTTAGCTTAATGCTGGCGCCAGCCATTCCACCTAACACCAGCCTGAATCAAAGCCCAGCTGCGAGGCCCAGCGGAGATACTACCAGGCAGGCGGCTATTTGTTGACGGGGCTCAGCAGAGTTTTCACCCAGGCAGACGCGGTAGGCGGCGGTGCCCAGCGGAGGACTTACCGTGACTGCAGCGGCGGTGTGCGACGAGACTACCCGAAGCGATTGCTAAGCTAACGCTAGTTAGCTTAATGCTGGCGCCAGTCATTCCACCTTACACCAGCCTGAATCGAAGCCCAGCTGCGAGGCCCAGCGGAGATACTACCAGGCAAGCGGCTATTTGTTGACGGGGCTCAGCAGAGATTTCACCCAGGCAGACGACAGTAGGTGGCGGTGCCTAGCGGAGGACTTACCGTGACCTCAGCGGAGCTCGGTGGCAGCGGCGGTGTGCGACGAGACTCGGTTGGAGGAGCGGGACGGGAGACCAGTTACGGCGGCTATGAGCAACGAGACCAGCAACGGAAGGGGCTAGTTGGCTAGCTGAGGCCCAGCTGGATTCGAGGACGATCGGATCAGATTCTGGCGATATAAGCAGAATTTATTTTACTATCCACAGATTTTCTTTTTCCTTCTTTCCAAGAAAGACTGAAGATGGCTGCCACCGGATTAAAAAGTGGGCTGATGGGCACCACTAATAAGCCTTCTCTACTTCTCTACTTCCTCTTCGTTTTGTCTTTGTGTGTCTGGACCTGCAACAAGAAGGATTTTCCGACAAACTCAACCAAAGGTGAAGTTAAAAAGTTTTATCTGTATGGATTTGGGCTTGGACATCTCACCCTACACTCTATGTGGTCTTTAAAAGCCCTGAGCAAAAACTTCCAAATTAAGGCAAACATGGCTGTTAAGCAAAAATCACAATATGGCAGAGGATATACAATTAAAGTTCTGTTAGTTCTGCTACTTCTGGCAGGAGATATTCACCTTAACCCTGGACCTGCCACTATTAAACAGCAGACCACTGGGTTAGCACAAAACCGAGCTGTACAAAAGCAAAAACAACATTTATTTTTCCAAACTGTTAATCATGCACGAGTTCTTTGGGACACCAAGGCTAAACCAAAGGGGATCCTCGGTGGTCATTTAAACATACGGAGCATAATCCCCAAAAGAGATGAGATTTCGGTGTTGCTGTTGGACTCAAATCTGGACTACCTTTGTCTCTCAGAAAGCTGGCTAACCAGGAACATAGACACTAATATGATCGATATTGTGGGCTACCAGTGTTTTAGAAAAGACAGGCAGGTAGGGAGGGGAGGAGGTGTTTTAATTTACATCAAAGAGAAATATAAATGTCAACTGGTTGATTTGAATACTTCACTTGAATGTTTAGCTGTTAATGTATGTCTCTCTCCGGTAATGAATTTCAACATTGCAGTAGTGTACAACCCACCGTCACACAACTCTTCCTTTTATAATGAATTAAGTGATCTGGTTAAACAACTTGAGAAGAACAGAGAAACAATAATTCATGGTGACTTTAATATCAACTGGTCTGATAAAAAAGACAAACAAAAACTGAAAAGCCTCATGACTAAATTTAATTACCAGCAAATCATCAAAGGACCCACCAGGATAACCAAACAATCCAGAACACTTATTGACATGGTATTTACTAATAAACCAGAACGAATAACCAGAACCTATAATCTTGTAACTGGTCTCTCAGATCATAACATGGTTCTTGCTGTCAGGAAACTTACTAAAAAGCGACTACAGTATTTTGGGGGAGTCGATATTGACAAATCAAATTTTATTATCCCCAAATCAAAAAATGAGGAGTTTGAACATTACTTAGAGAATCAAAATTGGGAGCAGCTCATGTCAACATGTGAAGTAGATGATTGTTGTAATTTTATAACTGCAACAATCACAAAGTCTATAGAAAAATTTTCAAAGCAAATTAAAAGTAGACAACAGAAGATTAGCCTACCATGGTTAAATAATGAAATAAGAAAACTTATGAAGAGACGAGACTATGCACTGAAAACATCACTAACCTCCAAACTACAAAATGATCACCTTGTGTATAAAAGTTTAAGAAATAAAGTGGTACATGAGCTGCGAAAATCAAAAATATCTTATTACAATAAACTGATAGATCATGCAAAGGGTAACAACAGTTCCCTATGGAGGCATTTAAATAACTTAACTAATAAAAAAAACGATCAGAAGGGGGTAAAGGAACTTAGAATCAATGGCAAGACCGTCAGTGACAAGGCTACTTTGGCAAATGAATTTAATTCACACTTTGTGGGCTCTGTGGAAGACTTAACAAAAATTTTTGTGCTGCCAAATGTGCTCAACAACACAAATTCCATACTTCCAACAGATACTTTTCACATCAATGAGGTAAATGAGAAGTTAATTGCTGGTATTGTTAAAACACTGTCAAACTCAAAAACTAATGATATCTACAATATGAGCACCTCCTTTCTCAAAATGCACAGCAAAATATTAATCAAACCACTGACCCATCTCATTAATCTCTCCATTAGGTCTAGTACATTTCCATCTGGCTGGAAAAAAGCTGTCGTCATACCAGTTCATAAATCAGGCAGTAAAGACGATATATGCAATTACCGCCCAATCTCTATCTTACCAGTCCTATCTAAGGTTCTTGAAAAAGTTGTAGCTACACAGCTGATAGACTACTTACAAGACAGTCAACTTCTTCATCCACATCAATTTGGTTTTAGACCAGGATACTCAACAGAAACAGCAAATTGTTGCCTTATTGAAAACGTCAAACAGTCCTTGGACAGGGGTAATGTGGTAGGAGCTGTTTTTCTAGATCTCAAAAAGGCTTTCGATACTGTAAACCACAGTTTGCTTTTATCCAAAATGGTATCTTTTAACTTCTCCCCAAATACATTAGAATGGTTTGCATCTTATCTCCAGAATAGAGAACAGTGTGTAAAAGTTCACCAGGATAAATCCTCATTTTTAAACAACCGCATGGGTATCCCACAAGGGTCCATTCTTGGTCCTTTACTTTTCAGCATTTTTATTAATGACTTGCCGTTACACTGCTCAGCTGCAACATGCCAACTTTATGCAGATGATGCAGTTATTTACACAGCTGCCAAGACTCCAGCACAGGCTGCAGATGTACTGTCTACAAGTATGGTTGATGTCCAAGAGTGGCTCCTCAAGAACCATCTATTGCTGAACCTTCAGAAAACAGTCTCAATGTGCTTTTCAATCAAAAAATGTAACCTGCAACATTTTAAAGTTAATATACATGATCATGACATCAGTTTAGCTACAGAATTCAAATACCTTGGCATTGTACTAGATCCTCAACTCAAATTTAATCTTCATATAAAGAAAATTTCAAAAACAGTAAAAAAAAATCTGAACTGCTTTAAATTAATTAGATATTACATACCTTACAAAGCAGCTGCACTGTATATGCATTCTATGGTTTTTTCTCATATATCATACTGTTTGACAGTCTGGGCTCAAGCAGCCCCTTCCACAATAAGACATATAGGTTCATTATATAATCAAACCCTAAAAATCTTGGACAAAAAGCCCATTAGGTGGCATCACTGTAATGTTTTAAAAAAATACAACCTATTGAGTTTTGAGAGCTTCATTGACCTCTGTCTTCTGAAATTAACGTTCAAATGTTTCCATAAATCAGCACCCGAGCCACTTGCTGGTTTCGTCCAAAGACAGGACAGCAGCAGAGCCACCAGGAGTTCTGTTAACAATAACTGTAAAATATTCCACCGCAGAACCACATTTGGACAAACAGCATTCTCTATAAAGGGCAGTCACATCTGGAACACAATGCCAAATGAAATTAAAATAATAACGGACTTTAAAACATTCACTAAAAATGTTAAAAACTGGCTGAAAAATAAACAAGAATGTACTCATGTATGAATTAATTGTCTGCAAAGTGAGAGTGAATGAAGGGAAGGAATAAATGTGTTTGTTTATAGTGAGTGACGGAGGGAGGAAGGCCTGAAATAGGCAAATGTGAGTTATGTTATATGTGTTAAATGTGAGTCAGGCTGTTATATTTGTGTATTTATAATATTTATAATATTTATGTTAAGAGTGAGTCAGGCTGTTATATTTGTGTATTTATAATATTTATAATATTTATAATTGTGTATTTATAATTTTTCTGCATTGATGTATGTGGTTATTGTGTATATTTTTTATTTTTTTTTCCCATCTTTACTTGATTCTTTTTTCTAAAGCCCATCCAGGGACAAGAGTTGCAAATTAGCTAATAGCTATACACTCTATGTGCAACACATCAGATTGATTGTCTTTGATTAATTGTCTATGTTTATTGCACTGTCCCTGTCAAATAAACTAATCTACTACTATCTCCTGTCTTGTTCCTCCAGACGTGAAGCCCCAATCCACATAAGCCATACAATCAACATAAGCCATACATTTGTGGGAGATATGAACCAGACATCTGTGCCACACTCTTGTGGGGAAATATGAACCAAACATATGTGCCACATGACCCCCCCCAAACATCTGCATGGGACAAACACTCATAAATGCATACATAAAAAACATTACCACATAACCAACAATCAATCCCCCAATTTCTTAGGTCTTAGCTTCCTGCCGAATCTGCTGTAGGCCGGCTTTGCTGCGTCTGCAGCGTCTCCTCGCACCTGGGGATTAGATTTGTTAGCACATCTCTGTGGGAGCTCTGGGGCATGCCTTCTTGGCGGCCTGCCCCGGCGGGGGGCTTTCGCCAACTGCACTCGTTCATCAGCCAGGACAAAAGCAGGCTTGAGTCTGTTTATGCAAATTAGCTCCCTTCTGCCCCCCAAATCTAGCAAAAAATGCTTCTCATTTTTTTCCAGCACCCTGAACGGTCCATCAAAAGGCAGTCTCAGCCCTGGGCGTTGTGCATCATGTCTAACAAAAACAAACTCTGCGTTTTTCAAAGCCTCTGGCACAAAAACGCGTGGAAAACTGTGATGCACTGGGCCAGGCAACGTGTTTGATCCTGTGCCGCTCTGCAACAGCTGAGCGGGGGGGCAATTGGGCGCAGGATTTTCGGGGAGAAATTTCCCGGGCAAACGGAGAGGTTGTGTGAACACCAACTCCGCTGGGGAGGCTTGTAAATCCTCCTTCAGTGCAGAACGCAACCCCAATAAAACCCATGGCAGTTTGTCCACCCAATTTGTATCCGTGAGCGATGCTCTGAGGGCTGCTTTCAATGACCTATGAAAACGTTCACATAAACCGTTGGCCTGCGGGTTATACGCGGTACTGCGGTGTACCTTCACCCCTAAGCTGCGGGCCATAGACGACCACAGTTCGGAAACAAATTGAGGGCCTCTGTCTGACGTTATGTCCGACGGAACTCCAAAACGCGCAACCCAAGCTGTTAAAAACGCGCGCGCAACCTCTTCCGCCGTTGTTGACGCCAGAGGTACCGCTTCTGGCCAACGTGTGGTGCGGTCCACCATCGTCAAAAGGTGTGTGTGCCCTTGAGACGAGGGAAGCGGGCCCACCAGATCAACATGCACATGATCAAACTGCTTAGCCGGGATGTGAAAAGGCTCCAAAGGGGCCCTCGTGTGCTTGTGTATCTTAGCCCTCTGGCACGCTACACAAGCTGCTGCCCATTCCTTGACCTGTTTGCGCAACCCCGGCCAGACAAATTTCTCCCCCACCATCTTGACCGATGCGTGCACCCCCGGGTGCGCCAGCGAATGGACCGAGTCAAAAACGCGGCGGCGCCACGCGGCTGGCACCACTGGACGAGGCCGACCCATGGAGACATCGCATATTAAGGGGGGCATACCTATTTGCTGCACCCTGTGCTCCAGCCTTAACCCTGTTGGTCCAGACTGGAGCGCGCGCACATCCGCGTCACCAACCTGCTCCGCAGCCATGTCTGCATAATCCAAACCTACGTGGACCGGGGCTGCGCGCGCTCCCGCGTCGCTGCCCTGGCCCACAGCCACCGAGTCTGCCCCCACGTGGCCTGGCATTGCCACAGCACGTGAGAGACAGTCCGCCACTACATTGTGTTTGCCTGCGACATGCTGGATATCGGTGGTGAACTCCGATACTGCGGCTAGCTGTCTTTGTTGTCGGCCTGACCAAGGTTCTGAGATTTTGGCCATCGCAAAAGTTAACGGTTTGTGGTCTACAAAAGCGGTGAAACGGCGCCCTTCCAGCCAGAACTGGAAATGGCGGATGGCCAAGTGTAGGGCTAAAAGCTCCCTGTCAAACGCGCTGTATTTACGCTCGTTATCACGCAAGGATTTGCTAAAGAAAGCAAGAGGCTGCCAGGTCCCTGCCACACACTGTTCAATGACTGCCCCCACCACTAGGTCCAAAGCGTCGGTGGTGAGCGCCAAACGGGCTGTTGGAACCAGGTGCGCTAACAAAACGGCGCTTGCAAGGGCTGATTTAACCTGGGAGAAAGCGCGCTCCCGCTCCAGAGACCATTCGACCTTATTCGTGGGTTTTTGTTTTTTCAGTGCCGCATACAGTGGCTGCATAAGCCGCGCTGCGCTTGGAAGAAACCGGTTGTAAAAATTAACCATCCCTAGAAACTCCTGCAGCGCTTTTATCGTTTGAGGTCGGGGGAAATCTGTTATCGCGCGCACTTTCTCAGGAAGGGGAACCGCTCCCTGTGGTGAAACGCGGTGCCCCAAAAAATCGATTTGCGCCACCCCGAACTGGCACTTCGCTGGGTTCATTATCAACCCGTGCTCTGCCAGTCTCTGAAAAACCGCTGTGAGGTGGGTTTCGTGTTTGTCCTTGGACGTGCTGGCTACCAATATGTCGTCTAAATAGACGAACACGAAAGGCAGGTCGCGTAAAACAGCATCCATCATGCGTTGGAAAGTTTGCGCGGCGCCCTTTAACCCAAACGGCATGCACAAAAACTCAAAAAGCCCAAACGGAGTTATTACCGCGGTTTTGGGAATATCTTGCGCGCGCACGGGGACTTGGTGGTAGCCGCGCACCAAGTCTATTTTAGAAAAAATGCGCGCTCCCGCCAAATGAACTGAGAAATCCTGGATGTGCGGAATCGGGTAGCGGTCGTGTGCTGAGACGTTGTTCAACCTGCGGAAATCGCCACAAGGTCGCCACGAGCCATCAGCCTTTGGGACCATGTGTAACGGGGAAGCCCAGGGGCTGTTCGAGCGTCTAATTATGCCCAGTTTTTTCAGGTTGGCAAATTCCTCGCGCGCTATGGCCAGTTTAGCTGAGTCCAAGCGCCGGGCTTTTGCAAAAACGGGCGGCCCAGTGGTGGTAATAAAATGTTCCACCCCGTGTTTGGCCACTGTAGCCGAAAACTTTGGAACTGTGAGTGCTGGAAAGTGAGTGAGCAGAGCATGAAACTTACCACCCGCAGCTGTGACGTTGGCGTGTGCAGTCGGCGGAGCCACCCGAGCTGTGCAGGGAATAGAATGAAAAGACAGTGCATTAACCAGGCGTCTATTAGCAAGATCAACCAATAAACCATGTGAGCACAAAAAATCATCCCCTAACATGTTGAAACTGACTGCTGCTACAATAAAGGTCCACTCGAATGAACGGCCCTGTAAGGACAGACGCATGGTCCTCTCACCGAATGTCTTAATCGCTGAGCCATTCGCTGCTGATACTGACACCCAGGGAGCTTTGGACGGCATCAGCCGTTTCGCGTAGGTAGGCGTGACGAAACTCAGCTGGGAGCCCGTGTCCATGAGGAATTGTTTCCCCGAGTGTGCATCTGTCAGGTAAAGCAGCTTATTTTCTTCTCCGAGGGATGCAGCTGCTACCGGCCCCCCGGTCTTGGCGTTTCCCTGACGCTTGAAGCGGCACGGTGGGAGACATCTGTGCGCCCTCTCCGCAAAACGGCGGTGGTAGAAACACAGGCCGACCTCAGCTCCGCGTCGCCTGACGCCTGTTGCCGCCGTCGTCGGTTCGTCTGGCGCTGCCACCTCTGGCTCCAAACCATCTCCGGGCGCCGTCCTCTGCTCAGCTGCCGCGGCCGAAACCGCGCTCCGCTTGTGGGCGTCGACGAGTCGCTGCGCCTCCTTGCCGAGGCCATGGTAGTCCCGCTTGGCCAAGCGGGGTGAGTCTGCCAGGGTCACTCTCACTGCTGGCGGCAGAGTCTGGAGGAAAAGGTGGGCGAAGATAAATTCGCCATCCTCGGAGTCTTTCAGTCTCAGCATCTTCACCATCAGGTCTGCCGGTCTGTTGTTCTCCGACTCCGTCAACTCTAGGAGCCCCTCTGCTTGCTGTTGCACCGAGGGGGTGAAATGGCCGATCAGCGCCTCCTTCAATGCGTCGTACTTGTCGGTGTCCGGTGGGTGGTTAACCAGATCTTCCACCCTCTGGACCGTGTGACTGTCCAGCTTCGCCACCACATGGTAGAACCTCGTTTCATCCTTTGAGATTCTCCGGAGGTTGAACTGCGCCTCGACCGCGCTAAACCAGGAGCGCGGGCTGTGCTGACAGAAATCGGGCAGCTGGAGCGTGGAGGCAGCCATCAGGCTGGCCTCTGATGAGCTCCGCTCGGGAGAATTCTCCCTGCTCATTCTTTGTCGTGGGTCACCAGTGTGGAAGATGTCTTCAATGACGAGACATGAGTGTATTTCTCAGGTTCGGCTTTATTCCAGAACACATTCATCCAACATTCTCAAAAGCAAGAAGAGGCAGAATAATGTTACAGCTCACTCTTATACCTCTGGGGGATTAAGAACTCAAGTCACATGGTGCTTCTGCAAACATTCAATCACAATGCAAGTCTCTGAAGATTCACCATTGTCTCTTATTCTCCGGTGTCCCGGGAAACCCCCCAGGTCCTCTTCTCCGAGACGAGGGCCCGACTTCACACCTCCTCGCCATCTCCTGTCTTGTTCCTCCAGACGTGAAGCCCCAATCCACATAAGCCATACAATCAACATAAGCCATACATTTGTGGGAGATATGAACCAGACATCTGTGCCACACTCTTGTGGGAAAATATGAACCAAACATATGTGCCACACCAGAACAATATTAGGAGAACCTTACATATCATAGAACAAGCACAAAAGAAAAAACAAAGTACAGTCTTGATGGGTATTGATGCTGTAAAAGCATCTGATTGTGTGAATTGGAGATATTTATATTTGGTACTAGAGCGGCTAGGATTTAATGAAAAATCAATACAGGTGATTAAAACACTTTACAAAGAGCCTACGGCCAGAATAAAACTAAATGGAAGCCTGACTAGCAAATTACATCTGCAAAGGTCCACAAGACAAGGATGGGCTGCACGGGCTGCACAGTGGCACAGTGGTTAGCAGTGATTAGCACCGCGGCAGTACAGTTTTACCCTCGGCCGGGGGATCGCGGGGATCAGGAGATCGTGGGTTCGATCCCTGCCCCCGGCCAACAGTGATCTGTGTGGAGTTTGCATGTTCTCCCCGTGTTTGCGTGGGTTTACTCCGGGATTTCTCCGGTTTCCTCCCACATGCCAAAACATGCAGGTTAGGGAGTTAAGGGGCGCTTGCGCACGCAGCGACCGGCAGCTGGTGGCTTGTCACCGGACTGCAGAACAAATCTACCTATGGGTACAAAATAAGTCCAAAAAAAAAGAAAGGATGCTGCCTATCACTGGCTCTCTTTGCTGTTTACATTGAACCAGTGGCCCAAGCTGTCCGACAAAATGAGAAACTTAAAGGTGTCACAATCAAAAGAATAGAACATAAAATTGGACTTTTTGCTGATGATGTAATAGTTTTCCTCGAACAACCAAACACAACACTTCCCATAATGATGAAGCTCTTTGCAACATATGGTCATTTATCAGGATATAAAATAAGTATTTCTAAAACTCAGATACTTACAATTAATTATACACCCTCAATAACAATTCAGAAATCTTATAAACTTAACTGGAGTATGAGGCGTATTAAATACTTGGGAGTAACCTTATACAAAAGACCTCTATGAACTGTACAACATAAATTATGAAAAGGTATATCAAAATATACAGAAAGATATAGAAGGATGGGCGACCCTACCACTGGACTTTAATTCAAAAGCACAGTGGCGGAGTGGCTAGCACTGCAGCAGCACAGCAACTCACCCTTGGCCGGGGGATCCTGGGTTCAATCCCAGCCCCTGACCAACAGTGATCTGTGTGGAGTTTGCATGTTCTCTCCGTGTCTGCGTGGGTTTACTCCGAGATTTCTCCGGTTTCCTCCCACATGCCAAAAAACATGCAAGTTAGGTTAACTGGCATCAAACTGGGGATTCTAAATTGTCCTTAGGTATGATTGTGAGAGTGAATGGTTGTCTGTCTCTCTGTGTTGGCCCTGCAATGGGCTGGCGATCTGTCCAGGGTGTACCCTGCCTCTCGCCCAAAGATGGTGGGATAAGCTCCAGCCCTCTGCGACCCGAAAAGGATTAAGCGGAAGAAGATGGATGGATGAAATAGTCAAAATGAATATACTACCCAGATTTCTCTATCTGTTCCAATCGTTACCAGTAGAGGTCCCTCCAGACCAGTTTACAAAGTGGGACAAATCAATATCCAGATTCATTTGGGGAGGCCAACGACCCAGAGTTAGATATCAAACTCTCCAGCTTTCCAAAGACCAAGGCGGAATGGCACTACCAAAATTAAAGGAATACTTTTATGCTGCTCAACTAAGACCTTTGTACTGTTGGTGCAATCCAAATTTTGTAGCAAAATGGAAAGATATAGAAAAAGAAACATCAAACATGCCAGTTCAAACTGTGATTGGAGATAAAGCCGTATATAAGAAATACAAACATGAAATGGATCCAATCAGCGAGCATACACTAGACACATGGTTTAAAATCTTAAAAAAGATACAAGATTAATAGATAGGTAGATAGATAGATGTACTTTATTGATCCCAAACTGGGAAATTACAGTGTAACAGCAGCATGACAGTAGACAACCAAACAACAGAAACACACACATGACAGACAAAGGGATTACCCATGGAAAGTAAAACGAACACAGCTATAAAACCTATATACATCATAGCTTAATATATGATGACCCGTATAAACACATGTATCATCCCATTGCACAAAGAAGGACTATCAGAAACAGAGTGAAAATGTGAGGTACCAGTTAGTCTGTAAGGTGTAGTGTGGCAGCATATCTATGACCAGAAAACAACATCATAGTGAGTTATTGTACAGTAAAATTGCATGTGGCAGGAAAGATTTCCTGTACCTGGCCGTTCGACAACGAAGCTGTAGTAGTCTACTGGAGAAAGTGCTTCGCTGTCTGTCTAGTGTGTGGTGGAGGGGGAAGACATAACAAGGAAGACATAACAATTCTGAATTGGGTAGGATATGATAAAAAAATTTTTTTTAAACCAAATCAATATGACCAGAGATTTAAAAGATGAACAGAAAAAGGAGCCACAGCTTGGTGTGTTCTAGAAAAGAAAGGAAAGCTGGAGAAATCATCAATCATTATCAGAAATTAAAAGAAAAATATGAATTTGTGATGACTCGCTCTCTGCCATTATCTGCCACAGCTGCGCGCACACCTGCTCCCCATCGCTCACGGGCTATATAACCTGCTCTGCCTGCAAGACCCGCACTGAGCCGTCTGTTCTCCCCAACTACGTGAAGCTCTGCGCTCTTTGCACAGCCAAACATTCAGCCCTCGTCATCCCTGCCGTGTCGGCTTCTACCTGGAAGGATTCTCCTCAAATTCCAAATAAGCTCATCTTTCTACTGACCTGTTCAGCATTGTCCCTTGTGCACAGGCGGAACTCCCAGGCGGCGGAATCCTTTCCTCCAGGCGGCAGACTACGCCAGCCTCTCACCTTCACACCGTCTCTCGTCAACAGCACTGGGTGGCAGACGCTGTCCTTCGGGATTGCCTCCAGGCCGACCTTCATTCTCCACCGCAGCTGAAACAGTAAGCCTCAGTTACTCCACCAATACACTCCAGTGTTGAACTGTGCTAACACCGTGCCTCTGCTCTGTTTTAGGGTTGCCAGATTGCACAGCACTCTGCTCACTACCAGCTGCTACGAGTCTACGGATCCACGCACTCACATCCACATTCACTACACACTCACGCATCCACACACAAACACTTACACAATAAAGATAATTGAACCTACTCTTGAGCTTGTGTCTGTTCGCTGGGTCTGCCAATTATGTCAGTACGGCTCTGTCAGAACGACCCAGCGAACAGCGCGCTAATGCACCAAGTAAACAACTTAGAAGCTCGAGTAGATCAAATAGCTTACCAGCAGCAAGTAATTCTTAATCAGCTGGTCCAAATTAATAGCCGACTGGATCGCCTGGCCGGACAGCAGGCGTTTCCTCCGGCTTCAAGTAGTGCTCCGGCGTCCGTTAGCTCCCCTCCTAGCCAGGCTAGTCAGGTTCCCTTGAACATTGTCAAGGACCGTTCTCACCCTCTGCATAAACACTTTGAACTTCTGCCATCTGGCAAACGATTCCGGCGCATCAGAGGCAGAACCACCAGACTGATTAACAGCTTCCTTCCACAAGCTGTTAGGATGCTGAACAGTTGATCCAGAATCTCTCGTATACACTACCGCACCTACGGATATTATGTACTTTATTTGTATATTATAGTTAGTTAGTTTTTCAAGTATGTCTCAGGGATGCGTAAATGGATGTGGTGGGGTGGGGGGTGAAGATATGTGTGAGTATGTCTTAAATCATGTTCTTCTACTTATATGGATGCCGAGAGAAACACAATTTCATCTTGCCTGCACTACTGTTGTATGTACAGCAATATGACAATAAAGGTTGATTTGATTTGATTTGATTTGATTTGGCCCACCTCACACCGGTACCCACTCCCACTCGGTTTAATGGTAAACTTGGGGAGGCGGGGTTTTCTTTTCCAGTGTGAGATAGTTTTTCAGCGGGTTCCTGGGGATTTCCCAACCGATCACAGCCGTATTGGCTATGTTGCTAATTTTACTGGAGGGGCTTGCTCTTGCCTGGGTTTACACAGTTATGGCTAAACCTAGCTACGCTAACCTTACCTACACCAAGTTTGTTAGCGAGTTTAACGAGAAGTTTGACCACTCCGACCGGGATAACGTTCAGGTTCAGGTTCAGGTTCAGGTTACTTTATTTGTACCCGTAGGTAGATTTGTTTTGCAGTCTGGTGACATCCATATTTACAAGCCACTAATTACATTCAACATAGACACAAACACAGGCACACATGAAGTTGACTATAAACATGATAAAAATATTCAAGGCTCCATCAATCAGGGTATAAAAAGACAAAGAGATGAGAGAGAAACCAGAGGTAAGAGAGAAGGGCCATATTAAAGGTTAAAAACTAGTCAAAGAGGTTCAAAAACTCAAAGGTCTAAAACCCAATAAAATATTTAGAACCCAAGTGACATCCTACAAAAATAAGTAAATATAAAATGAAGTTAATAAATAGGTACCTAAATTATGTATAATATATTTTTACAGCTTGTTCAACTCTTTGACAGCAGCAGGGACAAAGCTGTTTTTGTAGCGCTGGGTTCTACTTTTTGGGACAGCAAACCTCCGTCTTGAGGGAAGAAGCTGAAAGTGGCAGTGCAAAGGGTGGGAGTCATCATTTAAAATGGAGGTAGCAATCCTCTGTACTTGTCTGGTGTACAGGGATGTCAGGCTCAGCTGTGACTCACCAAGCAAACGACTGGACCATCTAACTACCTGATCCAAGGATTTCCTCTGTTTCAGTTTTTCCTCTGTTTCGCCCAGTAACGTGCTCACCACCCGGCTGCTAAATCTTCGACTGGGGGGTAGGTCCGTAGCGGACTACGCTTTCGATTTCCGGTTGGTAGCGGCGGAGGTGGGGTGGGAAGACGCCTTGTTATGCAGCATCTTTACTAGGAGTCTGAGCCCAAGTCTGCAGGATGAACTAGCCCGCTTGGAGAAGCCAGAGAGGCTAAGAGAGCTAATTTCCTTAGCTATTAATTTAGACAACAGGCTGAGAGAACAGGCAGCCAAGGGGAAGATGTCCGGACGCTCGGGCACCCGGTTTCGCCGCTCTTCCCAGTTCCCTTTACCGGCCTTGCCTTCGGTTGAGTCAGCTGAGGAATCAGAGCCTATGGTATTAGGGCCAACTAAACTACCTTTGGCAGAAAGACAATGCCGTAGAGAGCTTGGCCTGTGTTCGTACTGTGGTAGTGAGGAGCATGACATAACGTCCTGCCCCGTTCAGCCAAAAGGGGGAGCCCGTGCTTCGCAGTAGGGGGTCTCACGGGCTCACCTCAGTTAAATCCCTTCACTAAGTGTCTTTTACCCATTAGGTTCATGCACAATCGCACCGAATATTGCACACACGCCTTGGTAGACTCGGGAGCTGAGCAGAGTTTCATCTCGGGGGAACTGACAACCTGGTTGAGGCTTCCCTGCCGTTCTCTGGAGACACCCCTGAGGCTCAATACTCTATCTAAAACCCCGTTGACGGTGGTATACAAGCAAACTGCCCCTACTCCTGTCATCATTTCCGGGAACCATGGGGAGGACCTGAGCCTTTCTGTCCTGCCGGTCGCTGCCTCCCCAGTTATTCTGGGTTATCCCTGGCTCCGGCTCCATAACCCCTCCATTGATTGGCGCACCAGTAAAATTGATGCCTGGAGCCCTTTTTGTTTAAGTGTTTGTCTGCAGTCCGCTGCATGTTCACCCTCCAAGCCCTTGGCTACCCCCGTCACCCCCCCCCTCCCGATCTCACTGGGGT
The DNA here is from genome assembly GCA_020510985.1 of Pholidichthys leucotaenia. Lineage (NCBI taxonomy): Eukaryota > Metazoa > Chordata > Actinopteri > Cichliformes > Pholidichthyidae > Pholidichthys > Pholidichthys leucotaenia. The sequence continues at coordinate 79,489,445 of CM035843.1, read as the reverse complement.
TCCCTCTGAATATCATGATCTGGAGGCGGTGTTCAGTAAATCTAAGGCATTGTCTCTCCCCCCTCATTGGCTCTATGACTGCGCCATCAATCTCCGGGCTGGAGCCCCTCTGCCGGCGAGCCGCCTCTACAGCCTGTCTGCCCTGGAATGGGAGGCCATGGATGCGTACATTAAGGAGTCCCTCAGCTCTGGTATCATTAGGCCGTCGTCTTTGGCAGTGGGGGCGGGGGGGGGGGTTTTCGTTGGGAAGAAGGATGGCTCCCTGAGGCCGTGCATCGATTTCCGTGCCCTAAATGACATCACCATCAAGGATAAGTACACCCTCCCTCTGATGGACACGGCTTTTGATTCCCTCCAGGGGGCCTCCTACTTCACCAAGCTGGACCTCCGCAATGTGTACCATCTGGTGCGAATCAGGGAGGGGGATGAATGGAAGATGGGTTTCCAGACCCCAAGCAGCCACTTTGAGTACTTAGTGATGCCATTTGGGCTGACAAACGCTCCGGCTGTCTTCCAACGCCTGATTATCAACGTGCTACGTGATTTCCTGGGGTCTTTCATCTTCATGTACCTCGATGACATCCTGATCTTCTCCCGATCATTAGAGGAGCACCAAGTATACATGAGGCGGGTTCTGCAACGACTCCTGGAAAATAAACTGTATGTGAAGGCCGAGAAATGTGATTTTCACACTTCTACAACATCATTTCTCGGTTTCATTATTTCTCACAACCAGATCATCCCGGATCCCGGCAAGGTGAAGGCGGTGGTGAATTGCCCACCCCCCCTTCTAGGAAGCAGCTCCAGCAGTTCCTGGGGTTTGCTAATTTCTACCAACGCTTCATTAACAACTACAGCATCATTGCTCTCCCCCTGACCCGCCTCACCTCCCCCAAGATGGTTTTCCGGTGGACCGAGGAAGCCACTGGTGTGTTCGCTACCCTTAAGGAGCAGTTCTCATCCTCCCCCATTCTGACGCAGGTGGACCCCGCTCTTCAGTGTCTGGCGGAGGTGGATGCTTCGGATTCAGGGGTGGGGGCTGTGCTTTCCCAGCGTTCCCCGGTGGACGGGGTGGTCCGGCCTTGTGCGTTCTTCTCTCGCCGGTTGTCACCGACAGAGTGGAACTATGATATTGGCGCTGCTAACAGTGAAACTCGTGCTGGAGGAGTGGCGCCACTGGCTGGAGGGGGCCGCCCAGCCGTTTGTCATCTGGACAGACCATAAGAACTTGGAGTACCTTAGGACGGCCAGACGCCTTAACGCCCGACAGGCCCGCTGGTCCCTGTTCTTCGGGCGCTTTAACTTTACCATCACCTACCGGTCCGGGTTGAAGAACACCAAGCTGGACGCCCTTTCCAGACAGTTCGCTCCAGACACGACGGAGGCGCCTGAGCAGCCCATTCTCCTGTCATCTTGCATCATGGGCGCTCTCTCGTGGGAAGTGAGGGAAAAGGTCTTGAGGGCGCAGGAGGCCGAACCGGACCCGGGTGGGGGGGCCTGCAGGTAAATTATATGGAGTGAGATGATTCACTGGGCTCATTCCTCCAGGCTTACTTGTCACCCGGGGGGGTCTCGCACGATCGGGATTCTTCAGTGGTCGTTTTGGTGGCCATCTCTCCGGAAGGACGTCGCCAACTACGTCCGCACCTGCCCTCAGTGCACTACGGGTAAAACGCTATCCTCTCCTCCCGCGGGGTTGCTCCACCCCCTCCCTACTCCCAGCAGACCCTGGTCGCACATTGCACTTGACTTTGTTACTGGTCTTCCTCCATCTAACCATTACACTGTTGTTCTCACTATAGTGGACCGTTTCTCCAAGGCTGCCCACTTCGTCCCCCTGCAGGGGCTGCCCACGACAAAGGATACAACGGATCTGCTTATACATCACGTGGTGAGGCTACACGGGATTCCCTCAGACATCGTCTCCGACCGGGGTCCCCAGTTTGTGTCCTGCCTGTGGAAATCATTCTGTAATGCTCTGGGAGCCACGGTGAGTCTGTCCTCTGGCTACCACCCACAGACCAATGGACAGTGTGAGAGAGCCAACCAAGATCTGGAGGCTGCGCTGCTCTGCGTCATCTCCTCCAACCCTGCGTCATGGAGCACGCACCTCCCGTGGATCGAGTACGCCCATAACTCCAGTGTCGTCAGCGATCAGCATGTCGCCTTTTGAAGCCTCCTTGGGTTACAATCCCCTGCTTTTTCCCGAGGAGGAGGGGGACATCGCCGTACCATTTGTCCGGGTCCATCTAAGACGCTGTCGACGGATTTGGAGGACGGTCCGGGCGGGGCTCCAACACACGGCAGAGCGCAACTCCAGGATGGCTAATCGCCGCAGAAGACCGGCCCCACCTTCCCAGGTGGGTCAACAGGTTTGGCTCTCCACACAGCATATTAACCTCAAAGCTGAGAATAGGAAGCTATCTCAGCATTTCACCGGGCCGTTTCCTATTGAGCGAATTGTTAATCCAGTGGCTGTGCGCCTGACTGTCCCCCCCTCCCTCCACATCTGTACTACGTTTCATGTGTCACAGGTCAAACCCTTTTTGTCCAGCCCTCTCTGTCCCCCTCCCAGGTCTCCACCCCCACCAGTGGTGATCGACGGCGACCCGGTGTGGAAGGTCAGCTCCATCCTGGACGTCCGCCACCAGGGTCGCGGCCTGCAGTATCTGGTGGACTGGGAGGGGTATGGGCCCAAGTAGCGCTCCTGGGTGCGTCCATCCTTCGTGTTGGATAGTCAACTCATCAGGGATTTCCATCGGGCGCACCCAGGTAGGTTGGATCAGGTGCCAAGAGGCACCTCTCGGGGGGGGGGGGGTACTGTGATGACTCGCTCTCTGCCATTATCTGCCACAGCTGCGCGCGCACCTGCTCCCCATCACTCACGGGCTATATAACTTGCTCTGCCTGCAAGACCAGCACGGAGCCGTCTGTTCTCCCTGGCTACGTGAAGCTCTGCGCTCTTCGCACAGCCAGACATTCAGCCCTCGTCATCCCTGCCGTGTCGGCTTCTACCTGGAAGGATTCTCCTCAAATTCCAAATAAGCTCATCTTTCTACTGACCTGTTCAGCATTGTCCCTTGTGCACAGGCGGAACTCCCAGGCAGCGGAATCCTTTCCTCCAGACGGCGGACTACGCCAACCTCTCACCTTCACACCGTCTCTCGTCAGCAGCGCTGGGTGGCAGACGCTGTCCTTCGGGATTGCCTCCAGGCCGACCTTCATTCTCCACCGCAGCTGAAACAGTAAGCCTCAGTTACTCCACCAATACACTCCAGTGTTGAACTGCGCTAACACCGTGCCTCTGCTCTGTTTTAGGGTTGCCAGATTGCACAGCACTCTGCTCACTCCCAGCTGCTACGAGTCTACAGATCCACGCACTCACATCCACATTCACTACACACTCACGCATCCACACACAAACACTTACACAAAAAAAATAATTGAACCTGCTCTTGAGCTTGTGTCTGTTCCCTGGGTCTGCCAATTATGTCAGAATTGGGGAGTTCTGACTTTTTCAGATATCTGCAACTAAGAGAGTACTATACAAAAGAAATCCGAGTGGATTCCTCCAAGGAGGTGAATGATGTGAAAAAGTCATAATTAAAGCATTGTATAAGCATGTAAAAAGCATTAAACCTAAATAATAAACATACAACCAAGTATATAAAAAAGAAGTGGGAGAAAGAAATTGGCATAGAAATCACAGAAGATGAATGGCAAAACATATGCAAGATTCACCAGTCATCCACCAGTTTGCGGATTTGGAGGGAATTTACCTGGAAAAACTTAGTGCGCTATTTTATCACACCAAAGATGAAAAATAAACAACTAAACCAACCTCAGAAATGTTGGAGAGAGTGTGGAGAATATGATGTGGATCACACACATTTTTTGGAAATGTAAGAGAATAATTGTGTTTTGGGAAATGATAAGTGAAATGTTACAGAGAATTCTAGGATACAAGATCCCTATTCTATTCAGTTCAATTCAACTTTATTTATATAGCGCCATTTCACAACAACAGTCGTCTCATAGCACTTTCAACTGTAGGGGAAACCCCCACAATTGCAGAAAGACCCCAGCAATCAGGCGATCCCTTCTGAGCAAGCGCTTGGCGACGATGGAGAGGAAAAACTCCCTTTTAACAGGAAGAAACCTCCAGCAGAACCAGGCTCAGGGAGGGGCAGTCATCTGCCGTGACTGGTTGGGGGGTGAGGGGATAGAGCAGATGAAAAGAACAGACATGTAGAGAGCAAACAGCACGATGGGGACTCAATCTATGGGAGAGAACAAACAGATGTTAATGACCAGCAAAAGAAAAATATTTCATTGAGAGTGAAGAAAGGGGTGAAGCCCAGTGCATTATTGGAGGTCCCCCGGCTGTCTAAACCTATTAGCAGCATAACTAAGGGAGGGTTCAGAGACACATAATCCCTCCCTAATTGTAGGCTATATCAAAAAGGAAGGTTTTAACCCTATTCTTAAAAACAGAGATCGAGTCTGACTCCCGAATCCAGATTGGCAGCTGGTTCCATAGGAACCTATGACATGTAAGATACTTTATAAGATAAGATAAGATAAGATAAGATAAGATAAGCCTTTATCAGTCCCACAATGGGGAAATTCCAGGATTGCAACAGCACAGGGATAGCAACACTCAGAGCAATAATTTAGAAGATAAGAAAGAAAGAGCAGTGAATATACAGTACATACAGTTAGGCCCAGAAATATTTGGACAGTGACACAATCTTCATGATTTGGGTTCTGCATGCCACCACATTGGATTTGAAATGAAACAACTACAACGGAATTGAACTGGTGAATTCAAAAAGGGCCCAAGTCCACACTTTTTCAAAGGGGACTTGGGCCCCTTTTGAATTCACCGATTCAATTGAAGTGCAGACTTTAAGGTTTAATTCAAGGGGCTGAACAAAAATATATGATTAAACATCATTAAACATTAAACATTAAACATTAAACATTTTTATACAAACACTCCTCATTTCAGGGGCTCAAAAATAATTGGACAAATAAACATAACCCTAAGTAAAATGTTACTTTTCAATATTTTGTTGAGAATCCTTTGCAGGCAATGACTGCCTGAAGTCTGGAACCCATGGACATCACCAAACGCTGGGTTTCCTCTTTTGTGATGCTTTGCCAGGCCTTTACTGCGGCTGTCTTCAGTTGTTGCTTGTTTGTGGATCTTTCTGCCTTAAGTTTTGTTTTGAGCAAGTGAAATGCATGCTCGATTGGGTTGAGATCTGGTGATTGACTCGGCCATTGCAGAATATTCCACTTCTTTGCTTTAAAAAACTCCTGGGTTGCTTTTGCAGTATGTTTTGGATCATTGTCCATCTGTACTGTGAAGCGCTGTCCAATCAACTTTGCTGCATTTGGCTGAATCTGAGCAGAAAGTATATCCCTATACACTTCAGAATTTATCTGGCTGCTTCTGTCTTTTGTCACATCATCAACTAGAAAAGCACTCGGAGAGCGCAGACCTCCGCCAAGCGCCACAGTTCCCCCCCATACAGTGTTTGTGTGTACGTTTTCAGATTCCTTGACCATGAAAACATATGACTAGCAATTGGATTCACAATGATAGGATTAGTGGTTCAGTAGTAAAAGCATTACCTCCTTGGCGGAGGTAATTAACTGAAGTGTTGCTGTTGTGTCCATCTCCTCCATCTCCAAACTCCTAGGCTGCGGGCGTTGCAATTCATTGCACAACCGCGTACAACCCACAGGCCAATGGGTTATGCGAGCGTTTTCATAGATCACTGAAAGCAGCACTCAGGGCTTCACTGACGGATGCAAATTGGGTAGACAGGTTGCCGTGGGTTTTATATTGGGGTTGCGCTCCGCGGCAAAAGAGGATTTGGAAGCTTCCCCGGCAGAGAGCTTGTTTTTGCGCAGCCACTATGGCTGCCCGGGGAATTTCTGCCAAATAATCCCGCGCCGGACAGCTGCCCGTCTCAGCTTTTGCAGTGTAGCGCAAACACAGGCACGCTGCCAGGCCCGGCCCACCACTGTTTTCCGCGTGCTTTTGTGCCTAAAACTTTGAAGAACGCGGAGTTCGTGTTCATCAGACACGACGACCAGCGCCCTCCATTGCGCCTGCACACATGTTGAAAATGGCCGTATCTCACAATGTTAAAGAATCCTTTAAAAAATTCCTGTATCCAGACGGTGATCCAGATCATCCCCAAAATTTAATCAGTTCTTCCTTGTACCATTTCCAACAACACCTGAAAGTTTCATGGAAATCCGTCCAAAACTTTTTGAGTTATCTTGCTAACCAACAGACAGACAGACAAACAGACAGACAGACAAATGCTGGCAAAAACATAACCTCCTGCGGCCTGCGGCCTGGCGGAGGTAATAAACACAAGTGACCCAGTGCCATTGGAAGCCATGCATGCCCATGCATCACACTGCCTCCACCATGTATTACAGAAAATGTGGGTGTGCTTTGGATCATGAGCTGTTCCAATTCTTCTCCAAACTTTCTTCTTCCCATCATTCTGGTACAGGTTGATCTTAGTCTCATCTGTCCAAAGAATGCTGTTCCAGAACTGGGCTGGCTTCTTCAGGTGTTTTTTGGCAAAGTCAATTCTGCCTTTCTATTTTTGAGGCTGATTCATGGTTTGCACCTTGTGGTGAATCCTTTGTATTTACTCTCATGAAGTCTTCTCTTTGTGGTAGACTTAGATACTGATACACCTACTTCCTGGAGAGTGTTCTTCACTTGAGTGGATGTTGTGAAGGGGTTGTTCTTCACCATGGAAAGGATTCTGCGATCATCCACCACTGTTGTCCTCCGTGGACGTCCAGGCCTTTTTGAGTTCCCAAGCTCACCAGTGCACTCTTTTTTTCTCAGAATGTACCAAACTGTTGATTTGGCCACTCCTAACATTTCTGCTATCTCTCTGATGGATTTCTTCTTTTTTTTTTTCAGCCTCAGGATGGTCTGTTTCACCTCCATTGAGAGCTCCTTTGACCGCATGTTGTGTGTTCACAGCAACAGCTTCCAAATGCAAACACCACACCTGGAATCAACTCCAGACCTTTTAACTGCTTAATTGATGACAGGTTAATGAGGGAAGAGCCCATGCAGCCTTGTTATTTTTTTTTTGCAGCCTTCTGAGTCAATTGTCCAATTACTTTTGGTCCCTCGAAAAAGAGGCGGCTACATATTAAAGAGCTGTAATTCCTAAACCCTTGCTCCAATTTGGATGTGAATACTCTCAAATTACAGCTGAGAGTCTACACTTTAAGCCCATATTGATTATATAATTGTATCCTGAATATGTTTTTGTAAACAGCTAAAATAACAAAACTTGTGTCACTGTCCAAATATTTCTGGGCCTAACTGTATGTACTGTACATATAAATATATTTACACAGTGTGGAGCATTGTGACTAGATGGAATAAACAGCATAACAGTCTAGTCACCCCACATAGTATGAATATGTACCCATACATATTGTCGTCCTAGTTGTATACTGGAGGGGGACCATTATTGTGTAAGTCTGTTGCGTCTTTTGTATTCAATACTATTAGGTTGTCACGTTTTTTTACTATCTCTGCGAGCAGCCCTGCTTAGGTTATAAAGGCTGACAGCCGTAGGTAGGAAGGTCCTGCGAAACCTCTCGGTCGTGCACCTAGGATGATGTAGCCTACTGCTAAATGAGCTCCTCAGTGCGTTTAGCATGTCCTGCATAGGGTGGGACTTGGACTCCAGCAGAGATGACAGCTTAGCCACCATCCTTCTCTCTCCTACGTATTTCCTCCACCGAGTCAAGGCGCTGCCCCAGGACAGAGCTAGCTTTCTTGATCAGTTTGTTCAGTCTCTTCCTGTCGACTGCTGTGATGCCGCTGCCCCAGCAGACCACTCCAAAAGTGATGGCTGATGCCACCACCAAATTGTAGAAGGTCTTCAGAAGCACCCCTTGTACACTAAAAGACCTGAGTCTCCTCAGTAGGAACAGCCTGCGCTGTCCCTTCTTGTAGAGTGCGTTGGTATTGTGTGACCAGTCTAGTTTATTGTTCAAATGAACATCCAGGTACTTGTAGGATGTCACCATCTCAGTGTCTGTTCCCTGGATGTTTACTGGTGCTGTGAGGGGTTGTCCTTGCCTGCGGCAGTCCACCACCAGTTCCTTAGTTTTTCTCGCGTTGATCTGGAGGCAGTTCCGATGGCACCAGTCCACGAAGTTCTGGATAGTCCTCTGCACTCAGCTTCATGTCCGTTGGAGATGAGGCTGATGATCGCAGAGTCATCAGAGAACTTCTGTAGATGGCAGTGTGTTGTGTTGTGTGAGAAGTCCGCAGTATAAAGGGTGAACAGGAAGGGAGCCAGAACCGTTCCCTGGGGGGCCCCCGTACTGCTGATGATCGTGTCAAAATTGTTCAAAATCAAAATCTTTTCATTTTTATTTTAAAATCTTTTATTTTCAAAATCTTATCTTTGTGATCTCACAGATGCAAACATCATGGGGAGTGATAGATATCTTGTCCAAAGTATTGTTAGTAGCGAGTAAAGAAGCCATAACAAGGAATTGGCTGAAGAAAGAACAACCTACAAAGCAACAGTATTGGGCTATTATAGAAGACATCTACATAATGGAAAAACTTAACACATAAACTGTGAATACAAGAAGCAGAATTTGACAAAAAGTGGGAAATATGGACAATCTACAAATCCCAAAATAGCGATAAATAACTGGACTTCAAAGAAAACAATATGGACTATTTGGGGGGGGGTGGGCAAGAGTAAATATCGGACTCCAGCAGTGGATGTTATTGGTATGTTTTGTTTGTTTTTTTCTTCTTTGTTGTTGATGTTGTTGTTGCTGTCACTGGTTTCTTTCTTCTTATTTTTTTTTAGTTGTTTTAAGGTGAGAAACTAATAAAAATCTAAGTGAGAAAAAAAAGATTCATTAAGAAATCTTTTGAAAAAACTGAGAAAGAGTGGACTTGGAGAAAGCATTCAACTGCATCCATCATGGTCTTTTGTGGGGGGTGCTGCAGGTGTATGGGGTATCGGGCTTGTTATGAACTATCCAGTCCCTATACAACCATTTCAAGAGTTTGGTCCATATTGCTCACACCCAGATGGACTCATTTCCAGTGAGAGTTGGACTCCACCAGGGCTGCCCTTTGTCACTCATCCCGTTCATAATTTTTATGGACAGGATTTCTAGGCGCAGCCAAAGAATGAAGGGTGTCATGTTTGGTGACCACAGGATCTCATCTCTGCTGTTTGCAGATGACGTCGTCCTGTTGGGTTCATCAAGCAATGACCTACAGGTCTTGTTGGGACAGTTTGCTACTGAATGTGAAGCGGCTGGGATGAGAATCAACACCTCCAAGTCTGAGTCCATGGTCCTCAGCTGGAAACGGGTGGATTGCCCTCTCCAGGTTGGGAAAAAGCTCCTGCCCCAAGTGGAGGAGTTGAAGCATCTCAGGGTCTCATTCATGAGTGAGGGGAAAATGGAGCAAGAAATTCACAGACGGATTGGAGCAGCATCTGCAGTGATGTGAATGTTGTACCAGTCTGTTGTGGTGAAGAGGAAGCAAAGCTCTAAAGCAAAGCTGTCAATGTACCAGTCAATCTACATTCCTACCCTTACCTGTGGTCATGAGCTTTGGATAATGACAGAAAGAATAAGATCGCGGAAACAACCAACTGAAATGTGCTTTCTCCATAGGATTGCTGGACTCACCCTTAGAGATCGGGTGAGGAGCTCAGTCATCCAGGAGAGGCTCAGAGTAGAACCGCTGCTCCTCCACATCAAAAGGAGCAAGTTGAGGTGGTTTGGATGCCCCTTGAACGCCTCACACTTGAGGTGTTTTCGAGCACATCCCACTGGGAGGAGACCAGGGGCAGACCCAGGACACGCTGGAGAGACTACATCTCCCAGCTGGCCTGGGAACATCTTGGTATCCTCTCTGAAGAGCTGGAGCAGGTGACCGGGGAGAAGGAAGTCTGTGCTTCTTTGCTTGAGCTGCTTGCTGCCTCTGTGACCTGGCTCTCCGGAAAAGTGGTAGAAAATGTATGTATGGATGGATGGATGGATGGCTGGCTGGATGGATGGATCCATCTTCCTCTTTGACTAGTTTTTAACTTTTTAATATGACCCTTCTCTCTTACCTCTGGTTTTTCTCTCATCTCCTTGCCTTTATACCCTAATTGATGGAGCCTTGAGTATTTTTATCATGTTTATAGTCAGCTTCATGTGTGCCTGTGTTTGTGTTTATGTTGAATGTAATTGTGACTTGTAAATATGGATGTCACCAGATTGCAAAACAAATCTACCTACCGGTACAAATAAAGTAACCTGAACCTGAACCTGAACCTGGATGACAGAATCACTCATCATCTTGAACAAGTCATGTGTCAGGACACATCTGGAATATTGCAATACAGTCATTTTCCCTCGGTATGAAAGGCAAGCAAAATTACTGGAAAGTGTACGAAGAAGAGCAACTAAATTAGTGCCAGACCTGAAGAATCTTACATACATTGACAAGCTACAAGAATTAAATTTAGAAACATTGTGCTCAGGGGCCTGAAAATTAATCCTGGGATATACCCTCTCATAAGATGCACATTACTGTTTCTCAGAAGTTTACAATTCTGTTTGTGATTGCTGTCAAGCAGCATTGCATTACATTTAGTGGGAATTTCAAGGACTTCTGAGTTCACCTTTAACTTGGCTGGATAAAGCAAAAATTGTGCTCATCTTTATTTTAGGCTGCAAAGCAACAAAATGAGAATTTTTTTTCCAAGGGGCTGATTCTTCTCTATACCTAATGGATTAAAAGAATTACTACAGAATCACTTCGCTTTTTTAGTCATTGGACACTTTTATGATGATGATTTATCATTTTAATATTTTAGATGAGTTAGAACACGTTGAAAAAGAGCCTTGGTGGGGTATAATAGCAGCACGTGTTTTCTAGTTTGACATCCAGCTGCATGTTTTTACAGCTTGGATGTGCAAATCACTCTATAAATTCAAGAAATCTCTGTGTGTCTGTGTGTCACGATCATAAGACATCATAGGATGGCCTATGACGTCCAATGATGATCCTATGATCTCAATTCAATTCAATTCAATTCAACTTTATTTATATAGCGCCATTTCACAACAACAGTCATCTCATAGCACTTTCAACTGTAGGGGAAACCCCCACAATTGCAGAAAGACCCCAGCAATCAGGTGATCCCTGTGAGAAAGCGCTTGGCAACGGTGGAAAGGAAAAACTCCCTTTTAACAGGAAGAAATCTCCGGCAGAACCAGGCTCAGGGAGGGGCAGTCATCTGCTGTGACTGGCTGGGGGGTGAGGGGATAGAGAAAATGAGAAGAACAGACATGTAGAGAGCAAACAGCACAATGGGGACTCAATCTATGGGAGAGAACAAACAGATGTTAATGACTAGCAAAAAAAAAAGAAAAAAAAATTCTTTGAGAGTGAAGAAAGGAGTGAAGCCCAGTGCATTATTGGAGGTCCCCCGGCTGTCTAAATCTATTAGCAGCATAACTAAGGGAGGGTTCAGAGACACATGATCCCTCCCTAATTGTAGGCTATATCAAAAAGGAAGGTTTTAACCCTATTCTTAATAACAGAGATCAAGTCTGACTCTTGAATCCAGATTGGCAGCTGGTTCTCGAACTTCATTTTCCATTATCTGTCTTTCATTTCCGTATTTGTGACAGTGTAATAAAGATGTGCTTGACATTTTCTTTTACTCCACATTCTCTACAATTGTCACTTTTGTTTTTCTCCATGGTGAATAAAGTGCTGTTTAAACTTGTGTGATCCAGTCTGTCTTGCCATAATGATGTCTTCCCTCCTTTTGGTTGTTATGAATTTCTTTATTGCAATAGATTTTTGTATTTTGTAATATGATCTACCTTTATGATCTTCATCCCATCTTTTTTTTGCCATAGTTCAGTTCCTTTTTTCTTGATTACTGCTTTCCCTTCATCTTTTCCAAGAGACAATGGTATAGTAATCTCTTTTCTAAGGGCACTTTTTGATAATTTGTCTGCACAGTCATTCCCTTTCAACCCTTCATGTGCAGGAACCCAACAAAACTGAACTTCTCCACCACCCCTTGTACCCTAAATAAACTGTGATATAGCTCAATCACCAGGTCTTCCCTTGTAGATGTTAGTGTCTGTATGCGACTAGGCTTCCTTCTCACCATCACCCACCCAGTCTCCTTGCTGCTGAGGAGGACCGGAGGACCACTAGCAGGCCACCCTATGCTCGGGAGCTCCGCTGCAGCTAAGGGGCATCCGTCATTATTAACTGGTGCAGACGGTGTTTCAGTGCAGCGGAGCCGGGATTCCAAATCAGACAACCTCACCTCGAGCGCCTCAAAAAGACAACATTTATTACATTTACTGTTATCAATAAAAGCGGCAGAGGTGTAGCTAAACATCTGACAGAGAAAGCACACCAGAATCAGAATCAGAATCAGAATCAGAATAAGTTTATTGCCAAGCACATTTACAAGTAAATAACAGGTAAATATACGAGGAATTTGACTTGACACTGAAAACGTCATAAATGACATTGTCAATGACGCGGCAAGCCGTGGAGGCGCCTGTCAGCAGGAAGGGAATAGTAAGCAGGGGGGGAGGGGGAGGGGGACACAATAGGAGAGAGAAAAAAGCATTGTTGATCAGAATAAAGTTCATATATGACCGATATGATTACAAGAAAAAAACTCTCAATGCACAATTAGCAGACAATAGAATCCACACAATGACACAAAGAGAGCAGTGAATGAATGTCTTCATCAGTATAAATGGATCAGTGTGTGTGAGTTGGATGCAATCAGTGGCAAATCAGTTAGGTGGACAACAATAGTCTCTTCCTCAGCAGATGTTATGACTAGAGTCTGAAGCAAAGGCACGTGTCCTTGAACACGGCAGATGGGATAGTTTGAGCCAGACAGCTGTCCTTGAGAGTCAGATGCTGCCCGCCAATGTTATGAAAACAATTATACTGTTGATTATCAGGAGGACTGAGTGCTGAGGGTGCCGAAAAAACAGGTCGAATAGCACTGACTTCAGAGAAAAAACTTTCCATTCTCTTACGGATTCAGTGCTCCAGTTCCATCATGGCCAGGCATTGAAATCGATTCGTGAACAGCTCTCAGCGTGATCGTGATGTAATCCATTTTCCTGTACAGTTCTCCATTGGCCGCTGTCAGAGTCCTGCCCAGTTGGTCAATTTGATGAGAGAGCTTTGCCGGGTCCGCTTTTTGATAAGCTCTGTCCATCTTCTTCAATTTGCGGTGCACCAGAACAATCCCAAAGCCAATCAGTAGAATTCCGATGACCATTGCTCCGAAAAGATATAAATCTTCAATATCTTCAATAGAAAGATCACACAGGCACAAGAGTTTCCAATTGCTTGTGTCCTTTAAATAACCCGCAGCAGCAATCCCTGCAGGACAGATAGGCTCCCCTGGGCCTGATTTCCTCGTTGAAAAAAACAGTGTCAATTGCGTTCAAAGCCCAGCTTATTAAATCCATAATTTCATTAGATGAATCAGCAGTAAAGACACGCAGACACAGACGATAGCAAGCTGGGATCCAGTCAGTTAGGGAGGGAGAGAGAGATAGGGAGCCGGAGCGGGGAAGAAAAGCGTCTGCTCTCTTTGGAGGGCGGAAGTGAAGCAGGGGAAGGAGCACTAGTAGCCACAGCTAGTGGCTAACTTGAAGCTAACCTGAAGCTAACAAAAACACAGATGAAAGATGAACAGAAGGCTAAAGAGGGGGATTAGATGACACTGAGTGCGTACACAGGTGCAAGAGGCTTGATAAGCACAAGTGAGAGCTAAAGGTAGAAGGAAAAAGTGATTAAAATACAATTAAAGGCAAAAATCCTTAGGAGAATGAGGAGAGCTAATCACAGAGCTAACCAGAGAGCAAACCACACAGACAGCCAGGAATACAGGAAGTGACAATGCGCTACCACAGGAAGAAAAAAGGGAAGGACACAGGATGGTATGGTCATTCAAAGGGTCGTGACTCCACTCCTTCAGTCTCAGGCAACATAGGACTCGCGATGCCATCATATAGACAATAGGACTGGTGTAAAATGGTAAATGGCATTAACTTATATAGCGCTTGTATTCTCATCTCTAGATGACCAAAGCGCTTTACAGATCCTGCTATCCACCCATTCACCCACACACTGATGGCGGCATAGCTGCCAAACATGGTGCTGTCCAGACCCACCAGGAGCAACTGGGGGTAAAGTGTCTTGCCCAGGGACACAACAGCAGGATATCTGGGGAGAGCGGGATTCGAACCGCTAACCATGCAGTTATTGGACGACCTGCTCTACCTCCTGAGCCAGGAGCCTAGGGTAGGACATCCATTGAGGGATGTCCTACCCTAGGGTCCTAGGATGGCCTAGGGATCATAGGCCTATGATAGGCCCATGATACGCCATCCTATGATGTCTGCATGATGTCCTATGATGATCCTATGATTTCAGGCAACATAGAATTCGTGATGCCGTCATATAGACAATAGCACTGGCGACCTATGATGTAGGCATGCTGTCCTATGATGCCTTCCTTGATGTCTTTATGATGTCATATAGACCATCACTCACGAAAGAAGAGATACTCATCACCCAATTTCATAAAGCTATGAGGAAAACGTCACAAAGCTCTGAAGAAATGGCACAAAGCAATGAGGAAAATGTCATAAAGCTGTGAGGACAAAGCTATGAGGAAAATGTCACAAAGCTATGAAGAAAACGTCACAAAGCTCTGAGGAAATGGCACAAAGCGATGTCACAAAGCTAAGAGGACAAAGCTTTGAGGAAAACGTCACAAAGCTATGAGGAAAACATCATAAAGCTATGAGGAAAACGTCACAGGACACAGTCCAAGGACAGATAATTTTTTCATACATAAGGAGTGGTTCAGAACTCCTTATAAGAGCTCCTTATACATGCATGCACAGGACACAGCAGTTGGGACAGCGAAGAAGGAATAGCTGTGTGATGTTTTCCTCAAATGCTGGAGTAGCCACAGCATGAAGAGGCAGCAACTCTCTGCTGAAGAAGAAGGCAATTCGACCAAGACACGTATTCAACTAGGAGGAATGGAGGTGCGAAGCGAGGATGAGGAACTTTGGAGCATGGTGGAGTCTAGAAGAAAGAAAAGTAGATTTCAGTCAAGTGGGTTATCAGGTGCTGATGAATCAGAAGATGATCAATCCTGGAATAAGCAGAAGGAGTGTAAAGTAATCATTAAACTTACTCAGGAAGGGGCATCATTTCGTGAGTGGAACCCAATTAAACTCACATAAAAAGTTACTTGGAGAAGTTTTAAAAGCAAGAATCCTTTGTTGTGGTTCGTTATTAGTTACTTGTAAAGATAGTGTTCAGCAAGGAAAAGCAATCAGTCACTGAGATGGAGGGAAAAGTTGTGTGCAGTGTTCAGTATTGGAAGGAAATAAGGCAATGAAAGGAATGATATCGGGCATTTCAACAGCTGTCTCAGCTGATGAAATAAAGGAAAACATACATATCTGGAGCAAGAGTGACAGAGGTGAAAAGGTTGAAAACTAATTGAAATGGTGAAAAATGTGATAGTCTGTCAGTAATGTTAACATTTGATAAAGCAAGACTGCCAAGTAAGGTGTTTGTTGACTACATGAGCAAGTCAGACTTTATGTTCCGCCTCCACTCAGATGTTTCAAATGTCAAAAGTTTGGTCATGTTGCAGTGGTATGCAAAGGTAGACAGCAACGTGCAAGACGCTCCGATGAACATAAGTATGGCAAGTGTGAAAGCGGAGGCAAATTAAAGTGCTGAAAATGTGGTGCTGAACATAACGCTGCGTATCGAGGTTGTGAAGCCAGCAAAAGAGCGGCAGAAATTCAGCAGGTAAAAGTCTCCCAGGGATTAACATATGCAGAAGCTGCGAAAAAGGTGCCAGCTGAAAAAGTGGCAGTGGACTCTTATTATAACAGGGAAAGTGTGCAGGCTTGCAGTGCATGCAGTAGAATTAAAGTGGAACTGAACTCACCTTTTTGCCAAAAAAGTAGAATAGCAGATTAATTCCTTATTACCTATTGTATTTTTCAACACAAAAAAGAAATTTTTAGGCCGTGTGATGGCCAAGCTATAAGCCGATAAACTTTTGCCTCTGGCTGGCAGTGCCAAACAAACCGGAAGTAGTGCAGACGACGCTGCGTGACGTCACGAGTGTGACCCTTATCAAAACAACAATGGCAGATGATAGCAGTTCCAGCAGTCAAGAACACCAGAGTTTTCAGAGTGAAGAGGCATTCAGGATCGGTGACGAGACAGAGGAGGATGCAGGAGTGTCAAGTGAACAGGAAGAGAGCGAGGGAGGCATCGAACCGTACAGATTAGAGCCAGAATTTTCGGGGGATTCCGGCACCGACTCAGACCGCAGCAGTGATGGGGAGGAGAGTCGCTTATTGAATACAGAATGGTGAGTCTTTACTTTGGCATGTTTGGGGTGTCAGGATAAGGAAAATTAACAATAAAAAAGAAAGGGGGAAAAAAAAACATCAGCATTTTTCCAACTTATTACAGTGATCCCTCACTTAACGCGTTTAATGGGGACCAGAACCGACCGCGAAAAGTGAAAAACCGCGAAGTAGCGTCACCCCCCCCCCCCCCCAAGGGCGTCACAAGCACTATTTTGCACAAAAAGGCACAAGAGAACAGCGAAAAGTGCCACTAAGCAACACGAGCGATAAAGAACAATGAATGCGGTCTTCCTTCGTGGGTATAGGCGCTCGGCAGGGAGCGAAGCTGGGTAAAACGTCTCGGCCAATCAGCTTGCGAGATTCCCGAGCGGTGAAGAGGTGGGCGGAGAGGAGTGGAGCGGTGGTCAGAGAGGTAGATTTTGAGTTGTGTGGGCTCTCCGGGTTGATACCTGATGTTCTAATGTAGAAGGCAGGGAGACTACATTAGAACATCAGGTATCAACACGGAGAGCCCGCACAACTCAAAATCTACCTCTCTGACCACCGCTCCACTCCTCTCCGCCCACCTCTTCACCGCTCGGGAATCTCGCAAGCTGATTGGCCGAGACGTTTTACCTCGCAAGCTGATTGGCCGAGACGTTTTACCCAGCGAAGGAAGACCGCATTCATTGTTCTTTATCACTCGTGTTGCTTAGTGGCACTTTTCGCTGTTCTCTTGTGCCTTTTTGTGCAAAATAGTGCTTGTGACGCCCTTGGGGGGGGGGTGACACTACTTAGCGGTTTTTAACTTTTCGCAGTCGGTTCTGGTCCCCATTAAACGCGATAAGTGAGGGATCACTGTATATCTAGAAACGCATCTCTTCCCGGTCGCTTTTCCTCCCCCTTTCTTTTCTTTCGTCGCCATGACAGCTTTCCTTGGCCACTGTACAGATCTTCCCAGGCGTTGGAAGTGTTTTGTAGTCGACTATCACGACAAAATGCACCAAAAACAACCAGTGTCGACGTGCTCGCAATGGTAAACATGAGGACTGGGTCACACTCGTGACGTCACGCGGAACTCCGGCTGCACTTCCGGTTAATCGGCGGATTCGTCTGATTTTTCAGGGCGGGAAATTCAAAATCGCGATTTTCTCCAAGATTCCGGGATTTGTGGAGGGGGTGCCAATGATAAATTATCTTTATAATTGTATGTACTATCACCCAGTGCCGTTCAATGCCGTTCAGTTCAGTTCTACTTTAAGGAAGATATGCTGGTTATGAAGGAAAACAATTTTGTCTTACTTGTGGTGGATGTGATCAACTGTACTGCGCAGACTTCCAAGAAAATGGAAAAAATCAAAATCATTGTGAAAGCAGCAGAAAAATAACTTGGCATTAAGGGGCTACACTGGGAAGCAGTTGAGGGCTTGTTAAGTGGGGGCTCTCTTAAGTCCGCAGACTAGTGGGTCATAATGGTAATCACAATTTTGCACTGGAATGCCAGAAGTCTAATATCAAACGGCCAAGAATTCAAAAAGTTTATATCTGATATGTCTCAGCCCGAAGGAGTTACATGGGTCCGCCCTCCAGTGGGTTCACCACCTGCAGGAGGGATCACGGGGGTCCGGTGCTATGTGGATTAGGTGGCGGTCAAAGGCGGAGACCTTGGCGGACTGATCCCAAGCTTTCTAAACTGGCTTTTGGTACGTGGAATGTCACCTCTCTGGTGGGGAAGGAGCCTGAGCTGGTGTACGAGGTTGAGCGATACCGGCTAGATATAGTCGGCCTCACCTCAACACATAGCTCCGGTTCCGGAACCAGTCTCCTGGAGAGGGGCTGGAGCTTGGCCTTTTCTGGAGTTGCCCCGGGCGAGAGGCGACAAGCAGGGGTGGGTATTCTTGTATCGCCCCACCTTGCTGCCTCTATATTGGAGTTTTCCCCGGTGGACGAAAGGGTTGCTTCCCTACGCCTTCGGGTTGGGAAACGGGTCCTGACCATCATTTGTGCCTATGCACCAAATGATGTTTCAGAGTACCCACCCTTTTTGGAGTCTGTGACTGGGGTGCTGGAGGGTACTCCTCCTGGAGACTCCATTGTCCTACTGGGGGACTTCAATGTGCATGTGGGCAACGACAGTGAAACCTGGAGAGGGGTGATTGGGAGGAACGGCCTGCCCGATCTGAACCCGAGTGGTGTTCAGTTATTGGACTTCTGTGCTAACCACAGTCTGTCCATAATGAACACCATGTTCAAGCATAAGGGTGTCCATATGTGCACCTGGCACCAGGACACCCTAGGTCGCAGGTCGATGATCGATTTTGTTATCGTATCATCAGACCTGCGACCGTATGTCTTGGACACTCGGGTAAAGAGAGGTGCAGAGCTGTCAACTGATCACCACCTGGTGGTGAGCTGGATCCGATGGCAGGGGAGGAAGCCATTCAGACCTGGTAGACCCAAACGTATAGTGAGGGTGTGCTGGGAGCGTCTGGCTGAGGCCCCTGTACGGGAGGTCTTCAACTCCCACCTCCGGAAGAACTTCAACCACATTCCGAGGGAGTCTGGAGACATGGAGTCTGAATGGGCCATGTTCTCCACCTCTGTTGTTGAAGCGGCGGCCCAGAGCTGTGGCCGCAAGGTGGTCGGTGCATCTCGTGGTGGCAACCCCCGAACCAAGTGGTGGACACCAGTGGTGAGGGAGGCCATTAAGCTGAAGAAGGAGTCCTATCAGGCTTGGTTGGCTTGTGGGACTCCCGAAGCAGCTGAGGTGTACCGGCAGGCCAAGCGGAGTGCAGCTCGGGTGGTTGCTGAAGCAAAAACGCGGGTATGGGAGGAGTTCGGTGAGGCCATGGAACAAGACTTTCGGTCGGCTTCAAAGAGATTCTGGCAAACTGTTAGGCGGCCCAGGAGGGGAAAGCAGCTCCCCGTCCACACTGTGTATGGTGCGGATGGGACACTGTTGACTTCAACTGGGGATATCGTCGGGCGGTGGAAGGAATACTTCGAGGATCTCCTCAATCCCACTGATACGCCTTCCACAGAGGAAGCAGGGTTTGGGGACGAGGGGAATGACTCGCCTATCACAGGGGCTGAGGTCGCCAAGGTGGTTAAAAATCTCCTTGGTGGCAGGGCCCCGGGGGTGGACGAGATTCGCCCTGAGTACCTCAAGGCCCTGGATGTTGTTGGGTTGTCATGGTTGACACGCCTCTGCAACATTGCGTGGAGGTCGGGGGCAGTGCCTTTGGCATGGCAAACCGGGGTGGTGGTTCCTCTCTTCAAAAAAGGGGACCGGAGGGTGTGCTCCAACTTTAGAGGGATCACACTCCTCAGCCTCCCTGGGAAGGTCTATGCCAAGGTACTGGAGAGGAGAGTCCGGCCGTTGGTCGAACCTCGGATTCAGGAGGAGCAATGTGGTTTTCGTCCTGGCCGTGGGACATCGGACCAGCTCTTTACCCTCTCGAGAATTCTTGAGGGTTCGTGGGAGTTTGCCCAACCAGTTTACATGTGTTTTGTGGACTTGGAGAAGGCATTTGACCGCGTCCCTCGTGGATTTTTGTGGGGGGTGCTTCGGGAGTATGGGGTATCGGGCTTGTTGTTACGAGCTATTCGGTCTCTGTACGACCGTTGTGAGAGTTTGGTTCGTATTGCCAACACTCGGTCGGAGTCATTCCCAGTGAGAGCTGGAATCCGCCAGGGCTGCCCTTTGTCACCGATCCTGTTCATAATTTTTATGGACAGGATTTCTAGGCGCAGCCAGGGAATGGAGGGTGTCATGCTTGGTGAGCACAGGATCTCATCTCTGTTGTTTGCAGATGATATTGTCCTGTTGGCTTCATCCAGTAATGACCTACAGCTCTTGCTAGGACGGTTTGTCGCTGAGTGTGAAGCGGCTGGGGTGAGAATCAGCACCTCCAAGTCCGAGTCCATGGTCCTCAGCCGGAAAAAGGTGGATTGTCCTCTCCGGGTTGGGGACAGGCTCCTGCCCCAAGTGGAGGAGTTTAAGTATCTTGGGGTCTTGTTCACGAGTGAGGGGAAAATGGAGCGAGAGATCGACAGACGGATTGGAGCAGCATCTGCAGTGATGCGGACGTTGTACCGGTCTGTTGTGGTGAAGAGGGAGCTTAGTTCTAAGGCAAAGCTGTCGATTTACCAGTCAATCTACGTTCCTACTCTCACCTATGGTCACGAGCTTTGGGTAATGACCGAAAGAACGAGATCGCGGATACAAGCGGCTGAAATGAGCTTTCTCCGTAGGATTGCTGGACTCACCCTCAGAGATAGGGTGAGGAGCTCAGTCATCCGGGAGAGGCTCAGAGTAGAACCGCTGCTCCTCCACATTGAAAGGAGTCAGTTGAGGTGGTATGGGCATCTGATTAGGATGCCTCCTGGACGCCTCCCACTTGAGGTGTTTCAGGCACGTCCCACTGGGAGGAGACCCTGGGGCAGACCCAGGACTCGGTGGAGAGACTATGTCTCCCAGCTGGTCTGGGAATGCCTTGGTATCCCCTCTGAAGAGCTGGAGCAGGTGGCTGGGGAGAGGGAAGTCTGGGCTTCTCTGCTTGAACTGCAGCCTCCGCGACCCGGACCTCCGGAAAAGCGGTAGAAGATGGATGGATGGATGGATGGATGTCAGACAAACCCCAGGTAATCTGTATACAGGAAACATGGCTAAAACCTCAGTTCGATTTTGTTATTCAAGGATGCCCATCAATAAGGAACAACAGGGAAACTGGTAGAGGAGGAGGTGTAGCTGACATTATTCTTTGACCCAGAGACAAGACACAGACCTCGAATTGATACAATTAGGTTTATTACAGCAAGAATGTGTATGTTGGTGAGTGAGAGTGTAGGCAGGAGCAGCAGGGACAGAGCGGCACACCGCACGACACGGCAACCCTAAAGACACACAGAGAGAAGGGATAGTGAGTGTCATAGCTGGAGTTAAACAGTTACACTGTTGCTTACTGTGGGAGCAGATGGAGACAGGCTCAGGTTCAGCACGACGGCTACGGCCCAGAAGACCGTGTCCTTCAGTCAGGAGTGCAGCTCCTGCAGGTGAGTGTCTGGGGAGTTTGACGACGGAGGGAAAGGAGAATCCGCCGCCACGGACTCCACCTGTGCACAGGGGACTAGAAGACAGGATGAGTTGAGGATTGCGCTTATGTGGATGGCTGGAGGGATTCTCTGGCGAGGAACGAAGCAGGCTTTGGATGAGATCACGACGAGTAGAAGGAGTTGGCGATGAAGCTCCTCTGGAGCGCAGTGAGACATCTCCACACCGCTAGTCAGGGCAGCGCAGTATAAATAGGCTAGCTGTAATGGGAACCAGGTGAGCGCGCAGCTGGGGATGATTAGCAGAGCAGGCCATGACAGTACACCTCCCCCCACCAATGAGCGCCTCTTGGCGGTTGTTCCAGCCTACCTTGGTGCGTCCGATGGAACTCCCTGATGAGATCTTTATTCAGCACGCAGGCGGAATGCACCCAGGACCTCGCCTCCGGACCGTAGCCCTCCCAGTCCACTAGGTATTGCAGGCCGCGGCCCCAGCGACAGACATCCAGGATAGCTGTCACACCCCACGCCGAACTGCCGTTGATCATCCTCAGAAGAGGTGGAGACCTGGGAGGAGGGCACAGTGGGCTGGAAGACACAGGTTTCACCTGAGACACATGAAAAGAGGGGCATATGGGGAGGGGGGGGGCTCAAGTCTTACAGACACAGGATTAATGATGCAGGAGATGACAAAGGGACCAATAAAACGTTTTGTCATCTTCCGGCGTTCGGCCTTCAAGTTGATATTTTTAGTTGATAACCAAACCTGCTGGCCCACCTGGTATGACGGCACTAGGGTCCTGTGGCGGTTAGCCGCTGCAGAGTTGCGCTCCGCCGTCTGCTGCAGTGCTGCCCAGGTAGCCCTCCACAGCCAAAGATAGCGTCTCAGGTGCGCCTGGACTGATGGCACGGCAATGCCACCCTCCTCCTCTTGAAACAATGGGGGAGAGTACCCAAGTGAAGCCTGGAACGGGGACATACCTGTAGCTGAAGACACCATTGAGTTGTGGGCATACTCAATCCACGGCAGGTAAGAACTCCAGGAGGCCGAGTTGTGTGACGTCACACACCGCAGCGCCGCCTCCAACTCCTGGTTGGACTGCTCACACTGGCCATTCGACTGCGGGTGGTAGCCGGATGACAGGCTCACCGTGGCCCCAAGGGCGTTACAAAATGACCTCCACACCCGAGAGACGAACTGGGGACCCCGATCGGACACGATGTCTAGGGGAATCCCGTGCAGTCTCGCCACATGTTGAACCAGCAGGTCTGCTGTCTCCTTGGCCGTAGGCAGACCCGAAAGAGGGACAAAATGGGTCGCCTTAGAGAACTGGTCCACTATGGCGAGCACCATGGTGTGGTTGTTGGAGGGAGGGAGGCCGGTGACGAAATCCAACGCCACATGGGACCAGGGCCTGAAGGAATTGGAGAGGGTGGAGTAGCTCAGCCAGAGGGGATGATGGGGACTTGCCAGTGGCACATTGAGGGCAAGCACGGACGTATTCCCCGACGTCCTTCTGAAGAGAGGGCCACCAGAACGAACGTTGCAGAAGCTCCTCCGTGCGCCGTCTCCCTGGATGGCAGGCAAACTTAGAGGAGTGGGCCCATTCGATAACGTCACCCCGGACGGCCGATGGGACAAACATCTTACCCGCTGGCCCTCCGCCTGGGTCCATTTATGACTCTTGCGCCCTCCTGATCTTCTCCTTGATCCCCCATGAAAGAGCGCCAATGACACAGGAGGCAGGAAGGACGGGATGATCCTCAGGTTCAACGGCATCCGTGGCGAATTGCCTCGAGAGGACGTCTGGCTTGGTGTTTTTGGACCCGGGACGATACGTGATGGTGAAGCCAAATCGCCCAAAAAACAGGGACCAGCAGGCCTGGTGGGCATTCAGACGTTTGGCCGTCCTCAGGTACTCCAGGTTCCTGTGGTCCGTCCAGACCACAAACGGCTGCGAGGCCCCCTCCAGCCAATGGCACCGCTCTTCTAGAGCCAACTTAACGGCCAGAAGCTCTCTGTCACCGATGCTGTAGTTGCACTCTGCAAGGGACAGCCGCGGGGAGAAGGCACACGGTCAGACCTGCCCATCCGCCGGGGAGCACTGAGATAAGACGGCCCCCACTCCAGAATCCGAGGCGTCCACCTCTACCAGACACTGAAGATCAGGATCCACCTGCACCAGAATGGGGGACTCGGAAAACTGCCTCTTGAGGTCTGCAAAGGCCGTAGCCACCTCTTCCGTCCACTGAAAGTGCACTTTGGTCGACGTGAGGCGCGTCAGGGGAAGGGCCAGGCTGCTGTATGTAGTTCTTGATGAACCGACGGTAGAAGTTTGCAAACCCCAGGAACTGCTGGAGCTGCTTCCTGGAGGATGGGGTCGGCCATTCCACTACCACCTTAATTTTCCCAGGGTCCGGGAGGATCTCCTTACGCGAGATGATGAACCCCAAAAATAGGTGTGGAACTCACACTTCTCTGCCTTGACATAAAGTTGGTTCTCCAACAACCGCTGCAGCACTCTCCTTACATGCACCTGATGTTCTTCTAGGGATTTAGAAAAAATCAGAATGTCATCAAGGTAGACAAATACAAAAAAAAAACAGAAAATCCCTCAGCACATCATTAATGAGCCACTGGAATACAGCAGGAGCATTGGTAAGCCCAAAGGGTATTACTAAGTATTCAAAATGACCACTGGGGGTGCGAAAACCACTCATCTCCCTCGTGGATCCGCACCAGATGGTAGGCATTGCGCAGATCCAGCTTGGAGAACCAGGACACCCCCTTGGAGAGAGTCAAAGGTTGAGTTAAGCAAGGGAAGGGTGTATTTGGCCTTAATAGTAATGTGTCCTTCTTGCCAACAAAAAAGAACCCCGCCCCCACTGCCAAAGAAAATGGATGGATTATGTCCGAACTTAGGGACTCCTTGATGTAAGTTTCCATACCTGCCCGCTCCGGCGGGGAAAGGCTATACAGCCAGCTAGATGGCAACGGAGCTCCCGGACGGAGGTTAATGGCACAATCATACGGCTGGTGGGAGACTCCAGGGGAATGGATGGCGAGCAAGCGGCTGACTGGAGACAGGCGCTGAGGCAGAATGAGCTCCATGACCTCCCCGAGCGCCAATCAATCGTGGGGTTGTGAAGACGCAGCCAGGGAAGCCCAAGGATCACTGAGGACGACGAGATCAGTAACACAAAAAACTGAAGCTCCTCCCGATGATTCCCCGAGATGATGACCGACACCGGGGCAGTTTGGTGAGTCACCATGGCCATGGGGGCTTTAGACAGTGCGATCAGTTGTAGTGGAGTTTTGAGGGGAAAATAGTGTAGGCCCAAGTGGGTTGCCAGGTCTTGAGAAATAAAGCTTTGCTCTGCCCCTGAGTCGATTAATGCCTGTGTGGGTATTTCAGTGTGTTTATGATAGAAACCGATAGGAAGAAGGAGTCTAGATAGGGGGTTAGGCTGAGACGAGTCCCTGAGTCCCCCTACTGCGACGCACGGACCCCCCGTTTTGGCCGAATCGGGTAAGATGTTACTTCATGCTCCTCGCTCCCGCAATAGAGGCACAACCCCAGCTCCCGGCGGCACTGTTTTTCCGCCGAAGGCAACCTAGATTGTCCTACAACCATGGGTTCCGGGGTCTCAGAGGAATCAGCCAGTGGCAGGGCCAGAAGGGGAGTAGATGGAGTGCGGCAGGGCTGTGACCCTGAGCGGCCATAGGATTTCTGCTCCACCGCCCGTTCCCTCAGCCTATTATCTAGACAGATGAGTAGGGATAGCTAGGCTACCTGGCTAGGCTCAGGTAACCTAGCCAGCTTTTCTCGAGGGGCTAACTCATCCTGGAGACTAGGACTAAGGCTCCTAAGGAAGATGCTACACAGAGTGGCATCCTCCCAACCCACTTCGGTAGTCGCTATCCGGAAGTCCACCGCATAATCAGCTGCAGCCCTAGTCCCCTGCCTCAGGTTCAGCAGCCGAGAGGTAAGCACGCATTCTTGGTCTGAATGATCAAAAACTTAATTCATCAATAAACTGATCATAAGTCATGCTAGCGTAATTGGTCCTAGCCATAACAGCATAAGCCCATGCTAGCGCCCTTCCCTCCAGCAAATTAATCACATAGCCGATCTTACTTTGGTCCGAAGTAAAGTCCTCAGGTACCCGCTGGAAAACCACCCCGCATTGCATGACGAAGCCCCTGGCGTCACCGAGCTTACCGCTAAAGCGTTTGGGGGTGGGAACGGGAGTGAGCTGCGCCAGGGACCCCTGTCTGGGCTGGTTAACTGGTATGCTAGCGGGAGCTGAGGAGTTACTGGGAATAGGTTGGGCCTGTGATAAAGGCTGGAAGTTAGTCAATTGGTCTAACCGATCTGTGACACGGGCTAATTGGGTCAAAACAGACTGCTGCTGATAAGCCAGTTGATCAATTCGAATTTCCATGTGGCTGATACGGCACACCAAAGCGCTGTCAGCTGGGTCGTTCTGGCGGAGATGTACTGACATGGTTCTTAGACCCAAAGACAAACACAGACCTCAAATTGATACAATTAGGTTTATTACAGCAAGAATGTGTATGTTGGTGCGTGAAGAGTGTAGGCAGGAGTAGCAGGGACAGAGCGGCACACCATGCGACCCGGCAACCCTAAAGACACACAGAGAGGAGGGATAGTTAGTGAGCATCGTAGCTGGAGTTTAAACGGTTACACTGTTGCTTACTGTGGGGGCAGATGGAGACAGGCTCAGGTTCAGCATGACTGCTACGGCCAGGAAGACAGTGTCCTTCGGTCGGGAGTGCAGCTCCTGCAGGTGAGTGTCTGGGGAGTTTGACGACGAAGGAGGGAAGGGAGAATTCGCCGCCACAGACTCCACCTGTGCACAGGGGACTAGAAGACAGGGTGAGTTGAGGATTGCGCTTACGTGGATGGCTGGAGGGATTCTCCGGCGAGTAACGAAGCAGGCTTTGGATGAGATCACGATGAGTAGAAGGAATTGGCGATGAAGCTCCTCTGGAGCGCAGTTGAGACATCTCCGCACCGCTAGTCAGGGCAGCGCGGTATAAATAGGCCAGCTGTAATGGGAACCAGGTGAGCGCGCAGCTGGGGATGATTAGCAGAGCAGGCGATGACAGTAGCAACTTTTGTGCATAATGAAACAATTACAAAATAATGGAAATAGGGAAAGAACATGAATCAATAATGGCAAAAATTTGGGCAGTAAAAGACGAAGTTACATAATCCATGTAACAGACTGACAGCTGACACTTTGAACGTTGTACATAGGCGAGCACAGGGTAAGGTGGTTTGGTGTGGGGATTTTAATGCACATAATGCACTGTGGGGTAGCAGGAATATAGATACAAATGGCACAGTAATTGAGGATTTTTTAGAGGATAGGGACTTAATATGCACGAATGATGGGAAGGGTATGAGATTTAGCAGTAACCTAGTCACAGAAAGTGTTTTAAGACCTAACTTTGGTTTCACATGCCATTGCAGGAATCACATCTTGGGAGTTGTTAAGTCGGTCAGCTAATGGGAGTGATCATTACCCAATAAGAGTTAAAAATGGTCTAGAAGCGGGATAAGAAGCAATGCAGTCTGGCACAAGATGGAAATTGGGTAAGGCAGATTGGGATAAATTAGGACTAGATGTGAGCAGCTAAATAGTGAGGACATTTTTTATGGAGAGGAGTTTAATAAAAGCGTCAGTGCGATTATAATCGAGTCTGCAACTCAAACAATACCAAAAAGTACAGGTTATAGACAACGAAAGAATCATCCTTGGTGGGATGATAATTGTAATAAAGCTATTAAAAATAGAAATAGGGCATTCAGACAAGTGAAAAAGCATCATACTTTGGAAACAGTAATTTGAGTACAAACGGTGTCAGGCAATCGTCCAGAAAACAAAACAGCTAAGCATTTGTTTTGGAGACAGTATTGTAATACTATAGGAAGAGAAATGCAGCTATCAGATATTTGGCGAATGATTAAGAAAATGAGTGGTATTAGGAGAGAGTACAAAATACCAGTGCTACACATTAATGGGGAAATACAGTAGCTATTACTAGTATAGACAAAGTAGAGCTTTTGGCACAAACTTTAGTGAAGATTCATAGTTCAGAAAACCTACCAAACACAATTAGAAAAAGCTGGGAAAGCACTTTATCCAAACACCCACATGCGAACATAAGGAAGAATACTTCAAGGGGCATGATAGATTTGCCATTCACTATCGGAACTGCTAAGAGCTATGCTGAAATTGAAGCAGTCCTCACCAGGGAAGGATGGTGTATGTTATACGATGTTGTCGCACATGGAGGACAGTGCACTTCAAACAGTATTAAAGCTGTTTAATAAATTTTGGGAAACTGGGAAGATTCCTAGGGCATGGAAACAGTCAGTTATAGTTCCAGTGTTAAAGCCAGGGAAAGAGTCATCAGATCGTAATAATTATAGGCCAATAGCTCTTACCTCACAGTTAGGGAAAACAATGGAACGAATGGTGACTGAAAGGCTTAATTACATTTTGGAAAGGAGGGAATGTCTTTCTCCTTTTCAAAGTGGGTTCCAAAAAGGGAGAAATGCTATGGATTCCATTTTACACCTAGAATCTGAAATTAGGAAGGCTCAGGTAAATAGGGAAAATGTGACAGCTGTTTTCTTTGATGTAGGAAAAGCATATGACATGCTGTGGAAGGAAGGGTTGCTGATAAAATTAAATCAATTTGGTGCTGAAGGTAATGTATACAACTAGGTATTAAATTTCCTGTATGATATAATGATTGAGGTAAGAGTTGATACAGAGTACTCCAAAATATATCAAGTTGAAAATGGTACTCCCCAAGGCAGCGTGTGTAGCCCTGTTCTGTTTAATATTATGATTAATGATATTTATGAAGGAATTGATAGGAGAATAGGGAAGGCCTTGTATGCAGATGATGGGGCCTTATGGATAAGGGGACACAATCTTGAGTACATTCAGAGGAAAATGCAGGCAGCAATAGACCAAGTTGAACGATGGGCAAACCGGTGGGTTTTTAATTATCGGTCTCAAAGACACAAGTGATTTGCTTCGCTAAAACTCACAAAGACATTTCTTTAAAACTTTATGGCCAAAAGTTAGAGCAAGTAAAGGTAGTTTGGTATTTAGGTGTGTTAGTCAATGAAAAACTAAACTGGAAGCAACATATTGAAAAAACTAAAGGAAAATGTAAGAAAATAAATATTTTGAGATGTCTGGCAAGACGGGACTGGGGGGCCTCTCGGGCCCCTCTGTTGAGGGTATATCGAGGACTAATGAGAGCGACACTAGACTATAGATGTGTTGCATTCATGTCGGCTGCTGATTGTCACCTGAACCTTGTGGACATAGACCAGACAAAGGCTCTTAGGATATGTTGTGGTGCATTTAAAACTTCTCCAGTATCAGCGATCCAAGTAGAGATGGGTGAAATGCCCTTAAGATTAAGAAATTAATGCTGGCATACTGGATCAACTTGAAGGGGCATAAGAGGTCACATCCTGCAAAAGCTATTCCTAATGATTGCTGGGAACACAATGAGTCCAACATTAGTAGCTTTGGGTGGATAAGTGATGCCATTGCTGAGCAGGCAGGATTAAAAAACATGTAGATTTTAGCCCAATGGTCCTGTGGTCTGTTATTCCTCCATGGCTGTTTAAGATGCCACTAGTAGATTTTGAAATACAACAACTGAGGAGGCAACATAAGCAATCAGCAACAGATTATATAGCGCATAAATATATTGAACAGAACTTCAGAAACATGCTGATAGCATTTACCGATGGTTCCAAGGACCCTATAACTGATTGTAGTGGAGCTGCGGTATACATTACTCAGTAAAAAATATCTATCAATAAAAGAACCAGCAATCACTTTATCAGTATACACAGTTGAGCTAGTTGCCATTATATTAGCTCTACAGTGGTTGGAGATAAATTATAGGAATAATGCTGTTATGCTATGATCTTTTAGCGAGTCCTATGGTTGTGACAGTGCCACAGGCATTTCTTGAATTATCATAATTAGTGCATACCTGTGCATGCCCATGCATACCCGTGCATGCCCATAGAAAGCAAGTGTAAACAAACATTTCTGCATGCCCGTAGAAAGTTACTGTTACCATGGCAACAGCAACCATGGTGAATCTGCCTTGGATCTTTGACATCACCACTCATTCGTTGATGCCTTCCTTTGATTTGTGATGCCTGCCTTTGATCTTTGATAATGTCATAGTGAGTGCTATGATCATGAGTAATGCCTGCCTTTGATTTTTTGATGTCATAGCGAGTCCTATGATTGTGAGTGAAGCCTGCCTTTGCTCTCGTAGCAAGTCCTATGATCTTTTAGTGAGTCCTATGATCGTGACATTATGACATCGTGACAGAGATTTTTTGATTTGAATTTAAGAGTGATATTCCTTGTCTCCAGGGCATGGGTCCCAGCCCATATCCTCACTTAAAGGTGGGATTTTCTGTTTTTGACCTTATTATTATTATCCTGGGTTACTATTATTACCTCCGCCAGGCCGAAAAGGCCAGGAGGAGGTTATGTTTTTGCCGGGGTTTGTCTGTGTGTTTGTCTGTCTGTCTGTCTGTCTGTCTGTCTGTTGGTTAGCAAGATAACTCAAAAAGTCTTGGACGGATTTCCATGAAACTTTCAGGCGTTATTGGAAACGGTACAAGGAAGAACTGATTAAATTTTGGGGGTGATCCGGTTCACCGTCTGGATACAGGAATTTTTTAAAGCATTTTTCAACACTGTGACATACGGCCATTTTCAACATGTGCGCAGGCGCAATGGAGGGCGCTGGTCGTCGTGTCTGCAACACAAACTCTGCGTTCTTCAACGTTTTAGGCACAAAAGCACGCGGAAAACACTGCTGGCCTGGGCCCGCCAGCGTGCCTGTGTTTGTGCGCAACTGCAAAACCTCACACGGCCAGCTGTCCGCCGACGGATTCTTTGGCAGAAATTCCCCGGCCAGCCATAGGAGCTGCGCATTTGGCAGAAATTCACCGGCCAGCCATAGGCGCTGCGCAAAAACGAGCTCTCTGCCGGCGAAGCTTCTAAATTCTCGTTTGCCGCGGAGCGCAACCCCCCAAAAAATAATATAATATAAAACCCACGGCAACCTGTCTACCCAATTTGCATCCGTCAGTGGAGGAGATGGACACAACAGCAACACTTCAGTTTATTACCTCCGCCAAGGAGGCAATGCTTTTACTACTGAACCACTAATCCTATCACTATCAGATTGATTGTCATTGATTAATTGTGTGTTTATTGCACTGTCCCTGTCAAATAAAAAAATAATCATTGTGAATCCAATTGCTAGTCATATGTTTACATGCTCAAGGAATCTGAAAACGTACCCACAAACACTGTATGGGGGGAATTGTGGCGCTTGGCGGAGGTCTGCGCTCTCCGAGTGCTTTTCTAGTTGTTATTATTCTTATTCTGTCTTGCATATTTATTTCTTCATTGGTCTTCTTCTTAGTTTAAGTTTATCAGTATTATTATTATCATCATTATCATTATTGCCTTGGTTTTGTCTTCCCTCTGGTCCCCTGTGTGTGATTATCCGTGCAGCCCTGCCCATCCCATTTTCTGTAACCATGCCTGCCTTTGATTTTTGATGTCATAGCAAATCCTATGATCATGAGTGAAGCCTGTCTTTGATCTCGTAGCAAGTCCTATGATCTTTTAGCGAGTCCTATGATAGTGGCATTATGACATTGTGACAGAGATTTCTTTATATATAGAGTGATGATATTCCTTGTCTCTAGGGCATGGGTCCCAGCCCACGTTCTCACTTAAAGCTGGGATTTTCTGTATTTCACATTATTATTATCCCGGGTTGCTATTATTGTTACTATTCTTATTCTGTCTTGAATATTTATTTATTCATTGGTCTTCCTCTTAGTTTACGTTTATCAGTATTGTGACGTATGCAGGGTTCACACAAAGAAAATGGAGCAAGATGGTTGTGATCAACGGGATTTATTTTACACACCCCCGACCCCAACTTACTTCTGAGCACAGAGAGGAGGGGAGGTCATTCTCCCAGACCTCCGTTTCAATCATGGTTACACACACATGATACATCTTGCCCTAATCCTGCTAAACACTGCTGGGTCAATGACACAGCAGTATAACTCAGTAATAACACATTTAATACACACACACACAGTAACGTTTTCAACTGGCAAAGCATGCTGGGAAATCCCTGCCCCCCTTAACATGGCCCCGACGTTACACTGCCCCCCCCCCGACTGGTTTCTGTCCCCAGAAAATTCAAAGTCCACTTTCAGAAATCCAATGCAATTCAGCCCGGTGCTAGGGCGGCATGCACGGGCCATCTGAGTCTCGGTCGGAATATCTGGTTGGGGTAGGGTTCCGGTTTGGCCACCAGCGGGCGGATGGACACATCTGACAGCCTCTGTAGGACCACGCACAGTCCCTTCCCTGGCAGCGGGAGTCCCAAGCCTGCTCTGGCCGACTCCCACCGCTGCCAGGTCTCCCAGGCGGCCGCTGGCCCGCGTCCATGCGTCCAGCCCTTGCTGCACCTGGGAAATGGCCGCATCTTCGTCCTGCTCGCTCCGCTGCGTCGCTCCTGCGCCGAGGGCCTCTGTGACGTCACCGAAAGGAAAAGCATCGGGTGGCGGTAGGACACGCACAGTTCCTCCTCTGGCAGCGGGAGTCCCATGACTCCCACCGCTGCCAGGACCTCCCAGGCGGCCGCTGGCCCGCGTCCAGGCGTCCAGCCCCTGCCAAGCCCGGGAAAAGACCGGATCTGTCCTGCTCGCTCCGCTGCTGCTGCACTCCAAAGGCCTCTGTGACGTCACCGCCGGGGAAGCATCTGCAGGAGGCGGCTTTTTCCCCGTCCATGCCACCTCGCTCTAATTTAACGTTGGCGAGGGGCCAGTTTCCCGTGGGGTGGCGCGGGGCAGTACCGTGCGATGTGCCCCGGCTCTCCGTAGCGGAAGCACCCTTCCTCGCGCCGCGGCCGTCTCCTCCGTGGACGCGCCGCCGTGGTCTGCCGTAACTCCTCCTCCTCCCCCTCGCTGTCAGCCGTGGCCTGGAAAGTTCTTGGTGTCGGCGTTGACGCTTCAATGGTGCGATTCATCAGCGGCTCCACCCGCTCTGCTTCTGCCACTGTAGTCTCCCTCGTGCACGCGCTGCCGTGGCTCCTCCTCCCGCTCGCTTTCAGCGCGACGGCCAGCTCGGACCTGGGACAGGTGGTCATCAAACAGGTTCTCGCCGTTGTAGCGGGGAATCTTGGCCCGCTGCCGGATGAATGGGACGGTCATGTCCCGGTCGATCACCGCTCCTGATCGCCCTGGAATCGCCAGCCCCTCCTGCCCTGAAAAGGGCGGGAAACGGGGCTGGTTTGCTCTGCTCAGTCCCGTCGGGTCCGCTGCTCCGTCCATCGCGGCGAGCCTCTCCGGGGGTGCCGGCGTCTCAGCTCTACGCTCCGTTCCCAGCCGAGCGATGAACCGCTCCGGCCGCCAGACCTCCGCCTGGATCCTCATCTTGTTCCATCCCACTTCTGACACCAGTGTGACATATGCAGGGTTCACACAAAGAAAATGGAGCAAGATGGTTGTGATCAACGGGATTTATTTTACACACCCCCGACCCCAAC
Source organism: Pholidichthys leucotaenia (assembly GCA_020510985.1). NCBI lineage: Eukaryota > Metazoa > Chordata > Actinopteri > Cichliformes > Pholidichthyidae > Pholidichthys > Pholidichthys leucotaenia. Next base: position 79,456,228 of record CM035843.1, on the reverse strand, counting down.
TTACTTCTGAGCACAGAGAGGAGGGGAGGTCATTCTCCCAGACCTCCATTTCAATCATGGTTACACACACGATACATCTTGCCCTAATCCTGCTAAACACTGCTGGGTCATTATAATGACACAGCAGTATAACTCAGTAATAACACATTTAATACACACACACAGTAACGTTTTCAACTGGCAAAGCATGCTGGGAAATCCCTGCCCCCCTTAACATGGCCCTGACGTTACAGTATTATTATTATCGTCATTATCATTATCATTATTATTGCCTTGGTTTTGTCTTCCCTCTGGTCCCCTGTGTGTGATTATCTGTGCAGCCCCGCCCATCCCGTTTTCTGTAACCATGCCCTGCCATCTCTGTTTGCCCCTGCTTGTTACTTCTTCTCCTCCTTGTTACTGTTCTGTGTTATGTTGATTACCTGTGTCTACAGTATATACACACAGTGTCTATATAGACAGTCCTATGATGCCTATCTGTCTATGTGCCGTCATATAGACATATTTTTATGACAGCATCGCAAATGCCCTGCTGTCTGTTTGCCCTTGCTTGTTACTTCTTGTCCTGCTTGTTACAGCCTATGCATCATAGGACATCAGGCAGACTTCATAGGCTGTCCTATGATGTCCTACAAATGTGACACACACACAGACATCTACAGTGGGGCAAAAAAGTATTTAGTCAGCCATCAATTGTGCAAGTTCTCCCACTTAAAAGATGAGAGGTCTCCAATTTTCATCATAGGTATACCTCAACTATAAGAGACAAAATCAGAAAAAAAAATATCCAGAAAATCACATTGAAGGATTTTTAATGAATTAATTGGTAAATTCCTTGGTAAAATAAATATTTGATCACCTACAAACAAGCAAGATTTCTGGCTCTCACAGACATGTAACTTCTTCTTTAAGAGGCTCCTCTGTCCTCCACTCGTTACCTGTATTAATGGCACCTGTTTGAACTCATTATCAGTATAAAAGACACTGTCCACAACCTCAAACAGTCAAGACTCCAAACTCCACTATGGCCAAGTCCAAAGAGCTGTCAAAGGACACCAGAAACAAAATTGTAGACCTGCACCAGGCTGGGAAGACTGAATTTGCAATAGGTAAGCAGCTTGGTGTGAAGAAATCAACTGTGGGAGCAATTATTAAAAAATGGAAGACATACAAGACCACTGATAATCTCCCTCCATCTGGGGCTCCACACAAGATCTCACCCTGTAGGGTCAAAATGATCACGAGAACGGTGAGCAAAAATCCCAGAACCACACGGGGGGACCTAGTGAATGACCTGCAGACAGCGGGGACCAAAGTAACAAAGGCTACCATCAGTAACACACTACGCCGCCAGGGACTCAAATCCTGCAGTGTCAGACGTGTCCCCCTGCTTAAGCCAGTACATGTCCAGGCCCGTCTGAAGTTTGCTAGAGAGCATTTGGATGATCCAGAAGAGGATTGGGAGAATGTCATATGGTCAGATGAAACCAAAATAGAACTTTTTGGTAAAAACTCAACTTTTTTTTTTTTTTTGTTTTTTTTGTTACTTATTTGTACCCGTAGGTAGATTTGGTTTGCAGTCTGGTGACAAGCCACCGGCTGCTGGTCGCTGCGTGCACGAGCGCCCTAAACCTACATGTTTTTGGTATGCGGGAGGAAACCGGAGAAATCCCGGAGTAAACCCACGCAACACGGGGAGAACATGCAAACTCCACACAGCTCACTGTTGGTCTGGGGCTGGGATCGAACCCACGATCTCATGATCCCCGCGGTCCCCCGGCCAAGGGTAAACTGTGCTGCCACAGTGCTAAACCACTGCGCCACCGTGCAGCCAACTTGTCGTGTTTGGAGGAGAAAGAACACCATACCTACTGTGAAGCATGGGGGTGGAAACATCATGCTTTAGGGCTGTTTTTCTGCAAAGGGACCAGGACGACTGATCCGTGTAAAAGGAAAGAATGAATGGGGCCATGTATCGTGAGATTTTGAGTGAAAACCTCCTTCCATCAGCAAGGGCATTGAAGATGAAACGTGGCTGGGTCTTTCAGCATGACAATGATCCTAAACACACCGCCCGGGCAATGAAGGAGTCGCTTTGTAAGAAGCATTTCAAGGTCCTGGAGTGGTCTAGCCAGTCTCCAGATCTCAACCCCACAGAAAATCTTTGGAGGGGGTTGAAAGTCCGTGTTGCCCAGTGATAGCCCCAAAACGTCACTGCCCTAGAGGAGATCTGCATGGAGGAATGGGCCAAAATACCAGCAACAGTGTGTACAGAAAACGTTTGACCTCTGTCATTGCCAACAAAGGGTATATGACAAAGTATTGAGATGAACTTTTGTCATTGACCAAATACTTATTTTACCGAGGAATTTACCAATTAATTCATTAAAAATCCTTCATTGTGATTTTCTGGATTTTTTTTCTCATTTTGTCTCTCATAGTTGAGGTATATCTGTGATGAAAATTGGAGACCTCTCTCATCTCTTAAGTGGGAGAACTTGCACAATTGGTGGCTGACTAAATACTTTCTTGCCCCATTGTATGTGCCGTCATATAGACATCATATCTTTATGACAGCATCGCGAGTCCTATGATGCATCATAGACATCAGACAGACATCATGGGCTGTCCTATAGGTCATCCTATGATGTCTATGTGCCGTCGTATAGACATTATGACGGCATCGCAAATATCTTTGATGGCATCGTGAGTCCTATGATGCATCATAGCACGTCAGGCAAGATATGATGTCCTATAAACGTGACACACAGAGATTTCTTGAATTTATAGATAAATAATATAGACTAGTGCATACCTGTGCAAGCCCGTGCGTATAGAGATATTGTGATGAGTTGCCACGGCTGATGAGAGTGGAGCCATGGCATGAAGAGGCGGCAACTCAATGCTGAAGAAGGCGATTTGACCAGGACACGAATTCAACTAGGAGGAATGGAGGTAGGAAGTGAGGAACAGGAAGTTTGGAGCACGGTGGAGTCTAAAAGAAAGAAAAGTAGACATCAAGAAACTCAAGACTGTTATCAAGTGCTGAGGAATCAGAGGATGAACAATCCCGGAAGGAGCAGAAGGAGTGGAAAGTAATCATTAAACTTAGTCAGGAAGGGGCATCGTTTAATGAGTGGAACCCAATTAAGCTCACAAATACAATTAATGGGTTACTTGGAGAAGTTTTAAATGCAAGGGTTCTTCGTAGTGGTTCGTTGCTGGTTGCATGTAAAAGTGTTAAACAAGGAAAAGCAATCACAGAGTTACTCAAATGGAGGGGAAAATGTGCAGTGTTCAGTATTGGAAGGAAATAAGGCAATGAGAGGAGTGATATCGGGCATTTCAACGGCTGTCTCAACTGATGAAATAATGAGGAACTTAACTGGAGCAAAAGTGACAGAGGTACGGAGATTGAAAGCTAATAGAAATGGCGAAAAATGTGATAGTCTGTTGGTAATGTTAAAATTTGATGAAAAAGACTCCCAAGTAAAGTGTATATTGGCTACATGAGCTATGAAGTCAGACTTTACGTTCCTCCTCCACTCGGATGTTTCAAATGTCAAAAGTTTGGTCATGTAGCAGCGATATGTGAAGGTAGACAACAATGTGCCAGATGCTCCAGTGAACATGAATATGGAAAGTGTGAAAGAGGAGCCAAATTAAAGTGCTGTAACTGCGGTGGTGAACATAGCTCTGCATATTGAGGTTGTGGAGCCAGCAAAAGAGTGGCAGAAATTCAGCAGATGAAAGTCTCCCCCAGGGACTAACTGCAGAAGCTGCGAAAAGGTGCCCGCTAAAAAAGTGGGAGTGGACTCAAACAGGGATGAGACACAGATACAAGATTAAAAAAGAAGAACGTCACAAAGCTCTTGAGAATGTCACAAATCTATGAGAACAAAGCTATGAGGAAAACGTCACAAAGTTATGAGGATAATGTCATAAAGCTACATCACAAAGCTATGAGGAAAATGTCACAAAGCTATGAGGACAAAGCTATGAGGGAAAACATCACAAAGCTATGAGGAAAACGTCATAAAGCTATGAGGAAAACATCACTGGACAGTCCAAGGACGGATAATTTTTTTAGTGGTTCAGAACTCCTTATAAGAACTCATACGAAGATATAGAGTGATGATAATCAAGTCATTGGCGGTAATGCACCTGTAAGCTGGTTGCCAACTGCCAATCAGATCTAAAAGAAGTTGCCACGGCCAAGATGTGTAGAGTGATATAGAGTGAAGTGATGATATATAATCATTGCTAGCCACTGTTGGTAAGATTCTCTCACGTGTGCTACTGAACAGACTCAACGAACACATCTCGCAGAATGTACTACCGGAAACCCAGTGCGGCTTTAGAAGTGGAAGAAGCACAATGGACATGATCTTCTGCTTGAAATAGGTTCAAGAAAAGTCTATCGAACAGAACATTCCGCTTTATGTAGTCTTCATAGACTTCAGTAAAGCCTTCGATACTGTTTCGCGACAAGGACTTTGGCAGGTACTCAAGAAATATGGCTGTACAGAGAAGTTTGTCAGCCTGATCGAGGCACTCCATACAGGTATGCAAGCAAACATGGCAATGAGTGGTTCGGTATCTAAAGACTTCATTTTCAGTAAGCATCGGGGTGAAACAAGGGTGTGTGTGCTGATACCTACACTCTTCTCGCTATATCTGGCAGCCATGCTTGAGGTGGCCTTCAAAGACACTTCAGAAGGAGTATACATTCAAACAAAGAAAGAAGCAGACTTGTTCAATGTGGCACAGTTTAAAGCCAAGAGTAAGACATCGATAAAGGTAGTAAGATAAATGCTCTTTGCCAACAACAGTGCTCTAGTTGCACACAGTGTGGAAGATATGCAATCTTTAGTGGAGAAATTTGCAAGAGCAGCTAGCCAATTCAGCCTCCAAATCAATATCAAGAAGACAGAGTGCCTTTATGAACCACCAAAGTTCCAATTATTAACATCACTACCAGAAGAGATCAGCATTGGTACAGAGTCACTGGTCAAGTGCAAGACTTTCAAGTATCTATGGAGTCCTGTTTCAGAGAATGCTAGGCTAGAGGATGAACTATCTCTCAGAATGGGAAGAGCGAGCATTGTGTTTGGGAACTTGAGGGAGCGACTGTGGAACAATCGACATGTGTCTTATCTGTGTGAAATGCAAAGTGTACAGAGCGACAGTACTGGCTACTCTATTGTACGGTGCTGAAACTTGGACTGTCTACAGAGTGCAGGTGAAGAAACTCCACGCGTACATGATGAGACATCTTCGAGCCATAATGAACATCTCATGGAAAGACAAGATAACCAACACAGAAGTGTTGAAACGAGCTGGTCTACCATCAATGGAGGACATGCTAATACAGATGAACCTGAGATGGCCCGGACATGTTAAGAGGATGGACCACCAGTGTCTCCCTCAGCAGTTACTCTACTCACAGTTACGCGAGGGCAAACGCAATCAGGGTAGACCAAGGCTCAGATTTAACCCTTTGAGTGTGAGAATTTGTGTGCCCTTAGTGGCAGAGTGTGGCACTGCACCTGCCTTCTCACTGACTTTGTCAAAAATAAGTGGGGTTTTTTTTAAATGTACTGATTTCTTGTTCAAATACTTTGAAGATAAGATGATGAGGTACCTCTGTACAAAAAAACGGTGTCAAAAGACTGAACCATTTTTTGTGTAAATACGAAGTCCAGTTTTGACTGAGTTTATGGAATTTAAAGAGGTGCCGTGACATTATGCAAATTAGATGCATAAATTTATTCCTATCTGGAACTTTGGATCATATTTTACATCTATTTGACAGTAAGTCATTATCTGTTACCACTTTAAAGTTATAGCCTTGGAAATCTGAACTATTTTATTGACAAAAAATATTTACCACTCTTGATCACTAAAGGGTATGTCGCAGTTCTGCACCATACACACTCAAAGGGTTAAAGACACTGTAAAAAGAAACTTGAAGAAGTTGGATATAGACAGGAGTTCCTGGCAGTGGAAGGCTAAGGACAGAGCTGTGTGGAGGAATCTGATCAGACCTAAATGAAACAGTCATTGTCACCCACGACAGACTGCTATGATGATGATATAAAGTACGAGGAGACGAAGAGTGATGTCTGAAGATAGAGTTGAGGTTCGATTGGACACAGCAATGATGATAGGACTACAGCTCCTGACCAGATAGTGATGATATAGAGTGAAGTACGTAGCGGTAATGCACCTGTAAGCTGGCTGCCAACTGCCAATCAAATCTAGAAGAAGAAGCCTGTGCATACCTGTGCATGCCCGTAGAAACCAAGTATAAGCAAGTATTTCTGCATGCCCGAAGAAAGCAGGTGTAAGCAAGGGTGTAAGCAAGCACGTCAGCACTCGTTCAGTGATGCCTGCCTTTGATGGTGTCATAGTGAGTTTTATGCTCTTTGATGTCATAGCGAGTCCTATGATGCCTGCATTTGATCTTTGATGTTATGATGCCTCCGTTTGATCTTTGATGATGTCATAGTGAGTCCTATGATCGTGAGTGATGCCTGCCTTTGATCTTTGATGTCCTGTGATTGTGAGTGAGCTTGAGTAATGTCTGGACACAGATTGCTTGAATTAGAGTGATGACAGAGTGAAGTACGTGGCGGTAATGCACCTGTGGGCTGGTTGCCAACCGCCAATCTAAAAGAAGAACCACTCCCATTCGAAGCAGTAAATCTGGAAATCTCACTCGAGATACTCATCACCCATTTAAGAATAGGACACACTACTTTAAACCACACCCATTCAAAGCAGTACATCATGTCACATAGACCATCACTCACAAAAGAGATACTCATCACCCAATTAAGATTAGGACACAGTACTTTAAACCACACCTATTCAAAGCAGTAAACCTGGAAATCTCACTCAGAGCAGAAGGCACTCTATAAATTCAAGAAATCTTGTCAGTGTGTGTCTGTGTGTCACCATCAGAATATCAGCCAATATGTCATATCCGGCTCTAGGGAGCCGGGCAATCAGAGCCAGGGGCAAGCCAGTGAGTCGTGATATTTTATTCAGGGTAAAGGGGAAGGGATGAGGAGAGCACAGATACTCATGCAGACGTACACTCACAGGTTGCACAGCGCAGAGGTAAGCAGCTCGTACCGGACGTGGGGGTAACAAGACGTACATACTCACAGCGGGATACAAACAGGAATGCTGCAAGAGGAGTATAAGCTGACACCAGACGAAGGGGCTTCAGCTTAGCAATGGGTTTATGTCGCAGCCCCGAGTCATCGAGGCTGCTCCTATTTATCCTCATTGGCAGCGCCCCAGCTGATGAAGACTAATTGGCCCCAGCCGTCCATAATGCTGCCAGCTGGGGGCCAGCTGAGACGCTGCTCAATGGGAAGCAGGGATGAGGGAAAACATGGGCTGAGTGCCGAGACGGCATCTCAACCCATGGTGACAGAGCCCCTCCCTCAAGGTCGGGCTCCTGAACGACCAGGAACATCCCAGCCCCCCCCCCCCCACCTAGGGTGGGAGGAAGGGAGGCGGACCGGAGGGGAAGAAGCCAAGGGAAGGACAACACCAATGGGGCAATGTAGGGTAGCGGGAAAGAAAAACCCAAATACAATACTGACAAAACAGAATAATTAACCCAGGTACAGATGGGGAGAAGAACTGGGTCAGCACGCCGGTTACATACTACCCAGAGAGTAACAACCATGCGTGACCCAGAGCAAGGAAAAAAGAACCACCAAAAAATGCTGAGTACGGTTAAATAAAGGGGAACCTATACACAGAGCTAATTTAAGTACATACACACAGTCACCAAGAAAAGTGAGGGTGACTGGAACAAATGACAATTATAGAGCATGGTGTTACGGAAAACAAGGCACATGACTCTATAATGAACCAACAGGACAAAAAAGAAATACTGAGTGCAGGTAAAGAAAAACCCACACACACGAATATATAAATACCCAGTCACCTAAAGAAATGAAAGTGACTGGAATAGATGGATAACTGCAGAGCATGGTGTTACGGAAAACAAAACATAACTCTACAATACAAAAAACGAGGCTAAAAACATGGCACAAAAAGTAACATGCTGAGCATGAGCGATGGAAAACAGCACTATAAAAACAAATCCACCAACAGGACAACACATTACACCCGAGTGACCTTAATAACAAAAGAAAAAGTGACACCCGAGGTGAATGGCAGGCAGAGTCCAAAAATGGCCGAGATGGCTCCGGAGATCTCCCCGCCCATTGTCCAGCTGGCGAATCAGGGGAAGAGAAGTGTTCAGACGGCGAACTCTGGACCCAGATCCCAGGAATCCAGTCCACCGGCAGCCGAACTAGGCTGCCCAGAGGGAAACACAGACCAGTGGGGGGAACCAGATCACCGAACCGAAAGTTCAGTGGGTCGGGTCGTCGACCCGCATCACTCAACCACCAGGACCGCTGAGACGGGCGAAGGATCAGAGCGGTTCCCGGTGGAAGAGGCTCAGGGGAGAGCCGATGACGAGGGCGGCGGGCGTCAGGCCGCAGGAAAACGGCCACCTCCTCACCGGACCTGGACAATACTGGGGCAGCACCCACGTCGGACCCCGATCGGGCCTCAGGCGAACCCACGTTGGACCCCGACTGGGTCTCGGGCGAACCCACGTTGAATACTGCACCAGAACCGACCTCCAACGTTGAACCCGGACCCTCCAGCACCACGAGGAACAGCAACTCCTTGCCGGTGACCCTGGAAGAAGGCTCAGAAGAGAAAACAGAACCGGGATCAGGATCACCGGCAGCGCCAGAACCCGGCGAGACGAGCTCAGACGCAGCGGACGGCTGCACCCGGCTCGTCTCCCCTGGAGATAGGCTGAAGTGCTCGGGGATAAAAAGAGAGAAAAGAAAGGAGAGCACTCGCCTGATCTCGGGTTCTGACGCCGTCCAGGACTGCGAAGATCCAGGATCCGTCGTCAGGAGGTCGTTGTCAGGCTCCCATCTAGCCGCGTCGGGCCCCGCAGCCAGCACGATGGTCAGCGCAGCTTGAGATCCCTCCAGCTCAGGTAACCCCGCCGACGATCCACTCGGCGTGAAGCCAGAAGAATCTCGTCCCGTCGGACCGAACCGCTCCTCCGTGGAGACCCGGGGACGCTCAGTCGTCGGCGTAGACTCCACGCAGCAGTCAGTCCCCCTCCTCCGTCCGCAATGTAGCTGCGGAACCACAGGCCCTCTCCATATCCCACCACGTTGACCCGGAGCCGGGGACCGCTCGGCGGAGAGAGACACAGAGGATGCGGGATTAGGCATACAGGTTACAGCAGGTGGGGAGAGTTCAGGGAGCTGCGAACCCTGAACTTCTCCTCCAGGGATGTGACAGAGCAAATCATTAAGCAGGTGTGAAAAAACAATGACTTGCCTGCCCCCTGGAGGTTGAGTATCGCCTGCTGTAGTGGATTCTGCTTCTTCCTCTCCCCGCCCGGCGATAACGGAGGACCCCCCGGGAATTCTCGTCTGAGGGTCGCTCGCGTTGTCTCCAGCAGAGAGCTCACCAGGCCGGGATTCCAGGCACACACAGCGGTCAGGAAGCGCGTCGAGGAGGAGGGGGAAACAGCCGGGGTGAGCCAGCCCGAATGTCCAGGAATGACAGCGGGGGAACGAGGCTCAGGGGACGAGGCTGTAGAGTCTCCACACTGACGAGGCGAAGGGATGACAGCTGCGTGGGAGGAACGGTCCTGACGATGACCCAGAACTGGATCCGGACGAGGTTCGTGCAGAGGTGACTCGGCGATGTGATGACGACTACTCCCAGGGGACGAAGCGAGGGGGAAACCCAGGATTCGCCGCTCCAGATCGGAGATCGAGGCGAGGAAGGCGTCGAGCACGGGAAAGCTTCGTAGCCCTGAAGTCCTCACCATCAATCTCACTGCCGCCGCCACATGCCTGAAGGTGGTGACAGGAAGCACAGTAGAGCTCGCGACAGCCACTCGACCCCGGACATAACTGCTGTCAGCTGCGGCTCCTAGAAGGGAATCCCGAGTGACGTGGCGCAGGTCGGGGGAAGTCCTCTGGTTGGCGCGAACTCCCGGACTGGAATAGCGGCAGGAACGGGACTCCGAAGCGGGGAAAGACGTCGCCCACTTCGACTCCCTGCCGGGATTTCCATCCACCCCGTGGAGCTTCTCTCGCTGTGTACCTGCAGCGTCTATCCTGGCACTGTCCTCCAGATGGTACAGAGAGTGAGGGTGACAGTCCAGGAGTTCCTCAGCACGGCCCGGATGCCAGCGTCTCGCGTTGGAGGCGTCGTGCAGGGTGAAGAATGTCCCGTCGACAGCCTCCGAGATGGACCTCAGCTCGTCGCCCTGGCGCCGGAAGTGACTCCTGGGAAACGGCATGCTAGCAGCGCTGACACTCGGACAGAAAGGTACATTTCCACAGCGACTCACGGCCGCCGGCAACTCTTCTGGCTGCGACATACTGTCATATCCGGCTCTAGGGAGCCGGGCAATCGGAGCCAGGGACAAGCCAGTGAGTCGTGATATTTTATTCAGGGTAAAGGGGAAGGGATGAGGAGAGCACAGATACTCATGCAGACGTACACTCACAGGTTGCACAGCGCAGAGGTAAGCAGCTCGTACCGGACGTGGGGGTAACAAGACGTACATACTCACAGCGGGATACAAACACAGGAATGCTGCAAGAGGAGTATAAGCTGACACCAGACGAAGGGGCTTCAGCTTAGCAATGTGTTTATGTCGCAGCCCCGAGTCATCGAGGCTGCTCCTATTTATCCTCATTGGCAGCGCCCCAGCTGATGACTAATTGGCCCCAGCCGTCCATAATGCTGCCAGCTGGGGGCCAGCTGAGACGCTGCTCAATGGGAAGCAGGGATGAGGGAAAACATGGGCTGAGTGCCGAGACGGCATCTCAACCCATGGTGACAATATAGGACTCGCAATGCCGGCATATAGACAATAGAACTGGCTACCAGACCACAGGATTGCCTACGATGGTCCTATGATGTCACCATTGGATTGCCTACGATGTTCCTGTGATGTCTACATGTCTACATGACGTCATATAGACAGCATAGTGTACAGTCACCTCTGATGTCCTTATGATGTCTACATGATGCCAGATACACATCATAGGACCGCCTGTCATGTCCTACGATGTCTACATGATGTCCAATGACATTCCTATGATGTGTACATGATGCCTATATGATCGTCTAGATTCTAGACACCATCACTCACATAGGACTCGCTATGACATCAAAGATCAATGCAAGCATCACAAGACTCGCTAGGACATCACTCTATAAATTCAAATCTGTGTACACTGTCTCACGATCATAGGACCGCCTATGATGTTCCTATGAGGTCTGCAAGATTGCCTATGATGTTTCTATGCTGTCGGCGATCATAGGATGATGTCTAGGTGACGTCCCACACACCATAGAACTCACTAACACATCATAGGCCGCCCTGTGATGTTCCTATGATGTCTACATGATGTCCACATGACGTCATATAAACCCTAGGACTGTTCCAGGTGGCAAACTGGAAGACATTGTCAGTTGGGTGTATGAAGACATGACTGTGTGTGTGTCACGATCATAGAACTTGATATGACGTCATCTAAGATCACAGGCAGGCATCACTGAACGTGTGGTGACGGCAAACATCAAAGGCAAGTTTCACCATGGTTACTGTTGCCAGACAGACACATCATCAAAGATCAAAGGCAGGCCGCACTGAACGAATAATGACGTCAAAGATCAAAGGCAGGCAGCAGCATGGTTATAGCAACAGTAACTTTCTACGCCCATGCAGAAATACTTGCTTATGCTTGGTTTCTACGGGCATGCACTGGTATGCAGTAGTTTGGATAAAAAAAGCAACTAAGACATTCAGTGCAGTAGGACAGGTTTATGCGTTTAAACCACACGAGTGGCAACCTGTAACCAAAAAGCCATTTTTTAATTCAAATGTAAAAAAAAAAAAACTACATGGAGATAAAAAATATCTAAGCCTGAAAACAACAGGAAAACAGCAGTTACAACTACAAAGTGGCCCAACTTGCAGATTTTTTTCCTTGTAAATATATTACCTTTTTGAAGTAAAATTATAGACTCTTTCATGTAAACTGGTGATATTTTGTTGATAAAACTGCAGCTTTTCATGTTTTTTTCCCAGAAATTTTGTGACCTTTTTCTTTCATAATTGTGGCCATTTCTGTCAAAAAATTGCAACTCTTTTTCCTTATTTTGCAAGAATTTTGACATAAATTTTCATCTTTCTTCATCTTTTGACAGGAAGAGACTGAACAGGCTGATCAAAAAAGCTAGCTCTGTTCTGGTGTGATGCCTCGACCCAGTGGAGGATATGGGAGAGAGGAGGGTGGAGTCCCACCCCATGCAGGACACGCTGAACGCACCGAGGAGCTCATTTAGTGGTAGGCTGTGCCATTCTAGGTGCACAACAGGGAGGTTCCTACCTACAGCTGTCAAGACTTTATAACCTAACCAGGGCTGCTCATAGAGGTCGTATTAAACGTACTAAAAGTAACAACTTTGCACAATAGAGATCATCCCCTCTAATACACAACTAGGACAATAATCATTATTGAGGGTGACAACAACACTGTTGATTAAAATGCAAAATATACTGTCTGGGTACATACTCATATTCTGCAGGGTAATTTAACAAACCGTAATGCTGTTTATTCCATCTAGCTGCAATGCTCCTGCACTGTGTATATAACTGTATATATATGTATATTTATTTACTGCTTTGGCTAACCAGTTACCTTATTTGCTATTGCTCTGAGTGCTGCTATCCCTTTGCTGCTGTAATCCTGGAATTTCCCCGTTGTGGGACTAATAAAGGCTTATCTTAAATTTGTCATATTTTTCTTTGCAAATTTATTTTTGCTTGCTAAACTGCATCTTTTTAAAATGTTTCTCATAAAACTGCAACTTTTTCCTTTTTTTGTTTTCAAATTTTGAGACCGTTTTTTGCACATTTGTGGAGCCATTCTCATAAAATTGCAACAATTTTCACTAAATTTGTGAGGATTGTGTGGCATAAATTGAGGTTTTTTTCTCAAAAGTTGTCATTTTTGTAAATTTATCTTTTCAAGATAAACTACAACCTTTTTGACATTTGAAACATTTTTCCTCTTTAAATTGCAACTTTTTTCAGCAAATGTAAAAATTTTTCGCAGAAATTTTGTGACCTTTTTTCAGGTTCGGGTTCAGGTTACTTTTTTAATTGAGTTTATTTAGTAAAAAATTATACATGTACATGCATAAAAAATATATAACATACCAAGGACAACACATGAAAGCATACCATTAGCACACTTACTTCCAATGTGGTCCTCAAGGGAGGAAAAGATTGATGCAACAGCCAACATAAGGAAAATGGAGTAATAATATAAACACACAAAAAACAAAAAAAATGTAGAAATGAATAAGGAAGAATTTAATAAAAAGGAAGAAAAAAATAGTGTACCCTAAACCATACACTACAAACATAATGGCATAATGGACCCCCCCCCCCCCAAGCTGTAATTTATTTTTTTGGGTCATATTCGTGGTGGTATTTTACTCATTAAATATTGAATTTTTTTTCCATTTTTTTCTGCATATGATTTTTTTAAAGTAAATGTGCGACCTTTGCCTCGTAAATCGTTTTGTGCGGGTCCCTGCTTTAACTAATGACTTTCAATGGCAGAGGTGGTGATTGAGCTAATCGCTGATGACTGGGATTGATTTATTTTAAAAGTGTTTTAGGCCGTTTCATGTAAGATTGTTCATTATGTAAAAATGTTCACTCTTGCCTAAGTCTACTAAACTGTTGTGAAAAGATGAGTCCCTCATAAATACATTAAAATACTGGCTGATAAACTTCCACTGCGACCCTTAGCTACTTCCGCGCGTGCGCAGTACGAACCACAGTCGGGCTACCAAACTGGTCAAACAGCGGGTGTAAAAATGGTAGGTAACCAAAATAAACACAAACCATGGTATTGGCTTTACTGCCAGTGAGCTTTACATTCAGGACTGTAGTCATTTATTAAAGGAGACGGGGTGTTGCGTTTTCACGGGCTCACAGCGAGTATTTACTTGTGTTCGCTGCTGTTCAGGGAAGGTCAGTTGGATATTTTGAGAGCAGCTAGCATTAGCCAAACGTCCCTTTTTGGTAGTCTGTTAACTTCGGCTGCGAGGAGGTCAGACACTGGACCTGAAACACTGACACACACGGGGTCGTCGGAGTGAAATAGTGGTTCACCTGTATGTACACTGACATCCTATAATATTAAACCCAAGTGATAATATCAGAGATGTATTCTTGCTAACTCGGCTAGCGTTAGCATAGAGTTACTAGCTGATGGATTGTAGACAGTGCTAACCCAACGTTACCCATCTGACGGAACTATAATCTGGACCGATGTACGACCTAATGAGTCTTTATGAAGAGAAATTATCACGGTGGTTGATGAAGTCAGTAGGAGCTCGATCACCTGCGGGGTTAGTCTCCAATTTCAGGAAATGATGATCTCCAGTGAAGTCCTTAGGTGATGCAGCTACTAAAAAAGGAGTTTTTCTGCTGTTAATGCATCGCTGATAGTCAGTTGTGTAGAGGTCTAGGTTATGTCTTCACACGTTTCTTTATAAGCCCAGTCTTAAAGTTCATAATTTTATTGTGACAGAAGAGTAAATCAGTAAAGAAATACTAACATTTGGTCTGCTGAAAACAGGACTTTTACTGTTTTATTAAGCACTCCAATGACAATTTCATTTATGGCTAATGACGTTGGTCAACAAACTATATTACAGTTGATGTATAATTGCTAGCAAAACCATGGTGATTGGTGTCTGTTGCTTTTTGTTTGTGCTGATGTAGTTGGACACATTAAAACCAAACATGTCATTCTGGGAATATCACTATTGGTATTGTAGTATTAATACCCCCTCCCCGCCCCCTTCTTTTTTTAACGTTTCTGAGTATTTATGGTAGAGCACTTCTGTTACACTCCAGACTTATTGCACCTCTAGGTCCTTGCTCTGGCATCCCATTTGCCGACTCATGTTACTCATGTGTAGCTATCTGAGGGGGCCCTCTGAAGTACAGTATGTGCTTTGAGAATCAACAGCACCCCCCTCAGAAAACATTTGCCCTTCTTTTTGGACAGCGCATGATTACTCCCGCCGTGTCTTGGCTCATCTTTTACCCTAAGTGTTTGTCTGTGTGAATGACTAAATTTTTGAAATGTGTGTCAGAGTATTTCTGTGTGTCTCCCAATCTTCTTTGTCTTCCCTGCTGTTGTCTGAATGCCTGTAGGTGACTATGTTTGGTTGTTTGTTTTTGTGTGCCTTTCCCTCTGTGCTTGTGTTGTGTGGTCTGTACTTACTGGTTTGATCGCACCAGTGCCTGACAGCCCCTGTCCTGTACTTATACAGCATAAGCTGAAGTCTTCGCAGAGGGACAAGGTACGGCAGTTCATGTCCTTCACACAGGCTGGGGAGAAAACAGCTGTGTATTGCCTCACACAGAATGACTGGAAACTAGAAGTTGCCACAGACAACTACTTTCAGAATCCAGAGCTTTACTGCAAGGAATCCATGAAAACATCAGTAGACCGGAAAAAGCTGGAGCAGCTCTACAATCGCTATAAAGGTAAGCAGGGTGATATATTCTGTGTTGTCTGGTAACTTAAAGTATATACGGGGACAGTGTTCTGAGATTCCCTGTGTTGTGTAATGCAGACAACCTGTTCCCACATGTAAGTGTGATCAACTTTCTTCTTTGTAGATCCCCAAGATGAGAATAAGATAGGTATCGATGGGATCCAGCAATTTTGTGATGATCTCTCGCTGGACCCGGCCAGCATCACTGTGCTGGTCGTTGCATGGAAGTTTCGTGCTGCTACTCAGTGTGAGTTCACAAAGAAGGAGTTTCTGGAAGGAATGACGGAGCTGGGGTGAGTGTTGACACTGACAACTTTTGACATGCACCAATCGGATGGGGGGCAAAAACAGTATGTCTGAAGTATATTTACATAGCGGTTTTCTTAGCTACCCCAGGGAGGGGATGGAGCCTCTCTATATATAGATCCAGCCACAGCTTTGGTGTTCTGTGTCTTTGTGGAGTCACTCAGTGAAAGAGCTGCAGTGTTTGACTTCTAGGTTTAGAGTCAACAACAGAAAGTGTGCCCTCAGAATTAAGGGCTCTTGATGATAGAGCAGTTGGGTTGACAGTGTGCAATATCATTTAAATAATTTGCTTACATTGTCTTTTTTCCTAACAGGTGTGACAGTCCAGAAAAGTTGAAGGCCCTTTTACCAAGATTAGAGCAAGAACTAAAAGATAGTGGGAAGTTCAAGGACTTTTATCAGTTCACCTTTAACTTTGCCAAAAATCCAGGGCAGAAGGGTCTCGGTAAGTGAAGTAAAATTACATTAAACTGAAAAAACAATGGCTAATTTTACTGATTAGATGTCATTAAACATGTTTTTCTTTCGTCTTTATGTAGATTTGGAGATGGCAGTTGCCTACTGGAACCTGGTTTTGTCAGGCCGATTTAAATTCCTTGATCTTTGGAATAGATTCCTTTTGGTGAGTTGAAGAAGTGAAGGATGCACATATCCGTTACTTCTTGTAGATTGTTTGTGGTAATAAATGCTTGTACAGAGTTCATTAAGCAATTAATCCAGATCAATCGTTAACTTATCTTTAAAAAAAAAAAGGTGGCAAAAACTCAGAGCACCAATGTCACAATGTTTACTGTGAAAAAGGTGGATTATTCATCCTTCATTGGATTTAAATGATGCCAGTCGCGTTGTGGATGATTTTAGGCACATACTGACTTTCATGACAACTCTCTGAAAACCACTTGAGGTAGTGCTAACAAACAGCTAGGTTACTGAAGTGTCATTGACTGAAAAATGGTGTGTTTGTCAGTTTTAACTGTCTGAATTGTGACTATTGGTCACATGATTATCAAAAAAAATATCAAAACACTCTCTTCTCTTAAAAAAAAAAACCAAAACAAAACCCAGTCTTTATCTTGTTTTTCTGGCCAAGAAGCTGTTTTGACACTTACGGTGTTTTTCCGTATATGTCAAGAATATGGTAAGCCCAGCCCAGTGCTGTCCTTGATACCCACCCACTGCTCTTATTATTGGCCAGCATACAGTAGCTGTCTGTCATGTAGATGAACGGGGAGCAACAGGTATTAGCCCCTGAGCTAACAGTGGTACTAGAAAGTTCGCACGAAGCGTGGTTTATATTATTTGTATACATTGTTTATATTGTTATTTTCTTCAGATTTCAGTCATTCTAATAGACACCCCTGTTTTTCCCTGGTCCAGTAAGCCACAGTCAATAATACATCTCACGTCATTCTGGCTTATTTAGTTATTTTTTCACCATTACTCTACAATGAACTGTTAGCAATAGCGTGCTTGGTGGTCCGAGTTGATCACTGTAACCGGGACTCAGCTTACCTCAGTGAGAAGTAGGCGGTGAAGAGGTCGCCTACATCTGACTGGTTTTGATCACTACTTTCTCTAAATTCCTTTTCCCCCCACTGGATTCCTTGTTCATCTAACAGTGCTTGACCATATATTTTGTTCTTCGATGTTATTTTAGCTTAGTTTTTTTTCTCAAACTGAGATTTGAGGTGCCTAGTTGAAGCTAGCACTTCAGCCTCTCATTCACAAATCTTTGTGTTTATTGTACTTCGGGGAGCAGTCATATTGTATCGACCACTAAAACCACACACCCCTGTCAACCAGTGATACGTTATTTCATTCATTCTTTAAGACGAACATTCACGTCTCAGGCTCAGGGGTAACTGGTCGGGTTGGGAACTGGCCTGCATGGTCGGCCCCGGGATCTTTGGTGGCTCAAGTGGAGAATTTCGTACAATATTCCTACATTGGTGACAGAGAAAAGTTAGTTTTACAGAAATTCTCTGCTCACGCCATTAAAGATCCCTGGGGTGACATCAAGGGCCAACTTGATCATGACTTGTATTCGATGAATAGACATTAATCCGTGTGCTCCCTTGAACATCCACTTCTTCATCTGTTGTAAACATGATTATTTATAGAGGAAGAAGCTCCTTTTTTTTTGTCCACAGTTGCACAAATGTGAGATTTCTTAGGACAGAGAAGGTGACTGGACTTTAGTTATCTATTGATGTGGAGAACAAATGAAGCTTCTTCTGATGTGAACTTTCATTTTTATCTATGATTACAATTTTTTATTTATTTACATCCTGTTGCAATACGACACATGGACAAAATTGTTGGTACCCCTTTGTTAATGAAAGAAAAACCCACAATGGTCACAGAAATAACTTGAATCTGTCAAAAGTGGTAATAAATAAAAATTCTGTGAAAATTAACCAATGAAAATCAGACAATGCTTTTGAATTGTGGTTCAGCAGAATTACTTTAAAAAACAAACTCATGAAACAGGCCTGGACAAAAATGATGGTACTCCTAGAAAAGATTGAAAATAATGTGACCATAGGGACATGTTCAACCAAGATGTGTCCTCTAATTAACATCACAGGTGTCTACAAAACTTGTAATCAGTCAGTCAGCCTATTTAAAGGGTGACAAGTAGTTACTGTGCTGTTTGGTGACATGGTGTGTACCACACTAAATATGGACCAGAGGAAGCAAAGGAGAGAGTTGTCTCAGGAGATTAGAAATAAAATTATAGACAAGAATGTTAAAGGTAAAGGCTTTATAAGGCCATCTCCAAGCAGCTTGATGTTCCTGTGACTACAGTTGCACATATTATTCAGAAATTTAAGATCCACGGGACTGTAGCCAACCTCCCTGGACGTGGCCACAGGAGGAAACTTGATGAAAAATGGAAGAGACAGATAATACGAATGGTAACAAAAGAGCCCAGAACAACCTCTAAACACATTCATGGTGAACTCCCAAAGTCAAGGTACATCAGTGTCAGATCGCACCATCCGTCGTTATTTGAGCCAAAGTGGACTTCATGGGAGACGACCAAGGAAGACACCACTGTTGAAAACAAATCATAAAAAAGCCAGACTGGAATTTGCCAAACTGCATGTTGACAAGCCACAAAGCTTCTGGGAGAATGTCCTATGGACAGACGAGACAAAACTGGAACTTTTTGGCAAGGCACATCAGCTCTATGCTCACAGACGCAAAAATGAAGCATACCAAGAAAAGAACACTGTCCCTACTGTGAAACATGGAGGAGGTTCTGTTATGTTCTGGGGCTGCTTTGCTGCGTCTGGCACATGGTGTCTTGAATCTGTGCAGGGTACAATGAAATCTCAAGACTATCAAGGTATTGTAGAGAGAAATGTGCTGCCCAGTGTCAAGACAGCTTGGTCTCAGTCGCAGGTCATGGGTCTTGCAACAGGATAATGACCCAAAACACACAGCTAAAAACACCCAAGAATGGCTAAGAGCTAAAGATTGGACTATTCTAAAGTGGCCTTCTATGAGCCCTGATCTAAATCCTATTGAACATCTGTGGAAGGAGCTGAAACATGCCGTCTGGAGAAGGCACCCTTCAAACCTGAGACAACTGGAGCAGTTTGCTCATGAGGAGTTGGGCCAAAATGCCTGCTGAGAGGTGCAGAAGTCTCATTGACAGTTACAGAAATCATTTGATTGCAGTGATTGCCTCAAAAGGTTGTGCAACAAAATATTAAGTGAGGGTTACCATCATTTTTGTCCAGGCCTGTTTCATGAGTTTGTTTTTTAAAGTAATTCTGTTGAACCACAATTCAAAAGCATTGATTTTCATTGGTTAATTTTCATAGAATTTTTATTTATTACCACTTTTGTCAGATTCAAGTTATTTCAGTGACCATTGTGGGTTTTTCTTTCATTAACACAGGGGTACCAATGTATTTTTATGGTCTAGTCTGTCTGATTCAGTGAGACCAGACTGTCAGCACTACATTTTTTTCTTGTACCTTTTTTTAAAACTGCAGCTTTCTTGTAATTTGTTCTTTTGAATGTGCATTTTTGTGCATAAAATTTATATTTTTCCTGTGAATTTACAGATTTCTTTCCAGTAAATTTCTGACATTTTCTACCGATTAGACTTGTTCATATAAATCTGAGACATTTTTCCCTTTAAGTTCAGACTTTTTTTCTTATCAGTTCTTTTTCTTTCTCTAATTTTTTTGGTGAAAACAGGTCCTGACCATTTAGGTTAAGGCCATCAGCAATTACTAATGACGTAACATAGCCTTGAAGGGGTGTCCCAGTTGATCGGGGTAATTGGCCAGGGGGTAGGGGTAGACGAAAGGGTAGGGGTACAAATGAGAATTGGGACGCACCCATTTTTGAATGTTCACCAGAACTTGTCCATTTCAGGAACATCATAAACGATCCATCCCTAGGGACACATGGAACTTGTTATTGGACTTCGGCAACATGATTGCAGACGACATGTCAAACTATGATGAAGAAGGTAAGTCTGGAATGGCACAATGTCTGAAACATTCTTTTGGTGTCCGTCCATCACCATTGCCCTAACCAATCTCTGATGTTTCTTTTTCAGGAGCATGGCCAGTCCTTATAGATGATTTTGTGGAATTTGCTCGACCAATTGTAACAGGATCAAAACGCAAAACTCTCTAAATCCAATCTCAACTCTGGAAAAACCAGAACATTGTTTCTTTTACAGTGACTTTATAGTTTTTTTTTTAAGACTTGTACAAAACAAAAAAATTTGAAAATTGTAGACTTCAGAGAGAAAACCGAAGCACTTGAATCTGTCAGGAAACCACCTTTCAGGGAGCTGAATTAAAACTACAAGAACTGGCCATATTTTCTGTCCTCTTGTGGATTATGGACGTTGCCAGATTCTCCACATCCTGGACGCCACTGTGCTCAACCCCAGGAGGAGCCCCGTTAAGCGGGCACGGACAGAGCACTGAGGGGAGGTTCACTTGCTGCGTGTTCTCTGAATGGATTGGAGATGAGAAAGCTGTTTTAAGATTCTTCTAGTCAGCGGTGTTTGTCATATGAAGCTCTGAGCGACTGTGCGAAGTCTCCCATGTCCCGCTCTAACTTTGGGGCCGAGTGCTCACTACACCAGCACCAACAGAACTGTTGCAGTTTTTACTGTACATACTGTATCTATTGGGACAGTTTACAAAGAGAGCTATATGAAGAATAATATAGAAATGTTCCATTTATAAATGCAAAAGATGATTGTTTTATGTACAGTAAATGCTACATTCTCTAACAGGATGCCTCAATATTGTGGATGATACGCTGTTGGTATAATTGTGAGGTGGAATTGTGAGCTTCTCATCGAAAGCATGTTAGACTCATTTTATTTTACATCATGTTGGGCTGATATAACCAATAAATTTTCACATAAAGGCAGTGCTTTAATTTAGATAACTGATATCAATTTGTTTTACTCACTTGTCCCAATGATCTTATTTTGGAGTTTTGAATCATTGTCACAGTTCACAAGCAAATTTCATTTAGGAAGATTTTTTTTTTTAATCAGTTCATCACTTTGAGATGTTTTTATGTGAGAATAAATCAAGCATTTAAGAGGACGAAACGACTGCCCTTTAGGATTGCATGGGATATATCTGTACTGTTATATCAGCATAAAGCCCTTCAGTTCAGAAATCAGTAAAGATTGAAAGGACAGGACAACAAAGTAAGCCTTAAAAATAAAACCAATCTGTTGGAGATTTGTGTTTCTGTTCAACCCCCGTCTGTTCAGTGTTCCTGAAGGTAGTGAAAATTAGAATATATTGTTCATACATCATGTAAGTAGTCTAATATTGTTCATTTAAAAAAGTAAAATAAAGCATGAGTTTTTTTCCATAATCACAATTGTTTTCGCTCATTTATTACCCACATCGACAGACTCGAGGCAAGGGTAGGGCATATACTGTAGATTAACCATCTTTGTCCTCTAGGGGTGGCCACAGCGGATCATCTGCCGCCTTCTCACCCTGTCCCTTGTGTCTTCCTCTGTAACACCAACCCTCTTCATGTCCTCCTTCACAACATCCATAAATCTTCTCTGTGGTCTTCCTCTTTTCCTCCTGCCTGGCGGCTTCACCCCCAACATCCTTTGTCCAATATATCCACTGTCCCTCCTCTGCACATGTCCAAACCATCTCAGCCTTGCCTCTCCTATTTTGCCTCCAAACTTCTGAACCTGAGCTGCCCCTGTGATATACTCATTTCTAATCCTGTCCGTCGTAGTAATTCCCGGTTTGAATCTTGGCATCTTCGACTCTGCATTCCCAAAATACCTTTTTTTTTTTTTTTTTTTTCAAATTTGGTGGTAAATGTTGAATATTTTTTGCCATTGTACATGATACATACACACTGTCACCTTGATAATTGATCTTTTGACCTAAAAAGGAATGTATGTGTAAAAGCTTCCTTGCAGTATTTATTCCTGCATCAAATTTGGTGTTGATGGCTCCATATCAGTGAGCACCATCCAGCTATAAAACTTTAACCTGGACCTTAACATTTTCACACTCGTATGCTGACTCTGTGGCAACACATAAGCTTTTCTCTGCCAATGAGTTCAAACAGTGTGGTAATAAAAGCCGGAATCTCTATTTAAAAAAACAGCTGTTTACTGCAGATATGGGACAAAGAAATGTTCCGTGAATGCTTAATGCCACTTTGTTCATCTTGTCCCAAATTGTTCTTCTCTAACAAAAATTATGCTTATCTGAGACTGAAAAAGTTAAGGAATAATAATTTATCAATACACCTTTATTACACCTTTCTGTAAATCTAGAAAGGCATTGTTAACTATTAAATACTGCATTGATAGCAGATGTTTTATTCTCTTCAGTGTGCAACATGAAAAACATACTTTGATAAGACCATGAAGGTTCTACTGTCACCATTATTCGCTGCATTACTGACCACATTTTAGCAGAGCACATAAGAGCAAACATCCTTGCTTCTTTTCCTCTTAATGTTTTGAGTGCAAATAAGGTGCACCCACCTGTGGATGTTGCCTGCATGGGTGTTTCCTGATCCAGCCCCTCCTCTCCCCGACTACTGTAAGGTGAGACCTGTGAAACTCAGACGGGCTTTGTTATTTACTTTGTCACCAGCCATTTCTCTTCCAAGGCACAAACATGAAATTACCTTCTTGCTGCGTGTAGTTTGTGGCCTCTGTGGACTATTACACTTGCAGCCATGGAGAGGGAGACAAAAGGAGATTCCTCTCAGCCTCTGGCATGTCTTAATGATGGTGACAGGTAAGCTTTGTGTTCATGGTGTTTATCTGCTTGAAGAGCACATGTATTTCACTAGAGATCCTGTTGGCCATATCTGCAGCTGTTGCTTGTTATTTTGCTGTTTTAATGAGATACACTTCCTCACTGCACCTGAACGCCAGCCTTCTTCCTCTTCTTCAACTCATTGTATTTCCATGTATTACATGACTTTTAAAGGTCATATTAAACCTCTGATTGTAACATTCCAGGTAAATACATGAAGTTTTTTTATATGTTATTTTCTTGAGCTTAGTTTTTGTTTCTTTCTCCCACAAAGAAGTAACTTAACACGTAAGTTACTATTCATGCAGTCAGGGCATTTGATCACCCAGCTACAGAAACCCTACCCAATGGAGGCTGTTGTAAAGTCTGTCGTCACTGAATAGGAGAGAAAAAAGGGTGCAGAGTTAGCTGTCCCACTGGGAATCCTTGTTTCACTGTTTATCAGCTTCATGCAACCAGTTATGGAGCACTGCTTTTTTCTCCCAACAGAATTGATGCCTATGGATTTGAGAGACATCAGGATTTTGACTCCTATAAGGAGATGATGAATCAGTATGTAGCTGTCCTCAACAGACGATCCATGAGATGGTCCAAGCTCCTTCAAGAGAAGCCTCGAGTAGAGAAGAACCTGACAGGTATTTAAAAGGAAAAAGTTCAGTCAGAACATTGCACATCTTTGGTATATGCTCCTGTGGTTAATGATAAAAATCTGTTTGGGAAGTGAAGAGATTTGTGCGTAAAGGGGTTCCTAACGAGCACCGTGCCAGGATCTGGATGGCAGCCAGTGGTGCCCAGGAACAGCTGGAGAGTAAACCAGGTTATTACCAGTCTCTTCTGGCCATGGAGCATGACACCAGGTTGAAAGAAACCATTCATACAGGTAGGTGTATCATCAGCTTTACCCAACTGAATCCAAACTAAACATGCAAACTTAAATGACACTGAATAATTTCCCTTTTGTTGGGGGGGGGTAGATATGCACAGGACATTTCCTGACAACATCCTCTTCAAGAGCAAAGCAGATGCAAGCCTGCAAGGTGCTCTGTACAATGTGTTACTGGCCTATGGACACCATAATCCCATAGTGGGCTACTGTCAGGTAAAGAAAGTATTCTGAGTGGACTCTCCTCTAGCTAAACAAAACATTTGTTTACATAAAGAGCAGGACTGGCTGCTTCCTTATTCATTAACATATACAGTGGTGTGAAAAAGTGTTTGCCCCTTCCTGATTTCTCATTTTTTTAAATGTCACACTTAAATGTTTCAGATCATCAAACTAATTTAAATATTAGACAAAAATAACACAAGTAAACACAAAATGCATTTTTAAATGAAGATATTTATTATTAAGGGTAAAAAAAATCCAAACCTACATGACCCTGTGTGAAAAAGTGATTGCCCCACCCCACCCCCTTCCCTGTTAAAACGTACACACGTGGACAAAATTGTTGGTACCCCTCTGTTAATGATCTGACATGATGTACCTTGACCTTGGGAGTTCACCATGAATGTGTTTAGAGGTTGTTCTGGGCTCTTTTGTTACCATTCGTATTATCCTTCTCCTCCTGCGGCCACGTCCAGGGAGGTTGGCTACAGTCCCGTGGATCTTAAATTTCTGAATATGTGCAACTGTAGTCACAGGAACATCAAGCTGCTTGGAGATGGTCTTATAGCCTTTATCTTTAACATGCTTGTCTATAATTTTCTTTCTGATCTCCTGAGACAACTCTCTCCTTTGCTTCCTCTGGTCCATATTTGGTGTGGTACACACCATGTCACCAAACAGCACAGTGACTACTTGTCACCCTTTAAATAGGCCAACTGACTGATTACAAGTTTGTAGACACCTGTGAGGTTAATTATACGACACATCTTGGTTGAACATGTCCCTATGGTCACATTATTTTCAATCCTTTCTAGGGGTACCATCATTTTTGTCCAGGCCTGTTTCATGAGTTTGTTTTTTAAAGTAATTCTGTTGAACCACAATTCAAAAGCACTGTCTGATTTTCATTGGTTAATTTTCATAGAATTTTTTATTTATTACCACTTTTGTCAGATTCAAGTTATTTCTGTGACCATTGTGGGTTTTTCTTTCATTAACAGAGGGATACCAACAATTTTGTCGACGGCTGTAAGTTAACTGTGGTTTATCACATCTTTGGAAAGCTGAGTTCAATTTTTCTAGCCACACCCAGGCCTGATTACTGCCACACCTGTTCTCAATCAAGACATCACTTAAATAGGACCTGCCTGACAAAGTGAAGTAGACCAAAAGATCCTCAAAAGCTGGACATCATGCTGCGATCCAAAGAAATTCAGAAACAAATAAGAAACAAAGTAACTGAGATCTATCAGTCTGTAAAAGGTTATAAAACCATTTCTAAAGCTTTGGGACTCCAGCAAACCACAGTGAGAGCCATCCATCCATCCATCCACCCATCCATCCATCCATCCATCTTCTACCGCTTTTCCGGAGGTCCAGGTCACAGAGGCAGCAGTTCAAGCAGAGAAGCCCAGACTTCCCTCTCCCCAGCCACCTGCTCCAGCTCTTCAGAGAGTATACCAAGGCGTTCCCAGACAAGCTGGGAGACATAGTCTCTCCAGTGAGTCCTGGGTCTGCCTCGGGGTCTCCTCCCAGAGGGACATGCCCGAAACACCTCAAGCGGGAGGCGTCCAGGAGGCATCCTGATCAAATGCCCATACCACCTCAACTGGCTCCTTTCAATGTGGAGGAGCAATGGTTCTACTCTGAGCTTCTCTTGGATGGCTGAGCTCCTCACCCTGTCTCTGAGGGTGAGTCCAAAAATCCTACGAAGAAAGCTCATTTCAGGCTTGTATCCACAATTTCATTCTTTCGGTGATTACCCAAAGCTCATGACCATAGGTGAGGGTAGGAATGTAGATTGACTGGTAAATCGACAGCTTTGCCTTAGAGCTCAGCTCCCTCTTCACCACAACAGACCGGTACAATGTCTGCATCACTGCAGATGCTGCTTCGATCGATCTGTCAATCTCTTGCTCCATTCTCCCCTCACTCGTGAATAAGACCCCAAGATACTTAAACTCTTCCACTTGGGGCAGGAGCTTGTCCCCAACCTGGAGAGGACAATCCACCTTTTTCAAGCTGAGGACCATGGACTCGGACTTGGAGGTACTGATTCTCATCCCAGCCGCTTCACACTCAGTGGAAAACCATCCCAGTAAGACCTGTAGGTCATTGCTGGATGATGCCAGCAGGACAACATCATTTGAAAACAACAGAGATGAGATCCTGTGGTCACCAAGCATGACATCCTCCGTTCCCTGGCTGCACCTAGAAATCCTGTCCATAAAAATTATGAACAGGATCGGTGACAAAGGGCAGCCCTGGCGGAGTCCAACTCTCACTGGGAATGAGTCCAACCGAGTGTTGGCAGTACGTACCAAACTCTCACAACGGTCGTACAGAGACCGAATAGCTCATAACAACAAGCCCGATACCCCATACTCCTGAAGCACCCCTCACAAAAATCCATGAGGGACCATGGGGGTCCAGTGCTATGTGGATCAGGTGGCGGTCAAAGGCAGAGACCTTGGCAGTCTGATCCCAAGCTTCCTAAACTGGCACAGTGAGAGCCATTATCCACAAATGATGAAAACATGGAACAGTGGTGAACCTTCCCAGGAGTGGCTGGCCCACCAAAATTACCCCAAGAGTGCAGCGATGTCTCATCAAAGAGGTCACAAAAGATCCCACAACAACATCCAAAGAACTGCAGGCCTCACTTGCCTCAGTTAAGGTCAGTGTTCATGACTCCACCATAAGAAAGAGACTGGGCAAAAATGGCCTGCAGGGCAGAGTTCCAAGATGAAAACCACTGTTGAGTAAAAAAAACATAAAGGCTCATCTCAGTTTTGCCAGAAAACATCTTGATGATCCCCAAGACTTTTGGGAAAGTACTCTGTGGACTGACAAGACAAAAGTTGAACTTTTTGGAAGGTGTGTGTCCCATTACATCCAACGTAAAAGTAGCATAGCATTTCATAAAAGGAACATCATATCAACAGTAAAATATGGTGGTGGTGGTGGTAGTGTGATGGTCTGGAAGACTTGCCGTGATAAATGGAACCATGAATTCTGCTGTCTACCAAAAACTTCTGAAGGAGAATGCCCGGCAATCTGTTCATGACCTCAAGCTGAAGCATATTTGGGTTCTGCAGCAGGACAATGATCCAAAAACACACCAACAAGTCTACCTCTGAATGGCTTAAGAAAAACAAAATGAAGACTTTGGAGTGGCCTAGTCAAAGTCCTGACCTGAATCCGGCTGAGATGCTGTGGCATGACCTTAAAAAGGCGGTTCATGCTCGAAAACACTCTAATGTGGCTGAATTACAACAATTTTGCTAAGATGAGTGGACCAAAATTCTTCCACAGCACTGTAAAAGACTCATTGCCAGTTATCACAAGTGCTTGATTGCAGTTGTTGCTGCTAAGGGTGGCCCAACCAGTTATTTGGTTTAGGGGGCAATCACTTTTTCACACAGGGCCATGTAGATTTGGATTTTTGTTTCCCTTAATAATAAATACCTTAATTTAAAAACTGAATTTTGTGTTTTCTTGTGTTATCTTTGTCTAATATTTAAATGTGTTTGATGATCTGAAACATTTAAGTGTGACAAACATACAAAAAAAAAAAAAAAAGAGAGAAATCAGGAAGGGGGCAAAGACTTTTTCACACCACTGTACGTGTATGGAAATTTTTGTGCCAAGTTGACTCATCCATCCAGTGTATGTAATGCAAATCAGTGGTTTCTTGTATTTCAGAATGGTTGGGGTTTTTTTAGTCACTTGTTTTTTAGATACATTTAGTATATCAGCAAATACTAAGATAACAAGATCTAGCCCAAATGTGTTATATTTTGCTGCCTGAGTGTTTTTAGTCTACAAAATCAGTGATCTAAGATCTGTGACTATTCTAGGGCATGAACTTTATTGCGGGCTACCTCATCATTATCACCAAAGATGAAGAACAATCCTTCTGGCTTCTGGATGCATTGCTGGGCAGAATTCTTCCAGGTAGTTTCTTGAACATTCACACAGTTCAAACTTTAAATGTGACAAGATATATTCAGATATTTCCTAATTAATTGTATCTACAAGGTCTCTATATACCCAGCCTACTGCATTTATTTAAGAGATTTCTTGTAAATTATTTATGCCAACATTTAGGTATGACTGTGAGAGTGAATGGTTGTCTGTCTGTCTGTGTTGGCCCTGCGATGAACTGGCGATCTGTCCAGGGTGTACCCTGCTTCTCGCCCAAAGATGCTGGGATAGGCTCCAGCCACCCCCACCCCCACCCCCCGCGACCCGAAAAGGATAAAGCGGAAGAAGATGGATGGATGTTTCTGCAGTTCTTTTTATTACATTTTCAACTTATACATGAATTAAAACTATAAATCTTTCTCACGCCTTGCTGTCATACCATTTGTCTTTTCTGCTCTGTTTAATGGAGAAATATAGAGCAGTTTATGGATATTTTTAAAAATTCAGTTATGTGGCAGTAATGTAAAATTAAATGTAGAAATTAAGATTACATTCATTATTATGAGATGAATCATCTAAAGGTTAAGATTTATCAACTCTGAATAATGATATTGAAATACAGCCATGAGAAGGTTATATTGGCTTGAAAAAAAGTTAAGGATAAATTCTGACCAACCTTGGCAACAATACAATAGGAAGCACAGCCATCTTTTTTCAAATTTTTATAAATGGGATGAAAAAGATGGAATCTTAGTAAGATCTTGTTTGGTTTATATCAGATGTTTTTTTCCAAAAACAGAACTGCAACTTCAAATGTAAGTGGATATTTCAATAATAATGAACTGATATGGGCCCAGATTAGAGCCTTGTGGTACTTTATGTTGAAAAACTGTTTATTTCAATGCAGAGTTCAAGGTATATTAAAATGGTCAGGGGATACACACTCATACAAATCTGACTAACCTACTAGATGACTGCGTGCAAAGATCATTATTAGCTGCACATAAGCAGACTCATGTTTTGACCACCTAGGACATCACACTGACTCACATCCTAACATGATTCTACTACTACTACTACTATATCAAGCAGACTTTGGCCTTGTTAACAATTACTTTCCATTGCTCTTTGTTCTCCATGAGGCCCGGGAGCTCTTTGCGGTCAGCTTCCGTTTCCTTTTCAAGAATATCAATGTAGTTCAATGCAGGTCTGCTCCAAGATCTCCCATGTTTAGGTTCCCACAGCAATGCTGTATGTATATTTTCATTTTTACTTCTATAGCAATGCCCTGTGAATCAAAGTCTCCTAACCCTAATAACGTTTGAAACTTGCTGCAATGTCTCATAGAGTTATTTGTTAGTAAGGTGATCCCTCTTTGACATATTAAGTGCTGTCTTAAGGAATCTGGTATACATATGCACCATCAGTCTGCTGTGAAAGGGTGTCATTCAGTGTCCAGCTGTCAGCGCCATACGAGAGTACACTTTTGACGGCCGTTCTGAAAAAGTTGATTTTAAGTTTCCTTTACAAGTTATTCTGCCAAATAACAGTGAGTTTGGAACATGCTACCCATGCCTTGTTAATGCAAACTTCAACATCTTTTCTTGTACTGTCTAACCAGGGGCCAAGATACTGAAAATCAGAGTTACACTTTAAAGAGGAGCCAGTGATGTCCTTAAGGTTGCCTTGCTGAATGTTGATGGTCATGTAGTCTGTTTTCTGATTGTTATGGTTAACCCTATCTCCTTGATGGCTTTTTCAACTCTGTGCAGTAGTGTATGTGCATCAGCAAGGCAATGCCATCTGCAAAGTTTGTGTCTCTCATTGTTTTAGCTGGGTAATGTCTGCTTCGTCTTTGCTCTAGGGTGAAACCAAGGTGTTCATTACTTGTCATCGCTTTCCTCATTGCATAGTCTAGGGAAATTTTGAATAAAAATGGTGCTAATGTGTTGCCCTGCAATACTTCAGCATGGATTTGAAAAGTCAGTGCCACCATCGGGGCTTTTGACTCTTACAGTTGTATTTCTGTACATGATTCCAATTGCATTGACAAAGAGTGGCAGAACACCATAGGAGCATAAAATCGGTAGCATTGTTTCACAGTGTATGCTATGAAAAGCTTTGAGGAAATCAACAAAGGTTAGAACGGCAGGTAGGTTTGTGTGAAGCTTTGATACCCTCAATGAGTCTACGAAGCATGAGAATTTGTGACACAGTACCTCTGTTTAGGTGAAAGCCATTTCGGTTATTCCTTAGTAGTGGTTCAATATGTGGCCATACTGTATGTGCATTAGGAGCAGCTTATTGTAGATCTTTGCTGGTATACATGTAAGGCTAATATTTCTGTAGTTACTAGCTACACCCAAGTTTCCTTTTTTGGGTATGGACACAATTTCCCTTGTGGACCAAACAGATGGGATGTTTCCTTGCAGAGCCTTGTTGCAAATGTGTAACAGCTGTCCTTTCAGCATTCCACTTTTCCAGACTCCTGCTGGTATGCTGTCAAATCCAGCTGATTTATTCTGGGAGACTGTTTTGATTGCTGCTTCAAGCTCTGCCATAATGAAGGGAGATATGTTGATGGGCAGCTGGTCTTTTAAGAAAGGTTTAATTGTAATATCCTTCCTTTCTGGTGGTTGTAAAAGGAGATCCTTGAAATGTTAGTGCCACTTTTGGAGTCTTTCTTTGGGGGAGTTGGCTTTTATTTTGCCATTGTTCTTATTGTTACAGCAACTAATCTCATTCATCACTTGACCACTTGCCGTACTAATCTTATTTTATTTTTGTGAGATGCATCAATTATTTCCCTTCTCTTAGATTTTTATGTATTCTTCTTGATTTACATCAGAGGTCTCCTTCAGTTCTTGTTTCAGGCAATCATATTCAATAAAGTCAATGTCTTCATTGTTGCTTTGTATAATGACTTGGTATACCTTCTTCAAGGCCTCACGTTTTTCAGTTATACTGTGGGCTTCCCATGCTGTTCTCTTTTTAGGATTTTTTGGAACATGCTTTTCTGATGTCCTTTCATGTGCTGAGATGAGATTGCGGTATGTTGTTTCTAATGATTCTTCTTCTTGGAGTGCTTGAAGTACCTCAAAATGATTTCTTAGTTCCACAGCATAAGCCTCACAGATTGCTGTATTATTGGCAAACTGTGACCAGTCATACTGCTTCCTTGATTTGTTTCCTTGCAGGCTTAACTTAATCCAGGCAGTTACAATTCTATGATCAGATCCAACTGATTCAAAGGAACTATAAGACTCACAGTTCTTTGCGCTGTTATACCATTTGCAGTTGATCAGTATGTAGTCTAGTTGTGCATGGTTACCATTGGGGTTCATAAATGTCCAGGGTTTTCTTGTTCTTTTTGGAAATGTGTTACTGAGCGAAACTAGTTCACAACTCACCATAAGGTCTAAGAGGTGCTGACCATTCTTGTTTGTTTCTTAATAATATGATACACCAGTAGTGCAACCAGGTTTTCCAATCTTTGCGTTCATGTCACTATCTGTTAGCATGACATTGTGCTTTGGGACTGATTTAATAGCTTCCTCCAATGACTCATAGAAGTTGGTTGCTTCTTCGTCAATTGACATGTTGGTTGGACTGTTGCATGAGATTGCTGTGGAACTGGGATTCCCATTTAATGTAGCAGTTATGATTCTCTTCGTCACAATTTCAATCTTGAGTCAGGCCTTGGCTGTTTTTCTGCAGAGTAAGACACCAACACCTCCAATGGCAGTGTGGTGAAAGGGTTAACAACAGGGAACAGCGTGATGACACAGCCAGCTGATACCGTCATCACGCCAGCCCATATATTGGAGAGTCCGCCATTACAGGGCGCTCTGGTCCAGGCAACTCGGTGCAGTGCAGTGTATATGATGCAGTGTACATAGTTCTTTAATAAAGCTCAGTTCCAGTGCAGCATCCTCATCTGTCTCTTTACTGCCAGGTTTGTGGACATAACATTTGGCGACGGAGGATTAAACCATGGAGGCGTGTGTGACACCACTACAGCCCTTTCTGGAACACCCAGGGGATCCAGCAGTCCTGTGGCCATGGTGGCTGAACGCGTTCTGAACCTATGTTCCAGTGTTGGGCTTGGGTGAACTCGATGAAGTAAGGAAACAAGCTCTTCTTGTCCACAGACTTGGCGTAGAGGGTCAGAGAATTTTCCACACATTAGGACCTACGGAGTCATATTTTTTTTTTTTTTTTTTTGTTACTTATTTGTACCCGTAGGTAGATTTGGTTTGCAGTCTGGTGACAAGCCACCAGCTGCTGGTCGCTGCGTGCGCGAGCGCCCTAAACCTACATGTTTTTTGGTGTGCGGGAGGAAACCGGAGAAATCCCGGAGTAAACCCGCGCAACACGGGGAGAACATGCAAACTCCACACAGCTCACTGTTGGTTGGGGGCTGGGATCGAACCCACGATCTCATGATCCCCGCGGTCCCCCGGCCGAGGGTAAAACTGTGCTGCCACAGTGCTAAACCACTGCGCCACCGTGCAGCCACTCATATGCAGATGCTGTTGAACTTCTTGCTAGCTGCTTTGCCAAACACACACGTAACACGAGGCTGTGGGTTAAGATGCTAATGGCGCCAAACGACTAGGCACTAGCTAGCATGGTAGAGCTAGCATCCCAGCTAGAAGCAATGGAGAAATTAGCAACAGAGCAAAATGGGCACCAAACACAGAGGTTACCCAGACAGACGACGCTAGCTAGCTCGGTGAACACGGTGGACAAAGAGAACACGGCAGAAGAGTGCGGGCTGAATGCAGTGAGCTGAAGGTCCGCTCCGTGAGACCCCATCTGCGGGGGCTGTGGGTCCCTGACGCACCAGGACAGAGCTCGGTTTTGCCCAGCAAGAGGACAGCGATGCAACAAGTGTGGATGCCTGAACCATTTCACCAGAGTATGCCGGTCGTCAACACCATGGGGCCCACCAAGTGAGCCAGTCCACCCGCCAACAATGACCATTCATTCGGTAAGCCCCAACATCAGTGGTTATTCGTCCAGCAGGGTTGACTTGGACAGAGTAGCTGTACTACTTCTGCTTGACACGGCGGTGGTGCGGTCCATGTTAAACTGGGCCATGGTGAAGAAATTTTTCCCCAACCACAAATTCAAGAACATCCCAACACCCCTGTATGGAAATGGTAGTCACAGACTGTGCAATGTCAGAACAGTGGAGTGACTGTTTGCTGAAAATCCAAAACTGTGCACGACTTCACGTTCCAGGTGACAGTGCGCAACATCATGGGATGTGACTTTTCTACAGACTGGGCTTCGCTATCAGAGACAGCACTGGGTTTGAATGGTCCAGATGCCGCAGTTGGGGCACAGTGGACTGGGATGACGAAGTCTTGTTGTGGGATGAGGTCATTAAGTACAGTACCGACAGCACTCCATCTACCCCGTGCATTCAGGAGGAGAACGAAGATGACACGGAGAGAGAGCAGCAACCAGACTCACCTCCGTTCCCCCCTCAGCCAGAATAGGAGCTGCAGGAGGGGGAACTTGAGCACGCAGAGAGCCCCAAAGCACAGCAACGGTAGCCAGGCACAGACACAACGCATAACGCAGAACACTTCAGATGGCAGAGAGGAAGAGCCGGACTGTTTCCATACCCTCGCTCGACAAGCTGCGGAGGTTACGACCGAGCTGACGGGTGAAGAGTCCGCTTCAACAAACATGGTGACTATGGAATCGCCGCAGCACAACGGAGATCCCAAGCTGAACGAGCATGCAGAACCACCGGGAGCACAACGACAGCTCCAGGGACACAGCCGCCACGGCCCCACCACGGCCCCGCCACAAAGCCCCCCACACAGAACTGTTCTCCCCGTGGAAGACTGCATGGAAAAAAAAGTGACTGTTTAGTTAGGAGCACAGCTGAAAAAAAAAAAAAATGGCAGAATAATCCACTCAGCCACGTTGGGTTGAGCGGCGGTCCACCTGTTAACACCTGCTAATTGTGGGTTATTATTATTATTGTTGTTGTTTATGCCAAATTGGGGAGGGTTATGGTTTATTAGAAGTGTTCTGTGTTTTGTAAAGGGGGGAGAGAATGTGGTGAAGGGGTTAACAACAGGGAGCGGCATGATGATGCAGCCAGCTGGTGCCGTCATCACGCCAGCCCATATATGGGAGAGTCTGCCATTACTGGGTGCTCTGGCCCAGGTGACTCAGTACAGTGCAGTGTATATGATGCTGTGTACATAGTTCTTTAATAAAGCTCAGTTCCAGTGCAGCATCCTCGTCCTTCTCTTTACTGCCAGGTTTGTGGACATAACAGGCGGCACCTTGTTGGTTCTTCCAAGCTGAGCTGGTGACTAGAGTCCAGCCATTCCCAAACTCTGTTTGCTTGATTTCTTCCTCATGTACATGACGATATTCCTGTAGGCAGATGATGTCAATATTATACTGCTCAGCATTTCCTATCAGCTTACTGACTTTGTCAAGTGAACCGAGTGACTGTGTGTTGTGTTGAAAAATGGAACACGCTCTGACAGATAATGATGCTTTTTCTGTTGATATTGTTCTGAAGTCGACCAGTAACACACTTGTCAATCCCAGCCTGATCTTTCACTGGGGTGCGCCATAGATGGGGCCCTTTTTTTGGGGGGGTGGGGTGGGGGGGGTGATCAATAAAAAGTTCAATTTCTCTCCTGTAGTTTATTATTATTATTATTATTATTATTATTATTATTATTATTATTATTATTAACACATGTTTAATATAGGACTAGAAATATTCCTCTTCACTAAACCATAACTCAATAAAGACAAATTGGAAGAAAATTGACAAACAAAAAACAAATCCCCCCTTCACTCTGCACTGAAAATGGTTAAAGCAATGCTACGTATGTAAGATTTTTACTTTAAAATAATGTTTCCAAAATTATTTTGATGGTACATCTACCTTTGATTGGGTGAATGTGAATTCCCCATGACCTGAGTGGGCCCACAATGCTTGCAACAGCTCTGCTCTTAATAGGAACACTGAAAAGACTACATCTATGGCAACTATTATCTCAGTCATAACAGCCAATCACAGGGTGCTTTGTTACTTCCCCCAAGGAGGTAATGTAATCGGGGTGGTTTGTTTATCTGTGTGTTTGTCTGTCTGTCTGTTTCTTAGCAGGATTATGCAAAAACTACTGGATGGATTCTGATGAAATTGTCACCAGAAGTAGCCCTTGGGCCAAGGATGAACCCATTAAATTTTGGTGATGATCTTAGACTGCATACCTCCTCCAAGGACCTTGCAGCAGCCTTGGCTGAGGTATGCACTCTCTGAGTGCTTTTCTAGTTGTTGTTGCACTACTTAGGTGCTACTTTAAGGTCTACAGCATCAGCAGTTGCCTAAGCAGTGAACTGGTTTCTGCTACTTTGTTGATCGCTGCCTCAGTGTCTGTAGACATGACAATTTCTTTTTCAGTGTTCATAAGCAAGAAAACCTCTAAATGCTCCTGAGTCAGTGAGCTTCTCAGCCTGTTCTTCACAAACTTCAGAAGAGAAAAACTTTGCTCACATGCAATTTCTTATACAGTGGTGTGGAAAAGTGTTTGCCCCCTTCCCGATTTCTCATTTTTTTGTATGTTTGTCACACTTAAATGTTTCAGCTCATCAAACAAATTTAAATATTAGACAAAAATCACACAAGTAAACACAAAATACAATTTTTAAATGAAGGTGTTTATTATTAAGGGTAAAAAAAAATAAAAAAAATCCAAACCTACATGGCCCTGTGTGAAAAAGTGATTGCCCCCTACACCTAATAACTGGTTGGGCCACCCTTAGCAGCAACAACTGCAATCAAGCATTTGTGATAACTGGCAATGAGTCTTTTACAGCGCTGTGGAGGAACTTTGGCCCACTCATCTTTGCAGAATTGTTGTAATTCAGCCACATCAGAGGGTTTTCAAGCATGAACCGCCTTTTTAAGATCATGCCACAGCATCTCAGTCGGATTCAGGTCAAGACTTTGACTAGACCACTCCAAAGTCTTCATTTAGTTTTTCTTAAGCCATTCAGAGGTGGACTTGCTAGTGTGTTTTGGATTTTTGTCCTGCTGCAGAACCCAAGTGTGCTTCAGCTTGAGGTTACGAACAGATGGCCGGACATTCTCCTTCAGGATTTTTTGGTTGACAGAATTCATGGTTCTATTTACCACAGCAAGTCTTCAAAGTCCTGAAGCAGCAAAACAGCCCCAGACCATCACACTACCACTACCATATTTTACTGTTGGTATGATGTTCCTTTTCTGAAATGCTATGTTACTTTTACGCCAGATATAATGGGACACACACCTTCCAAAAAGTTCAGCTTTTGTCTTGTCAGTTCACATAGTATTTTCCCAAAAGTCTTGGGGATCATCAAGATGTTTTCTGGCAAAACTGAGATGAGCTTTTATGTTCTTTTTGCTCAGCAGCGGTTTTCGTCTTGGAACTCTGCCATGCAGGCCATTTTTGCCCAGTCTCTTTCTTATTGTGGAGTCATGAACACTGAGCTTAACTGAGGCAAGTGAGGCCTGCAGTTATTTGGATGTTGTTGTGGGGTCTTTTATGACCTCTTGGATGAGTCATCGCTGCGCTCTTGGGGTAATTTTGGTCGGCCGGCCACTCCTGAGAAGGTTCACCATTGTTCTATGTTTCCGCCATATGTGGATAATGGTTCTCACTGTGGTTCACTGGAGTCCTAAAGCTTTAGAAATGGCTTTATAACCTTTTACAGACTGATAGATCTCAATTACTTTGTTTTTCGTTTGTTCCTGAATTTCTTTGGATCGCAGCATGATGTCTAGCTTTTGAGGATCTTTTGGTCTACTTCACTTTGTCACGCTGGTCCTGTTTAAGTGATTTCTTAATTGAGAACAGGTGTGGCAGTAATCAGGCCTGGGTGTGGCTAGAGAAATTGAACTCAGCTTTCCAAAGATGTGATAAATCACGGTTATTTTATGTTTTAACAGGGGGGCAATCACTTTTTCACACAGGGCCATGTAGGTTTGGATTTTTTTTTACCTTTAATAATAAACACCTTCATTTAAAAAACTGCATTTTCTGTTTACTTGTGTTATCTTTGTCTAATCTTTAAATTTGCTTGATGATCTGAAACATTTAAGTGTGGCAAACGTACAAAAAAAAAGAGAAATCAGGAAGGGGGCAAACACTTTCACACCACTGTATATTTACATAGCTTTTATTATAAATATGCAACTCTTCCTTGTAAATTTAGTTTTCCATTAATTTTAGTACATTTCTTGTAAATTTTATGATTTTTTTCCTCATATTTGTAATGTCTTTGTCACACGTGGCTCTAGGGAGCCACGCAATAAGAGAGCCAAGGACGAGCCAGTCAGTTGTGATGTTTATTAATGACAGGGGTAAGGGATGAGGAAAGCACAAATGCTCATACATAGTAACATACGCAAGCAGTACAGCACCAGAGTTAACAATTGGCACCGGGCGAAGGGGTAACAGCATGAAAACTCACAGCGGGAACACTCACGGGTTTAGCAGCCAGAGAGCTGGCACTGGCATAGGAGTCCAGTACTCAGATACTCATATAAGGTGATACACCCAAGTGATACAATAAGCAGCAGCGGGCTAGCACCGGACAAGGGGGTACAGAGGCACAACAGCTCCTTACTGGGTAACACTTACAGGTAAAGCTGCAGATGAGTCAAGGGCTGGAACCGGACGAAGGGACTCCAGCCTGGCAGTGCTTATGTCGCAGCCCCGAATGATCGAAGCTGCTCCTCTTTATACTCATTAGCAGCGCCCCAGCTGATGAGGATTAATTGGCCCCAGCTGTCCCGTGACACTGACAGCTGGGAACCAGCTGAGGCGCTGCCCAATGAGAGGCAGGGATAAAAGGAGCATGGGCTGAGCGCCGAGCCGGCGTCTCACCCCATGGTGACAGAGCCTCCCCCTCACGGTCGGGCTCCCGAACGACAAGGAACATCCCAGCCCCCCCCACCACCACCACCTAGGGTGGGCGGAAGGGAGGCAGGACCGGAGGGGAAGATGCAAGGGGAAGGACAAAAAAAAACAATAGACCAATGTAGGGCAGCAGGGCAGAGAAAAAACCCCCAAATACAATACCCTACATCACAGGGAAAAAGATTAACCCAGAGCACAGTTGGGGAGAAAACTGAGTTAGGACACAGGTAGGGAAAATACTAAATATGACTACAGACAACACAC
The DNA here is from genome assembly GCA_020510985.1 of Pholidichthys leucotaenia. NCBI lineage: Eukaryota > Metazoa > Chordata > Actinopteri > Cichliformes > Pholidichthyidae > Pholidichthys > Pholidichthys leucotaenia. The sequence goes on along the minus strand of CM035843.1, from coordinate 79,417,685 downwards.
AAATAATGTGTAGATCGGGGCAAAGAAAGAAAACCAAAAACCCACCAAAAAGGTGGCAGGAATGAATAAAGCAATCACAGAGTATGGTTAAGGGGAACAAAACACACTACTCCATAATGCACCAACAAGACAAAGGTCAGGACAAAAAATGATGAAAAACGCTGTGCATGGATAATAAAGAAAACAAAATACACAGCACTGAATATATAAAAGATCACCTAAAGAAACAGAGGTGACAAGGACAAATGGGTAACAATGAAGTACGGTTAAGTGGGAACGAAACACATTACTTCAAACAATAACACACACAGTCAGTGTTAAAGTCGGGGCTAGGGAAGGCCCCCCACGAGGATAATAAGACAGAATGGGGTGATCACAGAGTATGGTTGAACAGGAAACCACACGCATACTCCATGATGCACCGACGAGGCCAAGGCTAAGGTAAGGGTGAATGAAAACGCTGAGTAAAGATAAGAAAATGCAATACACAGCTCAATACATAAGGTGAGTCACCAAGAGGAAAAAAAAGGTGACAGGGTAACAGGATAACAATAAGATAAAAATGCTGAGTATGGTTAATAAAAAAAACACAACACACAGCACAAAAACATATATATTCCCCTAATGGACAAAGAAACTACACCCGAGTGACCTCAATAATAAAAGAAGTAAAGGACACCCGAGGAGACGGCAGGCAGAGTCCAAAACGGCCGGAATTGTTCTTGTAATCTCCCCGCCCATTGTCCAGTTGGCAACCCGGGGAAGAGACAATGTTCAGGCGGCCAAGTCCAAACCCAAGTTCCAAGAAACTAGGCCACCGGTAGCCGTGCCAGGCCAACCAGCAACAATACAGTTCGTCGGGAGGTTGGACCAGCTTGCCGAACCAGAAGACTTGCAGGTCGAGCCGTCGACCCGCGTCACTCAACCACCAGGACCGTTGAGACGGGTGAAGGGTCAGAGCGGACCCCGGAGGAAGAGGCTTAGGGGAGAGCCGATGATGAGGTAGACAAGCGTCAGGCTGCAGGGGAACAGCCACCTCCCCACTGGACCTGGACAACACTGGGGTGGCACCCGCGTCGGACCCCGATTGGGTCTTAGGCGAACCCACGCTGAACGCCGCTGGAGCAGCACCCGCGTCCGACCCCGATTGGGTCTCGGGCGAATCCACGTCGAGCACCACTGGAGCAGCACTCACGACGGACCCCGACTGGGTCGGCACCGCACCAGAACCAACTACCAACACTGAACCTGGACCCCACAGCACCACGAGGAACGGCAACTCCTCGCCGGCGACCCTGGAAGAAGGCTCAGAAGAGAAAACAGAACCGGGGTCAGGATCACCGGCAGTGCCAGAACCCAGCGGAACGAGCTCGGATGCAGTGGGCGGCTGCACCCGGCTCAACCCCCCTAGAGACAGGCTAAAGTGCTCAGAGAAATAGAGCGAGAAAAGAGAGAGGAGCACTCGCCTGATCTTGGGTTCCGACGCCGTCCAGGACTGCGAAGATCCAGGATCCGTTGTCCGGAGGTCGTTGTCAGGCTCCCATTCGGCTGCGTCGGGCCCCGCAGCCAGGACAATGGTCAGCGCAGCTTGAGGTTCCTCCAGCGCAGGTAGCCACGCCGACAGTCCACGCGGCGTGATGGTAGGAGAACCTCGTCCTGCTGGACCGAACCGCACCTCCGTGGAGACCCGGGGACGCTTGGTCGTCAGTGCAGACTCCACACAGCAGTCGGTCTTCCTCCTCCGCCCACAACGTAGCTGCGGAACCGCAGGCCCTCTCCTCGTCCCACCACGTTGACCCGGAGCCGGGGAGCGCTCGGCGGAGAGAGACACAGAGGATGCAGGATTAAAGGCACAGGTTACAGCAGGTGGTGGGAGTTCAGGGAGCTGCGAACCCCGAACTCCACCTCCAGGAGTGTGACAGAGCAAATCATTAAACTGATGTAAATAAACTGAGACTTGCCTGCCTCCTGGAGGTTGGGTGGAGCCTGCTGTGGTGAACATTGCTTCCTCCTCTCCCCGCCAGGCGATAACAGAGGACCCCCTGGGAAATCGTCTGGGGACCGCTCGCGTTGTCTCCAGGAGAGGGCTCACCAGGCCGGGATTCCAGGCACACACAGCAGTCGGGGACCGCGTCGAGAAGGAGGGGGTAACAGCCGGGGTGAGCCAGCCCGAATGCCCTGGAGTGACAGCGGGGGAATGAGGCTCAGGGAACGAGGCTGTAAAATCTCCACACTGACGAGGCAAAAAGGTGACAGCTGCATGGGAGGAGAGGTCCTGGTGGGAGCCCAGAACTGGATCCGGATGGGGTTCATGCTGAGGTGACTTGGCGAAGTGATGACGGCTATTCCCAGGGGACGAAGCGAGGGGGGAACCCAGGAATCGCCGCTCCTGAGCAGAGACCGAGGCGAGGAAGGCGTTGAGCTTGGGAAAGCTTCGCTGCCCTGGAGTCCTCTCCACCAGTCTCACTGCCGCCGCCACGTGCCTGCAGATGGTGAATGGATGCTCAGCGGGGATCGCGTCAGCCGCTCGGTCCCAGACGTAACTGCTGTCAGCTGCGGCTCCATGGGGGGAATCCCGAGTGACGTGGTGCAGAACGGGGGAAGCCCTCTGGGTGGCGCGAACTCCCGGGCTGGAATGACAGCAGGAACGGGGTCCCGAAGCGGGGGGCAACATCATCCACTTCGGCGTTCTGCTGGGGTTTCCATCCAACCCGCGGAGCTTCTCTCGCTGTGTGTCCATGGCGTCAATCCTGGCACTGACCTCAAGATGGAATAAGGAGCGAGTGTAACTGTCCAGGAGATCCTCAGCATGGCCCGGATGCCAGCGTCTCGCGTTGGAGACGTCGTGCAGGGTGAAGAGCGTCCTGTCGACAGCCCCCAGGATGGACCTCAGCTCATCGCCCTGGCGTCGGAGGTGACTCCTGGGAAACGGCGTGCTAACGGCGCTAACACCCGGACAGGAAGGTACAAGTCCAAACCATTTACGGCCACCGGCAACTCGTTCTGGCTGTGACATACTGTCACACGTGGCTCTAGGGAGCCACGCAATAAGAGAGCCAAGGGCGAGCCAGTCAGTTGTGATGTTTATTAGTGACAGGGGTAAGGGATGAGGAAAGCACAAATGCTCATACATAGTAACATACGCGAGCAGTACAGCACCAGAGTTAACAATTGGCACCGGGCGAAGGGGTAACAGCATGAAAACTCACAGCGGGAACACTCACGGGTTTAGCAGCCAGAGAGCTGGCACTGGCATAGGAGTCCAGTACTCAGATACTCATATAAGGTGATACACCCAAGTGATACAATAAGCAGCAGCGGGCTAGCACCGGACAAGGGGGTACAGAGGCACAACAGCTCCTTACCGGGTAACACTTACAGGTAAAGCTGCAGAGTGTGGCGGTTTGATTTAACCCCCACACAGATGAGTCAAGGGCTGGAACCGGACGAAGGGACTCCAGCCTAGCAGTGCTTATGTCGCAGCCCCGAATGATCGAAGCTGCTCCTCTTTATACTCATTAGCAGCGCCCCAGCTGATGAGGATTAATTGGCCCCAGCCGTCCCGTGACACTGACAGCTGGGAACCAGCTGAGGCGCTGCCCAATGAGAGGCAGGGATAAAAGGAGCATGGGCTGAGCGCCGAGCTGGCGTCTCACCCCATGGTGACAGTCTTGGGTAGCTTTCATCTTTTTTCATACACTGCAAATTTAGTCATCTAAGTATGTGACAGTTTAGGTAAAATTTAGACTTTTGCTGTAATGCTTTAATGTTTTTATGTAAAACACTTTGAATTGTCTTGTACACGAAATGTGCTATACAAATAAACTTGCCTTGCCTTGCCTTGCCTTTATCATCAAGTTCCTATTTTTTCTCTTGTAAATTTGTGAACCTTTTCTTCTAAATTAATTTGGTATTAAAATCAGAAATGAGGGAGGGCATATTTAAATACTGCATTTGAAACCTAAATACTAGTTTAATTAAGGAATATTCAGATAATCAGATATTTAGTACAGCCCTAACTGATAGACCTTTATTTTTGTATTAATCCACATTGTAAACAATATTCTACTGCATTTCAAAACATGAGAATATCATGATTCATAAATTAATTCAAAGAACTAAGTCATTATAATCATACTTTAAAATAAATGCTTCAAATTGGTAAATTATTTGCATGATAAATATAGGAAATTATGAAGTTTAACTTTTAAAACAAAATTATGCCAAAAACATGCATGTTAGGTTAATTGGCATCAAAAAACTGGGAATTCTAAATTGTCCTTAGGTATGACTGTGAGAGTGAATGGTTGTCTGTCTCTCTGTGTTGGCCCTGCGATGGACTGGTGATCTGTCCAGGGTGTACTCTGCCTCTCACCCAAAGATGCTGGGATAGGCTCCAGCCCCCCACCCCACCACCCCCACCGCAACCCAAAAAGGATTAAGCGGAAGAAGATGGATGGATGAATGGATATTAAAATATAACTGTTTCACAGAATTCTATTTTTTAAGATGCACTCGTATAGTTCAGAACATCTGGTTTTTATGTACAGGAGAACATCTATCACTTTATGTCTGTTTTCTACTGCAATAATACTTTATTAAAAAGATATTCAACACCATTATTCCCCAGAGACTGATGGAGAAATTACTCCTTCTCGGTCTGAACACCGCCACATGTCTCTGGATCCTGGATTTTCTGACTGAGAGACCTCAGTCTGTCCGGGTTGGAAACAACATCTCCAAGTCTGTCACGCTGAGTACCGGATCCCCTCAAGGCTGTGTACTCAGTCCACTGTTGTTTACACTTCTAACACATGACTGTGTATCCAGACACGAGGGGAACCAGATTATTAAGTTTGCAGATGACACCACGGTGGTGGGACTTATCCAGAGGGATGAGGAATCAATGTACAGGGAAGAAGTGAGAGACCTGGAGGGCTGGGGCAGGGAGAACATTCTGGTGCTCAACGTGGACAAAACGAAGGAGATGATTATCGACTTCCGGCGGTCGCAGCCTGAGCACGCCCCCCTCAGCATCGGCGGCCGTTTAGTGGAGAGAGTAGAGAACATCAAGTTCCTCGGAGTGCAGATCTCACAGGACCTGACCTGGAGCAAGAATTCCTTGGAGATCAGGAAGCGGGCTCAGCAGAGACTGCACTTCTTGAGGAAACTCAAACAGGCCTCTCTCCCCATCTGCATCCTCAGGACCTTCTACAGAGGTGTGGTGGAGAGTGTTCTGACGTACTGCATTGCTACATGGTACTCCAGCTGCAGTATGTCAGACAAAAAAGCCCTGCAGAGGATAGTCAAGGGGGCGGAGAGGGTAATTGGAGTCTCCCTCCCCTCTGTCCAAGAACTTTTTCAGAACCGTTGTAGGAACAGGGCACTAAACATTGTCAAGGACCATTCTCACCCTCTGCATAAACACTTTGAACTTCTTCCATCTGGTAAACGATTCCGGAGCATCAGAGGCAGAACCACCAGACTAATCAACAGCTTCCTTCCACAAGCTGTCAGGATGCTGAACAGTTGACCTGGAATCTCTCATACACACTACTGCACCTACGGTCATTTTGTATATTATAGTTAGTTATTCTTCTTTTTCCCCAAGTATGTCTCAGGGATGTGTGAATGGATGGGGGGGTGGGGGTGGGGGGGAGCTATGTGGGAATGTGTCTTAAATCATGCTGCTTCTTATATGGATGCCGAGAGAAACGCAATTTCATCTTGCCTGCACTACAGTTGTATGTACAGCAATATGACAATAAAGTTTGATTTGATTTGATTTTTGATTTGATATTGTGGAGGTAATAGAACAGGTGAGAAGGCAACGAGCTGGAAGGGTACAAGGTTTTATTCTTCCAGCATACTGAAACACGCTTCGTAGCTCGTTTGAGCTACTGCACTGCTGAGGCATGTGTAACCATCTCTTTTATACAGGTTATACTGACAGAGAGAATGCATGGCACATTAGCATAGAGATCGTTCTCTAATAACATCAGTCACAACATATCATTAGCATGACATCAGCTGGCGCCCTGATGTCCTCTCCGTCCTCAGGGGCGCATATATAACAGTCCAGTCATTAGCATGATATTGGATTAGATTTAGATTAGATTCAACTTTATTGTCATTACACATGTATGAATACAAGGTAACAAAACACAGTTTAGCATCCAATCAGAAGTGCAAAGGACAGCAGTGCAGTATATACGGTAATTAACAGTATGTGCAATTTAAGCAAATATATGCAAATATATGCAGCAGTGCAGAAAGTTAAGAGTACTGTTATGTGCAAATAATGTGCAATAAGTTAGATGTAGTTATGCAGTTATGTACAGGTGAGGATGGTAAGAGATGATGGTAAGAGAGTCAGCGGGGAACTAAGTTCAATAATGTGACAGCTGTTGGAAAGAAACTGTTCCTAAACCTGCTGGTTCTAGTCCGAAGGCTTCCGAAACATCTTCTGGAGGGGAGAAGCTGGAACAGTCCATGAGCAGGATGGTTGGAGTCCCTAAGAATGCTGCGTGCCCGGCGCAGACATCTTTTCCTGTAGACGTCCTCTATAACTGGAAGTGGAGTCCCTGTGATGCGTTGGGCGGTTTTCACCACCCGCTGCAGCGCCTTGCGGTCAGCAACAGAGCAGCTCCCATACCAGACTGTGATACAGTATATAATGATAATAATGATATAATGATATCAGTTGGCACCCGGATGTCCTCTCCGTCCTTGGGGGGTGCATACATAACAGTCCAGTCTGATTGCCCCCCGGGGCTCTCTGTCCGTATGTCAATTGTCCTCCTTTTCCTCCAGCCCTGATGGGTGTGAGATAATGTCCGTCCGCAGTGTGCTGGGTCACCACACAGCCCCCCCCCCCCCCCGAACACACAGTCCAGTCGGTGCCCATGGAAGCTGCAGCGGGGATTGCCGCTCCGATAGGACTGTCCTGCTGTAGAGGAGTGTCGGAGGGCATGTCAGTCCGTGGGGGGAATGGGGGTGTGGTGAAAAACAGTCTGCTCCACTCCGAGTTGCAACACGTTGAACAGCCATGGATCGTGGGCGCACGGGGCCTGTGCACGTTGAGCTGAAGGAACGAAGTTGGTGATCGGCCGGTCTCTGGGGCAGGGATGCGGGCATAGTGATGTGGAGGACAAGGGGGAGGTGGGTGGGGATCTATGGAGTGCCGGCCCGGGACGTCAAAAGTGTCTGGGCCATGCAAAAATTGCGTGAGGATCAGTCATGGGTGAGGGACTTTCCCGGTAAACCTGATGGTGATCTGCAGCGGCTGTGAAAAAAAAATTAGTCTCTGACTTCTCGTGCAGGCGCAGTCCTGCGAGGATGAGGGGAAGGCAAACGTCCAAATTCCCCGAGGATGTGTAATGGCAGTGAAACAACTGAAGCCGTGTGAGGGACTTGGCGGTTTTGCTTTAGGTGCGGGAGCAGCCCTAAAGGCATCGGAGAAAGCAATTGGCTAAATTCCCGTTGTGCGCCGCGGCTGAGAAACCCATACAAAGTCCTGTGTGCAGGCTGCACAGCTGCTTTAGGTGCGAGGACAGCCCTAAAGGTTCAGAGGATGGCAAACGGCTGTGGACCCCAGGATGTGCAGCAGCGGAAGACGATGTACAGTATAAGTCAATGGAGCTGGTTTGTCCCTGGTGCGTGGCGCACGCTGTGGCCACTTAGCTTCCAGTTGCGCTGTCCTCATAATCCTGCGGTGTGCGCGGGGTCTTCTGTGCGCAGAAAGTCCGCTGTCGGGAGGTGAGTCAGGGTCGGGGAGCTTGATGGAAATCAACGCAGATGGCACCGATGATCTTCCCCGTTCAGGCTGTTTCCTTCGGTTTGCTCGTGTCGCCGATCATGGTGTGTCTCTTCCCAGTGCTGCCTGCTCCGGCGAGTGCGCTTCGGCGTGGATGAAAAGGGAGTCCACAGTACGGCCACGGGGGAGATAGTCCATTTCCCGTTAGGTCACCAGTGTGGAGAAAATGGCATAGTCGAGAGACGCACCATGCACAACCAGGGTCACCAATGTGGAGGGAATAGAACAGGTGAGAAGGCAACAAGCTGGAAGGTTACAAGGTTTTATTCCTCCAACATACTGAAACACACTTCATAGCTCGCGTGAGCTACTGCGCTGCTGAGGCATGTGTAACCATCTCTTTTATACAGGTTATACTGACAGAGAGAATGCATGGCACATTAACATAGTGATCGTTCTCTTAATAACATCAGTCACTACATATCATTAGCATGACATCAGCTGGCGCCCGGATGTCCTCTCCGTCCTCGGGGGGCGAATACATAACAGTCCAGTCTGATTGCCCCCCGGGGCTCTCTCTGTCCATATGTCAATTGTCCTCCTTTTCCTCCAGCCCTGATGGGTGTCAGATAATGTCCGTCCGCAGTGTGCTGGGTCACCACAATATTACTGTAAATTACTTTTCTTTAATTAATAAAGCCTATATAATTTATGCTGTATGTTCTCTACCTGTCCTCTCTGTCCAGTGGCCTCCTCCTGGTCCTGGCTAATTGCTGGCTCTGAGTAACCAGGGGGGTTGGGTTTTTTTGCTGCCCAGATGCTACAAAAACATTTAGTAAAGCTGTTATTTTACTGCAAACACAGGCCATAAATTAACATTTTCTAAGTAAAATTCTGTGATGTTTTACTGGGCCAAATATTATTTCATTTCACTTGGCATTTTTCTTGGTCGCAGCGTCATTATCCAAAGCCTTCTTTAAATAAATAAAAAAAAAATTCTTGCCTTTTCTGCTCCACTGAGTCTTGTTTTTTCCTTCCATGTTAGGAGTTGCAGCGCTGCTGCTGAACTGTATAGGGACTGACTGATTACGGTGGGGAAGGGGGAATTCCTGCAGGGAGAAGAACATTTTCACCCATTTTCATACATCCAGAGACTGTGGTGCAGTGTCTCCGGTGTAGATTGTGAAACGTCATGTGTACTTTTACCACACGTTCCATCCATCCATCCATCCATCTTCTACCGCTTTTCCGGAGGTCCGGGTCGCGGAGGCAGCAGTTCAAGCAGAGAAGCCCAGACTTCCCTCTCCCCAGCCACCTGCTCCAGCTCTTCAGAGGGGATACCAAGGCGTTCCCAGACCAGCTGGGAGACATAGTCTCTCCACCGAGTCCTGGGTCTGCCCCGGGGTCTCCTCCCAGTGGGACGTGCCTGAAACACCTCAAGTGGGAGGCGTCCAGGAGGCATCCTAATCAGATGCCCATACCACCTCAACTGACTCCTTTCAATGTGGAGGAGCAGCGGTTCTACTCTGAGCCTCTCCCAGATGACTGAGCTCCTCACCCTATCTCTGAGGGTGAGTCCAGTAATCCTACGGAGAAAGCTCATTTCAGCCGCTTGTATCCGCGATCTCGTTCTTTCGGTCATTACCCAAAGCTCGTGACCATAGGTGAGAGTAGGAACGTAGATTGACTGGTAAATCGACAGCTTTGCCTTGGAACTAAGCTCCCTCTTCACCACAACAGACCGGTACAACGTCCGCATCACTGCAGATGCTGCTCCAATCCGTCTGTCAATCTCTCGCTCCATTTTCCCCTCACTCATGAACAAGACCCCAAGATACTTAAACTCCTCCACTTGGGGCAGGAGCCTGTCCCCAACCCGGAGAGGACAATCCACCTTTTTCCGGCTGAGGACCATGGACTCGGACTTGGAGGTGTTGATTCTCATCCCAGCCGCTTCACACTCAGCGGCAAACCGTCCCAGCAAGAGCTGTAGGTCATTGCTGGATGAAGCCAACAGGACAACATCATCTGCAAACAACAGAGATGAGATCCTGTGGTCACCAAGCATGACACCCTCCATTCCCTGGCTGCACCTAGAAATCCTGTCCATAAAAATAATGAACAGGATCGGTGACAAAGGGCAGCCCTGGCGGAGTCCAACTCTCACTGGGAATGACTCCGACCGAGTGTTGGCAATACAAACCAAACTCTCACAACGGTCGTACAGAGACCGAATAGCTCGTAACAACAAGTCCGATACCCCATACTCCCGAAGCACCCCCCACAAAAATCCACAAGGGACGCGGTCAAATGCCTTCTCCAAGTCCACAAAACACATGTAAACTGGTTGGGCAAACTCCCACGAACCCTCAAGAATTCTCGAGAGGGTAAAGAGCTGGTCCGATGCGCCACGGCCAGGACGAAAACCACATTGCTCCTCCTGAATCCGAGGTTCGACCAACGGCCAGACTCTCCTCTCCAGTACCTTGGCATAGACCTTCCCAGGGAGGCTGAGGAGTGTGATCCCTCTAAAGTTGGAGCACACCCTCCAGTCCCCTTTTTTGAAGAGAGGAACCACCACCCCGGTTTGCCATGCCAAAGGCACTGCCCCCGACCTCCATGCAATGTTGCAGAGGCGCATCAACCATGACAACCCAACAACATCCAGGGCCTTGAGGTACTCAGGGTGAATCTCGTCCACCCCCGGGGCCCAGCCACCAAGGAGATTTTTAACCACCTTGGCGACCTCAGCCCCTGTGATAGGCGAGTCATCCCCCTCGTCCCCAAACCCTGCTTCCTCTGTGGAAGGCGTATCAGTGGGATTGAGGAGATCCTCGAAGTATTCCTTCCACCGCTCGACGATATCCCCAGTTGAAGTCAACAGTGTCCCATCTGCACCATACACAGTGTGGATGGGGAGCTGCTTTCCCCTCCTGAGCCACCGAACAGTTTGCCAGAATCTCTTTGAAGCCGACCGAAAGTCTTGTTCCATGGCCTCACCGAACTCCTCCCATACCCGGGTTTTTGCTTCAGCAACCACCCGAGCTGCACTCCGCTTGGCCTGCCGGTACACCTCAGCTGCTTCGGGAGTCCCACAAGCCAACCAAGCTTGATAGGACTCCTTCTTCAGCTTAATGGCCTCCCTCACCACTGGTGTCCACCACTTGGTTCGGGGGTTGCCACCACGAGATGCACCGACCACCTTGCAGCCGCAGCTCTGGGCCGCCGCTTCAACAACAGAGGTGGAGAACATGGCCCATTCAGACTCCATGTCTCCAGACTCCCTCGGAATGTGGGTGAAGTTCTTCCGGAGGTGGGAGTTGAAGACCTCCCGGACAGGGGCCTCAGCCAGACGCTCCCAGCACACCCTCACTATACGTTTGGGTCTACCAGGTCTGAATGGCTTCCTCCCCTGCCATCGGCTCCAACTCACCACCAGGTGGTGATCAGTTGACAGCTCTGCACCTCTCTTTACTCGGGTGTCCAAGACATACGGTCGCAGGTCTGATGATACGATAACAAAATCAATCATCGACCTGCGACCTAGGGTGTCCTGGTGCCAGGTGCACATATGGACACCCTTATGCTTGAACATGGTGTTCGTTATGGACAGACTGTGGTTAGCACAGAAGTCCAATAACTGAACACCACTCGGGTTCAGATTGGGCAGGCCGTTCCTCCCAATCACCCCCCTCCAGGTTTCATTGTCGTTGCCCACGTGCGCATTGAAGTCCCCCAGTAGGACAATGGAGTCTCCAGGAGGAGCACCCTCCAGCACCCCAGTCACAGACTCCAAAAAGGGTGGGTACTCTGAAACATCATTTGGTGCATAGGCACAAATGATGGTCAGGACCCGTTTCCCAACCCGAAGGTGCAGGGAAGCAACCCTTTCGTCCACCGGGGAAAACTCTAATATAGAGGCAGCAAGGTGGGGCGATACAAGAATACCCACCCCTGCTCGTCGCCTCTCGCCCGGGGCAACTCCAGAAAAGGCCAAGCTCCAGCCCCTCTCCAGGAAACTGGTTCCGGAACCGGAGCTGTGTATTGAGGTGAGGCCGACTACATCTAGCCGGTATCGCTCAACCTCGTACACCAGCTCAGGCTCCTTCCCCACCAGAGAGGTGACATTCCACGTACCAAAAGCCAGTTTAGAAAGCTTGGGATCAGTCCGCCAAGGTCTCCGCCTTTGACCGCCACCTAATCCACATAGCACCAGACCCCCATGATCCCTCCTGCAGGTGGTGAACCCACTGGAGGGCGGACCCATGTAACTCCTTCGGGCTGAGCCCGGCCGGGTCCCATGGGTGGAAACCCGGCCACCAGACGCTAGCCTTCGAGCCCCTCCCCCAGGCCTGGCTCCAGGGTGAGGCCCCGTTAACCCCATACCGGGCGGGGTACACTGAATCCTTGATATACAATTTATCATGAGAGTCTGTTGAATCGTTCTTAGTCTGGCCCTTCACCCAGGACCAGTTTGTCTTGGGAGACCCTATCAGAGGCAAATTGCCCCCGGACAACATAGCTCCTGGGATCACTGGGGCACGCAAACCCCCCCACCACGATAAGGTGACGATCCATGAGGATCGTCACCTTATCAGATTAAATTGATAGTTGCTTTTTTTTTCCCCTCACCAGAACACAGGCCCAGTAGTGGACCGGCCCACCGGGAATCTTCCCAACTCTCCCTATGGGCCACTCCAGGCCTGGTGACAACTAAGAGGTAGCTCAAGTGTAATATTGCTTTTATGCAACAGTTTCACAAGCACAGTTTATTAAATGACAGCAACGGTGCCTTGCATGGCAGCAGCCCCTCTGATTCTAGATGTGACTGACATTGTAGACAGGAGAAATGTAATTTCATGCTACTGTATATGCTTGGCTGTATGAACTGAATGATAATAAAGTTGGCTTGCTTTCTTTCTGTAATAGATCAACCTGCTAGTGATAATTTAGCTAGGTGCTCGGAGTCTGTTTGTATTGTATTAGATGGGAGACACTGACAGATAAGGCCAGCTACTATTTAAAGAAACATGCACTAAAATGGGTCATTTTGAGGAAGGCTGCTTAAACTGGGTGGAAACTGGTTCTGCAAAAATTAAAACCTGATGTATTTTGACCAAAGCATGTCACAGACATTTCATTGAGATCTCAGGGAATTGTATCAACATGTAGAAAAAGTCCATTAGAGGTCCATTTTAATCTGACCAAAACGTACTGTAATAAAGGTTGGACAAATCGACGTTAAATTCAATTAATACTTAAAGGTGTACTACATAGTCATCATCATAGCAGTCTGTCGTGGGCAGCAATGACTGTTTCATTTAGGTCTGATCAGATTCCTCCACGCAGCTCTGTCTTTCACCTTCCACTGTCAGGAACTCCTGTGTATATCCAACTTCTTCAAGTTTCTTTTTACAGTATCTTTAAATCTGAGCCTTGGTCTACCCTGATTGCATTTGCCCTCGCATAACTGTGAGTACAGTAACTGCCGAGGGAGACGTTGATGATCCATCCTCTCAACACGTCCGAGCCATCTCAGGTGCACTTGTATTAGCATGTCCTCCACTGGTGGTAGACCAGCTTGTTTCAGCACTTTTATGTTGGTTATCTTGTCTTTCCATAAGATGTTCATTATGGCTCGAAGGTGTATCATCATGTGCGCGTGGAGTTTCTTTACCTGCATCCTGTAGACAGTCCAAGTTTCAGCACCATACAATAGAGTAGCCAGTACTGTCACTCTGTACACTTTGCATTTCACATGAATAATGTGTCGATTGTTCCAGTCTCTCCCTCAAGTTTACTACTACATAATATTTTCATGAAAACAAACGTTAAAAAAATATGAAAACAGATATTTCTTAAAAAAATATACATCAACAAAGTGTTTTGAAATGTGTAGAATTCTCGTCGTCTCCTTGTCTCGTGAGACAATGGGCTGTGCCGGGAGATGTCAATTCACGGTGGGGCAGCATCAACTGTGACTATAGAGTCTGATTCTGGAGTGGCAGTCTTTGTCACAGTAACTGCAGGTGTAAGGTGTTGGCAGCGAGGGTCCTGTAGCTGCTCTTGCTCTCTGTCGCTCCTTTCTGTCGAGTTACTGCTGTTCTCACGGGGCCTCAGCTCTCTTTACGCCTATCCACACTACGTGGTGCCAATTGCCCCAATTGTCTGCAGCTGCTTCCCATGAGTCAGGGTTGATTTCAGCTAACTTCATGTCTCTCTTGCACACATCCTTGTAGCGCAGCATTGGGCAACCAAATGGTCTGGAGCCTAACATGAGCTCAGCATAGAGGATGTCCTTTGGCAGGCGACCGTCCTCCATGCACCAAATGTGGCCGAGCCAGCACAATTGTCTTTGTGACAACATTGTGAACATGCTCGGGGTGTTCACACGCTCAAGGACATCCTTGCTGGACACTCTGTCCTGCCAAGAGATGCCTAAGATGTGTCGCAGGCAGCACAGATGGAAACCGTTTAGGCGGTGTTCCTGTCGGGCATACGTTGTCCAGGTTTCACTGCCGTAGTGCAGGGTGCTGAGCACACAGGCGCAGTACGCCGCCAGCTTGATGTTTGTGGCCAGCTTGGTGTTTGTGGCCAGTTTGGTGTTCTCCTACACTCTTGACGACAGTCTAGACATGGCAGATGTTGCTTTGCCAATGCGCTTATCGATCTCGGCTTCGAGGGACAGATTGCTGGAGATAGTAGAGCCAAGGTAAGTATGATGAATGCATCACAACAATGGACCTGAGGACCTTACCCAGAGTCACCAGTAGTACTGCCGATGTTCCGTTGGGTCTGAAGAGCTCAATGGTCAAATCAGGAAACATCTGATCAATCCGAGAAATGGCATCATCAACGTACTGAGGGGTAACCAACCACTTCCAGGTTGTGGTCCCAGATGACGATGCTTGGCACCTCGCTGACATCCTGACCCATCACATCCGTCTTCTTTAGGCTGATGGTTAAGCCAAATTCCTTGCAGGCATGAGCCAGGCGGTCAACAAACCTCTGCAATCCTTCTTGTGTATGGGAGGCCAGGGCAGCATCATAAGCGAAGAGCATTTCACGCAGCAGCAGCTGACGCTCCTTAGTTTTGGCTGTCAGGCGGGACAGATTAAATAGCTTGCCGTCTGACTGAGTGTGAAGGAGCACTCCATCTTCTGAATTGCTGAAGGCATATGACAGCAGCCGAGAGAAGAAGATGCTGAAGAGTGTAGGGGAAAGGACACAGCCCTGCTTCACGCCACTGTTGATAGGGAATGATGATGATGATGATAGGGAAAGCGGCGGATGATGATCCATCAATTCCATTAAACAACACTGTGCCCTTCATGTCCTTATGGAATGATGACACCACCTTCAGCAGCTTTGGCGGGCATCCTATCCTCTCTAGGAGCATGAAGAGGCCCTTCCTACTCACGAGGTCAAACGCTTTCGTCAAGTCGACGAAGACAATGTGCAGGGGCTGTTTCTGTTCCCTGCACTTCTCCTGCTGCTGTCACAGGGTGAAAATCATGTTGATGGTAGACCGCTGCGCTCTGAAGCCACACTGCGATTCAGGGTAGATCCATTCGGCAAGTTGCTGCAGTCTCTTCAGAGCTACCCGGGCAAATGCTTTCCCCACGATGCTCAACAGAAAGATCCCTTTGTAGTTGTTGCAATCACTGTGATTCCCCTTGTTCTTGTAGAGGGTGACAATGTGTGTGTCGCGCATATCGTGGGGCACTGCTCCTTCTTCCCAGCAATGACAAAGGAGCTCATGGAAGTGATGCAGGAGAGTGGACTTGCCACACTGCAGCACTTCTGCTGGGATGCCATCTCCCCCTGGAGCCTTGCTACGGCCAAGGGAGTAGATGGCCTTGCTCAGCTCTTTCTTTGTTGGTAGTGTGTCAAGCCCCTCCATGACAGGGAGTCTGGGGATGCTGTTGAGTGCTGCTTCTGTCACCACGTTCTCTTTCTAGTAGAGGTCTTGATAGTGCTCTGTCCATCGAGCCATCTGTTTATAGCGATCTGTGACGGTCTCGTCAATGGATGACTTTAGAGGGGCTGTTTTCCTAGCACTAGGTCCGAGGGCTTTTCTCATGCCTTCATAGACTCCTTGTGTGTTCCCGCTGTCCGCAGACTCTTGAATGCTATGACAAAGCTTCAGCCAGTACTGGTTGGTGCAGTATCTAGTGGTTCTCTGAGCGTTGTTCCAAGCTGTTTTCAGAGCAGAGAAGTTCTTGGCTGATGGCTCCCTCTTATAGTTCATCAAGGCATCATGTTTGGCATTAATGACGGGTTGCATCTCTGAAAGACTTGCTTCGTACTAGTCTGGGTTTTGTTGTTTTTTTTCTTGCCAAATGTGGACAATGCTGCACTATTGATGGTATCCCTCAGGAAATTCAATTCTCTCTTCGGCGATCTCAGCTGCTGGCTGGCCCTCCATGGCCTTCTCAATGGCGTCAGCAAACTGAGTGCAGAGGTTGAGGTCGGATGTCATCGAGATGTTAATGCGTGGGAGGCCAGAATGCTTGGAGTGATGGAACTTCTTTGGCTGGAGACGTACTTTGCAGCGCACCAGAGTATGGTCCGTGTCATAGTCCGCACTATGATAGCTACATGTGGTTAGTACTCTCTTTAGCTGGGCTCTCCTGTTGATGATTAAGTCCAGCTGATGCCAGTGATGGGACCTTGGATGTATCCAGGATACTCGGTGATATGGCTTAGTATTGAAGAACGTGTTACTAATACAGAGCTTGTGGTAGGAGCAAAGTTCCAATAGTTTCTGTCCATTCTCGTTCATTATGCAAACACCAAAGTGCCCAATGCAGTCAAGCCAAGACTTACTCAGGACTTCCTTGTTCACCATCTTTCCTACATTGATCCTTCTCTCTCTCATTTTCTTTATTCATCAGTTCTTCAAAGTACTCCTTCCACCTTCTCAACACACTCATCCTTTGTTCGTACATTACCATTTCTGTCCTTAATCAACCTAACCTGCTGTACATTCTTTCCAGCTTGATCTCTCTGTCTAGCCAATCGATACAAGTCCTTTTCTCCTTCCTTAGTGTCCAGCTTCTCATACACCTCACTATTTGACCTTTCCTTTGCCTTTGCCACCTCTCTCTTTGCTATGCGCCTAGATTCCAAATTCTCCTGTCTACTTTCTTCATCTCCCTGACTATCCCAATTTTTCTTTGCTAACTTCTTCCTTTGAATATTTTTCTGTACCTCCTCATTCCACCACTAAGTCTTCTTGTCTTCCTTCCTCTGTCCATTGGATACACCACATACCTTTCTGCCCGTTTCCCTCAATACTTTTGCTGTACTTTCCCAGTCATCTGGTAATTCTTCCCTGCCACCCAGAGCCTGTATCAACTCCTTCCTGAACTCTGTGCAACCTTCTTCTTCTGTAAGTTCCCCCACTTAATCTTTGGCTCTGCCTTCACTGTCTTCCTCTTCTTGCTTTGCAAAGTCATCCTACAGACTATCATCCGATGCTGTCTAGTGGTCTGCCACCACAATGCAGTCTTCTATCTCTTTCAGATTTATCCTTCTGGATAAGCTGTAGTCCACCTGTGTGCACCTTCCTCCACTCTTGTAAGTCACCCTATGTTCCTCTCTCTTCTTGAAGTATGTGTTCAGCACAGCCATTTCCATCCTTTTTGACATGGTTTGCTGACCCAGTGACAAGACACAGACTCCAAATTGATACAATTATGTTTATTAACAACCAGTGTGAATGAATAGTGGTGTGAGTGCTAACTGTAACTGCCGGGAACTGAGCGAGACACCGTACGGCCTGGCAACTCTGGAGACACACAGAGAGAGATGGTTACTGGGCGTTCCAACTGGAGTTAAACCGTTATTGTATAGCTCACTGTGGGAACAGATGGTGAGTTTCTGCGGTTCAGCGTTGCGGCTGTGGCCAGGGAGACAGTGCTCTTCAGATGGTGGAATTGTCCCTACAGGAGAGTGTAGGTGAAGGTGGTGAGGGAAGGAGGCTGGTAAGTCCGCCGCCCGGGAGGAAGAGGAAAAGGCTCCACCACCACGGACTCCGCCTGTGCACAGGGGGTTAGTAGAAAGTGGTAAGTTGTTAATGGAGCTTACGTGGAAGGCTGGTTGGCTCTTTCTGGCGTAGATTAGGGCTGGCTTTGCTGTGGCTCTGGTAACTGAGACAATTAGGCGATGAAGCTCTCCTGGAACACAGTGAGACATCTCCGCACTGCCACTCTGGGCAGCGTGGAAGATATAGGCTCAGCCTAATGAGGATCAGGTGTGCGAGCAGCTGCGGATAATGAGCAGAATGGGCCATGACAGTACTCCCCCCCAATGAGCACCTCTTGGCGGTCGTTCCAGCCTACCTGGATGCGTCCGATGGAACTCCCTGATGAGATCTTTATCAAGCACACAGGCAGGATGCACCCAGGACCTGGCCTCCGGGCCAAAGCCCTCCCAGTCCACCAGGTATTGCAGCCCATGGCCCCAGCAGCGGACATCCAGGATAGCAGTCACACTCCACGCCGGGCTGCTGTCGATCATCCTAGGGGGCGGTGGTGACCTGGAAGGAGAGCACAGGGGGCTGGAAGACACAGGTTTAACTTGCAACACATGAAATGTGGAACATATGCGGAGGGAGGGGGGGAGATCCAGCCGTACCGACACAGGGTTAATGATGCAAGAGATGGCGAACGGCCCAATAAACCACTGCTGCATCTTCCTGCGCTCAGCCTTCAGATTAATGTTCTTTGTAGACAGCCAAACCTGCTGACCCACCTGGTACGCCGGAGCTGGGGTCCTATGATGATTTGCCACAGCAGTATTGCGTTCGGCTGTACGATGAAGCGCGACCCGAGTTGCCCTCCATAGATGACGACAGCGTCTCATGTGTGCCCGCAAAGATGGCACGGCGATGTCGCCCTCCTCCTCGGGAAACAAAGGGGGAGAATACCCAAGAGAGGGTTGAAACTGGGACATGCCTATGGCCGAAGAGACCATTGAATTGTGGGCGTACTCGATCCATGGTAGGAAGGAACTCTACGCCGTCGAATTGGAAAAAGCCACACACCGCAGCGCCGCCTCCAGCTCCTGGTTGGCACGTTCACACTGGCCATTGGACTGTGGATGGTATCCAGATGACAGGCTCACCTTGGCTCCAAGGGTGTCGCAAAAGGACCTCCACACCTGGGAAATAAATTGGGGGCCCCAGTCCGAGACGATGTCTGTGGGGATCCCATGAAGTCTCACCACATGTTGGACCAACAGGTCAGCTGTCTCCTTTGCCGTAGGCAGACCCGGAAGAGGAACAAAATGGGCCACCTTGGAGAATCTGTCCACAAGGGTGAGAACCACGGTGTGATTGTTGGAAGGAGGGAGGCCAGTAACGAAGTCCAACGCCACATGGGACCAGGGTCTGCCAGGAACAGGAAGAGGGTGGAGCAATCCTGCCGGTGGGGACGATGGGGACTTCCCGGTGGCACACTGGGGGCAGGCCCGTATGTACTCCCCGACATCCTTTTGAAGAGAGGGCCACCAGAACGAGCGTTGCAACAACTCCTCCGTGCGTCGTCTTCCAGGATGGCAGGCGAACTTGGATGAGTGGGCCCATTAGATGACTTCACCCCGGACCACCGATGGCACAAACAGCTTCCCCACTGGCCCCACACCTGGGTCCCTCTCCGACTCCTGGGCCCTCAGGACCCTCTCCTTAATTCCCCAAGAGAGGGCACCCACGACACAGGAGGTAGGGAGGATGGGATGGTCTTCAGCCTCCAGGGTGTCCATGATGAATTGCCTGGAGAAGGCGCCTGGTTTCGTATTCTTGGACCCAGGGCAGTAGGTGATAGTAAAGTTGAATCGACCAAAGAAAAGAGACCAGCGGGCTTGACGAGCAGTCAGGCGCTTGGCCGTCCTAAGGTACTCCAAATTGCGATGGTCTGTCCAAACCACGAATGGCTGCGAGGACCCCTCCAGCCAATGGCACCACTCCTCCAGAGCCAGTTTGACGGCCAGCAACTCCCTGTCACCAATGCTATAGTTCCGCTCTGCCGGAGATAGTTGTTTGGAGAAAAAGGCACAAGGCCGGACCTTCCCATCCGTCGGAGAATGTTGAGAAAGAACCGCCCCCACACCGGAATCCGAGGCATCCACTTCCACGAGGCACTGCAGGCTGGGATCCACCTGCACCAGAATCGGCGAATCAGAGAATTGCTTCTTCAGGTCCGCAAAGGCCGCCGCCCCCTCCTCCGACCACCGGAAGGGAACCTTCGTGGATGTAAGGTGCATCAGGGGAAGGGCCAGGCTGCTGTAGTTCTTTATAAATCAGCGGTAGAAATGAACAAATCCCAGGAACTGCTGGAGCTGTTTCCTTGAGGAAGGGACTGGCCACTCCACCACCGCCTTAATTTTGCCAGGGTCTGGAAGGATCTCCTTATGAGAGATAATGAAGCCCAGGAAGGACGTCTTGGACATATGAAACTCACATTTCTCAGCCTTGATGAACAACTGGTTCTCCAATAGCCGCTGAAGAACACATCTCACGTGTACCCAGTGCTCCTGTAAGGAATAGGAGAAGATCAGAATGTCATCCGGGTAAACGAACACAAACTTGTTCAGAAAATCCCTCAGAACATCATTGATGAGGTGTTGAAACACAGCAGGTGCATTGGTCAGGCCGAATGGCATCATCAGATATTCAAAGTGACCACTAGGGGTCTGGAACCCTGTCTTCCACTCGTCCCCCTCACAGATCCGCACCAGATGGTAAGCATTGCTCAGATCCAACTTGGCAAAGCAGGAAGCCCCCTGGAGAGAGTCAAAGGCAGAATTAAGCAATGGGAGGGTGTACTTATCCTTGATAGTAATATTATTCAACTCCCTGAAATCGATGCATGTCTCAATGAGCCATCTTTTTTTCCCACAAAGAAGAACCCCGCCCCCACCGCCGAAGAGGACGAGCGAATGGTGCCAGAGCTCAGGGACTCCTTGATGTACATGTCCATAGCCACCCACTCCGGCAGGGAAAGGCTATACAGCCGGCTAGATGGGAGAGGAGCCCCCAGGCGAAGGTTGATGGCACAATCATACGGTCGGTGGGGGGGAAGGGACAGAGCCCGGGACTTGCTGAACACGGCACCGAGATCATGATATTCAGGAGGCACCTTAGACAAATCGGGAGGGGGATTGGAGGGAGCCCCTAGGGTCACTGAAGGTGAGCACGCTGCTGACTGCAGACAGGCGCTGAGGCAAAATGAGCTCCATGATTTAATACTGCCCGCACTCCAATCAATTGTCAGGTTATGGAGGCGTAGCCAGGGGTAGCCCAGAATGACCGGAGACATCGAGACAGGCAACACAAAGAAGGACAGTTCCTCTCAATGATTCCCAGATACAATAATGGAGACTGGCGCTGTCCGGTGGGATACTGTAGTCATGGGGGCGTTAGACAACGCAATCAGCCAGAGAGGAGACTCAAGGGGAATGCAGCGAAAGCCCAAATGGGTTGCCAGGTCTCTAGACATAAAGCTTTGCTCAGCCCCGGAGTCGATTAAGGCCTGTGTAGGTATCTCTGTGTGTTTGTGTATGAACCTAATGGAAAGAAGAAAACTGGATAGGGGATTAGACCGGGGTACGTCTGTGAGTCCCCCTACTCTAACGCACGGACTCCCCCTTTTGGCCGAAGCTGACACGACCCGACCTCATGCTCCCCGTTCCCGCAATACAGGCACAATCCAAGCTTGCGGCGACACTGTTTCTCTGCCACAGATAGCCTAGAATGCCCCGCCGGTATAGGCTCCGCGGGCGCTGAGGGTTCAGAGGGCGGTAAAGTCAATATAGAGGACTGAGGGGAATGGCGAGATGGTTCCCCGGACCATTCATATTACCTACGTTCCGCCGCTCGCTCCCTCAGTCTATTATCCAGACTAATGGCCAGAGAAATGAGCTCTGATAACCTAGTTGGTTTCTCTAAAGGGGCTAACTCATCCCGAAGGCTAGCACTGAGGCTCCTGATGAAAATACAGCAAAGAGAAGCGTCCTCCCAACCTACTTCAGTAGCTGCCACCCGAAAGTCTACAACATAATCTGCCACCGCCCTAGACCCCTGCCTTAGATTTAATAGGCAGGTGGTGAGAACGCTATCTCGATCGGAATGATCAAACACTTCATTAAATTCACTAATGAATTGGCCAAAAGTGAGACTAGCATAATTTGCCCTAGCCATTACCGCATAAGCCCAAGCTAGTGCTCTCCCCTCCAACAGACTGATAACATAACCGATCTTACTATGGTCGGAAGGGAAATCCTCTGGCACCCGCTGAAACACCACCTCGCATTGCATAACAAACCCCCTGGCTTTGCCCAACTTACCATTGAAATGGCTGGGAGTTGGTATGGGAGTAAGCCGAACAGGAGGAGTCTGCCTGAGCTGGTTAGCTGGAATGCTAGTGGGAGTCGAGGAGCTGCTGGTGACAGGTAAGGCCTGGAAAAAGGGCTGGGAATTAGTTGTCTATCCAACCGTCCTGTGACACGAGTTAGCTGGTTTAGAATGGTCTGCTGCTGATAAACCAATTGATCAATTTGAATTTCCATGCAGTTGACACTGCGCACCAAAGCCCTGTCAGCTGTGTCGTTCTGGCGGAGATGTACTGACATGGTTTGCTGACCCAGTGACAAGACACAGACTCCAAATTGATACAATTATGTTTATTAACAACCAGTGTGAATGAATAGTGGTGTGAGCGCTAACTGGAACTGCCAGGAACTGAGCGAGACACTGTACGGCCTGGCAACCCTGGAGACACACAGAGAGAGATGGTTACTGGGCGTCACAACTGGAGTTAAACCGTTACTGTGTAGCTTACTGTGGGAACAGATGGTGAGTTTCTCCAGTTCAGCGTTGCGGCTGTGGCCAGGCAGACAGTGCTCTTCAGATGGTGGAATTGTCCCGACAGGAGAGTGTAGGTGAAGATGGTGAGGGAAGGAGGCTGGTAAGTCCACCGCCCGGGAGGAAGAGGAAAAGGCTCCGCCGCCACGGACTCCGTCTGTGCACAGGGGATTAGTAGAAAGTGGTAAGTTGTTAATGGAGCTTACGTGGAAGGCTGGTTGGCTCTTTCTGGCGTAGGTGAGGGCTGGCTCGGCTGTGGCTCTGGTAACTGAGACGATTAGGCGATGAAGCTCTCCTGGAGCGCAGTGAGACATCTCCGCACTGCCACTCTGGGCAGCGTGGAAGATATAGGCCCAGCCTAACGAGGATCAGGTGTGCAAGCAGCTGCGGATAATGAGCAGAATGGGCCATGACACTTAAAATCCACAACCATCTGTCCTTCCACATTTGTCTCCTTAAGACCATACCTACCCAGGACCACCTCATCACCTCTGTTCCCTTCACTTACATGTCCATTAAAGTCTGCTCCAATCATCACTCACCCCCCCCCCCCCCCCACACCCCAGGAACACCCTCTACCACTTTATCCAACTTACTCCAGAATTCCTCTTTCTCTTCTACCTGACATCCAACTTGTGGGCCATACACAATGACAACATTCAACATCACACCTTTGACTTCTAGCTTCAAACTCATGATTCTGTCTGACTCCCTCTTTTCTTCCTGAACACTCTTCACATACTCTTCCTTCAAGATTACTCCTACTCCATTTCTCTTCCTATCTACTCCACGGTAGAACAGTTTGAATCCACCTCCAGTGCTCCTAGCCTTGCTTCCCTTCCATCTGGTTTCTTGAACACACAGTATATCTACCTTTCTTCTCTTCATCATATCAGCCAACTCTCTGCTTTTACCAGTCATAGTCCCTACATTTAACCTGCCTACTCTCACCTCCACACTTCTACCTTTCCTTTTCTCTCTCTCCCTCCTAACATGCCTTCCCCCTCTCCTCCTCCTTGATCTTCGACCAACAACAGCCCAATTTCCACCGGCACCCTATTGGTTAACAGCACCAGTGGTGGTCGTTGTTAACCCAGGCCTCAACTGATCTGGTATGAAAGTCTCATTCGTCATGATCCGCATGTTTGATCTGGCAAAGGTTTTACGTCAGATGCCCTTCCTGGCACAACCCTCCCCATTTACCAGGGCTTGGGACCAGCACTAGGAGTACATTGGCTTGTGCACCCCCTGTGGCTCGGTTATACAGTATCTCGCAAAAGTGAGTACACCCCTCACATTTTTGTAACTATTTCATTATATCTTTTCATGGGACAACACTGAAGATACTGTATGTCACTTTACTTTACATTGATACAATGTAGTCAGTGTACAGCTTGTATAACTGTAAATTTGCTGTCCCCTCAAAATAACTCAACACACAGCCATTAATGTGTAAACCGCTGGCAACAAAAGTGAGTACACCCCTACTGAAAATGTCCAAATTGTGCCCAATTAGCCACTTTCCCTCCCCGGTGTCATGTGACTCATTAGTGTTACAAGCTCTCAGGAAAGAATGGGGAGCAGGTGTGTTAAATTTGGTGTTATCGCTCTCACACTCTCTCATACTGGTCACTGGAAGTTCAACATGGTACCTCTTGGCAAAGAACTCCCTGAGGATCTGAAAAAAAGAATTGTTGCTCTACATAAAGATAAAGATAAAAGATAAGATAAAAGGCCTAGGCTATAAGAAGATTGCCAACACCCTGAAACTGAGCTGCAGCACGGTGGCCAAGACAATACAGCAATTTAACGGGACGGGTTCCACTCAGAACAGGCCTCGCCATGGTCAACCAAAGAAGATGAGTGCACATGTTCAGCATCATATCCAGAGGTTGTCTTTTGAAAATAGATGTATGAGTGCTGCCAGCATTGCTGCAGAGGTTGAAGGGGTGGGGGGTCAGCCTGTCAGTGCTCAGCCCATACGCCACACACTGCATCAAACTGGTCTGCATGGCTGTAGTCCCAGAAGGAAGCCCCTTTTAAAGATGATGCACAAGAAAGCCCACAAACAGTTTGCTGAAGACAAGCAGACTAAGGACATGGATTACTGGAACCATGTCCTGTTGTCTGATGAGACCAAGATAAACTTATTTGATTCAGATGGTGTCAAGCGTGTGTGGCGGCAACCGAGTGAGGAGTACAAAGACAAGCGTGTCTTGCCTACAGTCAAGCATGGTAGTGGGAGTGTCATGGTTTGGGGCTGCATGAGTGCTGCCAGCACTGGGGAGTGTTCCGGCCCTTGCCGTTATTTTGTGGTTTTTCTGTGTTCTCTTTGGTGTTTTTTCTTGCTACAGTGAGTCATCATCTTAATAGAGGATCTTCACCAGCGTAGCACGCCACAGCTGCGTGAAAATCACTGGGGATTGGCTGAAACTCGCGCCAACGCCAGGTTAAAACCTCTAGCTGGACCAGGTGACAGTTGGCAGCTTGACAGCAGTAGCACCTCGTGTCGGTCTCCAAAGCAGTGTGCTTTAGATTGGTTAATCTGTTGTTAGTTATTGTGTGATTAATTTATCGTCTGTTATCTTGTGATTAATTTGGTGTTAGTTATTTCTCGTTGTTAGTTACTTTGTGACCTTTTTCCGAAAGGGCTTGTAAATACTCTTGTATATAAAGCGGTTAGACTACATTCTTGTACATGGTCACAGAGCAGAAGGGGTGAGCTGCCTATTTCCTTTTGTCTGTTTTCTCCTGTGTTTGTTAGTGTAGGGAGTCAGGTGCAGGTTGCCTTTTTGTTCTTTTTGGTTTCACATAGAATAGGTAGCACTAATTTGGGGTGAAGATAGGTGGGGAATTAGTCAGTGGTGCAGTTCAGGACACCGTCAGAGTACACCTCCGCTACTAGCCGAGAGCTAGTGAGGAATTCCTCTTTGCCTCAGTGGTAGAGTAAGAGGTTTTCAGATCACAGTGTCATGGGTTCGAGACTCAGCCTGGGATACTAGGAGGTGTGTGTCTACCTTGCCTGAGGGTGAAAGTGATATTGGTCTGTCCACCTTGACTGGGGGGTCAAAACGGACTTTATCATGTGTGATTTGTGATCCCAGGCTGAGGTGGGCAATTCTGGCCTTGGCCTAGAAAGTGGGTGTTAACATTGAGCTACAGTTCATTGAGGGAACCATAAATGTCGACATGTACTGTGACATACTGAAGCAGAGCATGATGTGAAACTGGACCGCAGGGCAGTATTCCAACATGATAACCAACCCAAACACACCTCCAAGATGACTACTGCCTTGCTAAAGAAACTGAGGGTAAAGGTGATGGACTGGCCAAGCATGTCTCCAGACCTAAACCCTGTGGGGCATTCTTAAATGGAAGGCGGAGGAGCACAAGGTCTCTAACACCATGATGTCATCATGGAGGAGTGGAAGAGGATTCCAGTGGCAACCTGTGAAGCTCTAGTGAACTCTATGCCAAAGAGAGTTAAGGCAGTGCTGGAAAATAATGGTGGCCACACAAAATATTGATACTTTGGGCACAATTTGGACATTTTCACTGGGGTGTACTCACTTTTATTGCCAGCGGTTTAGACATTAATGGCTGTGTGTTGTTATTTTCAACCTGTCAACGTTCTGTCAGATCCTGTCAGTAGGTGGATTTCTATGTTTTGGTGCTCTGTTTTTGACTACTTTTTTTTGGCTTCTGAGAACTTCTGAGAACTGAATTTGGATTATGAACTGGACATCCTAGTTTTGACCCCTGCCTGATTTAAGACACCACTAGCGGCATCTACGGACTGGGAAACGAGAGCAGAGCGGAGCGGCCCGCCATTCAGCTAGCTAAACAGCTGTTCATTAGCTGTTTAGTCAACATACATCATCCGGGATCATGGGTCCTAAGAAAGCTCAGCAGACTGAGGAGGTGGACGATATTAAAAGATCGCTCGACTTCTTGGCTGAAGAGATTTCTGCTGTTAAGCTGCAGCAAAAAAATATCCTGGGCCTGCTCGAGGAGGTGAAAGCGCTGCGGATCCAGAACGTCGAGAAGGACAAGAGGCTGGCGTATCTGGAGAGCAGAGTGTCAGACCTGGAGCAGTACACCCGGGTGAACGACGTGATCATCACAGGGCTCCACATTAAACCCCGATCATATGCTCGAGCGGTGGCCGCGGACAGCGGAGGGAGGCTCAATGCGCTGGAAGCCGAATCCACGGAGCAACAAGTGGCGGCCTTCCTGCAGTCCAAAGTAATCCAGGTGGACTGTAACACCACTGAGGCCTGCCACCCTCTGCCCAGGAAAAACAGCAACAAACCAGCTGTCACCATGAGGTTTGTCAATAGAAAACACAAGACTGCGCTGTTAAAACAAGGGAGGAAACTGAAAGGAATGAGCATTTACATGAACGAGCATCTCACAAAAGAAAATGCAGAAATAGCCAGAAAAGCGAGAAAGCAGAAAAAGATTCAAAACACCTGGACATCAAACTGTAAAATATACATCAAATTAAATGGATCACCTGAAGAAGCCAAGGTTATTAACATCCGTAATATTATGGAACTGGACAAATATCAATGAACATTATGAACTGGAGTCGACAGCAACAAGAGACAACTGTAGGACACTGAAGGATTATACTCATCTGCATCAGGACATTTAATTACATGAAACAAAAGATCAACAAACAGGAACAACAGGAACTGAAAGTTTTTGAATATACGGATCACAACCCACAGGACGTAGAATATAACATAGACCATGATAATAATTTATTTAGCTCCATCAATAATAACTGTAGTTACTACACAGATGAACAGTTTAACACAATGGTCACATCTGATTTCAATATTTCTATGATCCACTTCAACAGCAGAAGTCTCTATGCCAACTTTAATAAAATTAAAGATTATTTACATCAGTTTAAAGAGCCATTCAATATTGTGACAATATCAGACGTGACTCAGTGAAAAGAAAGGAGTGGATTTTACCATGGATGGCTATGAATTAAATTATATAAATAGAAAAGTGAAAAAAGGAGGAGGAGTTGCAATTTATGTTGACAAGAGCTTGAAATACAAGGTTGTTGAAAATCTGTCAGTAACTGTGGATGATTTATTTGAATGTATTACAATAGAAATTTGTCTGGACAATGTGAAGAATATGGTAGTGACTAGTGAGCTGTGTATATAGAACACCTGGATCAAACATTGACTTATTTAAGGACTGGATGGAAAAAATGTATGCAAAACTAACTCATAAAGTTATGTTAACTAAGTTATAAAAATAAGTTAACATATATAATAAGATGTAGTAAAAGAGACTATTACAGTAAAGAACTGGAAAAAAACAAAGACAATATTAAAAATACATGGACAATAATCAACAGTATCCTTGGAAATAAAAGCAGAAATACTAGCTACCCAACTAATATTCCAAAAAATAATAAATCGACTCCGAATGTGAATATAGCTTCACCTGCAGATGAATTTAATAATTTTTTTGTTAACATTGGACCTAAACTGGCCCGAGAAATACCCACTACGGTGCCTACAGGTGATACAATATGCAATAACACTGCTGTAAAAGACACCATCTTCATAAAGAACACAGACGAAAGAGAGGTCATTGAAATTGTTAAATCGTTCAAAAGTAAAACATCTACTGACTGCGATGGTATTGACATGCTACTAGTCAAAACTGTTATCGAATGCATAGTGAAACCACTGACGTATATCTGTAACCTGTCTCTCCAATCAGGTATATTTCCCAATGCAATGAAAATAGCTAAAGTAATTCCGATTTACAAGACAGGCGACAGAGGGGAACTCTCCAACTAACGACCAATTTCACTATTACCGCAATTTTCCAAGATACTTGAAAAAATATTCTATGAGAGAATTGACAACTTCATACTGAAGAATGATTTATTGTGTGAGCAGCAATATGGGTTCAGACACAAAAGGACAACAGCATATGCCTTAATGGAATTTACAGAAAAAATATCAACAGCCATTGAAAATAAAGAGTATTCAGTTGGAGTATTCCTGGATCTTAAAAAAGCATTTGATACAGTAGATCACAATCTATTATTAAAGAAACTACAAAATTGTGGTATTAGAGGGGTAGCACTGTCCTGGTTAAGTAGTTACTTAAAGAATAGATATCAGTTTGCATGTGTTAACAGCAAAAACTCAGAGTTACTGAAGGTCACCTGTGGAGTCCCACAGGGTTCAGTTTTGGGACCATTATTATTCAATATGTATATAAATGATATATGTAAAGTTTCAGAAAAAATGGACTTAATATTGTTTGCTGATGACACTAATCTGCTATGCAGTGGAAACAATTTGGAACAACTTCTGGATACACTCGGAAAGGAATTAGGAAAGCTTAAACTGTGGTTTGATTCAAACAAATTAACGCTCAATTTAAGCAAGACAAAATTTATAGTCTTTAACAACCATCACAACTACCCAGTACCCAAACTCAGTGTAAATGGTGTAGAGATTGAAAGGGTATCCGAAACTAAATTCCTTGGAGTAATAATTGATAACAAACTGTGTTGGAAGCCACATATTAATTATATAAAAGGTAAAGTATCCAAATCAATTGCAATATTACACAGAGTGAAAAATTTGCTGAATCAACCCACACTATACACCTTGTA
Organism: Pholidichthys leucotaenia; assembly: GCA_020510985.1. Classification (NCBI taxonomy): domain Eukaryota; kingdom Metazoa; phylum Chordata; class Actinopteri; order Cichliformes; family Pholidichthyidae; genus Pholidichthys; species Pholidichthys leucotaenia. The sequence continues at coordinate 79,388,399 of CM035843.1, read as the reverse complement.
CCATTCATTAATACTCCCATACATGACATATTGTAATGAAGTATGGGGAAATACATATAAAACAAACATATATCCACTCTTTATGCTTCAAAAGAGAGCTATTAGAATAATCAACAAAGCAGCTTACAGGGAACCAACAAACCCACTTTTTCTTAAACAAAAAACTCTCAAGTTGAAAGATCTGATTGACTTTAAAACTGCAATAATAATGTTCAAAGTGAAGAATCTATCACTGCCCGCAAATATCCAAAAGTTGTTCCAAACAAGGGAGAAACGATATCACTTCAGAGGAACATGTATATTTCAAAAGCCTACAGTGAGAACAACCACCAAGCAACACTGTATTTCAGTGCAAGGAGTCAGATTATGGAACGATTTTGGACCTGAATTAAAATCATGTACAAAGCTTGGACAATTTAAACAAAAACTAAAGGAAGAAATACTCCAAACATATTTACAAGACGACATGTAAACTCACATAAGGATTGACATTTCCAGCCTGTGTTGTGTTGTAGCTTAGTTTTTTCTTTTTTTCTTTTTTTCTCTGTGACACTATGTCTAAGATTTGTTTTTGAATAGTAATCCCTTAACTTAGACTAGCTCAGTTTTCTTGTTCTCTCAGTCACATTTTGTCTTAGCCTTGTTTTAAATTGTAATCGCTCTTGTCTTGTTTTCTCTTTTTTCTCCTTTGAATTCTTGGATGGAATATGGGTGGGCAATATAAGCTGCGGCTTCAGCCATCACCCATTTCGGATAACTCACGTGGAATTGTATAGTAGGAGGAGTCTTTGTCTAATTTGACCTTGTTGTTATATTATACAGTTTCTTTTAACCTGTAATGTACTATCTGAAATAAAATTCATTCATTCATTCATTCATTCATTCATGTTCAGCTGTGGGGATTTCAATATAGATCTGATGAATTCAAAACAACATAGTTTGACAGAAGAATTTATCAACACAATGTACAGTATGGGCTTACATCCAACAATTACCAGAACTAGCAGAATCACATCATACAGTGTCACACTAATAGATAACATATTCACAAACATTATGGAAAATAATATCGTGAATGGGCTTTTATTGAATGATATCAGTGACCACCTGGCAATTTTTGTTGTCTATCAATGTGATTATAGGAAGAAAAAGTATACCAAAAATATTAAATATAAAAGAATAAGAACTGAAGAATCTATGTATTTACTGGCAAAGGAATTATTAATACAAGACTGGAAGATAGTTTGTGATGAAAATGATATAAATAAAGCATATGATAAATTTTTATAAATATTTCAATCATTGGGCTGCACGGTGGCGCAGTGGTTAGCACTGTGGCAGCACAGTTTTACCCTCGGCCGGGGGATCGCGGGGACCGTGAGATCGTGGGTTCGATCCCTGCCCCCGACCAACAGTGATCTGTGTGGAGTTTGCATGTTCTCCCCGTGTTTGCGTGGGTTTACTCCGGGATTTCTCTGGTTTCCTCCCACATGCCAAAAACATGCAGGTTAGGGAGTTAAGGGGCGCTTGCGCACGCAGCGACTGGCAGCTGGTGGTTTGTCACCAGACTGCAAAACAAATCTACCTACGGGTACAAAATAAGTAATAAAAAAAAATTGTACAATAAAAACTGTCCTATAAAACAATACAGTGACAGACAACAAAACAAAAATATTCCATGGGTCACCAAAGGGGTTACTAAATGCATGTAAAAAGAAGAATACATTATATAAACAATTCATTAAGTGCAGAACTGTAGAGGCTGAGATCAAATATAAAAGATATAAAAACAAGCTTACTAATATAATGAGGAATTGTAAGAAAGAATACTACAACAGAATATTAGAGGATAATAAAAATAACTTGAGGAATATGGCAAGTACTCAATGGGATTATTAGTAACCGATCTAAGAATGCTAATTATCCAGAATATTTTATTGAAAATGACAATTTGATAAATAATATGGAGGATGTGGTCAGTGGTTTCTATAATTTTTTTGTAAACGTTGGTCCTGAATTAGCAAAATCAATAGTGACAGCAGAAACAAACAACAGTGGTTCTGTAAATGAAATAGAAGATAGAAATCCAAACACAATCTTTCTGGGTGCAGTTACTGAAAAGGAAATTATCGAGACTGTGAGTAAATTTAAGAACAAAAAATCAACTGACTGGAATGAAATTGACATGACAATATAGTGAAAAAAGGAATTGAAGGAACTGTTAAACCACTCACCCACATCTGTAACCTGTCATTTCAAACTGGTAAATTTCCAAACAAAATGAAAATAGCAAAAGTAATACCACTATTCAAAACAGGAGACAGTCATTATTTCACAGATTACAGGCCAGTCTCTTTACTCTCACAATTCTCCAAAATACTTGAAAAAATCTTCACTAAGAGACTGGATGATTTCATTGAAAAACACAACCTCCTTACAGACAGCCAGTATGGTTTTAGAGCAGATAAATCTACATCTTTGGCACTGATCGAACTCATAAAAGAAATTGCTAGTTGTATAGATAAAAAAAAGTTTGCTGTAGGGGTATTTATAGATTTAAAGAAAGCTTTTGACACCATCAACCACAGAATTTTACTGAGGAAATTGGAAAGGTATGAGATAAAAGGGGTTGGACTGAGTTGGGTGGAAAGTTATTTAAGTAATAGACAACAATTTGTACAAATTGGTGAGCACAAATCACCCATCATGGACATCACTTGTGGTGTGCCCCAGGGGTCAGTTTTGGGACCCAAACTCTTTATCTTGTATATAAATGACATACAGTATGCCAAGTATCAAAAATTCTGAAATTTATTTTGTTTGCGGATGACACAAATATCCTTTGCACTGGTGAGAATTTGCAGCAGGTTTTAGAGGTGGTCACAACTGAAATGAAAAGGTTAATGCAGTGGTTCAACAAAAATAAATTATCTCTAAATCTGAAAAAAAAAACAAAGATTATGTTGTTTGGAAATTATAAAATAAATCATGAAATAGTGGTAATGATAGATGAGACCAGAATAGAAACAGTACAGGAAAATAAGTTTTTGGGGGTGACGCTAGACAATAAAATCTGCTGGAAACCTCACATCAGTCACACCCGGGCCAAGCTGGCAAAATGTATAGGGATACTGGGGAAAACAAGACACGTCTTGGACTATAAATCATTGTTCTTACTGTACAATTCACTGTTTCTACCTTATCTTAACTACTGTGTAGAGGTCTGGGGGTTTCTACAGGACCAACCTACAGCCAGTATGCACATTACAAAAAAAAGCTATAAGGATAATAAATAATGTAGGATATAGAGACCATACCAATTCGTTGTTTTTAAAGTCACATGTCATAAAGTTCATGGATTTAGTTAAATTTAAAACAGCACAAGTAATGTACAGGGCAATTAATAATCAACTCCCAACTAATATACAAAAAATATTCAAAAAAAGAGACAATGATTATAATTTGAGAGGAGGCTTAAACTTTACAAAACCTAAGGTACGAACAACTAACTAACCTACACTTATATAGCGCTTTTCTAGTCACAAAGACCACTCAAAGTGCTTTCACTAGTACTAATCCTCTATTCAAAGGGCCTATAGGAAACAGATATCTAGGGACAATTTAGAACAGCCAATTAACCTTACATGCATGTCTTTGGATTGTGGGAGGAAACCGGAGCCCCCAGAGTAAACCCACGCAGCACAGGGAGAACATGCAGACTCCACTCAAAAAGGTTCCAGCCCCTGCCAGCCTGGGGATTAGAACCAGGAACCTTCTAGCTGTAAGGCAACAGTGCTAACCACTGCACCACCATGCTGCCTAAGAAAAGTATATGCATATCTGTCTGTGGGGTGGATTTGTGGAACAGTCTGGAGCTGGAACCGAAACTATGTACAAACAAATCAATTCAAAAATAGGTATAAACATTATTTGCTGCAAGAATATATGTTAGAAGGGTAGTATTTATATGTACGATTCACTATGCTCACTGTGGGACACTATGGAATGGTAGGTGGGACAGTACTGTGTACATCTGTGTTGTTTGGGGCTGGGTTTTGATGTATGAACTGTATGTATGTTGGGATGGATGGGTGTTAATGTTGATATGTACAAAATATAGTTAATTGTTTATTTGGGGTCTTAAATGAGGTAATTTGTATTTATTTCACATGGGTCGTATTTATTTATGGAAAAGAGGAGTTGGAGTTAATAAGTGTTCACTTCTTCCTTCTCCCTTTTGAGCACTGTATACTGTCACTTTATCGCACTTGTCATTTGTTTTGTTTTTTACTTTTTTGTTTGAAATAAAGTATGTATGTATGTATGTATGTATGTATGTATGTATCTATCTATCTATCTATCTATTTTGAGGGGACAGCAAATTTACACTATATTTATATATATATATATAAATAATATATATATACAGTATATATATATATATTTATACAAGCTGTACACTGACTACATTGTATCAAAGTGTCATTGTCAGGCCGCGCCGCTCATCAGCGGCGCCACCTGCTCGCACACCTGTTCATCGTCAGCGGCGAGGGATATAGCCGCCTCGCCCTGAGCTTCGGCCTGAAGCCATCAGACTTCATTCCCCGTCAACGTGACGCAACTCTTTCTTCAGCACGAAGCTGTGCGGTAAGAAACATTTACCTCATCTGCTCCAGTCTGCTCCCCTGTGCACAGGTGGATTCCTTGGCGGCGGACAACTCCGTCCCTCGTCCTTCCTCGCTGCTGCACCGAGCCCTGCAGGTGGCTGTCTCCCGGGTCCCATCCTTGTTGTGCCAGTCATCTGTCCCGAGCAAGTAAGCTTCTCCCTCGCCTATTCTCCTCCTGTGTTGGTGTGTGCCCATCACCCTGTGTCTTTGTGTTCTCTCCTATAGGGTTGCCGGCTGCACGGTCTCCTGCCTCTGTGCCTGAAGCAGACGCCGCCACCAACACATTAACATTCCGCAGACACACACCCATACACCCCTGTTGTTAATAAACGATTTGAACTACTCTGAGCCTGTGTGTGTGCGTCTCCTGAGCCAAACGTTATGTCAGTACGGCTTCAGCAGAGCGGCTCGGCAGACGGCGGGCTCGCACACCGGCTTACCACTCTCGAGGCTCGAGTGGATCAAGTTGTTTATCAGCAACAGGTGATCCTTAATCAATTAGTAAACATAACGAACCGATTGGACCGCCTGGACCCCCAGCAGCCGTTCCCCCCGGCTCGCCAGGGTGACGCGGCTCCTGCTGTTCCAGCGGCCATCCAGCCGGCTCCAGTGGCACCGGCTCGGCTCACACCAATTCCGACCCCCGCCCGCTTTAGCGGAAAGCTCGGCGGAGCACGGGGGTTCATTATGCAGTGTGAGTCCATGTTCCACCGTGTGCCCGGAGATTTTCCCTCGGATCACAGTCGAATTGGTTACATAGGGAATCTTCTGGAGGGGCGCGCGTTAACTTGGACCTACGCCATAATGGCGAAGCCCAGTTACGCCACCCTCACCTACGACCAATTCGTGGGGCGCTTCCTGGAGGTCTTCGACCATTCTCGAACCGAGATGGTCCAAGTCGATCGGCTCCTCGCTCTCCAGCAGGGAAGCCGGTCGGCAGCGGACTATGCGGTCGACTACCGGGTAGCGGCGGAGGAATTGGGCTGGGACGAATGCTCCCTCTGTGGCCTGTTCCTCCGCAGCCTCAATGATGATCTGAGGGATGAACTGGCTGGACGGGATATCCCTGGAACGCTAGCGGAGCTAACTTCCCTAGCCATCAGCTTGGACAACAGGCTGCGCGAGTGCTCCTCAGGACGGAAGTCGTCTACTTCTCGTCCTCTGGGAGCCTCGCTGCGCCTGCCCCAAGCTCGCCCCCTGGCGACGCCGCCACCATCGCGCCCCGAGGAGTCGGAGCCGTTGGTGACGGGCTGGACAAAGCTCTCCCCGGCAGAGAGACAACGCCGCCGTGAGTTGAATCTCTGCATGTATTGCTGAGACAGTCAACACACGGTGGAGCTTTGTCCACAAAAGCCAAACGGCGGGGTCCGCGAGTCACTGTAGGGGGCCTCGCGGACGTCAATCGGTTCAATCCCCTCACTCAATTGAAGCTGCCCATCCGTTTCTGCCACAACCCCACTGGGCATCTCACCCACGCACTGGTGGATTCGGGCGCAGAAGGCAGCTTCATTTCTTAAAGCCTGGCAACCCGTTTGGGCATCCGCTGTCAGGCACTCAAGAATCCCATCTCCCTTGTCAACCTCTCCCGTGCCTCCCTTGGGAGAGTCTCACACCAGACCATCCCCGTCCCGGTCATCGTCTCAGGAAACCACCGGGAGGAGATGACCTTTTATGTCCTACCCAACTCTGTGTCGCCCGTCATCCTGGGGTATCCGTGGCTATGCCTCCACAACCCTGTCCTGGATTGGAAGTCAGCTGGGGTATCGGCATGGAGCACGTTCTGCATGGGCACCTGCCTTCAGTCCGCTGCCTGCTCTCCGTCCGCTTCTCCCCCTGCTACGGACGCTGCACCCCCGGACCTGTCTCTGGTGCCTCCGGAATTTCACGACCTGGGTATGGTGTTCAGCAAGACTAAAGCTATGTCTCTTCCCCCTCATCGGCCCTATGACTGCGCCATCAACCTCCGCCAGGGGGCTCCCTTACCTTCTGGTCGGCTCTATAGCCTGTCAGCGCCGGAGAAGGAGACAATGAACGCCTACCTAAAAGAGTCATTGAGCGCTGGGATAATCCGCCCATCATCGTCACCCGTGGGGGCAGGGTTCTTCTTCGTTGGGAAAAAGGATGGGTCCCTCCGCCCTTGCATAGACTACCGGGCTCTCAACGACATCACTGAGAAGGACCGTTACACCCTGCCCCTCATGGACACTGCTTTCCACTCCCTCCAGGGGGCGACCTGGTTCACCAAGCTGGATCTACGCAGCGCATACCACCTCGTCCGGATCCGGGAGGGAGATGAGTGGAAGACAGCCTTCCGTACCCCGAACGGCCACTTTGAATACCTGGTAATGCCGTTCGGGTTGACCAACGCTCCTGCCGTCTTTCAGCGCCTCATTAATGACGTCCTCCGGGACTTCATCGGCCTTTTCGTGTTCGTCTACCTGGACAATATTCTCATCTTCTCCAGGTCCAGGGACGAGCACCAGGTCCATGTGAGGCGGGTCCTCCAAAGACTGCTGGAGAATCGACTATACGTGAAGGCTGAAAAATGTGAATTTTACGCCAGGACTACATCCTTCCTGGGGTTTATCATCGCCCATGACAAGGTGCTCCCAGACCCAGAGAAGGTGAAGGCGGTGGTGGAATGGCCTACACCTGCGTCCCAGAAGCAGGTGCAACAGTTCGTTGGTTTCGCCAATTTCTACCGCCGCTTTGTCCCCGACTTCAGCTCCATCGTCGGACCACTGACCCGCCTCACGTCCCCTAAGGTCCCATTCCGGTGGACTGAAGAGGTCGCTGCTGCCTTTCAGGCGCTGAAGGCGGAGTTCTCCTCCTCCCGGGTCCTTCGCCAGGTCGACCCCGCGCTGCAGTGCATCGTGGAGGTAGACGCTTCGGACACGGGAGTGGGGGCAGTGCTATCCCAGCGGTCGCCGGACGATGGCGCCAAACGGCCCTGCGCCTTCTTCTCCCGGCGCTTGTCCCCGGTGGAGAGGAACTACGATGTGGGGGACAGGGAGCTCTTGGCCATCAAACTCGCCCTGCAGGAGTGGCGCCACTGGCTAGAGGGGGCGAACCTGCCGTTCGTGGTCCTGACGGACCACAAGAACTTGGAATACCTACGATCTGCCAAGCGCCTGAACGCCCGCCAGGCGCGCTGGTCCTTGTTCTTCGCCAGGTTCCAGTTCTCCATCACCTTCAGGCCTGGCTCCAAGAACGGCCTGCCTGACGCCCTCTCTAGGCAGTTCACCCCCGTGGAGTCGGAGGAAACGCCCCACACCATCCTGCCCAGGTCGTGCGTCGTGGGAGCCATCTCGTGGGACATTGAGATCAAGATCCGGAAGGCGCAGGAAGTGGAACCTGACCCTGGCAGCGGACCAGAGGGGCGGCTGTTCGTGCCATCCGCGGTCCGAGGAGAGGTCATCCACTGGCTGCACACCTCCAAGCTCACCTGTCACCCTGGCACCTCCCGGATGATAGACCTCCTCCAACGGTCCTTTTGATGGCCAGGCCTGCGGAGGGACGCAGCCCGCTACGCCCGGGCCTGCCCAATCTGTGCCACCTGCAAGTCGGGAAATGCCCCTCCAGCGGGTCTGCTCCAGCCCCTGCCCGTCCCTGGCAGGCCCTGGTCGCACATCGCGTTGGATTTCGTCACCAGACTCCCCGTCTCCAACTCCTATGACACCATCCTGACCATTGTGGACCGTTTCTCCAAGGCTGTGCACTTCGTCCCTCTGCGAGGTCTCCCTACTGCCCTGGAGACGGCGGATCTCCTCGTCCAACACGTGGTCAGGCTGCACGGGATTCCGGTGGACGTGGTCTTGGACCGGGGCCCCCAATTTTCATCTGAGGTTTGGAGGTCGTTTTGTAACGCCATCGGAGCCAAGGTGAGCCTCTCCTCCGGCCATCACCCCCAAACCAACGGGCAGTGTGAACGGACTAACCAGGAGCTGGAGGCTGCACTCCGCTGTGTGACCGCATCCAAACCCACGTCCTGGAGTAACCATCTTGCCTGGGTTGAGTACGCCCACAATACCGCTCCCTCTTCTGCTACAGGGATGTCCCCCTTCAAGGCGTCCCTGGGTTATGACCCCCCACTGTTCCCGGTGCAGGAGAGTGAGGTAACTGTCCCCTCAGTTAGGGCGCATCTCAGGCAGTTCCGCTCCATCTGGGCTGCCGCGCGCAATGCGCTTTTACGCACAGCGGAGCGCAACAGGACTGTGGCGGACCGGCACAGAAGACCTGCCCCGGCGTACAGAGTTGGGCAACTTGTCTACATATCTACCCAGGACGTAACTCTAAAAGGCGAGAGGAGGAAGCTGGCACAGCGGTTCATGGGTCCCTACCCCATCACCCGGATCATCAACCCGGTGGCTGTGCGCGTGGCTATTCCCCCCTCCCTCCGCATCCATCCCACCTTCCACGTGTCTAAGGTGAAGCTGGCAGTCACCGACCCCCTTTGCCCTCCTCCTGCTGCGCAACCCGCGCCCCGGATGATTGGTGGCCATCCGGCCTGGTCCGTCGCCTCCATCCTGGACTCCCGGCGCCGGGGTCGTGGGTTGCAGTACTTGGTGGACTGGGAGGGCTATGGGCCCGAGCATCGACAGTGGGTACCCTCGTCGTTCGTGTTGGACCCATCGCTCATCGTGGACTTCCACCGAGCGCACCCAGGAAAGCCATCGCCAGGAGGCGCTGCTAGAGGGGGGAGTACTGTCACGCCGCGCCGCTCATCAGCGGCGCCACCTGCTCGCACACCTGTTCATCGTCAGCGGCGAGGGATATAGCCGCCTCGCCCTGAGCTTCGGCCTGAAGCCGTCAGACTTCATTCCCCGTCAACGTGACGCAACTCTTTCTTCAGCACGAAGCTGTGCGGTAAGAAACATTTACCTCATCTGCTCCAGTCTGCTCCCCTGTGCACAGGTGGATTCCTTGGCGGCGGACAACTCCGTCCCTCGTCCTTCCTCGCTGCTGCACCGAGCCCTGCAGGTGGCTGTCTCCCGGGTCCCGTCCTTGTTGTGCCAGTCATCTGTCCCGAGCAAGTAAGCTTCTCCCTCGCCTATTCTCCTCCTGTGTTGGTGTGTGCCCATCACCCTGTGTCTTTGTGTTCTCTCCCATAGGGTTGCTGGCTGCACGGTCTCCTGCCTCTGTGCCTGAAGCAGACGCCGCCACCAACACATTAACATTCCGCAGACACACACCCATACACCCCTGTTGTTAATAAACGATTTGAACTACTCTGAGCCTGTGTGTGTGCATCTCCTGAGCCGAACGTTATGTCAGTCATGTCTTCAGTGATGTCACATGAAAAGATATAATAAAATATTTACAAAAATGTGAGGGGTGTACTCACTTTTGTGAGACTGTATATTCTATTTAAATGTTTTCATCAAATATTTTCTTTTGATATATTAAGCTAAGAAGAGAATTTATTTTGATTCCATTTGGGGAGCTAATGTAAATGTGTGATTTTATAGACTACTACAGCCCAGCCATGTTGGGGCTGAAGACTGACCAGGAGGTCCTTGGTGAGCTGGTGAAGACCAAAGCCCCTGCTGTAGGACAGCTGATGGCCCAGTACCCCGGCATATGGACTCTGGTGGTGTCACGCTGGTTTATCTGCCTCTACATTGACATACTCCCTATTGAAGTAAGAAAAAATATTACTTTAATGACAGAGACAAATAAAGAAGCTTGACCTTATCACCTAACTCACACTTTCATGTCTACAGACAGTTCTGCGGGTCTGGGATTGCCTTTTCTATGAGGGCTCCAAAGTTCTCTTCCGTGTTGCTCTTACGCTAGTCCTTCACCACCAGACGCAGATCCTGAGAGCGCGATCTTTGCCTGAAGTAGTTGAATGCTTCAAACAGATCACCTCTGGAGCTTTCACTTTAGAATGCCATACCTTCATGCAGGTGAGACAAGCAATGACAGTGAGCGAAAATAAGAATACAAACGTCAGTAAGCTGCTCAGACAGCAAAAATGAATGATATCATGCAGGTCAAATTTTTATTGTCAAGTACTGTAGGATCAAATTTACTTCTCAAGGACTGATTAAGATGAATGGAAAATAATTCTGGGGGTGGGGGTTGGGTGTTCAGTCAAAGTTCCTCTGTTATGCTCATTTTCCACATGTTTACACAGTTCCAAGAGGAGTTAATGGCATTTCTCTGACATGCTTTGGTCAAAAGAACTCAGGGTTTGACTATTACAGTACTGTGGAGAAAGGAATCAGACAAGACCACAGACTGACAACACAGACTTTATTTCTCCTCCATCAAGTAAAACATACTAAATCTGAGTGCCAAAGCGGACTCTTTTATATTCTTTATTCCCGCATCTCTGGCACTCGGGGTAAGCACATTACCATACAAGCTGTAAAACATGCACACACATCCACAGACACATTAACATACACGTTACAAAGCCAGTCTTAATATAATACATTTGCACCCCTGCGTCCTCAGGTGTGAACCTGGCACAGCGGGAGTGAAAGGCACATACTGTATTTGTTTGGCTTTATACACCCTAGCGCTCTGGCGCCCTTAGCTGGCTCTTCTCTCTCCCCTTACCATCTCTGAATATCTTCTCCCCCACTGACCCCCTGTACTGGGTGGAGTGCCATGTTGTATTGTGTACACCACACAGCCCCCCCCCCCCTGCCCCCGTCCCTCCCAAACACCCAGAAGTGACTCTAACCCTCTAGCACCTTGGGCTTGAGCTAGCGCCCGTAATGGATGTAATGTGGAGCCGAAGTGCCTTGCTGTCGAGGTGGGTAGGAGACAAACTCGGTCTCTGGCGAGCAGTCCTGTGGAGGGGGAAAGGGTGGGGAAGGGAAAAGCCTAGTCTCCTGCCAGCAGTTCTCTGTAGGGGTAATACCAACCTGAGGACCCACCGTAGGTGGGCATCCGCACCGGGGAGCTTGAGCCAACACCACCTGTTTGTCTGCCAACACATAAGTGGGCTTAAGCCTGTCAATGCAGACGGTTTCCTTGCCCCCCCCCCCCCAGGTCTAACACAAAGTGTTTTGCCCCTGTTTCCAGCACGCTGAACGGGCCATCGTACGGTGGACGCAGTGGGGTTCTGTGTGCATCGTGCCTGACAAAAACAAATTTGGCATTCTGTAAGCTCTTTGGAACGAAGGTGCAGGGAAAACAATGGTGCGCCGGGCCCGGCACGTTGGCAGCCCCTGTACTGTGAAAAAATTGCTCAGGCAGATTGGTCCCGGGCGCAAGGGTCTCTGGTAAAAATTCCCCGGGGATTCGCAACGGCTGAGAAAAAACGAGTTCTGCAGGGGAAGCTGCCAAATCTTCCTTAGGCATGGAGCACAACCCCAATAGGACCCAAGGCAGGCAGTTGACCCAATTTGCATCCATGAGTGAAGCTCTGAGCACTGCTTTCATCTATCATCTATCAGAGATAAAATCAGTCAGATTCTTCCCACCGTTAACTTAAATGCAGTAACTACTACAATTCCTTCAATTGATATCTGGTTGGATGAGTTTACTCCAGTTGACCTTTTAGAGTTAGATAAAATAATTTCCTCATCCAAGCCTTCAACTTGTCTTTTAGACCCTATTCCTACCAGGTTATTTAAAGAAGTCTCGTGGAGATGAAATAACCAGACCGAACCTTCCGAGCAGATGAACTTTATTTCACTCTCACATCTTCCAGAATGTGACAGGCGCCTTCATGGCTGCTGCGTCATTGGTATGCACTTATAGCGTGCGCCCAATGTCAAGTCAAATTCCTCGTATGTTTATTTTGTAAACATGCTTGGCAATAAAATGATTCTGATTCTGATTCTGAATCAGAACATTAAACTCGTGAAGCAGGGACTCTCTCTTTTATATCCCAAAACTCACACCTTCCTGCTACCTGAGGTCCTGCATTCACCATTCACTCTCCCCAGACAATTCCCCTTATCCCCCAGCCCTTTGATCTCCATGCTCTCTCAGTCTGAGAGGAAAACTACTGAACTCTATAGGATGGGTCCCCCACACCGCCCCCCCCCCCCAGAGTCTCAGACTGGGTGTTAACTCTCCCATCCTCGCGGCTTCAGCTTCTGCCCATAGCTGCTGTAACGGGGGGTCTTCGGCTCCGCGACGCTGCTGTGCCGGTGGGGGGCTCCTGGGGGTGTGTCCGTCTGTGTGGGGACAATGGAGGGGGGGGGGGAGAAACATTCAGCATGCTCGTGTGACTGCTGTGATGAATCATTTACCTGAGGAGCTCTCAGTGGGGGTCTTCCTCGCCAAGGAGCTCGAGTCAACACCAGCTGCTCGTCTGCCACAACAAAGGCGGGCTTAAGCCTGTCTATACAGATTCTCTCCCGGCGACCCCCCAGGTCTAACACAAAATGTTTGTCCCCGGTTTCCAGTACTTTGAACGGGCCATCGTAGGGTGGGCGCAGTGGGGTCCGGTGGGCATCGTGCCTGACAAACACGAACACCACATCCTTCAAGGTTTTTGGCACAAACGCGCGGGGAAAATAGTGGTGGGCAGGGCCAGGGAGCGTCCGTGCGTCTGCGCTATGCTGCGAACGCGGGGACAGATGGGTGTTCGGCTCGAGGTTATCTAGTAAAAACTCCTCAGGGAGCCGCAGGGGCTGCGTAAAAACCGGCTCTGCTGGGGAAGCCATTAAATCCTCTTTCGGTGCGGAATGCAACCCTAATAGAACCCACGGCAACCGGTCCACCCAATTTGCATCTGTAAGCGAAGCCCTGAGCGCTGCTTTCAGTGACCTATGGAAATGCTCGCATAACCCATTGGCCTGTGGGCTGCACGCGGTCGTACAATGAATTGAGACGCCCAGGCTCCAGGCCATTGTGGACCAGAGGTCGGAAACAAACTGCGGGCCCCGATCGGACGTGATGTCCAAAGGGGTGCCAAAACGTGCCACCCATGTTGTTAAAAAGACACGTGCCACGTCTGCGGACGCGGTGGAAGCTAGTGGGACTGCTTTGGGCCATCGCGTGGCGCGGTCCACCACTGTCAGGAGATGCATGAACCCCTGCGATGGCGGGAGGGGCCGACGAGGTACACGTGAACGTGGTCAAACCTCTTAGTCGGAATATGGAACAGCTCAAGAGGGGCCTTTGTGTGCCTGTGCACTTTGGCTCGTTGGCACACTACACAGGCTGCAGCCCACTCTTTCACCTGTTTGCACAGGCTCGGCCAGACAAACTTTGCTGCCACCATTTTGACTGACGCACGTACACCTGGGTGCGCCAGGGAGTGAACCGACTCAAAAACGCGGCGTCACCAAGCGTGTGGTAACAACGGGCACGGGCGGCCCGTGGAGACGTCACAGATTAGGGGGGGCCCCCCCGTCTTGCATAACTCTACTCTCCAGCCTTAACCCTGTTGGTGAAGACTGGAGCGCGCAAACGTCAGTGTTGCCGATCTGCTCTGTGGCCATGGCCGTGTAATCTATTCCCATGTAGACTGGAGCCACTAAGGCGCACGAGAGACAGTCAGCCACCACGTTGAGTTTACCGGCCACATGACGAATGTTGGTCGTAAACTCCAAGATCGTGGCCAGCTGTCTCTGCTGCCGGCCCGACCATGGTTCCGAAACCTTGGCCATTGCATACGTTAGCAGCTTGTGGTCCACGAACGCAGTGAAGGCGTGCCCTTCCAGCCAGAACTGGAAATGGTGTATGGCCAGGTGGAGAGCCAGCAACTCCCTGTCGAACACGTTGTATTTACGCTCATTTTTGCACAAAGACCTGCTTAAAAAGGCGAGTGGCTGCCAAGAACCAGCGACACACTGCTCCACGACGGCCCCCTATGGCCACGTCTGATGCGTCTGTAGTGAGCGCAATCTGAGCTGCCGGGTCTGGGTGCGCCAGCAGTGCAGCGTTCGCCAGAGCTGTTTTAACCTCAGAAAATGCTTGCTCCCGCTCAGGAGTCCAGTCAACTCTGTCCGCCAGCTTCCGTTTCTTAAGCGCGGCGTACAACGGCTGCATGAGCTGGGCTGCACGGGGGAGGAAATGATTGTAGAAGTTCACGATCCCCAAAAACTCCTGCAGCGCCTTGACCGTCTGAGACTGGGAAAAATTTGCCACTGCACGCACCTTATCCGGCAAGGGTATCGCTCCCTCCAGTGAGATGTGGTATCCCAAAAAATCTATCCCCGTCACGCCGAACTGGCATTTCGCCGGGTTGATTATTAACCCGTGCTCCTCCAACCTCTAGAAAACCGTCCTGAGGTGGGCTACGTTTTCGTCCTCGGATGCGCTGGCCACCAGGATGTCATCCAGGTAGACGAACACAAACAGCAGATGGTGCAACACTGCATCCATCATGCGTTGGAATGTCTGTGCCGCGCCTTTTAACCCAAAAGGCATGCATAAAAACTCAAACAGACCAAATGGGGTTATTACTGCCGTTTTAGGTATGTCCTCCACACGCACCGGGACCTGGTGGTAACCACGGACCAGGTCTATCTTAGAAAAAATACATGCCCCGGCGAGGTGAATGGAAAAATCCTGAATATGGGGGATTGGGTAGCAGTCGTGCGCTGTGGCGTTGTTTAATCTGCGGAAATCTCCGCAAGGTCGCCACGATCCCTCGGCCTTAGGGACCATATGTAGTGGAGATGCCCATGGGCTGTTTGATCGTTTGATGATGCCCAGCCTTTCCAAGTTGGCAAACTCCTCGCGCACTATGGCCAGTTTAGCTGTGTCCAGGCGCCGAGGTTGTGCAAAAATGGGCGGCCCGGTGGTGGTAATAAAGTGCTCCACCCCGTGTTTAGTGATGGCCGCCGAAAACGTCAGGACCGTGAGTGCTGGGGACTGGGTGAGCAGTGTGTGGAACTTACCACCTGGAGCTGTGATGTTGGCTAGCGTTGTTGGCCCGGCTCCTCGAGCTGTACAGGGGAGAAAATCAAAAGACAATGCATTAATCAGGCGTCTGTTAGTAACATCAACTAGCAGTCCATGTGCACACAAAAAATCAGCGCCTAAGACTGGGAAACTGCATGCCGCTATGACGAATGTCTACTGGTACGTACGGCCGTGCAGGGATACAGTCAGTGTCCTCTCACCAAAAGTCTTAATATCTGAGCCGTTTGCGGCCGTCAGCTCGGGGCCGCTAGTTCCCACTAGCCGGTCGGCGTAGGATGGCAGGACGAGGCTCTTTTGGGAGCCGGAGTCCACGAGGAATCGTCTCCCCGAGCGTGAGTCTGTCACGTAGAGCAGCTTGCTTTCTTCACCGGCAGTCGCAGCTGCTATCGACTGCCAGTCCTGGCGTTTCCCGAACGCTAGAATTGGCACGGTGGCATGCATCGGCGTGCATCCTCTCCAAAACGGCGGTGGTAGGAGCAAAGTGTGTCTCTCTGGCGCTTCCTGGCCCCTGCTGCCACTACCATCGCTGGCTCCTCGCTTCCGCTGGCCGTCTTGCTGGGTTCCGATGGCACTGTGTTCACTGTGAGGGCTCTGGTGGTGAGGATGATCCGATATGCCTCCTGGGCTAGTGCACGGTAGTCACGCGCGGCCAGCAACGTCGAGTTGGCAAGGACCGCTCTAGCCGCCGTTGGGAGGTTCCGGAGGAAAAGGTGGACAAATAGAAAATGCCCGTCATCCGTGCCCATCAACGCCAACATCTTTTCCATCCGTTCGACCGCCGACCCGTCTCCCAACTCGGAGCACGTCAGGAGCCTCTCCGCTCTCTCGCAGTCCGAGAGCGTGTAGCGCCGGGTCAGTGTGGCTTTGAGAGCCCCGTATTTGTTGTGGGCTGGGGGCTGTTGGAGCAGGCTCACTACTTGCTGAGTCGTGCGAGCGTCCAGCACTGCGACCATGTAGTAATACCTGGTGTCATCTGCTGTTATTCCCCCGAGTGCGAACTGGGCCTCGGTGTGGAGGAACCAAGACTTCGGGTTGTGCAGCCAAAAGTCCGGTAGTTTGACCAAAACGGCGCATGCATTGCTGGGGTTTCCCGTCCGAGTCGTCTCCGGGGTGTTCGCCTCGTGTTCCATTCTGCGTCAAGGGTCACCAGTGTGGAGATGAAATAACCTGACCGAACCTTCCGAGCAGATGAACTTTATTTCACTCTCACATCTTCCAGAATCAGAACATTAAACTCGTGAAGCAGGGACTCTCTCTCTTATATCCCAAAACTCACACCTCCCTGCTACCTGAGGTCCTGCATTCACCATTCACTCTCCCCAGACAATTCCCCTTACCCCCCAGCCCTTCGATCTCCATGCTTTCTCAGTCTGAGAGGAAAACTACTGAACTCTACAGCATGGGTCCCCCACAGTCTTCCCATTTATTGGTAGCTCTATTCTTTAAATAATCAATTTTAGTTATGTATGTACCGCAGGCTTTTAAAACTGCTGTAATTAAACCCTTACTCAAAAAGCCAACACTGGATCCAGGAGTTCTAGCTAACTATAGACCAATCGCTAATCTCCCTTTCATTTCAAAAATCTTCGAAAGAGTTGTTGCTATGCAATTATTTGACCACTTGCAGGGAAATGGTTTATTTGAAGAGTTTCAGTCTGGGTTTAGAATCCATCATAGTACTGAAACAGCCTTAGTGAATCAGGTCACTAATGACCTCCTTATCGCAGCTGATAATGGACTGGTTTCTGTACTTGTCCTTTTAGACCTTAGTGCAGCTTTTGATACTATTGATTATAATATTCTACTTGATAGATTAGGACACTATGTTGGACTTAATGGAACTCCTTTGCAGTGGTTTAGATCTTATTTATCTGATAGGTTCCAGTTTGTTCATGTCAGTAATGAGTTTTCTTCCAACTCAAAGCTCAGTCATGGAGTTCCACAGGGATCTGTGCTAGGCCCTGCTCTTTTTAGTTTATATATGCTTCCGTTAGGCAATATTATTAGAAAGCACTGTATACATTTTCATTGTTATGTAGATGACACACAATTATACCTGTCAATGAAGCCAGATGATAGTAATCAATTAGCCAAGTTAGAAGCCTGTCTTAAGGAAATCAAAGCTTGGATGACTTGTAATTTTCCTGCTATTAAATTCAGCTAAGACTGAAGTCATTCTAGTTGGTCCAAAAAACCTTAGAAATACCTTTCCAAATCAAATCTTAGTTTTGATGCGGTTACTCTTTCTCTGAATAGTTCTGTGAGGAACCTTGGAGTTATTTTTGATCAAGATCTGTTTTTCAATTCACATATTAAATTCATTTCTAAGATTGCCTTCTATCATTTGCATAATATTGCCAAGATTAGGAGCATCTTGTCTCAGAGTGATGCTGAGAAACTGATTCATGCTTTTGTTAGCTCTAGATTAGATTTTTGTAACTTTATTATCAGGTTGTCCTAAACATCTTTAAAAAGTCTTCAGTTGATCTAAAATACTGCTGCAAGAGTTTTAACAGGTACTAGAAAGAGAGATCATATCTCTCCGGTTCTGGCCTCCCTTCATTGGCTTCCCATAGAGTTTAGAATTAAATTTAAAATCCTTCTTCTCACTTACAAAATCAGGCCCCTTTTTATTTAAAAGATCTGATACTACCCTATTATCCTAACAGAGCACTACGCTCCCAAAATGCAGGATTACTTGTAATACCTAGAATCTCCAAAAGTACAATGGGAGGCAGAGCCTTCAGTTATCAAGCTCCTCTCCTGTGGAACCAGCTGCCAATCTGGATTTGGGAGTCAGACTCGATGTCTGTTTTTAAGAATAGGTTTAAAACCTTGCTTTTTGATATAGCCTACAATTAGGGAGGGATCTTGTGTCTTTGAACCCCCCCCCCCCCCACTTAGTTATGCTGCTAATAGGTTTAGACAGCTGGGGGACCTCCAATAATGAACCGGGCTTCACTCCTTTCTTCACTCTCAATGAAATATTTTTGCTGGTCAATAACATCTGTTTGTTCTCTCCCATAGATTGAGTCCCCGTCTTGCTGTTTGCTCTCTACATGTCTGTTCTTTTCGTCTTCTCTATCTCCTCACCCCCCAGCCAGTCACAGCAGATGATTGCCCCTCCCTGAGCCTGGTTCTGCTGGAGGTTTCTTCCTGTTAAAAGGGAGTTTTTCCTCTCCACCGTTGCCAAGTGCTTGCTCACAGGGGATCGCCTGATTGCTGGGGTCTTTCTGCAATTGTGGGGGTTTCCCCTACAGTTGAAAGTGCTATGAGATTCAATTCAATTCAGTTCAATTCAACTTTATTTATATAGCATCATTTCACAACAACAGTCATCTCATAGCACTTTCAACTGTAGGGGGAACCCCCACAGTGGGTGTTAACACAGATGACTGTTGTTATGAAATGGCGCTATATAAATAAAGTTGAATTGAATTGAACTGAATTGCTTTAAGCAACCTGTGAAAACGTTGGCACAACCCATTAGCCTGGGGGTTGTACACGGTGGTGCGATGGATTTTGACCCCCAGGCTATCAGCCGTCATGGACCAGAGTTACGAATTGCGAACCCCTGTCGAAAGTGACAGGGATCTGAATCGTGCAAGCCAAGCCGACAAAAACACGCGAGCTACCTCGGCGGACATGGTGGAAGCCAGCGGGATCACTTCTGACCAATGCGTGGGCAGTCCACGATTGTCAAAAGGTGTGTGAAACCTTGTGACAGCGGAAGGGGCCCACTAAATCCACGTGTATGTTGTCAAACCTCCTGGCTGGAATTTGAAACGGCTTGAGGGGGGCTTTGGTGTGCTTGTGCACTTTAGCCTGCTGGCATGCAACGCACGCTGCAGCCCATTCTTTCACATCCTTGCGTAGGCAAGGCCAGAGAAATTTTGCCCCTACCAGTTTAACCGAGGCTCGCACGCCAGGATATGAAAGGGAGTGGACGGATTCGAAAACACGATGGCACCAAGAGCTCAGAACCACCGAGCAGGGGCAGCCAGTGGAGATGTCAGAGAGCAAGGGCGGGCACCCTCTTGCACCACCTTGTGCTCCAGTTTTAATCCAGTAGCCGCGAACTGGAGCGCGCAAATGTCTGCGTCCCCGGTTTGGTCGGCGGCCATGGCGGGGAAATCTATCCCCATGTAGACTGGGGAGACTAACGCGTGCAACAGGCAGTCAGCCACAACATTAAGCTTACCAGCTACGTGTTGAATGTCAATGGTGAATTCTGAGATAGCGGCCAAGTGGCGTTGCTGCCAAGCCAACCATGGTTTCGAAACTTTGGGCATTGCATATGTTAGTGGTTTGTGATCAACAAGCGTGGTGAACTTGCGTCCCTAGAGCCAAAACCTGAAATGGCCCATAGCCAGGTGGAGAGCGAACAACTCCCGGTCAAACGTATTGTATTTGCACTTGTTGTCAGGCAAGGTGCTGAAAAATGCGAGTGGCTGCCACGACCCGGAGACGTACTGCTCCACCACGGCTCCTATCGCAACGTCAGATGCGTCTGTGGTGTGAGCTATCCGTGCTGACAGGGTTGGGTGGGCCAGCAAAACCGCATTAGCGAGCGCTGTTTTGGCATTTCTGAAAGCCTGGACCCACTCAGGGGTCCAGTCAGTGCTTTCCGCGGGCTTCTTCTTTTTGAGCAAACCATACAGCGGTTGCAGCAGTTGGGCTGCCCAGGGGAAGAAACAGTTATAAAAATTGACCATCCCAAAAATTCCTGTAGCGCCCTCACGGTCTGTGAACGCAGAAAATCTGACACTGCATGCACTTTATCCAGCAGCAGGATGGCACCCTCCGGTGAAATGCAATGGCCCAAAAAATCGATCACTGGCAGCCCGAGCTGCCACTTTGCCAGGTTAAAGATCAGCCCATATGCTTCCAACCATTGAAAGACATGTTTGAGATGGGCAAGGTGCTCTTCCTCTGACACGCTAGCCACCAAAATGTCATCTAAATAGACAAAAATAAACAGCAAATCATGGAGCACCGCATCCATCATTCTTTGAAAAAGCGATGTGCCCTTTAACCTAAACGGCATGCGTAAAAACTCGAAAAGAACAAAAGGAGTTATTACCACTGTTTTGGGAACATCTTCTACGCGCACCAGGACCTGGTGGTAACCGCTGACAGGTCCACTTTTGAAAAAATGTGCGTCCCGGCCAAGTGTGCAGAAAAATCCTGGATGTGCGGGATGGGATACCGGTTGTGTTCCGTGGCACTGTTCAAGCGTCGGAAGTCACCGTGTGGCCGCCACAACTCATCAGCCTTAGGCAACATGTGCAGCGGCGATGCCCAAGGACTGTTGGAGCACCTAACGATGCCTAATCATTCTACGTTAGCAAACTCCTCTCACACGCTGGCTAGTTTAACCGCGTCCAGACAGTGAGGGTGCACAAACACAGGCAGACCTTTCATTGTGATGAAATGCTCGACCCCATGCTTGGTTACCGTACAGGAAAAGGTGGGGTCCATGAGTGCTGGGAACTCAGAAAGCAAACGCTGATACTTACCCCCTGGAGCTAGAACATTAGCGTGTGTTGGTGGCCCAACTCCCCGGGCTATGCAGGGCAAGGAGGAAAAAGAAACAGCACCCACTAACCGTCTGTTGGCAACATGAACTAGCAGTCCATAAGCACACAGAACATCAACACCTAAGATGGGGACCGAACATGCAGCTACCACAAAGTCCCACTGGTAATTGTGTCCATGTAAACATACAGTCACCATCCTTTCTCCAAATGTCCTGATGTGGGATCCGTTGGCGGCCGTAAGAGCGGGGCAGCTGCCTTCTGCCAGCCTGTCCGCGCTGACCGGCAGAATGAGGCTCTTCTGGGAGCCAGAGTCTACCAAAAAATGTCTCCCAGAACGTGTGTCCGTGATGAAAAGTATCTTCTCCCTGTTGTCAGCGGTTGCAGCTGTTACTGACTGCTGGCGGTCTCGTTTCCCAACTTTCTTGAAGTGGCACGGCGGCAGACAACGTTGCCCTTCCTTGTCGAAATGGCGATGATAAAAACAGAACGTCCCATTCTTGCGTCTCCTGGTGGCTGTCCCAGCCACTACCATCGGCTCCTCGACCTCGCTGGATTCCCTCAGAGATCCTGGTCTCACTATGTGCACGTTGAGAGCCTTGTTCGCCAGGATGATGTGGTCTGCCTCTTGTGCCAGCGCGTGGTAGTTCAGGTGAGTTAGCGAGGATCACCCGCGCTGTAGCTGGTAGGTTCCTCAGGAAGAGGTGGGTGAACATGAAGGATCCATTGTCTTTACCCATTGGCGTGATCATGCTCTCCATAAGGTCCACAGCCGATCTGTCACCTAGCTCCAAGCGTGTGAGGAGTTTTTCTGCCCTCTCCCCATCAGAAAGGGTATAAAGTAGCAGCATCTGCTTGAGAGCACTGTATTTAACCTGGGTTGGCGGGTCTTGGAGCAGACTCATGACTTGCTGCATGGTGCACGCGTCCAGCGCAGCTACCACATGATGGTATCTAGTGTTGTCCGTAGAGATTTTGCAAACTGGGCTTCCACATGCAGAAACCAAGCGGCCGGATTGTGGAGCCAAAAGTCCGGGAGCCTGACTGTGACAGCGCATGCAGCGGTGTGTGGCTCCCGCGGGAGTGTTTCCACACAGATGCTCAGCTGGTTCTCTATTTCACGTCTTAAGGTTACCACTGTGGAGGAAGGAATCAGACGAGACCATGGACTGATGACACAGACTTTATTTCTCCTCCATCAAGTAAAACGTACTAAATCTGAGTGCCAGAGCAGACTCTCTCTTTATTCCCATCTCTCTGGCACTCAGGGTAAGCACATTACCATATAAGCTGTAAAACATGCACACACATCCACAGACACATTAACATACACATCGCAGAGCAGGTCTTAATACAATACATTCGCACCCCCGCGTCTTCAGGTGTGAACCTGGCACAGCGGGGGCAAAAGGCACATCTTTGTTTGGCTTTATACCCCCTAGTGCTCCGGTGCCCTTACCTGGCTCTTCTCGCCTTTTCCCATTATCATCTCCGATTGTCTTCTCCCCCACTGACCCCCTGTACTGGGTGGGCTGCCATGTTATACTGCGTCCACCACACAGTACCATTTTCTACACAAAGGAGGGAGCCTTTCTCAAAAGACTTTGTCTTATGGGCTTTTGGTTTTAAATACTAATGAGTCCCAGTTCACCCAACCTTTCATCTGCCCCAAATTTCTGAGATCTGTGTGTGGTGACGGCAATGCCATTTTTGAGGCTAAAGTTAGCTGGTTAGCTTTAGTTTTCAGACTAAAATACTTACTAAAATTAGTTGAATGAGAGAATGTAAAAGCTCAAATAAAGCATTATTATTAGTGACAGGCTGTTTTATGAAAATATTTAGACAGGTTCGTGAGGAGTCGGCACACATGAAAGTAATTCACACTGAGACAGACTGCTAGAATAAACTGTATCTTTTATTCCCCACAGACCATATCTCCACACACAAAAGAGAAATCATTGCATGTCACACATTTCCTTCACACAAGGATTAATGCATTTCATGATTTCATCAGCTCTTACCGTAATACAGATGACTGGGAGCCGCAGTCCGCAAAGAGCGTGATTTCTCAGCTGGACGTTTTGCGCAAAACTCACAGCAGACTCAAAAGTATCGGGAAAAACCCCTGCTTTTAAAGGAAAGGCTATGTGCAGGACAGAGTGGCCATCTCTGTTCCGAGTAAGCCTCCCTCCCATCATAGAATCGCGTGGGGAGCAGGAAGGGCCAATTCCTGCTCCCAGACGATTCCCTCTGCCCGGCTCCCAAAACATACTGTGAGCACCTGCTCCATCACACACACACACATATGAGGAATAAAGGCGCCTTTGTTTTATAAGCATGCAACAGTTGGTGCTCTAAAGAGTGAGAAACTTGCTGTGCTAAGGAAAAGAGTTTCTAAAAACAGGTCATACTGTCCAGGTCATGGTGTGCCTTAAGATAAATCCATCATGGGAAGAGAACTGGATTGTTAAAACATATTAAAAACAACTGAGAAACAAATCAGGGCACACATTAAAAACACATTTATGTTACATTCCACCCTTTGACCTTATTTGTGATCAGTTGGTAAAGATAATTGCTTTCTTCCCCAACTAAGTGCTTTCTTCCCCAACTAAATGCTTTCTTCCCCAACTGAAAAACAAATCAGGGCACACATTAAAAATATTTATATCACATTTTCCACCCTTTGACCTTATTTGTTCTATCAGTTGGTGAAGAACATTGGGTAATTACTGTCTTCTTGGGGAATACTTTCATCCTCATAAGGTATGCCGACATGATTATGGTGAGATAATTCCACCCAATTGACGTCCCAAATGCATGTTACAACATGCCACAATAGCCCACTTCTCCACCCATTACTCAAGCCTACGGCATAATCATAACTTATCCAGTGACCAGGAGGGTCAGCACTCACCTCTACTTTGCAAGATGTGGTACCATATCCTCCATCTCGAAAGATGACTGATTTTCATATTGCTAGAGAATTATATATTCTTTTACTTAGAATTTGTTTCACTCTTCTAATATAGCAGAAAGCACTGAAATTGCATATTGTTAAGACAGATAGAACAGCAATTAATATAGCTAGGGGAGGCACCAGTGTTTTGCGAGCAGTGACTGACATGCCTGAGAATATATCCCACCAGTGATGAGCAGAAACTTGCTCTATCTGATGAGCTGCATGCAATACCTTTCCTTGGGCCACCACAGTGGATATCACTGCAGCACGCACATTAGACATATGATCACCAATGAGCTTTTGTATCTCCGTGGATCCATTCAGTGCGCCTCTGAATCGATCCAGGGACACCTGCCATGGAACTTCCAGCACCCGCCATTGCAGGGCGGTCAGGTGAGCCTCACTGGAAAAGTTGGTAAGACGATATGTCCGATTATGCCATTGCCACATGTGAACACCATGCAGACACCCAGTGAAAGGTACCCTAGGCAACATTGGATGGAAATTTAAGGTGGCTACACATAGAGTATGGGGCCCTATTTGCCACATCATGTCACGAGGTTTTTCTATTCTCCATTCACATAGTGCCTCTGTCATGGTTAAGCATGGTTCAGTATATATTTCTCGACTTAGGCATGCATATCCTTGGTCAGTCAAATCACATTCTGATAAATCATATGTATTATTTTGCCCTGGATCAAACCATCCCCCTTTTAATTGAATAAACCAAAATGCCGTGGCAGTAATTACTGGTAACACATGATATTTGCACACGTCAACAGCTCTTGTGACAGTTAATTGAGTCCATTGCCCGCTACACATCGTGCTATTGCAGATGGTTTTTTCAGGATGCGGAATTAACCACCATTCTTCAGTGATGTTCCACACTTCTCGCCATTGTCGAGTGTGATTGGTAGTGACAATGCGAGTGAAACGTTCCAACTGCGTGCGGATATCCAAAACTTGAATGTTGCACACAGTCCAATTGAAAGCGCGAGTGATGTTCGTCATCAATTCACTCGTAGCATTCCACATGGTCAAATCCCAATTCAGACGTTTTTGAAACAGATTGGCGGCCTCCATTTGAGGACCCACCACCGTAGGCATCCAAAACCCAACTTGTTGAATGCCTAAAGACGTTTGATGTCCGGTATCTGCCAACATTGATCTGGTTACCTCGTTGTTAATGGTGTTGGAGATTCCCAAAACTGTGCCAAATCCTCCCAGCAATGTGTCATACCATGCTCTCTTCTTCTTGGTTGAACATTTGGGAATGGGTGGTATCCTTACCATCCAATTGACGGTGATATGGCTGGTTTGTGTGGCCACCGTTGTACAGGTCGACAGTATGGGTGCCAGGTTCGTTGGGGATATATGCTTCGGGTTTTTGTCGACCACA
This sequence comes from Pholidichthys leucotaenia, assembly GCA_020510985.1. Classification (NCBI taxonomy): domain Eukaryota; kingdom Metazoa; phylum Chordata; class Actinopteri; order Cichliformes; family Pholidichthyidae; genus Pholidichthys; species Pholidichthys leucotaenia. The sequence goes on along the minus strand of CM035843.1, from coordinate 79,362,992 downwards.
TTTAAGGTAGTATCACATTTCAGTGAATCATTAGTCGCTTTGGCCACGCATATGGTTACATTGGCAGTTAAGTTCACCATGCACCCCTTCTCCACTGCAGGCACATTATATTGATTTTTGACACATTTGGGGCATATGTAGATAGGACAGTGGCTGGTTAAGTTCAGTATCTTGCACTTTTGGTTTGATAAACAATAGAAACCGTCTTGACTCCGATTGGCACCGATTCGACTTTCCCTCCACTCCAACGAAACAGATTGGTCCACCTCAAACATTTCTTGGCCTGGTGTGGCGTGGATCTGGATCCAGCAACCGGCGATGCTCATCCACAGGATCACAACGAGGGCAGGGCGGCACATGTCCCAGCAGACGACATAGCCATGTCCTCGGTGCTTGTGGGGGTGTTGAAGAAGACCCATGACGTGGCGGGTGTCCAATCACCAGTCTCCACCCGCACATTCCTGCAAAGCAAGCACATGCTTAGGAGAAGAGAAAGCACAGAATTAGTTCTCCCTTAGATAACATTTTGATATTGGTACATTTATCCAGGTTTCCTCTCCTGGATACAAAATGGTCACCACCTGATCCGTCCCTTGAGCTATGATCTCAGCCGGGCGGGGAGGGCCATTTTCTTGCCTCACCCATACTTTGGCCCCAGATTTATCTGTGGAACCAAAGCCTTTGTCGCCCCTTTGCGTCATCACAGCCGGCTTAGCAATCTCTTCAGGGTCAGTCATTAGACATGGTTTAATGACCAATTGGGCCACTTTATCCCCCTTATTCAGGGTTATGGGCTCTGATCCCAGTACGTAGCACACCACTCCCAATTCCCCTTGATAATCACTGTCAATCACACCTGCCAGAGTCGTCAAACCTTTTAGGGATAATCCAGACTTTGGCAATATGTGACCATACATTCCATTCGGACATTGCAACCCTAGCCCTGTTTTTACCACAGTAGGTGTTCCTGGTACCAAGGTAAGGGTTTCCATAGTTCTTAGATCTAATCCAGCCGAGCCTTTCGTCGCTCGCACTGGTAGTGTTGCTTCTGGGTTAATCTTCCACATTTTAATAATTTGTCCTTCAGAATGTTCAAGATTGACAGTGATCATTCGGTTCAGTGGTGTTGTACCAGGTGCAATGGGTCTATTGTTTAGCTGTTTCAGCGCTTGTGGTAAGCGTTTTTTCCACCCTTCCAAACTATTGTTTATCCCTCCTTTTTTCAAGGTGGCTTTCAACAACCCATTCATTCTTTCAATTAAACCCGCAGCTTGGGGATGATATGGAACGTGATAGATCCATTCCACATGATTGTGTTTGGCCCAATCTTTCACCAGGTTTCCGGTGAAATGGGTCCCGTTGTCAGTTTGAATCTGTACAGGTAGCCCATAGAACCTTTCAATTAGTTCCACACAGGCCAGCGTGGCCTTAGACTATGTTGAAGATCCTATGTTTGTCTTTGCAAATGAATTACACCAGCTTCAACATTCTGCAGCTGTTCTCCCACAGTCTTTTCTAACCTTAATCTTTCAAGCTTTTCTTGCAGCCAACCTTTCAATTGTTCACATTGTTCCTGTGATGTCACCTCCTCAATATGATGTTTATGTTTTCTTTTCACCAAAAACCCTGTGACATCCATATCTTTCATAGATTGTATATCATCTAGTCTTCTTTGTTCCAAACCCATTAAAAACTGGGTCAAACTGTCCTCTTTGTTTAAATTTAGAATGTCGTCTTCTGATACAATTTACCACATTCTGCTTTAACTCCCTTTCTGTCTTTGGGAAATGTCCTTTATGCAACCCAGCATCCCCCAAGCCTTGTGAGGCAGACACCCCCGCCTCTTGCATTCTTCACTTGAGCTGAGCAAAAATTCACACTTCTGTTTTTTTCTAAAGGCCAACTCTGCCTCTCCCCCGCCCCTGAGGCAAAAGGAGAGAGAGAGAGAGAGAACTATCCCTCGCCCGCCCCCTTTGGGAGAGCGAGGAACAGAGGGAGAGAGAGAGAGAGAGAGAGAGAGAGAGAGGGGGAGAGAGAGAGAGAGAGAGAGAGAGAGAGAGAGAGAGAGAAAGCACTATCCCTCACCCGCCCCCTCTGGGAGAGCGAGGAACAGAGAGAGAGAGAGAGCTTGCTGATGGGAGAGAGAGAACAGCCGCCCGCACAACACCACATCCACCGCTGAATTCCACTCAGCGGTGCTTTCGGGGCAACTTCAATTCCCCGAAGACACCTAAACACCACCGAAGGCGACCCATCCCCTACCAAATCCGCCCATGGCTCTGATCTTCCGCCATAATCCGCTAAACATACACCAACCTGCTCCCATAAACCATTCCAGCCTGGGATAACAGCACAATCATCAGCACAATCACCAGCACAATAGCTGGGAGAGCCCCCAGCTACACTCTGTTTAATTTTTTTCTTAAACATGACTTTCCTATGCACAGCTCCCCTTTACCCTTTTTTTTTTTTTTAAAAATTTCAAATCCTGTTCGTGACGCCAAAACGTTTTATGAAAATATTTAGACAGGCTCGTGAGGAGTCGGCACACATGAAAGTAATTCACACTGAGACAGACTGCTAGAATAAACTGTATCTTTTATTCCCCACAGACCATATCTCCACACACAAAAGAGAAATCATTGCATGTCACACATTTCCTTCACACAAGGATTAATGCATTTCATGATTTCATCAGCTCTTACCGTAATACAGATGACTGGGAGCCGCAGTCCGCAAAGAGCGTGATTTCTCAGCTGGACGTTTTGCGCAAAACTCACAGCAGACTCAAAAGTATCGGGAAAAACCCCTGCTTTTAAAGGAAAGGCTATGTGCAGGACAGAGTGGCCATCTCTGTTCCGAGTAAGCCTCCCTCCCATCATAGAATCGCGTGGGGAGCAGGAAGGGCCAATTCCTGCTCCCAGACGATTCCCTCTGCCCGGCTCCCAAAACATACTGTGAACACCTGCTCCATCACACACACACACATATGAGGAATAAAGGCGCCTTTGTTTTATAAGCATGCAACAGTTGGTGCTCTAAAGAGTGAGAAACTTGCTGTGCTAAGGAAAAGAGTTTCTAAAAACAGGTCATACTGTCCAGGTCATGGTGTGCCTTAAGATAAATCCATCATGGGAAGAGAACTGGATTGTTAAAACATATTAAAAACAACTGAGAAACAAATCAGGGCACACATTAAAAACACATTTATATTACACAGGCGTGTGTGATTACAGTTGTCAATTAACTAAGTCTGGTCCCATGGAGTATAATAAGCACAGAAACAACCCTAAATGAGCGAACAGTTAGCTCAGCTAAGGGCAGCTAACTACCGCTGGAGGAGGGAGCTCCCTAGACTAGAGTATAATAAACTATAATAAAACAAGCTAAAACAGTCTGTGAATGAAATGTATGGTCAAGAGTTGGTAGATGATCTGCTGATGGCAGAAAGACAATATAGAAACATGGAAGAAAATAGACAAAAATGGAAGGCAAGCCATAGTTAAACTAAAAGCCAATGGTCTCCTCTCTGTACTGATCAGGTCAACGGGGAAGTCGGTCACAAACATCGCCATGGTCACACAGCTAATGCTAGCAGTACAATTTAACCTGTAAACTAGCTGCGCTGTAGGTACATGAGTTCCAAGGCTCTGTGGGAAATGTCCACCTCTTCTCCTCTGAGGATAGGGTGTGCTATCCAGGGAGCAGATCTGCACCAGTTCTGTAGAATTATGACATGATAACTCCATGGAACAGAACAGCAAAGCCAAACAAGGCATTTCCAGCACAACTGTAGTTTTATTTTCTGCAGGAAAGAACTCCTGTGCAGGCAGACACTGATTTTATAAACCATATATTGTCACAAAAATCCTACATAGGAAATGAAATAAGAAAGAAACCCTAAAAAGGGGCACTTTAAAAAATTGACAAAGAAAGAGATCTTATTTAGTTATTTTACTCTGGGTAGTAAGAAAACAAAATGTCCCCCATAAAATACAGTTTGTACTGCTTTAACTTCTTCTCTTTTCATTCACTGACAAAAAGATGAATCTCTGGCCTCTCCTAAAAGGCAAATAAAAAAATAAAGACTGGCTTTTGCAACAATAACCACTCAGACGTGAGAATGTTCACAACAATTCCAATTACACTGATGTACACATTTTTGTTATGCGCATATGGTGATAAATCACACATCTCAAGTGTATTTTTTTATTATGATAATGACTGAAGTAGAGATCTATCCATACATATAGACAGCCTTGTTTTTTTTTCTTTGCAGAAAATCTTCACAGAACCTGGAAGCCTGTCAATGGCAACTATTGATAAACTGAGAGAGAAATGCAGACAACAAATCCTGGAGGAGGAATCTAGACAACCATAGAAAAAGTTTAGGATGGAGTCAACAAAAATAAACATATTACTTCAGAAATGAAGTATAATTGAATGGGCACACTGGTGGCTGATTGGAGTACTTAATGAACTTTTAAATATGAAGGGATTTTTTTTGCAAGTTTCTAAGACTTTTCCTTTTCTCGGGGTACCATGTTTCTATCTATATTTAATATTGTCAAACTTATGTGAATTCTTTTTAAATGTCTTACACTTTTGCCTCACCAATACAGAGCTATGAAGAATAAACATTTTTGTCTTTTTGTTTAAAAAGACAAAAGACTTTTTGTTTTTCTGTGGGGTAACTTAACAGACCGTAATGCTGTCTATACCATCTAACTGCAATGCTCCCACACTGTGTATATATATATGTGTACATATGTATATTCATTTGTTCTTATTATCTTATTAATTATTGCTCTGAGTGCTGCTATCCCTGTGCTACTGTAATCCTGGAATTCCTCCACTGTGGGACTAATAAAGGCTTATCTTAAAAAAAGGAAGTAAAAACAAATTTTTATTTGGCTAGTAATGACCAAACAGAGCTCAGTGTGATGTTTGACCTTTTGTTGTTGATGAAACCTAAAAGTAGGTAGAGTAGCCAGAAATTGTACACAAGAAAAAGTAGTGTTACCCTAAAAAATTCTTGAGAAGCAGTACAGACGTGGACGAAATTGTTGGTACCCCTCTGTTAAAAGAAAAACCCACAATGGTCACAGAAATAACTTGAATCTGACAAAAGTGGTAATATAAAAATTCTATGAAAATTAACCAATGAAAATCAGACAGTGCTTTTGAATTGTGGTTCAACAGAATTATTTTAAAAAACAAACTCATGAAACAGGCCTTGACAAAAATGATGGTACCCTGAACTTAATATTTTGTTGCACAACCTTTTGAGGCTATCACTGCAAATGATTTCTGTAACTGTCAATGAGACTTCTGCACCTCTCAGCAGGTATTTTGGCCCACTCCTGATGAGCAAACTGCTCCAATTGTCTCAGGTTTGAAGGGTGCCTTCTCCAGACGGCATGTTTCAGCTCCTTCCACAGATGTTTAATAGGATTTAGATCAGGGCTCATAGAAGGCCACTTTAGAATAGTCCAATGTTTCGCTCAGCCATTCTTGGGTGTTTTTAGCTGTGTGTTTTGGGTCATTATCCTGTTGCAAGATCCATGACCTGCAACTGAGACCAAGCTGTCTGACACTGGGCAGCACATTTCTCTCTAGAATACCTTGATAGTCTTGAGATTTCATTGTACCCTGCACAGATTCAAGACACCCTGTGCCAGATGCAGCAAAGCAGCCCCAGAACATAACACAACCTCCTCCATGTTTCACAGTAGGGACAGTGTTCTTTTCTTGGTATGCTTCATTTTTGCGTCTGTAAACATAGCGCTGATGTGCCTTGCCAAAAAGTTCCAGTTTTGTCTTGTCAGTCCATAGGACATTATCCCAGAAGCTTTGTGGCTTTTCAACATGCAGTTTGGCAAATTCCAGTCTGGCTTTTTTATGATTTGTTTTCAACAGTGGTGTCCTCCTTGGTCGTCTCCCATGAAGTCCACTTTGGCTCAAACAACGACGGATGGTGCGATCTGACACTGATGTACTTTGACCTTGGAGTTCACCATGAATGTGTTTAGAGGTTGTTCTGGGCACTTTTGTTACCATTCGCATTATCCGTCTCTTCTATTTTTCATCAAGTTTCCTCCTGCGGCCACGTCCAGGGAGGTTGGCTACAGTCCTGTGGATCTTAAATTTCTGAATAATATGTGCAACTGTAGTCACAGGAACATCAAGCTGCTTGGAGATGGTCTTATAGCCTTTACCTTTAACATGCTTGTCTATAATTTTCTTTCTAATCTCCTGAGACAACTCTCTCCTTTGCTTCCTCTGGTCCATGTTTGGTGTGGTACACACCATGTCACCCAACAGCACAGTGACTACTTGTCACCCTTTAAATAGGCCGACTGACTGATTACAAGTTTGTAGACACCTGTGATGTTGATTAGAGGACATATCTTGGTTGAACATGTCCCTATGGTCACATTATTTTCAATGTTTTCTAGGGGTACCATCATTTTTGTCCAGGCCTGTTTCATGAGTTTGTTTTTTAAAATAATTCTGTTGAACCACAATTCAAAAGCATTGTCTGATTTCCACTGGTTAATTTTCATAGAATTTTTATTTATTACCACTTTTGTCAGATTCAAGTTATTTCTGTGACCATTGTGGGTTTTTCCTTCATTAACTGAGGGGTACCAACAATTTTGTCCACGTCTGTATCTGTCATGAGCGCGCCCCTCCGGGCCAGAAAAATGACATAGTTCAATGACCCAGTGACAACACACAGACTCCGAATCGATACAATCAAGTTTATTAACAACCAGGTAGAGTGAGTGTGGTGTGTATGTTGTCTGGAACTGCCGGGAACTGAGCGAGACACCGTAAAGCCTGGCAACCCTGAGGACACACAAGGGAAGAGGATTACTGGGCGTCACTACTGGAGTTTAACAGTTACACTGCACTTACTGTGGGAACAGATGGTAGCTAGCTCCAGTTCAGCGTGGCAGCTGTGGCCAGGAAGACAGTGCTCTTCAGGTGGTGGAGTGACTCTGGCAGGTGAGTAGACGTGCTGGTGGTGGTGAGTGGATATGATGAATGGTCCGCCGCCTGGGAGGAGGAGGCTGGGAATCCGCCGCCGAGGACGCCGCCTGTGCACAGGGGAACTGATTCACAAGATGAGTGGAAATGAGTGCTTACGTGGCAGGCTGAATGGCTCCTTGGACAAAGCAGAAGACGAGCGCTGGCTGTAGCGTAGCAAGAAGGCAGGGAACGGTGATGAAGCTCTCCTGGAGCGCAGTGAGACATCTCCGCACTAACCCAAAGGTCAGAGTGGTAGATATAGGCGTCGTCTGATGAGGACCAGGTGTGAGCGCAGCTGACAGTGATGAGCGGAGCGGACCATGACAAAAAAGACAGATCCACGCGCAAGGCTGTAATATGACATTTAATTAACAAAAAGATAAACAGTGCATGGCAAACAAAAATGCAGAAAGGAAAACTTACAGGCAAGTACTCTGGAGCCGAAATCGCCCGCGACTGTAGGTAGGGGATAAACAGAGGTGAAGTCCAGAACGTCCAAGTTTGACTGCCACTATGACGCAATGAACAGGCAGTGTTTAAATAACAGACAATCAGATGAGGCACAGGTGCGGGGAGCAGAGTGAGCAAGTGACCTAATAAATCAATAACATGCAGCTGAGCCGGCAGAGTGACAGCCTGGGTAGTAAATGAGTGTGACTGGCAAGAGGGAAGGGCTCAGAATGAAAAACCAAAATAAACACACAGAACAGCAAACATAATGATAACAGACAGAAAAATCCTCAAAAATACATAAAGGAAGTCTGAGCACTGAAAACAACGCTCAGACACATGACAGCATCAACTAAAAAAAGTTAAATAAGTAGTGACTTTACCTTTGCCTACTTGTGAAGTAAAAGTGTTCTAATAAATTTGCTTTCTGATAAATCTACTTTTTACTGATAAATTGAAGCTTTTTCTCACCCGTTTGTGGATTTTCTCTTACTGAGTATTGACACCAAATTAAGACTCTTAAAGCAACACAATGTAAGATTTTTACCTCAAAATAATCCATTCATTGATCCATCCATCTTCTACCGCTTTTCCGGAGGTCCGGGTTGCAGAGGCAGCAGTTCAAGCAGAGAAGCCCAGACTTCCCTCTCCCCAGCCACCTGCTCCAGCTCTTCAGAGAGGATACCAAGGCGTTCCCAGATCAGCTGGGAGACATAGTCTCTCCAGCGAGTCCTGGGTCTGCCCCGGGGTCTCCTCCCAGTGGGACGTGCCCGAAACACCTCAGGTGGGAGGCATCCTAATCAGATGCCCATACCACCTCAGCTGACTCCTTTCAATGTGGAGGAGCAGCGGTTCTACTCTGAGCCTCTCCCGGATGACTTCTCTCTGAGGATGAGTCCAGCAATCCTACAAAGAAAGCTCATTTCAGCCGCTTGTATCCTCAATCTCATTCTTTCGGTCATTACTCAAAGCTCGTGACCATAGGTGAGAGTAGGACTGATTGATTACAAGTTTGTAGACACCTGTGATGTTAATTAGAGGACACATCTTGGTTGAACATGTCCCTATGGTCACATTATTTTCAATGTTTTCTAGGGGTACCATCATTTTTGTCCAGGCCTGTTTCATGAGTTTGTTTTTTAAAATAATTCTGTTGAACCACAATTCAAAAGCATTGTCTGATTTCCACTGGTTAATTTTCATAGAATTTTTATTTATTACCACTTTTGTCAGATTCAAGTTATTTCTGTGACCATTGTGGGTTTTTCCTTCATTAACTGAGGGGTACCAACAATTTTGTCCACGTCTGTATCTGTCATGAGCGCGCCCCTCCGGGCCAGAAAAATGACATAGTTCAATGACCCAGTGACAACACACAGACTCCGAATCGATACAATCAAGTTTATTAACAACCAGGTAGAGTGAGTGTGGTGTGTATGTTGTCTGGAACTGCCGGGAACTGAGCGAGACACCGTAACGCCTGGCAACCCTGAGGACACACAAGGGAAGAGGATTACTGGGCGTCACTACTGGAGTTTAACAGTTACACTGCACTTACTGTGGGAACAGATGGTAGCTAGCTCCAGTTCAGCATGGCAGCTGTGGCCAGGAAGACAGTGCTCTTCAGGTGGTGGAGTGACTCTGGCAGGTGAGTAGACGTGCTGGTGGTGGTGAGTGGATATGATGAATGGTCCGCCGCCTGGGAGGAGGAGGCTGGGAATCCGCTGCCGAGGACGCCGCCTGTGCACAGGGGAACTGATTCACAAGATGAGTGGAAATGAGTGCTTACGTGGCAGGCTGAATGGCTCCTTGGACAAAGCAGAAGACGAGCGCTGGCTGTAGCGTAGCAAGAAGGCAGGGAACGGTGATGAAGCTCTCCTGGAGCGCAGTGAGACATCTCCGCACTAACCCAAAGGTCAGAGTGGTAGATATAGGCGTTGTCTGATGAGGACCAGGTGTGAGCGCAGCTGACAGTGATGAGCGGAGCGGACCATGACAAAAAAGACAGATCCATGCGCAAGGCTGTAATATGACATTTAATTAACAAAAAGATAAACAGTGCATGGCAAACAAAAATGCAGAAAGGAAAACTTACAGGCAAGTACTCTGGAGCCGAAATCGCCCGCGACTGTAGGTAGGGGATAAACAGAGGTGAAGTCCAGAACGTCCAAGTTTGACTGCCACTATGACGCAATGAACAGGCAGTGTTTAAATAACAGACAATCAGATGAGGCACAGGTGCGGGGAGCAGAGTGAGCAAGTGACCTAATAAATCAATAACATGCAGCTGAGCCGGCAGAGTGACAGCCTGGGTAGTAAATGAGTGTGACTGGCAAGAGGGAAGGGCTCAGAATGAAAAACCAAAATAAACACACAGAACAGCAAACATAATGATAACAGACAGAAAAATCCTCAAAAATACATAAAGGAAGTCTGAGCACTGAAAACAACGCTCAGACACATGACAGCATCAACTAAAAAAAGTTAAATAAGTAGTGACTTTACCTTTGCCTACTTGTGAAGTAAAAGTGTTCTAATAAATTTGCTTTCTGATAAATCTACTTTTTACTGATAAATTGAAGCTTTTTCTCACCCGTTTGTGGATTTTCTCTTACTGAGTATTGACACCAAATTAAGACTCTTAAAGCAACACAATGTAAGATTTTTACCTCAAAATAATCCATCCATTGATCCATCCATCTTCTACCGCTTTTCCGGAGGTCCGGGTTGCAGAGGCAGCTGTTCAAGCAGAGAAGCCCAGACTTCCCTCTCCCCAGCCACCTGCTCCAGCTCTTCAGAGAGGATACCAAGGCGTTCCCAGATCAGCTGGGAGACATAGTCTCTCCAGCGAGTCTTGGGTCTGCCCCGGGGTCTCCTCCCAGTGGGACGTGCCCGAAACACCTCAGGTGGGAGGCATCCTAATCAGATGCCCATACCACCTCAACTGACTCCTTTCAATGTGGAGGAGCAGCGGTTCTACTCTGAGCCTCTCCCGGATGACTTCTCTCTGAGGATGAGTCCAGCAATCCTACAAAGAAAGCTCATTTCAGCCGCTTGTATCCTCAATCTCGTTCTTTCGGTCATTACTCAAAGCTCGTGACCATAGGTGAGAGTAGGAACGTAGATTGACTGGTAAATCGACAGCCTTGCCTTAGAACTAAGCTCCCTCTTCACCACAACAGACCGGTACAACGTCCGCATCACTGCAGATGCTGCTCCAATTCGTCTGTCAATCTGTCGCTCCATTCTCCCCTCACTTGTGAATAAGACCCCAAGATACTTAAACTCCTCCACTTGGGGCAGGAGCCTGTCCCCAACCCGGAGAGGACAATCCACCTTTTTCCGGCTGAGGACCATGGACTCGGACTTGGAGGTGCTGATTCTCATCCCAGCCGCTTCACACTCAGCGGCAAACCGTCCCAGCAAGAGCTGTAGGTCATTGCCGGATGAAGCCAACAGGACAACATCATCTGCAAACAACAGAGATGAGATCCTGTGATCACCAAGCATGACACCCTCCATTCCCTGGCTGCGCCTAGAAATCCTGTCCATAAAAATTATGAACAGGATCAGTGACAAAGGGCAGCCCTGGCGGAGTCCAACTCTCACTGGGAATGAGTCCGACCGAGTGTTGGCAATACGAACCAAACTCTCACAACAGTCATACAGAGACCGAATAGCTCGTAACAACAAGCCCGATACCCCATACTCCCGAAGCACCCCCCACAAAAAACCACGAGGGACGCGGTTGAATACCCTCTCCAAGTCCACAAAACACATGTAAACTGGTTGGGCAAACTCCCACGAACCCTTGAGAATTCTCAAGAGGGTAAAGAGCTGGTCCGATGCGCCACGGCCAGGATGAAAACCACATTGCTCCTCCTGAATCTGAGGTTCGACCAACGGCTGGACTCTCCTCTCCAGTACCTTGGCATAGACCTTCCCAGGGAGGCTGAGGAGAGTGATCCCTCTAAAGTTGGAGCACACCCTCCGGTCCCCTTTTTTGAAGAGAGGAACCACCACCCTGGTTTGCCATGCCAAAAACACTATCCCCGACCTCCACGCAATGTTGCAGAGGCGTGTCCACCATGACAGCCCTACAACATCCAGGGCCTTGAGGTACTCAGGGCAAACCTCGTCCACCCCCGGGGCCCAGCCACCAAGGAGATTTTCAACCACCGTGGTGACCTCAGCCCCTGTAATAGGCAAGTCGTCCCCCTCATCCACAAGCCCTGCTTCCTCTGTGGAAGGCTTATTAGTGGGATTGAGGAGATCCTCAAAGTATTCCTTCCACCGCCTGACGATATCCCCAGTCGAAGTCAGCAGCGCCCCATCCACACCATAGGAGCTGCTTCCCCCTCCTGAGCCGCCGGACAGTTTGCCAGAATCGCACTCTGCTTGGCCTGCCGGTACACCTCAGCTGCTTCGGGAGTCCCACAAGCCAACCAAGCCTGATAGGACTCCTTCTTCAGCTTAATGGCCCCCCTCACCACTGGTGTCCACCACTTGGTTTGGGGGTTGCCACCACGAGATGCCCCGACAACCTTGTGGCTGCAGCTCTGGGCCGCCGCTTCAACAATAGAGGTGGAGAACATGGCCCATTCAGACCCCATGTCTCCAGACTCCCTCAGAATGTGGTTGAAGTTCTTCCAGAGGTGGGAGTTGAAGACCCTCGACAGGGGCCTCAGCCAGACGTTCCCAGCACACCCTCACTATATGTTTGGGTCTACCAGGTCTGAATGGCTTCCTCCCCTGCCATCGGATCCAACTCACCACCAGGTGGTGATCAGTTGACAGTTCTGCACCTCTTTACCCGTGTCCAAGACATACTGTGGCAGGTCTGATGACACGGTAACAAAATCAATCATCAACCTGCGACCTATGGTGTCCTGGTGCCAAGTGCACATATGGACACCCTTATGCTTGAACATGGTGTTCATTATGGACAAACTGTGGTTAACACAGGAGTCCAATAACTGAACACCACTCGGGTTCAGATCGGGCAGGCCGTTCCTCCCAATCACCCCCTTCCAGGTTTCACTGTCATTGCCCATGTGCGCATTGAAGTCCCCCAGTAGGACAATGGAGTCTCCAAGAGGAGCACACCCTCCAGCACCCCAGTCAGAGACTCCAAAAAGGGTGGGTACTCTGAACCATCATTCTGTGTTTAGGCACAAATGATGGTCAGGACCCGTTTCCCAACCCAAAGGCGCAGGGAAGCAACCCTTTCGTCCACTGGGGACTCCAATATAGAGGCAGCAAGGTGGGGGGATACAAGAATACCCACCCCTGCTCATCACCTCTCGCCCGGGGCAACTCCAGAGAAGGCCAAGCTCCAGCCCCTCTCCAGGAGACTGGTTCTGGAACCAGAGCTGTGTGTTGAGGTGAGGCCGACTATATCTAGCCGGTATCTCTCATCCTCATGCACCAGCTCAGGCTCCTTCCCTACCAGAGGTGACCTCAAAATGTTTCCAAAATTGTTTTGATGGTATATCAGCCTATGACCTCATGAATGTCACATCCCCCATAATCTGAGTGGGCCTGCATTGTCTGTAACAGCTCTCTGTTCTTTGTAGGAACACTGAAAGGACTACAACTATGGCAACTATGACCTAAGTCCCAACAGCCAATCACAGGGCACAGTTTTGGCCACCAACAATAAAGCACCCTGTGATTGGTTGTTGGGACTGACGTCAGTTGCCATAATTGTAATCTTTTCAGTGTTCCTATACAGAACAAGAAAGTTACATAGTGCTGCTTTAATACCGGTACTATAATCTTTTTTTGTACCTTTTTAGCTTTTATAACTTTTTTCTAAAAGGAGTGTTAGTTTCTTATACATTTTTGTCAACATTTTTCAAACTTGCAGCTTTTTTCATGAATTTAAAAGCTTTCTCTTTTATTGGCAACTATTTCTTGTAGAGTTGTCACTACTTTTGTTAGTACTGTGAAAATCTTTCTCTTACATTTATTAGTCTGATGAAATTAAAATTAACAAGTCACGTGCCCTTTAATATAAACTACTCACAAGTTAGGGATATTTGGCTTTTGGGTGAAATGTATGGCAAATGTAAAAAGTTCACGCTATAGTTAGCTCGAGATTAGATTATTGTAATTCTTTATTATCAGGCTGTCCTAAAACATCTTTAAAAAGTCTTCAGCTGATCCAAAATGCTGCAGCAAGAGTTTTAACAGGTACTAGAAAGAGAGATCATATCTCTCCGGTTCTGGCCTCCCTTCATTGGCTTCCCATAGAGTTTAGAATTAAGTTTAAAATCCTTCTTCTTACTTACAAAGCTCTAAACAATCAGGCTCCTTTTTATTTAAAAGATCTGATACTACCGTATCATCCTAACAGAGCACTACGCTCCCAAAATGCAGGATTACTTGTAAATACCTAGAATCTCCAAATGTACAATGGGAGGCAGAGCCTTCAGTTATCAAGCTCCTCTCCTGTGGAATCAGCTGCCAATCTGGATTCGGGAGTCAGACTCGATCTCTGTTTTTAAGAATAGGGCTAAAACCTACCTTTTTGATATAGCCTACAATTAGGGAGGGATCATGTGTTTCTGAACCCTCCCTTAGTTATGCTGCTAATAGGTTTAGTCAGCCGGGGGACCTCCAGTAATGCACTGGGCCTCACTCCTTTCCTCACTCTCTATGAAATATTTTTTTTTTTGCTGGTCATTAACATTTGTTTGTTCTCTCCCATGGATTGAGTCCCCATCGTGCTGTTTGCTCTGTACATGTCTGTTCTTTTCTTCTTCTCTGTCCCCTCACCCCCCCAGCCAGTCGCGGCGGATGACTGCCCCTCCCTGGGCCTGATTCTGCTGGGGGTTTCTTCCTGTTGAAAGGGAGTTTTTCCTCTCCACCGTCGCCGGGTGCTTGCTCACAGGGGATCGCCTGATTGCTGGGGTCTTTCTGCGACTGTGGGGGTCCCCCCTGCAGTTGATAGTGCTATGAGATGACTGTTGTTGTGAAATGGCGCTATATAAATAAAGTTGAATTGAATTGAAAATTGAATTGAATAGTGATATTATATCATGAAAGTAGGGCATTTAAGTAGAAGCATGCAGTGATAATTTCCTCATCTTAAACAATTTAAACAATTAAATGACTATCGCCCTGTGGCACTGACACCCATAGTCATGAAGTGCTTTGAGCAACTGGTCTTGGCACAGCTCAAAAAATGCCTGCCCCCTACACTGGACCCTCACCAGTTCGCCTACCGGAGCAATAGGAGTACAGAGGATGCGGTTTCTACAGCGCTGCACTGTGTACTCTCACATCTGGATGACAAGAACACCTACGCAAGAATGCTGTTTGTTGACTTCAGCTCAGCATTAAACACAGTTATCCCCTCCAAGTTGATCACTAAACTTGGGGACCTGGGAATCAGTACCTCCACCTGCAACTGGATCATGGATTTTCTGACCAACAGACCCCAGCATGTTAGGTCAGGCCCCAACCGTTCTTCCATCATCACACTCAACACTGGTGTACCACAGGGCTGTGTGCTCAGCCCATTCCTCTACTCCCTCTTCACCCATGACTGCAGGCCTATGTATGGATCCAATTCCATCATAAAGTTCGCAGATGACACCATGGTGATCGGACTCATCAGGGACAACGATGAGTCAGATTACAGGGCAGAGGTTGAGCACTTGGCTACTTGGTGCGCTGACAATAACCTGCTCCTTAACACCAGCAAAACCAAGGAGCTCATAGTGGACTACAGGAAGGAGAGGGGAGAGACACATGACCCCATCCATATCAATGGCATAGCTGTTGAACGTGTCCCCAGCTTCAAATTCCTGGGGACCCACATCTCGGAGGACCTGTCCTGGTCAGTTAACACCACCAGGCTGATCAAGAAGGCCCATCAGCGCCTCTTCTTCTTGAGGACACTGAAGAAGAACCATCTGTCAACTGACATCCTGGGCAACTTCTACCGCTGCGTGATAGCGAGCACCCTGACCAACTGTGTCACAGTCTGGTATGGGAGCTGCTCTGTCGCTGACCGTAAGGCGCTGCAGCGGGTGGTGAAAACCGCCCAACGCATCACAGGGACTCCACTTCCAGTTATAGAGGACGTCTACAGGAAAAGATGTCTGTGCCGGGCACGCAGCATTCTTAGGGACTCCAACCATCCTGCTCATGGACTGTTCCAGCTTCTCCCCTCCAGAAGGCGTTTCAGAAGCCTTCGGACTAGAACCAGCAGGTTTAAGAACAGCTTTCCAACAGCTGTCACGTTACTGAACTTAGTTCCCCGCTGACTCTCTTACCATCATCTCTTACCATCCTCACCTGTACATAACTGCCCACCTAACTCATTGTACATTATTGCACATAACGGTACTCTTAACTTTCTGCACTGCTGCATATATTTGCTTAAATTGCACATACTGTCAATTACTGTATATACTGCACTGCTGTCCTTTGCACGTCTGATTGGATGCTAAACTGTGTTTTGTTACCTTGTATTCATACAGGTGTAATGACAATAAAGTTGAATCTAATTCTAATTCTAATCTAAAAAATTTTGAAACAAAAGCCAACAACAGTGGTGGGTATATCACAACAAAAAATGTCAGTGTCTCAATAACTTGTCATGTGCCCTTGAGCATCAATTACAGCTTGACAACAACGTCTCATGCTGTTCACAAGTTGACTTATTGTCTGCTGAGACATGGCATTCCATTCTTCTTGAAGGGCGGCCCTCAGGTCATTGAGGTTGTGGGGCGCAGGGTTACGAGCCTCTACACGGCGACTCTGCTGATCCTATAGGTTTTCTATGGGATTCAGGTCTGGAGAAAGTGCAGGCCACTCCATTTGAGGTACCCCAGCCTCCAGCAGCTGTTCCCTAATGATGCAAACTCGATAAGCTGGAGCACTGTTGTCCATGAAGATGAAATAAGGCCTGTGTTGTTCATGCAGGGGCAGAGTGACTGGATTAATGATGCTATTCAGGTAGTATTGGCTTGTCACTGTACCATTCACAAGGTGTAGGGCAGTTCTGTATTGACTAGACACACCTGCCCAAACTGTAACACCACCACCACCAAAGGCTTGTCTGGTGACAACAGTGGCTGATGCATAGCGCTCTCCTTGACGTCTCCAACATCGTTGGTGGCCATCGTTTCTGCTCAACGTAAATCGACTTTCATCAGAGAACAGCACTGAGGCCCACTGTTCCCTTGTCCAGCGTAAATGCTCCCTGGCACAGGCAAGACGATGATGCCTGTGCCTGGTAGTGTGGTCAGGTACTCTTGCAGGTTGTCTAGCACGCAGACCACGCTGATGTAAATGGTTTTGAATGGTCTGACGTGACACTTAGGTGCCTGTCACCTCCCTTAAATGTGCCTGGAGTTGAGTGGCATTCATCATCCGCTTCCGCAGAGCACTGTTTGCAATTAAGTGGTCATCACCATGGGATGTGGCCAAAGGACGTCCACTTCTATGCCTTTCTGTGACTCTTCCAGACTCTCTGCATCTCCATTGAAACCTGCTGATGACACTCTCGACACTCTAAGCTCAGTGGCCACTTCCCTCTGAGAACATCCTGTTTGAAGCCTTGCAATGGCGAGGTACTGTTGATCAATTCTCAGGTGTCATCTTGGTCTCATGATGTCAAAATGTGAACAGCATGATGAAGAGGACTATTTAAATAGCAATTCTAATTGAACCAAAAAACGTATTGGTCTATTCATGGATCAAACACCTGTTGTGAATTTTGCCGTTAAGCATTTTGTTAAGACAACAGCAAGCTATGCAAAAAGCACTGAAACACTGAACAGCTGGACATGTGTGTTCAAAAGGTTAGAGGTCAAATTAAGTTCACCTGTAAAGGCTATAATGCATTTGAGGTAGATCCTGAAATTTCACCAGAAAGCCGATTATCCCCTAACTTTTTGTGAGTCATTTTATATATATATATACATATACAGTATATATAGTTAGTATCAAAAAACAGCAATGAATCAAATAGTTCCCGAGTTAGGCAGATAAGAAATGAAGGAAAAATTCTGGAAGCATTCAGACTAAATCAGTGAACTCAAATGTAACTGGGTACAACTAAATGTAGGTGGTTTGAAATAAGAGGTTTTTCTTCAAAAAGTTACTCGAGTTAAAAAGTATCCTGTAATAAAACTTACAAAAGTACAATTCTGAGTTACTTCAGTACATGTAACTGAGTATATGTAACTATTACTATATGTAACATCTATGACATCCAGTATAAGTTGTTGCCAAGCAGCTCACTGACTTTCTGATTGAACATAATATTTTTGACAAATTTCAGTCAGGCTTTCGTCAGAAACACTCGACAGAGACCGCTCTTCTGAGGGTGTCAAATGATATTTTAATGTCATCAGACTCTGGCAAATGCTGTTTTAGTGTTATTAGATCTTACTGCAGCATTTGATACTATTGATCATTTTATTTTGTTACAAAGGCTTAGAGATTGGGTAGGTATTTCTGGAAAAGCTCTGGATTGGTTTTTCTCCTACCTTTCTGGTAGGAGCTTTTCCGTGGCTGTTGGCTCTTATTCATCTGACTCTGCTCCCTTAACCTGTGGGGTGCCTCAGGGTTCTATTCTGGGTCCACTTTTATTTGCCCTATATATGCTGCCACTTGGTTCTATTATCAGCAACTTTAAAGGTGTGTCTTATCACTGCTACGCTGATGATTTACAGCTACTTTTCTCTTTTAAGCCTGACCATGTTGACAATTTAAAAATTATTCATGATTGTCTGTCTGCAATCAAGGACTGGATGTCTAGTAACTTTTTGCAACTTAATGCTGATAAAACTGAAGTCCTTATTGTAGCACCTGATAATCTAATTCCTAAGTTGATTAATAGCATTGGTTCATTAAGCTCTAACGTACGGTCTAATCTAAAAAATCTTGGTGTCATTTTTGATCAATCGATGAGTTTTGATCAGCATGTCAAATCTCTGACCCGGAGTTGTTTTTTCCACCTTAGGAATATATCCAAAATTAGGTCATTGGTTTCCTACACTCAATTAGAAATCATTATTCATGCCTTTGTTTCTTCACGTTTGGACTATTGTAATGCTCTTTTTACATGTCTTAGTAAATCCTCTTTACACCGTCTACAGTTAGTCCAGAACGCTGCTGCAAGATTGCTAACTAGGTCCAGTAGATTCTGTCATATCACTCCTGTTTTGGCCTCCTTGCATTGGCTTCCTGTAATTTATAGAATTGATTTTAAAGTTCTTGTTCTTACTTACAAAGCCATTCATGAAGAGGCACCTTTTTATATTAGTGACCTGCTCTCTCTACACCAGCCCAGCAGGTCTCTCAGGTCTTCTCATCAGAATCTATTGGTAGTTCCTAGTACTAGGCTCAAAACCAAAGGCGATAGAGCCTTTGCTGCTGTTGCTCCCAGACTGTGGAACTCCTTGCCTTTTGAACTTAGATCTGCACCTTCCATTGGTGTTTTTAAGAAGCAACTAAAGACCCACCTTTTTAGCCTGGCTTTTTAACTATGTGCCGATTGTATTTTTATGTGCTTTTATTGTCTACTTTGTTTTACTGTTTTATGTGCCTGTGTTTTTTTGTTTTTTACCTTGTTAAGCACTTTGTGACTCTGTCTGTGAAAGGTGCTCTATAAATAAACTTATTATTATTATACCAACCTGTTTTCTGATTTATCTGATAACGTTTCTGCTGAACAGAGGTATAATATGGGAGTCTTCAATAGGAAATCATCTGACTTCGTAAACATTTTTCCTAAATACACTCTAGAATTAAGAAATGTAACATCTTTGGAATGAACTAGAATGGAGAATAGGAGTGAGGTTCTGTGGTCCAACTTCATAAATGTTCTTCTGGATGAAGGGCAAAAATTCCCATAGTTTGTTATACTTTATTAGTCCCAGAAGGAAATTCAAGGTCATCCACAGTGTGGCACCGACCCTTCAATATTCACACCAAGTTCCACTTTAGACTCCATTTAACCTCACTTGTACTTTTGGAATGTGGGAGGAAACCAGAGCACCAGGAGTAAACTCACAGAAGCATGGTGCAAACAAGCAGACTTCACACAGAGAGGTCCTGCTGACTGGTGGATTTGAACCCACAACCTTCTTACTGTGAGACACTATTGCTAACCACCATAATATACCACCACCCTAGACACAATCCAAAATCTTGTAGAAAGCCTTCCCAGATAAGTGAAAGCAGTTATAGATGCAGAAGGTTTTCCATCAATTCATATTACCTACATCCTACTGCATCTCTGGCGATGCAGTGACGCACCTCATTGAAATTACCCTAACTTTTCGACCATTCACACTAGCAACGTAATTCAACAGAGTGTGAAAGCTAACAAGTGAAACGTTCCATTGAAAGCTTACATTATAGTAACTGAATTGCCTTCATGAGTGAAGGAGGAAGTAAGCACCGCAGGAGAGCTGCAGGCAGAGGAGGCGCTCTTCAAGTATTTGTGTTTTCTGTGTAAATAATAGGTTAGTACTGTAAATAGTATTAGTATTTTGTGAGACTTTTAGAGTGTGGCAAACAAATGTTTGAGAAGATGTAAATAGGTTCAGTTTCCTTTTGTCAACTCAAGTTTTGTTCATGTATCTTAGAAATATTTACAAAGAGAAACCTGGGCAGCTCAGTGTGGCAGCACAGCAAGAAGATTGTGGGTTCAATCCCACCCCCGGCCATCAGTGACCCTTCTGTGTTGAGTTTGCACGTTCTTCCCGTGTCTGGGTTTCCTCCCACAGGCCAAAAACATGCAAGTTAGGTTAATTGGCATCAACTGGGGATTCTAAATTGTCCTTGGGTAAGAATGTGGGAGTGAATAGTTGTGCGTCTCTGTGTTGCCCTGTGATGGACTGGCGATCTGTCCAGGGTGTACCCTGCCTCTCGCCCAAAGATACTGGGATAGGCTCCAGCCCTCACGACCCAAAAAGGATTAAGCGGTTGAAGATGAATGAATAAAGAGAAACCTGAAGAAAATTCAAATCCATTTTTTTTTTTTTTTTTTGCTTTTATCACACATTGTTTCAAGCATTTATAACATAATGACAAAATACTTGGCAGATTTTGAAAGTTACATTTCTGCTGGAAAAAAGGGCAAAATAATTTAAAAAAGGACATTTTTTGGGAAAGAAAAAGAAAAAAAAACAGGTAAACTATCATAATTACAGCACTAAAAGGGTTTTAAACCAATGGGGACTAGGCTGGCATACTGAGTGACTTCAATAATTTAGCGTGCCTCCACCCCTACATATTCAAATCAGACAAACAGGCCTTTTTTATTTCAATGATTTTCTTTAGTTAACATGCATCTTGCTCAAGACCTCCAGTACTTTAGTGATGCTGTAACTATGAGGCACCATGTTGCTCCACCTTTATTAATACTGTATGAGCCACTTGCACACTGTTATCTAAAATGTTAACATAATCCAATCCCCAAAATCCAAATCTAATGTCTAAATGTAAACATCTACATCCTTTACAAAATACTGTTGGGATTAAGTCTCTGATGGTACTCACAGTGCTTAAACTGACCAAATAACTGACCACTTCTAAAGGAGTTCAGACAAAACCAACCAGGAGCAGGTTTGACTGCTGCAGACGTCATGAAGGCAAAATAAAAAGTCAAACAACCTCATTCAAACGTTTTATTGGCCTCTCCTTTAAAGAAAAAAAAAAAGCTCAAACAAATCCTTAAACCTTTATTAAATCACTATATGTATATTAAGGTCAGGGGGAAACAAAACCTGTATTTTGTTCTTTTACATCACATAATGCATATTTATGGCATTAACAGTACATGAAGGCTATGTGAGAAAGTCCCAAAAACTATGGCAAGCACACAGTGTCAGGAAGTGAGTACCTTAGTGATTATTGGCTTTATCCCGTCCATGTTCCAGCTGGGAAGGCACTGATAAACATGGAGCAGAGATTTTTGGCCTTTATAATTACAATAATCATTAAATATAGTCATTTCTCAGGACTTCAGTGCAACTTTTTTTCCCTTTAGCAATCAAAATCTAAAGTGCACCCTAATTCAGAGCACACAAAACCACTCCGATCTGCAACAAACCAGCACTGCAAACCTGTTACAGTGACGTCCTGAACTACTTTTAATAAACATCCAGTGCTGTTAGATTGCTTAAGCATTTCCTTCTGTCACAACAATCCATAAGAGGCATTTGTCACTGTATATTTGTGCTGAGTTAGATGAGAAGATTATGTAGGCCACCTGAATACACAGCAAAACAATCACCCCAAAATGTCTCACTCTCACCCATCTGGGCATTAACACCAAATTAACACCCTTAATACCTTCATCTTTTAGGTGGTTAGTAAAAGCTAAAGTAAAATCCACGCAAAGATACTGCAGCAAAACACTGCCTGTAACAAAGTGATCAGTTCGATCAGCGAGTGGTTTCGTTGTTTTAAATGATTTGTGTAAAGAGATTAGTTTAGCATTTAAGCAATTACATTTGGGAGGAAAACAAATCTCCACATGCATCTTGGCAACAAAATAGGTTTGGACACCGTTTTCACGAGTTTCCTGTGCTTGTAACATGTTCCCAGAATCATTTATCTTTAAAGGTTAATCTTCACTAGCTGAGATGGATGATGTGTAACGACAAAACATTCCCTTTTTAATGAAAACCTTATTTTGAAAAAGACCACTAAAACGGTCCCCCACCCCCCAAAAACAGAGCGGCAGCAAACCCCCTTAAATCCCTCCAAAATCCTTTCACAGAAATAATAAACTGTACAACAGAGCTGACCCTCTGATCAACATGCACCCTCTGCTTCACACAGTACCACTGGATTGTTTTCCTCTTTACAGTACAATCTTTCAGTCCCTTTATAAAATAAAAAAAAGTAAGGGATCCGATCAGAAAGAGCATAGTAACCTCCACAAAGTGCTAATGACTAGTGTTACTGATGAGGGTAAAGAACAGCACACAGAGGCAGGGAGAAAAGGAGGTCTGGGCATAAGTCTCATGAAACAGTGGCTAATCTTAAGGGTGGACACGACGACCTCTCAGACCTCAGATGCTTTGATAGCCCGCGTGGCTCCTCTTCCTGCCAATGAGATAGGCCAAGAGCACGATGAGGACGAGCCCTGCCAACGCTGCTCCCACTATGATGGGGATCAACAAGTCGTCTTCATCCAACTGGCATTCCTCGGCTGAGGAAAAGGACAGAGACGTGAGGAGGAGCACTTTCTATTGAATTTTATCACAGTTGATTGTTAAAGTGCTTACCTTCTCCAAAACTATCCCCCTTGACTCCAAAAGGCTGCACCTGCAACAGGAAGGTGTTGATGGACGCGTTCTGGGTCACGTTTAGAGTCTGCTCCCCATGGCACTTGAATGAATAACCCAGGGTTCCCCGCATGTAGTCCAGACTGCGGTTTTGGGCAAAGAAGTGCTCTACAAGAACAAAAGCGCCACACATGGAACATTAAACGCCCGTCCACAGCACACCTTCAACCAAAAAATTTTACAAATTCAAAATTCAATATGCTCTAGATCTGTAATAGAACTAATAATGTAACTGCAATGAGTTTAAACAAAGCAAACAATCTACAATTCATAGTGCAACAAATCAATAAAATATTAGAAAATCATTTAACCCCCTACAATATACACATTTTCAATGCATGTACAAACATTGTGTGAATGAAAATATCCTAACTTGAAAACTGTGGGAGGAGCTGTTAGCTGGATACACCATGTACCCTCTATTGAAATTTCATTGAAAAAAAATGTCAAAGTTGTAAAACCAGTAATTTTCACAAAAAAGTCCACAATCAAAATTTGAGTAATGTGCAGATCTTCAATACATGTACAAAAACTGTGTGAAATAGAACAGTCCTAGCTTGAAAACTGTGGGAGGAGTTATCCTGACATCATCAAACCACAATACATCCCGTCGAAAAGCAGGCATATTAAAAAAAATTAGTGAGTTGGGCGGCGCGGTGGCGGAGTGGTTAGCACTGCGGCAGCACAGCAATTCACCCTTGGCCGGGGGATCCTGGGTTCAATCCCAGCCCCCGACCAACAGTGATCTGTGTGGAGTTTGCATGTTCTCCCCGTGTCTGCGTGGGTTTACTCCGGGATTTCTCTGGTTTCCTCCCACATGCCAAAAACATGCAAGTTAGGTTAACTGGCATCAAACTGGGGATTCTAAATTGTCCTTAGGTATGACTGTGAGAGTGAATGGTTGTCTGTCTGTCTGTGTTGGCCCTGCGATGGACTGGCGATCTGTCCAGGGTGTACCCTGCCTCTCGCCCAAAGGTGCTGGGATAGGCTCCAGCCCCCCCCCCCCCCCCCCCCCCCGCCGGGCAACCCAAAAAGGATTAAGCGGAAGAAGAAGATGAAGAGTCAGTTGGAGGTAAAGCTTTATCCAAAAAGCCCACACCATCAGTGAGGGTGTAGCTCATTCTGGCCTGTTGAAAACACCTTAAGGTTACCATGACCCTTTGCTTCTCTATATACACACACTGTACGCACACATTTATAGCCCAGGCCTAAGCTGAAATTACAAAGATTCATATTTTGATCTTAAAGGTCTGATGACACGATTTTGACTGCATCTAATTTTGCAACAAAATTTCAATATGACAAAATAGGTTGGTCTGTGCAGTTCTAAGTCAAACAGGCTTTTTTTCATGCGAATATCCGACGTTTTCATGA
This sequence comes from Pholidichthys leucotaenia, assembly GCA_020510985.1. Classification (NCBI taxonomy): domain Eukaryota; kingdom Metazoa; phylum Chordata; class Actinopteri; order Cichliformes; family Pholidichthyidae; genus Pholidichthys; species Pholidichthys leucotaenia. The sequence goes on along the minus strand of CM035843.1, from coordinate 79,338,807 downwards.
GCGCCACGTCACCAATTGTGTCAGTGGCTGGAAAACCCCTCGGTCATGTTGTGATGTCATCAACAGAACACAGCGCTTGGCTCCCCATTGTGCACGCAGGATGGAAGCGGTTGAAAACATCAACGATGGTTCCAGCACATGTAGTCTGGAATTGGGTTGTGTTGTCCAATCTTCAGACGATTATAGTTCAGAAGAATGGGATAACAATGAAGAATCTGGGGGCATCAGACCTTATAGGTTTGAGCCGTGCCAAGCGAGCATCGTGCCTAGCGAGTCACACTCAGAGAGTGACAGTAGAGAGGCACACATGCCCGCCGCAGCAGCAGCTACCGAGTGTTATGCTTTTATTACAGATATTGCAACAAATTATTTGTTCATAAATATAATTTATTTAAACCCGATTTTTCAATAAAATCATAGCAGTGTATTCTCAGTGGCTCAGGCATCGGGTTTATTATGTATTATCTTTTGAGTTCTTGTTGTTTTTATGTCTGTGTTCCTTTTCTTTTCCCTGCCTGTAGCCCCGCTCTGGCCAGTGGTTGTTGGGCAGCCGTTTTGACCCACTTTCAGGTGGGCGCTGTCCAAGATTCGCCGGTCCGACCACATCCCCTCTCTCTTTGACAGTCAGCTGTTCATGTTTTGTGTGCATCATCTGCCGTGTTGTCAGCCAGCCAATATGCCAACACTATCACGACGTGTTAGCTACTCCACACAGCCGTGGTTCTGTTGCACCCCTTGAAGCGATGTCGGCCCTGGGGTGCAACCGTGGTTAACACGTCTCCTCTCCATGCGTTCGCTGGGCGATGTCGGCCCCGAACGCCAACTGTAAGTGTTTCTGTTTATTTTTGTAAGTCTTCACCTTTTTGGGAACTGTTGTCATCAGTCTTATGTTCAATACATATGCTGTGGTGAATCCTACACGTAAATCCATTCATCCTTCCCCTCCTCGTGTGCTCCTCGTCATGACCCTCCACGCGTGCTTACGCAGCGCACAGAGAGGGAGGATGAAATAACGAGGATTTAAGTGCAGGGTTCACCCCAGCACATTTAATACAGAAAGACAGACAATTCCCAAAAAGGTGAAGACGTACAAAAAACACAAACACACTTACTGATGGCGTTCGGGGGCCAGCATCGGCCAGCAAACGAATGAGAGGAGACGTGTTGGCCACAGGTGCGCCCCAGAGCCGACATCGCTTCAAGGATGCACGAGAACCACGGCGAACATGGAGTGACTTAACACCTTGTGAGAGTGCTGAAAATACTGGCAGACTAACGGCACAGATGACAATACTATGGACCAGCAGTGCGTTACTGGCACACGGCCGCTAAGTACATGCACTGTTGGTGATGGTGTGATGAGAAGCACCTGGGTGAGGACCGGGAAACATGATCAGCGGGAGTGGGAATCAGCTGGTGATAATAAGAGGGGGCGTGGCTGGACCGGCAAGATGTCAGCATGCGATCACAGAAAGAAGGTCAAAGCGGCTGTCTTAACAGCTGCCGGCCAGACAGTGGCTAAGGCAAGGAAAGCACACTGAAATACATACTATACATACATAAACAGTGGCACCTAAACCCACAGAGGGGTCAGGACCAAGCCGGCTCGGCTCCTGACACTCCTCCTGCATAAAAGCACACGAGGAACGCACGAGGAGGCTTATGATAGCTGGAGCTGAAGCGTGTAATGTGGTCTTTCACGGCCTGCTGTTTATCTAAGCCTGCGACACAACATGAAGGCACAGCTGTAAAACTAAAATAAGAAACCAGAGAAACTGTGAGCTACAAAGCTGCTGGCATTCCAGTCAACAACACCGGTGTCCGTTCTCTCGCTGACGTCATTTCAGCCTCCTCCTTCATTTGGTGGGCAGCACCACAGTCCAGTCAGCGGCTGTGGTTTTTTGATGATAACTATGTTATGCAGGTGCGGTTGTAAATATCATATTGATCATCAACAATGACTTTTGGGTTTACACAACATGCTAAAAAAATGTCAAAATCATGTCATCAGACCTTTAAGGCTGTGTGTCCACCAAACGCGTTTTTTTCAGCTCTGGGCGGCTATTTTCCATTCATTCTCTATGTAGTCCAGCGTTTACAGCGCTGAGCGCCCACACGGTGCTGAAACACTCTCGGCGGTGGCCGTTTTTTGTCACGACACTCAGAGCTGAAAAAAGTTCCAACTTTTCAGCGACTGCAGCTGAGCTCGTCAATGTCAGACCTAAGCAGCCAATCAGAACTGCTGCGTGGGCGGGACATAGGATGCTGGCACTCGTCTGTACTCATGACTATTCAAATCCAGAGCTGCTAAAACATGTTTCCTGTCCATTATTATTTAGAGACTGCTATTAAAAAAAATCAGAAGAAAGTCTGACCACAGGAAAGTGGAAGTGTTGAGCTGAGAGTGACAAGCTGTTGCTGGGATACAGGGCACAGGCTTTTTTCCCCACAGCATCATGCACAAACACTGAAAAAAAAATGCTCAGGGCGATCGGGTGACAAAAAACGCGTTTTGTGGACACGCAGCCTTAAGCCTGACCTTTGGCACAACCTGGATATAGACCCACCTTAGGATCGCTGTGTGTGAGTTTGGCAAACATCTGGACAACTGTCAAGAAGGAGCAGCAATCTAGTCAATTGTGGGAGCCATGGCATAATTTCATTTCACCTTAATTGGAATGAGCAAAGAAAACAACGATGATGGGACACAAATAAATAAATCATTCATTGCCTTCTAATCATTTTTAGCTCATTCCAGCAAAGTCAAAAGAAGCTAATTCAACGGCACAGTGGCCAGCCGTCCACATTTCATGCCACGATAGTCACCAAACTCACAATGATCTTCAGGTGGGTCTGCAACCAGGTTGTGCTCAAGGTCAAAGGTCAGATGATCTAGGCATTTAAGTGATTTTTTAGAAAAATCACTGTTACTCCTAGAAAATTGCCCCGATGCTCACCAAACTCATTCACAATGATCCCCAGGTGGGTTCGCATCCAGGATGAGTTCATGGTCAACGTTAGGCTCAAAGGTCAGGAGAACTGAGCATTTATGATTTCACAAAAATCGTTACTCCTCGTAGGCCGTTGCCCCAGTGTTCTGCAAACTCATTCACAATGATCCTCAAGTGGGTCTTCGTCCCGGCTGTGCTCAAGGTAAGGTTGGAATGAGCTACTGCATCCATCAGTGACCATGTTTACATGGTCATGAGTAAACCGATTACTGGAGTAAACCGATAAAGGTAATAAACAGCTTATGGTGTTTACATGCACCAAATAAACGGTTTATTGGGCAGATAAACTAGATGCGTAATCTGTTTTCTAATAAACCAATAATGGCCTTTAACTGATAAAGGTAATCAGATTACTCTGTTTACATGACAGTTTGAATAATCAGGTAACTCCAGAAAGCTGATTATAATCGGTTTACTCGTGACCATGTAAACGGGGTCATTGATTGTCGGGTTCATTCATCTCTTGGTATGCCAAAACTCATGGCTAATTTCTTTTGCGTGCTATATCAAACTCCTGTGTCTAGTAAGCTAAACTAAGGTGCTCTGAGGCCACAAGGTGAACCCATGTCACAACACAATACATTGTACATTATATGGAAACCATTTAAGCATCAAATTCACAATTTTAATTAAACACCTTTTTTTTTTCCTCCATTAAATTCATTTTGCACTAATGCGTTCTACCTGCAGTTGTTTGGTGGACCAGTAATGTCAAGCCCTGATTATGACTAAAGCAGGAAAGTTGCAGTTGTGGAGGAATATTCTGTCTTTATGGATCTCTACTGCTTTGATACAAACACAAGAAAACTGATCATGGACAGATTCAGAAAATAATGTTTTATGTAAACTTTGCCTAATTGTGTCAGTAAAAAAATAAATTCAGAAGTATTTCACTTTGTTTTGAATGTGTTTTAGCTGAAAAGTCGATACTGATCCGACCTCTCTCCCCATGGTCATTTTCTTTGTCTCCAGAGTCAAAGGTATAAAAGCCATCTCATTAAATCAACGTTTCTTCTGGTACTATTTTGCTGAGGTCTATCCATTATAGAAAAATAAACCTTAATAACTAGACAGGGTGGCGGAGTGGTTAGCACTGTGGCAGCACAGCAATTCATCCTTGGCTGGGGGATCCTGGGTTCGATCCCAGCCCCCAACCAACAGTGATCTGTGTGGAGTTTGCATGTTCTCCCCGTGTCTGCGTGGGTTTACTCCGGGATTTCTCCGGTTTCCTCCCACATGCCAAAAACATGCAAGTTAGGTCAATTGGCATCAAACTGGGGATTCTAAATTGTCCTTAGGTATGACTGTGAGAGTGAATGGTTGTCTGTCTCTCTGTGTTGGCCCTGCGATGGACTGGCGATCTGTCCAGGGTGTACCCCTGCCTCTCGCCCAAAAGATGCTTGGATAGGCTCCGGCCCCACCCACCCCCGCGACCCGAAAAGGATTAAGTGGAAGAAGATGAATGAATGAACTAGACATGAGGCTGCTAGGATACAGCCCAAAAAGCAGAAAGCACTCACCTTTCATGTCTGGCAGGGCCGCTGACACAGATACTTCACTCAAATGGTACTTGCGAGACGTTGTATTCTAAGGAGAAATAACGAAGTTAAACCAGGCTCACCACAGTAAAGCAGGTTTAGTTTAAGCTTTAGTCTCCATCTAGAGGCTTCAGCGGGAAGAACAAGGAGAAAAAAAGAAAAAAATGATTATAAGTCTCACCAGTGTGAAGATAAAACCGATACTGATCTTGTCTGCATGATCTGTGATGCTTAAGGAGGCGCTTTCTGATTCACATGATCCAGTGCCGTTTGTGACATTAGACTGAAGGTTGAAGACATTCTGCACAATCTGCAAAATAAATGCAAACACTTAGCTCTTTGATAACACTTGCAGTACTCAGAAAATATGAAGTGGTTTCAACTGTTCACCTTATTCTGGGAGGTAGAGATGTAAGTGATGTTGATCTGGAGGCCCATCTTTGCCATTAAGCAGACCGTGTTATTGCTGTCCTTGACCTTGTACTCTATTTGTTCAGGTCTTCCAGGGTTTTCATGAAGTGCAGGTGCAGCATTTGTTTGGGCAGAAGCAAAACCCTGAAGCAGGACAGCAGCTACAAGACAGAATTCTTTATAAGTCTTTTTTTTTTTTCTGCCTTCATCAGAAGGCTGCAGTGAACAGTCAAAATATGTAAAGAAGGTAAAACATCTTTCTATTTTTGTCTTTAAGAAGAACAAAAAGGAAAATAATTAAAAGAAGACAAAATGAATCTACTTGAGCTATTTATAAGTCTACTACTACAGAGAATAATTAATATCTAAAAATAATATGACGTATAAATACTTCACATGATTTTTAATGGCTCAACTCTTCATGGACCAAAGAAAGCTATTTAACATCATGTCATTAAAACATTTCAGAAAGCATACTTTTCATCACTGCTAACACAATTTCTCATAAAAATTCTATTTCATTATTAAAGATTCTACAAAGAAATATTCACACGTACACACAAGTATTTGTAAGACAGAAAAATGGCTTCAAGAGCATTTCATTACTAGGGGGAGCAGCTAATTATTTCTTAATCAAGTCTTTACCATAGAATATAAAAGTGAAAAATGTTTATATAACATTTAATGATATTAAATCAAGAGAAGTTTACACTAGGGACCTGTAATTAAAGCATATCTAATCTCCAGACTACAGCTATAAAATATGAAGCGCTAGTTGCTTGCCATCTAAATTTATGTGCAAGATTATTTCCTAAAGTTAATACTGACTTTATAATACAAAAAGATTTGACAAATTGTTTCCACTACTGAAACCAGGAGCTAATTTTAACATCCCAAGTGGTGTGCATCTCCACTACAGGCAGGGGCGCCTCCAGAAATTTTCCGGGTGGGGTGGGTGAGGTGGGGAGAGACACTGTAAATCTTGGGATGGCGCATCGAAATAAATTTAAAATGTAATCACGCTGCGCGTCTGTTCGCATTTGGTCTGAACGCACCTTGACAGTGTGATCTGTCCTACTTTGCTGTATTTTGTTAATATAGAAACAAAATACCGTGCAGCGTGTGGCTGCACGGTGGCGCAGTGGTTAGCACTGCGGCAGCACAGTTTACCCTTGGCCTGGGGATTGTGGGGATCGTGGGATTGTGGGTTCGGTCCCAGCCCCCGACCAACAGTGATCTGTGTGGAGTTTGCATGTTCTCCCCGTGTTGCGTGGGTTTACTCCGGGATTTCTCCGGTTTCCTCCCACATGCCAAAAACATGCATGTTAGGTTAATTGGCTGTTCTAAATTGTCCCTAGATATCTGTTTCCTATAGGCCCTTAGAATAGAGGGTTAGTATTAATGAAAGCGCTTTGAGTGGTCTTTGTGACTAGAAAAGCGCTATATAAGTGCAGGTTAGTTAGTTAGTTAGTTAGTAATATTTGTTAATAATATACAGCACACATCAATTATTCTTAAAGACCAAATGTCACGTAATTTTTTTTTCTAAATGACAACGAATTTAGATAAAATACACATAGCTTAAACCAAATATTCATACCGGAGACCATATCACCCACCTGTATTTACATAATTGCACAAAATACACCAGGTGAAGGCCCCACCTTGCTTGCTGGCTTGTGACAGCCAGTCCAGACCACGCCCATGTTTTTGACATCACCAGTTGTACCCTGGCTGCCCTGCCTATCCACATTCACACTTGTCAACATTGGACAATCATGACGGAAAGTGACAGCGATTGTGAACAAATTAGTTTAGTTTTGTCTTTTTTTTTTGTCTTTTTTTTGTCAGTGGTTCAGACAGTGACAGAGGCATAGAACCTTACAGGTTCTAGCCGTCCGAGACGGAATCAGATGCTTTGTCTGATGACAACAGTTCCACCAATGACCAGAGAGCAGAACCAGTGGAAAATGTCATTGAACTGGACATTAATCGCCTCCAGAATTGCGAAGCCGAAGGGGGTCTGTCGAGGGCGCCCCATAAATATTGATTTTTCGGAAGCCATTATTATTACAGTGGAGGAGAGCCGCTGCTGTCAAGAAATTGACCAGATCAATATGAAAATGGAGGCGCATACCTGTCAAGTGAGACGTTTTCGCCGTATTTTGGTGCCAAGCGCGGCTGTGGGGGACGGCGGAGTGGTTTGGGACACTTTTCTGGGAAATGTTTTAAATGTAGTTCGTGTTGTTATTGTCAAATATTTTAAGGAAAATACGGGGAAAATGCAATTTTAGCAAAAACGGGCGTATTGCCATTTCTGTACGCCCAAAAGAAAAATATACTGGAAAAAAAATTGAGTGTTTTGCGGAGCATGTCCTGTGTGTGATCACCCACAGCTGGTGCTGGCAGATTGCTCAGCGTCAGCTATTCGCACTACCATGAGAAGTGTGGAGTCACTCATTAGTCTAACTGTCGGGCGGGCAGATCGCTCAGCGTGAGCTATTCTCACTACAATGAGAAGTCATTAGGACAATGGTTTAACACGTTGAGCTGTGCAGCGGTTGCGGAACAGACAGATCGCCTGACAAATACAGAATTCTGCTCTTTTTTTTTTATTTTGCACCGGACGCTGAGTTGTGTTGTTATTGTCAAATATCCATGAATCCTTAAAATATTTGACAATAACAACACGAGTTGCATTTGGGGCATTTCCCAGAGAGGTGTCCCTTGTTGCTCCGCCGTCCCTTATAGCCGCTTTTTACGGTGTTGAAGTACGGCGAAAACGTCTCACTTGACAGGTATGAAAACATTTCCCAGAGAAGTGTCCCTTATTACCCAGCTGTCCCTGATAGTCCCGTTTTAAGGTATGGGTGAAATATCCAATTTTTTCTTTCTTGTTGCTCACTTCAACCTTCCAGTCTCCATATAAACAATCAATTGAAATACCCCAAGCATCAAACTAGGGTACAATCGATTTCGTCACTTCCGCCTTCTTCCCCAGGCGATTCCAGGGGCCGTGTCAGGCCAAGCGCGGCAGTTTTAAATTAACGAATATTCCGTTGTTACTGAAGCATATGCACCAAGACCCGAACGGATCGGTTCCCTTTTATATCTAGTTTCAAGATATTTAAAGTACCCTGTTACGTGACATTTGGCCTTTAAACATCTACTACACTAGTGCATGCCCATAGAAACCAAGTATAAGCAAGTATTTCTGCATGCCCATAGAAAGCAGGTGTAAGCAAGGGTGTAAGCAAGCACGTCAGCACTCGTTCAGTGATACCTGCCTTTGATCTTTGATGGTGTCACAGTGAGTCCTATGATCGTTGATGATGTCACAGGGAGTCCTATGATCGTGAGTCATGCCTGCATTTGATCTGTGAAGATGTCCTATGATCTTTGCTGATGGCTTGGCGCCTCCTACGATGCCTGCATTTGATCCTGGTTTAAATTAGCGTGTCCTATTGGTAATCGGGTGATGCGTATCTCTTCATGGGGGAGTGATGGTTTATATGACATCGTAAAGACATCAAGGCAGGCATCATAGGACATCATGCCTACATCATAGGTAGCAAGTCCTATTGCCTATACGACGGCACTGTGAGTCCTATGTTGCCTGGTATCTTAGGATCATCATAAGACAACATGCAGACATCATAGGCCGTCCTATGATGTGCTATGACCATGACACACAGACATGATGTAATCATTACATTGTAATGCTTCGAATGGGTGTGGTTTCAAGTAGTGTGTCCTATTGTTAATCGGGTGAGGAGTAAGATTTCCAGATTTACACACAAACTGACTTGAGATTTCTTGAATTTACAGAGTAAAGGATCATCATAGGAGCCAGTCCCAGACAACATAGGCCGTCCTATGATGTCCTATAAACAGATTTTTTGAATTTATAGAGTGATGAAGAAATAAATATGCAAGACAGAATGTCTTGCATATTTATTTCTTCATTGGTCTTCCTCTTCGTTTAAGTGTATCAGCATTATTATTATTATTGTTATTGTCATTATCATTATCATCCTTGCCTTGGTCTCGTCTCCCCATGACATCGTGACAGACAAAGAGATTTCTTGAATTATAGCGTGATGAAGTTAAGTGATATTCCTTGTCTCCAGGGCATGGGTCCCTGCCCATATTATTATCGTCATCATCATTATCATTATTGCCTTGGTCTTGTCTGCCCTCTGGTCCCCTGTGTGTGATTATCTGTACAGCCCCGGCCATGCCGTTTTCTGTAACCATGCCCTGCCATCTGGGGCTGTTTGCCCCTGCTTGTTACTTCTTCTCCTGCTTGTTACTGTTCTGTGTTATGTTGCTTACCTGTGTATGTGTATGTCTTTTAGCAATTCCTGCGCTCTGTATGACATCATATAGACATCCTTCTGAGATCATAGGAACAGCAGCCTTAGGTTTCTCTGACGTCATATTGAGTTCGGTTTATGTGACATCATATAGACATCAAGTAAACGGTCCTATGAACACCGACATCATAGGAACACCATAGGATATCAGGCAGACATGTCCTATGATCGTGACAGACACACACACACATTTCTTGAATTTATAGAGTGATATTAGAGTGATGAAGTGATGTAAAATATGACAGAAAAAAAATATAAAACTGTTTGATGGTCCAGTGGCAGGGACCGGGGTGGCCACCGGGGGGGAGCCCCCAAGTGGTGGCAGGGGGGGCTCCCCTAGCCCCCCCTGGGGGTGCCCCTGTCTACAGGAGCCTTCCCAAAAGAGGATGTTTTCAGGAACACATAGTGGCCAAAACAAGGTCTGAACAGGGTTAGGTATTTCAGTCCAGGCCAAAAAGCTGCTGGGTGGGGTTTAGGATTGACTCCTTGCTGGATAAAAGTCGGCATCACAACTAGAGTGCTATGTAAACAAAACAAGGAAATGAGAAGTGCCAAATTTGACCAGAAAAAAATAATGACGATCTAATGCTTATAAATGTGTAATAATGCTGCCATGACTGGGGTCTGATTGACTATACAGCATATGGACGGCACATTGCACAGTCTCTCCAGGATTTTGTAATGTTGCAATTGCACAAATTCATGCAAAATCAGGCTATCGTCACACCTTTTGCACAACCTTGCAACTTTGTCCAATCACCGCAACTTTCCCGCAATTTTGGTCAATCCTCATTGATTTCTGCCAATCAAATTTGTCCCTGAGTAGCGCTCAAATGCTCAATCTAATCACTCAAATGTGTTGCTGCACTGCACTCACTTCCGTGTTTACAGTGAGTATTAACGGAACACATCAGCAGAAAACAGAGTGTGTGATTAAAAAAAAAAAAAAAACACTCGTCCGTCCTTTCCTCCGTCTCCCCTGGCCCACCGGTGGACGTCTCCAGTCTCTGTGCTGACCATGTGTACAAAGTGTCAGGTTTGTGCTGAAAAACGTCCGCCTGCCTAAAAGCACCCCAACGCGGGAAGGTGCATGAGGAGAGACACTGTAAAACCACAAGCGAGCAAATCTAACACTACATTCAATGTTGTAACATTTTATACATCTTTAGAGGTAAAATCACTACTACAATGAGCTTTAAAAGGAACTCTGATTATATTGGCATGTTAGCTCTATATGCTTTATTTTGATGTTAGTAACATAACTATAATTTAATTTTTTTGAAATTTTGAAATTAATTCCCAGTTTTATATATTTTTAAAAAAACTTTATTACGATTTTTATTTGCGTCGCAATGCATTCTGGGTAGTGACGTAGAATGGTTGCAGCCGTTTTTTCTGTCTTATACAAGCCAAGAAGCGAAGCTCCTAACTACTGCCATTTGTCAGTGAAAATGCCACATTGCGCGGCTTTTGGATGTAATTTCCAATCAAAGGGAAATAAAGAGAGCGGGGTGAGCCTCCATAGCTTTCCTAAAGAGGGAAAGTCGAGGAAAAAGTGGGGTGGCAGCGGCTCAGCAGGTCGTCTAATAACCCGATAGTTGGCGGTTCGCATCACGCTCTCCCCAGATATCCTGCCGTTGTGTCCCTGGGCAAGACACTTCACCCGCATTGCCTCCAGTGCCCATAACACTGGGTATGAATGTGTAAAAATGTTTAAATGCTCGGTGGTGGCCGGAGAGGCTGTTGGCGTGGATTGGCAGCCACATTTCCCTCACTCTGTCTGTGATCACGCGCTGTAGCGCATGCCTGATAAAACTGACATATGTATTAATCACGCTGTGATAATAGCACAATATCGCTATTGTGATATCGCTCCAAACCACGGTTAGGAGACGAAAGGCAGGAACGGTCAACACAAGCGTGCGATCACAGACATGTCTCATGCGTGCGCTTTGAGCGATATTGTGCTATAGAGGCTTACCCCGCTCTCTTTATTTCCCTTTGATTGGAAATTACATCCAAAAGCCGCGCAATGTGGAATTTTCACTGACAAATGGCAGTAGTTAGTAGCTTCGCCTCTTGGCTTGTATAAGACAGAAAAAGCGGCTGCAACCATTCTACGTCACTACCCAGAATGCACTGCGACGTAAACAAAAATGGCGATTTACATCGTAATAAAGTTTTTTAAAAATATATAAAACTGGGAATTATTTTCAAAAAAATTATATTATAGTTATGTTACTAACAAAAATAAAGCATATAGAGCTAACATGCCAATATAATCGGAGTTCCTTTTAAAGCTGTGAATCTCCGGTCTAGACACGGACCAATGTGTGCCCCCGGTAAATCCACAAGGAAAGCCCCTCCTCCCAGTACGACTGTGTGTTAATATACACAGCAGATAGTAAAAATACTGCTCAAAAACTGGTCGAAGTTCTCTGACCAGACAGTGATACTCTCCATGCAGTTTGCAGCTATGGAGTATTGGGCTCATGACTCCTACCTGATTACGCCCCCCCTCCACGCTCCCGATGGATCTGTATGCAGTGGAAGCACGGGGGACTTTCCGTCAAGACGCCTAGGTGGACACATAGCTAGACAGGTAGGAGTCAGTCACGGAAAGACGAAGAATAACCAGTAATTTTTCCCAGAAAAACACAGACTTCGATAGACAATACAGAGCAACAGAATAAAAAATTATTTTTTCTCTGCGCTCGGTACGGAGTGGTTGGGACCGCTGTGGTTTTCAAATGAAGGTGCTGCCATAATTTCCAAATCTAAACTCTTGAACATGCACTCAATGCAATTTAGCTGTTGTAATGGATACTGTGTTAAAGTCTATTTGCTGTTGCACAAAAGTGTTTTTCTGTATAGCAGAAGTTTCTGCTTAATTTACAAATCACTGTTCAATAGGAAATTTCTGACAAACCTGTGCTTTTCTTGTGGTGTTATATAGAATATCATTGCAGTAAACTAAGAAAAAAGTATCTGCATTAAAATGTCATTCTTCCCACAACTTTTAGTGCAAAAAAAACCTCAAAATATTGCAACTTTTTTAAAAAAGCTCCTGCAAATTCAAGCTTTTTGGGTCGCAACAATCCTAAAAACATCCCATGAAATCCTGGAGGGACTTTACAGCAGAGCAGCAATGTGCATTACACCAGTCACTACCACTGTCCTCTGCCAGGATGTGAATCCATACAGCCAGACCGAGACAAGAGTCCCTGCTGGTGCTTTCCCCTGTGTGCTTGTATGGCTATGCCGTATAATCACTCTATAAAAGCAAGAATCACTCTTCTTCTTCTCTCGGTTATGGCGGATAGCAAACAACTGAAAGGAGCATACCGCCACTCTTCACTCTATAAAAGAAATCTGTGTGTGTGTCTAAAGCAAGAAATCTGTGTGTGTCTGTCACGTTAATAGGACGTCATAGGATGGCCTATGATCTCTGCCTGAACATCAAAGGACACCCTGTGAACTCAGGCATCATAGGACAGACAAATGTGTCTTTAGGATGACATATAGGGGATTTTCATGTGACATCACAGGTCTGAGTCACGGCCGGCCGCCGCCATATTGGCGGTCAAGCGCTGGAGGTCTCTGTGCATGTGCCTATGTAAACAAACCAGTCATCGCTGTTTTCTCGCCGTTATCATGCCGGACACGTGTTGTGCTGTTCACTGCCATAATAGGCGTGGACAGAAGGAGAATTTTTTTTTTTTTTGTTACTTATTTGTACCCGTAGGTAGATTTGGTTTGCAGTCTGGTGACAAGCCACCGGCTGCCGGTCGCTGCGTGCGCGAGCGCCCTAAACCTACATGTTTTTGGTATGCGGGAGGAAACCGGAGAAATCCCGGAGTAAACCCACGCAACACGGGGAGAACATGCAAACTCCACACAGCTCACTGTTGGTCGGGGGCTGGGATCGAACCCACGATCTCATGATCCCCGCGATCCCCTGGCCGAGGGTAAACTGTGCTGCCGCAGTGCTAAACAACTGCGCCACCGTGCAGCCCAGAGAATGTGAACTTCTACAGGATTCCTGCACTGAGTCAAGAGCCTGACCTTAGAAACGTGTGGATTGCTGCAATAGACAGGAAAGGCTGGACTCCCACAGAGTACACTCGCTTGTGAGTCTCGCTTGGTCTTGTGAGCCTCAAAATTCTCCAGACTGTATGGTGAAGGGTGCACGATCAGGTAAATCATCAAGTCACTGAACTCAAAGTCTGGCAGTGTGGCATCCTCAGCTGTGATGGGGGAGAACAACACGCCAGGTGCAGTGTAAGGATCACAGCCTCCTAGAATGGCTATTTTATCCTGATACCGCTTCAATTCGATGCCAGAGAGGTGTTTGGTCTGTTCACTCAGACCTCCTTCACGTTCAGACATGATAAATAGTGATAAACTACCAGCTAACCTGTCCCACACTTCCAGAAGACTCAGAAGTTTGCAACACTCAGGATCTTTGTTATGTAAACAAGCCTGGCGGGCGTCGCGCTTGACCGGCAGTATGGCCGCCGGCTGCATCGCTGGGCGCGTGGGTCACGTGACTGAAAAACCTCTATAGACCATGAACTCAGGCATCATAGGACGACTCGCGATACCTATGACAGCACATAGACCAATGTGTCTTTATGATGTCATATAAATCAAGCCTGCCTTCATGTCTTTATGATGCCATATACAGTGACAGACATCAGGCAACATGTCTTTATGATGTCATATACATCAAGGCTGCCTTCATGTCTTTATGATGTCATATACAGTGAGTCCATGCAGGAAAGCCTGTTTTTGCTCGTATCTATTTTCATGATCCTGACCATGAACTAGAATTACGACGCACCTATCCCTCAACCAGTGGTTTCAACGAAGAAGAAGAAGACGACCCACCAGATGGAGAGCAATAGAATGATAACTGCTGCATGTCAGAAAAGATGCTATGAAGATGAAACACCTGAGGTTCCAGCAGTACATCACACCAGTCTGAGACAGGACTCAGGATTGTGTCCATGAACTGGAATTACGACACACCTATCCCTCAACCAGTGGTCTGAACGAAGAAGAAGAAGAAGACCCACCAGATGGAGAGCAATAGAATGAGGAGAACTGCTGCACGTCAGAAAGGATGCCGTGAACATGAAACACCTCAGGTTCCACTAGTCACTAGTACGCCGCAGGCATGACCGTAAACAACACCACCGTCTGAAGACAGGACGAGACCCTTCAGTGGTCTGAACAAAGAAGACGACCCACCAGATGATGTTTATATGACGGCACATAGACAGAGGACATGACTCCCTACAAGACATATACAGCCGTGGACAAAATTGTTGGTACTCCTCTGTTAATGAAAGAAAACCCACAATGGTCACAGAAATAACTTGAATCTGACAAAAGTGGTAATAAATAAAAATTCTATGAAAATTAACCAGTGAAAATCAGACAATGCTTTTGAATTATGGTTCAACAGAATTACTTTAAAAAAACAAACTCATGAAACAGGCCTGGACAAAAATGATGGTACCCCTAGAAAACATTGAAAATAATGTGACCATAGGGACATGTTCAACCAAGATGTGTCCTCTAATTAACATCACAGGTGTCTACAAACTTGTAATCAGTCAGTCGGCCTATTTAAAGGGTGACAAGTAGTCACTGTGCTGTTTGGTGACATGGTGTGTACCACACTAAACATGAACCAGAGGAAGCAAAGGAGAGAGTTGTCTCAGGAGATCAGAAAGAAAATTATAGACAAGCATGTTAAAGGTAAAGGCTTTAAGACCATCTCCAAGCAGCTTGATGTTCCTGTGACTACAGTTGCACATAATATTCAGAAATTTAAGATCCACAGGACTGTAGCCAACCTCCCTGGACGTGGCGGGAGGAGACGGATAATACGAATGGTAACAAAAAGAGCCCAGAACAACCTCTAAACACATTCATGGTGAACTCCAAGGTCAAGGTACATCAGTGTCAGATCGCACCATCCGTCGTTGTTTGAGCCAAAGTGGACTTCATGGGAGACGACCAAGGAGGACACCACTGTTGAAAACAAATCATAAAAAAGCCAGACTGGAATTTGCCAAACTGCATGTTGACAAGCCACAAAGCTTCTGGGAGAATTTCCTATGGACAGATGAGACAAAACTGGAACTTTTTGGCAAGGCACATCAGCTCTGTGTTCACAGATGCAAAAATGAAGCATACCAAGAAAAGAACACTGTCCCTACTGTGAAACATGGAGGAGGTTGTGTTATGTTCTGGGGCTGCTTTGCTGCATCTGGCACAGGGTGTCTTGAATCTGTGCAGGGTACAATGAAATCTCAAGACTACCAATGTATTCTAGAGAGAAATGTGCTGCCCAGTGTCAGACAGCTTGGTCTCAGTCGCAGGTCATGGGTCTTGCAACAGGATAATGACCCAAAACACACAGCTAAAAACACCCAAGAATGGCTAAGAGCGAAACATTGGACTATTCTTAAGTGGCCTTCTATGAGCCCTGATCTAAATCCTATTGAACATCTGTAGAAGGAGCTGAAACATGCCGTCTGGAGAAGGCACCCTTCAAACCTGAGACAACTGGAGCAGTTTGCTCATGAGGAGTGGGCCAAAATACCTGCTGAGAGGCGCAGAAGTCTCATTGACAGTTACAGAAATCATTTGACTGCAGTGATTGCCTCAAAAGGTTGTGCAACAAAATATTAAGTTAAGGGTTACCATCATTTTTGTCCAGGCCTGTTTCATGAGTTTGTTTTTTAATATAATTCTGTTTTTTTTTTTTTGTTACTTATTTGTACCCGTAGGTAGATTTGGTTTGCAGTCTGGTGACAAGCCACCGGCTGCCGGTCGCTGCGTGCGCGAGCGCCCTAAACCTACATGTTTTTGGTATGCGGGAGGAAACCGGAGAAATCCCGGAGTAAACCCACACAACGGCAGTGGGTTGAACCGCAATTCAAAAGCATTGTTTGATTTTCATTGGTTAATTTTCATAGAATTTTTATTTATTACCACTTTTGTCAGATTCAAGTTATTTCTGTGACCATTGTGGGTTTTTCTTTCATTAACAGAGGGGTGCCAACAATTTTGTCCACATGTGTATATAGACACAGGTAAGCAACATAACACAGAACAGTGACAGGCAGGAGATGAGGTAACAAGCAGGGGCAAACAGCCCCAGATGGCAGGGCATATTTTGTGTGATTTTTAGGTTTTGCTGCATACAAAAGCCATCACGTGATTGCCACTTAGGCCAGCTTTCCACCAAACCGGTTCCAGTGCTAGTTTGGTTCTGGTGCTGGTGCTAGTGCTTAACCAGAGTGCTCATAAGAACCAGTTGTCTTTCCACCGATATGGAGCTAGTCGGGAATTATGTCAGGGCTACGTCATTACGTAGTGTGAAGCGCCCAACCCCCGCAGAACACCAGAGAAGACGGAAGGTGGCGGTATGCACCTCTCACTTATTTGCTATCCGCCAGTAACCGAGAGAAGAAGAAGAAGTAGCAGCGCTAGCTTGTCAACATGTAGGAGCTTATTGTCTCTTTGGGAGCGCTGCTTTTATTCCAAACCTGTATTATCATCCAAAAACAGTTTTATTCTTAATGGCAGAGAACGGCGGCTACGTTTAAGGACACCGGTAATCATCAATATTTCAGTTATCAGCCGTTGTTAGATAAAGTCTGTAGCGCGAGCATTGACTACACTTTTAAACATAATATTTATGTCCTTTCTGTAATAGGTGGTGTTACGGCATTACGAGACGGAGGTCGCCTGTTATGTCATGCCAAAAAGTGATCAGCTGACCCAAAAAATGATCGCCAGGGGCCATATTGTTATGGGTTATATTAGCCGGTAAATATATATATTTCAACAGATAAACAGTACTTAGTTAGGTATAACAAGATATATTTAACACTTACGATGCATTTTGAACTCAAAACAAACTTGATCTGGGATTAAAAGCAATTAAAATAATGCAGTCACAAGGTTACATGGAAAAATGTATAGATTTACTGCATATATACATGAAGATACTGTATAAATACATATTCTATGCACCTCCAAACTACAGAGTTGTGAAAGGTATACCCTTCTGTACTTGTGTCACCTATTCTGGTTAAAGTACTGATTCAAGTTTTTATTCATGTAGGGATAACAAGAGACAGACTGTAAAGTGTTCAGGTTCAAAGTTCTTTCCCCAGAAATGATCTTGTCCAGAGCTGACAGAATGTCATGTGGGACGTTGTCAAAACAAGATAAACTCATCATTTTTGAAGCTGGCAACTTGGAACATTTTCCACAGAAAAAGTACACAGATTTCAAGTTTGTTGCTGCTTGTTCTTTAAAAAATGTGAAAGAAGTTGTCAAAAATATGAGTAAGTCCACAAATACCTGATATATTGTCCAATACCTGGAAAAATGAACTTCAGTCTAGTAATTCAGTACTTGTACTTTCACTTCCCACCACTACAATGTTAAAGTGATTTGCATTGTCCTAAATAACTTTATATTTCATGCATATGAAATGTAAAGTCTTTAACTTTTTAATATGACCCTTCTCTCTTAAGTTTTTTCTCTTATCTCTTTATGTCCTGATTGATGGAGCCTTGAGCACTTTTATCATGTCTATAGTCAGCTTCATGTGTGCCTGTGTTTGTGTTCATGTTGAATATAACTGTAGTTTGTAAATATGGATGTCACCTGAGTGCAAAACAAATCTACCTACGGGTACAAATAAAGGAACCTGAACCTGAATATGTTTGGTGTGAGGATAACAATGTAGAAGCAGAAAAACACTTAAGGAAAGAAAGCTTTTATTTCCAAAATGTGCAAAAACTTCAGACTGCTACATATGAAATATTATGTACACACAGACAAAAATATCAATGCTGTGATAGTTACTTTTTTTTTACAGTCCCTCAAGCACAGACACAACACGTCCCATCAGTCCAACATGGGTGTTGGTCTGCTTTGCAGCAAAGCGAAGTTCAGCTGCTCCTCCCTCCTGCTCTGCTCCTGCTGTCTCATCTGACCGTAATCAAGAAGGAGGTCCATGTTTGTGTCACACTTCTGTTTCCCTGTTTTAAAGTACAAAAATAAGCAATATAAAATAACCACACACTGAAAAATGCAGGAATCCTCAATCCAAGATTGAATGTGTCTATTCACCATCCATTTACTGTTAGTGGCATCACAACATTCAATTCAAGTGTATAATTGGTTTAATTCACTCCCTCCTTTGTGTGAATGGGCCATGATCCATCCAGGTGGATGCCCTCAATTTCCCCTTTGGGGATCAATAAAGTACACAAAATCAAAATGATCTGAACATAAATTACCTAATCTGGTCTGATTAGAAGAGCAGGAGGAGGACAAGCTTGGAGCTGGACACCACAGGTCTGGCTGGTTCTCCCTCATCATCCAGCTGTGATAAATCTATTAAAAAAAAAAGTGTTTTCGTTTGTGCAGTGAACAACTTAAGCCTTCCATTAAATGTGCAAACATAGAAGACAATTTTATTCAATATCAATGTTAGCAAAGCTTACATGTCTGATTATGGAATAGAAGAATAGGAATAGATGAAACTTCATTGTACAGTACAGTTGTACAGTACAATGAAACTGTAGGTGTTCCACCAGGCTAGTGCACAATAAAGTAAGAGAAGGATTAGATAAAATACGGCTACACAACACACAAACACGAGTGAAATTTAAAAAAAAAATGGCCTAAGATTATGGAAATATTACCAAAATAGTAAAAAAGATGACGTTACTAGTGTCTGGTAGAAAAATCTCCCATACCACAACGCAAGGCACCCATTCATACACAGTATTCATACCATAAAAAACGTATTTTCCGCTGGATGTCTTTATAAAAAAAGTATTCTGTAAGATGCTAAGATTTCTGTTCTAGTTTCTCAAACACGCATTTCTGTATGGCGAGGAAACGTTCGTGCTAAAAACAGTTAGCTTGTTAGCATAGCTAACCGAAAATACTATAGTCACAAGAGTTGAGTTAAAAAAAACAAAAAATCCGCACTTTGCCCGTTACATATCAATACAAGCGGTATACATCTGTCAGCAGAGACGACCTGTTCATTTCTTTATGGCAAGGAGAAACGTTTGGTCGTAGTAAAAGTACTGTTAGCTTGTTAGCATAGCTAACCGAAAATACTATAGTCACAAGAATGACTAAAAAAAAATCCGCACTTTGGCCGTTACATATCAATACAAGCGGATATATATGTATACATATATATAGTTTTTGCGTAGGCTCGTAAAATTCACGTGACTCGCAGGGGTAAACATAAACACGCCGTAGGTGCCGCCATCTTGGATGGCAAGAGCAGCAGTTGCACTGTGACAATCCAGGCGTAACTTGTACTGTTTAGCGATCAGAATGAGTGAGGAGAACACACAGTCACAGTCTGACATAACATCCCTATCATCCTCTTCAACAACTGACACTGTGGCCTCTATGACACTGTGTCTGCGATGTCTGTGTCAGATTCAGTGGAGTCATTGTCAGCAGTCATAACAGCAGACAAGTGTTTTTAATCTTGCTCCCGTGCGCTCCTGTGGTGTGCCGAAATGCCTCAGTTGAACGGAGGTGGCGGGTGTGGGGTAACCCCCACGGACAAGCAGAGCGCACAGCTGGAGCAATTAGCAGAACAATGACTGCCAGTAATCTGCTCAGCGGGGATGATTTGGGGGCAAACGATGAAATGATATCTTTCAAAGACGAAGGGGAGCAGGAGGAAAAGATATCGGAAAACGTGTCAGCGGAAAGGGATCTGGATGATGTGAAGTCTTCGCTGGTGAACGAGTCGGAAAACAGCAGCTCCTCAGACTCGGAGGTGAGTGAAGCGCGCTGCGTGTTTTTTTTTTTTTTAAAGGCTCTCCACGGCGCGCCGCGTTAAAACGTACCTGATTTTATGCACATTTACAAAAGTTTTCTCCCCTTTCATGTGTGCATTGTCCTTTGTAGCAAGCAGAGAGGTGCCCCCAAACCAGACCCAACTCAGAAAGTTTTTTTTTTTGTTACTTATTTGTACCTGTAGGTAGATTTGGTTTGCAGTCTGGTGACAAGCCACCGGTCGCTGCGTGCGCCCTAAACCTACATGTTTTTGGTATGCGGGAGGAAACCGGAGAAATCCCGGAGTAAACCCACGCAACACGGGGAGAACATGCAAACTCCACACAGC
Source organism: Pholidichthys leucotaenia (assembly GCA_020510985.1). NCBI lineage: Eukaryota > Metazoa > Chordata > Actinopteri > Cichliformes > Pholidichthyidae > Pholidichthys > Pholidichthys leucotaenia. The sequence continues at coordinate 79,318,271 of CM035843.1, read as the reverse complement.
TCACTGTTGGTCGGGGGCTGGGATCGAGCCCACGGTCTCATGATCCCCGCGATCCCCCGGCCGAGGGTAAACTGTGCTGTCACAGTGCTAAACCACTGGTCCACCGTGCAGCCCGTTATGAGAAAGCGAGAGATTACGTCAGTGAAGGTAATTATTCAAAAATCCAACTTTTTTTTTTTTTTTTTTTTTTTTGCATTTCACACCGGCCATTTAATTCCCCGCTTATCCCCTTATCAGGGGGAACAACAGGAGTACACCATTTTGCCGAGTTTGTAGGTACACGTGAGCTATGTTGTTGGTTTCACCCTGCTGCTGCTGTTGTTTCTTGCCATCCAATATGGCGGCACACTAATGGGCCAGTGCGGCACGCCCCCTGACGTCATACACAAAAACTCCATTGGTTAACGTTTGGCATTTTAAAGACAATACACTTACCAGCGTGTTTTAAGCAGTTTGTTGTCCAGACTAATCCACGGCAGTGACGATGGTCCGGCTGGCTGGCCTGTCCTCCAAAACAGTTCAGATGAGTGGCCCCCTCCAGCTGATCTTGTACTTCTGCTTATGTCCATAGAGCCAAGAAATACAGTATGTCTCCTCTTCGCTCTAAATCTGTTGGGTTTTGGAATCCGTTGCGTGCTCCGCTGTTTGGAAAGCAACATGGCGGTCAGTAATGTTTTGAAGCTGGCCAGTTAACCACGCCCATGGCTGTGGACCTAACCAACGTAAACTGGTGCTGCCGCTGGCCCAGCTAGGAGTTGGGGCCACGATAGCCCCACTTTTGAGAGCCCGGGACTGGTGCTTAAGTCGGTGGAAACCCAAAGAACTGGTGCTAATGACGCAATGGCTCCAGTTAAGCACTGGAACCGGTTTGGTGGAAAGAGGCCCTTAGTGCTGTGTTGCTATACCAACTGTCCTGTAACTGGCAAGAATTCTGTTCCAATGCATCCCCTCTATGGGCATGCACTGGTTTCTACGTGCATGCACGGGATCATTCATAGTGTGGGAATGTGAAAGTGACGAGGCAGAGTTTATCTCACGAGTCGGGTTTATTCACATCCTCCAACATCAGCAAAAACAGAAAGAGAAAGAATTCCAGACATTCGTCCTTTTTATACCCCAGGACATCAAAGCTCACAGTCACATTGTATTTAATCCCAAGTAACAATGCATCTTCTTCCGGATCTAAACACCTCCACCCATAATCTCTGGCAGCCAGGAAAATCCCCCAAGGCCGTCTCTCTGCATACCAAAGCCTAAACTTTCACATCCTCCTGTCATCTCCAAAGAGTGCTCAGTCCTTTGTTCAATCTAAGATGTGAAGCCTAAAGTGGTATACATATGAAGCATAAAGTAATATACATCTGTGCATATGTGTCCCACATGACCCCCCCCCCCCCCCAAACGTCTAAGATGGAACAACGGAATAACAGTCTGCATGTCATGATAACATCATTACACATCAGCCCACGTGCTGCTTGGGCCTCAGTCTCCTCCCGTATCTGCTGTAAGCGGGCTTTGCCACTTCCGCGGCGCCATCCTGCTGGGGAGCTGCTGTCTGGGGATGAGAACTGTTAGTCAATCCCTGTGGGTGTTCTGGGGAATGTTCCTTAGGGGGTCTGCCGCGCCGAGGAGCCCTGGCCAACAGCACATTCTCGTCTGCCAGCACAAAGGCGGGTTTGAGCCTGTTTATGCCAATCTTTTCTTTCCTGCCCCCCAAAACTAGCAAAAAATGCTTATCCCCCGTTTCCAGCACTCTAAATGGTCCATCATAAGGTGGTCGCAACGGTGGGCGATGGGCATCGTGTCTGACAAAAACAAACTCCACATTTTTTAAAGCCTTAGGCACAAAAACGCGCGGAAAACTGTGGTGAACGGGGCCAGGCAGCGTGCCCGATTCCGTGCCACTCTGCAACCGCTGAGCCGGGGAGCAATCCGGCGCAGGATTATCTGAGAGAAATTCCCCAGGCAGCCGAAGTGGCTGCGCAAAAACTAGCTCAGCCGGGGAGGCTTCCAAATCCTCTTTAGGTGCAGAACGCAACCCCAATAAAACCCACGGTAGCCTGTCCACCCAATTTGCATCCATAAGCGATGCTCTGAGGGCCGCCTTCAATGACCTATGAAAACGTTCGCATAACCCATTAGCCTGCGGATTGTACGCAGTTGTGCGGTGGATCGTTACCCCCAGGCTGCGGGCCATTGCTGACCAAAGTTCGGAAACAAATTGAGGACCTCTGTCGGACGTAATGTCCGACGGGACTCCAAAACGCGCTACCCATGCCGTTAAAAACGAGCGCGCCACCTCCTCGGCTGTGGTTGACGACAGTGGGACCACTTCCAGCCAGCGCGTGGTGCGGTCTACCATTGTCAGAAGGTGTGTGCACCCCTGTGACGGCGGGAGGGGGCCTACGAGGTCCACGTGAACATGATCAAACCTCTTAGCCGGGATGTGAAACGGCTCCAAGGGAGCTCTCGTGTGTCTGTGTACTTTGGCTCGTTGACAAGCCATGCAGGCTGCCGCCCACTCTCTAACTTGTTTGCGCAGGCTCGGCCATACAAATTTCTCTCCCACCATTTTGATCGACGCGTGCACTCCCGGATGCGCCAGAGAATGAATCGAGTCAAAAACGCGGCAGCGCCATGCGGCCAGTACCACAGGACACGGTCGCCCCGTGGAGACATTGCAGATTGGGGGGGGGGGGGGGGGCATGCCTTCTTGCAGCACCCTGTTCTCCAGCCTTAACCCTGTTGGTCCAGACTGGAGCGCGCGCACGTCTGCATCGCTACCCTGATCCGCGGCCATGGCTGCATAATCTATCCCTACGCAGACTGGGGCCGCCACAGCGCGCGAGAGACAGTCTGCCACTACATTCAGTTTACCCGCCACGTGCTGAATATCGGTAGTAAACTCTGAGATTGCGGCCAGCTGCCTCTGCTGCCGGCCTGACCACGGTTCTGAAACCTTGGCCATCGCGAATGTCAGCGGCTTGTGGTCAACAAACGCGGTGAAACTGCGTCCCTCCAGCCAGAACTGGAAGTGGCGAATGGCCAAGTGGAGAGCTAACAACTCCCTGTCGAATGCGCTGTATTTTCGCTCACTATCGCGCAAAGTCCTGCTGAAAAAGGTGAGCGGTTGCCAAGCCCCGGCTACATGCTGCTCCACGACCGCCCCTATGGCCACATCTGACGCGTCAGTAGTGAGCGCTATGCGGGCCGTTGGGTCTGGATGTGCTAACAACGCAGCGTTTGCCAGGGCCGTTTTGACCTCCGAGAACGCTCGCTCTCGCTCCGGAGACCATTCGATCTTATTTGCAGGTTTTTGTTTTTTTAGTGCGGCATACAATGGTTGCATGAGCTGCGCTGCGCGGGGGAGGAAACGGTTATAAAAATTCACCATTCCCAAAAACTCCTGTAACGCCTTGACTGTTTGTGGCTGGGGAAAATGTGTTACCGCGCGCACTTTGTCAGGCAGCGGAACCGCTCCTTCTGGGGAGACGCGATGCCCCAAAAAATCAATCTGCGTCACCCCGAACTGACACTTCGCTGGGTTGATTATTAACCCGTGCTCTCCCATCCTCCGGAAAACTGCCGTGAGGTGGTTTTCGTGTTCGTCTTCGGACGCGCTGGCTACTAAGATGCTGTCCAGGTAGACGAACACGAAAGGGAGATCGCGCAACACCGCGTCCATCATGCGTTGGAACGTCTGCGCAGCGCTTTTAAGCCCAAACGGCATGCGCAAAAGCTCGAAGAGGGCAAACGGAGTTATTACCGCTGTTTTGGATATGTCCTCAGCGCACACTGGGACTTGGTGATAACCGCGGACCAAGTCTATCTTAGAAAAAACGCGCGCCCCCGCCAAATGAACGGAAAAATCTTGGATATGCGGGATTGGGTAGCGGTCGTGCGCTGTAGCGTTGTTCAACCTGCGGAAATCTCCGCAAGGTCGCCACAAGCCATCAGCTTTAGGGACCATGTGAAGCGGGGAAGCCCATGAGCTATTCGAACGCCTGATGATGCCCAACTTTTCCAGGTTGGCGAACTCCTCGCGCGCTATGGTCAGTTTAGCTGAATCCAAGCGCCGAGCTTTTGCAAAAACGGGTGGTCCAGTGGTAGTAATAAAATGTTCCACTCCGTGTTTAGCGACGGCTGCTGAAAATGTGGGAACCGTGAGTGCTGGGAACTGAGTGAGCAGTGTGTGGAACTTACCGCTTGCCGTTGCGACGTTGGCTTGTGCTGTGGGCGGGGTCACTCAGGCTGCACAGGGAATAGAATAAAAAGAAAGTGCATTAACCAGGCGCCTGTTAGCAAGGTCAACCAACAAACCGTGTGAGCACAGAAAATCGGCCCCCAACATATTGAAATTCACTGCTGATATGATAAAAGTCCACTCAAATGTATGGCCCTGCAGAGACAGAAACAGAGTCTTCTCACCAAAGGTCTTAATCTCCGAGCCGTTCGCTGCTACCACCTGGGGACCTTTGGAACCTGTTAGCCTGTCTGCGTAGGAAGGTGTGATGAAACTCAGCTGGGAGCCTGTGTCCATGAGGAAATGCCTCCCCAAGCGGGCGTCCAACAAATAAAGCAGCTTGTTCTCCCCGAGGGCCGCAGCTGCTACCAACCCCCGGTCTTGGTGTTTCCCGAACGCCTGAACTGGCACGGTGGTACACATTTGCGTGCCCTCTCTGCGAAGCGGCGATGGTAGAAACAAAGGTCGTCGTCTGATCCGTGTTTCTTGGCCCCTGCCGCCGCCATCATCAGTGAGTCTGGTACTGCTGTCTCTGGCCCCCTGCCATCTCTGGACGCCGCGTCGAGCTCCGCTGCAGCGGCCGTGGCCGCGCGCCGTTTGGTGGCGTTGACTATTCGTTGCACCTCCTGGCCCAGCGCGTGGTAGTCTCGTTGGGCCAACAGTGGCGAACTGGCCAGGGTCGCTCTCACCGCTGACGGTAGGGTCCTGAGGAAGAGGTGGGTGAAGATGAAGTGATCATCGTCCGAGTCCTTCAACCTCAACAGCTTCTGCATCAGGTCCGCGGGCCTGTCGCTTTCAAATTCAGTCAGCGCCAGGAGCCCCTCTGCTCGCTCTTCTGCCGAGGGGGTGAAGTACCAGATGAGTGCAGCCTTCAACGCGTCGTACTTGTCGCTGTCCGGCGGCTGGTCGATCAGGCTCGTCACATGCTGGGCTGTGTGGTTGTCCAGTTTTGCAACCACATGGTAGAACTTTGTGGCGTCTACCAAAATCCCCCGGAGGTTGAACTGCACTTCAACCGTATTAAACCAGGAGTGCGGATTGTTCTCCCAGAAGTCCGGTAGCTGGACTGTGGCTGCATTCGCTTGGCTGGATCCTGACGAGTCTGGCTCGGGGGAATTTCTTTCACTCATGATACGTCTTAGGGTCACCAGTGTGGGAATGTGAAAGTGACGAGGCAGAGTTTATCTCACGAGTCAGGTTTATTCACATTCTCCAACATCAGCAAAAACAGAAAGAGAAAGAATTCCAGACATTCGTCCTTTTTATACCCCAGGACATCAAAGCTCACAGTCACATTGTATTTAATCCCAAGTAACAATGCATCTTCTTCTGGATCTTAACACCTCCACCCATAATCTCTGGCAGCCAGGAAAATCCCCCAAGGCCGTCTCTCTGCATACCAAAGCCTAAACTTTCACATCCTCCTGTCATCTCCAAAGAGTGCTCAGTCCTTTGTTCAATCTAAGATGTGAAGCCTAAAGTGGTATACATATGAAGCATAAAGTAATATACATCTGTGCATATGTGTCCCACAATAGCATCCTTTCTGATGTGCAGTAGTTCTCATTCTATTGCTCTCCATCTGGTGGGTCTTCTTCGTCCTACGATGTTCAGGCAGAGATCATAGGCCGTCCTATGATGTCTGATGAAGTGTGACACACAGATTTCTTGCTTTTGTAGAGTGAAGTGAAGCGATGTGATTTCAATGTATTTTAAACATACTTTACTTTGCCATGCTGCATCGTGGTCAAAACTGTCAGACGATTATATCACAAGCAAATCCTTCAGAGACTAATGGTTTCTACCCACATAATGGAGACATGACAGAGGAGAGGGCCTGATACAGAGCTCTTATCAAGTTCCTGTCCCTGTAAAATGGTTCTTGATTAACAGTTCCTCTAAGTGAAAACGGGGCTATATGAACTTTAAAAATGATCCGTCAATGCAGTATCCAAAAATAAAACATGTTTTGCAGCCCAAGCTTAGCTTCATCATCATCATCATCACCATAGCAGTCTGTCGGGGGCGACAATGACTGTTTCATTTAGGTCTGATCAGATTCCTCCACGCAGCTCTGTCCTTTGCCTTCAGCTGCCAGGAACTCCTGACCTCGTTAACCAGGGCAACGTCCGAGCCGGTATGAGTTGCTTTCTGACTGACCATTTCATGAAACTGCTTGCAAAGTATTTGAGTACCACTAGCTTTTTCTTACAGTGTTTGATTCATTTTTAAATAAAAATTTGACATAAATCAGAAGTTCTTCCATGAAATAAAAGCCCCATTCCACTACAAATGTTGAGAATAAAACTCTTTATTTTACGTTTCCCCTATGCAAGGAAAGTTTAAGGGTTTATCTTAAATCTGAGATGAAGCATGTGACTACTGAAATGCAATATCAGTCTGATGTAAAGAAAAAAAGTTACCTGATCTAAGAGTAAATGTCTCAATGAAGCAGAAAATGTTAAACAGCAGACTTTTGATAATTCACAGTAACAATGTTTACATGTCATGAGAAGAGATATTTAAAAATAAGAACAAATAAGGGAATATCCAACTCCAGACAGTGTAGTTTTTTTCAGTAGAATGGGTATAAACTGGATTTAAGCATCAACAAAATCAAAGAAATGGTCTCTGACTGACATTAACTAGAAAAGCACTCGGAGAGCACAGACCTCCGCCAAGCGCCACAGTTTCCCCCATACAGTCTTCAGATTCCTTGACCATGAAAACATATGACAAGCAGTGGTTCAGTAGTTATTCACGAAAATGGCATTTTCCATAATGGCGGCCACAGTTCCCCCCATACAGTGTTTGTGTGTACGTTTTCCGATTCCTTGACCATGAAAACATATGACTAGCAATTGGATTGACAATGACAGGATTAGTGGTTCAGTAGTTATTCACGAAAATGGCATTTTCCGTAATGGCGGCCACAGTTCCGCCCATACAGTGTTTGTGTGTACGTTTTCAGATTCCTTGACTATGAAAACGTATGACTAGCAATTGGATTGACAATGATAGGATTAGTGGTTCAGTAGTTATTCACGAAAATGGCATTTTCCGTAATGGCGGCCACAGTTCCGCCCATACAGTGTTTGTGTGTACGTTTTCAGATTCCTTGACCATGAAAACGTATGACTAGCAATTGGATTGACAATGATAGGATTAGTGGTTCAGTAGTTATTCACGAAAATGGCATTTTCCGTAATGGCGGCCACAGTTCCGCCCTTACAGTGCTTGTGTGTACGTTTTCAGATTCCTTGACCATGAAAACATATGACAAGCAATTGGATTCACAATGATAGGATTAGTGGTTCAGTAGTTATTGACGAAAATGGCATTTTCTGTAATGGCGGTTTAGCGCCACAGTTCCGCCCATACAGTGTTTGTGTGCACGTTTTCAGATTCCTTGACCATGAAAACGTATGACTAGCAATTGGATTCACAGCAATTGGATTGACAATTTTAGGATTAGTGGTTGATGGATGGTTGAGTAGTTATTCACGAAAATGGCATTTTGCATAATGGCGGTTTTCTTGTGGACGGTGATCCGGATCACCACCAAAATCTAATCATCTGTAGGATACCCCATTTCTGACAATCTGTGAAAATTTCATGAAAATCAGTCCATAACTTTTTGAGTTATCTTGCTTACAAACAAACAGACACAAACAGACAGACAGACAGGACAGATAGACAAACCAACGCCGATGATTACATAACCTCCCCCTTTGGCGGAGGGAATTATTATCAACTCTATCACCGTCAGGGGAGTGAATCATTTGATCATTTACTGTATCCACCCATAGACTGTAAATGCATATGGATAACATGCCACACTTACTTCCACTGTATAAAAGTTAAAATTTGCTTCCTGAGTTTAGGGTGCTGCCATCTTGAAATTTTGCAGACACTCTCCCCCCAACAGACACTGTGAAGCAAAACTATGCCACCGAGTTTCAGCCCATGCAGTCTATGCAGCTCACTCAAACGCGACCAATCACACCCACTCAGTGGCGACGGTACCGCCCCCACCTTTTCTAACACACTTTACCTTGCAATAAAATTAAGATAATAAAAAGGAGAAACACCAACTATAGGTTGATGTTATTTCAGTTTTTATAAAAGGATTTGATTGCGTTTAAGAACATTCACCAAATGTGAACATTAATATAAAAAACAATCAAAAATATGGCATGGTCTCAAAAGTTTAAACATTTTTAACGGTACACTTTGTTGCACTGTCAGGATTTATTCATGTGCAGCTGAAGTCCTGCAACAGATATGTTTATTTTGGTGAGACCCATGCAAACAGAATTCTAGATTATTATGTTGTGGATGGTTACTCTGCACTGTGTGTTTATATATTTACATATTTATTCCATCCAGCTACAATGCGCCACACTGTGTTTATTATTATTATTACCTCCGCCAGGAGGTAATGTTTTTGCCGGGGTTTGTCTGTTTGTCTGTCTGTTGGTTAGCAAGATAACTCACAAAGTTTTGGACGGATTTCGATGAAACTTTCAGGCTTTGTTGGAAATGCTACAAGGAAGAACTGATTAAATTTTGGGGATGATCCGGATCACCGTCCAGAAGAAAACCGCCATTATGGAAAATGCCATTTTCGTCAATAACTACTGAACCACTAATCCTATCATTGTCAATCCAATTGCTAGTCATATGTTTTCATGGTCAAGGAATCTGAAAACGTACACACAAACACTGTATGGGCGGAACTGTGGCCGCCATTACAGAAAATGCCATTTTCGTGAATAACTACTGAACCACTAATCCTATCATTGTCAATCCAATTGCTAGTCATATGTTTTCATGGTCAAGGAATCTGAAAACGTACACACAAACACTGTATGGGCGGAACTGTGGCCGCCATTACGGAAAATGCCATTTTCGTGAATAACTACTGAACCACTAATCCTATCATTGTCAATCCAATTGCTAGTCATATGTTTTCATGGTCAAGGAATCTGAAAACGTACACACAAGCACTGTATGGGGGGGAACTGTGGCGCTTGGCGGAGGTCTGCGCTCTCCCGAGTGCTTTTCTAGTATATTTATATATCTATCCCATCTAGCTACAATGCTCTACACTGTGTCTCTCTCTCTCTCTCTATATATATATATATATATATATATATATATATATATATATAGAGAGAGAGAGAGAGAGAGATAGATAGATATTTATATGTACATATGTATACTTGCTGATCTTGGTTTTTTTCTCTTGCCTTCTGATTGTTGCTCTGAGTGTTGCTATCCCTGTGCTGTTGCAATCCTGGAATTTCCCCATTGTGAGACTAATAAAGGCTTATCTTGTACAAGGCTTATCGGTGTACAAACCCCTAGTGCACAGACAACCTCCGGCCATGCACACTGTGGAGTTATGGTCTGAGGAGACAATGGACACTCTAAAGGACTGTTTTGAAGCCACTGCCTGGAAGCAGCTCTGCGATCCACATGGTGAGGACATCGATGGCCTCATTCACACCTTCACGGGCTACCTCAGCTTCTGTGTGGACAAATCCGTTCCCACCAAGACCATACGGCGTCACTCAAACAACAAACCCTGGATCAACCCTGAGATAAAAACACTTCTGAGAGAGAAGAAGAGGATCTTCAGGTCGGGGAACAGGGAGATGCTGAAGTCCGTACAGAGGGAGCTGAGGAGAAAGATCAGAGAAGGCAAGGACAGCTTCAGGAAGAAGATGGAGGACAAGCTGCAACAGAGCGACATCAGCGGGGTCTGGAGAAACCTCAAAACCATCTCGGGGCTCCAGAATACCTCCCCCCAGGCCACGGGGGGCAGGGAGTGGGCGAACAACCTGAATCTGTTTTTCAATAGATTTGACCAACCGCCCTCCCCCCTGTCTGCACAACAACCACTGCTGCCTCTAAGAAATCAAGTCCTGCTACCCACTCCCCACTCCACCGACACCCCCCCCACTCCCAACACACAGCCCCCCATCCTGACCCTGACCAAGACCCAGGTGAGGACGGAGCTGAGGAAGATCAAGGCGAGGAAGGCGTCGGGACCGGACGGCATCAGCGCAAAGCTCCTCAAGTCCTGTGCAGACCAGCTGTGTGGGATTGTGACGTATATCTTCAACATGAGCCTGAAACTGGGGAGGGTACCACAGCTGTGGAAAACATCTTGTGTGGTACCTGTACCAAAAACTTCCCACCCCAAAGACCTGAACAGCTTCAGACCGGTGGCCTTGACGTCCCACTTGATGAAGACCCTGGAGAGACTGCTCCTTGCTCATCTCCGCCCCCTGGTGGAACCAGCGATGGATCCACTCCAGTTCGCCTACCAGCATGGCATTGGGGTGGAGGATGCGGTGATCTTCCTCCTTCACCGTTCTCTGTCCCACCTGGAGAAGCCCGGGAATATGGTGAGGATCATGTTCTTTGACTTCTCCAGTGCTTTCAACACCATCCAACCGATGATCCTGAAGGACAAGCTGCTGCGCGCAGGGGTGGACCAGCACCTGTCATCATGGATCCTGGACTACCTCACGAACCGGCCTCAGTTTGTGAGAACCCGGGACTGTGTTTCCGACACGATCATCAGTAGCACGGGGGCCCCCCAGGGAACGGTGCTGGCTCCCTTCCTGTTCACTCTTTATACTGCGGACTTCTCACACAACACAACACATTGCCATCTACAGAAGTTCTCTGATGACTCTGCGATCGTTGGTCTCATCTCCAATGGAGATGAAGCTGAGTACAGAGGGCTTATCCAGGACTTTGTGGACTGGTGCCATCGGAACTGCCTCCAGATCAACGCGAGGAAAACTAAGGAGCTGGTGGTGGACTGCCGCAGGCATGGGCAGCCCCTCACAGCACCAGTAAATATACAGGGAACAGACATCGAGATGGTGACATCCTACAAGTACCTGGGTATTCATCTGAACAATAAACTAGACTGGTCACACAATACTGACGCACTCTACAAGAAGGGACAGCGCAGGCTGTTCCTGCTGAGGAGACTCAGGTCTTTTGGTGTACAAGGGGCGCTGCTGAAGTCATTCTATGACACGGTGGTGGCATCAGCCATCACTTTTGGAGTGGTCTGCTGGGGCAGTGGCATTACTGCAGCCGATAGGAAGAGACTGAACAAACTGATTAAGAAAGCTAGCTCTGTCCTGGGGCAACGCCTTGATCCGATGGAGGAGATAGGAGAGAGAAGGACGGTGGCTAAACTGTCATCTCTGCTGGAGTCCGAGTTCCACCCTATGCAGGACATACTGGATGCACTGAGGAGCTCATTTAGCAGCAGACTACATCATCCCAGGTGCACAACCGAGAGGTTTCGTAGGTCCTTCCTACCAACGGCTGTCAGACTGTACAACCTAAGCAGGGCTGCTCGCAGAGATAGCAAAAAGACGTAACAAACTAATAGTTTTTTTTTTGAATGCAAAAGATGCAACAGACTTACACAATGGTCCTCTCCGGCATACAACTAGGAACATACCGGTCGCTATGGAGGGTGAGAATATGTATGGGCACATAATCATACCATGTAGGATAACTAAATAGACGGTTATGCTGTTTCATCCCACCTAGCAACAATGCTCTGCACTGTGTGTGTTTATATATTTACATATTTATTCCATCTAGCTACAATGCTCTGCACTGGGTGTGTTTATATTTATATATCTATATATTTATTCCATCTAGCTACAATGCTCAGCACTGGGTGTGTTTATATTTATATATCTATATATTTATTCCATCTAGCTACAATGCTCCGCACTATGTTTTTATATATCTACATATTATTCCATCTAGCTACATTGCTCCGCACTGTGTGTGTTTATATACTTGCATATTTATTCCACCTAGCTGCAATGCTCCGTACTGTGGGTGTTTATATATTTACATATTTATTCCATCCAGCTACAATGCTCTGCACTGTGTGTTCATATATTCATATATTTATTCCATCCAGCTACAATGCTCTGCACTGTGTGTCTGTGTGTGTGTATATATATATTTTATAGTAATATGTACATATGTATATTAGCTGCTCTTGCTTGCTTGTTTTTTTTTTTGTTTTTTTTTTCTTGCCTTCTGATTGTTGCTCTGAGTGTTGCTATCCCTGTGCTGTTGCAATCCTGGAATTTCCCCGTTGTGGGACTAATAAAGGCTTATCTTATCTTACATTACACCCTGGTACAGTTCCCACACGTGGATACCATCAGACAAAATTGTTTTAAATCGTTTTGTTTTACTGCAGCTACACTACAGTAACATGTAGACCCTGGAGGCAGAGGTGGGCAGTAACGAGCTGCACTCACAAATTGTACTTCGCTGAGTAATGATTATATTATACTTTTTACTCTTACTAGAGTATATTTCTGAAAAAAAAAAAACTTTTACTCAGCTACATTTGGTTGTAATCTTTTGAGTTATATTTCTGATTTGAAAACTGGTCAAAAACGTGCTTGTTTATACTGTAATAAATCGTCTATCAGAAATTATTGCATCACACATTTATTCGTTTTAGTGAATTTATAATTTTTTTTTAAATCAATACTTAGATCCAGATTCTGGATTAAGTAGCAGTGTATTTATTCCTGTCTGTTGATTCCTTACGTTATTCAGATTACATTAAAAGACACATGTGGATGGATCGTTTATTTTCTCAGCTGAACACTTAAGAAAATCACAGAGTTAAAGTCTTACATTTACAAAAATGGTTACAATTTTGTGAATAATCACCAATTTACTTGAAATAAAATCCATTTTAAAAGCTGAATTTACAAGATAATTTATGTTAAAACTATGAGAAAAAAGTATCTGAAAAAAAAGACTAACAGCTTCCTTCCACAAGCTATTAGGCTGCGGAACCGTTGATCTGGAATCTTCCATACATACTACTGCACCTTATGGACATTAGTGTGTCTCGGGGATGTGTGAATGGCTGTGTTGGGGTGAGGGTGTGTGTGAGTGTGGTCTTAAATTATGTTTTTACTTACATGGATGCTTAGAGAAACCTAACTTCATCTTGCCTGCACTACACTTGTATGTACAGCAACATGACAATAAAAGTTGATTTGATTTGGTTTGATTTGATCAAACAAGAAATAAATACGTCACAAATTCACGAAAAATCAAACTTGTGAGGAAAAAAATGCACATTTATGTAAAAAATATATCGCATTTAAAGGAACAAATGTAACAAATTTATTAATTTATAAGAGATGGTGGCAAATTTATGAGAAAACACCACAAACAGGATCGGGTTTTGTTTTTACCACTAGTACATATTTACTTACAAGTAATTTTGATGCGATTATGCACACTTACACTTGAGTAAATACTATCAGGATATAATAACTTTTATCCAAATACAATTTCTTTCTTCTCCACTCACCTCTAACCATTAGCTCTAGCTAGCCTATAACGTTAGCCGCGGTCTTTGTAGGTTGTTTGCGACCTTCCTGTGTTGTTTTTCTCAATCTCAGTACATATAAGACACATAAATACATACCCCAGATCAGCGGCAATGTCACTCCCAAACACCCAGAGCGGACAGCAGCGGTTTGCTTCATGTTTTCTCTATTCTTCTCCCAGAAGATCAACGGTAAACAGCCAATTAGCGAACGTTAGCGGTGCTAGCTGTACAGTTAGCCTCACACACAGCAGCGACGGGAAAGTTTCGGTAGGAAAGTGATTATAAAGCCCGTTCTCGACGACAAAGCCAACAGAGGTGCCTGGTTACGTGTCCGAACTTGTTTTTCAGCTACTGTGTGCTAACAGGGAGGTTTAACTGTGTTCAAAGGATCTCAAACAGTAGTGTCTCTCGGTCATCACGTGACTTACGGGCGAAACAGCCAAAAAAATCATGTGCTCAAACACTGCAGCTGCCGCGCAACCCCATAATAAACCAGGCACATTATAGCTTTACAGGATACGTATTTTTGCATGTTATTGTAAGCAGCAGTTTTCTCTGAAATTGTTATCAATGTGCTTGACAAATCACTATAAATTCAAGAAATCTCTGTGTATCTGTCTGTGTGTGTGTCACGATCATAGGACATCATAGGATGGCCTGTGATGTGCCTATGATGTCTGTATCATAGGACATCAAGCCTGCCTTCATGTCTTTATGATGTCGTATACAGTGAACATCAGGACTCGCAATGCCGTCATCACTCTGTTAAAGCAAGAAATCGCTGTGCGTCTGTGTGTGTGTCTGTCATGTTTGTAGGACATCATAGGACGGCCTATGATCTCTGCCTCATCATCATAGGACGTCCTATGAACTCGGGCATCATAGCACTTGCGATGCCATCATAAAGATAGGATGTCTATATGACGGCACATAGACAAATGTGTCTTTATGATGTCATATAGACCATCACTCACGATGCCTAGACGAATGTGTCTTTATGATGTAATCTCTGTGTGTCTGTTTGTGTGTGTCATGTTTATAGGACATCAAAGGACGGCCTATGATCGCTGCCTGATCATCATAGGACATCATAGGACGGCCTATGATCTCTGCCTGATCATCATAGGACGTCCTATGAACTCAGGCATCATAGGACTCGCGATGCCGTCATAAAGATATGATGTCTATATGACAGCACATAGACAAACGTGTCTTTATGATGTCATATAGACCATCACTCACGATGCCGAGACTTGTGATGCCGTCATAAAGACATGATGTCTATGTGACGGCACATAGACAAATGTGTCTTTATGATGTCATACAGACCATCACTCACGATGCCTAGACTAATGTGTCTTTATGATGTCATATGGCTCAAAATTGCCAAGGAGAATAAGTCACAGGGCCAGTCTTTACAGCACGTTCGTGTTTTCTTACAGCTCGTGTTTTCTTACAGCTCGTGCTTGCTTACAGTTCGTGTTTTCTTACAGCTTAGTCATGGAGTTCCACAGGGATCTGTGCTAGGCCCTACTCTTTTTAGTTTATATATGCTTCCGTTAGGCAACATTATTAGAAAGCACTGTATACATTTTCATTGTTATGCAGATGACACACAATTATACCTGTCAATGAAGCCAGATGATACTAATCAATTAGCCAAGTTAGAAGCCTGTCTTAAGGAAATCAAAGCTTGGATGACTTGTAATTTCCTGCTATTAAATTCAGATAAGACTGAAGTCATTCTTGTTGGTCCAAAAAACCTTAGAAATTCCTTTCCAAATCAAACTTTCAGTTTGGATGCAGTTACTCTTTCTCTTAATAGCTCTGTGAGGAACCTTGGAGTTATTTTTGATCAGGATTTGTCCTTCAATTCACATATTAAATTTGTTTCTAAGACTGCCTTCTATCATTTGCGTAATATTGCCAAGATTAGGAGCATCTTGTCTCAGAGTGATGCTGAGAAGCTGATCCACGCTTTTGTTAGCTCGAGATTAGATTATTGTAATTCTTTATTATCAGGCTGTCCTAAAACATCTTTAAAAAGTCTTCAGCTGATCCAAAATGCTGCAGCAAGAGTTTTAACAGGTACTAGAAAGAGAGATCATATCTCTCCGGTTCTGGCCTCCCTTCATTGGCTTCCCATAGAGTTTAGAATTAAGTTTAAAATCCTTCTTCTTACTTACAAAGCTCTAAACAATCAGGCTCCTTTTTATTTAAAAGATCTGATACTACCGTATCATCCTAACAGAGCACTACGCTCCCAAAATGCAGGATTACTTGTAATACCTAGAATCTCCAAAAGTACAATGGGAGGCAGAGCCTTCAGTTATCAAGCTCCTCTCCTGTGGAATCAGCTGCCAATCTGGATTCGGGAGTCAGACTCGATCTCTGTTTTTAAGAATAGGGCTAAAACCTACCTTTTTGATATAGCCTACAATTAGGGAGGGATCATGTGTTTCTGAACCCTCCCTTAGTTATGCTGCTAATAGGTTTAGTCAGCCGGGGGACCTCCAGTAATGCACTGGGCCTCACTCCTTTCCTCACTCTCTATGAAATATTTTTTTTTTTTTTTGCTGGTCATTAACATTTGTTTGTTCTCTCCCATAGATTGAGTCCCCATCGTGCTGTTTGCTCTCTACATGTCTGTTCTTTTCTTCTTCTCTATCCCCTCACCCCCCCAGCCAGTCGCAGCAGATGACTGCCCCTCCCTGAGCCTGGTTCTGCTGGAGGTTTCTTCCTGTTAAAAGGGAGTTTTTCCTCTCCACCGTCGCCAAGTGCTTGCTCACAGGGGATCGCCTGATTGCTGGGGTCTTTCTGCAACTGTGGGGGTCCCCCCTACAGTTGATAGTGCTATGAGATGACTGTTGTTGTGAAATGGCGCTATATAAATAAAGTTGAAATGAATTGAATTGAAATTTTCTGCACAACAGATTTCTGCAGCCATGGCCAATTCTACATTGCCGCGAGCAGAGTTGCCAGATCAAGCAGTCTTCGTATTATTGCCAAAGATGAAGAAATTAAGAAAAAGCGTCGCCTTCTCAGCAATGTCATTTTTAAAGAGGTGCTGACACAGTAAAAATATGTAACCTTGAAGAATGCCAGTCTTCACTACAAATGTGTAAAATGCCAAGCAAAGTGCTGATTTTCTCCAGGTTCTCCGGTTTCTTGGTTTCTACAGGCATTCACGGGCCTTCCTGAACAGGGTCGAAAGCCATTTTTAGCTCAGATCTATTTTCATGATCCTGCCCATGAACTGGAATTATGACGCACCTATCCCTCAACCAGTGGTCTGAACGAAGAAGAAGAAGACCCACCAAATGGAAAGCAATAGAATGAGGAGAACTGCTGCACGTCAGAAAGGATGCTGTGAGCATGAAACACCTCAGGTTCCAGCAGTATGCCACAGGCATGACTGTGAACAACACAGCCGTCTGAGACAGGAGGAGACCCTTCATCAATGGGCATGTAGAAATACTTGCTTATACTTGGTTTCTACAGGCGTGGACGGGTATGCACGGGTATGTACTAGTACTTCAATAAGAGCGAGGAACATAGGGTGACTTACAAGAGTGGAGGAAGGTGCACATAGGTGGACTACATCTTACAGTGTGCAGAAGGAGAAATCTGAAAGACATAGGATCTGGGAGGATCTGCACAGGACCCGGGAACTGCGGCAGAGCAGACTGATGAGGGTTGGGACTTATCTGATGGGGGAGTTGGGGACTCTCAGGTGCGGCCAACGGAGCCTGGAGCAGGTCCTCCTCCATAGACAGATAGGCATCATAGGTGATGCATGATGTCCTACGATGACTCTAAAAGATATGACGTCTATATGATGTCATTTGATATGATGTCTATATGACGGCACA
Organism: Pholidichthys leucotaenia; assembly: GCA_020510985.1. Taxonomy (NCBI): domain Eukaryota; kingdom Metazoa; phylum Chordata; class Actinopteri; order Cichliformes; family Pholidichthyidae; genus Pholidichthys; species Pholidichthys leucotaenia. The sequence continues at coordinate 79,300,732 of CM035843.1, read as the reverse complement.
TAGACAGAGCACAATAATAATAATAATAATAATAATAGCAACCCAGGATCATAAGAATAAGGTGAAATACAGAATGGGCTGGGACCCATGCCCTGGACACAAACAGCAATATATAAAATTCAAGAAACCTCTGTATGTCTGTGTCACATTTCGACGGGCATGCAGAAATACTTGCTTAACCATGTCAAAGATTAAAGGCAGGCATCACCATGGTTAATGTTGCCATGGTAACAGTAACTTTCCAAGGGCAAGCAGAAATGCTTGCTTACACCTTCTTTCTACGGGCATGCAGAAATACTTGCTTATATTTGGTTTCTACAGGCATGCACAGGTATGCACTAGTATAGACAAAAGGACCATGCTGTCATATACACAATGGGACACAGCACTTTAAACCACACCCATTCAAAGCAGTAAATCTGGAAATCTTAAAAAATATCACTCGATAAATTCAAGAAATCTCTGTCAGTTTGTGTGTAAATCTAGAAATCTTACACCCATTCGAAGCAGTACATCATCGCTATGCCATCATCAAAGTTCATAGGACATAGGACATCAAAGATCAAACGCAGACATGATTCGATCATAGCACTTGCTATGACATCATCACAGATCATAGGACTCACTAAGACACCATCAAAGATCAAAGGCAAGCATCACTGAATGAGTGCTGACGTACTTGCTTACACCCTTGCTTACACCTGCTTTCTACAGGCATGCAGAAATACTTGCTTTTACTTGGTTTCTATGGACATGCACAGGTATGCACGGGCATGCACGGATATGTACTAGTACCCTATAAATTCAAGAAATCTGTGTGTGTGTGTGTGTGTCTGTCTGTCTCTGTCTGTCACGATCATAGGACACCATAGGGCAGCCTATGATGCTCCTATGATGTCCCTATGCCTTGATGCCTTTATGATATAGATCATCAACACTCGCGATGCCGTCATATAGACAAAAGGACGATGCCATCATATACACAATAGGACACACTTTAAAGCACACCCATTTGAAGCAGTAAATCTGGAAATCTTACAAAATATCACTATAAATTCAAAAAATCTGTCAGTTTCGGTGTAAATCTGGAAATCTTACTCATCACCCAATTAATAATAGGACACACTACTTGAAACTACACCCGTTCGAAGCAGTACATCATGTCTGTGTGTCACGATCAGAGCACATCATAGGACGGCCTATGATGTCAGCATGATGTCCTATGATGATCCTATGATATCAGCCAACATAGGACTCGCGATTCCGTCATATACACAATAGGACTGGCTACCTATGATGTAGGCATGAGGTCCTATGATGCCTGCCTTGGTGTCTTTATGATGTCATATAGACCATCACTCACGATGCCTGCATTCATGCCTTTATGATGTCATATAGACCATCACTCACCAAAGAAGAGGTACTCACCACCCGATTACCGATAGGACACGGCACTTGAAACCGAATAGGAGTTGCCAGAAACAGGAAAGAAGAGATACTCATCACCCGATTAAGAATAGGATACACTAATTTAAACCAGGATCAAATGCAGGCATCATAGGACTCGCTATGCCATCAGCAAACATCATAGGACATAAGACAGCTTCCAACATCAAACACAGGCATGATTCACAATCATATCACTCCCTATGACATCATCACAGATCAGAGGACTCACTATGACACCATCAAAAATCAAAGGCAGGCATCACTGAATGAGTGCTGACATGCTTGCTTAAACCCTTGCTTACACCTGCTTTCTACGGGCATGCAGAAATACTTGCTTATACTTGGTTTCTATGGGCATGCACGGGTATGCACAGCCATGCACGGGTATGTACTAGTTGTAGAAAAATTGCAACAATGTATCTACAGACATGGACAAAATTGTTGGTACCCCTCTCTTAATGAAAGAAAAACCCACAATGGTCACAGAAATAACTTGAATCTGACAAAAGTGGTAATAAATAAAAATTCTATGAAAATTAACCAATGAAAATCAGACAATGCTTTTGAATTGTGGTTCAACAGAATTATTTTTAAAAACAAACTCATGAAACAGGCCTGGACAAAAATGATGGTACCCTTAACTTAATATTTTGTTGCACAACCTTTTGAGGCAATCACTGCAATCAAACGATTTCTGTAACTGTCAGTGAGACTTCTGCACCTCTCAGCAGGTATTTTGGCCCACTCCTCATGAGCAAACTGCTCCAATTGTCTCAGGTTTGAAGGGTGCCTTCTCCAGACGGCATGTTTCAGCTCCTTCCACAGATGTTCAATAGGATTTAGATCAGGGCTCATAGAAGGCCACTTAAGAATAGTCCAATTTTTCGCTCTTAGCCATTCTTGGGTGTTTTTAGCTGTGTGTTTTGGGTCATTATCCTGTTGCAAGACCCATGACCTGCGACTGAGACCAAGCTGTCTGACACTGGGCAGCACATTTCTCTCTAGAATACCTTGATAGTCTTGAGATTTCATTGTACCCTGCACAGATTCAAGACACCCTGTGCCAGATGCAGCAAAGCAGCCCCAGAACATAACACAACCTCCTCCATGCTTCACAGTAGGGACAGTGTTCTTTTCTTGGTATGCTTCATTTTTGCATCTGTGAACACAGAGCTGATGTGCCTTGCCAAAAAGTTCCAGTTTTGTCTCATCTGTCCATAGGACATTCTCCCAGAAGCTTTGTGGCTTGTCAACATGCAGTTTGGCAAATTCCAGTCTGACTTTGTTATGATTTGTTTTCAACAGTAGTGTCTTCCTTGGTCGTCTCCCATGAAGTCCACTTTGGCTCAAACAACGACGGATGGTGCGATCTGACACTGATGTACCTTGACCTTGGAGTTCACCATGAATGTGTTTAGAGGTTGTTCTGGGCTCTTTTCTTACCATTCGTATTATCCGTCTCCTCCTGTGGCCACGTCCACGGAGGTTGGCTACAGTCCTGTGGATCTTAAATTTCTGAATAATATGTTTTATACTTACTTATTTTTGTAGTTTTATTTGGGTTCTAAGTCTTTTATTGGGTTTTAGACTTTTGAGTTTTTAACCTCTTTGACTAGTCTTTAACTTTTTAATATGACCCTTCTCTCTTATCTCTTTGTTTTTTCTCTTATCTCTTTGTCCTACTGTATGTCCTGATTGGTGGAGCCTTGAGTACTTTTATCATGTTAATAGTCAGCTTCATGTGTGCCTGTGTTTGTGTTCATGTTGAATGTAATTGGGGTTTGTAAATATGGACGTCACCTGACTGCAAGACAAAATCTACCTACGGGTACAAATAAAGTAACCTGAGCCTGAACCTGAACCTGATCTTTTCTAGGGGTACCATCATTTTTGTCCAGGCCTGTTTCATGAGTTTGTTTTTTAAAATAATTCTGTTGAACCACAATTCAAAAGCATTGTCTGATTTTCATTGGTTAATTTTCATAGAATTTTTTATTTATTACCACTTTTGAGGGAGAGAGAGCTTAGACTTTCTGCTGCACATTCACCAACCACAATGCACTGTGTGTCTATATATATATATTTATAGTAATATGTACATATGTATACTAGCTGTTCTTGTTTTTTTCTTGCCTTCTGATTGTTGCTCTGAGTGTTGCTATCCCTGTGCTGTTGCAATCCTGGAATTTCCCCATTGCGGGACTAATAAAGGCTTATCTTATCTTATCTTATCTTATCTTATGTCAGATTCAAGTTATTTCTGTGACCACTGTGGGTTTTTCTTTCATTAACAGAGGGGTACCAACAACTTCGTTCATGTCTGTAACTATTCCTGCTTAGCCTGGTTGGTTATAACATTAACCAATCAGACAGATACTCTTGGCTACCTCGGGGGAAGAGGGAGGAGCCGTGGAGCAGCAGGATTGAGGCAGAGCGGGTTGGGGTAGCGGCAGAGAGAGAGAGCAGAGAGAGGCGGGGGCGATTTGAATGTGGCTGTGCGAGACCACTCGCACAGCCACATTCAAATCGAGCTGCTCTCAGCTCACTTCGCCAGTGGACAGGGCACCGCACTGGGAACTGAGAGCAGCCATGTTCAAATCGGGTCCCCCTCTCCGCTCCTTGCTCAGTTGCCAGCAGATGGGGGACTGGTTGTTAGTAAACAGTAAACACATATTGAGCAACTACACATTTCTCTCTTGCCTCAATCATTTTCAGAAAAATGTTTTGCTTTTTACTTTTGAAGGTATAGGAAAAACTTTTACGTCCGGAAGTCTCTTGAACAGACTAGCAGCTCACCCACCAGGTGTCATGGCAACCAATCACGTGCAAGCCCTGCAGGTTGGCAGCGCGGTAGCCAATCACATGCAAGCCCTGCAGGTCAGGAGCGCAGCAACCAATCACGTGCAAGCCTGCAGGCCGGTAATTAGAATATTCATAGACCTGCACATACTTAAGTAGGTGCAAGATTGGCAGTTAGCCAGCCGGCCGGCACAGCTGTTGACGCCACCAAGGACACAGTGCAAGGATGGATAATTTATTCACACATGGGGAGTTGTTGCGAACTACTTATAAGAACTCCTTATACAAAGATATGAAGTGATGATGGTCGGGTCTGTGGTGGTGATGCACCTGTGGGCTGGTTGCCAACCGCCAATCAAATCTAAAAGAAGAAGAAGAAGATATATATATATATTGTGACGTTTGCGGGATTCACACAAAGAAAGAGGAGCAAGATGGTTGTGACGAACAGGCTTTATTTACATACCACCAACCCCAACTACTTCTGAGCACAGAGAGGAGGGGAGGTCATTCTCCCAGACCTCCGTTTCAATCATGGTTACACACACATGATACATCTTGCCCTAATCCTGCTAAACACTGCTGGGTCATTATAACGCAGTTATAATGACACAGCAGTATAACAACTCAGTAATAACACATTTAGTACACACACACAGTAACGTTTCAACTGGCAAAGCATGCTGGGAAATCCCTGCCCCCCTTAAAATGGCCCCGACGTTACACTGCCCTCCCCTGGACTGGTTTCTGTCCCCAGAAAATTCAAAGTCCACTTTCAGAAATCCAACGCGAGTCAGCCCGGTGCCGGGGAGGCACGCACGGGCCATCCAGTGTCCATCTGAGTCTCGGTCGGAGTATCTGGTTGGGGTAGGGTTCCGGTTTGGCCACCAGCGGGCGGATGGACACATCCACGCACAGTCCCTTCCCTGGCAGCGGGAGTCCCATGCCCGCTCCGGCCGACTCGCACCGCTGCCAGGTCTCCCAGGCGGCCGCTGGCCCGCGTCCATGCGTCCAGCTCTTGCCGCGCCTGGAAAATGGCCGGATCTTCGTCCTGCTGCGCGTCGCTGCTGCGCGTCGCTGCTGCGCGTCGCTGCTGCGCGTCGCTGCTGCGCCAAGGGCCTCCGTGACGTCACCGAAAGGGGAAGATCTGCGGGTGGCAGTAGGACTACGCACAGTTCCTCCTCTGGCAGCGGGAGTCCCATGCCCCCCTCTGGCCGACTCCCACCGCTGCCAGGTCTCCCAGGCGGCCGCTGGCCCGCGTCCATGCGTCCAGCCCTTGCCGCGCCTGGGAAATGGCCGCATCTTCGTCCTGCTCACTCCGCTACTGCTGCGCTCCGAAGGCCTCTGTGACGTCACCACCGGGGAAGCATCTGCAGGAGGCGGCCTTTACCCATCCATGCCACCTCGCTCTAATTTAACGTTGACGAGGGGCCAGTTTGTAGGGCGCTGCGTGCGGGGCAGTAACCGTGTGAAGTACCCTGGCTCTGTGCAGCGGAAGCACCCCTTCCTCGCATCGCCGCGGCTGTCTCTTCCGCGGTCTGCCGTAGCTCCTCCTCCCACTCGCTCTCAGCACGGTGGTTTCCTCCAATGACCAGTCGTTCAGCACGGCAGCCAACTCGACCTGGGCCAGGTGGTCATCCACCAGGTTCTCGCCATTGTAGCGGGGAATCTTGGCCCGCTGCTGGACCGATGGGACGGTCATCTCCCGGTCGATCGCCGCTCCTAATTGCTCTGGAATCGCCAGCCCGTCCTGCCCTGAAAAGGGCGGGAAACAGGGCTGGTTTGTTCTGCTCGGCCCGTTCTGCCTTGAAAAAGGCAGAGCAGTCCCATCAAGTCCGCTGCTCCGTCCATCGTGGCGAGCCTCTCCGGGGGCCGGCGTCTCAGCTCTACGCTCCATTCCCAGCCAAGCGATGAACCGCTCCGGTCGCTGGACCTCCGCCTGGATCCTCATCTTGCTCCATCCCCACTCCTGACACCAGTGTGACGTTTGCGGGATTCACACAAAGAAAGGGGAGCAAGATGGTTGTGACGAACAGCCTTTATTTACACACCACCAACCCCAACTACTTCTGAGCACAGAGAGGAGGGGAGGTCATTCTCCCAGACCTCCGTTTCAATCATGGTTACACACACATGATACATCTTGCCCTAATCCTGCTAAACACTGCTGGGTCATTATAACGCAGTTATAATGACCCAGCAGTATAACAACTCAGTAATAACACATTTAGTACACACACACAGTAACGCTTCAACTGGCAAAGCATGCTGGGAAATCCCTGCCCCCCTTAAAATGGCCCGGACGTTACACTATATATATATAATATATAAATATATATATATATATTTATTCCATCTAGCTACAATGCTCCGCACTGTGTTTATATACTCATATATTTATTCCATCCAGCTACAATGCTCTGCACTGTGTGTCTGTGTGTATACTGTATATACAGTATATACAGTATATATATATATATATACTGTATATATATATATATATATATAGTAATATGTACATATGTATATTAGCTGCTCTTGCCTTTTTTTTTTTTTTCTTGCCTTCTGATTGTTGCTCTGAGTGTTGCTATCCCTGTGCTGTTGCAATCCTGGAATTTCCCCATTGTGGGACTAATAAAGGCTTATCTTATCTTATCTTATCTTATATAGAGTGAGGAGGCTTTAAAGGACTTAAGTACCACCAGTGAAGTGCGTGTCTGACAGCAGAGGTGCTGCATGAATCCAGCTTGACAGAAGAATATAGAGTGATGATTTAGAGTGAAGTACGTGGCGGTAATGCACCTGTAAGATGGTTGCCAACAGCCAATCAAATTTAAAAAAAGGAAGAAGAAAATCTCTTTCCAAGAATGATGATATAGAGTGAAGTACGTGGCGGTGATGTTTACTGATTGAGGTGCGTGGCAGTGATACACCTGCGGGCTGGTTGCCAACCACCAATCAAATCTAAAAGAAGAAGATGAAGAAAACCTTTTTCCGAGAGTGGGGAAGGAGGAAAGAGAGAGTCGAACTGCTGGAGAGCCTTGGAGGACTGGAAGGAATCGAAGAGAAGAAGAAGAAGATTGGGACTGCATTTATGTCTGTGTTTGGCTGGCAGTAGGATTGATTTGTTTGTGGCGGATAGCAAAAACTGCACGCTGTCTGTAACATTATGGCATCTAGCTCTGACGGGTACGATAAAGATAAGGTGAGCTGGACACTATCCAGGTCTGGGGGCCTGAAAAGAGCAGCTAGGGGGCCAACAAGACCTAGAAGTGGGTCAGATGAGAGTGATGCGGGAGGAAGTAACAATGCGAAGAAAACACGAACTGGCCAAAATGGATGGCAGTTTGAGGATGTAGGGAATGACTGGAAGGTTGTCATTGAGTTCAATCAGGGTGGGGGGGGGGCACTATCACCCAGTTAAGCTAACAAAAGCAATGAGAAAGAAATAGGGAGAGTTAAGTTTGCAAAATTCTTGAAGAATAACCGGCTGTTAATTCATGCCACAAGTAAACAACAGCAATAGAAAATACTGACAATGACATGTCTAAACGGAGAACAAATGAAGGCACATGTTCCTGGCGTGACAGCTAACTTGAGGGGAGTTATATCAGGTGTCCCTTTGTGCATGTCTATGGAAGAAGTGAAAAACGAGATCCAAGGAGAAAAGGTGAAGGATGTGAAAAGGTTACAGAGTAAAAAAGAAGGTTCGCTGAAGGACACACAGTCTGTCATGATTCAGTTTGAGGAAACACTCTCTAAATCAGTCCTAATAAAATACATGTATTTCAGCGTCAGAGAATACGTCCCAAAGCCACTCAGGTGCTACAAATGTCAAAGGATGGATCACACTGCTCAGCAATGTAGAGGAAAGCTAAGATGTGCTAGATGTGGAGGGGAGCATGAATATGGTAAATGTGACAGACACCAAAGTAAAGTGCTGCAACTGCGGGGGTGAGCACAGTGCTGCATATGGAGGATGTGTTGTGCAGAGGGAAGCTAGACAAGCCCAGGAAATCAGAATAACTAAGAAAATCTCATATGTGGAAGCTCTAAAGACAGTTAGAGAGGCAGGAATAGTCAGAAACACAGCAGGCCTTCCTCAATGAAGTTCAGTTCAAATGGAAGCCCAGCAATCAACAGGTCCCATGCAAGCACAGGATCGTGCAGCTGCAAGGAATGTTTGTGTTCACAAATGCAAAATGGATGATGACACACTGATAGTTAAGAGGACAAACTTTATAGCTTTTATCTGCCACACTGTGGAGAATGTGTGGAAGGATGAGACTCAGACTCAGGTTCAGCTTTATTGACAATCACATACTCCAACAATCTCAAAGCAGGAAAAAGAGGAAGAATAATCTCACATCACTCTTTTATACCCCGGACATCGAAACTGAAGTCACATGGTGTTTAAGCAAACATACAGTCACATGGTACTTAATCCCCGTCACAATGTAACTCCTCTGATCTTCACACCATTGTCCTTTAGTCTCCGGTGGTCCGGAAATCTCTCCAGGTAATCTCCCTGAAACAAAGGCCAAATCTCACACTCTCTCGTTGTCTCTTGGAGACTCCGTACTTGTGTTCCCTGACACGTGCAGCACACAATAAACATACAGCAATATATTTGTGGAGCATATATAACCAACATATGTGCCCACAACACCATGAATGTTGCTGCACAGCTAAAGAAGAAAAGTGACAGAATCAAAACCATTGTGGAAGCAGCAGGAAGCTTCCTAGATGTGAAAGATATCACAGCTGAGCAGATTAATACTTTTGTGGGAATGTGAGAATGACGAGACAGGTTTCTCTCAAGTCAGGTTTATTCACATTCACCATCATCTCACAGAAGAAAAAAAGAACAATACAGGAAACTCTCGTCCTTAAATACCAGGACTCTTACAGTTCACAAGTCACATGTATCACAGACTACGTTGCATAATAATTGACAGTAACAATGCATCCCCTCTCTCTGATATCCCCCAACTGTCTACATTGCATCTCCTCTTTAATCCTTTAATTACACTCCCACAGTCTCAAGCCTTGCATACCAAAGCTAACATCCTTGCAGCTTCCTGTGATCTCCAAGGAAGCTCTGCCTTTGTTCTGATCTAAAATGTGAGTCACAAAACAGGTCACATATGTGTGTCCACCACACCAGCCCCCCCAACATTTTAGAACAAACAAGGGAACAACAACATGCATGCCGTGATAGAATCAATACACATCAGTCCACATGCTGTCTAGGCTTCAGTCTCCTGCCGTATCTGCTGTAGCTGGGATTCAACGTCTCTGCAGCGCGGTCACGCTGGGGGTTTGCCGTCTGGGGGTGGAAACCTTTTGTCAGTCCCTGCGGGTGTTCTGGGGAAACATTACTCTGTGAAGCCCCCCGTGGGGGTCTAACTTGCTGCGGGGCCCTTGCCAACAGCACTTGCTCATCTGCCACCACAAAAGCGGGTTTGAGTCTGTTTATGCCAACTTTTTCTTTCCTACCCCCCAAATCTAGCAAAAACTGCTTGTCCCCTGTTTCCAGCACTCTGAATGGTCCGTCATAAGGCGGTCGTAGCGGGGTCCGGTGGGCATCGTGTCTGACAAAAACAAACTCTGCGTTCTTCAAAGCTTTAGGCACAAAAACGCGCGGAAAACTGTGGTGCAAGGAGCCGGGCAGCGTGCTTGATTCTATGTTACTCCACAACAGCTGAGACGGGGAGGTGTCTGGCGCAGGGTTATCTGGGAGAAACTCCCCAGGCAGCCGGAGTAGCTGCACAAACACGAGCTCCGCTGGGGAGGCTTCTAAGTCCTCCTTAGGCGCAGAACGCAACCCCAATAACACCCACGGTAACTTGTCTACCCAGTTTGCATCCGTCAGTGATGCTCTGAGAGCTGCTTTCAATGACCTATGAAAACGTTCGCATAACTCGTTAGCCTGCGGATTGTACGCGGTTGTGCGGTGAATTGTGACACCCAGGCTGCGGGCCATTGTTGACCAAAGTTCGGACACAAATTGAGGGCCTCTGTCGGACGTAATGTCCGACGGAACTCCAAAACGTGCCACCCAAGCTGTTAAAAATGCGCGCGCTACCTCCTCGGCCGTGGTTGATGCCAGCGGAACCACTTCAGGCCAGCGCGTGGTGCGGTCCACCATTGTCAGAAGGTGTGTGCACCCTTGTGACAGCGGGAGGGGTCCTACGAGGTCCACATGAACGTAATCGAACCGCTTGGCTAGAATGTGAAATGGCTCCAAAGGAGCTCTCGTGTGCCTGTGTACTTTGGCCCGTTGACACACCGTGCAGGCTGCTGCCCACTCTTTAACTTGTTTGCGAAGACTCAGCCACACAAATTTCTCTCCCACCATTTTGACCGACGCGCGCACTCCCGGGTGCGCCAAAGCATGAATCGAGTCAAAAACACGGCAGCGCCACGCGGCCGGTACTACTGGACGCAGCCGTCCAGTGGAGACATCGCAGATTAGTGGGGGCATACCTTCTTGCAGCACCCTGTTCTCCAGCCTTAACCCTGTTGGTCCAGACTGGAGCGCGCGCACGTCCGCGTCACTAATCTGCTCCGCGGCCATGGCTGCGTAATCTATTCCTATGCTGACTGGGGCCGCCACGGCGCGTGACAGGCAATCTGCCACTACATTCAGTTTGCCCGCCACATGCTGAATATCAGTGGTAAACTCTGATATCGCGGCCAGCTGTCTCTGCTGCCGGCCTGACCACGGTTCTGAAACCTTGGCCATCGCGAATGTTAGCGGTTTGTGGTCAACGAACGCCGTGAAACGGTGTCCTTCCAGCCAGAACTGGAAGTGGCGGATGGCCAAATGGAGAGTCAGCAGCTCCCTGTCGAACGCGCTGTATTTACGTTCACTATCGCGCAAGGTCCTGCTGAAAAAGGCGAGGGGCTGCCGAACCCCGGCTACATGTTGCACCACGACCGCCCCTATGGCCACATCTGACGCGTCAGTGGTGAGCGCTATGCGGGCCGTTGGGTCTGAGTGTGCCAACAACGCAGCCTTTGCCAAGGCTGCTTTCACCTCCTAGAACGCTTGGTCCCGCTCTGGGGACCACTCGATCTTATCCGCGGGTTTCTTTTTTTTGAGTGCGGCATACAGCGGCTGCATGAGTTGCGCCGCGCGGGGGAGAAAACGGTTATAAAAATTCACCATTCCCAAAAACTCCTGCAACGCCCTGACCATCTGCGGCCGGGGAAAATCTGCCACCGCGCGCACTTTGTCAGGAAGCGGAACTGCTCCTTCGGGGGAGACACAGTGTCCTAAAAAATCGATCTGCGCCACCCCGAACTGACACTTCGCTGGGTTGATTATTAACCCATGATCTCCCAACCTTCGGAAAACTGTGGCCAGGTGTTTTTCGTGTTCGTCTTCGGACGCGCTGGCTACCAAAATATCGTCCATGTAGACGAACACGAAAGGGAGATCGCGAAGCACTGCGTCCATCATGCGTTGGAACATTGGAACATGCGTTCTTCACCCCGGGACCTCTAGAACCTGCTAGTCTGTCCGCGTAGGAAGGTGTGATGAAACTCAACTGGGAGCCTGTGTCCACGAGGAACTGCCTCCCCGAGCGTGAGACCAACAAGTAGAGCAGCTTGTTCTCCTCCCCGAGGGCCGCGGCTGCTACCGACCCCTGGTCTTGGCGTTTCCCGAACGCCTGAACTGGCACGGTGGTACACATTTGCGTGCCCTCTCTGTGAAGCAGCGATGGTAGAAACAAAGGGCGTCTGATCCGCGTTCCCTGGCCCCTGCCGCCGCCGTCATCGGTGAGTCTGGTACTGCTGTCTCTGGGCTCCTGTCATCTCCGGTCGTCGCGCCGAGTTCCGCTGCAGCGGCCGTGGCCGCGCGCCGCTTGGTGGCGTTGACAATTTGCTGCGCCTCTCGGCCCAGCGCGTGATAGTCCCGTTGGGCCAACAGTGGCAAAATGGCCAGGGTCGCTCTCGCTGCTGACGGTAGAGTCCTGAGGAAGAGGTGGGTGAAAATGAAGTGATCGTCGTCAGAGTCTTTCAACCTCAACAACTTCTCCATCAGGTTCGCGGGCATGTCATTTTCAAACTCCGTCAGCGCCAGGAGCCTCTCTGCTCGCTCCTCCACCGAGGGGGTGAAGTGCTGGATGAGTGCAGCCTTCAATGCGCCGTATTTGTCGCTGTCCGGCGGCTGGTCGATCAGGCTCTCCACATGCTGGGCCATGTTGTTGTCCAGTTTTGCGACTACGTGGTAGAATTTTGTGGCATCTACCGATATCCCCCGGAGGTTGAACTGCGCCTCAATAGCATTGAACCAGGAGCGCGGATTGTTCTGCCAGAAGTACGGTAGCAGGACTGTAGCAGCATTCGCTTGGCTGGGGGCTCCTGACGAGGCTGGCCCGGGGGAATTCTCCTCTCGCATGTTCGTCTTGGGTCACCAGTGGGGGAATGTGAGAATGATGAGACAGGTTTCTCTCAAGTCAGGTTTGTTCACATTCACCATCATCTCACAGAAGAAAAAGAGAACAATACAGGAAACTCTCATCCTTAAATACCAGGACTCTTACAGTTCACAAGTCACATGTATCACAGACCACGTTGCATAATAATTGACAGTAACAATGCATCCCCTCTCTCTGATATCCCCCAACTGTCTACAATGCATCTCCTCTTTAATCCTTTAATTACACTTCCACAGTCTCAAGCCTTGCATACCAAAGCTAACATCCTTGCAGCTTCCTGTGATCTCCAAGGAAGCTCTGCCTTTGTTCTGATCTAAAATGTGAGTCACAAAACAGGTCACATATGTGTGTCCACCACACTTTATTGAAAGCTGAAACTGGGGAGACTGCACATGCTGAAACAAGACCTTAATTATGGTACTACACATACTACAGTGGAATGCGAGGAGTCTTATAGCAAACAGACAAGAACTCAAGAAGTATCTTTAAGAACTAGAAGTTGTTCCACAGGTAGTGTGTGTGCAGGAAAAATGGCTTCAACCTCACTTAGATTTTGTTATCCCAGGATACAGTTCAATCAGACAGGATAGAATTAACACTGTAAATGGAGGAGGATGTGCCACTTTCATTAAAGATGGCCTGGCGTATAGGGTGAGTCCCTCCCCTGAGGATATAGAGTGTAATATTATTGAAATATGTAGGCCAAATGGACAAGGAAATATTAAGCTGATTAATTATTACAACCCATGTAGGAAGTTAATAGCAGATATTTTCAGTGTTATAGCAGGGGAAGGGCATATGAAAGAGGTATGGTATGGAGACTTTAATGCCCATAATAGCTTGTGGGGAACCACACATACAGATGACAATGGAAATGTTGTGGAAGAGATGTTAGATGAAAGATCGTTAATTTGTCTAAACAGTGGTGAAGGTACCAGGGTGGATGTGCATAGGGACACATTTTCATGTATTGACCTGACTCTGGTATCTGATTCTTCAGTGAGCACCTGCGAATGGATGGTTATGAACAGGACAACTATGGGAAGTGATCACTTCCCAATACTTACAGTCATTAAAACTGAAGTATGTATACAAGAGGGAAGATGTTTTACAAGATGGTGTTTTGACAAGGCAGACTGGGGAAAATTTAGGCAATACTGTGTTCAATCGTGTCATTTGGTAACATTAGAAGGTGGCATAGAAGAGTGTTCAAGTCAGGTAACCAATCATATTCTGAATGCTGCAATAGCAAGTATACCTAAGAAAACAACACAGGGTAGGAAGAAGGTTGTACCCTGGTGGAATGACGAATGTAGTATTGCAATAAAAGAGCGAAATAAGGCATTCAGATAGCTGAGGAAGAATATGACTAGTGAAAACTTAATAGAGTATAAAAAGAAAAGGGCAGTAGCTCGAAGGATTATTAAAAACAGGAAAAGGTCAACATGGAGAGAATTTTGTTCCACCCTTGGTAGGAAAACAGAACTAGGTGATGTTTGGGGTATGTTTAAGAAATGAGTGGGAAAAGGGTATCAGTTAAAATTCCAGCTTTAGTGGATGGGGACAAGATGGCTGTATCAGACAAAGAAAAGGCAGAAGTCCTAGGTAAAGCATTTGCAGCAGTGCATAAAGGAGACCATCTTGGTGAGAGTCATAGACAGCAAAGGCAGCATAAACTCAGACAAAATGCAAACTTAAAAAAATGAAGTGAAAGAGGACATGACTGTGTTAGACCTTGAGCTCACAATGTCAGAGCTTAAGAGAGCTTTGCAAAATAGTGGATACACAGCTCCAGGATATGATCAATTAAGCTATGCTATGTTCCGGCAGTTGCCTATGCAATCAATGCAACTGGTGCTGAAATTGTTTAACAGGATATGGAAGGAGGGGGTTATCCCAAGGGGGTGGAAAAAGGCTGTAATTTTACCATAAGCCAGGGAAAGATCCAGCTCATCCAGGCAACTATAGGCCAATAGCATTAACATCACATTTAGGGAAATGAATGGAGAAGGTGTTAGTTTACAGACTCTCATGTGTATTAGAGCAAAAACGATTAATAAACGACTATCAGAATGGTTTTAGAAGAGGAATATCCACAGTGGATGCTCTGGTTAGGGTTAGTAATGATATTGAAAAGACTCAAAATGAAAGAAGTAATGGTTATAGTTTATCTGGCTAGTGAAAAGGCTTATGACTCACTGTGGAAGGATGGACTTCTTATGAAATTGAATAGAATGGATATTGGTGGTAGGATGTATAATTGGATAATGGATTTTTTAACACACAGGACAATTAGGGTTAAAGTAGGATCAGAAGTTTCTAATGACTTTGAAATAGAAAATGGTTTTCCTCAGGGGAGTGTGATAAGCCCTGTTTTATTCAATATAGTGATTAATGACATGTTTGAGGATCAAGAGGGATCCATCAAAATAGCACTATATGCAGATGATGGAGCCATATGGATGAGGGGAAGAAATGAGAAATTTGTGTTCAAAAACATCAGGAAAGCAATGGAGAAAGTGGAAAAGTGGTCATATGACTGGGAATTTAAATTTTGAAACAGTAAAACCTGGTATATGACTTTCACAAAAAAACAAAAACAAAAACGCAGAACTGGTACAGAACCATTAACATTATATAATCAACCAATACAGAAAGTCAGTGAATTCAAATATCTGGGATTGTGGTTTGATAGTGCATACACATGGAGAGTTCATGTTGAAAATCTGGAGACAAAATGCAAAAAAGTCATTAATCTCATAAAAGCTGTAGCTGGACACAAATGGGGTGCAGATAAACAGGCATTAATTGACATTTACAAAGCACTAATGTGATCGACAATAGACTACGGATGCATCACCTGACATACGTTAGTTGCGCATGCGTATTACACAAAACCTTTCAGTCTGCTGAGCGGGAAAGACGCCCACGAAGCAGTGGCGACAGTACCTCAAACGAGTTTATTACGAGCATTTTTTTTTATTGGACGAGTTTTGTCTCATCCGTCGTGTGGACGATTCCTCGACATCGACTCCTGTCGTGGCCTTGGCTGCATGTAAAGCAAGAACATTAACGGTCCACAAACTTGGTAAGTGTGTTTTTGTGACTACATTGACATAATTTTTCACGGTCGTATTATTTCGCAATAAAGAACGAGTTGTTAGTTTAAAACACTGTAAATGTGGGCATAAAGAAAGCTTAGTAGGCTAGCAGTGTTGCTGTGTGTGAGCAGTCTGTTTAGGTTTTTTTTTTTTTTTTTACCTAAGTACCGCCTGTAATAGGGTTTTTCAGGGTTCCAGAATGCATTGCGCGCCGCGGCGTAGTTCCGGTCCAGCAGCTGTTTGACAACAATCGCCGCCACTGACCCGAATCGGGGTCAGTGGCGGCGACAATAATGCACTCAGTAATGCATTATTGTCATGTAATCATGTGCCTGAAAAACTCTATACTGCCGTGACACTAAAGCCCCTCGTTTTTCCAAGGTTCCAAGTTTGAATCCTTAATGGGTTCTTAATACCAGTTACTTTTGGTACCATTTTTTTGCCTCCTGGAATATGGGATATCTGAAGAACAAAAAATAAAGGAGTCACTAAGTAATGAGTACACTCAATTATTTATTTCAATAAAGAACAAGGTGCATCAGACACCAAATAATATTTGAATGTCATATTTTGTACATGACAATGACAGACTGTTTAACATTTGAAATCAAATAAAATGTGCATTTATTTTAGTAGCCCCTGTCACACTGAGCATGCAGGGAATAAATTATGACTTTGAAAATTGCATCACAGTTTGTGCGATGCAAATCATAAATTGAGCAGTAGATGTTGCAACATCTGTCAATCCAAGCCCTGACTCCTAATGATGCCAGGGATTGGGTTGACAGAGACCACAAAATCTTCTGCTCATAGTAGAGTGGAGATACCACACACACTTTTTTCACAAAATCTGCTGAAGAATTACTATTTGATTACATGACAATAATGCATTACTGAGTGCCATATGTCGTTTGTGGGGTTCAACGAGTTAAAATTTGGATATATTTCAATAGCCCCTGTCAGACTAAGCATGGTTTCATAAATGGCATATTTTGTACATTACAATGACAGATTTTGTGACATTTGAATTGTGAAGTTGCTTAAAATGTGGATTTATTTAACTAGCCCTTGTCACACTGAGCTTGATTAGAGAAGTGGAATATTTGGTACATAATAACTATTTCATGTTGCCCTTGACACTGAGCGTGATATTTCACATATTTTTTGATAACAATGAATGGCATATTTTTCGTATGACATAAGCCAATAAATGTTTTTTAAAAGTGTTCAGTTTGCATGTTCATTTATTTTCTTAATATGCACAGGTACATAATTGTTGCAAAGAAATATAGAAATCAAGAATAGAATATGGGGAGGGGTGGGGTGGGGGATAAATAAGGCGAAAGGCGCTTGGAAAATAAAGACATCATTGCTGGTACAGAAACATTAACCTGTGTAGTTGTATTACCACAGCAATTTGCTGTGGTAATACAAAAGTTTCCACAAAAGTTTCCACACCCTTTCTTGCCCCTAAATGCTCTGGGTGACCGATTTTCACGCTCTAGTACATGCAGTTCCGTGAGTATTTGTCCCCGATTCGGGTCAGTGGCGGGGATTGTTGTCAAACAGCTGCTGGACCGGAACTACGCCGCGGCGCGCAATGCATTCTGGAACCCTGAAAAACCCTATAACATTAATGGTCACATTTGTGTGCCGAAAATGCACGCTCAATTTATCGGTCAATATATGAGCTTTAAAGATGAGGGCAATTTCGTTGTAGTTTGTTAGCAGGCAGAAGAGGCTAGCCTTGTTTTAGCCTAGCTTACATGTCTTGACTAGCCTTGCCTTGACCCTCACCTCGGATTTACACCGGACGGCAGCGCTACGGTTTTGTTCCGTCATACACGCGACATCATTTTACACCAGCAGCGTCTCAGAAGCGGAGCGTCTCGAAGCTGAGCATAAACAATGAATGGCTGGGTCCACTAACTACAAGCGTAACACCGTAACTTGTACTTAGTGGAAATAGCCATTCACTGTTTATGCTGACGGAACAAAACCGTGGCGCTGCCGTAACGCGGCGCGGCCACGTCCGGTGTAAATCCGGGGTCAGAAGAGAGGGAAGGGACGATCCACATCGTCCTGTCCTGTATGTACATTTTTCGTCAGAAGATGGCACCATAGGATAAGGAATGAATAAGAGATAAATAAAATCTGTAATTTGTTGGGCCAAATTACAAAATTAGTCAGTTTTCTTCTGATGCGTTCCTTTCTGGGCGGTCCGGTGGTCAGAATGTATTTCTGTAACACACAAAACTATGTTTTATTTCTTTTGCTATCATTTGCTAAATTAAAATTACTGCATATTTATTTCACTTTGTGATTAAGCCAGGACTTCCCCCTGTATCATACCTTATCATGTACAGGAGCATGGTGTTGTCAATGCTTCAGGATATCATATCATATTCTATAAATATCATATATTATATTGCTAACACTGTGAAATTGTAATATCAATTGTCTTTTGTTATTTCGCAAATGAATGGGTCTGCAACAAAACTGAATGTTACATGACCTTTGTGTTTCAGGAGTTTATCATATGCAGTGCAAATTTTGCAAGTTCACAAGCTCCAGTCAAGAAGTTCTCCTGAAACATTGCCGTCTTCATCACGGAAAAGGTGCTTCCTGGCCTTGTGTTCATATGGACTGTGTTTGTGTATTCAAAACACCTGGTGCACTGAGGTCACACCTCTCTAGGTGTCACAAGACTGTGAGAATTCATGAGAATTCAACCTTTCAGTGTGAATTGTGTGATTACAAAGAAGTTTGCAGTTCTCAAACTTTTCTTAACCATCTTGGACAGCATTTAATCTCATTTGATCTCATCTTCAGAGCTCCAGACCAGATGACCTTGAAGAGATTTCAGAAGTTGTAGATCCTGAGACACTGCAGCACAAACTGGCCTGTCTCTTTCTGTCTATGCAGACAGTGTTACATGTTTCTAGAGATTCAACACAAAAGATTGTAGAAGATCTGCATAACTTGCTGTCTTTTTCTAGCATTCAGACTCTTAACAGTGTCAAAGATATCCTTGCAAAGCATAACATTGAGACAAGTGATTCTGTTTTGGAAGAAATTCATAGAGCAATAGTTGAGACTAACCCTCTTGTTTCAACAACATCAGCTAAAGGTTCCTTGTCAACAGATCATAGAAGAAACTTATATTTCAAGAACCACTTTAATATTATTGAACCCACTGAATATCTTTATAGCACAACCCATAAAGAAGCTTATGTTTATGTACCCATCACTAAGGTACTTGAGTCTTTGTTAAGGTGCGCTGATTTTGTCGACCAACTTGTCTTTGATCAGCAAACTTTACCTGGACATTTTCAGTCTCATCAAGACGGAAAATATTACAAAGAAAATAGGCTATTTGGACAGCAAGACCTTTCTTTCAGTTTGGCATTGTATATTGATGAGTTCGAGATATGTAACCCGCTGGGCACCTCCAGAAAAATTCATAAGATAACTGCAGTATATTGGGTTCTTCTGAATTTGCCAGCCAAACTCAGATCAAGTCTCACTTCAATTCAACTTGCTGTCTTAGGAAAAAGTGAGGATGTCAAACGATATGGCTATGAAAAGTTTCTTGAACCACTGATTAATGACATAAGGTTCCTAGAAGAACACAGAATTTTTGTTGAAGTTGTGGGTCAGTTTGTCAAGGGGGCTATATTTTGTGTGTGTGCAGATAACCTTGCGGCCCACAGCCTTGCAGGCTTTCAAGAAAGCTTTAATGTTGAAAAATTTTGTCGTTTTTGTTTGATAAGCCGGGACCAAATTGCAGCTGCTGAATTAAACGATTTTCCATTGAGGGATATTGGTCACCATAACACTGTTGTGGAAGAGCTTATGCAGAATGATCATCTTCAAAGTATTTGTGGGGTAAAAAATGACTGTGTGCCGAGGAAAAATTTACTTTTCTTTCATCCAATCACTGCATTTCCTCCAGATGTTTTGCATGACCTTTTTGAGGGAGTTGTCCCTGTGGAACTGTCCTTGTGTTTGAAACATCTCATCTCCAAAGGTTACATTACATTTGATGTATTGAATGACTGCATAAAATCATTCCCTTACAAGTTTTCAAGCAAAACAAACAAACCGCAAAAAATCCCAAAAGCGAGCTTTGAAAAAGGAACGATTGGTGGTAATGGACATGAAAACTGGACACTACTGCGCTTACTTCCTTTCATAATTGGAAATAAGATACCTGAGCAGGAGCCTGCATGGGAGATTTTAATGGACCTTAAGGAAATTGTTGACATCGCGGTGTCAAACAAGCTCTTGGAGGAAGCACTGTTTTACTTTTCATCTAAACTGCGTGATCATCGCAAGTTGCTTGTCCACACCTTTCCAGAGTTCAAATTAAAGCCGAAACACCATTTCATTGACCACTACCCGGACCTCATCCGCTGTTATGGGCTGTTGGTGGAATTATGGACAATGAGATTCGAAGCTAAGCATAGCTTCTTTAAAAAAGTGATTCATGACGCCCATAATTGGAAAAACGTTCTGCTCACTCTTTCCTCAAAACATCAGCAAATGATGGCATTGCATTTGGACAGCCAGAAAGTTTTCACACCACAACTGTATGTTGAGTCTGTAAAAGTGGTCAGGGTTTCAGAACTGGAAACTTCACTTCAGTGTGAAATTCAGAAGAAGTACCCACATCTTGACAGTGTTTCTTTGTCTAAATCAGTTCACCTGCATGGAACTCGGTATGCTGAGGGCATGATTGTATCTGCTGGGCAGTGCAGTGGCCTCCCAGAATTCCGCCAGATTGTGACCCTTCTTGTTGACGCTGAGCAAGTGACACTCATATGTAAAAGACTTACCTCTTGGTACATCGATCATTTCAGATCATACGAGCTTGTTGAAGGCCACTGTGTTGAACTCATACTGCTGGAACAAGAGTTGCTGGCAGATTGTCACCCTCTTGCAGCCTACACAGTTGCCGGAAAGCTGATGGTAACCACGAGGACGTTCATTCTTCAGTGAAGCATCTCAGGATATGGTATGTAGTGTGACAAAATGTTTTCCTTTTGTTCATGTCATATTTATATCTGTGGCTCTTCATCCTTACAGTAAAGTTTGATTACACAACCCTGGACTGACACTTCTAATATTTTGAGATGAAATGATAAGATAATCAGTTATAAGTAAATCTGGGAAAACATCTGTGATGTATCAGATTATCAGACACTTTCAACTTGGGTTTCACTAGTTTCTCTCGTCACTTTTCAGGCCTTGTTACTTTGTGTGGTTATCTCTCCAAAAGAAGCCCGGCGACTCAAGCTTTCTGAAGTACCAGAATCTGTGGACCAGCTCGTTGATGTCATTAAAGAAAGGCTTGAACTTCAAGGTGATTTTTTAGTGCAGTTTGAAGATCCAGACTTTGGAAATGCACTATGCAATTTGACAACAATGTCTGAACAACCAGCTGAGCATGCAGTTCTGCATATTGTTTGAGACAGTGATTCTTCTTCTCTTAACCAGTGTTTTGGTTCAGTGTTCTACCCCGATACAGCCAGTGTCCACTCTGGTGATATCAGGTCCAGCTGGACTGATTCAATCCAGACCAATTTAAGGCATGACACACAGTGGCCCTCTCCTTTCCCTATCTCTAAGTTATCATATGACGTGGAACTACAGTTGCAAAAGGGCAACGAGACTTACGAGAAGTCAAAGAAGGGCCTTGATGTCACCAGAGAAATTAAAATGGAAATTCTGGATACAATTGCACAGGCTATTTTTGAAATCAAAAGCTACCCTGAGAAAGATGAACTGGAATCTGTTGCCTCTTCACTGGTTCTCAAGTACCCATGCTTAAAGGAATCAGGTAGCATCACAGGCTATGAGTGATGGAAAACAAGCATCAAGTACAAGCTCGGAAACTTCAGATCTAAGCTGCGCCGTGCAGGCTGCAATGAGGTGGATGTAAACAGTAAAAGAAAAGGGGGCACTGAGGACAATAGTCCATTCACCCTGAAAAGGCCCAGACGTGGGGAGGTTAATCATGTCCCAGATTATCCTCAACACCACAGTGATTTTACTCTTGAAGAGGAAAGGCTTCACCTAGTTGAAGAAATGAAGAAGAAAAAAAGGGACCAAACACTGATACAGCACAAGATGGAGCTGACATTTTCTCTTAGACGCAAAGAGATCGTTGAGGGACAGCCCATGGTATCAGAGGTCCAGGAGAGGTGGCCAGCGCTGTTTTCATGTGAGCAGGTAAGGCTGAGATTGTTGTTATGTGTTTCACATGCTAATTTTATTGACTACAAATAAGTAGGAGTGATTTATTCTTATCAGCTGTATATTATATCACTGGAAATGGCACACAAAATATAGATGCATAAGAACACGCAGGAAAACATTGAAATGTGGATGTGCTTGATGATGTGGTTTGGTCGATCGGTTCTATAGATTTTGCTGTTTGTTTTATTATAGGCAAATAATATGGCATAGATTTTGAACAAGACTGCTACATTTTGTCATATCCGGCTCTAGGGAGCCGGGCAATCAGAGCCAGGGGCAAGCCAGTGAGTCGTGATATTTTATTCAGGGTAAAGGGGAAGGGATGAGGAGAGCACAGATACTCATGCAGACGTACACTCACAGGTTGCACAGCGCAGAGGTAAGCAGCTCGTACCGGACGTGGGGGTAACAAGACGTACATACTCACAGCGGGATACAAACACAGGAATGCTGCAAGAGGAGTATAAGCTGACACCAGACGAAGGGGCTTCAGCTTAGCAATGTGTTTATGTCGCAGCCCCGAGTCATCGAGGCTGCTCCTATTTATCCTCATTGGCAGCGCCCCAGCTGATGAAGACTAATTGGCCCCAGCCGTCCATAATACTGCCAGCTGGGGGCCAGCTGAGACGCTGCTCAATGGGAAGCAGGGATGAGGGAAAACATGGGCTGAGTGCCGAGACGGCATCTCAACCCATGGTGACAGAGCCCCTCCCTCAAGGTCGGGCTCCTGAACGACCAGGAACATCCCAGCCCCCCCCCCCCCCACCTAGGGTGGGAGGAAGGGAGGCGGACCGGAGGGGAAGAAGCCAAGGGAAGGACAACACCAATGGGGCAATGTAGGGTAGCGGGAAAGAAAAACCCAAATACAATACTGACAAAACAGAATAATTAACCCAGGTACAGATGGGGAGAAGAACTGGGTCAGCATGCCGGTTACATACTACCCAGAGAGTACCAACCATGCGTGACCCAGAGCAAGGAAAAAAGAACCACCAAAAAGGTACAGGGCAAAAAATGCTGAGTACGGTTAAATAAAGGGGAACCTATACACAGTGCTAATTTAAGTACATACACACACAGTCACCAAGAAAAGTGAGGGTGGCTGGAACAAATGACAATTATAGAGCATGGTGTTACGGAAAACAAGGCACATGACTCTATAATGAACCAACAGGACAAAAAAGAAATACTGAGTGCAGGCAAAGAAAAACCCACACACACGAATATATAAATACCCAGTCACCTAAAGAAATGAAAGTGACTGGAATAAATGGATAACTGCAGAGCATGGTGTTACGGAAAACAAAACATAACTCTACAATACAAAAAACGAGGCTAAAAACATGGCACAAAAAGTAAAATGCTGAGCATGAGCGATGGAAAACACAGCACTATAAAAACGAATCCACCAACAGGACAACACATTACACCCGAGTGACCTTAATAACAAAAGAAAAAGTGACACCCGAGGTGAATGGCAGGCAGAGTCCAAAAATGGCCGAGATGGCTCCGGAGATCTCCCCGCCCATTGTCCAGCTGGCGAATCAGGGAAAGAAGTGTTCGGACGGCGAACTCTGGACCCAGATCCCAGGAATCCAGTCCACCGGCAGCCGAACCAGGCTGCCCAGAGGGAAACACAGACCAGTGGGGGGAACCAGATCACCGAACCGAAAGTTCTGTGGGTCGGGTCGTCGACCCGCATCACTCAACCACCAGGACCGTTGAGACGGGCGAAGGATCAGAGCGGATCCCGGTGGAAGAGGCTCAGGGGAGAGCCGATGACGAGGGCGGCGGGCGTCAGGCCGCAGGAAAACGGCCACCTCCTCACCGGACCTGGACAATACTGGGGCAGCACCCACGTCGGACACCGATCGGGCCTCAGGCGAACCCACGTTGGACCCCGACTGGGTCTCGGGCGAACCCACGTTGAATACTGCACCAGAACCGACCTCCAACGTTGAACCCGGACCCTCCAGCACCACGAGGAACAGCAACTCCTTGCCGGTGACCCTGGAAGAAGGCTCAGAAGAGAAAACAGAACCGGGATCAGGATCACCGGCAGCGCCAGAACCCGGCGAGACGAGCTCAGACGCAGCGGACGGCTGCACCCGGCTCGTCTCCCCTGGAGATAGGCTGAAGTGCTCGGGGATAAAAAGAGAGAAAAGAAAGGAGAGCACTCGCCTGATCTCGGGTTCTGACGCCGTCCAGGACTGCGAAGATCCAGGATCCGTCGTCAGGAGGTCGTTGTCAGGCTCCCATCTAGCCGCGTCGGGCCCCGCAGCCAGCACGATGGTCAGCGCAGCTTGAGATCCCTCCAGCTCAGGTAACCCCGCCGACGATCCACTCGGCGTGAAGCCAGAAGAATCTCGTCCCGCCGGACCGAACCGCTCCTCCGTGGAGACCCGGGGACGCTCAGTCGTCGGCGTAGACTCCACGCAGCAGTCAGTCCCCCTCCTCCGTCCGCAATGTAGCTGCGGAACCACAGGCCCTCTCCATATCCCACCACGTTGACCCGGAGCCGGGGACCGCTCGGCGGAGAGAGACACAGAGGATGCGGGATTAGGCATACAGGTTACAGCAGGTGGGGAGAGTTCAGGGAGCTGCGAACCCTGAACTTCTCCTCCAGGGATGTGACAGAGCAAATCATTAAGCAGGTGTGAAAAAACAATGACTTGCCTGCCCCCTGGAGGTTGAGTATCGCCTGCTGTAGTGGAATCTGCTTCTTCCTCTCCCCGCCCGGCGATAACGGAGGACCCCCCGGGAATTCGTCTGAGGGTCGCTCGCGTTGTCTCCAGCAGAGAGCTCACCAGGCCGGGATTCCAGGCACACACAGCGGTCAGGAAGCGCGTCGAGGAGGAGGGGGAAACAGCCGGGGTGAGCCAGCCCGAATGTCCAGGAATGACAGCGGGGGAACGAGGCTCAGGGGACGAGGCTGTAGAGTCTCCACACTGACGAGGCGAAGGGATGACAGCTGCGTGGGAGGAAACGGTCCTGACGATGACCCAGAACTGGATCCGGACGAGGTTCGTGCAGAGGTGACTCGGCGATGTGATGACGACTACTCCCAGGGGACGAAGCGAGGGGGAAACCCAGGATTCGCCGCTCCAGATCGGAGATCGAGACGAGGAAGGCGTCGAGCACGGGAAAGCTTCGTAGCCCTGAAGTCCTCACCATCAATCTCACTGCCGCCGCCACATGCCTGAAGGTGGTGACAGGAAACACAGTAGAGCTCGCGACAGCCACTCGACCCCGGACATAACTGCTGTCAGCTGCGGCTCCTTGAAGGGAATCCCGAGTGACGTGGCGCAGGTCGGGGGAAGTCCTCTGGTTGGCGCGAACTCCCGGACTGGAATGGCGGCAGGAACGGGACTCCGAAGCGGGGAAAGACGTCGCCCACTTCGACTCCCTGCCGGGATTTCCATCCAGCCCGTGGAGCTTCTCTCGCTGTGTACCTGCAGCGTCTATCCTGGCACTGTCCTCCAGATGGTACAGAGAGTGAGGGTGACAGTCCAGGAGTTCCTCAGCACGGCCCGGATGCCAGCGTCTCGCGTTGGAGGCGTCGTGCAGAGTGAAGAACGTCCCGTCGACAGCCTCCGAGATGGACCTCAGCTCGTCGCCCTGGCGCCGGAAGTGACTCCTGGGAAACGGCATGCTAGCAGCGCTGACACCCGGACAGAAAGGTACATTTCCACGGCGACTCACGGCCGCCGGTAGCTCTTCTGGCTGCGACATACTGTCATATCCGGCTCTAGGGAGCCGGGCAATCAGAGCCAGGGGCAAGCCAGTGAGTCGTGATATTTTATTCAGGGTAAAGGGGAAGGGATGAGGAGAGCACAGATACTCATGCAGACGTACACTCACAGGTTGCACAGCGCAGAGGTAAGCAGCTCGTACCGGACGTGGGGGTAACAAGACGTACATACTCACAGCGGGATACAAACACAGGAATGCTGCAAGAGGAGTATAAGCTGACACCAGACGAAGGGGCTTCAGCTTAGCAATGTGTTTATGTCGCAGCCCCGAGTCATCGAGGCTGCTCCTATTTATCCTCATTGGCAGCGCCCCAGCTGATGAAGACTAATTGGCCCCAGCCGTCCATAATACTGCCAGCTGGGGGCCAGCTGAGACGCTGCTCAATGGGAAGCAGGGATGAGGGAAAACATGGGCTGAGTGCCGAGACGGCATCTCAACCCATGGTGACACATTTCAATTGTCTTTACTTTTAATGTTGTGGCTACAAAAAAATACATCATTGCAGATTTCTCAAGAATTCTGTTGGATCACAAGCAAAGATCTCCTGGAATCTTTCAGAGGATCCCTTGACATTTATGTGCCTCGCCTGCTGAGACTGTACCGGGCAAGGAAGGGGGCTTTTGGCCAGAAAATGGAGGATGTCCTTGATGCACTTGATGAAAAGGTAATTTACTGTAAATGTCTGTAGCTAATGTATGCATTGAGGCGGCATGAAATAAAGCAGCGTTGGTGAAGGGTTTTAAACAGGTTTATTAAATCATACCGCCTTCATGGGATCCCCGCTCCGGTGCATAGTGTGAGCAGCCCGGAGCGGGATCCTCAGGCTCTCCAGCAAAGAGAGACACACAGTGTGTGTCTACGGCAGCAGTTGAAGAGTGAGAGAGAGAACATGGATTTCAGTGCAGTACTTATACCCAACTCAGACAATACATCAAAGGGTATTCACAGCAGTTGAGACATTTGCATTTAAGAGACATACATAACAATAGGCAGATTGCTGGCCTCTGCTCCAGCTTGCAGGACAAAGAGGTTACAAGGCACATCTACATATTGATCTCAGTCTCTAGGTCACAGTAAGGACAGGACGCATGAACACTATACATGAATGGCACATTAACATCTCAAAGCATGAATGGCACATTACATCTCAGTAGTGCAGCGGAAAAAACCAAGAGAAGCGAGTTGACTGTCCTTAATCTGTTGTGGGGGTTAACCGAACCGCCACACGCTCCCCCCCAGAGGGCACGGCAGGGGGCCGAGACCTCGATAAACCATCTATGGGAGCGAGCTGTGGGAGAAGCTCGCTGCAGGCGGAGGGGGAGGGAGGAGGGGGGTAGTAAGTGCCGGCAGAGGACGGTGAAATCGTCCGAGCCGCGCAAAAATTGCTTGTTGCTCCGCGCGTCGAGGGGCTGTCCCGTTGAACTTGCGGAGATCACAAGAAGAAAAATTTGTCTCTGACTCCTCTCATGGCCATGAAGAAAAACAGGAGCGGCGAGGCTGCGTAGCGGCTGTAAGAAAAAAAGAAAAGCAGAGGGACTTGGCGTGTTGACTTTAGGTGCGCGCGCAGCCCTAAAGCCCTCGGGAACAGCTGACAGCTGAACCCCCTTGTGCGCCGTGGCTGAGACCGTTAGAGAATCCTGTGAGCGAGCTGCGTGGTTGCTTCAGGTGTGCGAGCAGCCCTGAAGGTTCTGTGTCCGCGGCGAAGGACGATGGCGGTCTGAAGAGCCGTATTTGTCCCGTGCGTGGTGTGCCGTCCTGGTATCTCCCTGGTGTGTGTGCTGGGGTTCCGTGCGTGGGTGGGCCGCTGGGTAGGCGAGTCAGGGTCCAGAATCTTGGTGGAGATCAGCGCAATCAGCGCCGATAATATCCAAGTTGAGCTGTGGCTGCAGATTGGCCATGGTGCGTTGGAGCGGTGAGAGTGAATAGACGATCTTTGTCCCTCGGGCTCGTGCAGATGCGTTGGAGCGGTGAGAGGGAGGAGACGATCTTTGTCACCGCTCGGCCATGGTGCGTTCAGGTCCACGCGCTGCATTCTCCGCCGGCCCTGGAGGTTGCCGTCATGGAGAGGGGATGAGGTGCATGCGCTCTCGTGTGAAGCTGTGAGAGCGGCCTGTCCAGCGTGGATGTGCAGATCTCAGACGTGCAGATCTCACCATGAAGAACGGGTCACCAGTGTAGCTGTCCAGACCAGAAGGTTGCTTTGCACAAAACGTGTGCATGTTCGGGGTCACCAGTGAGGCGGCATGAAATAAAGCAGTGTTGGTGAAGGGTTTTAAGCAGGTTTATTAAATCATACCGCCTTCACGGGATCCCCGCTCCGGTGCATAGTGTGAGCAGCCCGGAGCGGGATCCTCAGGCTCTCCAGCAAAGAGAGACACACAGTGTGTGTCTACGGCAGCAGTTGAAGAGTGAGAGAGAGAACATGGATTTCAGTGCAGTACTTATACCCAACTCAGACAATACATCAAAGGGTATTCACAGCAGTTGAGACATTTGCATTTAAGAGACATACATAACAATAGGCAGATTGCTGGCCTCTGCTCCAGCTTGCAGGACAAAGAGGTTACAAGGCACATCTACATATTGATCTCAGTCTCTAGGTCACAGTAAGGACAGGACGCATGAACACTATACATGAATGGCACATTAACATCTCAAAGCATGAA
Organism: Pholidichthys leucotaenia; assembly: GCA_020510985.1. NCBI lineage: Eukaryota > Metazoa > Chordata > Actinopteri > Cichliformes > Pholidichthyidae > Pholidichthys > Pholidichthys leucotaenia. The sequence continues at coordinate 79,272,253 of CM035843.1, read as the reverse complement.
TGGCACATTACATCTCAGTAGTGCAGCGGAAAAAACCAAGAGAAGCGAGTTGACTGTCCTTAATCTGTTGTGGGGGTTAACCGAACCGCCACAGCATAAATAAATAATAAAGAATCATTTCATTTACATGTAGACCATCAAACTGCTGAGTTTTTCAGGAAAACAGTGGAGTCATCAGAATATGTCAGCAAATGCAAAGGGTTCATTGTCAATATTTAATAACTGAATTTGAAAATGTCTTTCTCTATGCTGATTTGCTTAGATGTAAGCAGTAAATGAATGAAAGGTGTTTGTCTAACATGATCTGACCTGAAGTGTTTGATTTTTTGTAAAAATAAAGATAGCACTGTACTAATTGATTGATGCTTGTGTTTTTCTCGAGACCTCAGACATTCTGACTCATAGAAAAACAGCGGCTCTGAGAGGACTCCCCATCTTTGTCCGAGATGACACTTCCAAGTTTTTCCTGCAGTGTTCAGTAAGTATTCTTAAGTTAGTTCAAAATTGACTGAATGATTTCATAGCCATTGCTTTTCATTATGAGCATATTTATTATTACATTACCTTTTTCTAATCAATTAGGCTAAAGATTCTTTTTTTTTTACTCTATACAAAGAGCAACCCTGACCTATTAGACACTGACAAAATGCACGGCTCAGGAGACACACACGCAGGCTCAGAGTAGATTTAACAGCTTTATTCAACAACAAGAGTGTGTGGCTGCGTGTCTGTGAGGTGTAGATGTATTGGTGGTGGACGTCTGCGTCAGGCGCGGAGGCAGGTAGCCGTGCAGCCGGACAACCCTATGGGAGAGAACACAGGGAGAAGGGTAACGGGCACCACACCAATACAGGGAATTAACAGGATGTGCTGGCTTACTTGGTTTGGGCAGGTGGCTGGCGTTGACAAGGGCATAGCCCGGGAGACAGCGACCTGGAGCGCCTGTGACAGCAGCGAGGATGCAGCGGTGAGGAGACGTGGTCCGCCGCCGGGAGATCCACCTGTGCACAGGGGAGAAGACTGGAGAAGAAGGTAAGAGATGCTTACGTGGGTAATCTTGCTTGAAGAAGGGGGTTCCTTTCAGCAAGGGAGGCCGACGAGATCAGACGGCTTCAGGCCAAAGCCCAGGGCAGAGTGGTTTAAATCCCTCACCGCTGACGAGGCGCAGGTGCGCACGCAGTTGGCGCCGCTGATGAGCGGCGAGTCGTGACAGACACACCTGTTCCCACTGGAGTACCTTTGCATGATTTAGGTTTTTTGGGAGAAAGTGGCTTTATTCATCCAAAGGTGATTATTAATGTTTATCCTGTACCTTTTGAATAAAGCCATTGACTCATTTTTTTAATATGAACTCTTCCAGCTGCATAAAGAGAGTGATGACTAAGAAAATGGTATATCAATGATCTTTGATATACCACTGACATATTTCCCTCATTATTTAATTATTTTATATGTTGGTAGAGATGTATTCTGTCTCTCAGTTGTCATTAACTGTAAATCATGTATCCGTGCTTTTTCCATAGGCTAGCGACACAGAAGAACAAGTGATCAGGGATGCGACTGTTGCAATCCTCTCCGTTCATGAAGATGATGATGCACTGAATGCAGTTAATGTGGCTGTTGTGCTGGAGGGGGCCATCATCCTGCAAGACTTACCAGACCTCTGCACTGCCTTTGCATATCTGTTTGGCCTCTTGTACACAATGAACATTGACTATCCAAAGGAGATGTTCTACACTTTTGAGGCTGTTCAGTGCATCTTTTTTGACCTTGGTTCTCGATGCTCACAGCGCATAAGGTCGCTGAGAACAAAGCTTCAGCTGTAAATGGAAAGCACAAAATGTTGCAAGTGTCTATGCCAGTTCACATATAGTGCCTGTTTGTTACATGTTAGCTAGCTTAATGGCTGCATATGTCATAATTTTACAATTGCAGTGCCTATGATCGTTGTTGTTGTGGCCCAACCATGTTCATTGTCACTGTTGTCACTCTTGTCTCTTACATGCTTGCATTTTATTGAAGAAAGAATATTGAAGCCAGTGCTGTAATTTTATTTATTTTTTTTTTTTTAAGATTCTTTTATGTGGCACTGATTTTAACAGTTTTAAGTTAAATAAGAATGGACAACAGTTGTGTTAAGGCCAAGTGAGTTTTATGTACAGAGATAGACAATACTGTCTACAAACAGAAATGTTTGCACATGTATAAAGCCAGACACATGTTCAAAATGCCTTTGCTGCCTTTAAAGAATAAAGGCAAAGTTTGAGCTATGCTTTGAGCATTATTTTCATACATTACATATACATAATACATAATTTTTTATGTTAATGCAACAAGAATATCTGCTTTTATTAAAAGTGGAAAGACAGCATTAAAACAAGAATTTCATTGTTAGTCTCTCAATAATATTTGAATTGGTATAAACACACAGTTTTATCATATTGAAGGAGGAATTCTTTGTTTATTCCATAAAATAATATACGTATGATTAAAGTAAAAATGCGTGGTATTTCAATAAGAAATTTGTTGCTGTTTCCACCAAAATATTCTTTTTAAGTAAACTAAAAACTCCAAGTTAGCAGAACTCATATCTTAACTTGGGAACTTAAGTTTAGTCAACAACTTCATAAATTGTTGAGAAAACTCAAAAATCTATCGCATCATGTTGCCTTGATAATTTGAGTTTTCTCAGCCTTTTTTTTTTTACAGTGTAGGTGGAAAACATCTTGGAGTCGCTGAGTGCTCTCCAGGGAATGATTTTAAAGCCTGTGTATGTAAATTGTGATGCACAGAATCGTATAAGAGAGGAAATTTCTATGCTCTAAGTGAACTGTGCTTATCAGGCCTTGATTCGGCGTCCTTCCTCCAGGAGAAGAGATAAAGCTGAAGGGAGTTTGGCTTCTCTTAACCCAAACAATTAACAAACAATTGCTGTTGTGCAGCAACCTAAACTCTTCAAGGACAGCGTGATCATGTGTCTAATATGAAACTTTACCATCTGGCATGCACTGAAGAGAGATGGACTCTGTGGACATGCTTATCTATGTTTAGAATACATGAACATAACATCCAGCCGTTGCCTAGGAGATGTCCTTTGTTGTGCACCAGCAACTGATACATTCACACTGCATTCATACTGATATCACATGACTGATACACACACTGGTCTCTCTCTTTTGCTCTTTGTCAACGTGTATATTGTAACTTGTCTGCTAAGTGTGCATTGAGGGTTTTTTTTTTCTATGTGATCATAATCTTGCTCACTTGAGCGCTTGAGCGCTCTTGAGCGCTATTCTGATAACTATGGTCTTTTTCCTCTCTGCCCAATGTGTCATCCCCTCCCCCTCCCCCTCCTCCTCTTTACCCCCCACTGTTTGATGAGGCGCCTTGCATGGCTGCCGTGTCATTAGGAAGCACTTATCGAGCGCGCCTAATGTCAAGTCAAATTCCTTGTATGTTTTCAACATGCTTGGCAATAAAGTTCATTCTGATTCTGATACAAGACTGCTGGGAATACTCTAATTTCCAGGGACATGGTTTTGGGTGGACAAGTGAAAGAAGGACCAGAATGTATGGGGTACACACTATTGATAAGGCTAACACCAGTCCATTGAGTAATGTTCCTCCCTGGCTGTTTCTGGGAGTAGAAGTAGACACTAGTCTGCTAATGAGGAAAAAGGATTGGCATATGAGTGAAGTTGGTGTTAAAACAAGTATTTACCTCAGGAATAATTACTATTACTTCTTACAGCTCTATACTGACAGTTCAAAGAATAAAGAGGGCTCTGTTGGAGTTGGAGTATACATCCCAGAGTTTAAAGTGACCATCGCAAAAAGACTCTTCAACAATACATCCGTGTTTACAGCAGAGATGGTGGTGTGGGCCACATATGTATGACTTTAAGCTTCACATCTCAGAGGAGAACAAAGGGCTGGGCCTCCCGTGAGATAACAGGAGGATGTGAAAATTTAGTCTTTGGTATGCAAGAGACGACCTTGGGGGATTTCCTGGTCTGCCAGAGGCTATGAGGAGAATGTGATAAGATTTAATGAATGATGCATTGTTACTTGTGATTAAATGCAATGTGACTGTGAGCTTTGAAGGTCCTGGGTATTTAAAGGACGAATGTCTGTGTTTGATCGCTCTTTCTGCTTTGCTGATGTTGGAAGATGTGAATAAACCTGACACGTGAGATAAACTCTGTCTCGTCATTTTCACATTTCCACACTGGTGACCCTAAGACGTATCATGGATGAAAGAAATTCCCCCGGGCCAGCTGAGTCAGGAGCTCCCAGCCAAGCGTATGCTTCTACCGTCCAGCTACCGGACTTTTGGCAGGAAAACCCGTGCTCCTGGTTTCACTTGGTCGAAGCACAGTTCGCCCTCCGGGGGATAACGGTAGATGACACGAAGTTCTACCATGTGATCGCAAAGCTCGACAACCGCACGGCTCGGCATGTGCAGAGCCTATTGGAGCGGCCACCTGCCAACGACAAATATGAAGGGTTGAAGGCTGCGCTTGTCCAGCGTTTCACTCTCAGTCGAGGAGAGAGCGGAGAGGCTCCTGGCTCTGAACGACTTGGGAGATGGCACGCCCATTGACCTGATGGAGAACATGCTGAGGTTGAGACGCTCAGACGGCGACGACTTCCTCTTCACCCACATTTTCCTCAGGACCCTACCGTCAGCCACAAGAGCGACCCTGGCCAGTTCGCCATTGTTGGACCAGCGGGACTTCCACGCGCTGGCCCAGGAGGCACACCGGATTCTCAATGCCAGCAAACAGCACGCGGCCACCGCGGCAGCGACGGAGTTCGGCGTGACGGCCGGAGATGGCGGGGGGCCAGAGACGGCGGTAGCAGACCCACCGACGACGGCGGCGGCAGGGGCCAAGGATCGCGGAGGAGACACCCTCTGTTTCTACCATCACTGCTTTGCAGAGAAGGCACGCAAATGTATACCACCGTGCCAGTTCAAGCGCTCGGGAAAAGCCAAGACCGGGGGTCGGTAGCAGCTGCGGCCCTCGGTGAAGAGAACAAGCTGCTCTACTTGACGGATGCGCACTCGGGAAGGCAATTCCTCGTGGACACAGGCTCCCAAATGAGTTTCATCACGCCTTCCTCCGCTGACCGGCTGGCGGTTCCCAGAGGTCACGGGGCGTCAGTAGCGAACGGCTCGGAGATTAAGACCTTTGGTGAGAGGGCTCTGCTTCTGTCCCTACACGGCCGTACATTTGAGTGGACTTTCGTCATAGCTGCAGTGAATTTCAATATGTTGGGGGCTGATTTTCTGTGCTCACATGGTTTGTTGGTTGATCTTGCTAACAGGCGCCTGGTTAATGCACTTTCTTTTTATTCTATTCCCTGTACAGCCCGAGTGACCCCGCCAACAGCACAAGCCAACGTCACAACGGCAAGCGGTAAGTTCCACGCACTGCTCACTCAGTTCCCAGCACTCACGGTTCCCACATTTTCAGCAGCCGTTGCTAAACACGGAGTGGAACATTTTATTACTACCACCGGACCGCCCGTTTTTGCAAAAGCTCGGCGCTTGGATTCAGCTAAACTGACCATAGCGCACGAGGAGTTCGCCAACCTGGAGAGGTTGGGCATCATCAGGCATTCGAACAGCCCATGGGCTTCCCCACTTCACATGGTCTCGAAAGCTGACGGCTCATGGTGACCTTGCGGAGATTTCCGCAGGTTGAACAACGCCACAGCACGCGACCGCTACCCAATCCCGCATATCCAAGATTTTTCCGTTCATTTGGTGGGGGCGCGCGTTTTTTCTAAGATAGACTTGGTCTGCGGTTACCACCAAGTCCCAGTGCGCGCTGAGGACATACCCAAAACAGCGGTAATAACTCTATTCGGTCTATTCGAGTTTTTGCGCATGCCATTTGGGCTTAAAGTAGCTGCGCAGACGTTCCAGCGCATGATGGATGTGGTGTTGCGCGATCTCCCCTTCGTATTCGTCTACCTGGACGACATCTTAGTAGCCAGCGCGTCCAAAGACGAACACGAAAACCACCTCACGGCAGTTTTCCGGAGGTTGGGAGAGCACGGTTTAATAATCAACCCAGCGAAGTGTCAGTTCGGGGTGACGCAGATTGATTTTTTGGGACACCGCGTCTCTCCAGAAGGAGCGGTTCCTCTGCCTGACAAAGTGCGCTCGGTAGCAAATTTTCCCCAGCCACAAACGGTCAAAGCGTTACAGGAGTTTTTGGGAATGGTGAATTTTTATAACCATTTCCTCCCCCGCGCAGCGCAGCTCATGCAACCACTATATGCCGCACTCAAAAAACAAAAACCCACAAATAAGATCGAATGGTCTCCGGAGCGAGAGCGAGCATTCTCGGAGGTCAAAACAGCCCTGGCAAATGCTGCGTTGTTAGCACATCCAGACCCAACGGCCCGCATAGCGCTCACTACTGACGCTTCAGATGTGGCCATAGGGGCGGTCGTGGAGCAGCATGTAGCCGGGGCTTGGCAGCCGCTCGCCTTTTTCAGCAGGACATTGCACAATAGTGAACGAAAATACAACGCATTCGACAGGGAGTTGTTAGCTCTCCACTTGGCCATTCGCCACTTCCAGTTCTGGCTGGAGGGACGCCGTTTCACCGCGTTCGTTGACCACAAGCCACTGACATTCGCGATGGCCAAGGTTTCAGAACCGTGGTCAGGCCGGCAGCAAAGACAGCTGGCCGCCATCTCAGAGTTTACTACCGATATTCAGCACATAGCGGGTAAACTGAATGTAGTGGCAGACTGTCTCTCACGCGCCGTGGCGGCCACAGTCCGCGTAGGGATAGATTATGCAGCCATGGCCGCGAAGCAGGTTAGCGACGCAGACGTGCGTGCGCTCCAGTCTGGACCAACAGGGTTAAGGCTGGAGAACAGGGTGCTGCAAGATGGTATGCCCCCCCTAATCTGCAATGTCTCCACGGGGCGGCCGCGTCCTGTGGTACCAGCCGCGTGGCGCCGCCGTGTTTTTGACTCGATTCATTCTCTGGCGCACCCGGGAGTGCACGTGTCGGTCAAAATGGTAGGAGAGAAATTTGTATGGCCGAGCCTGCGCAAACAAGTTAAGGAGTGGGCAGCAGCCTGCATGGCTTGTCAACGAGCCAAAGTACACAGACACACTAGAGCTCCCTTGGAGCCGTTTCACATCCCGGCTAAGAGGTTCAATCATGTTCACGTGGACCTCGTAGGCCCCCTCCCGCTGTCACAGGGGTGCACACACCTTCTGACAATGGTGGACCGCACCATGCGCTGGCCGGAAATGGTCCCACTGACGTCAACCACAGCCGAGGAGGTGACGCGCGCATTTTTAACAGCATGGGTAGCGCGCTTTGGAGTCCCATCGGACATTACGTCCGACAGAGGTCCTCAATTTGTTTCCGAACTTTGGTCAGTAATGGCCCGCAGCCTGGGGGTAACGGTCCACCGCACAACCGCGTACAATCCGCAGGCTAATGGGTTATGCGAACATTTTCATAGGTCATTGAAGGCGGCCCTCAGAGCATCGCTTATGGATGCAAATTGGGTGGACAGGCTACCGTGGGTTTTATTGGGGTTGCATTCTGCACCTAAAGAGGACTTAGAAGCCTCCCCGGCTGAGCTAGTTTTTGCGCAACCACTTCGGCTGCCCAGGGAGTTTCTTCCAGATAATCCTGCGCCAGATAGCTCCCCGTCTCAGCGGTTGCAGCGTGGCACGGAATCGGGCACGCTGCCTGGCCCCGTTCACCACAGTTTTCCGCGCGTTTTTGTGCCTAAGGCTTTGAAAAACGCAGAATTTGTTTTTGTCAGACACGATGCCCGCCGCCCACCGCTGTGACCACCTTATGATGGACCATTTAGAGTGCTGGAAACAGGGGACAAACATTTGTTGCTAGATTTGGGGGGCAGGAAGGAAAAGATTGGCATTAACAGGCTCAAACCCGCCTTTGTGGTGGCGGACGAAGATGTGCTGTTGGCCAGGGCTCCTCGGCGCGGCAGACCCCCCCGGGGACATTCCCCAGAGCACCCACAGAGAGTGACAAACAGTTCTCACCCCAAGACAGCAGCGCCCCAGCGGGAGGGCACCGCAGAAGTGGCGAAGCCCGCTTACAGCAGATACGGGAGGAGACTGAGGCCCAAGCAGCACGTGCGTTAATGTGTAATGATTTTATCATGACATGCAGACTGTATTCTGTTGTTCCTTCTTAGATGTTTGGGGGGGGGGGTCATGTGGGCCACATATGTATGACTTTAAGCTTCACATCTCAGAGGAGAACAAAGGGCTGGGCCTCCTGTGAGATAACAGGAGGATGTGAAAATTTAGTCTTTGGTATGCAAGAGACGACCTTGGGGGATTTTCTGGTCTGCCAGAGGCTATGAGGAGGATGTGATAAGATTTAATGAATGATGCATTGTTACTTGTGATTAAATGCAATGTGACTGTGAGCTTTGAAGGTCCTGGGTATTTAAAGGACGAATGTCTGTGTTTGATCGCTCTTTCTGCTTTGCTGATGTTGGAAGATGTGAATAAACCTGACTCGTGAGATAAACTCTGTCTCGTCATTTTCACATTTCCACAGTGGCAATAATAATTGCTTTGCAGTGGGTGGAGGAGGTCAGACCGGACCGGGTGGTGGTGTGCACGGACTCACTTGCAGCACTAAAAACCATACAGACACTAAAATCTAGAAGGGACGACTTGGTGATTGAGCTATATCACAGTTTATTTAGGGTACACAGGGGTAGTGGAGAAGTTCAGTTTTGTTGGGTTCCTGCACATGAAGGGTTGAAAGGGAATGACTGTGCAGACAAATTAGCAAAAAGTGCTTTTGGAAAAGAGATAACTATACCGTTGTCTCTTGGAAAAGGGAAAGGGAAAGCAGTAATCAAGAAAAAAGGAACTGAGCGATGGCAAAAAAGATGGGATGAAGATCATAAAGGTAGATCATACTACAAAATACAAAAATCTATTGCAATAAAGAATTTCATAACAACCAATAGGAGGGAAGACATCATTATGGCAAAACTCAGACTGGATCACACAGATTTAAATGGCACTTTATTCACCATGGGGAACAGTGAAAGTGACAAATGTAGAGAATGTGGAGTAAAAGAAAATGTTGAGCACATCTTATTACACTGTAACAAATACGGAAATGAAAGACAGATAATGGAAAATGAAGTTCGAGAGGCCAGTAGGGAATAGGATTTGATGGAGATGGAGAGGCAATAAGAATCATGAGAAGGGCTCTTTTCTCTTTTTTAAATAACACAGGATTAAGTCATAGAATTTTGGGGTTGGGCTCAGATGACATAATGTTACACACTCTTGTACAGTAGGTGGCGGTATGCACCTTTCAGTTGTTTGCTATCCACCAGTAACCGAGAGAAGAAGAAGAAGAAGAAGAAGAAGAAGCAGTAAAGCGGTAGGGGACTAGATAGAGTGATGATGTAGGAGACAGAAGGATGGATAATTTTTTCACACATTTTCAGAATTCCTTATAAGAACTCCTTATACTAAGATATAGAGTGATGATAATCAAGTCAGTGGTGGTAATGCACCTGTAAGCTGGTTGCCAGCCGCCAATCAAATCTAAAAGAAGAAAAAGAAAATCTCTTTCCAAGCAATTCTAAGGCAATGAAAGTTTTTTGAGGGTAAAAAGCCACAATATACTATTTTGGCCAATACATGTTTGTGTTTGAGGTGGTTTTAGAGCCATCAAAGTGCACCTTTAACCTTTGTGGGCACCACTTTGGTAAGAAATTTTCTAGATGGATGGATGGATGGATGGATGGATGGATGGATGGATGGATGGATGGATGGATGGATGGATGGATGGATGGATAGATAGATAGATAGATAGATAGATAGATGGACGGACTTTATTGATCCCAAACTGGAAAATGACAGTGTAACAGCAGCATGACAGGAGACAACCAAACGACAGAAATACACACAGCATAATAGACAAAGGGATTACCCATGGAAAGTAAAACTGCTACAAACTTGGTGGCAGTGAGGAGGAGACGGTGCCGAGAGGACACTGTCTAAGGACAGATAATTTTTTCACACATAAGGAGTTGTTCAGAACTCTGGGCAGCACGGTGGTGCAGTGGTTAGCACTGTTGCCTAACAGCTAGAAGATTCCAGGTTCGAATCCCCAGGCTGGCAAGGGTAGGAACCTTTCTGTGTGGAGGTTGCATGTTCTCCCTGTGCTGCGTGGGTTTACACCAGGGGCTCCAGTTTCCTCCCACAATCCAAAGACATGCATGTTAGGTTAATTGATTGTTCTAAAATTGTCCCTAGATATCTGTCTCCTATAGGCCCTTAGAATAGAGGGTTAGTACTAGTGAAGCGCTTTGAGTGGTCTTTGAGACTAGAAAAGCGCTATATAAGTACAGGTCCTTATCCCTTACAGGTTAGAGTGAAATTATTTGGGATCACAGTCATTATTGCTGGCTATCATGTGAAACAAGCCAGGCTGGAAGCCCTCATTTCTTAACTTTTGCCTATTTATGAAGGGTACATGGCAACTGGACCAATCATAGAAGGATAGAAAAAAATAAGCACATTAATTATAGCCCACTGCATTTTACAAACTAACATTGCAGTTAGAGTGTGCTAAGTCCTGCTATTTTAAGGACAAACTTTAATGTGTTGAAAATGCATAAACAACTGTTTCTCAACTGTTATGCTGTAACTAGGTCTCCACTTACAGTTTAACAGTATGGATTTATAGTAACTCCATTACCTGGCAGCTTAACAACTTTAAAGTCATGAAGAAACTCAGGAATAGACTACAGCTATATGTTAAGCATATTAAAACTAACCTGAAATATGAGGGTGATCACTGATCATTGATGATATGATGATCATTTTTACTGCTTAGATTCAGTTGAAACTAAAAGCACTCAGAGAGCGCATACCTCTGCCGAGGCTCCTTCCATCTGTCATGGATCGCCTCCAAAATGCCATTGCATTTTTGTTTTTGTTTGTGTGTAGGCCTAGAACCACTTCTGGTGAAAATTGCTTCAAAGTGTGTCCACTAGTTTTGGAGTAATGTTGCTAACACTCTGTGAGAAGGTAAGAGCCTTGGCGGAGGTATGCATTCTCGGATCCTCATCAAAATGTAATGTGTTCCTCTCTAGCCCAAAAACCACCTCTGGTGAAAATTTTATCCAAATGCATAAAGTAGTTTTTGTGTAATCTTGCAGCACAAATACAAACAAAGCCCTTGGTGGAGGTATGCACTCTCAGATCATCATCAAAATTTAATCATCTGTTCCCCATGCCATTACACACCTTTTCTGAAAATGTCATCAAAATCCGTTCATAAGTTTTTGAGTAATTTTGCTAACAGACAAACCAACAAACCAGTGCCACTAAAAACATTACCTCCTCCCTTGGCAGAGGTAATAAAATGATTTTCCTTTTCTTGGCATTTGATTTTCAGTGGTGAAGCCTGCAGTCACACGTCTGTGAAGAGCTTGCATACTGGTGTCGGAATGAGGTCTCTTCTCTGTGCAGCTTAACCTGCCTCAGTTAACTATTGGTTTAAATGGTTTCCTTCAGTCTCACAGATCAGTCTGATAAAGCAACTCGAGCTAGACATGAGGCAGGGATCTGCCATCTGCTTTACTTTAACACACATATCCTAGGGTGATACTGTCCTGTGACCTTTAGAACATACAGATCATTAGAGTAAACATCTGTTCAGTCAGGATTTCTACAGCCTGCTCTCACTGACTGTACCAACCAACTTGTCTCCGATAGCTGTTTGACTGGTAGAATAGAGGGTATGCACATATTGTCAGAGCAGAACTCACGGCAGTTACAAAACACTGAGGGCCCTATTATAATCAATCATAAGTGTGTTTTTGCGCCAGACTTACCACCTTATGCCAGTGGTTTGGTAGTTTCTGTCAGAGCATCGTCTGTTTTTTATGCTTTGCATCACACCTTCTAATTACCAGTAAACAGTGCGCCAGCTTTGCACTGGAAGGAGGAGGCTCATTTCAAAGAGGTGTGGCAGCCCACAATCTTCAAGTGCATCCGTATTTTGGTGCATTTTATGACAATGTGGTTTTGATCAGGAAAAAGGAGGTTAGAAGCGCAGTGTTTACTGCTACTTGACATAACGTTCGGCTCAGGAGACGCACACACACAGGCTCAGAGTAGTTCAAACTGTTTATTAACAACAGGGATGTTTGGGTGCGTGTCTGCGGAATGTTAATGTGTTGGTGGTGGCGTCTGCTTCGGACCCAGAGGCAGGAGACCGTTCAGCCGGCAACCCTATGGGAGAAATCAGACACAGGGTGATGAGCACACACCAACACAGGAGGAGAATAGGCGAGGGAGAGAAGCTTACTTGTTAGGACAGATGACTGGCGCTTCAAGGATGGAAGCCCGGGAGACAGCCACCTGCAGGGCTCGGTGCAGCAGCGAGGAGAGACGAGGGACGGGATTGTCCGCCGCCGAGGAATCCACCTGTGCACAGGGGAGCAGACTGGAGAGATGAGGTAAGTGATTTTCTTACCGGTGACGAGGATGCTGAAGAGAATGTGGTAGAAGCCCATGGAAGGGAAATGAAGTCTACAGCTTCAGACCGAAGCTCAGGGCGAGGCGGCTTATATCCCTCGCCGCTGATGACTGACAGGTGTGTAAGCAGGTGGCGCCGTTGATGAGCGGCGCGGCGTGACAGTACTCCCCCCTCTAGCAGCACCTCCTGGCGATGGCTTATCCGGGTGCGCTCGGTGGAAGTCCGCGATGAGCGATGGGTCCAACACAAACGACGGGGGCACCCACTGTCGATGCTCGGGCCCATAGCCCTCCCAGTCCACCAAGTATTGCAACCCACGACCCCGGCGCTGGGAGTCCAGGATGGAGGAGACGGACCAGGCCGGATGGCCACCAACCATCCGGGGTGCGGGTTGCGCTGCAGGAGGAGGGCAAAGGGGGTCGGTAACTGCCAGCTTCACCTTCGACACGTGGAAAGTGGGATGGATGCGGAGGGAGGGGGGAATAGCCACGCGCACAGCCACCGGGTTGATGATCCGGGTGATGGGAAAGGGACCCATGAAGCGCTGTGCCAGCTTTCTCCTCTCGCCTTTTAGGGTGACGTCCTGGGTGGAAACGTAGACAAGTTGCCCAACTCTGTACGCCGGGGCAGGTCTTCTACGCCGGTCCGCCACGGTCCTGTTGCGCTCCGCTGTGCGTAAAAGCGCATGACGCGCGGCGGCCCAGGTGGAGTGGAACTGCCTCACGTGCGCCCTAACTGACGGGACAGTTACCTCGCTCTCCTGCGCTGGAAGCAGCGGGGGGTCGTAACCCAGGGACGCCTTGAAGGGGGACATCCCCGTTGCAGAAGAGCGGGCGGTGTTGTGGGCGTACTCCACCCAGGCGAGATGGTTGCTCCATGACGTCGGCTTGGATCTTGCAACACAGCGGAGCGCAGCCTCCAGCTCCTGATTGGTCCTCTCACACTGCCCGTTAGACTGGGGGTGATGGCCGGAGGAGAGGCTCACCTTGGTTCCGATGGCGTTGCAAAAGGACCTCCAAACCTCGGATGAAAATTGGGGACCCCGGTCCGAGACCACGTCCACCGGAATCCCGTGCAGCCTGACCACGTGTTGGATGAGGAGGCCCGCCGTCTCCAGGGCGGTAGGGAGACCTCGCAGGGGGACGAAGTGTGCCGCCTTGGAGAAACGGTCCACGATGGTCAGGATGGTGTTAAAGGAGCTGGAAACGGGGAGTCCGGTGACGAAATCCAGTGCGATATGCGACCAGGGCCTGCCGGGGATGGGCAGAGGCTGGAGCAGACCCGCTGGAGGGGCATTTCCTGACTTGCTGGTGGCACAGACTGGGCAAGCCCGGGCGTAGCGGGCTGCATCCCTCCGCAGGCCTGACCACCAAAAAGACCGTTGGAGGAGGCTGATCATCCGGGAGGTGCCGGGATGACAGGTGAGCCGGGAGGTGTGGAGCCAGTGGATGACCTCTCCTCGGACCGCAGATGGGACGAACAGTCTGCCCTCCGGTCCGCCGCCAGGATCAGGTTCCACCTCCTGTGCCTTCCGGATCTTTGCCTCGATATCCCACGAGATGGCTCCCACGACGCACGACCTGGGCAGGATGGAGTGGGGCGTCTCCTCCGATTCCACGGGAGTGAACTGCCTAGAGAGGGCGTCAGGCAGGCCGTTCTTAGAGCCAGGCCTGAAGGTGATAGAAAATTGGAACCTGGCGAAGAACAGAGACCAGCGCGCCTGGCGGGCGTTCAGGCGCTTGGCAGATCGTAAATACTCCAAGTTCTTGTGGTCCGTAAGGACCACAAACGGCAGGTTCGCCCCCTCTAGCCAGTGGCGCCACTCCTGCAGGGCGAGCTTGATGGCCAAGAGCTCTCTGTCCCCCACATCGTAGTTCCTCTCCGCCGGGGACAAGCGCCGGGAGAAGAAGGCGCACGGTCGTTTGGCGCCATCGTCCGGTGACCGCTGGGACAGCACTGCTCCCACTCCCGTGTCCGAAGCGTCTACCTCGACGATTCACTGCAGCGCGGGGTCGACCTGGCGAAGGACCCAGGAGGAGGAGAATTCCGCCTTCAGCGCCTCAAAGGCGGCAGCGACCTCTTCGGTCCACCGGAACGGGACCTTCGGGGACGTGAGGCGGGTCAGTGGTCCAACGATGGTACTGAAGTTGGGGACAAAGCGGCGGTAGAAATTGGCGAAGCCAACAAATTGCTGCACCTGCTTCTGGGATGCAGGTGTAGGCCATTCCACCACCACCTTTACCTTCTCTGGGTCAGGGAGCACCTTATCGTGGGCGATGATGAACCCCAGGAAGGACGTACTCCTGGCGTAAAATTCACACTTTTCTGCCTTTACGTACAGACGATTCTCCAGCAGCCTTTGGAGGACCCACCTCACGTGGACCTGGTGCTCATCCCTGGACTTGGAGAAGATGAGAATATCGTCCAGGTAGACGAACACGAAAAGGCCAATGAAGTCCCGGAGGACGTCATTAATGAGGCGCTGGAAGACTGCAGGAGCGTTGGTCAACCCGAACGGCATCACCAGGTATTCAAAGTGGCCGTTCGGGGTACAGAAGGCCGTTTTCCACTCATCTCCCTCCCGGATCCGGACGAGGTGGTAAGCGCTGCGTAGGTCCAGCTTGGTGAACCAGGTCGCCCCCTGGAGGGAGTGGAAAGCAGTGTCCATGAGAGGCAGGGTGTAACGGTCCTTCTCCGTGATATTATTGAGGGCCCGGTAGTCGATACAAGGGCGGAGGGACCCATCCTTTTTTCCCACGAAGAAGAACCCTGCCCCCACGGGTGACGATGATGGGCGGATTATCCCGGCGTTTAATGACTCCTTCAGATATGTGTTCATCGTCTCCTTCTCCGGCGCTGACAGGCTGTAGAGCCGACCAGAAGGTAACGGCGCCCCCTGGCGGAGGTTGATGGCACAGTCGTAGGGCCGATGAGGGGGAAGAGACATAGCTTTCGCTTTACTGAACACCATACCCAGGTCGTGAAACTCCGGAGGCACCAGGGACAGGTCCGGGGGTGCAGCGTCCGTCGCGGGGGGAGGAGCGGACGGCGAGCAGGCAGCGGACTGGAGGCAGGTGCCCAGGCAAAATGTACTCCATGCCGATACCCCAGCTGATCTCCAATCCAGGACCGGATTGTGAAGGCAGAGCCAGGGATACCCCAGGATGACGGGCGACACAGAGTTGGGAAGAACGTAAAAGGTCATCTCCTCCCGGTGGTTTCCCGAGATGATGACCGGTAGGGGGACAGTTTGATGTGTCACTCTCCCAAGGGTGGCACGGGAGAGGTGGACTAGGGAGATGGGAGTGTTGAGTGCCTGGCAGCGGATGCCCAATCGGGTTGCCAGGCTTTGTGAAATGAAGCTGCCTTCTGCGCCCGAATCCACCAGTGCGTGGGTGAGGTGCCCAGTGGGGTTATGGCAGAAACGGATGGGCAGCTTCAATTGGGTGAGTGATCCTAACCGATTGACGTCCGCGAGGCTTCCAACAGTGACTCGCGGACCCCACCGACTGCCTTTCCGTGGACAACGCTCCACGGTGTGTTGGTCGCCTCCGCAATACATGCAGAGGCCCAACTCACGGCGGCGTTGTTTCTCCACAGGGGAAAGTTTAGTCCAGCCCGTCACCATCGGCTCCGACTCCTCGGGGCACGATGCTGGCGGCGCCGCCAGGGGGCGAGCTTGGAACAGGTGCGGCGAGGCTCCACGAGGGCGAGAAGAAGAAGACTTCCGCCCCGAGGAGCACTCGCGCAGCCTGTTATCCAAACTTACCGCTAAGGACGTCAGCTCCGCTAGCGTCCCAGGGATATCCCGACCAGCCAGTTCATCCCTCAGATCACTATTGAGGCTGCGGAGGAACAGGCCACAGAGGGAGCGTTCCTCCCAGCCCAATTCCTCCGCCGCTACCCGGAAGTCGACCGAGTGGTCCGCTGCCGACCGGCTTCCCTGCTGGAGAGCGAGAAGCCGATCGACCTGGACCGTTTCGGTTTGAGAATGGTCAAAGACCTCCAGAAAGCGCCTCACGAATTGATCATAGGTGAGGGTGGCATAACTGGGCCTCGCCATTACGGCGTAGGTCCAAGTTAACGCACGCCCCTCCAGAAGATTCCCTATGTAACCAATTCGGCTGTGATCCGAGGGAAAATCTCCGGGCACACGGTGGAACACGGACTCACACTGCATAATGAACCCCCGCGCTCCGCCGAGCTTACCGCTAAAGCGGGCGGGGGTCGGAATCGGTGTGAGCCGAACCGGTGCCACTGGAGCCGGCTGGACGGCCGCTGGAACAGCAGGAGCCGCGCCACCCTGGCGAGTCGGGAGGAACGGCTGTTGGGGGTCCAAGTGGTTCAATCGGTTAGTTAATTCTAATAATTGATTAAGAACCACCTGTTGCTGATAAACAATCTGATACACCCGAGCCTCGAGGATGGTAAACCGGTGTGCGAGCCCGCCGTCTGCCGAGCCGCTCTGCTGAAGCCGTACTGACATAACGTTCGGCTCAGGAGACGCACACACACAGGCTCAGAGTAGTTCAAACTGTTTATTAACAACAGGGATGTTTGGGTGCGTGTCTGCGGAATGTTAATGTGTTGGTGGTGGCGTCTGCTTCGGACCCAGAGGCAGGAGACCGTTCAGCCGGCAACCCTATGGGAGAAATCAGACACAGGGTGATGAGCACACACCAACACAGGAGGAGAATAGGCGAGGGAGAGAAGCTTACTTGTTAGGACAGATGACTGGCGCTTCAAGGATGGAAGCCCGGGAGACAGCCACCTGCAGGGCTCGGTGCAGCAGCGAGGAGAGACGAGGGACGGGATTGTCCGCCGCCGAGGAATCCACCTGTGCACAGGGGAGCAGACTGGAGAGATGAGGTAAGTAATTTTCTTACCGGTGACGAGGATGCTGAAGAGAATGTGGTAGAAGCCCATGGAAGGGAAATGAAGTCTACGGCTTCAGACCGAAGCTCAGGGCAAGGCGGCTTATATCCCTCGCCGCTGATGACTGACAGGTGTGTGAGCAGGTGGCGCCGTTGATGAGCGGCGCGGCGTGACACTACTTCAGCAGCATGGTTTGAAATCGTGCAGCTCCAGAGCTCATGAGGAAACAGCATGCGCTGGGATTTTCTATTATTTTTAATGATGAGAGTTCTAACAAGTTATAATCTAATCACCCATCATTTTAATTATAATATGATCCACTTTTATTCCATTCACATTCTCATTTTAATTGTGGACTCACCACTGGAGTTTATATATTAGGCATTAATGTGTTAAATTTTTAGGGAAATAAATGAATGTACAGGGAGCATGTGTGTGTTCCGGGGAGCATGGGAGAGAAGCATGGTGGCATGTTAGTCTGAAGATTTTACACTGCAAACCTCTTCATGACAAAGTATTCTGTCCACTAATGTGTGGTGTGTGTCATCATATCTTTTGTCCATTTGCACTCACGTATTTCAGTTAATGAAAAACACATATTCAGCCACTGATTTCTGTCAACCTCCTTCACTATGCTTGCATTGGGAGATGTCATCATAATTATGTACGGATGAGAGCTGCAGGCTACAATTATGCCAGTGTTTCTGTTTGTTCATGATTTTGACAGAGTTGTAAAATTTCCTTCAGTTATATTACACAACATAACAAAAATAATTTTTTTAAGTTGTCTGTTTTTTCAACTGATTTAAAACAATTTTGCACTGCTGAATCCGAAAATGACATCCGTTTCTCTTGATCAGGTCAGGTTTTTATGCTAAGTTGTAAGCAGTTGTACAGCAGTTGTACAGTTGTACTGTAAATTGAATAGTAGACACTGATAAAGGGAAGTACTGTCATGCGGCGGCTCTCGCGAGCCACCGTAAGACGCCACACCATCACCAGAGAGTTGTGCAAGAGTTTTTATTAACGGTGAAGTGATAACAATACAAGCTGCTGAGGCAATGACACACACAAGTCTACACACCCCAGGAGGCGTAAGGCTAACAGCTCACTTACGGGTCCACAGGAGGCGACGGTCATACCACAGACAGACAATGGTAGAAACAGTCCGAAGCATACGTAGCTCCGATGATAAGAGACGGACACTGCTGCAAGGATGCGGCCGCTAGCGTTGGTTTAAGAAGTCCGTCGCTAATGACCACAAATGCAGAACAGCTGTTCAGGACTTGACAGCTGAGCGGAAGCCTCCCCGAACGCTGTCACAATAAGAGCTCGAAGAGCCAGGATAACAACGCCGCTGTCAAGCCCCGATAGGAATAGCCCGAGCACAAATAACATAGTGCTCGGGTCACAACAGTAGCCCTCCCTCAAAAGGCGGGCTCTGAACGTCTTGTAACACCCAGCCGCCCCCCCCCCAACCACAGGGCGAGTGAATGAAGGAACAGGCAAGGAGGGAGCCAAACAAAACCCAACAAGGCCCCAGACAAAAAGGAAAAAGAAGAACACATCCCCTGACATATCCATCAAATTCCCCCAGAACAATGAAGAAAAAAAAAAACAAGGCAAGAATTACAATACAAGGGGTACAAACCATACAGAGCATAATTACCTGACACCGAAAGCTTTCCCACAGTGACCACGGACAACCTGTCTAACTCCAGAGTACATAACCCTACGTGGTTTAGAACATCTGTGTGTGAACAGTGTGAAAAGATCTTTACTCTAACTTTGAAATGCCACAATTGTACTCCCAAATCACCCAAGTACATGAAACCCAGCCACAATTAAACCCAAAAACAACAGCCTCAAACACTACGGTATCTATGAAAAAACAAGAAATACATGCTATAGCCCCTCAAGTAAAAGAGGGAAGGAAAACAAAAAAAACAACCCAAAAGCATGCTACAAACATACACGAGGCAATTTTAACTGTTCCAGATAACCTTACACCGTATGATCCCAAACAGAAGATGATCGGCGGAGATCAAACGTCCCAGGCGGAGCTCCGGCGACCTCCCTGCATCCAATGGCCCACGGGTAGTCACAAAAAAACAGTACATGGTCAGGCGGCCTGCCCCAGTCCCAGGCCCCAAGAGTCAAGTCCTCCGGTGGCCGTACCAGGCCATCCAGTAGCAAACACAGTTTATCAGGTGACCGACCCAAGGCGCCAAACCAGCGGAACAGTTCCTCGGGTGGCCGACCCGCATCCCTCAGCCACCAGAACCGTGGAGGAATAGCATGCGGCAGCCTGCCAGACGGAGAAACTACATGAGAGCGCCAGCCTGCAAGACAAAAACCTCCAACAGCCCCCAGCGCTAACAACCCCAGCTGGTGGCTCCTGAGAAGGGAATAATCAAGACAATGGGTCCACATCACATCAGGCGGCGAAGGGTCTGCGGCTCCTCCGCCGATCTCGGTCCAGACCGATGCGATCGTCACAGCTCCGCCTGTATCGGATCCCGGTTGGATCACAGCTGCACCCGCGTCGGACCCCGATTGGGTCACAGCAGCGCCAATGTCGGACCCCCACTGGACCTCGCCGGACTCCGATTGGGTCACTGCCGCACCAGTGAGGCGGCATGAAAAAAGGCAGCGAAGTGAGGTTTTTAAGTAGGTTTATTATCATACCGCCATCACGGAGCTCACTCCACGAGTGAGCCCGGAGGCTCTCAGCAGCAGTAGTAGAAGCAGTCGTCAGAGTGAGAGTGAGAGGAGAGAGCGGTGAGAGGGAGAAGATGTTCTGTGTCCTTCGGCTTGCTGCGGCTTTCCCGGTCGTGGGTGATCTCCGGAGAGTTCGCCTGGTGGTGGCTCTGCGTCGAGGTCTCCCTGTAGCAGAAGGGAGGGCAGATCATTTGCGTCAGGCTGCTGCGTTCGCTCGTCGTCGGACAATCACCGCCAGGTGCTGCGTTCATTGTCTTCGTCGGGTCATCAGTGTGGATGTCCAGACCAGAAGGTTGCGTTGCACAAAGCGTGTGCTTTCTCGGGGTCACCAATGTGGCGGCATGAAATAATAAAGGCGAACTGAGAGTTTAAAAAGAGTTTATTATCATACTGCCATCACGAGAACTCACTCCAGCGCCGTGCATGCGCGCCGGAGCGAGCCCTGAGGCTCTCAGGCAAAGGCAATGCGTGTAGTCAGATGAGCAGTGCGTTGAACCCCGATTGGACCTCCTCGGACCCCGATTGGGTCGCAGCTGCACCTGCGTTGGACCCCCACCAGACCTCGTCAGACCCCGATTGGGTCGCAGCTGCACCTGCGTTGGACCCCCACTGGACCTTGTCGGACCCCGATTGGGTCGCAGCTGCACCTGCGTTGGACCCCCACTGGACCTCGTCGGACCCCGATTGGGTCACAGCCGCACCTGCGTCAGACCCTGATTGGACCGAGTCGGACCCCGATTGGGTCGCAGCCGCACCTGCACTGGACCCCCGCTGGATCTCGTCAGGCCCTGATTGGGTCACCACTGCACCCGCGTCGGACCCCGATTGGATCACAGCAGCACCTGCGTTGGACCCCCACTGGATCTCGGCAGGCCCCAATTGGGTCACCGCTGCACCCGCGTCGGACCCCGATTGGGTCACCTCAGCCCACGTGTCGGACCCCGACTGGGTCTGGATGGACCCCGACTGGGTCGGTACTGCACCGGCGATGACCTCCATCCCCGAACTTGGGACCTCCAGCCCCGCGACCTCGACAGACTCCAAACCGGTTACGCTGTAGAGAGGCTCAGAGGACAGGAGAGGACCGGGATCAGTATCACCGGCAGCGCCAGAGCCCAGCGAGACGAGCTCGGGCGCAGCAGACGGCTGCCCCTCGCTCGCCTCCCCACGAGGCAGGCAAAAATGCTCTAACACACCACAAAGAAAAACAAAGAAGAGCACTTGCCTGCACTCGGGCTCTGGAGCCGTCCAGGACTTCGTCGATCCAGGTTCAGGTAGAAGCTCGTCGTCGGGCTCCCACTCAGCTGCGTCGGGTTCCACAGCCGGCCTGATGGTCTCTGCAGCTGGATCCTCTCGCGCTGATGTCCACACCGATAACCCACACGGCGTGGTGGCAGGGGACCCTCGACCCGCTGGCTCGGGCTGCTCCTCTGTGGAGACCTGGGGACGCTTGCTCGTCGACTCAGGCTCCACACCGCAGTCCGCTCTCCTCCTCTGTCCAAAACAAGGCTGCGGGGCCGGGATCATTCCCAGAGCCGCAGGCCTCCCCCTCGTTCGACGGCGTGGACCTAACGCCGAGGTCTGCTCAGCAGGAGGAAGAACAGAGGCAGCAGGTTCAGTACAGGTAACTACAGCTGGAGGAGGAAACTCCGGGGGCTGCAAACCCCGAGCTTCACCCCCAGGAGTCAGACAAGACAGATCACCATGATAAGTAGGGGAGTGAATTTGAACTTGCCTGTCTCCCAGAGGAAGGATGGTGCCAGCTGTAGAGGACATTGCTCCTTCCCTCGCTCGCTGGGTGGTAGGAAAGGACCCATGGATGAAGCTCGGCGGTGCAGGACTCTGATCACACACAGCAGCTGGACAGAGCGTCGAGGTTGAGGGAGTGGCAGCAGAAGCAGGCCGGGCACAACATGCTGACCGTACAGCAGGGGGTGGTGGCCCGAGAGAAGGGGCTGCAGGAATTCCCTCCTGATGTGACGCCGAAGAGACAGCTGACTGGTTGACTGGGTCATCCCGGCGGCCCGGAACTGGATCCGGAACAGGAGCTTGCTGAAGATGTGCTCGGCCGCGGCGCCGACGTCTACGCCGGCCCCCAGATGGTGCGAACTCCAGGAATGGATCAAGGACAGGATCGGGATCCCGAGGCAAGGAGCAGGAGTGCCTCCTCCTCTGCTTCTTGCCATGCTCCTCCTCCAGCATAAGGAATATCTCGCGTTGTGCGGCGATATCAACCCTCCTCGTGTCGACTTCCGGGTGGTCGGCGTTGCGGGGAGAGAGATGACGAAGAGCGTCTTCAGCGGAGTCCAGGTACCAGTGTATGCCGTGATCGTAATCCAGGAGGGAAGCGGAGATGAGCATCTCATCCATGAATTCAAGGACACCCGTCAGCTCGTGGCTCGGACTCCGAGCGCAGCCCCTCCGCGACGGCATTCTTCACACACACCGTACCCAGACAGAAAAAGCAAATGTCCAAAAAACACCAACTCACTGGTGAAAGGCGTCTCGGGTTGGCGTCACCGTAAACGCCGTTTTTTAGCTGCAGTGTACTGTCATGCGGCGGCTCTCGCGAGCCACCGTAAGACGCCACACCGTCACCAGAGAGTTGTGCAAGAGTTTTTATTAACGGTGAAGTGATAACAATACAAGCTGCTGAGGCAATGACACACACAAGTCTACACACCCCAGGAGGCGTAAGGCTAACAGCTCACTTACGGGTCCACAGGAGGCGACGGTCATACCACAGACAGACAATGGTAGAAACAGTCCGAAGCATACGTAGCTCCGACGATAAGAGACGGACACTGCTGCAAGGATGCGGCCGCTAGCGTTGGTTTAAGAAGTCCGTCGCTAACGACCGCAAATGCAGAACAGCTGTTCAGGACTTGACAGCTGAGCGGAAGCCTCCCCGAGTGCTGTCACAGTAAGAGCTCGGAGAGCCAGGATAACAACGCCGCTGTCAAGCCCCGACAGGAATAGCCCGAGAACAAATAACATAGTGCTCGGGTCACAACAAGTACATGTAAATTGAATGTTACGTCATCATTGTTCAAAATTCAGAGAATTTCAAGAAATAAAAAAGAATTTTGCATCATATAAAAGCGAAAATATCCATACATGTAAACAAAAACGTAAAAAAAAACATGTGGCCTTAGTTCAAAAAGTTGACCTGATTGAGCAAAACCAATGTGATTTTTGGATTCAGCACATCAAAATTGTCCTAAATCAGCTAAAAAAAACTTAGACAATAAATTTGGTGTTGACCAGTGTTATCATTCATCAAAACTTATCTTTAAAACTGAAAAAGAGCAGCTGCTCTATTAATCTCCTCTGCTGAATGCAAAATTGTTGTGTTTTAACTCAGAACAGCTGTTGGGATACTCTCATTTTGAATTATTCTGTTAAAAGAATGACAGTGAATGAGGTATAAAAAAAAAAAACCTGCCATCATTAGATAGCCCAGTGATGAATGTTTTGTGCTGGTTCTTCTCCACTGTAGTGACAGCTCTGTTCAACCTGGCTCTTAAATGCATTTTCACCCTGTGAACAAGCCAACATTGTCCACAGGACAAAACAGACTTGTCTTCCCATTTAAACTCTGTCATGTTAATATTATGCCTTTGATCTCGTGCCTCTGTTGATTAAAGGTGCAGTGTGTAGAATTTTGAATGATCTTTGAGCAAAAATTAAGATTATCATCTTTAAACATCTTTGCAATAGTGTATTATAAACAATAAACATCTGTATGATTTTTGTCACCAATAAGCTGTTTATATCTACATGCCACTTTTTATTTTTATTTTCATTTTTTTTGCAGAGATTTGTTTATGTAAATGGGCATTAAATATTTCATTTATTGAAAGAAAAGTCCCTTTCAGATTTTTGCAAAGATTTATCTATTTTAAGATACTAGTGCATACCCATGCATGCTTGTAGAAACCCGTGCATGCCCGTAGAGGGGATGCATTGGAACAGAATTCTTGCCAGTTACAGGACAGTTGGTATAGCAGCACAGCACTAAGTGGCAATCACATGTGATGGCTTTTGTATGCAGCAAAACCTAAAAATCACACAAAATATGCCCTGCCATCTGGGGCTGTTTGCCCCTGCTTGTTACTTCTTCTCCTGCCTGTCACTGTTCTGTGTTATGTTCTTCTTCTTCTTCTTCTTCTTTTAGATTTGATTAGCGGTTGGCAACCAGCTTACAGGTGCATTACCGCCACGTACTTCACTCTATATTATCACTGTATAGTGTCTGTGTGGGTTTACTCCGGGATTTCTCCGGTTTCCTCTCACACGCCAAAAAACATGCAAGTTAGGTTAATTGGCATCAAAACTGGGGATTCTATTGTCCTTAGGTATGACTGTGAGAGTGAATGGTTGTCTGTCTCTCTGTGTTGGCCCTGCGATGGACTGGCGATCTGTCCAGGGTGTACCCTGCCTCTCGCCCAAAGATGTTGGGATAGGCTCCAGCCCACCCGTGACCCGAAAAGGATTAAGCAGAAGAAGATGAATGAATGAATGAATGAATCCTTGTATCAGGAGCTTACCTGTGTCTATATACTGTATATATGTCTTGTAGGGAGTCATGTGCTCTGTCTATGTGCCGTCATATAGACATAATCTGGTGGGTCTTCTTTTTCTTTCAGACCACTGAAGGGTCTCCTCCTGTCTCAGACGGCTGTGTTGTTCACAGTCATGCCTGTGGCGTACTGCTGGAACCTGAGGTGTTTCATGTTCACGGCATCCTTTCTGACATGCAGCAGTTCTTCTCATTCTATTGCTCTCCATCTGGTGGGTCTTCTTCTTCGTTCAGACCACTGGTTGAGGGATTGGTGCGTCGTAATTCCAGTTCATGGGCACGATCCTGAAAAAGTGGCTTTCGACCCTGTTCAGGAAGGCCCATGCATGCCCGTAGAAACCAAGAAACCGGAGCACCCGGAGAAAATCAGTGCTTTGCTTGGCATTTTACACATTTGTAGCCTAGACTGGCATTCGTCAAGGTTACACATTTGCTGTCATGTAGGCATGGCGATTTGTCCTGTGATGCCTGAGTTCATAGGACACACTATGATGATGAGGCAGAGATCATAGGCCGTCCTATGATGTCCTAGAAATGTGCTTTAAAGTGTCGTACCCTATGCTGGTGAACGGTGTCCTCCTGCCTCAGATGGGTGCAATGTACTGCTGGAACCTCAGGTGTTTCATCTTCATAGCATCTTTTCTGATGTGCAGCAGTTGTCATCATTCTATTGCTCTCCATCTGATGCTTCTTCTTCTTCTTCTTCTTCTTCTTCCTCTTCGTTGAGACCACTGGTTGAGGGATAGGTGCGTCGTAATTCCAGTTCATGGACAGGATCATGAAAATAGATCTGAGCAAAAAGAGGCTTTCCGGCATGGACTCACTGTATATAAGATAAGATAAGATAAGCCTTTATTAGTCCCACAACGGGGAAATTCCAGGATTGCAACAGCACAGGGATAGCAACACTCAGAGCAACAATCAGAAGGCAAGAAAAAACAAGCAAGCAAGAGCAGCTAATATACATATGTACATATTACTATAAAATATATATATACACACACACACACACAGACACACAGTGCAGAGCATTGTAGCTGGATGGAATAAATATATGAATATATGAACACACAGTGCAGAGCATTGTAGCTAGATGGAATAAATATGTAAATATATAAACACCCACAGTATGGAGCATTGCAGCTAGGTGGAATAAATATGCAAGTATATAAACACACACAGTGCGGAGCAATGTAGCTAGATGGAATAATATGTAGATATATAAAAACACAGTGCGGAGCATTGTAGCTAGATGGAATAAATATATAGATATATAAATATAAACACACCCAGTGCAGAGCATTGTAGCTAGATGGAATAAATATGTAAATATATAAACACACACAGTGCAGAGCATTGTTGCTAGGTGGGATGAAACAGCATAACCGTCTATTTAGTTATCCTACATGGTATGATTATGTGCCCATACATATTCTCACCCTCCATAGCGACCGGTATGTTCCTAGTTGTATGCCGGAGAGGACCATTGTGTAAGTCTATTGCATCTTTTGCATTCAAAAAAAAAAAAAAAAAAACTATTAGTTTGTTACGTCTTTTTGCTATCTCTGCGAGCAGCCCTGCTTAGGTTGTACAGTCTGACAGCCGTTGGTAGGAAGGACCTACGAAACCTCTCGGTTGTGCACCTGGGATGATGTAGTCTGCTGCTAAATGAGCTCCTCAGTGCATTCAGTATGTCCTGCATAGGGTGGAACTCGGACTCCAGCAGAGATGACAGTTTAGCCACCGTCCTTCTCTCTCCTATCTCCTCCATCGGATCAAGGCGTTGCCCCAGGACAGAGCTAGCTTTCTTAATCAGTTTGTTCAGTCTCTTCCTATCGGCTGCAGTAATGCCACTGCCCCAGCAGACCACTCCAAAAGTGATGGCTGATGCCACCACCGTGTCATAGAATGACTTCAGCAGCGCCCCTTGTACACCAAAAGACCTGAGTCTCCTCAGCAGGAACAGCCTGCGCTGTCCCTTCTTGTAGAGTGCGTCAGTATTGTGTGACCAGTCTAGTTTATTGTTCAGATGAATACCCAGGTACTTGTAGGATGTCACCATCTCGATGTCTGTTCCCTGTATATTTACTGGTGCTGTGAGGGGCTGCCCATGCCTGCGGCAGTCCACCACCAGCTCCTTAGTTTTCCTCGCGTTGATCTGGAGGCAGTTCCGATGGCACCAGTCCACAAAGTCCTGGATAAGCCCTCTGTACTCAGCTTCATCTCCGCTGGAGATGAGACCAACGATCGCAGAGTCATCAGAGAACTTCTGTAGATGGCAATGTGTTGTGTTGTGTGAGAAGTCCGCAGTATAAAGAGTGAACAAGAAGGGAGCCAGCACCGTTCCCTGGGGGGCCCCCGTGCTACTGATGATCGTGTCGGAAACACAGTCCCGGGTTCTCACAAACTGAGGCCGGTTCGTGAGGTAGTCCAGGATCCATGATGACAGGTGCTGGTCCACCCCTGCGCGCAGCAGCTTGTCCTTCAGGATCATCGGTTGGATGGTGTTGAAAGCACTGGAGAAGTCAAAGAACATGATCCTCACCATATTCCCGGGCTTCTCCAGGTGGGACAGAGAACGGTGAAGGAGGAAGATCACCGCATCCTCCACCCCAATGCCATGCTGGTAGGCGAACTGGAGTGGATCCATCGCTGGTTCCACCAGGGGGCGGAGATGAGCAAGGAGCAGTCTCTCCAGGGTCTTCATCAAGTGGGACGTCAAGGCCACCGGTCTGAAGCTGTTCAGGTCTTTGGGGTGGGAAGTTTTTGGTACAGGTACCACACAAGATGTTTTCCACAGCTGTGGTACCCTCCCCAGTTTCAGGCTCATGTTGAAGATATACGTCACAATCCCACACAGCTGGTCTGCACAGGACTTGAGGAGCTTTGCGCTGATGCCGTCCGGTCCCGACGCCTTCCTCGCCTTGATCTTCCTCAGCTCCGTCCTCACCTGGGTCTTGGTCAGGGTCAGGATGGGGGGCTGTGTGTTGGGAGTGGGGGGGGTGTCGGTGGAGTGGGGAGTGGGTAGCAGGACTTGATTTCTTAGAGGCAGCAGTGGTTGTTGTGCAGACAGGGGGGAGGGCGGTTGGTCAAATCTATTGAAAAACAGATTCAGGTTGTTCGCCCACTCCCTGCCCCCCGTGGCCTGGGGGGAGGTATTCTGGAGCCCCGAGATGGTTTTGAGGTTTCTCCAGACCCCGCTGATGTCGCTCTGTTGCAGCTTGTCCTCCATCTTCTTCCTGAAGCTGTCCTTGCCTTCTCTGATCTTTCTCCTCAGCTCCCTCTGTACGGACTTCAGCATCTCCCTGTTCCCCGACCTGAAGATCCTCTTCTTCTCTCTCAGAAGTGTTTTTATCTCAGGGTTGATCCAGGGTTTGTTGTTTGAGTGACGCCGTATGGTCTTGGTGGGAACGGATTTGTCCACACAGAAGCTGAGGTAGCCCGTGAAGGTGTGAATGAGGCCATCGATGTCCTCACCATGTGGATCGCAGAGCTGCTTCCAGGCAGTGGCTTCAAAAACAGTCCTTTAGAGTGTCCATTGTCTCCTCAGACCATAACTCCACAGTGTGCATGGCCGGAGGTTGTCTGTGCACTAGGGGTTTGTACACCGGTCGGAGATGAACCAAGTTGTGATCCGATCTCCCAAGTGGGGGGAGTTGTGATGAGGTGTACGCCTCCTTAGTGTTTGCGTAGAACAAATCCAGTGTTTTATTGTCTCTAGTGTGGCATGTGACATACTGGGTGAAAGTGGGCAGAATGGGAGACAGTGAAACGTGGTTGAAATCGCCTGAGATGAGGAGAAGAGCATCTGGGTGTTCTGTCTGCAGCCTGCTGGTTACTGAATGGATGACGTCACGCGCTGTCCCAGCGTTCGCCGTCGGATTTGCATAAACAACAATGCAGATCACGTGTGAGTGTTCTCTCGGGAGATATGTAGGCCTCATGCTAACAGCTAGCAACTCAATGTCTTTGCTGCAGTGTCGTTGTTTAACAGTGATATGTCCCGGTCTGCACCAGTCGTTGTTAACATACATGATCACTCCACCGCCCCTAGTTTTGCCACTCTCTGGTGTTCGGTCAGCTCGTATCGTGTGAAAACCCTCCAGCTCAATGTTAGCATCTGCTGCTAGTTCAGTTAGCCACGTCTCAGTAAACAAAAGGAGAGAGCACTCCCGGTAAGTGCTATCATAACGGGAGATAGCCGCTAGCTCATCTAACTTTCCCAGTATCGACCGTACATTTCCCATGACAACAGATGGAAGGGAGGGTCTGTACCTTATATTTTTTGTCCTCCGCCTTACTCCAGCCCGGCAGCCGCGGCGTTTTCGCCTCAGTTCTCTCGGTATGTCGAGTTTTTCCAGTGGGACCGGGTGGCGGTTAAATGCTAGCAGCTCTTCCCTGTTATATCGTATCCTGCTATAAACAGTGGCTCCGTCCACCGGCTCAGGAGACATTTGGGATGATCTGTGTGTCCGTGATATAAGTGGGGTGAAAAAAAAAAAGTGATCAAAAGAGAGAGGAAGGGAAAAAAAACTCGGAATCGAGCCGCTGTTGCAAAAGGCAGCCGACTGGTGTGGCGCCGAGAGGAGAAAAAAAATATATATTAGTATATGACATCATAAAGACATGTTGCCTGATGTCTGTCACTGTATATGACATCATGAAGACATGAAGTCAGGCTTGATGTATATGACATCATAAAGACACATTTGTCTATGTGCCGTGGGCTTGATGTACTGTATATAGCATCATAAAGACACATTTGTCTATGTGCCGTCATATAGGCATCGTGAGTCGTCCTATGATGCCTGAGTTCATGGTCTATATGACATCATAAAGACACATTTGTCTATGTGTCCTATAATGCCTGAGTTCATAGGACATCCTATGATGTTCAGGCAGAGATCATAGGCCGTCCTATGATGTCCTACAAACGTGACACACACACACACACAGAGATTTCTTACTTTTATTAAGTGATGATATAGAGTGAAGATAAGCCTTTATTAGTCCTACAGTGGGGAAATTCCAGAAAGAATTTTGAACAGATATTTAGTTTTTCAATGGAAGCTGCCAGTTTTTTGTCATTGATCATTGCATAATTAATGATGAAGACCACAGTCCCTGTGTGAGTTGATAATTTTGTTAAAATGTTTGGGGTGTTAAGTATCTCCATGAGTGTAATGGTATTAAAGTAGGATTAATACTTACAATTGATACACTATTGTACAATATGTAACTTTACTTTTTTCAGTTTTTAGGAGTGCCTTTTTTTGGCAGAACACCTACCCCCTGAAATGTCTGTGCACATCACTGCATACAGCTGAAAATCATAATCCATAAGAAGCATATAATTCTTCAAACATATACTCAAAATTGTATTTTGCATATAGTTTTATTGCAGGATACTTTTTTTACTAGCTACTTCTCTTTTTTTACTAGAGAAACCTGTACTACTACTCAAGTTCATTTGGTCATACTTTGAGTTTTACTTTCACTGAAATTTAATGAAAATGAGTGCTTGTCTAGTTTTCTTCCCATCAGATTTGAAATCAATGAGCCCGGTTACATGGTCACAGTATCCGATAACGGAGTAATCAGATAATGGTAACAATTAGATTTCATGTCCTTACATACACTGAATGAATAGATTATATTGCAATTAACTATTTGTGTTTAGGGGTTTTCTCATAACCTGATAATGGCCTTTATCTGATTATTCAGTTTACATGGCTACTAATAATCAGATAACTGCCAAAATCCAATTATAATTGGTTTATCTGTGTGTGTGTGTGCGTGTGTGTGTGTGTGTGTGTGTGTGTGTGTGTGTGTGTGTGTGTGTGTGTGTGTGTGTGTGTGTGTAAACATGGCCAATGGCAGTGTTCGCATAGCTTCTTTCCCAATAATCTGTTAATTCAATGCATGTAAACACATCAGATCTGATTATTGTCATTATCTGATTATTCTCAGTTATTGAATTATTGCAACCATGTAATCAGCGTAATTGTTATGGATGAGAAAATATTTCAGTTTATTAGTGTGTCTTTATATGATTTAGTTTGTCATATATTATCTGATTTTTCTCAATCTAACATGTTTTGGAGAAAAACATTCAAATTTCAATCAAAGTTTGAGAATAAATTGCAAATTCATAACAAAAAAGTTCCACATTTTTAAAGAAAAATGTAGTAAATTTATTGGAGACAAAGACTGCTGGTGGCCCCAAGGCAGTTTTAATCTCGCCAGAATAAGCTTTTCCATTAGTTGGGGTCTTGTTTAGGGACTTCTTACTTCTTTAGTAATTCTTGTAAGGTAACACTGCTTTTACTTGAGTGTTTTTTCTGGTTTCCTTATCAACCTTTGTGCAGAATTTTGCACATATAATCACACGACAGCTGGTGCAGTGGTTAGTGCTGTCTCTTTACAGCTACAGTCAGACGTTGTGGGTTCAAACTTCCTGGTTGACTGGGGCCTTTGTAAAATTTTACTGTGTGGTTGTCCTCCAGAAGCTGAAACTGATATTCAGTCAAATCTGACTTCACCTTTATGAGTTTATAATTACTGCTAGAAGTTTACCCCACTGCACAGAAAATTGGTAGTGATGTTGTCCTAAACATTACCTGTGGTGTGTAGCTCAAGGTTCAGCTGTTTTCTATTGATATGCCTCCCCTTGGTCAAATCATCCATGTCTAACGCTAACTTCACAAAGAAATACACATTGTCTTGTACATCCTGGGTTTGGTGACGTCACTAACCAGCAAGCCCTGGCTTCAGTTGTCCAAGGTAGCAAAACAAACTCACCCTACCTGCATCCTACTTGTGATTGGCCTACTCAAAAAACCCTTACCCTGTCACGCCGCGCCGCTCATCAGTGGCGCCACCTGCTCACACACCTGCTCGTCATCAGCGGCGAGGGATATAAGCCGCCTCGCCCTGAGCTTCGGCCTGAAGCCGTCAGACTTCGCCACTCATCATCGTGAGTCAAACCCTTCCTTCAGCACGACGCTTTTGGTAAGAAGCCCTTACCTCCTTTCTTTCCAGTCTGCTCCTCTGTGCACAGGTGGATTCCTCGGCGGCGGACAACGCCTCTCCCTCGCCATTCCTCGCTGCTGCACCGAGCCCTGCAGGTGGCTGTCTTCCGGGTCCCGTCCTTGTGGTGCCAGTCATCTGTCCCTTGCAAGTAAGCTCCTCTCTCGCTTATTCTCCTCCTGTGTTGGTGTGTGCCCGTCACCCTGTGTCCTTGTGCTCTTTCCCATAGGGTTGCCGGCTATACGGTCTCCTGCCTCTGTGCCTGAAGCAGACGCCGCCACCAATACATTTACATCCCGCAGACACACATCCATTCAACCCTGTTGCTAATAAACTATTTGAACTTCTCTGAGCCTGTGTGTGTGCGTCTCCTGAGCCGTGCGTTATGTCAGTACGGCTTCAGCAGAGCGGCTCAGCAGACGGCGGGCTCGCACACCGGCTTACCAACCTCAAGGCTCGGGTGGATCAGATAGCCTATCAGCAACAGGTGATCCTAAATCAATTAATCATCATTAATAACCGATTGGACCGCCTGGACCCCCAGCAGCCGTTCCCCCCGGCTCATCAGGGTGGCGCGGCTCCTGCCGCTCCAGTGGCCGTCCAGCAGGCTCCGGTAGCACCGGTGTGGCTCACACCCATTCCGACCCCCGCCCGCTTTAGCGGAAAGCTCGGCGGAGCGCGGGGGTTCATCATGCAGTGTGAGTCCGTATTCCACCGCGTGCCCAGAGACTTTCCCTTGGATCATAGTCGGATTGGTTATATCGGGAATCTCCTGGAGGGGCAAGCGTTGACTTGGACCTACGCCGTTATGGCGAGGCCCAGTTACGCCACCCTCACTTATGACCAGTTCGTGAGGCGCTTCCTGGAGGTCTTTGACCATTCACGAACCGAGACGGTCCAGGTCGACCGGCTTCTCGCTCTCCAGCAGGGAAGCCAGTTAGCCGCGGACTATGCGGTCGACTTCCGGGTAGCAGCGGAGGAAGTAGGCTGGGAGGAACGCTCCCTCTGCGGTCTTTTCCTCCGCAGCCTCAATGACGATCTGAGGGATGAACTGGCTGGGCGGGACCTCCCTGAGACGCTAGCGGAGCTGTCTTCCCTTGC
Source organism: Pholidichthys leucotaenia (assembly GCA_020510985.1). NCBI lineage: Eukaryota > Metazoa > Chordata > Actinopteri > Cichliformes > Pholidichthyidae > Pholidichthys > Pholidichthys leucotaenia. The sequence goes on along the minus strand of CM035843.1, from coordinate 79,239,406 downwards.
CATCAGCTTGGATAACAGGCTGCGCGAGCGCTCCTCGGGGCGGAAGTCGTCATCTTCTCGCCCTCGCGGAGCCTCGTCGCGCCAGCCCCAAGCTCGCCCCCTGGTGATGCCGCCACCATCGCACCCCGAGGAGTCGGAGCCGATGGTGACGGGTGGGACAAAGCTCTCCCCGGCGGAGAGACAACGCCGCCGTGCGTTGAATCTCTGCATGTATTGCGGAGATAATCAACACACGGTAGAGCTTTGTCCACAGAAGCCAAACGGGGGGGTCCGCGAGTCACTGTAGGGGGCCTCGTGGACGTCAATCGGTTAAGTCCCCTCACTCAATTAAAGCTGCCCATCCGTTTCTGCCACAACCCCATTGGGCACCTCACCCACGCACTGGTGGATTCGGGTGCAGAGGGCAGCTTCATTTCACAAAGACTGGCAACCCGATTGGGCATCCGCTGCCAGGCGCTCAAAGACCCCATCTCCCTGGTCAACCTCTCCCGTGCTTCCCTTGGGAGAGTCACGCACCAGACCATCCCGGTCCCGGTGATCATCTCTGGAAACCACCGGGAGGAGATAACCTTTCTCATCCTGCCCAACTCTGTGTCGCCCGTCATCCTGGGGTATCCCTGGCTACGCCTCCATAACCCTGTCCTGGATTGGAAGTCAGCTGGGGTATCGGCATGGAGCACGTTCTGCATGGGCACCTGCCTTCAGTCCGCTGCCTGCTCTCCGTCCGCTTCTTCCCCCGCTACGGACGCTGCATCCCCGGACCTGTCCCTGGTGCCTCTGGAATTTCACGACCTGGATATGGTATTTAGCAAGACCAAAGCTATGTCTCTCCCTCCTCATCGGCCCTATGACTGCGCCATCAACCTCCGCCAGGGGGCACCCTTACCTTCTGGTCGGCTCTACAGTCTGTCGGCGCCGGAGAAGGAGACGATGAACGCCTACCTTAAGGAGTCGCTGAGCGCGGGGATAATCCGCCCATCGTCATCACCCGTGGGGTCAGGGTTCTTCTTCGTTGGAAAGAAGGACGGATCCCTCCGCCCTTGCATAGACTACCGGGCTTTAAATGACATCACGGAGAAGGATCGTTACACCCTGCCCCTCATGGGCACTGCTTTCCACTCCCTCCAGGGGGCGACCTGGTTCACCAAGCTGGACCTTCGCAGTGCATACCACCTCGTCCAGATCCGGGAGGGAGATGAGTGGAAGACAGCCTTCCGTACCCCGAACGGCCACTTTGAATACCTGGTAATGCCGTTCGGGCTGACCAACGCTCCTGCCGTCTTTCAGCGCCTCATCAATGACGTCCTCCGGGACCTCATCGGTCTCTTTGTGTTCGTCTACCTGGACGATATACTCATCTTCTCCAAGTCCAGGGATGAGCACCAGGTCCATGTGAGGCGGGTCCTCCAAAGACTGCTGGAGAACCGGCTATACGTGAAGGCTGAAAAGTGTGAATTTTATGCTAAGACTACATCCTTCCTGGGATTCATCATCTCACACGACCAGGTGCGTCCAGACCCAGAGAAGGTGAAGGCGGTGGTAGAATGGCCTACTCCTGCATCGAGGAAGCAGGTGCAACAGTTCGTTGGTTTCGCGAACTTCTACCGCCGCTTTGTCCCTAACTTCAGCTCCATCGTCGGACCACTGACCCGCCTCACGTCCCCTAAGGTCCCGTTCCGGTGGACCGAAGAGGCCGCAGCTGCTTTTCAGGCGCTGAAGGCGGAGTTCTCCTCCTCCCGGGTCCTTCGCCAGGTCGACCCCGCGCTGCAGTGCATCGTGGAGGTGGACGCCTCGGACACGGGAGTGGGGGCGGTGCTATCTCAGCGGTCGCCTGACAACGGCGCCAAACGGCCCTGCGCCTTCTTCTCCCGGTGCTTGTCCCTGGCGGAGAGAAACTACGACGTGGGGGACAGAGAGCTCCTAGCCATCAAGCTCGCGCTGCAAGAATGGCGTCACTGGCTAGAGGGGGCGGACCTGCCGTTCGTGGTCCTGACGGACCACAAGAACTTGGAATACCTACGATCTGCCAAGCGCCTGAACGCCCGCCAGGCGCGCTGGTCCTTGTTCTTCGCCAGGTTCCAGTTTTCCATCACCTTCAGGCCTGGCTCCAAGAATGGCCTGCCCGACGCCCTCTCTAGGCAGTTCGCCCCCGAGGAGTCGGAGGACACGCTCCACACCATCCTGCCCAGGTCGTGCGTCGTGGGAGCCATCTCCTGGGACATTGAGGGCAAGATCCGGAAGGCGCAGGAAGTGGAACCTGACCCTGGCGGCGGACCGGAGGGGAGGCTGTTCGTGCCATCTGCGGTTCGCGGAGAGGTCATCCACTGGCTACACACCTCCAAGCTCACCTGTCACCCTGGCTCCTCCCGGATGATAAACCTCCTCCAGCGGTCCTTTTGGTGGCCGGGCCTGCGGAGGGATGCGGTCCGCTAAGCTTGGGCTTGTCCAATTTGTGCCACCAATAAGTCGGGAAACGCCCCTCCAGCGGGTCTGCTCCAGCCCCTGCCCGTCCCTGGCAGGCCCTGGTCGCACATCGCTTTGGATTTCATCACCGGACTCCCAGTCTCTAATTCCTATGACACCATCTTGACCATCGTGGACCGCTTCTCCAAGGCTGTGCACTTCATTCCCCTACGAGGTCTTCCAACTGCCCTGGAGACGGCGGACCTCCTCATCCAACACGTGGTCAGGCTGCACGGGATTCCGGTGGACGTGGTCTCGGACCGGGGGCCCCAATTTTCATCTGAGGTTTGGAAATTCATTTTGTAACGCCATCGGAGCCAAGGTGAGCCTCTCCTCCGGCCATCACCCCCAATCCAACGGGCAGTGTGAGCGGACCAACCAGGAGCTGGAGGCTGCGCTCCGCTGTGTGACTGCATCCAAACCCACGTCCTGGAGTAACCATGTTGCCTGGGTTGAATACGCCCACAACACCGCTCGCTCTTCTGCTACAGGGATGTCCCCCTTCAAGGCGTCCCTGGGTTACGACCCCCCGCTGTTCCCGGCGCATGAGAGTGAGGTAACTGTCCCCTCAGTTAGGGCGCATCTCAGGCAGTTCCGCTCCATCTGGGCATCTGCGCGTAGTGTGCTTTTACACACGGCGGAGCGCAACAGAACTGTGGCGGACCGGCACAGAAGACCTGCCCCGGCGTACAGAGTTGGGCAACGAGTCTACGTGTCAACCCAGGACGTAACATTGAAAGGCGAGAGGAGGAAGCTGGCACAGCGCTTTATGGGACCCTATCCCATCACCCGGATCATCAACCCGGTAGCTGTGCGTGTGGCTATTCCCCCCTCCCTCCGCATCCATCCCACCTTCCACGTGTCCAAGGTGAAGCTGGCAGTCTCCGACCTACTTTGCCCTCCTCCTGCTGCGCAACCCGCGCCCCGGATGATTGATGGCCATCCGGCCTGGTCCGTCGCCTCCATCCTGGACTCCCGGCGCCGGGGTCGTGGGTTGCAGTACTTGGTGGACTGGGAGGGCTATGGGCCCGAGCATCGACAGTGGGTTCCCTCGTCGTTCGTGTTGGACCCATCGCTCATCGCTGACTTCCACCGAGCGCACCCAGAGAAGCCATCGCCAGGAGGCGCTGCTAGAGGGGGGAGTACTGTCACGCCGCGCCGCTCATCAGCGGCGCCACCTGCTCGCACACCTGCTCATCATCAGCGGCGAGGGATATAAGCCGCCTCGCCCTGAGCTTCGGCCTGAAGCCGTCAGACTTCGCCACTCATCATCGTGAGTCAAACCCTTCCTTCAGCACGACGCTTTTGGTAAGAAGCCCTTACCTCCTTTCTTTCCAGTCTGCTCCCCTGTGCACAGGTGGATTCCTCGGCGGCGGACAACGCCTCTCCCTCGCCATTCCTCGCTGCTGCACCGAGCCCTGCAGGTGGCTGTCTTCCGGGTCCCGTCCTTGTGGTGCCAGTCATCTGTCCCTTGCAAGTAAGCTCCTCTCTCGCTTATTCTCCTCCTGTGTTGGTGTGTGCCCGTCACCCTGTGTCCTTGTGCTCTTTCCCATAGGGTTGCCGGCTGTACGGTCTCCTGCCTCTGTGCCCGAAGCAGACGCCGCCACCAATGCATTTACATCCCGCAGACACACATCCATTCACCTCTGTTGCTAATAAACTATTTGAACTTCTCTGAGCCTGTGTGTGTGCGTCTCCTGAGCCGTGCGTTATGTCATACCCAGTCAGATTAGGGGTTCATTGGCTGCTTGTTTATACTGGCTTTATTTGTCGTTGCTTTTTACTTGCATTTTTACTTTTCACTTGTATTTCCTCTTGAAAAGTCCAACGTGGACAGGAGGGTTTTCTCACACCCAGAAAGAGGTGTCACGGGGTGGCGGGGGGTCAGATGGGACAGTAAGGACTATGCGCCCCCCCCCCAGGGAGAGGAAGAATGACCAGAGACGCTGTGACCGCTCAGAGAAGAAAGGTGTAATAGCAGCGCCGGTGTATGTGATGTTAATGTGCCACACATTCCTTTGTGAAACAACAATGTATGTTGGTTGGAAGCTCCAGGTCTCTATGCATGGGAATAAAGATATAAAAAGGGAGTGCACAGAGACTGTTATGGCTGAGAAATGACGGAAAAGGAGGCAAGTCTTCATGCAGCAAACAACTAACTTTATTACACCGTACTGGGGTTTATATACAGAGTGGGCCATGCCCGCCTGACGTCACCCCGTGAGTGGGCACGGCATCCCAGACACACATATCTCACACACCACACCACACCCCCTCAAAAAAAATGTCAAGCATACAGGAAACCCATCCAAATTTGGTAACCTGAATCACACACTAAGAACAGGGAGAGTAATATACTGTAATAAAACAACCTATCACATTCACACCAAAATAACCAAAGATGGACCATATCTCTTTAAAATACATAAAATAATCCCATATTACACACATTCACTCATATATATATATACACATGAAGATATTTACACCATGAAATAAAACTTTAGGTAACCCCAACATCTCTGGGTAGCTACCATCTTCCATACAGCCAAGGAGGGCCTGGGCACCCCCATGGCACTCTCAAGTCCGGCCGCTGCTGCCCCCCAGGCTCGAAGCATCACTCTCTGGCCAACCTGTCTTCACCTTTCCAAACTGGTTTCTTCTTTCCGGGCCGAACCCCGCCGTCGACCCACATGGAAACCCGACCCAGTCTCCCATGTCCGCCACGTTGTCTCAGGACCTCCTTCCTCTGTTGGGCTGTCCCGCCGACCCGGTCCACACTGTTATCCTGACAATGGCGTTTGGTGCTCTGCAAAACCGTGCTAATTTTTCCCACTCCACTCACATGTCCTCCAGTTTCGGCAGCCCTCTGCACGCAGTGCCCTCCGGCCCCCACACCAAGAGTACCGCAACTACCAACACCGGGGTCAATTCTCACTGGGTCATCGTCACACCAGTCACCATTTACACCCAGCTCGCCAGACCTGCTTGCTAGACCCACTCGCATCCCAAACTGCACCGTCAACAATGTCTGGCTGTAGTTGCTCTCTGTGACACCTCCCATTGGCTCCATCTCCCGACCCGGGCACATCGTCACTGCTCTCGGCCCCCTCACTCCACATGCCTTGCTGCGTAGCCTCCATATTCGGCTCCTGCTCACCTCCGGAACATGCACCATCACCCTCGTTGGGCCCGCTCACCAACCTGGGCTCCTCACCGCTGCATTCAGTGGTCTCGGTGTTTGTGCTCTGCTGCGTCGTCACCGCATCCTGCGGCTGCTGCTCCTCCCTGGGGCCTTCAGCCTGCCTGGCCTCCCTTGCCCCCTTTTGGCATGAAGCTAGCTCCACAGGTAGCCCATCAGTTCCTGGCGCCAAGAGTTCCATCACATGCAGCTTCACGGTCCTTGTCTGACCGTTGAAGAGCCTGGCCAGCCGCTCGACAGCATCCTCGTAGAGGTCTGCTCCACCCAGAGCATCGAAGATCCTTCGGCCCTCTGTGCCGAGATTGTGGGCCAGGAGCGCCCGCCGACGTCTCCCGTCTGGCCTGTGTAGGCTCAGCGCCCTAATATACTCCTCAAATGGGGCTCTCCACTCTGGCCAGAGGATCACAGTCTCTCCCTCGCACTCTAGAAATGGCGCCAACGGCCAAGGCAAGCAGCATGCTCCCATTAGACTCCTCGTCGCCAAATGTTATGTCTGAGAAATGATGGAAAAGGAGGTGAGTCTTCATGCAGCAAACAACTAACTTTCTTCTTCTACTTCTTCTTCTTCTTCTTCTTCTTCTCCTCTCGGTTACTGGTGGATAGCAAACAACTGAAAGGTGCATACCGCCACCTACTGTACAAGAGTGTGTAACATTATAATGTCATCTGAGCCCGACCCCTAAATTCTATGACTTAATCCTGTGTTATTTAAAAAAGAGAAAAGAGCCTTTCCAAGATTCCAAGATGGCGGCGCGCGGTTGTGCGGCGGCTCTTTGCTCCCTATTTTTGTGTGTATGTATGCTGTTTTTGGATATTGGACCGTGTGAAGCTGAATTTGTGTACAGTCGTACTGAGCTGATAAACATTGGACTTCAACAAAAGTCTGCTGTTACAGCAGTTTTCGAGAACACACAAAACATACCGGAGGCTATTTGTAGACCAGCGGGATCACCATGGATTGTTGTCGGTCCTGGGAAGCGACGCAGACGGAGGAGTTAGAGAAAGAAAAAGCGGGGATGCCGGCTGGGCCTGCTAGCGAGGCTAAAGAGACAGCCACATAGACCTTCGCTACCGAGCATTTTTGTCTCCAACGCCAGAAGCATCGTCCACAAGATGGATGATCTAGAGCTACAGCTGGCAACTAATAAAACTGTGAGAGACTGCTGTGTGCTGTTGTTAACGGAAAGCTGGCTCCACCCGCTGATCACTGATACTGCAGTACAGCTGCCAGGGTGCACACTTCACCGATTGGACCGAACAGCAGAATCCGGTAAAAAAAAGAGGAGGCGGTCTCTGCATTTTTCTTCACAACACTTGGACTAATCACAGCAGTATTATTAACACTTACTGTTCTCCTGATCTACAGACAATGTCAGTCTTATGTCGACCTTTTTATCTTCCAAGAGAGCTGAGCGTGATTATTATAACAGCCGTCTATATTCCTCCTGATGCAAATACTAAAGCGGCCCTTAGTCATTTGTACAGTGTAATAAATAAACAGCAGCAGGCCTATCCTGAGGGTGTTCACATTATAGCTGGTGATTTTAATCATGCATGCTTGAAAACTGTGCTGCCTAATTTCCCACAGTATGTGAAATGTGCCACTAGGGGAAAGAATTGCCTTGATCGGGTGTATTCGAACCTGAAGCATGCTTACAGAGCTGTGCCGTGTCCACATCTTGGCCCGTCAGACCATCTATCACTGCTCCTCATCCCAGCATACACCCCCCTCTGGAGAACTGCTAGACCTACTATAAAGAACATCACAACATGGCCTGAAGGAGCTCTTTCTCAGCTGCAGGACTGTTTTTCAAACACTCTATGGGATTTATTCAAGAATGAGGATCTGGAAATGTACACACAGTCTGCATTACACTACATCACCTTCTGTATCAATCAGGTGACTGTGGAAAAACGCATCAGGGTTTTTCCTAACCAGAAGCCTTGGATGACAAAAGAAGTCCAGGCACTCCTCAGAGCTCGTGATACAGCCTTCAGGTCAGGGGATACAGATCTGTATAGCACTGCCCGGGCTAATCTGAAGAAAGGCATTAAGGAGGCTAAACAGTCCTATAAGAAGAAAGTCGAGGACCATTTTTCTGATAATGATTCGAGACGAGTATGGCAAGGCTTTAACCATATCACAAACTATAAGGGCAGCAGCATCATTTCCAGTGACATCAGCGCCTCACTGGCAGAAGAACTGAACTGCTTTTTCGCATGGTTTGAGGCAAGTACACCTCGCCCGGACCCACAGATGTTACTGAATGCCAGCTCTGATGTGCTTATCCTGCAGGATCATGAGGTGAGACAGACACTGAGAGCAGTTCACCCGAGAAAGGCTACTGGTCCCGATGGAGTGCCAGGAAAGGTGCTCAGAGCATGTGCAGATCAGCTATGCTCTGTTTTGACTGACATTTTTAACTTGTCTCTCAAGGCAGTCATTGTTCCACAGTGTTTAAAATCTGCAGTCATTATTCCTGTACCAAAAAAACATACTGTTAGCAGTCTGAATGACTATCGACCAGTAGCATTAACACCCATTGTTATGAAGTGCTTTGAGAAAATGGTATTGAAACATCTTTTGCCTAGTCTCCCCCCAGACTTTGATCGGTACCAGTTTGCCTACAGGCGGGGCAGATCCACTGAAGATGCTATTGCTATAGCTCTCCACTCGGCATTCAGCCATTTAGAAGACAAGGGGAGCTATGTAAGAATGTTGTTTGTTGACTATAGCTCGGCATTTAATACAATTATTCCCAACATTCTCATCACCAAATTGCTTCAGCTTGGTCTGCCTACTCACACTTGCAGCTGGATTAAGGACTTCCTAACAAACAGAACACAGAGTGTTAGACTCGGACCCCATTCCTCCTCTACAGTCATGCTTAACACAGGCTCGCCACAGGGCTGTGTGTTGAGCCCCACTTTGTATTCATTGTACACATATGACTGCATACCTGTTAATCCCACAAACATTATAGTGAAGTTTGCAGATGACACAACAGTAGTGGGGCTCATATCAGGAGGAGATGAGTCCGCATACAAAGATGAGGTCCAGAAACTGGTGAGATGGTGCTCAGATAATAATATGCTATTGAATACAAAAAAAAAACCCCAAAAGAACTCATTATTGATTTTAAGAAGCATAGCAGTGAGCCGCCTCCTCTATATATAGGCAAGGAGCGTGTGGAGAGGGTGGAGGCTTTTAAGTTTCTGGGTGTTCATATTTCTCACAACCTTACCTGGGCAGTTAACACCATAGCTACGATAAAAAAAAAGGCTCAACAACGTCTACACTTTCTGAGGCTCCTCAAGAAGAATGGCCTGAATACACAGTTGCTGGTTTTATTTTATTGCTCTGCTATTGAGAGCATTTTGTCATATGGCATCACGGTTTGGTATGAGGGCTGTTCAGCCGCAGACCACAAAGCCTTCCAGAGAGTGATCGAGACTGCGCAAAAAATCACTGGCTGTTCTCTCCCTTCTCTGGAAGAGATTTCCAGGTCTCGGTACCTCAACAGAGCTACTGCCATCATTAAAGACTGTGCTCATCCAGGCCATGATTTCTTTCACTTGCTCCCCTCGGGAAAGCGGTACAGATCCCATAAAACCCGGACTACCAGGTTTAATCATAGTTTTTTCCCAGCAGCAGTACGTATTTTGAATGGATTTATGTAACACACGCAGACTGCTGATATTTTTTTTTGTCATTTTAGGTTATTTTGTAGCAGTAACCCTGTGTGTATAAGCTGGTCTTTTGTATTTATCGCTCAGTATGTTTTCATTGTTGCTACATACATATTGTATTCAACTTTTAGGTAATTTTGTTTCAAGCATTATTTATTGTTGTAATTATAAGAATGTTAAATGCATGAGTGAACTGTGAGTGTGATAGTTTGTTTTTAGGGAGCAGCATCTCAATTTCGTTGCATTGTTCATTAACAATGGAATGACAATAAAGGCACTTTGACTTTGTGTAACCCAGCTGAGAAAATGACCCTTTTTTTCCTCAGATTTCATTTGTATTAATACAATTGTGTGATTTTATTTTGAAAAATGATTATTTTGGGAAGAGGAAGTGTGATCCTCGTTATCCAACTTTTAAATTCCCGTTTCATGGTCCCATTGGGCGATCTCGGTCTTTTCATTCGTTAAGAGCGATATTAGCCCCGCCTTCCGAGCAGAGTGCCGAGGCGCGCACCTGGGTTTTCGGTCTTTTGCGATCTGAGAGTGGACGAGAGAGGCTGCGGACAATCTGTGTGGAGGCCTGTGGGTCTTCTTGTTGACGGGAGCACGAGCTTGAGAGGCCGTGAGGCTGTGACTTTTGCTGTGTTCACGCTGATATCTCATCTTGGTTTTTTTTGGTTGCTGATTAAGAACCTTCTGGATCCTGGATTCTCTCCGAATGGAGATGGCGAGCCTGACCCGAGACCTGAACCGAGACTGAACCGAGATCTGAACCAAGATCTCGATTGAAGAACATCCTTCCTCTCTCCAGTGCACAAAATTCAAAGTGGTAACAACTCAAGCCGCCGCTTTAAAAGAGGAAAAGAAACCTGAGTCTGGAAATACAAGATATCTTGACTGGTCAAACGACTAAAACAAAAAGACAAACAAACACTGAGCTCAGTAGGACATTTTTGGGGTTTTATTTCATGCCGGCCATTGTTATATTTGTATATTTATAAATTGTTTGTATACTCTGTTCTCTTTATCTTTAAAAATAACAGCCATTATTACTCATTTCTTGCCTCCAGCTATTTCATTCCACACTCATTTTAATTCCCTATTGTAATCCTTACGAACCTAGCAACTGGTCTACACTTAATAATTTCCCTTACCTAATTAACGTAAGGCAAGGGTTACAATAAGAAGTGGCGAGCCAGCCAGAAGCTTTTTTCTTCTCTCCCTTACGTTATTTCAAGTCTATAACGTACCCAAAATGGATATTGTTGAACGTGAATCTGTGAAAATTCCAAATGTAGTGATAGTGAGTGAAATCGCTGGAGATGAGCAACTTGATGAAGTGACTGAGTTTTGAAACTGTATGGATCGATTTCAAGAGTCATAAAAGTAGCAGATAGTAAGTCTGAGTTTTCCCAGAGTGCTATTTTTGAGTATCACTCGGGTATTGCTTTTGAAGCTCTTGACCCATTGCCATGTACTCATGTATCTGATAGTGGAGCCAGCTATATGATACAATCTCTTGCCAGTGTTTACACGCACCGTGTAGGGAACGATAGGACCAAGTCATATCTCACTAACATTAAAAACCTAGCGAAGATGAGTGGCAGAGATTTTGCAGATGTCCTGAAAGACATGATGTCACAGATTTCTGAGTCAATCAAAGAATCTGAAAATGATCAATCAGAGCAAGTTAAGTTACCTGATAACTTACCTGAAGCTTTCTTGGATGAACCTCAACCTCAGCCTTCTGCAGCTGAGCCCAGTATTCAAGGTGCACAACCGACTAACCAGTCAAATCACACTGTGAGCACCCCAGCTCAAAGTATGCTCACCATTTCTGCACATGATCTAAACCCCCCAGAAGTGCAACGTGTGGTACTTGAGCACATTGTAAAAACGGAAGATTTTTCCGTGCAGCCGTTTTCACAAAAGCTCAGAGCTTTTTCTGGCAAAGACCTCCGACCAGCTTATGAGCTAGATTATGATACTTAGCGCTCCAGTATAGAATTAATCTTGACTGACCCTGCTATGTCCAAACTGCAACAATCCCGAAAGATCATTGAGTCTCTTTTACCCCCAGCAGCTGATGTAGTCAAGCACGTGAACCCCAACAGCTCACCATTAGAATACCTTCAGCTGTTAGATTCTGCCTATGGTACAGTTCAAGATGGCAGAGAGCTTTACGCCAAGTTTCTTAACACCTTTCAAAACACAGGTGAGAAACCCTCGTCATACCTACAACGTCTTCAAGTAGCTTTGACTCACACGGTAAAGCGTGATGGTGTTTCAAGCCAGGATTTTGACAGGCTGCTTGTCACACAGTTTTGTCGAGGTTGTTGGGTTGATTCCCTTTTAACTGCACTCCAGTTAAAACAAAAACGAACAAATCCCCCAACTTTTCCTGATTTGCTTCTCTTGCTACATACTGAAGAAGACCAAAATGCTGCCAAAAACTTGCGAATGAGACAACATTTGAGCAGTTCAAAACAAAAAGTGACATCCCACGTGCAAACTGTGCAATGCAGTTCAGATGAAAATGAGAACAATATCACGTTAAACTCACTTCAAGAACTCTCAAAACAAGTTGCAGAAATTCAAACGCAACTAGTAAAACTAACTCCAGAACCAAAAGCTCAAAACTCAAAAAGTACACTCAGTACAAAGCCAAAAGAGAAACGAAAGTCGGAGGTTCGAAGACGATCAGATACCATCATAGTTCCGACCATAAATGATACCGGATGGAGACAATACTGAAAATGACAATTCAGTCGAGGAACAAGAACACCAATCAAATGATTTACCTGATGAAATGGACAAAAATGAACAACTTACAATTCAACCAATACGACGATCTGAAAGAATCAGACAACTTCCAAAAAGACTAGAGTATCCTGAATTAGGAAATCCTCTAGTGACTGTTGTTAAGTCCCTTTTTCAAGGTTTGAATACAGCCTTCTCAGAGTTTCTAAATACTGACGATGGACAGTCTTGGTTACACATGCAACGGGACGTGCATGATATTTAGCGTGGGAGGGTGTAACCCAGCTGAGAAAATGGCCCTTTTTTTCTCAGATTTCATTTGTATTAATACAATTGTGTGATTTTATTTTGAAAAACGATTATTTTGGGAAGAGGAAGTGTGATCCTCGTTATCCAACTTTTAAATTCCTGTTTCATGGTCACGTTGGGCGATCTCGGTCTTTTCATTCGTTAAGAGCGATATTAGCCCCGCCTTCCGAGCAGAGTGCCGAGGCGCGCACCCGGGTTTTCGGTCTTTTGCGATCTGAGAGTGGACGAGAGAGGCTGTGGACGATCTGTGTGGAGGCCTGTGGGTCTTCTTGTTGACGGGAGCACGAGCTTGAGAGGCCGTGAGGCTGTGACTTTTGCTGTGTTCACGCTGATATCTCATCTTGGTTTTTTTTGGTTGCTGATTAAGAACCTTCTGGATCCTGGATTCTCTCTGAATGGAGATGGCGAGCCTGACCCGAGACCTGAACCGAGATCTGAACCAAGATCTCGATTGAAAAACATCCTTACTCTCTCCAGTGCACAAAATTCAAAGTGGTAACAACTCAAGCCGCCGCTTTAAAAGAGGAAAAGAAACCTGAGTCTGGAAATACAAGATATCTTGACTGGTCAAACGACTAAAACAAAAAGACAAACAAACACTGAGCTCAGTAGGACATTTTTGGGGTTTTATTTCATGCCGGCCGTTGTTATATTTGTATATTTGTAAATTGTTTGTATACTTTGTTCTCTTTATCTTTAAAAATAACAGCCATTATTGCTCATTTCTTGCCTCCAGCTATTTCATTCCACACTCATTTTAATTCCCTATTGTAATCCTTACGAACCTAGCAACTGGTCTACACTTAATAATTTCCCTTACCTAATTAACATAAGGCAAGGGTTACATTTGACTTTGACTTTGACTCCCTCCCTCTCTGGGAAGGTCTATGCCAAGGTACTGGAGAGGAGAGACCGGCCATTGGTCGAACCTCGGATTCAAGAAGAGCAATGAGGTTTTCGTCCTGGCTGTGGCACATCGGACCAGCTCTTTACCCTCTCGAGAATTCTTGAGGGTTCGTGGGAGTTTGCCCAACCAGTTTACATTGTTTTGTGGACTTGGAGAAGGCATTTGACCACATCCCTCGTGGTTTTTTTGTGGGGGGTGCTTCGGGAGTATGGGGTATCGGACTTGTTGTTATGAGCTATTCGGTCTCTGTACGACCGTTGTGAGAGTTTGGTTCTTATTGCCAACACTCGGTCGGACTCATTCCCAGTGAGAGTTGGACTCTGCCAGGGCTGCCCTTTGTCACCGATCCTGTTCATAATTTTTATGGACAGGATTTCTAGGCGCAGCCAGGGAATGGAGGGTGTCATGCTTGGTGACCACAGGATCTCATCTCTGTTGTTTGCAGATGATTTTGTCCTGTTGGCTTCATCCAGCAATGACCTACAGTTCTTGCTGGGATGGTTTGCCGCTGAGTGTGAAGTGGCTGGGATGAGAATCAGCACCTCCAAGTCCGAGTCCTTGGTCCTCAGCCGGAAAAAGGTGGATTGTCCTCTCCAGGTTGGGGACAGGCTCCTGCCCCAAGTGGAGGAGTTTAAGTATCTTGGGGTCTTGTTCACGAGTGAGGGGAAAATGGAGCAAGAGATTGACAGATGGATTGGAGCAGCATCTGCAGTGATGCAGACATTGTACCGGTCTGTTGTGGTGAAGAGGGAGCTGAGTTCTCAGGCAAAGCTGTCGATTTACCAGTCAATCTACGTTCCTACTCTCACCTATGGTCACGAGCTTTGGGTAATGACCGAAAGAACAAGATCGCGGATACAAGCGGCTGAAATGAGCTTTCTCCATAGGATTGCTGGACTCACCCGCAGAGATAGGGTGAGGAGCTCAGTCATCCGGGAGAGGCTCAGAGTAGAACTGCTGCTCCTCCACATTGAAAGGAGTCAGTTGAGGTGGTATGGGCATCTGATTAGGATGCCTCCTGGACGCCTCCCACTTGAGGCGTTTTGGGCACGTCCCACTGGGAGGAGACCCCGGGGCAGACCCAGGACTCGGTGGAGAGACTATGTCTCCCAGCTGGTCTGGGAACGCCTTGGTATCCTCTCTGAAGAGCTGGAGCAGGTGGCAGGGGAGAGGGAAGTCTGGGCTTCTCTGCTTGAACTGCTGCCTCCGCGACCCGGACCTCCGGAAAAGCGGTAGAAGATGGATGGATGAAGAGCCTTTCTCGTGATTCTTATTGCCTCTCCATCTCCATCTGTTCCCAGAATCCCAGTTAAATCCCATTCCCTACCAGCCTCTCAAACTTCATTTTCCATTATCTGTCTTGCATTTCCATATTTGTGACAGTGTAATAAATGTGCTCGACATTTTCTTCTACTTCACATTCTCTACATTTGTTATTTTCGCTTTTCCCCATGGTGAATAATGTGCCGTTTAAACGTGTGTGATCCAGTCTGAGTCTTGCCATAATGATGTCTTCCCTCTTATTGGTTGTTATGAAATTCTTTATTGCAATAGATTTTTGTATTTTGCAATACGATCTACCTTTATGATCTTCATCCCATCTTTTTTGCAATAGCTCAGTTCCTTTTTTCTTGATTACTGCTTTCCCTTCACCTTTTCCAAGAGACAATAGTATTACACAGAACTGGGGTTTATATACAGAGTGGGCCGTGCCCGCCTGATGTCACCTTGTGGGTGGGCACGGCATCTCAGACACACATATCTCACACACCACAGAGACCTGAAAGGCTTTTTAGCGCTGAAGGCTTATCGCTGGTTTGCTGATATGTTGTTGGAGAAAAAATAAAGTTCTGTGTCGTCTAGCTCGTTGCCTCGCCTGCATCTTTTCTCTACAATATCTTTGTGCAGAACATCAGATGTTCTGCACAAAGATATCCACCTTATTCCTGGGGATGCCGCTGTAGGAACAATTGTGGGCGGAACTTCCGGTTTTGGCTGAAGTAGCTTTAAATCAGTCAGCAAGTGTGGAGTAGGGGGGCATTTAAAATTGCATTTTTAAAAGTTTTTCAAATTCATTTTAATGTATAGTCCACATATGTGCTTTGCACTCAAGTGGCAGCTAATTTCAGCACTTGTAGTTTTTGTATTTTTGTTCTGGCGTAGTTCTGGTACTTGTTGCTGGTGTTTGTGGTTGTGCCATAGACTGGATAAACGGAGGCTTCTCACCGGTGATGCGTAGATCATGCACTGAAAACTAAAGAGGACTGTTAGTGTGATCTGTAGTACAGAGCATCAGGTATGTTTTCATTTGTATGAATGTCACAGATCTGACATTTATGCTTCATATACACTACCGTTCAAAAGTTTGGGGTCACCCAGACAATTATTTTGCGTTTTCCATGAAAAGTCACACTTATTTACCACCATGAGTTGTAATATGAATAGGAAATATAGTCAAGACATTGACAAGGTTAGAAATAATGATTTGTATTTGAAATAATAATTTTTTCCTTCAAACTTTGCTTTCGTCAAAGAATCCTCCATTTGCAGCAATTACAGCATTGCAGACCTACCGTGATTGCACAAGGGTTTTCTAATCATCCATTAGCCTTCTGACGCAATGAGCAAACACATTGTACCATTAGAACACTGGAGTGATAGTTGCTGGAAATGGGCCTCTATACACCTATGTAGACATTGCACCAAAAACAGACATTTGCAGCTAGAATAGTCATTTACCACATTAGCAATGTATAGAGTGTATTTCTGATTAGTTTAAAGTTATCTTCATTGAAAAAAAGTGCTTTTCTTTCAAAAATAAGGAAATTTCTAAGTGACCCCAAACTTTTGAACGGTAGTGTATGTCGCCAGATACAAGGCTGCATGAAATAAAATAATAAATAAAAATAGTAACAGTTTACTTCCTAAGGCTTAATGATTTAAGAAAGATATCAAATAGTTTTGGGGGTTGTTTTGCAGTCGTTGCAGTGGCTTGGAATGATATGGACTTGATATTTAGCAGCTTCAGCATGCATTAATTTTTAAATTATCACAAAATATAGATCAGTAAAATTTTGAACAATTGTCAGAAAATGTCTGTACATGTTAAGTTAAATAACAAGCATTCGTAGCATGACAGCAGCATGAGCATTTTAATTTCAGGGTAAAACAAACAGCTGCAGCCATCTGTTTTACCCCGACATTAAAACACCCAAGTGTCATGAGCTCTCCATGCACTTCCCAACAGCACATGGAGGAGGAGAAAAAGGACGAGTGGATTTAAGCGCTGGGTTCACCACACACACATTTATTAACACGACACTACACATACAGACACAAGACAGCTCGGATACATGTTAATGTCCTCTAGGACGCCCAACACACACCGGAGGAATACAGCGGTGAAAGAAGCACAGTTACTCACAGTGCGGCGCAGTCCGAGTAGTCACAGTGATAATCAACGAGCACACAGAACAGTCCTTAGTGACATGACGGTTGACAGGGAAAACGACCATCCAACACGTACAATGGTCCAGTGGCGTTTGTCCAGCAAAGAGCTGCTTTAGTACAGATGCCGCTGGCGTGGCAAATAGGGAGCACCTGGGCGAAGTGTGACAGGATGGTTACTGGGGCTGGAAACAGCTGATGGAGTCAGAAGGAGAGCGAAGGGGCGTGGCTGGACCGACAGACTGTCAGCAGCGTGAGAGAAAGTAGGTAACAAATGCTGGCTAACAGCTGCCAGTCAGGCAGTGGTTAAGGATATGGAATTCAGTACAAAAATACACATAACCAGTAAAACCAAAACCCACAAAGAGATCGAGGCCGAGCTGGGGATGACATGATGATGGACTCAGGGAACACACACACAGGCTCGGGAAGATTTAAGGCTTTTATTCAACAACTAGTGGTGTTTGAGTGCGTGAGTGGAAGTGTGGATGTGGTGTGGGTGAACGGGATGCGTTGAGAGCGAACAGCTCGCCATGCAGCCAGGTATCCCTGAGGACAGAGCAGAGCAGGGGGTTAGCTACAGTCAAACGCCCTGTGGGAAATAATAACAAAGTGCTGCTTACGTGCAGGCGAGAAAGGTGGCTGGCATTGGCGATGCAGAAGCTTGTCTGGAGGACAGCGCGGCTGCGCGCTCTCAACGTGCTGGAGAGAGTGTGGCTGAGGAGAGATGTGGAAGAGGAATTCCGCTGCCCTGGAGGTCCACCTGTGCACAGGGGAGAAGCTGGAGAGAAGGTAAGAGAAAAAGCGCAGCATACGTGCTTGGAGAGTGATGCACTGGTCGGTAGCGAAGCAGACGAGCACTGGAGGTTTTTGGAGTGTTGATGAGCAGATGACTCCAGGCCGAAGCAGAGGGCAGAGGGAGTTATATAGGCCGAGGCTGATGAGGCGCAGGTGTGCGCGCCGCTGGTGCTGATGACTGGCAAGAGCGAGTTGTAACAGCACTCCTCCCCGAGCAGCGCCTCCCAGCGCTGGCTTACCTGGGTGCGCCCGGTGGAACTCCGTAATGAGGTTCTTATCCAGCACCCAGGACGGGGGCACCCAGGATCTGCACTCAGGGCCATACCCTTCCCAATCCACCAAGTACTGGAGACCACGGCCACGGTGGCAGGCATCCAGGATGGCCATGACCCACCATGCTGGATCACTGTCGATCATCCTGGGGGGAGGAGGAGTTCTGGGAGGAGGACAAAGAGGGTCAGACACCACAGGTTTAATATGAGAGATGTGAAACGTCGGGCAGACCCGGAGGGAGGGGGGGAGAGCCAAACGCACAGCCACTGGATTGATTATCTTGGTAACAGGATAAGGCCCGATGAAGCGCTGTGCCAGCTTCTTCCTCTCAGCCTTCAGTTTAATGTCCTTAGTAGAAAGCCAAACTCGTTGACCCACCTGATACTCAGGAGCGGCCCTCCTGCAGCAATTGGCGACCCGAGAATTGCACTCCGTCGTACGTAACAGTGCCTGGCGTGTCTTGGTCCAAATACGCTGGCAGCGCCTCAGATGAGCCTGGACTGATGGGACTGCCACCTCACCCTCCTCCTCAGGGAACAAGGGCGGATCATACCCCAGGGACGCCCGGAAGGGAGACATACCGATGGCTGAGGATAAGGTAGAGTTATGGGCATACTCAACCCAGGGTAGGCAGGCGCTCCATGAAGAGGGGCTAGAAGAGGTGGCGCAGCACAGGGCTGCCTCCAACTCCTGGTTAGTGCGCTCACACTGGCCGTTTGTTTGAGGATGGTGACCGGAAGACAGACTCACCGTGGCCCCCAGTGCGTTGCAGAAGGACTTCCATACCTTGGACACAAACTGAGGTCCCCGATCCGAGACGACATCTACCAGGATCCCATGCAACCTGACGACATGTTGGATCAGTAAGTTGGCCGTCTCTCGTGCCGAAGGGAGCCCATGGAGAGGCACGAAGTGGGCCGCCTTGGAGAACCGGTCGACAATGGTCAGGATGGTGTCATAAGATAAGATAAGATAAGATAAGATAAGATAAGATAAGATAAGATAAGATAAGATAAGCCTTTATTAGTCCCACAATGGGGAAATTCCAGGACTGCAACAGCACAGGGATAGCAACACTCAGAGCAACAATCAGAAGGCAAAAAAAAACAAAACAAGAGCAGCGAGTATACATATGTACATATAAATATAAATATATAGACACACAGTGCGGAGCATTGTAGCTAGATGGAATAAATATATAAATATATAAACACACAGTGCGGAGCATTGTAGCTAGATGGAATAAATGTATGAGTATATAAACACACACAGTGCGGAGCATTGTAGCTAGATGGAATAAATATGTAAATATATAAATACACACAGTGCGGAGCATTGTAGCTAGATGGAATAAATATGTAAATATATAAACACACAGTGTGGAGCATTGTCGCTAGATGGAATAAATATATAAATATATAAACACACACAGTGTGGAGCATTGTAGCTAGATGGAATGAAAAAGTATAACCGTCTACTTAGTTACCCTACATGGTATGATTATGTACCCATACATATTGTCACCCTCCATAGCGACCGGTATTTTCCTAGTTGTATACCGGAGGGGACCATTGTGTAAGTCTATTGTGTCTTTTGCATTCAATACTATTAGGTTGTCACGTCTTTTTGCTATCTCTGCGAGCAGCCCTGCTTAGGTTGTACAGTCTGACAGCCGTAGGTAGGAAGGACCTGCGAAACCTCTCGGTTGTGCACCTAGGATGATGTAGTCTGCTGCTAAATGAGCTCCTCAGTGCTTTCAGTATGTCCTGCATAGGGTGGAACTCAGACTCCAGCAGAGATAACAGTTTAGCCACCATCCTTCTCTCTCCCATCTCCTCCACTGGGTCAAGGCGCTGCCCCAGGACAGAGCTAGTTTTCTTGATCAGTTTGTTCAGTCTCTTCCTATCGGCTGCTGTAATGCCACTGTCCCAGCAGACCACTCCAAAAGTGATGGCTGATGCCACCACCGTGTCATAGAATGACTTCAGCAGCGCCCCTTGTACACCAAAAGACCTGAGTCTCCTCAGTAGGAACAGCCTGCGCTGTCCCTTCTTGTAGAGTGCGTCAGTATATGTGTGACCAGTCTAGTTTATTGTTCAGATGAACACCCAGGTACTTGTAGGATGTCACCATCTCAATGTCTGTTCCCTGTATATTTACTGGTGCCGTGAGGGGTTGTCCTTGCCTGTGGCAGTCCACCACCAGCTCCTTAGTTTTCCTCGCGTTGATCTGGAGGCAGTTCCGATGGCACCAGTCCACAAAGAGTTGGACTTGGGGAGACCGGTGACGAAGTCCAGAGCCACATGGGACCAGGGCGTCCCGGGGACTGGTAGTGGGTGGAAGAGACCCGCTGGAGGGGACGTGGAGGTCTTACCCGTTGCGCACTGGGGACAGGCACGGACGTAGTTAGTGACGTCACTCCTAAGGCCAGGCCACCAAAAGGACCGTTGGAGGAGCTCCACCAGCCGGGAGATACCAGGGTGACAGGCGAACTTAGCTGTGTGAGCCCAGTGGATGACGTCGCCCCAGACCGAAGATGGAACAAATAATCTCCCGACTGGACTGCCGCCAGGATCGGGTTCCGCCTCCTGTTCCTTCCGGACCTTGGCCTTAATCCCCCATGAGACAGCACCCACAACGCACGAGGTGGGCAGGATGGTGTGTTCTCGATCCTCTGGGTCGTCGGGCCCGAACTGTCTGGACAGCGCATCCGGTTTCCCATTCTTGGACCCGGGGCGGTAAGTGATGGTGAACTTGAAGTGTTCGAAAAACAACAACCAATGCGCCTGGCGGGCATTCAGGCGCTTGGCTGTCCTCAGGTACTCCAAGTTCTTATGATCGGTCCAGACCACAAACGACTGAGCTGCTCCCTCCAACCAATGGCGCCATTCCTGAAGAGCGAGCTTCACCACCAGGAGCTCCCTATCCCCGACGTCTTAATTTCATTCGGCAGGGGAGAGGCGTTGGGAGAAGAAGGCACAGGGACGCACCTGCCCATCCGCAGGTGAGCGCTGGGACAGCACTGCCCCCACCCCCATGTCGGATGCATCCACCTTGACCAGGCACTGGAGTGCCAGGTCGACCTGAGTGAGGACCCGGGAGGAGGCGAACTCCGTCTTCAGGATCTCGAAGGCCGATGCTGCGTCTTCGGTCCACTAGAACGGCACCTTGGGGGAGGTGAGGCGAGTCGGGGAGCGGCGATAGCGCTGTACTTCGGCACGAAGCGGCGGTAGAAGTTGGAGAAGCCGAGGAACTGTTGCACCTGCTTCCTGGAGGAGGGAGTGGGCCACTCCACCACTGCTTTGACCTTAGCCGGGTCAGGGAGAACTTGATTATGAGCAATGACGAAACCCAGGAAGGAGGTCTGGTTGGTGTAAAACTCACACTTCTCCGCTTTAATGTACAGCCTGTTCTCCAGAAGGCGCTGAAGGACCCGCCTCACATCGACCTGATGCTCCTCCCTAGTCCGGGAGAAGATCAAGATGTCGTCCAGATACACGAACACGAAGACCCCCAGGAAATCCCAAAGAACGTCATTGATGAGCTGGCCGGAGCATTGGTGAGCCCAAACGGCATGATCAGATACTCAAAATGGCCGCTGGGCGTCGGGAACCCCGTCTTCCATTCATCACCCTCCCGGATCCGGACGAGGTGGTACGCACTACGCAGGTCCAGCTTGGTGAACCAGGTGGCCCCCTGGAGGGAGTTGAAGGCCGAGTCCATCAGGGGCAGCATGTACTTGTCCCTAATTGTGATGTCGTTGAGTGCCCGGAAGTCGATACACGGCCGCAGGGACCCGTCCTTCTTGCCCACAAAGAAGAATCCGGCTCCAACTGGGGACGAAGACGGCCGGATGATGCCTGCGCTGAGCAACTCCTTAATATAAGCGTCCATGGCCTCACGCTCCGGGGCAGACAGGCTGTAGAGGCGACCAGATGGTAACGGCGCCCCCGGGCGGAGGTTAATGGCGCAGTCGTAGGGGCTTTGGGGGGTGAGAGACAGTGCTTTAGACTTACTGAAGACCAGGCCCAGATCGTGGAACTCCGGGGGCACCAAGGAGAGGTCCGGAGGAGGAGAGTCAGAGGCTGGGAGCGGCAATGACAGAGCACAGGCAGCGGATTGGAGACAGGTGCTCATGCAAAAGGTGCTCCAGGAGAGGACGCTGCCGGACTGCCAGTCGAAGGTGGGATTATGGAGCCGCAGCCATGGATACCCCAGGATGACAGGTGAAGCCGAGGTGGGTAGAACAACAAGGCTGAGATCCTCCCTATGGTTGCCGGAGATGATGACTGGGACCGGTTTGGTTCTGTGGGTAACTCTCTCTAGAGGTGTATGGGCGAGAGTGACCAGGTTAATCGGGGCTGGCAGCACTTGGCAGGGGATGCCCAAGCGGGTTACCAAGCTTTGAGAAATAAAATTCTCTTCCGCCCCCGAGTCCACCAGTGCTTGTGTGACGTGACCCGTGGAGTTATGACAGAACCAAACCGAGAGGAGGCACTTTGTGAGGGGATTTGAATGGGATGCGTCCGCGAGGCCCCCTACAGCAACTTGCGGACGTCCCCTTTTGGCCAGATTGGGCAGTCCTCCACAGAGTGCTGGTCACCCCCGCAATACATGCAGAGGCCCAACTCTTTGCGGCGCTGTCTTTCCGCTGGTGGCAGTCTAGCCCGACCGACCAGCACTGCCTCTGTGTCATTGGCGGACCCTGCAGCGGGTAACGCCAGGGGGTGAGACTGAGGGACCTGGGCGGAAGTTCCGTTCGAGCGGCCAGAAGCCCTTTGCTCGGCAGCCCGTTCCCTCAGCCTATTATTTAAACTTATGGCGAGAGAAATTAGATCAGATAACTGGTCCGGCATATCCCGGGAGGCCAGCTCGTCCTGTAAGGATGAATTTAGGCTGCGGATGAAGATGCTGCAAAGCGCAGCTTCACCTCACCCGACTTCCGTCGCAACCACCCGGAAGTCAACAGCGTAGTCAGCGGCCGACTGGCTACCCTGACGAAGATTAAGCAACCGGGTGGTTAAGACATTATCTCGGTCCGAATGGTCAAAGACTTTCTTAAAATCATGCACAAATTGGGCATAGGTCAGGTTCGCATAGCTGGGCCTCGCAATGACGGCATAAGCCCAAGCTAATGCTCGCCCTTCCAGAAGATTTGCCACATACCCAATTCGGCTATGATCTGAAGGGAAGTCCCCGGGGACACAGTGAAACACCGACTCACACTGCAGGAGAAACCCACGCGCCTCGCCGAGTTTCCTGCTGAAGCATGCGGGGGTTGGAATGGGAGTGAGTCGGGTCAGCGGTCCCGAGCTAGCTGAGCTAGCCGAAGAGGGAACCACAGCTGGCCCACCGGAAGATGCCGGAGGGAAGGCCTGTGGAGGATCCAGGCGATCTAATCGTTGGATTATTTGGGTAAGTTGATTGAAAATCACCTGTTGCTGATGAGCGATTAAATCCACCCAAGCCTCGAGGGTGGAAAATCGGCGTGCGAGCCCGCTGTCCGCTGAGCCATTTTGCTGGAGTCGTACTGACATGATGATGGGCTCAGGGAACACACACACAGGCTCAGGAAGATTTAAGGCCTTTATTCAACAACTGGTGGTGTTTGAGTGCATGACTGGAAGTGTGGATGTGGTGTGGGTGAACGGGATGCGTTGAGAGCGGAACAGCTCACCGTGCAGCCAGGTAACCCTGAGGACAGAGCAGAGCAAGGGGTTAGCTACAGTCAAACGCCCCGTAGGAAATAATAACAAAGTGCTGCTTACGTGCAGGCGAGAAAGGTGGCTGGCATTGGCGATGCAGAAGCTTGCCTGGAGGACAGCACAGCTGCGTGCTCTCGACGTGCTGGAGAGAGCGTGGCTGAGGAGAGACGTGGAAGAGGAATTCCGCCGCTCTGGAGGTCCACCTGTGCACAGGGGAGAAGCTGGAGAGCAGGTAAGAGGAAAAGCGCAGCTTACGTGCTTGGAGAGTGATGCGCTGGTCGGTAGCGAAGCAGACGAGCGCTGGAGGTTTCGGGAGTGTTGACGAGAAGATGAATCCAGGCCGAAGCAGAGGGCAGAGGGAGTTATATAGGCCGAGGGTGATGAGGCGCAGGTGTGCGCACCGCTGGTGCTGATGACTGGCGAGAGCGAGTTGTAACAGGGGAAAGCCAAGCCGGCTCGGCTCGTGACACCCAGACACAGTGTTGTGATTCTTTGTGGCTCTGACTAGATTCTACATCTGCTCTGAGGTAAATCTGATTATGTCCAACATCTTTTAACAAAATGCATCCAACTTTATTGCAGTGGAGACATTGATATATCTCAGAGTTTTTATTTGTTTACAGTGTTAGCATCTTAGCAGCGGAGCTAACTAACGGAGCTACTGTCTGCAAGGCCACTTTTTAAGGTCATTTTCCCATCCCTCCATAGTCGTGGGAAGTGGTGTGATTATATTACTGTTTTTGACGTGCAAAAGGCCATGTTCCCACATTTTTGATGCCAAAGTCATTGTTTTTTAACAAGGAAAAGTGTCCCATTTCAGTGACAACCATACGTTCTAAACTCGTACCAGAAGTTGCACCCATAATTTATGCAAGGCATCATGGGGGCTAGGAATAAGGTGGATATGACCAGTATGTTTCACTGCATTGTCCCTGATAAATAAATGAATAAATACATTTTTAAAAATTAATATTAATGAACAGGTTGGAAAAATTATAGTTTTAGACCCCATGTACATAGTAATGCTTTTACCCCAGACGGGCAAACTACAGCTTGACTGTCCGTGCGTACTGTTATGTCCACAAACCTGGTGATGAATGAGGCAGAGAGAGTGTGGTAGAAAAATCCTTGAAGACCTTCAGTCAAAAACCAGGCTGAATCAAAGTTTCAGCAAATTTAATTACACTGGCCAGTGGAGAACAATACAAGAATGGTCTCAGAGCCTATTCGCGCATCATTCTGACTCAGACACACATCACTCAGTTCTTTAAGCTCTCCACTATCTGGGAAATGGGGGAGCAAATTGTCCATCCAGTACATCTGGTCAAAACTTGGTGTACAGATTAACTTTTCTTAGGTCACTCTGTCCCAGTCACACAGGAGCCATGCAGACCAGACTAAAAACAAGATGATAACTAGTGTAGCTGTAGCCTTGATATTTTTTTACACAAACTATAAGTTAGACTCTTAGACCAAACAAAGACAAATATAAGACAAATAGACAAATATGGAATCTTTCCTTCAGAGTGGTAACATTGAACACAGCTTTATTAAAGATGGAACGCAGCAGTACATGGCAGGCACCTAGCGTGGTCATCCGGCACAAGAGGAAGTGCCTATGGCGGCCCACCTCGCTATATAGGGCAGTGCGGTGACGCGACAGGAAGTCGGCATCACCACACTGCACTTCACAATAAGTACCGCTATCACATCCCCCCCTCCCCTTTACAAAGTCCAAAACCCACTCAAACAATTCAAACCCACCCCAATTTGGAACCCAGATCACACACTAAATAACGTAAACTGAAATGACTAAAGGCCTAACACATTCACACCAAACAACCTAAAAAAGGCCGGTGGGTGGACTACCACACAACCCGCACGGCACGGTGGATTATTCTGCCACCGAATTAAACTAAAAAGTCTTTATTTGAACTGAAAATATCTGCCGGAAAAAAAACAACAACAACAAAAAAAAAACAGATGAACAACATGCATTTGGCAAGCCCTGCAGTGGGAGTTGAAGGTTACTTGATGCTCAGAAACTCAGCTGAGTGTCAATCCACTGACAGGAGTCAGTTCAGCCACTTCCTCTGATCACAGTGATGGGAAATTAGAGTGAGCCGACCAGAACAGAGACACAAAGGACCTGGTTTTTACAGACTGAAAGAGAAATGGGTGCACTGAGGACAGGTGCATTTGTGGTGTTTGTGCTCCTCCAGCCCGTCTGCTGCAGCGGTAAGTTACACACAGAAAATAACAACTTTAACCTGCTTTTTAAGACACAGATTTGTGATAATTTCAATATACTAAAATAAACACAAATCTGAGTGCAAAACTGAGTTGTGCACTAGATTAGAAAAGGTGTTGTCTCCACACAGCATCATGCTTTGTCTGATGGAAAAGTCAGTTAAGAGTCTCTTACACAGTAAGAGGAAACTGAATATAGGAGCATTTACATTTTCCATTAAACAGTCATGAAATTGCTATGTGTAAAATCACAGAAAACAGACATTTTAAGCTTTAACACAATAAAAACATTTTTCTTCTATTAAATTCTATGTTCAAACGTGTATATCTTATTTTTGCATCACAATATTTTCCTGTTATTCCGTGCTTCTAAATTGGTGAAAATTGTATATACTAGCACAGCTTCTTTAATGTCCTAGTTTGAAAAAAATATTTTCAGAATGATCAAAAAACACTTTCAAGTCTCTTCATGTGATATAATTCATAGAGATGAAGACTTTAGAAAGTATGCATAAAGAAATTATTTCACTGCAGACTCATGTGAATATGCGACTGTCACTTTATGTCTATCAAACTCCCAAAGCAGAAAAACGCAGCATTATTTGGGCTTAAAAATTTGTATTTTTTTTGTTGGCTTATAATGTATGTATTTTTAAAAATTCATCCATCATCAATCCAGCCATTTTCTTGACCTCTTTTCCACTTTAGACACAGTCCAATGAGGGCCAAAAGAGACTCACAACCACACACCCAGATGTGATTTACTGTAATAATAAGGATAATGTTATGAATAGCAATTAGGACTATAACTGTAATTAATATTACATCCTCCTATTTTTTATGGTCCAGCAAATGTAAATTGTGTCAGCATTAAAACATTATGGCATCTGTGTGAATATTTTAAATTTATTTCAATCAATCAATCAATCTTTATTTCGGGTGGATTAAAAGTACAGATTAAAAGAAACAGAATAATATAACAAAGGGGGAAGAAAATCCAACAAGGTCAAATTAGACAATAACTCCTCTGATTATACAGTTCAACATAAGTTATCCGAAATGGGTGATGGCTGAAGCCGCAGCTTATATTGCCCACCCATATTCCATCCAAGAATTCAAAAGAAAAGGAAACAAGAGCGATTACAATTCAGAACAAAGCTAAGACAAAATGTGACAAAAAAAACCAACCAAGTAACAACACAACGCAGACTGGATATGACAATCCTTATGTGATTTTATATGTCATCTTGTATATATGTTTGGAGTATTTCTTCCTTTAGTTTTTGTTTAAATTGTCCAAGCGTTGTACATGATTTTAATTCAGGTCCAAAATCGTTCCATAATCTGACTCCTTGCACTGAAACACAGTGTTGCTTGGTGGTAGTTCTCACTGAAGGTTTTTGAAATGTACACGTTCCTCTGAAATGATATTGTTGCTCCCTTATTTATTATTTTGTGTTATTTTACCAGAGTCCGTGATACAGTGATACAGTGTGATGTGATTCAAAATTCCACATCTCTAGTATTATAAATAATAGAGATGTGAAATATGTATGATCAAACCATGGCTACACACCACCAGGTAAAAAACAAAACCTCATACAATTTAAACCTTTTTGCTTTTGTAGTCATGGGTTTTCCTGGTGCTTCTTCAAATGAAAGGCATTTTATACATTTTTAATGAAAAGAAGCAAATTAAATATTAATTGCATTGAAAGCATTATTTTTAAGGAAGTAACAGTGTTAGCAATGACAGTTTTAAAAATTATGAGAGAATAATCATTATGATAATTTATTACACAACCTCCAAATAACAGAATCTAAACTGAAGCAAATTTTTAGCAGTTTCTGATTTCATCGTCATTTTCATCTGTAACTGTATTTTTTTAAATTGTGGTTATTATAATAAGAATCAGTCATTAATCCATTTTTAAACAAAATACACTCTATGGAGAGGAGAAAAGTTGCAAAATTACTGGTAACCACATTTGCTTTTTCTCTCCTAAAAATTTCAAACAAAAATTTTCTTCAAACTAAGCTGTTTGTGATCAGATGGCCATAAAATTAGTGAAATTTAGTCCTGCTCCAGCTGAACAAT
Organism: Pholidichthys leucotaenia; assembly: GCA_020510985.1. NCBI lineage: Eukaryota > Metazoa > Chordata > Actinopteri > Cichliformes > Pholidichthyidae > Pholidichthys > Pholidichthys leucotaenia. Next base: position 79,211,504 of record CM035843.1, on the reverse strand, counting down.
TAAAGTAAATGAAAGTCATGTTTGTGTTAATGAAACTTTTTTAAAAAGAAGATTAAAACAGCTTATTCTCCTTATTGTAGAATGTACTGACAGATTTTTTTTTTAGCTAATGTCATATTTTTAATAACCATTGTCCACAGAAGTTTGAATTTAGCTTTTCTATAATTGTAATTAGTATTTTTATTATCAGAACAGCAATCGTGACTTCAGTTAACATTTACTGAAATAGCAACAGGCCGTTCTGTTAATATTAAAAATGAAAGCACCAAGATGCTGATGCCTCTGCCTGTAGCAGGGAAGCACGCAGGGCGGCGGGGGGTTTAGGGTCACACTGCCTCCTCTACTGACCCGGTATAGTTATTACAATACCATTTTTCGCGGCTCCATTACACGGCAATGGTGAGTTAAATTTGTGTTTATTTTGAAAACAAATCTTTATCTCGAAATTCTGCCAAATTAAAAGTGAGAAAATATGGTGATACAATGACACAAGCCTTTACTGTAGTTCCACTTAATTTTGGCCATGCAAGCTGAAAAGCTCATAACAGACAGACAGATACAAGCAACCACACACACACAGACGCATTGAATGATTACCATATGCCTCTCCATTTCACCGAGGCATAATAAAAAGTCACTGCTAAGCGTCTCTGGTAAACATGACATTTTAAAGTAGGGCTGTGCAATATGACAATATACTGTATATCAGTGACACAATAAAAAACATCTACCATTTCATAGAAATCCCAAAATTCGAGCCAGCACATCACAACTGGCTCAGGATGTGCTCCCGAGCCAGTCGGGAGCACATCCGGCCATTTAGAGAACAGGTCATACACTACCACACGGAACCTGCTACCCGGGGGGGGGGGGGGCTGCGCGTACTTCACTGCAGATGTCCAATTCAATGTGATCCCAGGGACCAGCAGGGAACGTGACTGGTCACAGGGGAGGCGGTGGAGGTCTCCCAGTCTTCCTGCTCTCCAGGCACGGCACACAGTTCTTGACCATTGTCTCTATGTCCTTGTCAATCCCTGGCCACCAAACAGCGTCCCTGCTATGGTGCTTGACCTTGACCACCCCAAGGTGACCCTCATGTAGCATGTCCAGCACTCGACCTCACAGAGCCGCCAGGACGACGGCACAATGTCCTCTAGCCATGCATACTTCGTCCCAGCAGCTAAGCTTGTCCCTAAAGTGATGAAACGGGGCCAGGTCTCCCAACACTCCGGTCGGCCAGCCCTCCCTGATCACCGCACGCAATCTTCTCATCACCTGGTCACTCTCCGAAACTTCCTTAAGTTCCCGAGGAGACACAGTGTCCCAGAGTGCCCCATGCAGGGCGTGGACCAGTTCTATCTCAACTGAGTCCACCGCCCCCACATCCGGTACCAAAGCACACGTCGGGGCCCTAGACAGAAGGTCCACTGCGATGTTGTCCTTGCCCAGAGTGTATTTCGTCTCAAAATTGTAAGCCCTTAGTCTCTCTGACCATCTGTGGATCCTCAGGGGCCTGTGGCCTGACTCTGAAGTCTCCAGCAGAGTTGTTAGTGCTCAATGATCCGTCCTCAACATGAAGCGCTGCCCATAGAGGTATATGTGCCACTTCTCACAGGCCTAAACACAGGCCAGCGCCTCCTTTTTACCAACAGCGTACTTCCTCTCAGCCTCCGACAGAGATCTCGACGCAAAAGCAACCGGATGCTCCATACCGTCCTGCACCTGTGACATCACTGCCCCCAGGGTGGAACCAGATGCGTCACAGGACACTATTGTAGGGCAGTCTGGGTCAAAATGAGCCAAAACCGGAGGCAAGCTAAGCTGCCACTTTAGCTTTTCCACTGCCGCTGAACAGGCTGGGGTCCACACCCAAGGTGCGTCCTGCTTCAGCAGCGCCCTGAGCAGCTCAATAGTCTTTGAGCACCTGGGAATGAACCGTCCATAACAGTTCACCATCCCCAACAACGAAGAGATCTCGGCCGGCGAGGAGGGGTCCACGAGGCGGAGTACTGCCTCCATGTTCGAACCCAATGGCTTCAGCCCATCTCCAGACAGCCGGAACCCCACAAAGTCCACTGCCTCCGCCACCAGGACACATTTTTCGCAGATCAGTGTGACTCCGTGTTCCTGCAGTGTCTCCAAAACTCTTTCCAACCTCTCATTGTGTTCTTCACTCGACGCCCCGTGCACCACAATGTCGTCTAGGTACACAACTACCCACTTCAGGCCAGCTAGCATGGTTGCCATAACCTTTTGGAAGCAGCTTGGTGCCGAGCCCAGCCCAAAAGGCATCCTGGTATAACGGAACACCCCCATGTGGATCACGAAGGCCGTCAGGTTCCTGCTGTCTGGGTGTAGTGGCACCTGCAGGTAACCCTGCCGCAGATCCAGTTTAGAGAATATCTTCGCCCTGCTGAATGTTGCCGTGAGTTCCTCCATAGTGGGCAGCAGATACTAATCCAGGACAACTGCCTTATTCACAGCCCTGAGGTCGATGCAAGGTCTGATGCCCCCACCCTTCTTTTTGGCCACCACCAGATTGGAGATCCACAGGGAAGCGTCAGCCCTTTCGATGACTCCTGACTCCAGCAGTCTAGTTAATTCCGCCGACACCTCGTCCCGCAGCGCCAGTGGAAGCCGCCTCAAAGGCTGTATCTTTGGTGTGATGTCTTCATTCACAAGAGGCCAATGATAAAATGCATCAATGCGGCCCAAGCCCTCAAATAGTTTCGGCCAGTGGAGGCGCCAGTTCAAACCCACAGACAGCACCCGCGAACCCCTGGGGTCCATTATGGAAAAATCCAATTGTCCCAGCAGGTCAACTCCCAGTAGGTTGGTTCCCCGACGCGCTACTTGAAAAGTAAAGCTAGGGACCCTCTTTGTCCCACAGGTTACTTCAAAGTCCGCCGTTCCCGCCATTTCAATCTCCGCATGGTTGTAGCCAAAAAGTCTCACTGCTCCACCATTAATTTGCTTCGCGGGGAACAACCGTCGTAGCATTGGTAGGTTCAGGATGGATTTCCCAGCCCCCGAATCCACCATGAGCGGCACGTCAACTCCATCCAGTTGGAGGATGTACCACTTCAGCGGGCCTTTTCCCATACGTGCAGCGTGGGCCTGAGCCGGGCCTCCGGATTGTCCCATCCGTAATGCCACTCTCTTTTTGTTTGCTTCTTCTTTTTTCTCTTCTTATTTCCACCCTGCCAGCGCGCCAACCTCTGTGCTTGGTGGGAAAACATGCTTGGGCGGCCCCTCGCTAGCCTTAGTCGCCTGCTCCAACTGGGCCGCAGACTCTTCCCTCTTTACCAATTCCAGCACCTCCTCCCATGAAGTCACCTCCATAGCTACTAGCAGCCTAAATTAAATTAAATTAAATCACCGTTTATTGTCATTCAACTGTACAACCAATCATGTACAGTAGAGCGAGATTGTGTTTTACCTATCTACTGTGTTAATCACACACACCCCAAGTGTAGAATCAGAGGGCCGCTGCCATGCAAGGCACCGCTACAAATTTCCTTCCTCCATTCCATTATTGCCGAGCACCAAGCTGGACGGCAGGAACTTTTATATGGTCTTCAGCATGACACGGCCAGGATTTGAACCCCTGCCTCCCGGGTGTGGGGCGGATGCTCTACCAACTGAGCCACCACTCCGGTAAAGAAAACACCTGCTAGCTGTGAGCAACTGGCGCCATGCGCTAACTTGTCCTTAACAAGTCCATAAGCTTCTGCCCCGAAGTTGCACGTCCATGCTAGGCTAAGGAGATCCAATAGCAACAAGCTTAGCTATTCACCCTTTCGCTGTCGCCTCTCTTAGAACTCCCACCGACTCCTCGAGACCGTGGAGGTGTCACCGAATACGTTGTCCATGGCCTTCAGACTTTCCTCCAGCAAGCCACCCCGGCACTGCCCGAAAAAAGTTCTTTGTCCCTCAGTGCCGAGGTGCTGTATTAAGATACTCCTCCGTCTCTCCTCGCTGACCAACCCCAGGCCCGCCGCTGTCATGTATGCCTCGAAGCTCTGTTTCCATTGAGGCCATGGAACTGTTGGCAAGCCTGGGTGCTCCAGAAACACAGGCATCTGTCCTATGCACGCCTCCATTGTACACCTTGTCGCCAAAATGTTACATCTAACAATAACAGAGAGTCAGGAGGAAGCTGGAACGAACATTCTCTTTATTTAAGTCAAGTTCACTCATATTTATATCCCCAGTCGTTGCCCGCCTGACATCACCCCCCCGCCCCGGCCAGGCTACGGCAGCCCTCAAGGCCCAATTTTACTATGTCACAGGGACATTTAAAATAGTGGGGGGGGGGGGGGGTTAAATTCAAATTCATTTTAATGTATACTCCACATATGTGTTTTGCAGTCAAGTGGCAGCTAATTCCCATGCTTGTCGTTTTTGTATTTTTTAATGTTTTTGCGTAGTTCTGGCACTTGTCACTGCTGCTTGTGGTTGTGCCATAGACTGGATAAATGGAGGCTCCTGACAAACAAGCACAGCTAAATCTGTAGCTTCAACAGCAATGCATAGATCATGCACCGAAAATTAAAAAGGACTTTTCGCTCATAGTGATCAGTGGTACAGACACAGGACAGACACAAGAGCACCAGGTACGTTTTCACTTGTATGAATGTCACAGATTGTACAGATATTTTACTTCATGCAAGTGTTATAAAGGGTTAATAGGTAGCAGCGTGATGACACAGCTGGCTGGTGAGGTCACCATGCCAGCCAATAAATGGGGAGAGCCGGCCATCTTAGGTCTCTCTCGACTCATAGCCACCTAGCATTCAGCATACAGCAAACCTGTATTGTATTCCATTCCAATTACTGTATGTAATAAAGTTTGAGTTCCAGCACAGCCCTCCTCTCCATTGGTCATTCTGGGTTTCCAGATAAAACATTTGGTTTTGAGAGTAAAGCCATGGAAGCGTGCCTGAGGCCACTAAGACCATTTCTGGAATACCCTGGTGAACAGCCCGTTCCTTGACCACGCTGGCTTGATGCTTTTGAGACATATGTGTCGCGTCGGACCTGGGCAAACTGGAAAAGGTACGGAAGCGAGCTCTGTTAGTTCACATCTGGGCATAGAAGGACAATGCATTTTCAACACACTAGGACCAACAGACTCGTTTGCTGATGCTGTAGAACTGCTAGCTAGTTACTTCACTACACCTGACAACGTGTTGGCGCAGCGCATTAAATTCCGCCAATGGCGACAGAGAATTGGTGAAATGACACAATAATTTGTGGCAGACCTTTGTCACTTAGCTAGCATGTGCAGGTTTGGTTTATTGGAAGATGAAATGGTGCGGGACCAGCTGGTCGAGCACACTAGCAACCCGCAACTGCAGGCAAAGATGCTAACGGCGCCAAATGACATGACGCTAGCTAACACCATCGAGCTAGTGTTCCAGCTTGAGTTGGCCGACAGGTTAGCATCAGAGCTAGATGTACAACAACAGCAACAACAGCCAAGCCAGATACCGCTGACATACACAGTGAGCATGGATGAACCCGGTGACATGGCAGAAGAGTTTGACGCAAACACTGTGGACCAGAGGACCACTACGAGACGCTCCACATGTGGCAGCTGTGGTTCCCCAATGCACCAAGAGAGAGAGCACATTTTTTCCCGGCAGGGGGCAACGATGGAAAAAATGCAGAAAATTCAATCACTTTGCCAAAACTGGCCGGTCGATGACACCTCTGAGCCCGCAGACCAAACAAAACAACTCACCTGCAACAACCATCCACACAATAAGGCCCAAGAGGGCGATGTATGCATACAGGACAACATTACTCTGCCGCTCCTGCTCGACACTGCTACAGTGAGGTCAATGTTTATTTGGACTACAGTGAAGAAATTTTTCCCCAACCACAAGATTGGCAAGAACCCAGCAGAACTGTATGGGTATGGTGGCTACAGAGTTAGCAACGTAGGGACCATCACGCTAATGGTCCGCTACGCGTCAAGAGTGATTACTAACTTGTGTTTCAAGTGGCTACGCATAGAGACAACATACTTGGATGTGACTTGTTTTTCCAACTGGGTTTCTCCATCTGTGACAGTATTGGACTCAGCTTGACTGACTACGGTGGTTGGAATGCAGTATATCCCAGTGTCGATGACGATGAGTGGGATGAGATTCAACAGGATGACGACGATGAGAACACAGCTGTACCATGTGTGCAGGAGGAGCACTGCCCGGAGGGGGACAGCAGCCGGACTTGCCTCAGATCCTCGCCCAACATGAGCCAGCAGGAGCCAGTATGGAATTGCAGGAGAGGGAGCCCACGGGCACCAAGGATCCCGGGATACAACAGCTCGGTATAGATCCTAGCAACAATGATAGTGACACATTACAACAACCAGCACCAGGTAAAAGAGAGAAGGAAATGGGCTGCTTCTGAGTTGTCGCACAGCACTAGTCTACAGGAGCCGCAGCTGAGCCTCTGGCTGAAGAGTCCAAAATTGTGCAGGACACAACAGAGGCACCGGACATCTTCTGAATCCACAACCAGCATCGGCCTCCAGGGACCACCACAGCAGTGTTGGATGAAAAGTCTGTGACCCACCAGACAACAGCGGAGCCATTGCAACCTGATGTGCGCCCCATGGCGAATGTGGATGTTACATCACTGTGACCACAACAACACGTGCAGCCAAACAGAATGCCACTTGAAGTACTGGATTAGGTTTGGGTCCAGAAAATCGAGCGACCGGGCCTGCAGTTAACTACATCGTGGCCCCCAGCACCACTGATGCCTATGAGGATCGCCGCACAGCTGGGACCAGTGACCTTCCAGCTGACGGATGGCTCAGTATGGCATGCCAATCATCTCCGTAGAGTTCAAGTGACAGCTCTGGAGGACGAGGCTTCGCGGGAGTCTGCTCATGCAGTGTGGGGCCCGGGCTGGAGTTTTGTGGGTGATGGTCCCGGTCCGGGGGACCCAGCATCTCCAGGGGCGCGTCCACCACGGGCTCGCTACAAGGCCCCTCCAACAAAACTGCCTTCACCATGGAAGGGAACCAGGAAGAAAGAACTGGTTAGTTCCGGGTGCGGCTGCCAGCTAAAGAGTGGCAGAATAACCCACTCAGCCACGCTGAGCTATGCGGTGGTCCACTTGCTAGCCCTAGCTAGTGTTGTTTACATTAATGAATACCAAATTGGGGAGGGTTAAATTTGACCATATGTTCTGTGTTTTTCCAAGGGGGGGGGGATGAATGTTATAAATGGTAAATAGGTAGCGGTGTGATGATGCAGCCAGCTGGTGACATCATCACGCCAGCCAATAAATGGGGAGAGCCGGCCATCTTAGGCCTCTCTCAAGTCATAGCCACCTAACGTTCAGCATACGGCAAACCTGTGTTGTATTCCAATTACTGTGTGTAATAAAGATCGAGTTCCAGCACAGCTCTCCTCTCCGTTGGTCATTCTGGGTTTACTGACATAACAGCAAGGCTGCATGAAGTAAAATAATAAATAAATAATAGTTATCAGTTTGCTTCCTAAGGCTTAATGATAAAGGAAAGATATCAAATAGTTTTTTGTTGCACTCATTGCGCTGCTCAATTTTGCAGTGCAACTATGTGGACTTGATATTAGCTGCTTCGGCATGCATTAATTAATTTTTAAATTATCACAAAATATAGATTAATACAATTTTCAACAATTGGCCTGTACAGTCATGTGAAAAAATTAGGACACCCTGTATAAGCCTGTTTTTTAACATATTTGCACATATGGATATTTAATATCAATGTTTAAAATACTGGGAGATTCACGTAATACAATTAAACAATTAAAAGTGAATTAAAGACTTTTTTCAAATTTTCCGTAAAATGTAATTCTAAACAAATAGTGAGGAAAAAATTAGGACACCCCCCATCTTTTTTAGGACACCCCCACATTCATTCACACTTACAATGGCTAAAATAAATTAAAAAAAATGCAAATAAAAACAAAAACAAGGTTAGACATAGATACATAAACATTTCTTAATAGAGAATTAAATATTTAAAGAGGTGTCCAAATTTTTTCACATAAAATGGTAAATGGCATTCACTTATATAACGCTTTTATTCTCATCTCTTGATGACCAAAGCGCTTTACGGATCCTGCTATCCACCCATTCACACACTGATGGTGGCATGCTACCTAACATGGCGCTTCCAGACCCACCGGGAGCAATTAGGGGTGAAGTGTCTTGCCCAGGGACACAACGGTGGGATATCTGGGGAGAGCGGGATTTGAACCACCAACCATGTGATTGTTGGATGACCCACTCTACCTCCTGAGCCACTGCCGCCCCACGGTGGCATGACTGTATATGTTAACTAGAAAAGCACTCGGAGAGCGCAGACCTCCGCCAAGCGCCACGGTTCCCTCCATACAGTGTTTGTGTGTACGTTTTCAGATTCCTTGACCATGAAAACATATGACTAGCAATTGGATTCACAATGATAGGATTAGTGGTTTAGTAGTAAAAGCATTGATAACATAGATAACATTGATAACATAGATAACATGTCCACTCTGTGGACATGTTATCTATATAACATCTAGTCGTTGCCTAGGAGAGGATTTTTTGTTGTGCACCAGTAACTGATACTTCACACTGCATTCACACTGATATCACATGACTGACATACACACACTGGTCTCTCTCTTGCTTTGTTTTTTTTTTTCCACAATATCTTTATTGAACCTTTTTTTTTTTTTAACAAACATGATACAAACAATCAAACACTAACACTAAAGTACTACAAAAAAAAAAAAAAATGCACTAAAAACACCAACAACCACCAACAAAATCAAGTCTTCAACAATGCTCCTCTGTTTAGTCTAGACAATCCAATACATAAGTATACATATTATGTTCACCAGTTTGGAATTTACAAGGTCCACACACATCATTCACCTTCTTCTTCAAGAGTTATGTTTAAATTTTTTACATAATCAATAAAAGGTCTCCATATATTCTCAAACACAATTTCCTTTGATTTTAGTATATATATTATTCTTTCTAATGGAAGGTTTGTTAACATCTGTCTTAACCACTGAGTCACATCTGGTCTATGAGTCTTTTTCCATAATAGTGCAATACATTTTTTGGCATTAAGCAAACTGAGGTCTATGAATGTTCTTTCACTTTTATTAAAATTATGCTTTTCTGGGTACAGACCCAACAAAAACAGTTTAGGATTCAATATGATTTGTTTTGAGATTATTTTTTCAATTGTTACCCTCACCTCTTCCCAAAACATTCTTATTAATCTACATTCCCATAAACAATGAAATAGGGTTCCTTTACTTTCCATGCATTTTGTGCATGTATCTGGTATATTTTTGTTATATCTATTTAACTCCTCCGGTGTAACATACATCCGCATTAACCATTTGAAATGTATCAATTTAAGGCGTGCATTTATTGATTTGGTTTGAGCTTCTGTACAAGCCAATTCCCATTGTTCCTCTGAAATTTCAATTTGCAGATCTTCTTTCCAGTAGTTTAATCTTTTCAGTGAATTTTCACTTGAAGATAGTGTCAATGAGTTATAAAACTCTGAAATAATACCCTTTCTTTTACTATCTTTCATCATCATTTTTTCCAAGGATGAATAAATAGGTCGAGTGAGAGCTTTATTTTGATTTGATCGAATAAAGTTTCTAAGTTGAAGATATTTAAAAAAATGTGTTCTATTGAGATTAAATTTGATCCTCAGCTCTTCAAAAGACATTATGTTGTCTGCACCTGGCAAATATAAATCCTGAATCTTTTGTATCCCTTTTAAATTCCATACTTTAAATACAGCGTCCGCTCTCCCTGGTTTAAAATATTGATTACCCCATATTGGACTAAATTGTGACAATGACTGTGGTTCTTTTAAATAGTTTTTAGCTTCACACCATATTTTGATCATATGCTTTACAAATGGATTTTTAACTTGTTTTTGTAATTTTTTTGCCGAATCTGAGTATATGAATATGGGAAGAGGTAAAGGTAAATTGTATGATTCCATTTCAGTCCAGTGAGGGAGATCATTTGATGAAAAATAATATGTCATAGACCTCAGTTGTGCCGACCAATAATACAACATAAAATTTGGACATTTCAGACCTCCACGATCAAATGGTAAATATAATAAAGACAGACGTAATCTAGCCCTCCTGTTGTTCCATATAAATTCCACTAACTTTTTTTTTATTCTTGAGAATAGATCTAAAGGTGGTGATAAGGGAATGTATTGAAATAAATAAAGTATTTTAGGTAAAATATTACTTTTAAGTATATTGATTCTCCCGATCATCGACATTGGTAGTGACATCCATCTCTGAGTTAACTCACTGATATCTGACATTAAGGCTTCATAGTTGACACTGGCGACTGATTCTAGCTTAGGCATAATTTGGATTCCTAAATATTTAAACTGATTTACAACATTGAATTGATTTACCTCAGGGGCTGGGTAATTTCTCTGGGTCTCATTTAGCATTAATATTGAAGATTTAGTTTTATTTATTTTATATCCTGATATTTCCCCAAAATTCTTTATTAAATTCAACAAGGTTGGAATTGATTTTTTTAGATTCGACATAAACAAAATTATATCATCGGCGTACAGGGAGATTTTATGTTCTGTTGGTCCAACTTTAATTCCATATATTTGTGAATGTAAACGTATCGCTATCGCTAAAGGTTCAATTGCCATAGTAAACAGTAAAGGTGAAAGTGGACAGCCTTGTCGACATCCTCTATTGATTTTTATTGGTTTTGAAATATTGTTATTTGTTAGGATTTCTGCTGTAGCATTATTGTATATTATTTGAACCCATTTTATGAAATTATTTCCAAGTCCAAACCTTTGTAGGACTTCAAAAAGAAAGGGCCATTCAACTCTATCAAAGGCCTTTTCGGCGTCCAATGATAGGAGAGCTGTATCCGGTGCTTCTTTATTAAAATAAATAATATTAAATAGTCTTCTTACATTATGGAAGCCTTGTCTACCCTTTATAAAGCCATTCTGATCTCGATTAATAATATTTGGTAAAATTTCTTGTATTCGTCTTGCTAAAATTTTACAGATTATCTTAAGGTTGGCGTTTAATAGGCTTATTGGTCTCATATTTTCACATTTATTAGAGGGCTTACCTGGTTTTGGCAGCAGTATAATTAAGGCATTATTTATGTATGATGGTAAATTATTATTTTGAAATGCTTCTAAAACCATTTCCAAAAAAGGTTTTATTAATTTATTCTTAAATTTTTTATAAAGGTCAACTGGAAGACCATCTGGTCCTGCACTTTTTCCTGATTTCATATTATCAATGGCTAGCCCAACTTCTTCTTGACTAATTTTAGACTCCAATATCTCCCTGTTTTCATTTGGAATACACGGTATAGATAGTTCGTTCAAAAACCCATTTAGTTTTGTTAAATCAGGTTCATTTTTGGTATCATATAATTTTTCATAGTAATCTCTAAAGGCTCTATTAATTTCTAAAGGATCTATAACTACCTGTCCATTACTTATAATACTGGTAATTGGTGTTTTAATTTCCAATTGTTTAATCTGCCATGCTAATAATTTTCCTGATTTTTCACCTTGTTCATAAAAAGATTGTTTCAATCTTAGAAGACTCGAGGCAGCTCTATTCGCTGATTTTTTGTCGTATTCAGCTCTCAAAATCAGTAATTCATTCTCCAACCTTGGGTCACTTCCTGCATACACTTTTTCCTGAAGATTTTTTATTTTATGTTCCAATTTAGCTCTCTCCTCTCGAGTCTTCTTAGATTTTGATCCTGTATAACTAATAATATGTCCCCTAATAAAAGCTTTGAAAGCCTCCCACTTTACACATGCTGATGTTTGTGTAGTATTGATGTCAAAGAACTCGTCTATCTGTTTTTCTATATACTTGACAAATTCCTCATCCTGAAGCCATTTATGCTGAAATTGCCATCTACCTGATTCCTTTGTCAATTTTTTATCTACATATATTAGACAACAGGGTGCATGATCAGAGATCACGATGTTATCATAAAAGCAGTTTTGAATCTTGGACCTTAATTCTGTGGAAATCAAAAAATAATCAATACGTGAGAATGTCTTGTAGGTACTGGAATAACAAGAATAGGCTTTAACTTGTGGTTTCATTTCTCTCCATATATCTAACAATCTCAATTCTTTCATAAAATGATTAATAGTCATCCTACATCCAATGTGCGTACAATCCAGTCCTGTTGATCTATCCACACCTGGATTCAATGTACAATTAAAATCCCCTGCTATTATATGTTGCCCTGTAAGTGATGATAAGATGAGAAATAAATTAGCAAAGAACTTCTGATCATCTATATTGGGACCATATAAGTTCACAAGATTTATATTTTCTAATAGCAAAGAACCTTGAATGATTACATATCTTCCAAATTTGTCTCCAATTACATTTTTCACTTGAAAAGGAACTGATTTATGTATGAGAGTCATAACTCCCCTGGCTCGGGATGAAAATGAAGAGGTGAATACACTTCCCTGCCATCTACTCCTAATTCTTTTAACATCCTCCTCTATCAGATGAGTTTCTTGTAAAAACACAATTCTTGAACCCATGTCCTTTATTTTATTCATAACTTGTTTAAGTTTTTTTAAATTTTGTAGACCTCTGCAATTCCATGAAGTTAAATTAAGATTAACACTTTGGTCCATGATCAATAGAGAGTTTAGGATTACCTTGCAGTGTAAACATACTCATACAGAGAAGCAAAAACATGAGTGGTTGAACATTCATCCTACAAACTACACACAAACAAATTTCCCCTTCCCACACTTGTGGCAAACCCCCCAAAATCAAAAGAAAAATTCTGTCTCCCGATATAGCCATCGACCGTTCCACACCCACGGGGAACAGCCTAAGCCACTCCTTCTTCATCCTCCCAATCACCCTAACTCTACTACTTTTAATGACGTAACATTAACTCTCCTCTGTAGTTTTCCAACTTAACTCCAAGATTTTTAACAACTTTGTACATCATAGTTTTTTTTTTGTTTGTTTTGTTTTTGTTTTTTTTTTTAATATATAATACAATCTATATTTTGTAAACTTACTATTTACTTCAAGTCAGTCAGATGCCTGTGCAAATGCTTAATTATTCTACCTTATATTTTGTTCATGCTTAGCTCCCACCAGTCTCTTCTTCTTCTTTGATCTTCTTGATGAACTCCTGCGCCTCCTCTGGGGTCTTGAAGATGTGGGTTCTGCCCTCATACGTGGTCAGCAGTCTCGCAGGATAGATTACACCATGACGAATCCCAAGGTTGCGCAGCTCCTTACGTACGGGATCAAACTGCTTCCTCAATTGTTGGATTCCTGTGGCCAAATCTGGGTAGAACCGCACCTGCTGGTCCTGGTGTTTAATCTCTCCTTTAGCACGTGCAGCGTTGAAGATCTTCATCCTGTCTCTGTTGCTAAGAAACTTCATAATTAAGGTCCTCGGCGGTCCCTTGTCTCTCCGTGGGCCAATACGATGTGCTTTTTCCAGAACCACTGCTGATTGCAACTCCTCGCTGCCCAGCACCTCCGGAATCCACTTTTCCAGAAAGGAACATACGTCCCGACCTTCTGATTCCTCTGGAAGACCCACCAGCCTCAAATTATTCTGTCTCGACCGAGATTCCAAATCCAAAATATTATCTTCCAGAGATTTATTTTTTTTTTCCAAAGTGCGCACCTTTAATTGAAGACGGGTGACGTCATCTTCAGCACTAGCGAGACGGAGCTCCATCTGCGCCGTTCGTTCTACACAGTCACCCAATTCCTTTCTTATTCCTTCCAACGCTGTCATAATCCCATCAAATCTAGAGGAAAAGTCCGCTCTCATTGAACTCATGGCAGCCATCAGCGCATCTGCGCCATTCCCCGCAGAAATCGCACCGCCGCCCGCCTCCTCCGCCATATATGGAGCCTTGTTTGCTGCGTCACAGACCTGAAAGTCCGTTAATTTGGACTGTTTCGGCGGCTCGCTTTTTCCTTTTCCTGGTTTTCCAGCCTTAGGCTTCGCCGACATATCCTCGCTCAAATGCTGGGATACGTTCTGTCCCAAATGAGAGAGTTATTTGCCGATTTTTTTCTCCAGGAGCAGAGCAGAGCGAGACACGTCCGTCCTACGTGGCAGCCATAACCGGAAGTCCCTCTCTTGCTTTGTTAATGTGTGGATCTGTATCTTGTCTGCTAAGTGTGCAATTAGAGGGGTTTTTTCTATGTGATCACAATCTTGCTCACTTGAGCTCTATTTTGATAACTATGTTTTTTCTCTCTGCCCAATATGTCACCCCCTCCCCCTCCCCCTCTTTACCCCCCACTGTATGAGGCGCCTGTAAGTGGCTGCCGCGTCATTAGGGAGCGCTTAACACGAGCGCACCTTAGTGATAAGTAAAATTCCTTGTATGTGTAAAAGCATGCTTGGCAATAAAGTTGATTCTGATTCTGATTCTGATTCTGATTACCTCCTTGGCGGAGGTAATAAACTGAAGTGTTGCTGTTGTGTCCATCTCCTCCATCAAACTCCCAGGCTGCGGGCGTTGCAATTCATCGCACAATCGCGTACAACCCACAGGCCAATGGGTTATGCGAGCGTTTTCATAGATCACTGAAAGCAGCACTCAGGGCTTCACTGACGGATGCAAATTGGGTAGACAGGTTGCCGTGGGTTTTATATTGGGGTTGCGCTCCGCGGCAAAAGAGGATTTGGAAGCTTCCCCGGCAGAGAGCTTGTTTTTGCGCAGCCCCTATGACTGCCCAGGGAATTTTTGCCAAATAATCCCGCGCCGGACAGCTGCCCGTGTCAGCTTTTGCAACGTAGCACAAACACAGGCACACTGCCGGGCCCGGCCCACCACTGTTTTCCGCGTGCTTTTGTGCCTAAAACTTTGAAGAACGCGGAGTTTGTGTTCGTCAGACACGACGACCAGTGCCCTCCATTGCGCCTGCACACATGTTGAAAATGGCCGTATCTCACAATGTTAGAGAATCCTTTAAAAAATTCCTGTATCCAGACGGTGATCCAGATCATCCCCAAAATTTAATCAGTTCTTCCTTGTACCATTTCCAACAAGGCCTGAAAGTTTCATCGAAATCCGTCCAAAACTTTTTGAGTTATCTTGCTAACCAACAGACAGACAGACAGACAGACAAACCCCGGCAAAAACATAACCTCCTGCGGCCTGCGGCCCGGCGGAGGTAATAAGTTAAATAACAAGAATTCACGGCATGACAGCAGCATGAGCATTTTAATGTCATGGTAAAATGGACAACTAGCACAACATCCAAACACAGCGTTGTGGGTCTTTGTGGCTCTGACTAGATTCTACGTTTGCTGTAAGGTAAATTAAGATTATGTCCAACATCTTTTAACAAAACTTTATTGCGGTGGAGATATTGATACTGTATATTTCAGAGCTTTTGTTTACAGCGTTAGGATCTTAGCAGCAGAGCTAACTAACGGAGCCAGGCCACTTTTTAAGGTCATCTTTCCATTCCCCCCAATAGTCGTGGGAAGTGGTATGATTATATTACTGTTTCTGATGTGTAAATGATCGTGTTCCCACATTTCTGATGCCGAAGTCATTGTTTTTGAACAAGAAAAAGTGTCCCATTTCAATGACAAATCCATGTTCTAAACTAGTAACAGAAGTTGCACACATACTGTACGTAATTCACGCAAGGCACCATAGGGGCTAGGAATAAGATGGATAGGAAACATTATAGTGTATCAGACCATCATTTCTTTGGTTTGAATTAGAGTTTCTTTATTTTGTCTGAAAAAACATTACTAAAGCTGCAAAAGTGCATGACAGTGGCCACATATACACTAAATAAATAATAAATTAAAATGTGTCAAAGGAGCAAACTGGCTCTTAATGCAATTTGATTTCTATTCATCCATCCATCCATCTTCTACTGCTTTTCCGGAGGTCCGGGTCGCGAAGGCAGCAGTTCAAGCAGAGAAGCCCAGACTTCCCTCTCCCCAGCCACCTGCTCCTGCTCTTCAGAGTTGATACCAAGGTGTTCCCAGACCCCTGGGTTTGCCCCAGGGTCTCCTCCCAGTGGGATGTGCCTGAAACACCTCAAGTGGGAGGCGTCCAGGAGGCATCCTAATCAGATGCCCATACCACCTCAACTGACTCCTTTCAATGTGGAGGAGCAGCGGTTCTACTCTGAGCCTCTCCCGGATGACTGAGCTCCTCACCCTATCTCTGAGGGTGAGTCCAGCAATCCTACGGAGAAAGCTCATTTCAGCCGCTTGTATCCGCGATCTTGTTCTTTCAGTCATTACCCAAAGCTCGTGACCATAGGTGAGAGAAGGAACGTAAGCTCCCTCTTCACCACAACAGACCGGTACAACGTCCGCATCACTGCAGATGCTGCTCCAATCTGTCTGTCAATCCCTCGCTCCATTTTCCCCTCACTCGTGAACAAGACCCCAAGATACTTAAACTCCTCCACTTGGGGCAGGAGCCTGTCCCCAACCCAGAGAGGACAATCCACCTTTTTCCGGCTGAGGACCATGGACTCGGACTTGGAGGTGCTGATTCTCATCCCAGCTGCTTCACACTCAGCGGCAAACCGTTCCAGCAAGAGCTGTAGGTCATTGCTGGATGAAGCCAATAGGACAACATCATCTGCAAACAACAGAGATGAGATCCTGTGGTCACCAAGCATGACACCTTCCATTCCCTGGCTGCGCCTAGAAATCCTGTCCATAAAAATTATGAACAGGATCGGTGACAAAGGGCAGCCCTGGTGGAGTCCAACTCTCACTGGGAATGACTCCGACCGAGTGTTGGCAATACGAACCAAACTCTCACAACGGTCGTACAGAGACCGAATAGCTCGTAACAACAAGCCCGATACCCCATACTCCCGAAGCGCCCCCCACAAAAAACCACAAGAGACAAATGCCTTCTCCAAGTCCACAAAACACATGTAAACTGGTTGGGCAAACTCCCACGAACCCTCAAGAATTCTCGAGAGGGTAAAGAGCTGGTCAGATGTGCTACAGCCAGGACGAAAACCACATTGCTCCTCCTGAATCCGAGGTTCAACCAATGGCCGAACTCTCCTCTCCAGTACCTTGGCATAGACCTTCCCAGGGAGGCTGAGGTGTGTGATCCCTCTAAAGTTGGAGCACACCCTCTGGTCCCCTTTTTTGAAGAGAGGAACCACCACCCCGGTTTGCCATGCCAAAGGCACTGCCCCTGACCTCCACACAATGTTGCAGAGGCGTGTCAACCATGACAGCCCTACAACATCCAGGGCCTTGATTTCTGATCATTTTTAATTAGTCAAGTAGCGTAGAAGTAGTAGAAGTCATCTCAAATGCACATTAAAAAACAATAACACTGCAAAATTAAGAGGGGATAAAAGGTGCATAAAATTAATGACAGCTGAATTTGTACAACTGATTTTTTTCACTATGTAATTTTAAATGTAAAAAAGATGGTCCTTTTTATGATAATGACATACAGTATATCACAATATACATTTTATGTAAATTCTATAGGTTATATACAGTATCTCTCATGTTTATCTATATTTAGACTATGGGATGTCTAGGTCTATCTTTTGTCTCTAGTTGCATTATGGGTAGCATTACTGTACATAGACTGCTGTTGTTGTTTTTCCAGCCTTATTCCTTTTGTTTTTTTATATTGTGCACACAACTAAAGAGAGAGAGAAACGCCATTTCAATTCTCCTGTATGTCCTGTACATTTTGCCCCTGCTTGTTACTTCTTCTCCTGCCTGTCACTGTTCTGTGTTATGTTGCTTTACCTGTGTCTACAGTATATACAGTATATGTCTTGTAGGGAGTCATGTGCTCTGTCTATGTGCTGTCATATAGACATCATCTGGTGGGTCTTCTTCTTCTTCGTTCAGACCACTGAAGGGTCTCCTCCTGTCTCAAATGGCTGTGTTGTTCACTGTCACGCCTGCGGCGTACTGCTAGAACCAGAGGTGTTTCATGTTCACAGCATCCTTTCTGAAAAACCCAACAATCCTATATACAGAAAAAGTAGAGCAGTAATACTCGTTGCAAGTTCAATGCGGTAGTGTAGGTGCAGACAGTGACAGATTGGACTGCACATGATCAGTATTGCACAACAGAAAGCAGCAGACATGACATTTGTGCAAATGGTTGCAGTGAAGTGCAAAGACATACAGCAGTAAATGTATTACTGTTGGTCTGCCAGTCTTTCTGTACCAACAGCTGAGGTAGTTATTGTGCAGGTGGGTGTGTTACAGTCCCTGGGGGTTGGGGGTGGTGGTGGAGAGAGTTCAGGGTCCTGATGGCCTGGTGACCAAAGCTGTTTAGCAGTCTTGTGGAGTGGGCCCGGAGGCTCCGGTACCTTTTTCCCGAGGGCAAGGGCTGAAGAGGGAGTGTGAGGGGTGGGAGGTGTCTCCTGCAATGTTGATGGCTCTGCGGGTGAGGCAAATGAGGTATATGTCCGAGAGGGGGGCAGAGGGGCACCGATGATGTTGCTGGCAGCTTCCACTGTGCGTTGTAGTGTTGTCCAACAGGAGGCGGTGCAGCTTCCATACCACACTGTGATGCATCTGGTGAGAATGCTCTCAATGGTGCCCCTGTAGAATGAGCAAATGATGGGGGTGGGACTTGTGCTCTCCTCAGTTTGCAGAGAAAATGGAGGCGAGTTCAAGCCTTCTTGGCCAGTGATGTGGTGTTGTTGGACCAGGAGAAGTACTCAGAGATGTGCACTCCCATATATACAGTGTCGTGATATGAAATTTTGGTCATGTCACACAGCCCTATTTTAAAGTAAAAATATCAGTGTTTAACATATTTAAAACATTTATTAATAATATAAGTTGGATAAATGGACTGGTGGAATAAATTCTAAACAGTAAGTTTTAACATTAAGTAGAGTTTGGCAAAATCTTGAAAACTTTTAAAATAAAAGTTTAGATCCTGTAAACCAAACAGCTGCAGATTTATATTTACTGTAAAACATGACAGACAACACGTTAATCTTGTGTTTGCATATTATACATTAAAAAAAGCTTATCCGTTCTTAGATGTGAGCAGATGAAATAGGGAATCAGAAAAATGAGCTAAAATTGCAACAGTTGCTGCATGTCATACCCCACCCATTCAGCCAGTTGGACTTACTCTATCGTCCTTCATATAGAAGTCTAAAAATAATCTAAGATAAGAAGAAATGTTGCATCCTGAGGGAGCTTTGGAGATCAAGATCTGATGGGGACGTTAGCAGCCCAGCTCTCACAGTGTGACTTCTTTTCCAACCGCATATCGAGATAAATGAGGCTCACCAAACCTCAGAGCACACACAGGAAAACATTTCACTCATTGCTCAAGTGCAGATATGTAGCCTCTTATTTCCTGTCTTAGGGGTCTTACTCAATGTGTTTACTCATATGGCGATGCTTTTCTCCATCTCAGAAAATGAAATGTCCTTTGATGCTTTTCCCTAGAGCCAGAAGTGAAGCGCTGAGAACATTTTAAGTTTAAAATTAATTAAAAAGACGAGTAAGCAGTTTTTTCCCCCTTTTATAGTACATGAGATCCAGAAGTCAGTAGTAACAAGTTACACTTACTCATATACTCAAGTTACTTATTCACAAAATTGTGCTTTACTATTAGTGAATTGTACCAAGAGCCCCTTGACACAGACGAAGGTTGTTTATGTGACCAATGAGAGATCAAAAATTGACCAGATTTCTCAACGATCTCCTGAAGCTGTTACGATCTGAGCACGGGGGGATTCCGCTGTGCCCTGTCTCTTTGTCTTTTTCCTATATTTGTATTGGATTGTATTTTTGAGTTTTCATTCCTGTTATTTTACCTTTTGGTTAATTTTCACATATCCTGTATTGTTTCTTAGTATGATTTATTTTCCTGTTTGCGTTTATTGTAGTGTTGTTACTTATATGTTTGGGTTTTCTTGTCTTTATTTGTTATCTCATTATACTTTTATTCTGTTGTATTTTCTCTCTCCCGGGGCTGCAGCTGTCAGTGGCACTTCTGGGTTTTTGCTCTGTTGTGGGCGGTGCTCCTGTCAGCTGTCAGTCCCATCTTCTCCCTTTCATTGCTCTCAGCTGATTCAAGTTTATAATCATTGTTTCCTCCTGCCCACTCATGGTATCCACACCTGCCATCATTTGTTTCATTTGTTTCCCGCTCCATATAAATAGACTGTTATTTTGCTTCCTTGTTGCCGGAGTCTTAAAAGTTACTCTTCTTCACCAGAATCCATCTCCTGTTCTGGTGAACTCTTTCCCTCAAACTCGTAAGTTTACTTGTTTTCAGTTTGGACTTTTGTGTTAAACACCGTTTGGTCTTGTGTTTGTTTTCCTGTTAATAAATATCACAAACTAGTAGTCCAGCATCTGGGTCTTCCCCTCTGCCCCAAGGGGCAATTCATGACAAAAGCCTCAAAAAAGCCATTTCTGTGTAAATGTTTGGAAGATTGTTGTACAGTTTTCATGGAGATCTTTGAAAGATCCTTGAAAGATCTTTGAGAGAACAGCAGAGATTGCTGAAAAATCATTGAGAGTTTGCTTGGCAATTGAAGAGGTGCATGTATGTATGTATATGTGTGTGTGAAGAAGATTAAGGTTTTGGAATGGCCCAGCCAGAGTTCAGACCTGAATCTGATCGAACATCTGTGGGGTGATCTGAAGAGGGCTGTGCATAGGAGATGCCCTCGCAATCTGACAGATTTGGAGCATTTTTGCAAAGAAGAGTGGGCAAATATTGCCACATCAAGATGTGCCACGCTGATAGACTCCTACCCAAAAAGACTGAGTGCTGTAATAAAAGTCAAAGGTGCTGCAACAAAGTATTAGTTTAAGGGTGTGTATATTTATGCAAACAGGTTATTGTAAGTTTTTTATTTTTCCCCTTAAAAGATTTCCGTTTGTTTTTTAATTGGGTTGTACAGGTTATAGGTCACATTAATGGTGGAAAAAGTTTTGAAATGATTTATCTTGGTCTCAATTTTTACATCATAAAAACCTGGCATTTCAACAGGGGTGTGTAGACTTTTTATATCCACTATATATTTATTTATTTGAGAGGTTTCTAGTGCTCTTCTACTCCATTTACACAGGGGTGGACATCCCTGAGAGATCATTGAAAGATGAAAAAAATGGCCAGATCTCTCAATGATCTTTCAATGATCTCTCACGATCGCTAAGATCTCTCAATGATCGTCTAGTGATCTCCATGGTCTCTATAGTTGAGAAATTGTTTTGAACAGGGTCAAAACAATCTCTCAACTGTGGAGACTGTAGATGACTGTGAAGATCATGAAGATCACTGGAAGATCATTGAGAGATCTTGGTAATTGCTGAGAGATCACTGAAAGATCGTTTAGAGATCTGGCCATTTTTTTTAATCTATCAATGATCTCTCAATGATCTCCACCCCTGTGTAAATGGAGAAGAAGAGCACTAGAAACCTCTGACTGTCAAGCAAACTCTCAGTGATCCCTAAGCAATCTGTCCTTGTCTCTCATCAATCTCTCCTGGTTTCTCAATGGTCTCTACTGGTCTCTCAGCAATCTCTTGTGGTCTCTAAATGGAGATATTTTGACTTGGAATTTGGGTGAGGTGTTGTCAGTAGGTTGGAGAATAAAACAAAATTCTTCATTTTATTCAAACACATATGTATAAATAGTAAAACCAGATAAAGCGATAATTTTGCAGTGGTCTCTTTGTATTTTTTTCCAGAGCTTAGGATTTCAAAACTTCAACCCTGGACCATTAATGATAGTGTTATTATTAGTTTAGGAACTGCAACCATTTTTATGCAAAAACTCCTCATTTCAGGGGCTCAAAAGTGATTGAATAATCAATGCAAAAGCTATTTCATGGGCTGCAGGGGCTATTCATTCATTAATCCATCATCAATCAAGCAGGTAAAAGGTCTAGAGTTGATTCCAGGTGTGGCATTTGACTTAGGAAGCTCTTGCTGTGAATCCACAACAACATGCAGTCAAAGGAGCGCTCAATGGAAGTGAAACAGACCATCCTGAGGCTGAAAAAAAGAAGAAATCCTTCAAAGAGATAGAGGAAATGTTAGGAGGGGCCAAATCAACAGTTTGATACATTCTGAGAGAAACAATGGTGAGCTCGGGAGCTCAAAAAGGCCTGGACGTCCACAGAAGACAACAGTGGTGATGATCGCGGGATCTTGTCCATGATGAAGAAAAACTCCTTCACAACATCCACCCAAGTGAAGAACACTCTCCAGGAAATAGGTGTGTCAGTGTCTAAGTCTACCATAAAGAGAAAAATTTCTGAGAGTAAATACAGACAGTTCACCACATGGTGCAAACCATTAATCAGCCTCAGAAATGTAAAGGCCAGAATAGACTTTGGCAAAAAAAAAAAAAAAAAAAAAATCTAGATTCAAGATTCGAAGATTTTTATTTGTCAATACTTCTATACGTACAGGACATACAGGAGAATTGAAATGCTGTTTTTCTCTCTTTAGTGGTGTGCACAATATATAAGAAAAGAAGTAATAAGGATGAAAAACAACAACAGCAGTCTATGTACAGTAATGCTATGCATAGTGTAAATGAAGATAAAAGATAAAACCCAGCAATCCTATATTGCAAGTTGATGCGGTAGTGGAGGTGCAGACAGTGACAGATTGGACTGCACATGATCAGTATTGCAATGACAGACAGCAGCAGATATGGCATTTGCGCAAATGGTTGCAGTAAGGTGCAGAGACATACGGCAGCAGATGTATTACTGTTGGTGTGTCAGTCTTTCTGTGCCAACAGCTGAGGTAGTTATTGTGTAGGTGTGTATGCTACTGTCCAGGGGTGGGAAGTGGACAGAGTTCAGGGTCCTGATGGCCTGGTGACCAAAGCTGTTTAGCAGTCTTGTGGAGCGTGCCCGAAGGCTCCAGCACCTTTTTCCCGAGGGCAGAGGGCTGAAGAGGGAGTGTGAGGGGTGGGAGGTGTCTCCTGCAATATTGATGGCTCTATGGGCGAGACAGGTGCAGTAGATGTCCAAGAAGGGGGGCAGAGGGGCACCGATGATCTTGCTGGCTGTTTCCACTGTATGTTGTAGTGTCTTCAGGCAGGAGGCGGTGCAGCTTCTCTTACCACACCGTGATGCATCTGGTGAGGATGCTCTCAATGGTGCCCTGATAGAATGAGAAGTCTAAAGAAGCCAGGACAGTTCTGGAACAGCATTCTTTGGACAGATGAAACCAAGATCAACCTGTACCACAATGATGGGAAGAAGAAACTATAGAGAAGTCTTGGAACGGCTCACGATCCAAAACACACTACATCTTCTGTGAAACATGGTGGAGGAAGCGTGATGCATGAGCGTGGATGGCTTCCAATTTCACTGGATCGCTGGTGTTTATTGATGATGTGACAGAAGACAGAAGCATCTGGATGAATTCTGAAGTGTATAGGGATATACTGTCTGCTCAGATTCAGCCAAATGTAGCAAAGCTGATCGGACAGCATTTCACAGTACAGATGGACAATAAGCCAAAAGATACTGCTTAGCTTTTAAAATCGGCTGAGACCAGGGGTGTCTGGACACCCACAGCCCAAGTTGTGAACTTCAATAAAAAGACACAACATGGAGAGATAACACGTACTTGGATTCAAATAGTGCCTTTTAAGTGTACCGCACAATAGCACTAGCACCAGTTTCAGATTGTTAAAGATATTATGTAACGAGCATTATGCCAAAATGTCAAACTTTTTAAAAAGGTGCTAAAAATATGCATTTTTATAAAGTACTTTTAACAAAAGACTCCCAGTGGTTGTAAGAGTACATTCGACTTCTGAGAGACAGACCCCCACCACCACCACCAAATGCCAACAACTATTTTGAGCATAGATTTGGGGAAAATTCTGTGAACTAAACAGCCCAATTATTGAACTATTTTTTGCCCAATTTACAGCAACTCTTTTTTTTCTAATTATATATGGTCTGTAATAGACGGACTAAACACAACCCAATTTTCAACGTCTATTTGTGGCTAAATTAAGGTTAATGTATCATGTCATTTAAAAGTCACAGTTAAATTAAATTTAAATGGTAACAGGAACAAAGGCAATGACCTCACTAATTGAAATGTAATTTAATCAGCAATTTGAAGGCGATAACCTTTCATGATTTCTAATACAGCAGTGACTGGTTGTTCTCTCCTGGAAGAGATTTCCAAGTCTCGGTGCCTCAGCAGAGCTACTGCCATCATTATGGATTGCACTCATCCAGGTCATGATTTCTTTCACTTGCTCCCCTCAGGGAAGCGGTACAGATCCCATAAAACCTGGACTACCAAGTTTAATCATAGTTTTTTTCCAACAGCAGTACGTATTTTGAATGGATTTGTATAACACATACAGACTGCTGATGTTATTTTAGGTTATTTTGTTGGCAATAACCTTGTGTACAAGATGGTCTTATTTATTTACTGCTCAGTATGTTTTATTATTGCTATGAACATATTGCATTTAACTTTTTAGGTATTATTGTTTTAGGCATTATTTATTGTTGTAATTATGAGGATGTTAAATTCATGAATGAACTGTGAGTGTGACAGTTTCGTTTTAGGGAGCAGCATCTCAATTTCGTTGTGTTGTTTTTTTAGCAGTGGAATGACAATAAAGGCACTTTGACTTTGACTGTCCCAGCTGAAGTTGGTGTGTTCCTCTGATGAATGTGTGCAGGCTGGAACTATGAGAAATTGTATTTGGGTTCCTCTAACGTACAGTGGAGCTGCAGCAGCTGAATGTTTCCTTCTCTCTGATGTGCAGAGGTGTTTTTCACTGACCCTGTGCTCTGCTACATCCTGGATGGGTTTCTCGTCGTTTATTGCATCATCGCCACTGCACTCTTCTTCAGAGAAAAGGTGAGATTTTTAGAGAACAGCTACAAGGTTGACATGAAGACAGTCAGTGTAGATAAAGAGGAGACGGGGCTGGAGTATCTGGAGATTGTACTCAAGCAGAAGCAGCGTTATATTATGATATTCATTATTCAAGTAAGAGTAGGCCTCTAAATCTTTACTTAAAAAGTTACTTGAGTCGTGATTTATTCTCACTCATTTGTGAGATTTTTCTTTTCAACTTGTGACTTTTTGCACATAGAGTTGGAGATTGAGATTAAACCTTTTTTTGCAGAAATGTGCAATTTATATAAATGATTAATAATCCTAATTACTTGGAAACATAATTTAACATTTTTCAACTTTTTTCTTATAAATTTACTTTTTTTGTAGATTTTTTTTCTTGTATAATTGAGACAATAAATTTGTGAGGTTTTCATCATGAATTTGAGATATTTCTACAAATTTAACAGTTTTCTTTTATTTATAACATGTGTTTTTGTGATAAAACTGGTATTTTTTCACATAACTTTGCAACTTTTTTTATTCTTCTGAAACTGAGGTAGAAATAAAAACAATAATAATACCAAAAATGAATAAAGATGGAGCCCTTTCTGTGTTTTTTTTTTAAAGTTAGTACAGTACTACCAAGGCAATTTCTTACCAGTTTTCAAATCAATGAATCAAAGGTAACAAATAAAGAGTACAACCAAATTCACTTCAGTAAAAACACTTTTTTTTTCATAAATGTATTCAATTGTGAATACCCCTGGGAGGGGTATTCACAATTTAGCATAAGGTACAAACGTATAAATGTAAATTAAGCACAAAGTTGCAAGAATAAAGGTGTAGAAATATGATAAAAGCTGCCAAATTAAAAATAAAAGTTGCAAATTACAATTGCACAGAATGAAAATTTAACCAGCATCCAGATGAACATTGCAAATTTCCAAGAAAAAGTTGCAATTTGCAAGAATATTTTACAAATTTACAGGAAAAAAGTTGCAAATTTAAGAGAAAAAAAAGTAGAAAATTTACAAGAAAAAAGTTGCAAATTTACAGGAAAATTTGCAAATTTGCAAGAAAAAAGTAGCAAATTTTTAGAAACTGCAAATGCAAATTACCCCCCCCCAAAAAAAAAAATTACCTACCAATAAAAAGTATCCTGCAAAAATATATTCAATAAAATACAATTGTGTGAAAAAGCTACCTGAGTACATGTAATTCGGCACCAGTATTTTTTAATTTACGAGGTAAAAGATTAAACAAATCAAGAATTTAAAAACAAATTAGACCAGTAATATTATAGTAGTATTGTAACTGTAGTCAAGTAAACATAGTTACATTATCAAAAAATGACTCTAGTAAGAGCAGTCACCAACAAAGTTAACTGAGTTGTAACAGTTTTATTCTCAACACTTTGTAAAGGTTTTCTCAGTAATTTTTTGTCATTTCTCTCATAAATTTCAGATGATTTCTAGTACACTTGCTTTATAAATTGCTTGTAAATTTGTAACCTTTTTACAAATGTCTTTCTTAAGATTTCTTGTAGAAATTCTTTACACTCACCAGTTTCTTCTCTTAGATGTCTCAGTCTGATAAAACCCAAATGAAAACTAGCTCCATGTGCTCTAAAATGTAAACCAAATCATGTACGGAAACAGTGATAAATTAAATATTTCCTGAGCAATAATAGGAAAACAATTTCAAATCTAATGGAAAGAAAAACAGATAAGAGAAAAAGATGACTCGCATTAATCAGTTTGACTAAATGTTCTTGTTTTAAAGTAGTTTTTTTCACTTCATAAAAAATTATCCTGCAAACCACCCAGGACAGTACAATAGTGAGCAAGTCAGTATATACTTGTAAAAGAATAAATAATATCTTTTTTCTTTTGCTCTTCTCATCTGTAGTTTTATGGCCCCAAATCCACCAAAGAGTGTGTAAGTCACAAAACTTTACTTCACTTTATTTTAATAAACTTTAATTTTTCAGCTCTTTTTGAGTTTGAGTTCATATGTGGGGATACGTTCACACTGACGCTTCATTCTGTGTTTCATATTTTATCTCTGAATAAACAGGAAAGCAACGGCATTTACCAAGTAAGCATTGCTTTTCTCATCTGATATCAGTCAGTTCAGGTTAAATTCTGATGTAAAGATTTTTTTTTCTTTCTTAGGAACTTGAGAGACCAAAAGATGCCGATCCTTACCAAGTTCTTGAAAAAAAGGTAAACCCCTTCATTACTTTTGATAAATAGTTTTTAATCTTTAATGTGCTGCCCATTAACGTCCTTTTGATTTGCACTTTTAGAAGAAAGCTCCAAAGAAAAAGAAGCCTGTGGTAAGATTTACCTCCTAGTATGATTGCAGAGTCCAAAATGCAGTAAAAGTGTTTACTGTAATCATTTTATATCCTCAATAACATCACATCTGTTATTAATCACATCCTTTAGCTCTCTTATATAAACATGGCTATTACTTTAATACCTTATACTGTATGCATGATTTTTACACAACGTCATCTCAGCAGCAGTGGGTAGAAAAGGCAGAAACTAGCTCTGTCCTGGGGCAGCGCCTCGACCCAGTGGAGGAGATAGGAGAGAGAAGGACGGTGGCTAAACTGTCATCTCTGCTGGAGTCCGAGTTCCACCCTATGCAGGACATACTGAAAGCACTGAGGAGCTCATTTAGCAGCAGACTACATCATCCTAGGTGCGCAACCGAGAGGTTTCGCAGGTCCTTCCTACCTACGGCTGTCAGACTGTACAACCTAAGCAGGGCTGCTCGCAGAGATAGCAGAAAGACGTGACAACCTAATAGTATTGAAGGCAAAAGATGCAATAGACTTACACAATGGTCCCCTCCAGTATACAACTAGGAAAATACCGGTAGCTACAGAGGGTGACAATATGTATGGGTACATAATCATACCATGTAGGATAACTAAGTAGATGGTTATGCTGTTTCATTCCATCTAGCTGCAATGCTCCACACTGTGTGTGTGTTTATATATTCACATATTTATTCCATCTAGCTACAATGCTCCGCATCGTGTGTCTATATATTTATGTTTATATGTACATATGTATACTTGCTGCTCTTTTTTTTTTTCCTTGCTTTCTGATTGTTGCTCTGAGTGTTGCTATCCCTGTGCTGTTGCAATCCTGGAATTTCCCCGTTGTGGGACTAATAAAGGCTTATCTTAACTGTGTGAGAGTAAAACTAGTGTTGCCATAGACAATTAGTCACTCAAGTAAAAGAGTAGCCAATAATAATAATAATAACAATAATAGTAATAATTGTAATAGTTTCAGTCTCCCTAATTTGACTCCTTTCTCATACACTAATTACTTTTTCCAGGTCAACTTGAAAGCTGTTGTATAAATGTTGTCACCATGGGTTGAGATGCCGTCTCGGCACTCAGCCCATGTTTTCCCTCATCCCTGCTTCCCATTGAGCAGCGTCTCAGCTGGCCCCCAGCTGGCAGCATTATGGACGGCTGGGGCCAATTAGTCTCCATCAGCTGGGGCGCTGCCAATGAGGATAAATAGGAGCAGCCTCGATGACTCGGGGCTGCGACATAAACACATTGCTAAGCTGAAGCCCCTTCGTCTGGTGTCAGCTTATACTCCTCTTGCAGCATTCCTGTGTTTGTATCCCGCTGTGAGTATGTACGTCTTGTTACCCCCACGTCCGGTACGAGCTGCTTACCTCTGCGCTGTGCAACCTGTGAGTGTACGTCTGCATGAGTATCTGTGCTCTCCTCATCCCTTCCCCTTTACCCTGAATAAAATATCACGACTCACTGGCTTGCCCCTGGCTCCGATTGCCCGGCTCCCTAGAGCCGGATATGACAAATGCAGCCTTTTTTCAAAACATTGCAATTTTTTTTTAATTTATATTTGAGACTCTATTCTCATAAACTTGTGAGCACGTCCTCATAAATTTAAAATATTAACTTATAAATGTATTTTTCTTTTATACAAAATTGCAACTTTGTATTTAAAATTTGCACTTTACTCTGGCCAGTTTGGAAGTTTTTTGTTTTTAATGTAAAAAACAATAAGGAAAAGAAAATATAAACTGCCATATGTTCTCTCTAATATAACCTAAATCACAGTCATAAAATTATTTCCTGAGCTAAAAAATAAAATGATTTCAACAGCAGTTTGGTTAAAGTAAAATTCTGGATTCACAAAAATAACTAAAATGACTAAAAATGTCTTGCATTATAAACAAGAGAATTTCCAGCCAGTTTTCAGATCACCAAAAGTAACTCAAAGTATGACCAAAGCAGAGGTTGTGCTCTACTTTACCATTATTTGTCATTTTGACAGACAGGGTTGCAAAAATTATATCATAATCTTATTTGTCATTTTAATTTTCATATCATAAGAATATGAATAGCTTTTCTTTTTGTTTACATGTAACCATGGGCCTACAAGATTCAAAGATTTTATTTGTCAATACTACTATACGTACAGGACATACAGGAGAACTGAAATGCTGTTTCTCTCTTCAGTGTTGTGCGCAGTATTTAAAAAAAAAAAAAAAAAAAAAAAAGGAATAAGGCTAGAAAAACAACAGCAGTCTAAGTATAGTAAAATTACCTGTAGTGTAAATAACAGTAAAAAGTAAAACCTAGACATCCCATAGTGCAAATAAAAATAAACCGTAAAACCCAGCAATCCTACATACAGAAAAGGTAGAGCAGTAATACTCGTAGTTGCAAGTTTGATGCGGTAGTGTAGGTGCAGACAGTGACAGATTGGACTGCACATGATCAGTATTGCAATAACAGACAGCAGCAGATATGGTATTTGTGTAAATGCAAATGGTTACAGTAAGGTGCAGAGACATACAGCAGCAGATGTATTACTGTTGGTGTGCCAGTCTTTCTGTGCAAACAGCTGAGGTGGTTAATGTGTGGGTGAATGTGTTACAGACCGGGGGGGAAGGGGGAGTTCAGGGTCCTGATGGCCTGGTGAACAAAGCTGTTTAGCAGTCTTGTGGAGCGGGCCCTGAGGCTCCAGTACCTTTTCCCCGAGGGCAGAGGGCTGAAGGAGTGTGAGGGGTGGGAGGTGTCATCTGCAATGATGATGGCTCTGCGGGTGAGGTAGATGTCGGGGGTGGGGGGCAGAGGGGCACCGATGTTCTTGCTGGCCGCTTTCACTGTGCATTGTAGTGTCTTCTAGCAGGAGGCGATGCAGCTTCCATACCACACCGTGATGCAGTTGGTGAGGATGCTCTCAATGGTGCCCCGGTAGAATGAGCACATGATGGGGGTTGGGACTTGTGCTCTTTTCCTTTGCAGAGGAAATGGAGGTGAGTTTGAGCCTTCTTGGCCAGTGATGTGGTGTTGTTTGACCAGGAAAGGTCCTCAGAGATGTGCTTCTCACCCTCTCCACAGCTGCTCCATCAATGGTCAGAGGGGGATGTTGTGTGTGTCCCCTCCTGAAGTCAACCACAATCTCCTTGGTTTTTCCCACGTTCAGGAAGAGATTATTGTCTTTACACCACTGGACCAGTTGGCTCACCTCATTTCTGTAGTTGGCCCCCTCATTGTTGGTGATGAGGCCCACCACCATCGTGTCATCCGTGAACTTGATGTGGTTGGTGTTGTGGGCTGGTAGACAGTCATGGGTCAGCAGGGTGAAGAGCAGCGGGCTGAGCACACACCCTTGTGGGGCCCCTGTGCTCAGTGTGATGGTCTTGGAGGTGTTGCTGCCAACCCATACGTTCTGTGGCCTTCCTGTGAGAAAGTCGAGCACCCAGCTACAGAGAGAGGTTTTGAGTCTCAGGTGTCTGAGTTTTTGTATTAGGTGCTGGGGAATGATTGTGTTGAATGCTGAACTGAAGTCCAAGAACAGTATTCGCACATAGAAGTTCTCTGAGTCCAGGTGGGTGAGGGCTGGGTGGAGAGCAGCAGCGATGGCATCCTCTGTGGATCTGTTTGACCTGTATGCAAACTGAGATGGGCCATGGGAGGGAGGGAGGATGGACTTGATGTTCTGCATGGCCAGCTGCTCGAAGCACTTCATTATGATGGAGGTCAGTGCTATGGGCCAGTAATCATTGTAGCTGGATGGGACGGGCTTCTTTGGGACTGGTATTATGGTAGCAGTTTTGAAACGTGGGGACAACAGCTTGATTCAGGGAGATGTTGAAGATGTCGGGCAGAACATTCTTGAGCTCCTCCGCATGAAAATTATGTATTTTTAGTTATTTATCAAGTGAACTGATGAACAGAGACTGGAGAGACAATACCAGATAATCACTATTCAGTATGCACAATAAAGTGGACAGGTGGACGTTAGAAGTAAAAGCTACAATTGATCATGCTTGGTGTAATCTGTCAAAATGAGTGACAGGCTTTCAGATCAACAGATTTTCCTGTCACTGCCCCCCCAAAAAATCTGTCAACGACAGACAATTTCCAGTTAATGCAACCTCTGGACCAAAGTGTACTTGAGTAAAAAGTTTGTTTTAATTCAAAAATGTACTCAAGAGTAAAATGTATTCAACAATAAAACTTCTCAGTAAAGTACATTTTCAGTGCAAACGTTAACAGAATACATGCACGCTGTTACTACCCACCTCTGGGTCTCAGTAAGTCATTCTTAACTCCACAGCCTCTTTAACACCACCTTGTTTTCTGACACATTTACTACATCTCAAAAGTTTCTTCATCTGTCCTCTCGACAGGTGAAACCAGCCCAGGAGAAGGACACGTACGAGTCTCTGAGTCCCACCAGCCCATCCGCACCCCTGTCTCCCCACTGATGCCTTCACATGTGTTCAGATCACACAAATATGTACAGCTGAAACAATAATGTAGAACAAGGTCATTAACTGTTGATGTGCATTTTAGCCAATTTATTAAACAAAACATCTACGGTACACATTTCTGCGGCTTCCACTTCTCAGATGTTAGGATATGCTGGTCTGCTTCTGTGTATAAATTAAATGTATGACCCTTTAGCTGCTGTAAACAAATTCTGTACTTTCTGCTCTTTCTGCTGTATTATTAGTTTTTTTTTTCTTTTGAACATTAACAGGTATACAGAAAATAAACACATTTTGATGTTAAATATTTTCCTGCTGCACAGTGACCCCGGTCACATGGTCACAATAATCCAATAACTAGGAGTAATCAAATTTGATGTGTTTACACTGAATAAACTGATTATTGGGCAATAATCAGGGCTGCACGGTGGCGCAGTGGTTTAGCACTGGCAGCACAGTTTTACCCTCGGCCGGGGGATCGCGGGGATCATGAGATCGTGGGTTCGATCCCAGCCCCCGACCAACAGTGAGCTGTGTGGAGTTTGCATGTTCTCCCCGTGTTGCGCGGGTTTACTCCGGGATTTCTCCGGTTTCCTCCCGCACACCAAAAACATGTAGGTTTAGGGCGCTCGCGCACGCAGCGACCAGCAGCCGGTGGCTTGTCACCAGACTGCAAACCAAGTCTACCTACGGCTACAAATAAGTAACAAAAAAAAATAAATAAAGTATTTGTGTTTACGTGATTTCTCACAACTTAATACTGGTCTTTATTTGATTATCCTGTTTACATGATTGAAAGAATAATCTTCCATCCATCCATTCATCCATCCATCCATCTATCTTCTACCGCTTTTCTGGAGGTCCAAGTCACGGAGGCAGCAGTTCAAGCAGAGAAACCCAGACTTCCCTCTCCCCAGCCACCTGCTCCAGCTCTTCAGAGAGAAAACAAGGCATTCCCAGACCAGCTGGGAGACATAGTCTCTCCAGCATTTCCTGGGTCTGCCCCGGGGTCTCCTCCCAGTGGGACGTGTCCGAAACACCTCAATTGGGAGGCGTCCAGGAGGCATCCTGATCAGATGCCCAAACCACCTCAACTGGCTTCTGTCAATGTGGAGGAGCAACGGTTCTACTCTGAGCCTCTCCCGGATGACTGAGCTCCTCACCCTATCTCTGAGGGTGAGTCCAGCAATCCTACAGAGAAAGCTCATTTCAGCTACTTGTATCTGCGATCTTATTCTTTCAGTCATTACCCAAAGCTCATGACCATAGGTGAGGGTAGGATTGTAGATTGACCGGTAAATCAACAGCTTTGCCTTAGAGCTCAGCTCCCTCTTCACCATGACGAATCAGATAACTCCAAAAATACTATTATTATCAATTTATTAGTGTGCATGTAAGCACAGCCAGTGTTGACACTGGCCACATCACACAGCCTGTTATTTTCATCCTTTTCGCTCAATCTGTGAAAACACTTATACACTACTTATAAACACTTATAGACTACCACTTAAGACAGTGGTAGTCTATAAGTGTGTGGAAAAACTAAGCCAAATGGAGCATGTGCTCCTAACATGCATTCTGTCTATTGGTCACAAGGGGGTGACTGGCGTTGTTGCAAAAACTGTTTAAGGGGCAGCTGTGGAGCAGGTGTAGTGTGGCTGACTACTGATCGGAGGGTCAGGGGTTTGATTCCCGCTCTGTCTGCAGTCTGCATGTCAAAGTGTCCTTGAGCAAGACACTGAACCCCAGTTGCTCTGGGTGGGTCAGGCCAGCACCTGTGCATGGTGGCGCCATTGCCATCAGTGTGTGAATGTGTGTGTGAATGGGTGGATAGCAGGATCTGTAAAGCGCTTTGGTCATCTAGAGATGAGAAAAAGTGCTATATAAGTTAAGGCCATTTACCATTTACTAGACCTCTTGCACAATGTAGATTAATGTACTACTTCCACATTCCAGTCCCTGGTGCTTTCTGGTCAAAAAAAAAATCAAATTTTATCACTTTCGCTTATCATTGTACATACTGGAAATGGTGTGTGGTCAGATCGTTTTTTCTTTATAAAGTTCATGTTTCACATTTTGATAGTTTTTGTAACCATATGTTTAATAGTTCCTGAGTTAGCTTAGCAGCAAGCTGCTATCATGTTTGTTTATGTCTGTGCCTGTCATAAATCGCCGTGCACCATAACGCGGCACACGAGGGAAGGAATAGAAAACTCAATTGCTGGAGTAGAACGTGCCATTTATTAACATAACCTCCCATTAAATAACAAGTTCAGTCAACCATGAAAATACAGAGAACTGAAATGATGAATTTGGGCCACCAGACATACAGGGAAGCTACCCTGATGTTCAACAGCTGGGGAGGGGGAATGCCTAGTGCTGCCGTCACGATGAGCACAAGAGAAAGGCAAAATATACGCTTACGGCTGGAACAATCTGAAGCTGTCCGTGTAGTCTGGTAGATGAGGAAGAGAGGCAGGGTCAGCCGCTAACACCCATGGATTAACCGTCTGTAAATGTCCGGCTGAATACATGAAGGTAATGGTACCACATCCATGGAGGAACATGCTGCCACGAATGAGGATGAATGCTCCGACAATCTCTTTCCACAAATGCAGCGTATTTATAATCATGATGCCAACGAGGAAAGAGATTGCCGGTGTGAGGAAACGTGGACTGAACATAATTAAACCCGGTGTGTATGAGTGCGTGTATGAGCGTGTGAATGGGGAATGAATGGAGTGCGTGTTTATGTGTTTGGAAACACCCCCAATGAAGCACAGCTGATGGCACTTGACAGGAGGAGGGGGCGTGCCCGAGCTGTTAGGGAGCGAAGGCCAAAAGCTCCCTGAAGTGTCTGGTGGAAATTAGGGCAAAATAACCATAAGTCAGGACCGGGTTTGAAACCATTAAACCCAGGTTCATGACAGCCCCCCCCCCCCAGGGGTGGATTCCAGAAAACCCAAAAACTATCAGCCGAAAACAAAAAACACACCACAACCCCCCCCCCCCCCCCAGCAACAAACAATTACCCAGGGTGGGAGGTGGGGGAAAACCTGTTAGGAGGGAAGCAACCAGTGACAAATACAACACATAATCAGCAAGTCAAGAACAGTGATCCTCCTAACAGCCCCCACCTAGAACACTAACTCCCCTCCCCAGAAGTCCAAAGTTCAGGGGGTCGACCAGAGTCCCAGGCCTCCAGCATGGCGAGGGGTGACTGATCGGGTGGCCTGCCCAAGTCCCATGTCCAGCAGACGGCCCGCAGAATAGCGTCCGGCGGCCTGCCTGAACCGATGGGCTACCCAACCCGAAGGCCAAGTCTTTCGGGTGGCCGACCAGTGTGGTGGAGTCACCAGAATCGGAATGGAAGGCAGAGAGGCAGTCTACCCACTTGGGAACCCCGGTGGCCAAACCGAGGAACAGGAGCCCCCCTGCTCTCCGAAGATTGGAGCGGGGGGACCATAGCACCCGCCACGTCCCGGTCTGGGACGTGGCTGCACCGGTGGTGGACTCCGGCTGGGGTTCTGCTGCACCCACGGTAGGCTCTGGCTGGGGCTCTGCTGCACCCACAGTGGGCTCCGGCTGGGGCACCATTGCACCTGCGGTGGCCCCCATCAGAGGCCTCATTGCTCTCATGGTGGCCTCCCCAGCGAGGGAGGTGATGCTCTTCACGACCCCTGCCGCTAGGCTCCTATCCTTGGCAGCTTCCGGCGAGATCAGCTGCTCTCCGGCAACCCTGGCAGGGGGCTCCGAACCCAGAGGAAGAGAAAGAGAGACGGGGTCAGGGTCACCAGCACTGGCAGAGCCCAGTGAGGTGGCCCCGAGGGCTACTACAAGCTGCCCCGGGCCCTCCTTGCCATGAGTCGGGCAGTGTGACATCGACATAGACATTACTGACACAATGGAGCACACTTGCCTGAACTCGGGCTCCACCACCGTCCAGGACTCTGGCGACTTGGGGTGCGTGGATACCGTCGGTTCGCCCGGTGCTGTACCCCCGTTGGCCTCCTCTGGGACTGCTAGGCCTTCGTAGTCATCCATCAGCAACCCTGGTGGTGGCAGCTCCTCTCCGGCAACCCTAGGAAGGAACTCAACGGGGATAGGAGAGGAGGAACGGTTAGGGTCGCCAGCAGCGGCAGAGCCCGGCGAGGGGAGTCCAGGTGCGGCCGGGAGCCGCATCCGATTCTCCTCCCCAAGAGCCAGACAAGATCTCTCAATCACTGATAAATGAACTGCAGGAGAGATTACTTGCCTGTGCTCAAGCTCTACCACCATCCAGGACTCCAACGATGCCGATGATGATGTTCTGGGTCCCGTTGGCTGGAGGTCTGGTACAGGGAATGACTCCACTGCGGCGGCCCCTGCAGCAGGCGTGATGGTGGTTGCAGTCCTGGTGTTCCTGTGTGCCGTTCTCCATGCCACCGGCTCCTCTGGCGTGGCGACCGGGGGCAACCTCCTTTGTTGGCCCATGGGCTGGACCCTCCTGGGCTTCTGGTTCCTCCCCCCTCAAGCAACCTAGTTCCAGTGCAGGCAAGCTCGTAGGGGCACACAAAAGAGGCTGGATGAGGTTGGGTGAGGGAACACTACATGCCACTGGGGCGGAGCACTCAGTGGACTGCACACCCCAAGTCTCCTCGCCAGGAGGCAGGCAAAATTGTTCATCAACAGAAAAAGTCAAATGAGAAAAAACTTGCCTGTTCTCCTGGCATTGGACCTACCCAGTGGCATCCGGGACGTCTCCCCTTCTCCCCTGATGTTCCACCAATTCCTCCGGGAGCGGAATGGAGCATGGCTCAGGGCAGAGGGGCAGGGCTGTCATCGGCGAGGCAGGACGCTTCTTGCGGCGGGAGTTCCTCCTCTTCTTCATGGGCAGCTCGGGAACCAAATAATCTGAGATGCGGAGGACCGCACTGGGCAGTGAGTCACCCAAGCCGAGAAGCTCCGTCTTCCCCGGAGAAGAAGGCAGAGTGACCGCTGGG
Organism: Pholidichthys leucotaenia; assembly: GCA_020510985.1. Taxonomy (NCBI): domain Eukaryota; kingdom Metazoa; phylum Chordata; class Actinopteri; order Cichliformes; family Pholidichthyidae; genus Pholidichthys; species Pholidichthys leucotaenia. Next base: position 79,174,811 of record CM035843.1, on the reverse strand, counting down.
GAATCCTTACCCAACTCCCCCTCACAGCGCTCCCCCTCCATCCGGCAGTTGAGCCGGGTCAGTCTCTGCTCCTCCTTCGCACTGCGCTCCTCCATAACCCGACAATCAAGCTGGGCGAGCAAGAACAATCACTCCTCCTCTGTCGATGAGCCCATGGATTGAGTCGGCGCAGGGGATGAAACCCTCACAGCCGGGGACATGCCTCCTTGGGCCTCTTTCTCGCGGTGCTCCTCCTTGATCCGATGGTTTATCATGGCCAGCAACCCCAGTCTCTCCTCCTCCGTCATCACATCTAATGACTGGGCGGGCGCCGGCCCAGGAGAAGAAAGAGAACCGCAAGGAATGGAGGTCCTCCTCCGCCGGGAACGTTTCTTCTGACGGTGGGCTGGCTCCGGTATAGGAGAGGCACCCTCCAGCTCCACGTCTGGCAAGGGGAGGATCACGGAAAGGATGGCTTCCACCCTGGGAACGATCCGGAGGTTAGGGTGGCACTGCTCGACGTCCTCAGTGACGAGCCGTACCCACTGCACGTCATCAGGAAACTGTGACCATTGAAAGGCAAAGTTCACCTCTTCCAACAGCTCCTGGGCTCTCTGCTCCTCGTCCATCCAGAGCATCCTGTCGGTAATCGGGGAGAAGGGGAAAAAAAGGGGTGAAAGAAAAAAAAACACACGTCTACTCCCCTGAGTTTTTTCTGTCAGGTCGGAGGATTCTGTCATAAATCCCCTTGCACCATAACGCGGCACACGAGGGAAGGAATAGAAAACTCAGTTGCTGGAGTAGAACATGCCATTTATTAACATAACCTCCCACTAAATAACAAGTTCAGTCAGCCACGAAAATACAGAGAACTGAAATGATGAATTTAGGCCACCAGACATACAGAGAAGCTACCCTGATGTTCAACAGCCAGGGAGGGGGAATGCCTAGTGCTGCCGTCATGATGAGCACAAGAGAAAGGCAAAATATACACTTACAGCTGGAACAATCCGAAGCTGTCCGTGTAGTCTGGTAGATGAGGAAAAGAGGCAGGGTCAACCACTAACACCCATGGATTAACCGTCTGTAAATGTCCGGCTGAATACACAAAGGTAATGGTATCACATCCATGGAGGAACACGCTGCCACGAATGAGGGTGAATGCTCCGACAATCTCTTTCCACAAATGCAGCGTATTTATAATCATGATGCCAACAAGGAAAGAGATTGCTGGTGTGAGGAAACGTGGGCTGAACATAATTAAACCCGGTGTGCATGAGTGCATGTATTGGGAGTGTGAGTGTGTGAATGGGAATGAATGGAGTGTGTATGTGTGTGGAAACACCCCCAATGAAGCACAGCTGATGGCACTTGACAGGAGGAGGGGGCGTGCCCGAGCTATCAGGGAGCGAAGGCCAAAAGCTCCCTGAAGCGTCTGGTGGAAATTAGGGCAAAATAACCATAAGTCAGAACTGGGTGTGAAACCATCAAACCCAGGTTCGTGACAGTGTCATTCCAAAAACACTGCATGCGACCATGAAATGTGCAGGTTGTAGTGTTTTTAGTTTTACGTTACATTTTACTATTGCAGGCAAAGCAGGGCACTCAGTCTGTGGTGAAAGTGCAGCTTGCAGCTGAAGGCTATCCTGAACCTGGAGGAAGTGGAGGAAGTGGAGGAAGTGAAGGCTCTCCGCCTTCAGAATGCTGAGAAGCATCGGCATCTGGTGTACTTGGAAGACAGAGTGGCGGATTTAGAGCAGCAGACCAGAATGAATGATGCGATCATCACTGGGCTTCAGATCAAACCCCGGTCATACGCTTGGGCGGTGACCGTTGACAGAGGGGGAAAGCCTGCCGAGGAGGACATCACCCAAGTGGAGCGACAGGTGGTTTCCTTCCTCCAGTCTAAAAGTGTAGAGGTGGAATATAATGACATCGAGGCTTGCCACCCTCTGCCCCGAAGAAATGACAGTGACAGACCAGCAGTAATAATTAGGTTTGTCAATAGAAAACATAAAACTGCACTGATTAAACAAGGAAAGAAACTGAAAGGGACAAACATCTTCATAAATGAGCAATACCAGTCCCAAAGAAGCCCGTCCCATCCAGCTACAATGATTACCGGCCCGTAGCACTGACCCCCATCATAATGAAGAACTTCGAGGGGCTGTTCATGCAAAACATCAAGTCCATCTTCCCACAACCCATCTCAGTTTGCATACAGGTCAAACAGATCCACAGAGGATGCCATCGCTGCTGCTCTCCACCCAGCCCTCACCCACCTGGACTCAAAGAACTCCTACATGTGAATGCTGTTCCTGGACTTCAGCTCAGCATTCAACACAATCATTCCCCAGCACCTAATACAAAAACTCAGACAGTTGGGACTCAAAACCTCTCTTTATAACTGGGTGATGGACTTTCTCACAGGGAGGCCACAGAATGTGTGGGTTGGCAGCAACACCTCCAAGACCATCACACTGAGCACAGGGGCCCCACAAGGGTGTGTGCTCAGCCCGCTGCTCTTCACCCTGCTGACCCACGACTGTCTACCAGCCCACAACACCAACCACATCAAGTTCACGGACGACACGATGGTGGTGGGCCTCATCACCAACAATGAGGGAGCCAACTACAGAAATGAGGTGAGCCAACTGGTCCAGTGGTGTAAAGACAATAATCTCTTCCTGAATGTGGGAAAAACCAAGGAGATTGTGGTCGACTTCAGGAGGGAACACACACAACATCCCCCTCTGATCATCGATGGAGCAGCTGTGGAGAAGGTGAGCAGCACCAAGTTCCTGGGGGTGCATATCTCTGAGGACCTCTCCTGGTCAAACAACACCACATCACTGGCCAAGAAGGCTCAAACTTGCCTCCATTTCCTCCGCAAACTGAGGAGAGCACAAGTCCCACCCACTATCATGTGCTCATTCTACTGGGGCGCCATTGAGAGCATCCTCACCAGCTGCATCACTGTGTGGTATGGAAGCTGCACTGCCTCCTGCCGGAAGACACTACAACACACAATGAAAGCAGCCAGCAAGATCATTGGTGCCCCCCTGTCCCCCCCTTTCAGACATCTACCTCATCCGCCTCACCCACAGAGCCATCAACATTGCAGGTGACACCTCCCACCCCTCACACTCCCTCTTCAGCTCCCTGCCCTCAAGGAAAAGGTACCGGTGCCTCTGGGCCCGCTCCACAAGACTGCTAAACAGCCTTGTTCATTAGGCTATCAGGACCTTGAACTGTGCCCCCCCCCCCCCGGACCGCACAATAACCACCTCAGCTGTTGGCACAGAAAGACTGACACACCAACAGTAATGCATTTGTTGCTGTATGTCTCTGCACTTTACTGCAACCATTTGTACAAATGTCATATCTGCTGCTGTCTGTCATTGCAATACTGATCATGTGCAGTCCAATCTGTCACTGTCGGCACCTACACTACCACAATGAACTTGGTACTACGAGTGTTACTGCTCTACTTTTCTGTATATAAGATTGCTGGGTCCCATCATTCATCGTTTATCTTCATTTGTACTATGGGGTGTCTGGGTCTATCTTTGGTTGCCATTTGCATTGCAAATGGTAATGCAAATGGCAGTAGCATTGCTGTACATAAGACTGCTGTTGTTTTTCCAGCCTTATTCCTTTTTCTTTTTTGTATTGTCTATACCACTGAAGAGAGAGAAAAATGCCATTTCAATTCTCCTGTATGTCCTGTACGTATAGTAGTATTGACAAATATAATCTTTGAATCCTGAATTTGAATCTTGATCTGACAAAACAAAACACAGATATTGCCAGAAAAGCATGGCACCTGAGAAAACAAAGGAAAATACAGCACACATGGAGCACAAACTGTAAAGTCTTCATCAAACTCAATGGAGCATCAGAGCAAGCTAAAGTGCTGATCATCAGAAACATCGAAGAAATGGATTAAGTATTAACTGTCTTCACAGGAGGTATGAGTACACGTGTAATGTAATCCACAACACCAAATATGGCACTGTCAGAAAGAACTCACTCCTCTACATCAGATGATACCAACATTATTAAATGGATTCCAGATTATGATCATCTTGAACTGAGAACATTTCAATATACAGAACATAATCATGTGGATATGGAAAATGAGATCCAGAGAATAATTTCTTTTTCAATATCGGCAACAACTGCTACTATTATACTGATGAATAGTTCAATCAGGCTATTGTAATGGACAATAAATTATTAATGATCCACTTCAACAGTAGGAGCCTTTATGCAAACTTCAATAACATCATGGAATTCTTGAATAATTTTACAAAACCTTTCAAAATTATTGCTATATCTGAAACATGGATTAATGAAGAGAAATGAATGGACTTTGAATTAAAATTGGATATGAAATGAACTATGTGAACAGAAGGAACAAGAGTGGAGGAGGTGTAGCAATATATGTGGGCAAAAACCTTGATTACAGCGTGGTACAACATATGACAGCTGTGATTGATAACTTATTAGAATGCATAACAATTGAAATATTCAGTGATAAAATGAGATGTTATAGTTAGTTGCATATACAGAACATCAGGTTCTGACATTAAAGGATTCAATATCTGGATTGATGCAAAGTTTTCTAAAAATAATGAAAAAACTGTTTCCATCTGCGGTGATTTTAACATTGACCTCCTTAACCCAAATATGCACCAATCAATGAATTTATCAACACCTTATACAGTATGGATTTATACTCAAAAATCACTAGACCCAGTAGGATCACAACACATAGTGCTACGTTCATTGATAACATATTTACAAATGAGATAGATAACAACACAGTAAATGGATTATTAATTATTGTCATACAGCCGAGCAGTCAAGGCCCGTGTCACAGAAGAGCTAGATTTCAAGAATTTGCAACAAGCATTTTTCCATTTATTTCAGACACTGTGCAGGCAAACAACTTAGTCTAAAACATCCGACACCCAGCCCCAATCAAATGAAAATCACCTACTAATATACTCAGTGAGATAATTAATCTGATTAGAACATACCAATGTCCACAGGCAAGGCAATAAATATCCACATTTCACATATACTCAACAATACCTTAAAATATTCATTAAACATATAAAAAGTTTTTACACAATATTTACAAAATCACACATAATAAATAAACACCCGTAAATAGTACAATAAATAGTATAAACCATTATTTACATTTAAATCCACCACCAACTTCCCCCTCTACTCATCTATTGTGTACTTTTTCCTCCTGGCACCCTTTATAAGGCACTCGAGCCCCCAGGGAATCTTTTGCCCGAGACACCACCAGCAAGTATGCTGGCAAAGATAAGTGGTTCTTTATGTATTTCCCTCCCCCAATTGACTTAATTATTAACATTAGCTCTTTATCTCACAAGTGGACTTCAGTTCACCCAGAAAAACAGATCTCCAGCCCACAAATAAATACTATTTACAACTTCCAATTCTGTGTGTATTTCTATATATTAGAATACATTTTAACATTTGAAAGTTATAAATTCCCTTACACATATAATATACCACCTAATTAAAGAGGTCCATACCAGTGGCGACACTCCATCGTCACATTTCCTACCCCCCCCCCCCCCCCCAAAGAGTACAGTACTCTAAAACTCATGTACTCTGGAAAGGCTGTCTGCCACAAGGTTGGCTTTCCCTGCCATATACTGAACTGTAAAATCATAAGGCTGCAGGGACAAATACCACCCTGTGAGACGACTATTGGAGTCTTTCATCCTGTATAGCCACTTTAGGGTCCGATGATCTGTCTCTAAAGTGAAATCAGAATCAGAATCAGAATGAGATTTATTGCCATTGTTCATGTAGTACACAAACTAGGAATTTGTCTCGGTGCAATGCTGCAACATTAAACATGGAGTAGCACTAAAGATAAAAATAAAAAAACTATGCATGCAGTAAAAGGTAGAATATGAATAAGTAATACTAATCTATGCAATTTTTAAATATATTAACAAGCAGCAGATATTGTGGGGTTCCACATAGTGCAGTCGGTAGTGCAAAAAGAAAACAGTGATAATTGTCATGAGTCCGGTTGAGCTGCTGTACGTAGTGCACGAGAGTCTAATAAGTCACTTAGTGTTCAGCAGTCTGATGGCAGAGGGGAAGAAGCTGTTCATGTAGCGGGAGGTTTAGTCTGAATGGACCGAAGTCTTCTGCCTGAGGGGAGGGGGGCAAACAGTGCGTGTCCAGGGTGTGAAAGGTCGGGCTATGATCGACCTGCACACCTCCGGGGTCCTGGGATGTACAGGTCCTGGAGGGATGGGAGCTTGCAGCCGATCACCTTCTCAGCAGCACGCACAACGCGCTGCAGTCTTAGTCTGTCCCTGGCGGTGGCTCCTGCATACCACACGGTGATGGAGGTGGTGAGGATGGACTCAATGATGGCCGTGTAGAACTGCACTAACATCTTTGTGGGTAGCTTGAGGTTCCTCAGCTGCCGCAGGAAGAACATCCTCTGCTGGGCCTTTTTGATGAGGGAGCTGATGGTCGGCTCCCACTTGAGGTCCCGGGTGATGGTGGTGCCCAGGAAGCGGAAGGAATCTGCAGTGGTGATAGGAGAGTCTGTGAGGGTAAGGGGGGGCAGAGGGGCTGTGACTTTTCTGAAGTCCACGATCATCTCCACTGTCTTCAGAGCGAAATGACGACCAAGCAGATAATACCTCAATGATTCAATGGCCCACTTCATGGCAAGACACTCCTTCTCCACCGTAGAGTATCTAGTCTCCCGGTCCAACAGCTTACGGCTCAGGAACAGTACTAGATGCCTTTCTCCCTTCACCTCCTGGAGAAGCACTGCTCCAACACCCACTCCTGAAGCATCAGTCTGGAGAATAAAAGGCCGAGCAAAATCCGGACTGTAGAGAACCCTATCACTGGAAATAGCACCCTTCAGATCCTCAAAGGTTCTGCCACATTCCTCTGTCCATTTCACTTTGTTGGGTGCTGAAGCTTTGGTGAGGTCAGTAAGAATCGCTGGTCTCTCAGCAAAATGGGGAATGAATTTACTGTACCAACGTACCAAACCCATAAATGAACATACCTTCTTCTTTGTAGTGGGCACAGGATAGGCCTGAATGGCATCCACCTTTCTCACTCGTGGCTTAATGACCCCCTGTCCAACAACATGACCCAGCTACTCCACCTGCTGCTGTCCAAAGGCACACTTGCGTGGATTAATGGTCAATCCTGCTGTCTTAATCAGATGAAGGACCTGCCATAACTGCAACACATGTTCCTTCCAAGTCTGACTGTAGATGACCACGTCATCCAAGTAGGCAGCTGCAAAGTATGATGCACCTCTCAATACCTGGTCCATGAGTCTTTGGAATGTTGCAGGTGCCCCCTGGAGGCCAAATGGCATAACCCTAAATTGAAAGTTGCCATAAGGTGTCTTAAAGGCTGTCAATTCTTTAGTTTCAGGCACCAAAGCCAACTACCAATACCCCTTGCTCAGGTCTAGTGTGGTAATAAACTTAACCCTGCCCATTCTCTCCAACAGCTCATCAATTTGGGGCATGGGGTAAGACTCAAACTTTGAAACTGCATTTAGATATCTAAAATCAATGCAGAACCTCAAGGAGCCATCCTTCTTTGGGACCAGCACAATGGGACTACACCATTCACTTGCTGATTCTTTAATCACCCCCAGCTGCAACATCAAGTCAATCTCCTGCTTGAGCTTTGGGACCAAACGTTCAGGGATTCTATAACACTTTCTACGGGGAATAGCCTCTTCCTTCAAATGAACTTTATGCTGAACCAATGTGGTGAAACCAGGCTTCTCCTGAAAAAGTTCTGAATCCAACAGTGCCTCTATCTCTCTTTGCTGATAAGACTGCAGATGAACACATCCACTAAATAAGGCTGTGTCATGTTTGTGGGAAAGACTGTTCTTTTTCCCTCATTCACCCTTCAGTCGCACAAATGAGGAATTGATGCTGTGGCTGCTGATGAACAGGCTGCTGCTGCTGTTGATGGACAGGGCTGCTGAAACTCCTTCACAACTCAACATGTAAACATTGACATTTCTTCTTCTGTCAGGCATGTACGGTTCATAGGTCACTGCCACTTAATTTCTTAGTGATCTGATACGGACCCTGCCATCGACGGCCAACAGCTTACTGTCCACTAGTAGAAGAAGCAGCAACACCTGCTGGCCTGGATGAAAAACTCTCTTTCTGGCCTTCTTATCATACCAAGTCTTCTGATTAGTCTGTGCCGTCCTCATGTGCTCCTGAGCCAAAGCAGTCATCTGGTCCAGCCTCTCTCTCATTTTTATAACATAAGCCACCACATTGTCCTGATCACTAGGTGGACTCTCCCAGTGCTCCTTTAACAAGTCCAGTGGACCCTTCACCTGACGACCATAAAGTAGCTCAAAGGGTGAGAATCCTGTTGAATCCTGGGGAACCTCCTGATAAGCAAACAACAAATATGGCACCCATTGATCCCAATCAGAGTCTGTACTGGAAACAAACTTCCGCAGCATATTCTTCAGAGTTTGGTTAAATCTCTCAACCAGTCTGTCTGTCTGTCTGAGGGTGATATGGGGTGGCCTTAATGCCCTTTATACCCAACAGCTTATATACTTGCTGCAACAGCTTAGACGGGAAATTTGTTCCACAGTCTTTAAGGACCTCTCTAGGTATGCCTACCCTTGAAAATAATTGTATGAGACAGTTGGCAACCTGCCTAGCCTAAATAGATCTTAATGGGAAGGCTTCTGGGTAACGTGTGGCATAGTCACAAATGACTAAAATGTACCTACTACCAGAGGAGCTTCTCTCTAGGGGTCCAACTACATCCATCCCTATTCTGTCAAAAGGTGTTCCAATGACCGGCAGTGGCTGAAGTTGGGCACGGGCTACTCCCCTAAGTGATGTAAATTGACATGTTTCACATGAAGCACAGAACTTCTTAACCTGAGTGTACATTCCCCGGCCACACAAACCTTCTAGCAATTCTTTGAAGTGTTTTTTTTGGAATGCTAGATGAGCTGCCCAAGGAATAGCACGTCCTACCTCCATAACCTTCTGTGTGAGGCCTTGTGGCAAAGCTATAGCCATAACTTCCACCTGATGCTGATACAAAATGCCATTTTTGATCACATAAGAGGCCTCAGCCAAGCAGTCTACTCTGCCCTGTTTCACACCCTCACTTTCAGAGACTTTATCAAACCAGGGTTTTAGCAATGGCAGCTTTCTGCAACGCAACGATCTCAGAAGGAATGTCAAAATCTACTGACTGGCTTAGCTGTGTTACTTCTTCACCCAAGTTCTTAGCTGTAACTAAAACCTTGTCCCTTCTTCTCTGGGCCTTGGATTTTGGCTGTTTAATTGGGCCCACCTCTAACCCAGAATCATAAAAAGGTAGCTCTTGGAGAACATTTCCAACCTTCTGGGCTCTAGTTGTGACCATATTACATTCCCTCTCAACAGGTACATTTAGCCTCTGTTCATTAGCGCCATCTACCTGTCCCTCCTCAGTTTGCTGTTTGTCCCTCACGTGTCGTATGATAGCCAACGAAGTTGGAACATCATTGCCAAGAATAACTAAATATGGTGGCCTCAGGTGGGCTAAGACCAGTCTCTCCAGGACCTTCACCACATGAGATGTGAGGGCAACTGGTCAATAGTCATTCAGGTCCGATGGAGATGACTTCTTGGGGACAGGAACCAGGCAGGATGTTTTCCACAGCACTGGTACTCTCTCCAGACTCAGGCTCAGGTTGTACAGGTGTTTCAGTACCGCAGCTAGCTAGTTGGCACAGGTCCTCAGGATCCTGACGGAGATGTCATCAGGGGCTGCCGCCTTCCGCTGATGGAGTTTCTCCAGCTGTTTCTTAACCTGGTCTGTAGTCACAGTGATGTGAGGGAGGGGCCTGGTGTCCCCCGAGGAGGAGCAGGAGGGTGAGGGGGGGAGATGGGGAGAGGTGATGAACAGGAGGGGGGGGGTGTGGGGGGGTCTTGCTGTGTTGATGGGGTGGCAGACTGTGAGCTGAACCTATTAAAAAACAGATTCAGTTCATCAGCTCTCTCCTGGCTCCCAGATGTCTGCTTGACTCTTCCCTTGCACCCAGTTATTTGTTTCATTCCCACCCACACATCTTTAGCGTTGTTTTGCCTGAGTTTATTCTCCAACTTCCTCTTATAATTGTCCTTGCACCTCCTCAGCATCTCTCTCAGCTCATGCTGCCCTCCCCTCAGCTTCTCCTTGTCTCCGGACCTAAAAACTCTCTTCTTTTTGCTCAGAAGTGCTTTCGGGTCACTCGTGACCCATGGTCTGTTGTTGGAGAAGCAGTGTACAGTCTGAGCTGGCATGGTCGTGTCGTCACAGAATCTGATGTATTCTGTGATTCAGTCGGTCATATTGTCTATGTCCACCCCGTGTGGTTCATAGAGTACGCCCCAGTCTGTTGTCTCGAAGCAGTCCTGTGGTGCATCAGCAGCCTCCTGTGTCCACCTCCTCACAGTCCCGTGTATAAGCAGGCTGCCTTTGCACAAGGGGAACATACTTGGGTGTTAACATGACCATGCAGTGATCCAATTTGCCGATGGGGGGGGGGGGGGTAGAGCTGTAGCACTATATGCATCTCTGACATTGGCATACAGTAAATCCAGTGTTTTGTTTTCTCTGGTGGGACAGTCAACAAACTGGTGAAAGTTTGGTAATGTTTTTCCCAGTGAGACATGATTAAAATCACCCATGATGGCCATAAATAAATTCATAAATGAAGGCCATAAGTGCTTCTCCAGTAATGTGGCCATAGTGGAGCTGATGACGTCACAGGCCACTGCTGCGTCAGCTGACGGAGGGACGTAGACGATAATTACTAAGGCCTTGGGAGTTGAAGACTTCCTGGACAGGGGCCTCAGCCAGACGTTCCCAGCACACCCTCACTATACGTTTGGGTCTACCAGGTCTGAATGGCATCCTCCCCTGTTATCGGATCCAACTCACCACCAGGTGGTGATCAGTTGACAGCTCTGCACCTCTCTTTACCCGAGTGTCCAAGACATACGGTCGCAGGTCTGATGACACGATAACAAAATCGATCATCGACCTGTGACCTAGGGTGTCCTGCTGCCAGGTGCACTTATAAGATAAGATAAGATAAGATAAGCCTTTTTATCCCACAATGGGGAAATTCCAGGATTGCAACAGCATAGGGACAGCAACACTCAGAGCAACAATCAGAAGGCAAGAAAAAAACAACATCTAGTAAACATATGTCCATATTACTATAAATGTATATATATAGACACACAGTGCAGAGCATTATGGCTGGTGAATGTGCAGCAGAAAGTCTAAGCTCTCTCTCCGCGGATGCAGCGGGCCAGCTGGAAGTCTTTGGGCATGATGGTGACCCCCTTAGCGAAGAAGAGACCCACCAGGTTGGCCTCGCAGGTCTCCTGCAGAGCCATGACGGCGAAGCTCAGGAAACGCAGGACGGTCTTGAAGTCCTGAGCGATCTCCCTCACCAGGCGCTGGACGGGCAGCTTATGGACACCCTTATGCTTGAACATGGTGTTTGTCATGGACAAACTGTGGTTAGCACAGAAGTCCAATAACTGAACACCACTCGGGTTCAGATCGGGCAGGCCGTTCCTCCCAATCACCCCCCTCCAGGTTTCATTGTCACTGTCCACGTGCACATTGAAGTCCCCCAGTAGGACAATGGAGTCTCCAAGAGGAGCACTCTCCAGCACCCCAGTCAGACTCCAAAAAGGGTGGGTACTCTGAAACATCATTTGGTGCATAGGCACAAATGATGGTCAGGACCCGTTTCCCAACCCAAAGGCGCAGGGAAACAACCCTTTCGTCCACTGGGGAAAACTCCAATATAGAGGCAGCAAAGTGGGGGGATACAAGAATACCCACCCCTGCTCATCACCTCTCGCCCGGGGCAACTCCAGAGTAGGCAAAGCTCCAGCCCTCTCCAGGAGACTGGTCCTGGAACCAGAGCTGTGTGTTGAGGTGAGGCCGACTATATCTAGACCATATCTCTCAATCTCATGCACCAGCTCAGGCTCCTTCCCCACCAGAGAGGTGATATTCCACGTCCCAAAAGCCAGTTTAGGAAGCTTGGGATCAGACTGCCAAGGTCTCTGCCTTTGACCACCACCTGATCCACATAGCACCGGACCCCCATGGTCCCTCCTGCAGGTGGTGAGCCCACTGGAGGGCAGACCCATGTAACTCCTTCGGGCTGAGCCCAGCCAGGTCCCATGGGCGGAAACCCGGCCTCCAGACGCTAGCCATCGAGCCCCTCCCCCAGGCATGGCTCCAGGGTGGGACCCAGTAACCCCATACTGGGCGGTATGAATAAAACAAATCAACTAACATTATTCGAGTTTATAGAAAGGAGAGGAGGAAGAAGGAAGAAGGAGTATTAATTCAATTCAATTCAATTCAACTTTATTTATATAGCGCCATTTCACAACAACAGTCATCTCATAGCACTATCAACTGTAGGGGGGACCCCCACAGTTGCAGAAAGACCCCAGCAATCAGGCGATCCCCTGTGAGCAAGCACTTGGCGACGGTGGAGAGGAAAAACTCCCTTTTAACAGGAAGAAACCTCCAGCAGAACCAGGCTCAGGGAGGGGCAGTCATCTGCTGCGACTGGCTGGGGGGTGAGGGGATAGAGAAGAAGAAAAGAACAGACATGTAGAGAGCAAACAGCCCGATGGGGACTTAATCTATGGGAGAGAACAAACAAATGTTAATGACCAGCAAAAAAAAAATATTTCATAGAGAGTGAGGAAAGGAGTGAGGCCCAGTGCATTACTGGAGGTCCCCCGGCTGACTAAACCTATTAGCAGCATAACTAAGGGAGGGTTCAGAAACACATGATCCCTCCCTAATTGTAGGCTATATCAAAAAGGTAGGTTTTAGCCCTATTCTTAAAAACAGAGATCGAGTCTGACTCCCGAATCCAGATTGGCAGCTGGTTCCACAGGAGAGGAGCTTGATAACTGAAGGCTCTGCCTCCCATTGTACTTTTGGAGATTCTAGGTATTACAAGTAATCCTGCATTTTGGGAGCGTAGTGCTCTGTTAGGATGATACGGTAGTATCAGATCTTTTAAATAAAAAGGAGCCTGATTGTTTAGAGCTTTGTAAGTAAGAAGAAGGATTTTAAACTTAATTCTAAACTCTATGGGAAGCCAATGAAGGGAGGCCAGAACCGGAGAGATATGATCTCTCTTTCTAGTACCTGTTAAAACTCTTGCTGCAGCATTTTGGATCAGCTGAAGACTTTTTAAAGATGTTTTAGGACAGCCTGATAATAAAGAATTACAATAATCTAATCTCGAGCTAACAAAAGCGTGGATCAGCTTCTCAGCATCACTCTGAGACAAGATGCTCCTAATCTTGGCAATATTACGCAAATGATAGATGATGTATTATAAAATTCTGAATAACAACAAGCATAATGTTAAAGGACTATGGAATGTACGTATTAAACAGTGTTATCTATCTATAAATGCAAAGAATCTCCGTCTGTTTGTGTGTGTATTCCTCGCATATTTCTCAAACCGTTCGTTAGATTGACCTCAGATTTTATAAGTGCTGTGCTGAGATTATGAGGGTGTGCATCCCCGAATTTCAGCCTCCCCGGAAATATGTGGAAGTTTAGGAGCGGAAATCTTTAATGAACGTCCATAGGGGCACTATGGAGTTAGGTCAGGGAGTTACTATGTCAGTCATAGATGTCATAGAGATATCAAAACACTCTCTATGGCATCACAGACACACTATGTTCTTCTTCTTTTCCTTTTAGATTTGATTGGCAGTTGGCAACCAGCTTACAGGTGCATTACCACCACTGACTTGATTATCATCACTCTATATCTTTGTACAGTATAAGGAGTTCTTATAAGGAGTTCTGAACAACTCCTTATGTGTGAAAAAATTACTCGTCTTTGGACTGTGTCCGGGCAGCGCAGTGGCGAAGTGGTTAGCACTGAGGCAGCACAGCAACTCACCCTTGGCCAGGGGATCCTGGGTTCGATCCCAGCCCCCGACCAACAGTGATCTGTGTGGAGTTTGCATGTTCTCCCCGTGTCTGCGTGGGTTTACTCCGGGATTTCTCTAGTTTCCTCCCACATGCCAAAAACATGTAAGTTAGGTTAATTGGCATCAAACTGGGGATTCTAAATTGTCCTTAGGTATGACTGTGAGAGTGAATGGTTGTCTGTCTCTCTGTGTTGGCCCTGCGATGGACTGGCGATCTGTCTAGGGCGTACCCTGCCTCTCGCCCAAAGATGCTGGGATAGGCTCCAGCCCCCCTGCAACCCGAAATGGATTAAGCGGAAGATGAATGGATGGATTGGATGGATGGATTGGACTGTGTCCTGGACCGCTCAGGAGCTGGTGCTGACAGACACTGTCCACTCGGTGGCTTGACAGACTATGTTCTGCTATGAGGTCATAGAATTTCAGGTCACATGACCATAAAAGGAGGTGTTCAGGAGTTCTTATAAGGAGTTCTAACAGCTCCTTGCTTTCTACGGGCATGCACTAGTTAAGAATAATTCTGGATATCGCAGTTACCCTCAGTATTTTATTGAAAACAGTATCATAAAAGATGATGCTGTAGAGGTGGTCAACATTTTAATAAAATTCTTTCTAAGTGTTGGGCCAACTTTGGCAGATATGATTCCAGAGCCACTACCATCTGAAAACTGGAAAGATAACCTGATAGAAATGAATCCTCATTCAAAGTTTCGTTTTGCTGTGGAAGAAAATGAAATGTTAGCTATTGAGGCGGCATGAAAAATAAAGGCAGCGATGTGAGGGTTTTAAGTAGGTTTATTATCATACCGTCTTCACGAGGCTCTCCAGCAAAGAGACACAGGATGTGTGTGTCAGCAGCAGTTGAAGGAAGGAGAGAGTGAGCATGGATTTCAGTGAGCTTATATACCCAGTCATAGACAATACATGAAAGGCATGGTATCATCAAAGAGACTGCAGACAGGCATGAGACATTTGCATTTGAGAGACACAGTAAGGACAGGATGCATGAACACAATGCATGAATGGCACATTAACATCACAGTAGTGAAACAATGCATGAATGGCGCATTAACATCACAGTAGTGAGACAGTGTATGAATGGCACATTACATCACAGTAGTGCAGCGGAAAAACCCAGAAGTAGCGGGCTGTCTGTAGACATTAATACACACATTGCCGTGCCTGTCCCTAGTCTGTTGTGGGGGTTATCCCAAACCGCCACACGCTCCCCCCCCCAGAGGGCTCGGCAGGCGGCCGAGGCCTCGATAATCCGGTTTTGGCAGCAAGCAGGGAAAGCTCTGTGCAGGTGGAGGTGGAGGGGGGTGGGGGGTAGTAAGTGCCGGCCCTGGACGGTGAAATCGTCTGAGCCACGCAAAAATGCTTGTTGGTCCGTGCTGTCGAGGGGCTGTCCCGTTGAACGTGCGGAAATCCACAAGAAGAAAAATTAGTCACTGGCTCCTCTCGCGATTAAGTCCTGCAAGGATTAATAGCGGCCGTGAAGAAAAAAACAGGAGCGACGAGGCTGCGTGGTGGCTGTAAGAAGAAAAAAAAAAAAAACAAGAGCAAGGGGACTTGGCGTGTTGACTTTAGGTGCGGGCACAACCTTAAAGCCTTCGGGGACCGCAGACTGCTGAATTCCCATTGTGCGCCATGGCTAAGACCATAAAATCCAGTGAGCAAGCTGCGTGCGTGCCTCAGGTGTACGAGCAAGCCTGAAGGGCCAGTGTGCAGCGGCGAAGAAGGAAGGCGGTCAGTGGAGCCGTATGTGTCCCGTGCGTGGTGCGCCATCCTCGTAACTCCCCGGTGCATGTGCCGGAGCTCCGTGCGTGGGTGGGCCTGCTGGAGAGGAAGAGCCAGGGGTCAGGGAGCTGAAACATCCCTGTGAAGTTGTAGTAGATGGGTCATGGTGCGTATCAGGTCCACGCATTCTCCGTCGGCCATGGAGGTCGCCGTCGTGGAGAATCAGAATTCAGAATCAAATCAGGTTTATTGCCATTGTTCATGTAGTACACAAACTAGGAATTGTCTCGGTACCTATGCTGCAACATTAAACATGATAAGATAAGAGAAATAAACTATACATGTAATAAAGTGTAGGATAAGATTAAGTGATACTGGTCAACAGTTAAAATATATGTATATTAGCCAGCAGCAGATACTGTGGAGAACTATATAGTGCAGTCGGTAATGCAGGAAGAAAACAGTGATGATTGACATGAGTCTGGTTGAGCTGCTGTACATGGTGCACGAGAGTCAATAAGTCACTTAGTGTTCAGCAGTCTAATGGCAGAGGGGAAGAAGCTGTTCATGTGACAAAGAAAGGACGAGGTGCGTGCGCTCTCGTAAGGAGACACAGAATCATGTGTCAGAAGCTGTGAGAGCGGCCGGTCCAAGCGTGGATGTGCCGATCTAGGCGTGCAGATCTCACCATGAAATGTTCCTCAGCTTTCCCGGTCGTGGGTGGTCTCCGGAGAGTTTCGCCTGGAAACTCTGCATCGAAGGGCGAGCCCTGAGAGGCTCTCCAGCAAAGAGACACAGGATGTGTGTGTCAGCAGCAGTTGAAGGAAGGAGAGCGTGAGCATGGATTTCAGTGAGCTTATATACCCAGTCATAGACAATACATGAAAGGCATGGTATCATCAAAGAGACTGCAGACAGGCATGAGACATTTGCATTTGAGAGACACAGTAAGGACAGGATGCATGAACACAATGCATGAATGGCACATTAACATCACAGTAGTGAAACAATGCATGAATGGCACATTAACATCACAGTAGTGAGACAGTGTATGAATGGCACATTACATCACAATAGTGCAGCGGAAAAACCCAGAAGTAGCGGGCTGTCTGTAGACATTAATACACACATTGCTGTGCCTGTCCCTAGTCTGTTGTGGGGGTTATCCCAAACCGCCACAGCTATTGTAAATAAATGTAGATATAAAACATCCACTGAGTGTAATGGGGTTGACATCACGATTGTGAAAAAGGTTACAGAGGGGCTCTTAAAGCCACTTACATACATCTGCAACTTATCATTTCAAATTGGTCAATTTCCAAATCCGATGAAAATAGCAAAAGTTGTGCCGTTGTATAAAACTGGGGATAAACAACTTCATAAATTACAGACCTGTATCTTTGCTTCCCCAATTCTCAAAAATTCTTGAAAAACTGTTCAACAATCGATTAGATAAATTTTTATACAAACATAAAATGCTTTCTGATAATATGGGCTCATGTCATACAGTTCTAATTTCTGCCTTTTGCACATGGATTGCAGCGTAGCAATCCTGTCAAAATTCTCCAGCCAAACACCAGCATGGTTTTACCATCCTTCCCTGGGGGTGTTTGTTTTACTTAGGCGTCTCCCCACAGACACTTTTGCTACGTTCCGAGACCACAGTGCACTTCAACTGTATTCCCTACTCCATTCTCTAGGGAGTATCAGTTAACCTGCCCTTCACAAATATTCTCCATTTGAAACACCCCTGTAACTGCCAGGTCCATTTGCCGTGCGTTACCATGGTAACCCATGGATATGTACTGATACTACGGTGGATAATTTATATTTCTTCAATAAAATATTAATACAATTATTTTTATTACTATCAGTTGATATAAACAACAAACATCAATTTAGCTTGTTAATAACATTAGCAAACAATAGTTTGTTTACTCATATTTGAGGTGCTCATGACCCATGAATCCAAGGTAAAAGGGCAGAAATTCAAGAGGAAAAGTTTCGAGAGCAATCAGATGAAGTTTGAGAGCAAGGAGGAGCGGGTCACATGTGTTAGAAGCCATTCGAGCACAAGAGTGAGAGCAAAATGAGGGGTGAGTTTTGTGCCGTCAATCTGAACTGATGCGTCCTAATTAAGAAGTGCTCTTGGACTTTTGGCAGGATTATCATTCGATACTTCATCGGTGCGTATCAAACCCTTGGTACCAAGTTTCAAAACAATCAGAAGAAAACTGCAGGAGTTGATTTCCACAAAGTGCGACAGATAACTCTATACCATAATCCAGGGTAAATGGAGTTCACTTACATCGTGCTTTTTCTCATCTCTGGATGACCAAAGCACTTTACGGATCCTGGCCTATCCACCCATTCACGCACTGATGGCGGCAGAGCTGCCATACACACACACAGGTTGCTAGCCTGGCCACCAGGAGCATCTGGGGGTTCAGTGTCTTACTCAAGGACACTTTGACATGCAGACTGCATACAGAGCGGGAATCGAACCCATGACTCTCCGATCAGTAGTCGCCCCTATGGGCAACTGTGGCACAGCGTGGTGTATATGGATGTCCCAATCATGTGCCATGGAGGAGACCAAGACCCTGCAGGCTTTATCCTCCAACCAGTCTTCAAAGGCAGACTCCACTGAATTCTTCACACAAAATTGCTGATAAGTGAAAACCTGCAGGGTCTTGGCCCTCCATGGTACAATGATTGGACACCCCTGCCATAATCCCACTTTGGTCTTCGGCTGGTGGGGGGATAAAACTACTTGACTAATTTGGTGTGCAGGCAGATGGAGAGGTGGACGGCTGGAGCCTTTGGCAGAGGTATGCACTCTGAGTGCCCTCTAGTTAAAATATTTTAATCAGTAGATGTTGTGCAAGAAACTTATTTCTTCATTTCTCAGGGGTTGCTGAGGCTACCGTTAGCTAGCATTGATGATAAACTTGAAAATGCGAAGATACGTATACTTTATTTAAACTGACAGTTAAAAGCTTTTTATTTGCGGTGAATTGCTTTTTTGTACAAATTGTAGCTGTGGTGGCAGGGCCATTAAAGTATAACTTGGCAGTTAATCATGAATTGTGATTGGCCCTACTGATGTTAAACTTGGGGGGGGGGGGGAATCTTTGGCTCAATCAGATTGAGGGTCTCAAAATGTTAATGAGCAAGCAGAAAAATGTACTTGAGAATGAGGAACACGGCAATTATAATGAACTGTAACAGGAATGATTCGGGATGTCAAGAGGACCAAGAGACAAATGTAATGCCCTCTAAAAAACGATAATTTAAATTTCAACCTAATGGTGTGTGACGGGTGCAGTTGTTTATTCAGTTCAATACCAAACAGACAAAGCACATGTCAAAACACTTGGAAAATGGTTTAATGATGTTTACACAAAAGAACAATACATTTACAGTAAAAGATTATCTTTATATGTGTATAAAAACAAAAATACAGCAGACAAATGCATCAAAATCTACTATGTATCCTGATTCACATACTTAAACCTCCTACACGATCGTTCAGGTTTCTATGCACCATGACAGGAGGGCCTGGTTTTTTTTTTTTGATTGTTTTTTTTTGTTTTTTTTTTTTCCATTTGTAGTCAGATCAGAGCAGTGTCCCTCAGTGTTGTATTCCATGACGGAAAACCAAAACTCTACATTCGAGGTCCTGGAAAAGGTCCATTAATATCAGACTGCAGAATAAGAAAAAAGGGGAACTGAAACAAGGGACACATTCTTTTAGATGCGCCCAAGCTTCCAATGTGAAATGTTTCTTAGAATGAATGTCTTTCTTGAGAGTAAACAGACATAATATGTACAAAGTTGGCATCTCCATTTTCTTCATGCCCCCTCACTCGTGAAAACCAATGGTCACTTGGGCTGTGAACTTATAATCACACACGTAACACAACCAAAAACATACAAAAATACTATATCTTAACCTACAAGAGTAAGACGGTTCTGCAATTAGTTCCATGCTCTGACAGAAAAGAGATAAACAAATGAGAAACACACTTTTCACGCAGTTTTTCCTCAAATATACCAAAATATACATTTAAGCTTTGGAATTACTGAGGCTAGGACTAAAGCCAGTGCTGGGTTTTGTCTCTTAATACACATGCTGCAGGGTTAGAACAGAGAGAGAGAGAGAGAGAAACGGAGACACACACACACAGGACAGAGAGATATCTTTGGTATCTGCATTTGTCAAAAGTTAAATATTTGGATTTTTGCTTTGGGATAGCGCTTGTGAGGTCCCAAACCTCACTTGGAGTAAAGCATTTTCAAACAAAGTGTCACCGAAGCCCATCAGCCAGAGGTCTGAGCCAGAGGGACACAGTCCAGGCAAAGTGAAGGACCATGATGCATAGTGTCGCAGCTGATCAGAGTCTGTAGTGAAGAGACGATGGCAGAGGAGGAGTGAGGGCAGGGTTCAGGAACAGCAGTGAGTTTTGACGACGGCGAGATGCGCACACCTGGGAACGACAGACGGACTATACAGTGTCGAGATGAGGGAGGGACAGCATTTTCACCACGGTTCTTGAGAGAACTTTGGACGGGGACAATCCGAGCAACGGCGGACAGACTGACAAGAGTCCTGAGCAGGTACAGTGTGCACAGGATTAACCCTCAGTGTGTATTAACAAACACCACCCAGCGGCCACCACATTGGTTCGTGTCCGTCGGAGAAGCCCGCTCAGCCCCTCCTCCAATCCCCGCCCACAGGCACTGAAATCACTGCA
Source organism: Pholidichthys leucotaenia (assembly GCA_020510985.1). Classification (NCBI taxonomy): domain Eukaryota; kingdom Metazoa; phylum Chordata; class Actinopteri; order Cichliformes; family Pholidichthyidae; genus Pholidichthys; species Pholidichthys leucotaenia. Next base: position 79,154,257 of record CM035843.1, on the reverse strand, counting down.
CAGACAGAGGACGCCAGAGACTGTTTCTCCCCTCCAGCAGACGCACATTCATGCAGTAAAAAGAAAGAGAAAAAAACTTGAGTCAAAGTGTGCAGCTGGGATCTGATGCGAAGCAGTGAGGCGGGGATGGGCGAGGGATGCCGTCGTTTATATACAATCAAGGTAGTATAATCTTTGGTTAATTGTTACCACAGGGAAAGGAAAAAAAAAAAACACAAGCGGGCTGTGACAACGCGCCATTGAGTGGGAAGACACGCACATGCCTGTACCTGTTCAGGTTCTTTAAAATAAACACGATTGTCAAAATATTTCAAATAAAGAAATGGTCTGGTGCTATGAAAGAAAATGTCCAATTCATAAACAAACAAAAAAAAATCCTCAAATCACAACATACGGTTTCTGTTCATCACTGAACTACGACTGCAGGTCAAACACAAAACTGAAAAACAGCAGACAGCCCTTTTCACACAGACACCACGGCGCCATTAGCAGAGCTCATCTCTATGACAACCTCGTCTCCAATAGACAACAAGCTAACATAATGCTACGCCAGTGTGTGTGGTGGTTGTCCCCCACAGCATGTCAGAGCTGCAGAATCACTGTTTTTACCAAATGGATGATGCAGTACTCCTGTCTGGAACAAGCTGTGTAAAAGGGGCTACTGATAAAAAAAATAGCATGTGATCTGTCTCCCTCTTGTGGCGCCTTTTCCCACAACTCAACTAACCACAGGTATTAACAGGCTTCTCCTCCGACAACAAAAGGTGTTTTTTTTTTTTTTTTAATCATTTTCTGTTTTTTCTTAAGCAGATTAAAGCAGGTTTCACTCAGTCTTGAGTTAAAAATGAGGTATACAACAGATCCTTTTGCCTTTCTGGTGCTCCACCTGTCTGACAGCACAAACCAAAAAAAACAGTGTGGTGGCTCAACACGCTGGAACCCAAGTCATGGTCACGCCACACATCTTAAAATCTCAGGATTACCCACCGATGCAGAGGCTTTTAAGCAAAGCCATTGCCAAGAAGACATTTTACAATAACTGAAAAACAAACCGAAAACTGAACCGGCATTGGCTTACTTAACGCTTACATGTACTCCATCAGTTGAGATCATCCACCGAAAAGCAAATAAATGTTCTCCTGTTCCTCCTTCATTAAAGAACAAAAATACTCAGACAACTGCTAGAAGATGAGGAAATTCACCTCAATGGTTTGTAGACCATTACAGTGACTGGTTCTCTCTTTATAAAGCCCCCCACCCCCATACCTGCTGGAATTATTAGTAAAGCTTTTCTGACAGGTATACATCTCCAACCTGTTCAATTCACAACTCGGGGGGGGGGGGGACAAACAAACAAAAAAACCCATAGGTAGCAATGACGTCATCCCACACTCTAAAATGCCCAAAGTACACTGTAGTATTTCAGTAAAAACACCAGCTAAGCTCAGCACTCAAGCTCTCGCACACAGACACAGAACAATGCTACAATGCTTATGTCTTCTACATAACAATAAGGCATAAACGATAATGTTATTCTTCTTTGTCAAACTAACAAAGCCAGTGATCTTGCCCTCTCACACTATAAAAACAAAGGCATAAAGTAATATATTTTTTAAAAACTAACAAAAAACTGATGATTGTTAAAGACAGCACAGCAAATCAAATCCACAATGACTCAAAAGAAAAATATATATATATATATCTGTTAAAAGATCAAATGCTTTGAAGTCTCCCATCAACCACACACCTGTCTGCCCGGAGCATCTAAATATGCTCCTGTTGGGAAAACCCAATCAACCTCTGGCGAGAACTGATCTCAGGTTTCATCTTAATTTTTGGTCTTGACAGTAAAAAAAAAAAAAGGGGGGGGGGTTAAGAAATAGGGGAGTTTTTGTTTTTTGGGTAAGCATAATGAACACTACATTCAATCATAACATACTGGTTCAAATATAAAATATGAATATCTTACAAGTGTCTATATATATTTTATATGTATAGAATTAAGAAAAGTTCATTTCTCTAATTCTTAAGTCTTTGCTCAGATAAATATTTCAGTAACATCCTATGATGCCAGTGGTGACTGGTTCATCGCGCCTGCAAACCTCTGACTCACGAGCAACTAAAAAAAACAGCACTGAACAGGACCGAGATCTTCAGGGAATTAAAAACAGCGACACGAGCAGCCAGACACCCACGACGCTGCAAAGTGAAAGGCTTTTACTTTGGCAGGAAGGACCTCAACATATTATTCAAACCTGGAAATACCCCATATATAGTAGTACTAGAAAACACCAGTAGTAAGCAAGTCGTCCTTGGTGAAGTATGGTTTGCACGTAGGGTTCACCAGTATAAACTCTGAATGACAAGCCAGACAGTACTTATACATTCTACAATGTTAGATACATAGAGATGTATGCAGGTGAACCTACTGTTTAAGTGCTGCTGAGGTATATTCAGTCAAATTAACACATTAAGTACGCAAGAAGAGAACACGGACACGCCACTGCTCACAGTCCAAACGAGCCAATAATCACTGCTGTAATGCATTCTGTCATTCTGAAGCAGAACAATGCTACTTTTGTGTAGGGGTTTAACAGAAGGCAGCACTGAACGCTACTTATCCAACTGCCGTGTCGAGCGAGACAGTTTGGCAAGTTTTGAGCCAGTCCACAGACCGATTTTGGGGTGCAGCATATAGTTTACTAGCGTGCTGGTTCAAAAATGGTGACGCTGGGAGGGGGTGAAGAATCTATGGATTTACATAAGTGAGACCTCCAGATGCGAGGGTCAAGAACTACAGAACCCTGATTCTCACAGGATGTAGTAATAAAGCTATAAGAAAGCATGCAGGCCTCTTGACAGCTCAACTCCTACAGGAGCTCTAGCAGCAAGTTGTTAAAGCTAAAGTTTCCGTGATCCTTGTATCTAGCAGCACCGAATCAAGAGAACAAATAATCACGTGCTGACCAAGATGGGAGGTGATCTGTGGAGAGATTTTGGGAACAGCAACTGGCGTGCTCAGACGGGCACAGCAACTACTTAGGAAACCACTTTGGCTCAAGCTGTTGTTTTATGGCTGAATATTAGCACAAGTCAAAAACAGACCCTATCCGGTATGCTTCCGAAAAGCTGCTACCTCAACAGATTAGAAAGGGAAACCATCAAATGGCTCCTAGAAACACCATAGACTGTAAATAAAGATGGACGACATGATGGAGCGCTCCAAAAATGTAAGCTGCACATCTTCATAGACCTCTAACGGCCAGCTGCAGCAAGACAATAAGACCCTCCCTCTGATCACTGTGTGTAGCATTTTGCCAAACTGGGGGGGGGGAAAAAAAAAAAAAATGCTCCTCAAATTTGCCAAAAGACCATTTCTGTCCTCGTAGGTAGTTCTTACCGTGCTGATGCATGTTTAGGTGTTTGTTTTTTGGATGATACTGTGCAGACTGTGGCTGGAAATGAAGTCAAAAGCGCAGGATGGCAGCACCTTAAAGCCTAATTTATAGTCATGCAACATGCTGCCGTGTTACTCCTGTTAATCACGCCCATCTTGGGCAGCACGGTAGCACAGTGGTTAGCACTGTTGTCTAACAGCTAGAAGGTTCCAGGTTTGAATCCCCAGGCTGACAGGGGTAAGAACCTTTCTGTTCTCCCTGTGCTCTGTGGGTTTACTCCGGGAGCTCCGCTTTCCTCCCACAATCCAAAGTCCTGCATGTTAGGTTAATTGGTCGTTCTAAATTGTCCCTTGGTATCTGTCTCCTACAGGCCCTTGGAATAGCGGGTTAGTACTAGTGAAGCACTTCGAGTGGTCTTTGAGACGGGAAAAAGCACTATACAAGTACAGGACCTTATCCCTTGTCTTCACTTTTGTAACCTGGCATGCGCAGTGCAACTGGTCCATTCAACAAAATGGGGAGAAACTTTTCCCCCACTTTCCTAACATCTAAGCATTTGTGTGTGAATAGATTCATTATTATACAATAGCTTTGTTTACACATTTATTTTTGCACAGATTATTTTAATACAGTGAAAAATGTTTTTTTTTAAATAATTGGGCATTTTCTAGAGCAAAACTGAAAATTTCTGTACACTGAAATAATAAATCATGAAAATGTATTTGTTTTCAATTTGGTCACTCAATAACAGATAACATCATTGTCGCTTACTGGAGAAAACTGCAGCGAGTCCAGAACAACCCGGGTGAGAATATAAATGGCTATGCCACTTCTTGACGCAATTTTGACATCACGGATCAAATGTGCAACGACCAGTATGGCGACTACCACTGAGCCTTAAATCCAGGATGTTGAGGTTTACTTTTCTCCAACTGAATAATGTAGCAGCACGTCGTCCATGTTGATATGCAGTCTATGAGGAAAAACAAGCTGGGAAACGGGGTCAAGACCCTGGTGGTGGTGGGGGTGGGGGGAATATACCTTGTTTTGTTTTTTTTACCTCATCAATCCCCTTCAGTTTGGTCAGTTGTGTCACGAATCAAAATTGAGCTATGAGACACTTCGTCAAATTTAAAAAAAAAAAAATGTACTCTTTGGAAAATGATCATCAAAATATTGCATTTCTATATTCTGTTGACTATGAAGAGAGTTTCTGTACTCATAAATATATAGACTACACTAAAGCTACACCAACTACACAGCAATTATTTCAACAAATATTTTTGGTATATCTTAAAGTACGTAATCCAGTCAAACGACTGCAGACAAAAATCGAAAGACAGAATTTCATTCCTCCCAAAACAGGCAGACTGCAGCTCATCAATCCAGTTTTTGGTACAGATACTGTGCACAAGTAGATACGACGGTACTTCTAAAAAGAAACAAAAAACATAAACCGCCTCTAGGCTTAGGCCACCACAACTCTCGCATGATGACGGCCTCCAACGACTAGACCTCCCCCCCCAAAAAAAATCAGACTGCAGAGCTTTGTGGATCATGCAGCAGCAGAACTTTGGAGCGTCTGCATGAGCCGTCCACAACACATGCAAACGTCTACTTTCTACCTCCATAGTATCATGTACAGTGTTCCAACCTTTCACCAACCAAACACTTCGAAATGGAAGGCAGGACTGCATATGTCTGCAGCTCATTTTAAAGCTTTCAATGAAATGTTTCTTTTTCTGTCAGTGTCTAAAATCCACACCAAGACTGTCATTTCACAAAGGCTCGGCGGCTACGTTGTCACCACCTATGTAAAACTCAGTGTTTCCAGAAGAGACTCGGAGAGCCACACCAGGCCCCCCCGACCCTTAAAGCAATGATAACCTTTATATCGGCCACTTATTACTTATTTTTAAAGCCTTATAACCACGATTAAAAAGTGATAGTTAAATCTTAACTTAATAGTAATCTAACAAAGGTGTGAAAATGTCAAAAAAATACAGTGAAGAAAAGTGTCTAAAATATATCCGATATGATTTACATCAAGGCCCATTAAAAAAAAAAAAAATCACAACAATAAGTGCCATAGAAATTGAAGAGAAGGGGAGAAACTCCCATTAGTGATGATGCACATTGTGAAATTAGTAGTAAATCAGTAAAGTCTGAATGTTAAAAAGAGAAGAAAGTCTGTTTTTGGTTAGAAGTATTTCAGAGAAAGTTCTGACCTGGAAATAGGAGGAAATATGTACAAAAAATGTGAACAGCTTGACGGTGCAGAGGATATATCCTTCTGGACACACGCCAAGGTTCACAAGGAGCGGCAGGCTAACAACAGTGTCCATCTGGCTACTGTGGAAAAACATCCAAGAATCAAAGAAAAATACAGGAGAAAAAGAAAAATAAAGTTAAGCCAACCTTATTTGAGGTTGTTCTCTTTTTGGTGGCAGCAAAAGTATTAAATAATGGTAGATACAATGAGGGAAGGTGGGGTGGTGGGTGACGCACAGAGCCTGCAATCACCCTATTCCCCACACAGTGTGAAAGGAGTAGTGCTCGACGTTAACAGGGTAGCAATTCAGGACGCAGCCCGACTGGCTTCACAGACCCTTGGAGGCGGTGGTAACGGTCGAGGCTTGCACAGGCACAACAGCCGAGGTGGCTTGATGAGTGTCAGCAGAGACCTGCAGTGCCCCCGCTGCCGTCGACACCAGGCTGACGGGGTTGCTGGTGAGCACCGACAAGTTCTGGGGGCTCAGGAAGAGTGGAGTCAGCAGGCTGGATGAGTTACTGGCAGAGGTGTTGGCGAACAGCAGGTTACCGCCCTCCAGAGAAGTGATGGGGATTGCGCTGCTCGATGCCAGTGCTGTCGAGAAATTAGAGAATTAGGTTGCATTTGCAGATGGAGTGGGAAAACTGGCCCCAGTTCATTTGGGGGGAGGGATACAAATTTATTGTTTTTGCCCATTTTGCTCTTTTAAATCATTTTCAGCCCATTTTTAAATTTCATCAATAAAATTGTTTTGTAAAAAACTCAATCAATAATAATAGCTAATTATTTTGCGTCTCAGCCATTTGAGGTGCGATTATTATAATCTTAAAATAGCCAGAAAACTTATTAATTTAGGGGAAAAAGTGCAGAATTCATACAACAGTGTACTACTCTTCATAAATCATCACACTCTGTCTTGTGTAAACATCTTAATACAGCTCCACATACACAGGGCTCTCCCACTTCTATTTCTATTCTGCTCAGTGCCAACTGTTCATATTCATGAAAACCTCATTTTTGTCAAGTGTTTCAGAATAAAGTTCCCTACCTCACCTTCAGACGTGCCAATATGCATTAAGTCAGTGTTTTCAACTAGAGTTCCCTGGAACATTCAAGTTTCTGTGGGAAATGTTCTAATTTCACATCTTAATTGGCCCAAAAATTGCAAATAATTTGCCACTGTTGTGCATTTGTGCCAACAGAACCCATGGGAAACGGAAAATTATTTGCACTGGCTGCTAAAAATAGGTATCTGTGTGTTTGCATATACAGCATCCCCTTAAATTCAAATAATCTGTAGTTAACAGAAATATACAAAACAAACCTTCTCAAGCATTTATGCAGTAGATTTTAAGTTACTTTTCTGATAACAACATTCTTCAGTGACGTTATCAAAATCAGCAGAATTGGTTCTTCTGTTCATACATGTACTTCTTTCAGCAGGATGTACTTCTTTCAAACCTGTCTGTCTGGTGTGAATTCATTTGCTTAGTATGCAAATGCACTGTGACCATGTTTCATGTTCACTTTCAATAAGAATTACCCTGACACAGGGCAGGGCAACAGGGGTTTAAAAAAAAAAAAAAAAAAAGCTTGATGTAATGAAAGACCCATATCAGAATTCTTACTGAACAATGTAATGCATGTCCGTATGCTGTCCAAAAGCGCGAGTTAAAGCTTCTGTTTAAATTTGAAGTCAGTCCTGTCAGAAATGTATAAACAATATTGGTGACAATAGAAAATGCCAAACTGACAAACGGGTGAAAAACATTAGACCCTCCGCAGCTTCGTTGTGTGGGGTATTAAGCAGTCCCTCCAGGATTTTGCGATGTTGCAATCACACCAATTCAAGTGAAATCAGCCAATCAGCGCTACTATTGCGCAACCTTGCAACTTTGTCCAATCACCGCAACTTTCCCACAATTTTGGCCAATCCTCGTCAACGTCCGCCAATTTCACCAATCAAATTTGTCTCCAATTGCCGCTGAAACGCTCAGTCTAACTAATCAAATGCATCGTTGCACCGCGCTCACTTCCGTGTTTACAGTGAGTTTATAGTTTACAGTGAGTAACGGGAGGAAAAAAAAAAAAAAACCCTCACCCCAGCCTGGCTGTGGACACCTCACCACGTCTCCACCCTGACCACGTGTACGAAGCGCTGAGTTTGTGTTGAAAAATATCCGCCTGCCCCAAAAGTACCCCGTCACGGGAGCGCGCGTGAGGACAGTACACTACACTACAGCCAGTGTTTGAACATTTATACATCTTTAGAGGTAAAATCATTACTACATCTGGTCAATGAGCTTTAAAACTGTGAATCTCCGGTCTGGACTCTGGACGGACAAACACACCCACCCATCTTCGTCCCCCTCGCCGTCCTGCTGTAAATGAAAGATGCATGTGTGTGTGTGTGTGTGAAGACTGACATGCAGCAGACAGACAGGTAGGCATGGAAAGAGAGAGAATATTCTCTGTATTTTTTTTTTCAGAAAAACACAGACTCCAATAGCCAATACGGTGCAAAGAATAATTATTTTTTCCTCTCCGTACCGAATGGATGGGAACCGTAGAGAGTTTTCAAATGAAGGTGCTGCCAATAATTTCCAAATCTATACTCTTTAACATGCATTCAATGCAATTTAGCCGTTATAATGGATATTGTGTTAATGTTTGTATTTCTTGTTGCACAAGAGTTTTTCTGTATAGCAGAAGTTTCTGCTTAATTTACAAATCACGATAATAGGAAATTTTTGACAATCCTGTGCTTTTCTTATGTTGTTATATAGAATATCACTGCAGTAAACTGGAAAAAAGCGTCTGCTTTAAAATTTGGAATTCTTCCCACAACTTTTAGTGCAAAAAAACACTCTAAAACTTCGCAACTTTAATCGCAACTTTTTAAAAAAAAGCTCCCGCGAATTCAGGCTTTTTGGCCTGCAATAATCATAAAAACATCCCACAAAATCATAGAGGGACTGATTATGTTAATAATTAAAGGTGCACGCAGCAATAAACAGGCCCTCACATGCCCAAGTCCTCGCCAGACCTCTGCCTCACCACTCTGCACAGGTTCCATACATCCCTCCCTAACTCCCTCCCTCCCTCGCTGCATCCGGCTGTCCCTCCCTCCTTCGTCTGTCCATCCATCAATACCACCATCCGCCCATCCATCTGTACACTGCAAGATAGGGCCTTGGCAGAGGTATGAACTTGTGGATTACCTCAAAAATCTAATGTGTTCATCCATAGCCCAAAGGCCCCTTCTGGTGAAAATTTCACCAGAAAATTTTGTTCAGTTTGGACAAGGTATGCCACAGTTATGTTTTGTTTTGTTTTTTTCATCTAGGGGGCACTGCAGGTATATGTGGTGAAGTCATAAATCTGTTCCAGGTTGGACTAGTATCACATACATGAAGTTTGGCTCCACTTGGACCATGTATATATGAGTTATTGACAACTTCTTGTCCATTAGTAGTAGCGGGCACTGTAGCTATGTGTCATTGTTCATTATAGAAAGGTTCACTGTTGGCTACTTACGCACTACACAAAATGTGGTTGAATTTGGACAAAGTATGCTTGAGTTACAAGGCTTTATTTTTCTACTAGGGGCTGCTAGAAGTAGTTTTCCATATATTTACTGAGGCAGAACCAAATTATGATAAGCCTATCATCTATGAATATACAACAAAAATAATTTTATATAACCCATAGTTGTAGGGCAGGATCCCAAGGTGAGCCTGTGTAGCAAGTTTGGTAACCCTAAAGAACTTTACTCATTCTATTGTAAGAGGGCAAAGGGAATACTAATCTTGACCTTTTAACCTTTTGAACTCAAACCCATAGTATGAGGTCATGGTTTCAGGGTGAACCTGTGTACCAAGTTTGGTGACTAGGGGTGGGCAATATGGCCCAAAAATGATATCACAATATTTGTGAATTTTCACGATAACGATATGTTTGTGATGATGCATAATAGTTTTTTTTTTCTTTTAAATTTAAGCAAAAAGGGGAGATTCATATAATTTATTTATTTTTTTTTTGCACTTATTTTGTACCCGTAGGTAGATTTGTTTTGCAGTCTGGTGACAAGCCACCAGCTGCCGGTCGCTGCGTGCGCAAGCGCCCCGTATCCCTAACCTGCATGTTTTTAGCATGTGGGAGGAAACCGGAGAAATCCCGGAGTAAACCCACGCAAAACGGGGAGAACATGCAAGCTCCACACAGATCACTGTTGGCCGGGGGCAGGGATCGAACCCACGATCTCATGATCCCCGCGATCCCCCGGCCGAGGTTAAAACTGTGCTGCCACAGTGCTAACCACTGCGCCACCGTGCAGCCCATTTACCCATTTACCAATATGCCAGCATCATTTACCTTCAACATATTAAGGAAAAACAAAACAAAAATTTTTAGTTCTGTATTAAATATTAAAAGAAAATAATACTATTACATCTTAATTGCACGAGGGATGGGCATATTGATTGATACTTTGGAGTAGATACTTATTTAAATATTGCAATACCACCATGTTAATACAAAACGTGCAATTTGTTTTCACTTCTGAGAGTTTTAGGCATTAAATTTATGTGTGAAAACCAGTGAAAAACCCTCCCAGGCATATTTTAGAGATGGTCTGCCGTGTCACGTGATTATGGCAGCCTATCTCAGATGTCAGAGCCAAAGACTCACTGCGCACTGCACAGCCTCAGTCAGGCCCTCAATGACTCCCGCGCAGTGTGAGCTCAGTAGCGTCGCTGTCACAGGCAGCAGAAGAGGTCTGGATGGCTGAGACAGCAGTATGGATGGGTGTGAGCGATGTTCCTGCTGATGTTGAGGATGATGATTATGATGCTGCTAGTGATGGCAATGATGGTTTAATGTAGGTTGTTGAGCAATATGTTGATCTTTCAATTGAAGAAATTGAATACTGTATGAAAGCTCAGTCAAGTCAACTGGATTCAAGTATTTTCTACTTCTGAAATGTTACACTATTCATCCAAATTCTATGGTGATACCAAGCAACATAATTTTGCAAAAAAAACCCCAAACAAACAAACAAAATAAGCACTATTTAAGTTTGTAAAATAATAGTGTAAAAACAAAATAAATCATCCATCTTCTACCGCTATTCCGGAGGTCCGGGTTGCAGAAGCAGCAGTTCAAGCAGAGAAGCCCAGACTTCCCTCTCCCCAGCCCCCTGCTCCAGCTCTTCAGAGAATACCAAGGCATTCCCAGACCAGCTGGGAGACTAATGGCCCTTTTCCACTAGTCCCCACTCGGCCCAGTTTGTAGCCTTTTCCATTAGTATCTGGTACCAGGTACTATTTTAGTACCGACTCAAGGCCAGGGTACAGCCGCGCTGAGTCGAGCCGAAAATGTGACGTCAACAGACTGCAGGCCACTGGTTGGTCAGGGCGTAGCGTCACAAAAGTGTCTCGTCTTCTGAAGAATCGCCAAACCACCATTTGCAAAAGTTCACGGAGTAAACTCGGTCACCGAGTAAACACAATATTAATAGAGATGGCATTGTAGGTTTCGCGGAAATCTACACTGTGGTCCAACGAAGAGGAGCCGAGTTTTCTATGCTTGGTGGCAGATAGTATCCACAGCGACAGGAGCGACCCGCACCGAAACAGATGGCAGCCCAGTATAGAACCGGACTACGGACAAACTGAAGATGAAAGTGAGAGAACCATCAATGGTGAGTGATTTGTGATATTGTGAATCTTTTCGCTTATTTATCCTTTTGATGCTAAGCTCACTTTTTTTGAGCAATACAACGCCGTCCTAAGGACAATTTAGAACTTAGGCTGTGACTGTGAGAGAGAATGGTTGTCTGTCTCTTTGTGTTGGCCCTGTGATGGACTGGCGATCTGTCCAGGGTGTACCCTGCATCTCACCCAAAGATGCTGGGATAGGCTCCAGCCCCCCCGCGACCCGAAAAGGATTAAGCGGAAGAAGATGAATGAATGAATGAATGAACAATGCCGTCCTGTGCTGGCTAACGAGTGTTAGCTAGTAGCTAGCTAGCTAGTAGCCAACTCTGCTGATTTGCGCTTGCTTTGTCCGAAGTATTCGCTTGTGAGAGCAAAACGATGAAATATGTTAATCCTGGTTAAAGTCCTGGTTTGTGTACGTGTTGCACTTTGGTGCTGTGCATTAAGTTGTGTGTAATTTCTTTCTAGAATCTGTTTCCACATGCCAGGGGTTAGCCGCCCTCGGGAGTGTTGTGTTTTTACAGGTCAAGTGGACCCCAGGATCCAAAATCTCAACATATACAAGTGCATTTTCAAACCAGTGATTTATAAAGTGATTCATATAATTTTCTAAAGCGTCAGAATAGACCCACACACCTATTCTGTGGATTTAAAAAAAAAAAAAAGTGTTGGAACAGTGTTGTTGTGCTGTTCCACCATAAATCCCTGGATTGAAATTGTACTTGTACATGTACAGAGTGGATCCTGGGGTGCTCACTGGTCAGGGAAACGAAGCATTTTTGTCACATCCCCCCACTGACTTTCACAAGTGTATTTCCCTAATACAGGTACATCTCCAAAAATTAGAAGTTCAATATTTTTTGTCACTCATTTTGGAAAGTGAAACCCATATATTATATAGATCCATTACACAGACTGATATCTGTCAAGCGTTTATTTATTTTAATTTTGATGATTAAGGCTTATAGCCCCTGAAAACCCCAAATTCATTTTCGCAAAAAATTAGAATATTACATAAAATTAATTTTAAAAAATAGTTTTTAAATAGAAATGTTGGCCGTTGAAATGTTGGTTAACATGGGCTGTAGCCATAATCTTCAAAATTAAAATAAACACTTGCAATACAGTATATCACTGTCCGTGTAATGAATCTATATATGGGTTTTACTTTCTGAAATGAGTGACAAAAATATTGAGCTTTTTCATGATCTTCTAATTTTTTGAGATGTACCTGTATATGTGTTGAACTTGCTTGAACTAACTACCATCCATTTCTGTCTTTGGTCTAGGCAAGAGGAAAGGAAAAGCAGCCGCCCCACAACGGACCTTGCCACTGTGGAAAGTACTGAAATCCTTTGCTTTTATAGATAAAGTGCCAAAACCAAAGCAGCACAATTTCCACTTAATATAAAAGGGACTGAACTGAGATTTATTTGATTGTGTGAATATTAATTACAGAATAATTGAAAATGAATGGCACATCAACTGTAAAATAAACCCCTTGTTAATGTATTTATTGTTTTGTCAGATCACTTGTGTGATCCTTTGTGAGTTATGTTTATAACTGTATGTTGCACTTTGGGGAATGGGAGTTGTTCAGTCAACATTATAATTTAGTTTATATGTGTAGTTTAGTCTATCATCAATAAACTCATGCAGTATTATAATAGCAGGACAAATTACAAACATTTGAGACCCCACTGTAGTGCATCCTTTTATATTTTAGCAATACAAGTACAAAACACCGCCCACACTTGAAGCCAGGGCAAGAAGAGACACAGCGGTGACAGAGCGGTGGCTAAACTTTTATTGATAAAAATTCCATATTTTGACTGAGCAACTCCATACTCGGTGATGCACACCCTCAGTTAAAGTACTAGATTCCATTCAAGTGAATGTATTAATTCATTCTGATTGCTGAGGCCACAGTAAAAACAAATGATTTTAAATGTAACCCAGCCCTTGTAAAATCTACTTTACTGAAGTGCAGCTACATGAAAATTGTGGTTAAATACAACAACGAAGTACTTTATTGTCACATTCCACCACTGGCTTTTAGCAACAACTGTATTTCCCAAATATGTTTTAAACTTGCATTAATTAACCACCACCCTTTTCTGTCTTTTGTCTAGGCAAGAGGGAAATGATCCACCCAAACCAGACCGTGCGTCACCATTTACACAGATGCAGGCTGAAGATCTGCTGAACTGGGACCAGCTTGAGCGGCACATCCAGTTGCTTCTCAGTGAGGCAGCGTGGCCGGCATGTGTGACCCATCCTAAGTCTTTTTTTTTTACAGTTTTAATTTTGCACATTTTGAATAATCTGGAATTTGCTGCTGATTGTAATAACCAATTTAGTGATATGTGTTTGCATCATGATTTTCTATTTTGTCTGTTAAGGCACCGGTGGGAAAAGAGTCAACAGTACAAACCATTTATCGGTGACTTTGAAAATAATGGCTCATTTTTAAGAAAAAGTAACCAAAACAATTATTTTATTAACTGAAGACTGTATTGTTGGATGTGCCAGTGCAGAAGACCCTGCACACTTTAGTGACAGTACCAATATATGTAGGAATTCTGGGCCATATTAGCATATGTACTTTATCATAATGGGTTAGGGCAGGGGTGTCCAATCATGTGCCATGGAGGGCCAAGACCCTCCAGGCTTTACCTGCAAACAGTGTCTTCAACAGCAGATTCCACTAAATTTCTTCCCACTGACTGCTGACCAGTGAGATTACCTGCTGAAGAGACTGGGTAGAATAGAGAACCTGCAGGGCCTTAGCCCCCCATGACACATGATTGGAAGCCCCCGGATTAGGTTTAATGGGATTTAACATTTTAACACAAACTGCTTTATGGTTCATAATTCTGTTGACAGACTAACACCAACCCAAAAGTGATTTCTCAAACTGCTGGATTATTCTTAGCTTTTCCAGTCTTTCAGTATTTAATTTATGCCACATGGTGGTAACCTACAGATATAAAAAAGAGACATCTGCAAAAACTTCAGAGGTTTATTGTCAGTGCAATTCCCAGTGCAATACTACATGAATGCATGTCTAGTACATTGTTGACGCAGAAAATATATATTTCTACAGTACATGTATCTAGTAAATCAAGTATTTTCCATGTAACCTTGTGACTGCATTATTTTAATTGCTTTTAATCCTAGATCAAGTTTATTTTGGCCTAAAATGCATCATAATTGTAAAATACACTCACCGGCCACTTTATTAGGTACACCTGTCCAACTGCTCGTTAACACTTAATTTCTAATCAGCCAATCACATGGCAGCAACTCAGTGCATTTAGGCATGTAGACATGGTCAAGACAATCTCCTGCAGTTCAAACCGAGCATCAGTATGGGGAAGAAAGGTGATTTGAGTGACTTTGAACGTGGCATGGTTGTTGGTGCCAGAAGGGCTGGTCTGAGTATTTCAGAAACTGCTGATCTACTGGGATTTTCACGCACAACCATCTCTAGGGTTTACAGAGAATGGTCCGAAAAAGAAAAAATATCCAGTGAGCGGCAGTTCTGTGGGCGGAAATGCCTTGTTGATGCCAGAGGTCAGAGGAGAATGGCCAGACTGGTTCGAGCTGATAGAAAGGCAACAGTGACTCAAATAACCACCCGTTACAACCAAGGTAGGCAGAAGAGCATCTCTGAACGCACAGTACATCGAACTTTGAGGCAGATGGGCTACAGCAGCAGAAGACCACGCCGGGTGCCACTCCTTTCAGCTAAGAACAGGAAACTGAGGCTACAATTTGCACAAGCTCATCGAAATTGGACAATAGAAGATTGGAAAAACGTTGCCTGGTCTGATGAGTCTCGATTTCTGCTGCGACATTCGGATGGTAGGGTCAGAATTTGGCGTCAACAACATGAAAGCATGGATCCATCCTGCCTTGTATCAATGGTTCAGGCTGGTGGTGGTGGTGTAATGGTGTGGGGAATATTTTCTTGGCACTCTTTGGGCCCCTTGGTACCAATTGAGCATCGTTGCAACGCTACAGCCTACCTGAGTATTGTTGCTGACCATGTCCATCCCTTTATGACCACAATGTACCCAACTTCTGATGGCTACTTTCAGCAGGATAATGCGCCATGTCATAAAGCTGGAATCATCTCAGACTGGTTTCTTGAACATGACAATGAGTTCACTGTACTCAAATGGCCTCCACAGTCACCAGATTTCAATCCAAGAGAGCATCTTTGGGATGTGGTGGAACGGGAGATTCGCATCATGGATGTGCAGCCGACAAATCTGCGCCAACTGTGTGATGCCATCATGTCAATATGGACCAAAGTCTCTGAGGAATGCTTCCAGCACCTTGTTGAATCTATGCCACGAAGAATTGAGGCAGTTCTGAAGGCAAAAGGGGGTCCAACCCGTTACTAGCATGGTGTACCTAATAAAGTGGCCGGTGAGTGTATATCTTATTATACCTAACTCAGTACTGTTTACCTTTTGAATATATATTTTGTGGCTAATATAACTACAACCTGGCGATTAAGTTGTGTCAGCTGATCACTTTTTGCTATGACACCACTACAGACTCAGTGCTGCTGGAGCAGGTACGTCCCATGATGTCTCACCAGTCTCTCCATGATTTTCACACAGATCAATTTGTTGTACAGGAAGCTAAACATTTCTACAGACATGCTTAAGCTCTATAACCACTGATCGTTTGTGAAGCTGGGGTGACATCAGTGAGAGGCTGTCTTGAACGCCAGACCCATGGTTTGAAGCGGGAATTTTCCCACAACAGAGCCATCTGAAACACACACACACACAGCATACATATTTTAGTACCTAATAGCAATAACTTGCAGACACTACAGTGTAGTACGACGTACTTAAAGCAAACTAGCATTAGCAATCATTAGCTTACAACATTACATTAGCTTACAATCATTAGCTTACAAACTAGCATTAGCAATCACTAAATTAGCTTACCTTCATGTGTGATCTAGTTCATATCCTCATGTCTTTGGCTCTATGGCTTCCCAGACGCTCCAGTACTTTTCCAGAGTGTTTCGTCTCACTGCCTGTATCTTTCTCTGGTGGTCCTTTTTTGGCCTTTACGGTGACAAAAAGCCAGAGACCGAGGAGTCGCCTTGTACAGCCGCAATGTTATGTTTCGCTTGGGTCGTGTGTTTTACGTCACAGGAGTGTGGCGCCGTCTTGCTGTAAAAATCCCACCCACCCCAGGCGTACCCAGCTGCAATGGAAAAACAACCGAGCCGAATCGAGTAGAGCCAAGTAGTGTAGAGTAAGGCCGACTGGGTACTAGTGGAAAAGGGCCAATAGTCTTTCCAGCGAGTCCTAGGTCTGCCCTGAGGTCCCATGGGACGTGCCCAAAACACCTCAAGTGGGAGGCGTCCAGGAGGCATCCTGATCAGATGGCCAAACCACCTCAACTGGCTCCTTCTGGCTTCTGGTAGCTCTGCACGTTAACTTTCCTTTCCCCATTATATTATACTGAACACCAAGCTAGAAGGCGGAAAGTACCATTTTTATATGGTCTTTGGTATGACCTGGCAGGGATATGAACCCACAACCAGCTCCACCAACTAGGCCACCACTAGGTATGTATCAAATATTACAATAATATAAACTGTTACATCTTAACGGCACACAGAGGTCGGTTTTATGCTGAATCCCTTTACCTGCATTACTCCCGTTGCATGGACCTATCCTGGGGCTTTTGGTTCTCCTTGCACTGAATGGATGTTTTTTTTCCCCCGCTCTCTTCGGGTGGCTGAGTAAAATCAAGATGAAGCAGCCAAAATGAAAGTAAAAATCTACAGCCACTTCGAGCTGCACATTGTCCAATGTCAATACCGCTCCAGCAGTGTTGTGGACGTGTGGGAAAAAAATACAGGCAGATTATCCACACTGCTGCAGTTTTGTTTTCTTTTTTTAATATGACAGCAGTCTGAAATAGAAAGTGAAACTTAAATATTTCTACTCAACTGGAGACTGTCTGACTGCGGAGCTGCAGCTTCCCACGCCATGCTTGTTTTTCCATTTCTATGTGGTGCGACACGTGTGTCACGTGTGTTGCGTCACGCAACAGACCCCAAATATCGCAAGATTCATTTTTACACTGGTATCAAAATTTATACTGGTATTATTCTGAACGATACAATATGCCACACCCTTACCAGCATTCCTACGGAGAAAGCTAATTTCAGCTGCTTGTATCCGCAATCTCATTCTTTCAGTCATTACCCAAAGCTCATGACCACACGTGAGGGTAGGAATGCAGATTGAACAGTACATTGACAGCTTTGCCTTAGAGCTCAGCTCCCTCTTCACCACGACAGACCAGTACAATGTCCGCATCACTGCAGATGCTGCTCCGATCTGTCTGTCAATCTCTTGCTCCATTCTCCCCTCACTCGTGAATAAGACCACGAGATACTTAAACTCCTTGGGGCAGGAGCTTGTCCCCAACCCGGAGAGGACAATCCACCTCTTTTGGGCTGAGGACCATGAACTTGGACTCCCCTCATGAATCGTCACCTTATCGTGGTGGTGGTGGGCGGGGTGGGGAGGGATTGCGTGCCCTAGTGATCTCCCAGGAGCTACAGTATGTTGTCCAGGGCAATTTGCCTCTGGTAGGGTCACTCAAGATAAACTGGTGCTGGGTGAAGGGCCACACTAAGAATGATCTAACAGACTCCCATGATGAATGTAAGAGCAAGGATTCAGTGTACACCACCCGGTATGGGGATTACCAGGGCCCCACCCTAGAGCCAGGGCTGGGGAAGGGGCTCAATGGCTAGTGCCTGGTAGCCAGGTTTCTGGCCATCGGCCGGGCTCAGCCCTAAGGAGTTACGTGGGTCCGCCCTTCAGTGGGTTCACCACCTGCAGGAGGGACCATGGGGGTCCGGTGCTATGTGGAACAAGTGGCAGTTGAAGACAGAGACCTTTGCAGTCTGATCCCAAGCTTCCTAAATAAATAATAAATTTAAATAAAAAATTTAAACATTGCATTGTGAAAAAATTACGCTTATATGCTGCTTACCATAGAATTTGGATGAATGGTGACACATTTCAGAAGTAAAAAAATACTTGAATCCAGTTGACTTGACTGAGCTTTCATACAGCATACTTACCCGCCTGGATGACCAAGAATCTTCACCAAATTAAGAAACTGAATTAATTTTGCATTCATTTTAAGTCTTAATTATTTTTATTATAATTGAAAAAAAAAGCATTTTATTTTTATTTACTTTGCTCATTGTTCTATTTTATTATCATTTTATACGCAATTCTTTCAAGTATTTATGTTCAAGAGTTTTATTCATATTTCATATTCCCCTTGCAAAAAAGCTGTTAATGAAACTGCAACCATGTGATTTTCCTTTAAAGGGAAAAAAAGCATCGCTATCAGTACACCAGAAAAAGTCCCATAAATTAATGGTATCGTATCGAAAGGAAAAATGCTGGTATCACCCATCTCTAAACTGCACACAGATGCCGGGTTTTATGCTGAATCACTTTACCTGCATTAACTCTTGTTGCACGGACCTGTCCTGCATAGGGCTTTTTGGCTCTCGTTGCACTGAACGGATGTCTTGAGTTTTTTTTTTTTCTTCTTCGAGTGGTTGAATAAAACGAAGCAGCTACAATTGAACTAAAATACTACAGCCACTTTGACCGGCACACTGTCCGACATTAATACTGCTCCAGCGGCGTTGCTGACATGCGGAAAAAATGCAGGCAGATTATCCACACTGCTGCACAGTTTTTAACATGGCAGCAGTCTGAAGCAGAAAGTGAGACTTAAATATTTCCACTCAACTGGATGTAGACGGCCTAAACTTCGGAGCTGCCACTTCCCACGCCAGGTTTGTTTTGCCATCGTTTGTTTTACCAATGCATAACTTCCATCAGCAGCGTAATGGTGTGATGCCGTCACGTAGCAGACCCCAAATATTGCGATATTCAGTTTTACACTGGTATCAAAATTTATATATCGGTATTAATGTGAACGATACAATATGACACACCCCTATTGATGACCCTGACCTTTTCATCCCAAAACTATAGTCACACTTCAGGCTCTCAGGGTGAATCTGTGTACAAAGTTTGGTAACCCTAGCTTTATTCGTTCTATAGAGCATAGGGAATGCCAACCTTGACCTCGGACCCTAAACCCATAGTCACGGTTCAGGGTCACAGCATGAACCTGTGTATCAGGTTTGGTGATCCTAGTTTTACTTGTACTATAGCAATAGTGCAAATGGAATATTGGCTCTGACCTTTTGACCCAAAACCCATAGCCAGGTCAGGGTGTAAGCTGTCCATGATTCATCTTAGATACAACTATGTTATGGATTTGAAAAGCCTACACCATTTTTCAGTAGTTATTGTGTTTGCTAGATGAAGGGGAAAACTGCCCTCTGACTTTGACCTCAAGGTCTAGGATTCCTGCAAAGATTATCCGATTGGAGTCAAATGGCAATATGCGCATCATCAGTGTACATCAATCCCTGGTAGAACCTTTCAAAACATTTGGAACAAAAATGTAGGAGGAGTTGATTTCACAAGACAATTATTGTCCATGTACTGAGGTGAAATACGACATCAAGTCATGGCCTATAACTCCTGCAAACATAATCCAGTCGGAGCCAAACTGCAATATATACAGTACATCAGTGTATATCAAAACCTGGTACCAAGTTTCAAAAAAATGGGAACAAAACTGTTGGAGGAGTTTATTTCACAGAAGTGGAATGGACGGACGGACTGCCCCGCCCCATACCATAATCCCCCGCTGTGTTTTTCCTGTAATTGCTTTCGGACAGAGAAGTTTTCATATGAACATGGACAATCATCTATGATTAATTAAATTAAATTAAATCACCCTTTATTGTCATTCAACTGTACAACCAATCATGTACAGTAGAACGAGATTGTGTTTTACCTATCTACTGTGTTAATCACACACACCCCAAGTGTAGAATCAGAGGGCCACTGCCATGCAAGGCGCCGCCACAGATTTCCCTCCTCCATTCCATTATTGCTGAGCACCAAGCTGGACGGCAGGAAGTTCCACTTTTATATGGTCTTCGGTATGACCCGGCCGGGATTTGAACCCCTGCCTCCCGGGTGTGGGGCGGATGCACTACCAACTGAGCCACCACTCCGGTAAGAGTCCCATGACACAGAACGTGGACGCTGTAGCCTCCTCCTCCCCATGGTAGCTTTGTTGTAGTGTTGTGTTGACTGTGGTACTTAAGTTACATGTCACTGTTGTAGACACTTGTGTCAAACCGGTCCCTACCATAATCCCTTACTGTCTGTGTGAATGCAAAGTTCCCCTGGGGAAGGGTAGTTCCTTGAAGGAAATTTGAGGTGGGCAATTTTTAGAACTTCTCTGTCCGAAAGCAGCCATTGTCCTCCCTATACCTCAAATGCAGACTAGAGATAATCTCAAAACTCCATAAATTGCCCAGACCTACCCAGGTATTTCCATTTTTATCTTTTTTGTGAATCTATCTAGTGAGATTTGGTCACCATTTGATTTAGAAAGTCATTTGATATAAAAAAAAAAAAAGAAAGCTCATGGCCAGCAGCATACTAAGAACTGGTCAAGAAAAAAATCTAAAGTAATAACTACATAAGTGGACAGTTTGAGTTAAATACTATTAAACTTGGCACAGGTTGTTTTTACTTTTACTCGTCACTCCCTATCAAAACAAAAAAAGAACTTCTGAAATCACGATGATAAAGTTTTCTGTATTCAGCTTACAATTTTGCCATCTGAAAACAGATTATTTTTTTAAGGTCTCCAGACATGTCTTAAAAACACTATCAAGTGTCAATATGAAAAGTCTTACAACTAGAAAATATTGGCACAGTAATTCTTCAGTGTACTGTCATGACTGAGGTGCTCACCTTGAATGGTAGCCAGAGTACTGTTGTTCATGAGACCAGGGTTCAGGGCACTGCCAAGGCCACCAGTAGTGAGACTGAGGAGGGCCCCCCTGGACACAGAGACCCAAAGATGCTATATGTCATGACCTACTGTGGCTGAAAACCCCTGTGAAGTCCACATTAGTAAAAATACTAACCCTGGAGTGAATTGTGAGGATGGCATCAGTCCAGGGTTGAGCCCTGCAGCAGCAGCCATAGCGGCAAAGCTTGCAGTGGTGGGTAACTGAGCAGCACCCTGCAACGCTGCCGACAGTCCTGGAGCTGCCACCATGACTTGACCAGTCCCCAAACTAGTAGCCATAGAAGATGGAGCCTGGGTGACAACAGTTTGAGCCTGTGTCCCAAGCTTGCTCTCGGCGGTTGTCGGCTGATTAGCTGTTGGAGACGGGCTTAAAGACGGAGAGGTGGTTGCTGTAGTAACCACAGGCGCTGTTGAGATAACAGATGCAGTGTTTGTGGTTCCAACTGTCGAGCCTTGTTGAGAAAGAGAATTGTATCAAATTTGGCCTCAAATCATAATTTTTGATCAGAAACTTCCATTTACATCAACAGACCTGTGAAAGACAAACTGGACACGCTGGTGCTGGTGAGAGGCATCACTGGGTTTACAGACAGAGTGGTGGGCGTGCTAAGAGTTGGACTGCTAACAAGGCCTGCTGTGCTGGCCACCTGATCAACAGAAGAGAGATGAATGACTTTGTTCAACCACGTACGCAAAGCAACAAATGTCTTTAATCTTTTAAAACTGTAGCTACAAATTTGTCTACCTTCATGACATAAACCCTCACATGTGTAATCCACCGATACTCAAAGAATTAGTTGGTCCTTACCAAAGGGCTGCTGGGGGTAAATATGGTTTTAATAGTGGTGTTGCCTCCTCCACCGGTGCCACTGTTGGGTGGATTAATCCTCTTCTCTTTCTGTCGGCGATTGCAGAACCAGACCCGAATCACCTCCTTCTCCATGTTGAGCTGCTCAGCGATCATGGTGATCTCTTCAGAGGTAGGTTTTTGGTTCTGCTTGAAGAGGCCAAAAAAGCCAGAGATTCCCTGTCAGCACTGAGGAGACCGTCCACTGAGGGATTTTCCCTAGTGTATATTACTGTGTTGGGCATGACAACCAAAAATTTATAGTTTAATTTAATCTGTGAAATAATCAAAGACTTAAAACATGTGACATTCACCCTCCATTCAAAGTGCATTCCCTTAATTTCTCTTCAGGAATGAACAATGACCGTTCAAATTAGCTTAGAAAAGTAGCCCACTGGTCCTACTTCTAACAAATGACCCACCCAGTGCAACACAGTCAAAAACAGTTTTCAGTAGCATTTTGTAAGTGGCACAGAGTTTAGCCAACTAGCCACAAGTCATCTCTATAAACAAATTCTGCCAAAGATGATCTGTAGGCAGAGGACATTATTACTATTGGGAGCTTTGATGCGATAATTTTTACAATCAAAAGGAGATCCCAGATTTCATATAACAAGTGATTTTTTTTTTCCTACATTAGCACAAGAAAATATAATCTACCACTAGGAAAACTGTTTAAGCAGGCGAGTCCATCAGGTCAAAAGGAACTATCCATCCATCCATCTTCTTCCACTTAATCCTTTTCGGGTCGCGGTGGGGCTGGAGCCTATCCCAGCATCTTTGGGCGAGAGGCAGGGTACACCCTGGACAGATCGCCAGTCCATCGCAGGGCCAACACAGAGAGACAGACAACCATTCACTCTCACAGTCATACCTAAGGACAACTTAGAATCCCCAGTTTGATGCCAATTAACCTAACTTGCATGTTTTTGGCATGTGGGAGGAAACTGGAGAAATCCCGGAGTAAACCCACGCAGACACGGGGAGAACATGCAAATTCGACACAGATCACTGTTGGTCGGGGGCTGGGATCAAACCCAGGATCCCCCGGCCAAGGGTGAGTTGCTGTGCTGCCACAGTGCTAACCACTCTTCCACCGTACCGCCCCGTCAAAATGAACTGTTGCCTCTTAATACAGCGCAGTGAAAATATATTAACCCCCTTCCTGATTTTGTAAATTTTTGATTATTTGTCACACTAAAAAGTTTAAGATAAAACAATTTTGAATATTAGACAAAGATAACCCGAGTATATACAAAATGCTGTTTTTAAAGGATGATTTCATTTATTAAGGGGAAAAATCTATCCAAACCTTCCTGGCCCTATGTAAAAAAGTAATTGCCCCCTAAACCTAATAACTAGTTGTGTCACCCTTGATGGCAACAACTGCAATCAAGTGGTTGCAATAACTGGCAATAAGTCTTTTACACGCTGCTGTTGAGGAATTTTGGCCCACTCTTCTTTGCAGAATTGTTTTTAATTCAGCCACATTAGAGGGCTGCAGGTTGAGGTCATGAACCAATGGCCGAACATCGTCTTTCAGGATTTTCTGGTAGAGAGCAGAATTCATGGTTCCATCAATTACAGCATGACGTCCAGATCCTGAAGCAGCGAAGCAGCCCCAGAACACACTACTACCACCACCATGTTTGACTGTTGGTATGATGTTCTTTTTATGAAATGTTATGTTAGTTTTATGCCAGATGTAACAGGATGCATGTCTTCCAAAAAGTTCAACTTTTGTCTCATTAATTCCACAGAATATTTCCCCAAAAAATCATGAGGTGATCATCAAGAGATTTTGTCACAAATGTGGGATGAGCCTTTGGTTCTTTTTGGTCAGCAGTGGTTTTTGCCTTGGAACTCCCCCGGGGATGCCATTTTTGCCCAGTCTTTTTTATTGCTGAAAAGGATCAGTGTCCAAACTGAGGCAAGTGAGGCCTGCAGTTCTTTTTTTTTTTTTTTTTGTTACTTATTTGTACCCGTAGGTAGACTTGGTTTGCAGTCTGGTGACAAGCCACCGGCTGCTGGTCGCTGCGTGCGCGAGCGCCCTAAACCTACATGTCTTTGGTATGCGGGAGGAAACCGGAGAAATCCCGGAGTAAACCCGCGCAACACGGGGAGAACATGCAAACTCCACACAGCTCACTGTTGGTCGGGGGCTGGGATCGAACCCACGATCTCATGATCCCCACGGTCCCCCGGCCGAGGGTAAAACTGTGCTGCCACAGTACTAAACCACTGCGCCACCGTGCAGCCCGTGTGCACCCCAGTTCTTTAGATGTTGTGGGATTTTTACCTCCACCAAAGAGGTTAACGTAATCGGGGTGTTTTGTCTGTCTGTTCATCTGTCTGTTAGCAAGATTACACAAAAGCTACTGGATGAATTTTGGTGAAAATGTTACCAGAGGTGGCCCTTGGGCCAAGGATGAACCCACCAAATTTTGGTGTTGATCTGAGAATGCATACTGTACCTCCACCAAGGACCTTGTTTGTATTTGTACAGTAGATTACACAAAAACTACTGGATGAATTTGGATGAAATTTTCAACAGCAGTGGTCCTTGGGCTAGAGAGGAACCCATAACATTTTGATGATGATCCGAGAACGCATACCTCCACCAAGGAAGGCTCTTATCTTCTCACAGTGTGTTAAGCAAGAATCAAAACTACTGGATACACTGATGCAATTTTCACGTGGCCTACACACGAACCCATGACATTTTGGAGGTGATCCATGAGGGACAGAAGGAGCCTTAGCAGAGGTATGTGCTCTCTGAGTGCTTTTCTAGTGTTTCTTATCTGTTCATGAATTTTAGATGACAGCATGATGTGTTGCTTTTTGAGTTCTTTTAGCCTACTTCATTTCAGACAGGTTCTATTTAAGTGATTTCTTGATTCAACAGGTGTGGCAGTAATCAGGCGTGGGTGTGGCTAGTGAAATTGAACTCAGCTTTCCAAAACAAATAAAAATGTGGTTAATCAAAATTAATTAATAATGTAATGGGGGAAGTACTTTTTCACAAACGGTCAGGTAGGTTTGGTTGGTTTTTCCTCCCTTAATAAACTAAATCCTCATTTTAAAAAACTACTTTGTATTTACTTGGGTTACCTTTGTCTAATATTAAAATATGATTATCTGAAACATTTAATTGTAGCAAATATGTAAAAATAGATATCAGGAAGGGGACAAATACTTCACACCACCGCATAATGGCTAAAAACAAAAATAATAAAGCTCATGAGATCAGCTAATCTAGCTCAGCAAATGTGCAACTGCAAGCAACTGGATATTGAGCTTACTACCGTTAGAATGAACACTAATAGTACTGTTTGCAATGTTAAGGAAAATTAGATCTTCAGGATTAACGTTTCTCACCTCCAGAAAACTCTTTTCTAAGGCCACTCGGATATTGGTCTCAATACTGGTTCTTTTCTTCCGTCTGCGGTTGATCCCCTCTATGCCCATGCCCGGTGAGCCCAGAGAATTTGGGCTCGACAGTGCCTGGTCAGATGGCAGCGCCTCTGCCCGAACAGTATCGACACAAAGGAAGGCAGGGAGGTAAAGCCACAGCGTAGTATAAAGATGCACAACCTGACTCTTTTCTTTAGATCACAATGTTAAAAAAACAGCATCAATCGAATCATCATTCTGGGGAAGGATTTAGAGACGCACCTGCATCATTAAGCCACTTCTCCAGCAATGGCTTGAGTTTGCACATGTTCTTAAAGCTCAGATTCAAGGCCTCAAAACGAGAAATAGTAGTTTGGCTGAAGTCATTACCGTAGAGCTTCCCCATGGCCAGGCCAACATCCCCCTATGTAAGGTAGGGAAATGGGGGGAAAAAAAACTTTCAGTGGAGACTGTGAAAGCAATACATTGGTTCAACATATTAAAAATCAAAACCCAAGTATGCCTAATCATTAGCTCAACACAAACCTGCGTGAAGCCCAGTTTGATACGTCTCTGTTTAAAAGTCTTGGCAAACTGCTCGAGCTCCTCAAGATCACTGGGCTCCTCCAAAGTAGGAGTATCCAGTCGCTTGGGTGGTGTCTGACTGTGGGGCAGGGACTGAATAGGTGTGGCTGCTGCTGGGCGGGTTGGAGTCGCAGGCTGGTGGAAGAAAAAATGTGAGGTCAATAATGTAAAAAATAAAAGTGATCAAAAACAAGCAAATCTCTAAACGGTGCCTGCTGATGTTGTAGCTCAATTATAAGCACTACCAGTGTGACTGAAGAATCTTTTACTTCACTTTTTGATAAAAGAGGCACTTCCATCATCACCCACCTGATTTGTGAGAGTAATGCTGGGTTGAGTCGGCAGGAGGTTAGCTTGGTTTTGAGGTAGTTGAGCTAGAAGACTCTGGGCTTGCAATATGCCTTAATACAAAGGATTGAGAAAAAGTTTTAAATATGAAAATAATGAACACATTAATCCTGCTATTGAGCAAGTGTTTAACATACTCTGTTGGGCTTGTGGCTGTGGTGAGATGATGAACTGAGCAGACTGCAACTGGGTGGGCTGAACCAGAACCAACTGGGGCATGCTTAGATTCTGCTGTTGTAGCTGCTGCACAAGAACAGGAAAAAAGTATCAAAAAACATGAAACTACAACATACACCAGCACCACACCAACATATTTAAAAATCGCACTTTATATCATGCAAGATCGTCTCAAAATGGGGTAGTAACTGTCCTGAAAAATGAATGATTTGAAGATATAAAGTTTGCACCGAATGGCAACAAAATATTCTTGTGAACTGCATACCATTTGATCTACTTTTGACTATTAAGGGTAGTGTCTCACTGGGCTACAATACCTCACGATTAGTTGGAGATTGGCATTCGTGAGGGAGTTTCGAAAATCCAAAAGTTTACAGGAGTTCGCAATTTCCTCTCTGGAGTCACAGGGCCTCAGTCTAGTTTCACAAGAATTTCGAACATGTTCAAAAAATTGGTGCAACAAATTTTCCTCTCAAAATAAGAGTCGTCACGGCTGTCTCAAGCCCATCTTTAACCCCTCTCAATTTAATTTCTGACAGGGCAAAACAGCATTAAGCCTGTGTTGGTCACAACCCAGACAGGGAAATAAAAACAACTTCCAGCAGAAATTGATTCAGCAAAATCACGAAGATCCACAGACAATTGGTGAGCAGAAATTGTGCAGGTGCTCTTAAGTCTCTGCCCTGTATCCTAGCAACCACTTGACCTGTCACTCAAGGTTTGTTGTTGGGTTTTTACACATTTTGCTCTGAAACTCTCCACTAACTACACTAAACCGCAATACAGCTAAGAAACCATACACCCCTGAAAACTTTTGTGATTAAATGTTAATCATGACATACCTTCACCCTGATTCTGATCAGCTGGTTATGGCCCTTTTCCACTAGTGTCAGTTTGGCCCAGTTCGGTTCGGTACAGTACGCTTTGCAGCCTTTTCCATTAGGGACTGTAACGGTTACTGTACCGATTTTTGGGACCTGCCAGAGAGTGGTTCTAACAGTGCCGTACCGACCCGAAAATGTGACGTAAAAACACTGCAGGCCACCGATTGGTCCGGGCGTAACATCATGAGAGTAACGTTTGAGGCTGAGTTTACAGAATCTTGAGCCGCCATTTGCAAAGATTCGTCTGTGAGCCAGCCAGCAAGCAAGCGTCAGTATAAACAACAATGATACAATGGCCTCACAGAAATCAACACCACGGTCCAGCAGAGTTTTCTGTGCCTTTCGGCTGATGACAGAATCCAGAGGGAAGTAGACGGAGCCACCTGAAGTGAATTTACGGCCGCAGGAGCACCCAACTTCAGCAGTTGAAAGCCGTGATATTAGGATATAGACTCTATATTATAGAGGATGGTGAGTGATGTGATATGATGTGATATTATGCATCTTTTACGTTATTTATTCCAGCAGTGGAAAGTCACTTTGAACAGACAACATTACTTCTCTCTGTGCAGACAATGAGCTAGCTAGCTAGCCGTCAATGTTAACTCCATGCTCTCCTTGTATTCTGCGCTTGTGTTGACAATATCTGATGAAATAAGCTAGTTGTAATCCTGGTTAAAAAGGTCTTTTTTTATATGTTGCACTTTTGTGCTGTGCATGTACTTAAGTTGTGTGTATTTTCGTTGTAGAGTCCAACCAGCATCTGCTGCGACACTGGCAACGTTTGGCATGACACAGCAATGTGTTATGACTGGTAAGTTGCACATCCCGTTATTTTTTTAGTAGTGGTGGACAAAGTACTCAAATCCTTTGCTTTTTAAGGTAAAGTGCCAAAATTAAGGTAGCACAATTTCCACTTAATATGAAAGGGACTGAACTGAGATTTATTTGATTGTGTGAATATTAATTACAGAATAATTGAACATGAATGGCACATCCAATAGTAGCCACTGTAAAATAAACTGCTTGTTTATTTATTTATTTTTGTCAGATCACTTGTGTGATCCTTTGTGAGTTATATTCATAATAGTGTATCTTGCACTTTGGGGAATGGGAGTTGTTCAGTCAACATTATAATTTAGTTTGTGTGTGTAGTTTATAGTCTATCATCAATAAACTCATGCAGTAACAGGACATTACAAATATTTGAGACCCATTGTAGTGCTTCCTTTTATATTTTAGCAATACAAGTACAAAGCACGGCCCATACTTGAAGCCAGGGCGACCAAACTTTTATTGATAAAAATTACATATTTTGAATGAGCGACTCCATACTCGGGGATGCATACCCTCAGTTAAAGTACTAGATTCCATTCAACTGAAGGTATCAACTCATTCTGATTGCTGAAGCCACAGTAAAAACAAAAACATAACCCAGCCCTTGTAAAATCTACTTTACTGAAGCGCAGCTACATGAAAATTGTGGTTAAATACAACAAAGTACTTTCTTGTCACATTCCACCACTGGTTTTTAGGAACAAGTGTATTTCTCAAATGTTTTAAACTTGCTTTAATTAACCACCACCCTTTTCTCTCTTTTCGTCTAGGCAAGAGGAAAACGATCCACCCCAAACCGGACCATGCGTCACTATTTACAGAGATGCAGGCTGAAGATCTGCTGAGCTGGGACCAGCTTGAGCGGCACATCCAGTTGCTTCTCAGTGAGGCAGCGTGGCCGGCATGTGTGACCCATCCTAATTTTGTTTTGTTTTTATACAGTTTGAATTTTGCACATTCTAAATAATCTGGAATTTGCTGCTGATTGTAATAAACAATTTAGTAACTTATGTGTTTGCTTCATGATTTTCTATTTTGTCTGTTAAAGACACCGGTGGGAAGAGTCAACAGTACAAACCATTTATCGGTGACTTTGAAAATAATGGCTCATTTTTAAGAAAAAGTAACCAAAAATAATTATTTTATTTACTGAAGACTGTATTGTCGGACGTGCCAGTGCACAAGACATTGCACACTTTAGTGACAGTACCAGTATATGGAAGAATTCTGGGCCATATTAGCATCTGTATTTTCTAATAATAGGTTAGGGCAGGGGTGTCCAATCATGTGCCATGGAAGGCCAAGACCCTCCAGGCTTTACCTCCAACCAGTGTCTTCAACAGCAGATTCCACTGAATTTCTTCTACTGACTGCTGATCAGTGAGAACACCTGCTGAAGAGACTGGGTAGAAGAGAGAACCTGCAGGTCTTGGCCCTCCATGGCACATGATTGGACACCCCTGGGTTAGGGTTTAATGGGATTTAACATTTTAACACAAACTGCTTTATGGCTCATAATTCTGTTGACAGACTTACACCAAACCAAAAGTGATTTCTCAAACTGCTGGATTGTTCTTAAGACAGCTTTTCCAATCTTTTAGTATTGAATTTGTCACTTGGTGGTAACCTTCACACATAAAACAAAAGTGGCGACATCTGCAAAAAGTACAAAGGTTTATTGTCAAAATTCCTAGTGCTATACTAAATGAATGCATGTATAGTTCCCTGCTGATGCAGAGAATATATATTTATACAGTATCTACATGTTGTCAGCAATATTCGATATGATATACTGTATATCCAGTAAATCCATGTATTTTCCATGCCACCTAGTCACTGCATTATTCTAATTACTTTTAATCCTAGGTCCAGTTTGTTTTGGCTTAAAATGCATCATAATGGTTAAATATATCTTATTATGCCTAACTCAGTAATGTTTACCTGTTGAAATCCATATTTTATGGCTAATATAACCCCATAACTACAATATGGCACCTGGCAATCAAGTTTTGGCAGCTGGTCATGTTTTGTCATGACACCACCGGCTGGAGCAGTACATCCCATGATGTCTCAACAGTCTCTCCATGATTTTCACACATATCAGAGCAATTTGATGCACAGGAAGCTAAACATTTCTACAGATATTGTTCTGTAACCACTGCGTGTTCGTGAAGCCGGGGTGACATCTCATGACTAGGAGCCTGTGTTGAACGCCCAGACCCACGGTTTGAAGCGATAATTTTGTCACAAGAGAGCCATCTGAAACACACAGCGAATACATATTTAAGTACCTAATAGCGATAATTTGCCGACATTACAATGTAGTACGGCGGACTTGAAGCAAAGTAGCAGTTGCAATCATTAGCTTACCTTCATATGTGATGTAGTTCGTATCTTCATGTCTTCCACTTTATACTGCTCTACAGTATATGGTTTCCTGAACGCTCCAGTACTTTTCCAGAGTGTGCCGTCTCGCCGCCTATAGCCTTCTCTGGCTATCCTATTTTGCCTTTACTCTGGCAAAAAAAAAAAGTCAGACACCGCAGTCACCTCGTATCCTGCCATCTTGTGTTTTGCCTGGGTCGCTTGTTTTACGTAACGGGAAGGTTGTGCCACCTCCCTGTACCAAATCCCACCCACATCAAGTGGTACTCTGGTGTAATGGAAACACAAGCGGACCGAACTGAACTGAACTGTACCGTACTGTACCAGGCCAAACAGATACTAGTGGAAAAGGGCCATTAGAGAGGTGTACTGCTGATGAGCACTGGATTACATAGAACAAGAACAGAAAATAGAGGTTCCCCCTGGATTTACATAGACTCCGGATGCAGTACGTTACGGCTGCAATCCGGACTCTGCAGCCGTTTCCATTCTCATCAATTTTCTAATCCCCACCTGGTCTGGACCACTGCGGAACGAATCCGGTTTGTCAAATTCGGTTCGTTAATGAAATGCAACAAGGCTATTTTTGACAGATGCCGGATCAAATCCACAAGGAAATCCCGTGGTATCTCGCAGTATTTAATAGCCGTTTGGTCATTAAAAATGATTTAAGGATCGTCCATTATTTTCTGAGGTCTACTCCTCCACCAACCACTGTGTCAGAGAAGTTGAAAACTTGATCTCACATACAAACGCTTCATAGAATTAAAATTAATGGGCTACTTGCGTTTTGTTTGGAGCCAAAAATTCAAGTGGGGAGGCACCGCTATGTCACACTTCCTTGTTATCATGTGATCGGTTCATCTTGGTCACTCTCGGGTCTTTCTCGAGATCTTGTGTTATTTTGTATAATTATCACGTGATCTTGTATTTCAAACTCTGTTCTCATCCATGCCACTGCAAAACACAAAGGATTTGGTAGGGACAGACGTAAGGGGCTATCTGCACTGTATCTGCAATGTACTGCATCCGGAGTCAGTGTAAATCCATGGTCAGAGTGGGGGAAAAATGCACTCAGTGGACAAGCAGCCATACTTTGAAATTAAATCTGACAAGAAATCAAGTATGTAGGGAAGTAATTTTCTTCGTGAATGTGTGGGCAAGAAGTGATTTCCCCCCACCATTTAGTAAATTTATTTTTTCTCCATATGATGCTATACAATACTTAGGACACCGATATTACCTGTGCAACAAAGGCCATGTTCGCAAGTGCCAATTCAGCGTGATTCCAAATAGTTGTGAACAGTCGCAGCCCAATGAGATACTACCTTAAATCTATACCTGTAGCACATAAGTTTGGAAACAAACTATAATTAGAATATTTTTCTAAAGTGGTAGAAGCTGAAAGTACACCACTCTTAAGGCCGGCTACCGTCTCAGAGTTGGCCCATCTGGGGTGGTCTGCTGCAGCCCTAGCCCAGTTTCTTGTGAACAATGTATACTGGATCTACAATAAGTAGCAGCGCTTATGGCCGCCTGCACTAAAAACAGAATGAGGGCAGAACGGCTGGGAACATTTTTTGGGGGGAGGAGGGGGGTACTTTCCCCAAGTCACGGACCAAGTGACAATAGTTAGAAATCACCCTTACAGGAGCAATCTGGATGGGCTGTGACAGGGGCAGCTGAGTTATGGGTGTGGCTGCAGAGGCGGAGATGCTGGCTCCAGTGGTGCTGCTCTGCTGGCTGGCTGAATGCTGCACAGCTGCAGCCAGTAGCTGAGCCTGGGCCTGCTGGATCAACAGTTGCTGCTGCGCTGGGGTCAGGGCCAACTGAGACAACCATGAAACAGAGAGGAGAACAGAAAGACAGGTTATTTTACATTATCAAAATATCTTAAAGCTCATTATACAGGCTTGTAAATAAAAATGTTGTCACAATAGTCAACTTTAGACTTCAATACCAATGCAAAGTATAATATTCACAATAATGTCACAACACTGCAGGAGATTATAATTACCTATGATATATAATGTATGTTTTTGTATTATTGAAAATAATATGATAAAATCTTCATTATGCATAAGACATACTTTATTACTCTTGCTCTGAACTCGTTTTAGCCAGATTGCCAGGTTTATTGATTGTTTGAAGTGTTTGCCAACAATTGTTTCAATGGCTGCTCCAGTTCACTGAACTAGACCGCAGCTCTGTCTATTCCCATTTCTCGACTTTTTAAATTAGTCCAGCTGGAATGCACATACCGTTATAGATAATACCCAGTTAGGTTTTTCCTTTTGGATTTTAAAACCCCCGTTTGTTAATTTTTCTAAAATGTTGACTACTTCCACAAAGGTATTAAGGTAGTGAAACTTTGGCTATGGTGGCAACACAAAGAAGGGATTTCACAGGCAGATGGACACTCGAGCAGCCGAGGCAGGCACAAGTGCAAATGAGCATGGTGATGTCATGTTCATACTTAAATTCACATGCACGGTAAACATTCAGCCCTGCTTAGCACAGTAGCAGCCACTGATCTCAATGCCTCAGGGAGAACATGGGTGGGAAATGTGCCATGTGACCATCCTGACGTTGAAAACAGACGCACGCAGACTATGCCTAAACAGATCCTTTCATTCTTTGTTATGGAGGAATTTAAACATAGACTAACAAGCACAAGGATGAACAGGCACACGTGACAGGCAGAGACACCAGCTTGAGCCACATAATCAGGGAAAGTCATGAGTTGACCAGGTGATTGAGCCGAGGTGTGTCTCCCCCCACCATAATGCCATGCCTCGGAGCAATGAGGCCACTTACTCCAGCAATCTGTCCACCAGCCAACATTAGTTGGGTTTGAGGCAATATGCTCTGCTGGACGGAGGTTGAAAGGGCACCCGAGTCATCCGACTTTGACTAGTAGAGGTGAAGCAAAGAGGAGGGGAGCTTAGAGGCAATCTTTCACGTAGCAGTCATGGTTGTATTTTATTAAATGGAAAAAAAAAAAAAAGGCAATTTAAGAGACAATTCAAATGAATATGGAGTCCATTCAGTTCAGGGGTCATTAACTTCTATGATGCAAAGAACCATTTAGAACAATTTAGAACAATTTCAAATAAATCTGTATAGAGCCACAAACATCTCAGTTTTAAAATTTAAGTAAAATGGCTTCATAAGAATACTGTTAAGAGTAAGGCACTTCTCTCTAGTATGAAACCTTTTCTTGTTAAGCTGAGTTAAAAAAAAAAAATTTCTTTGTAAATTTGTTACTTTTCCAAATTTGTGACATTTTAAAGATTTTGTAAAATACCAATTTATGACCTTTAAATTCAAGACATATTTCTTAATAAAAAAAAAAAACACACTACATTAGAGTCATTTTTCATGTAAATTTGCATCTTCTCCCTTTACATTTACAGCTGAAACCAGAAGTTTACATACACTGCATAAAAAGACACCCCCCCCCCCCCCCCCCGCCACTGCCTGGAGTTAAAGCTGACTAAACTGTTTGTGTTTTAAGTCAGTTAGGATTACAAAATTTTTTCTCTAAATAATTTTTATATTTGCTAAATAATTTGTTAGAGATTTTTTGTATTACTTTGAACAAAGTCAAAAGTTTATATACATGTCCTTAGTATTTGGTAGCATTGTCTTTAAAGGTGCTCAGGACAAGTCATTTTATAAAAAATGAAAAATACATGCATCAAAAAATACATCAGTAAAGTGTTTAGAAATGTGCACAATGTAAGTCTTAATGTTCTTCTAAAAATTAGTATACTGATGAAAAAAAATTAATTTTTTATGGGTCAAAAATAGTATAAATATTTATATCCAGCAGCTGGAGGAAGACAAACACGGAAGTCCAGTGAGGCTGTCACAGCCAGTAACATCACTAGCTTCATGTTACATGCAATCATCTTGTTTTGGGTTGCTGAGTTTCCAGGTAGTGAATTATTCAGCTAAATACCCAAATCTAAAGGCAGATGTCAGTTTCTTAATCATTCCCGAGTATGACACGACAAATAAAGGAGCAGGATAAATATCGGTTCTGCTTTGATGGTTGATGTCAGCTGAAGAATCTCAAAGGACTGAAAAGTCATGCAGAGGCCACTACTTTTCTTCTGACAGGTAAGGTAACCAGTGCTAGCTATGATGCTAAGTAGCGTTGTTCATCTTCTACTGTTAATCTGGTTCGGGGGGGGGGGGGGGAGAAGTCTAAACTTTCTATGTAGCCAACTAAATTTTATTTCTGACATGTTCATATTATAATTATGAGTGTATGATAATATCAGCCAATATATGGCATGGAACAGACCCCACTAACTGCTCCTTACCAAGCTGACACGTATGATGGTTCATAATATGGTCAACATTTGAATCTATGAATGTAACAGCACATACCAATTGTGCAGCAGTCATGTTTTACATTGTTTTTTTTTTTGTAATTATCAGCTTTGATGTGCAACTGCTTAGTCTTATAAATTGGTGTGCAGTGAAAACAGCTGCTACAGTTGTTTATTGTTATTACAGTTCAACATACCTGCAAACTCAAAAGGAGTGAAAAAGGTGACAAACTAAAACCCTGTAGGGTGGTATCCCCCCACCCCACCCCACCCAAAAAAAACTAGTGATTTTAACACGTAAATTAAGCATTCTGGTGAACTCTGAAAAAAACTTAAAGGGAAATGACAACACTTGCTTCAGATAACAAAGCACATTTATTAACAGCATTTAACACATTTAACACTTAAAACTAAACTTTTCAAGCTTTCAATGCTACACATTAATGTAACAGTAAAATTAATCTATAAATACCCTATAAAATAATGAAACACCATTTTACACAATGACCACTTTTACTTTAAGTTTTTTTGTATGAAGAATGAACTTTTTTGTATTTCATACTTAAAGTCGTTTGGTTGAGAATACTTGCATACTTGCATAACTCAAGTTTTGAATGCGGAACACAGATCATATTTTGGCTGGCTGTGGTCAGTATAGTGCACACTTTCTGCCTATATGCCTCAGACTGGCAGCATGCCAAAAGAATACGAGAGCTCTTGTTACCATAATCAGTCCCTCCAGGATTTTGTGGGATGTTTTTAATCATTGTTGCAGACCAAAAAGCCAGAATTTGTGGGAGTTTTAAAAAGTTGTGATGTTTTGAGAGGTTCTTTTCCACTAAAAGTTGTGGGAAGAATTACAACTTTAAAAGTGGATGCTTTTTTCCATAGCTTACTGCAATGATACTCTATATAACACCACAAGAAAAGCACAGGATTGTCAAAAATTTCCTATTGAATAGTGATTTGTAAATTAAGCAGAAACTTCTGCTATACGGAAAAATTATTTTGTGCAACAGCAAATACAGACTTTAACACAATATCCACTACAACAGCTAAATTGCATTGAATGCATGTTAAAGAATATAGATTTGGAAATTATGGCAGCACCTTCATTTGAAAACCACAGTGGTCCGCAACCACTCTGTGCCAAGTAAAGAGGAAAGCAATTTGATTCTGTTGCTCTGTACTGTCTATTGAAGTCTGTTTTTTCTGGAAAAAAAAATACTGAATATTCTCTCTCTTTCTGTGCCTGACTCCTACCTGTCTGTCTATCCGCTGTGCATCTTGATACGCCGGGAGTCGTACAGGGAGGAGGGGCTCTCCTTGGGGGTTTGCTGGGGGCACATGTTGGTCCGTGTCCAGACCGGAGATTCACAGCTTTAAAGCTCATTGACAAGACGTAGTAATGATTTTACCTCTAAAGATGTATAAAATGTTACAACACTGGCTGTAGTGTTACATTTGCTCGTTTGTTTGTGGATTTACGGCATCTCTCCTCACGTGCACTTCCGTGACGGGGTGCTTTCATGCAGGCAGACTTTTTTCCAAACACAAACCTGGCACTTCGTACAAGCGGTCAGGACAGAAACATGAAGAAACATCCACCAGCGGGCTGGGGGAGCCAGAGGAAAGGATGGTGTGAGAAAACTTGCAGGTCAGGTTTTTTTTTTTTTTTTTTTTTTTTAAATCGCACTTTTTTGTTAATATGTTCCGTTAATACTCACTAAACACAGAAGTGAGCACAGTGCAACAACACATCTGATTGGTTAGACAGAGCGTTTGAGCACTACTCAGGGAAAAATCTGATTGGTAAAATTGGCAAAAGTTGATGAGGATTGGCCAAAACTGCTGAACATTGCGGTGATTGGACAAAGTTGCAAGGTCACGCAGAGGATGCGGCCAATCACTGATTTTGCGTAAATTAGTGCAATCGCAACATCGCAAAATCCTGGAGGGACTGGTTAAGGACAGAGCATCAATATCTGGCCTGGCAAACAATTAAAGATGGCTTGTAATGAAAACTAATGCAATCTCCATCTACATAGTATGATGACTGACTATTTCATCAAGATGTCAAGAAAAAGTGAGTGAAGTGCAGAGACAGAAACACTGAAAGTGTGGTGGTAACACAATCATGGGTGCGTAAAGGACTCTCCCAATGCAGTTAACAAGCTAATTAGCCACCATGCACATGATGTGACCCACAAACCCTCAAGAGGTGTGTGTTGTAAATAGGAGTGGGTTCAATAGATCAGTATAACAATATAGATCAATTCACGCCTGACTGAGTCGATATGATCCACAAAATCCGCGGATCGATCTTTTAATATAATGCTTTTACATCTGTGAATGTCTGCTGAGTCTGATCGGTCAAAACCGGGTCAGTGAGCCAGGAACTGCGGCCAAGAACCAGAAACACCCGGAGTGCTAATGGAGCTAACAGCTAACAAGCTAACGGATATGCTGGTTTTTCTTCTGTAGTGTTAAAATGGTTCTCATCTGGCAAGAGTTCCCTGCGTGTGCACGTCTTCCGTGTTTACATGAGCAGACTTGTTGACGTGCATGTCTCTTAATTTATCAACAAAAGTCACCGTACAGACTGTCCTCAACAGTTTCCAAATGTTTTTCATAAAGCGGGGATAAACTGTTTTGTACAACGTGCAGCAATGTGTTGGAACAAAGTCAATGATTGATAAACTGAAAGCGCATGGAGACTGGCTGAAACCTGTGAAGAGAGAGGGAGACTTGGAGCTGCTGAAATTGTAAGCAAAATATCATTTGTTTGTTTTAACATTTGTGTCATAAATTAATAATTTATCCAGCATGATGGTGGTTTCTTTTACAAACTACTGATACAGAGTTAACTTGGTTAAGCACTGTGAATAAATGTAGAATAAAGGTACATTTTATGAGATTATGGACTTCTATCACTAAAGTGAGAGATTTGAAGATAATAATGAATCACAATAAAATGAAAATCGCAGAATAAAGGCTGCAGTACAAGCAATTTTTACTCAATAGAACTAAACTGAAATGAACAAATCTTCCTAGGAAATTAATTAAAACCCTTTTCAAAAATTCAAAGTTAATTTGTAGTTAAAATATAAACAAAAAATAAAAAACTAAGTTATTAAACCCTACTGTGGTGTGGGGATTTAAAAAATATGATTATTAATTTTACTGTGAAATTTTACTGTGAAATTTTACTTCAGATCTGTGAAGACTGCGTTTCCACTCCAAGGTCCATCTTGCACTGAGACATTCAGAAAGGAAGAGGTTGTCAGTGGAGGAGCCATCACTGCTTCATTGTGGATTTCAGCACAGAAGACCTCAATTTTTTCAGGGTCTTAGTTTGTAAATTCAAGATTCAAGAAGATGCTGCCATAATTTTCTCCATACTCCAATATGCATTCAATGCAATTTAGTTGTTGTAATGACAAATTAAAAAAAAGAAATAGGACTTCCGGTTATGGCGGCCGCCTAGAAGGACACGTATCACTCTGCTCTGCCCCTGGAAATAAAAATTCGGCAAATAACTCTCTCATTTGGAACAGAACTTTTCCCAGCGTTTGGGTGAGGATATGCCGGTGAAGACTAAGGCTGGGAAATCAGGAGGGGGAAAAATTGAATCGCCGAAGCAGTCCAAATTAACGGACTTTAAAGTTTGTGGCGCAGTAGAAAAAGCTGCGGATATGGCGGATGAAACTAGCGGTGGTGCGGTAACTGCTGCTGCTGACGATGGCGGCACAGGTGCAGTGCTGGCTGCCATTAGCTCAATGAGAGCAGACTTTTCCGCTAAACTTGATGGGATTATGGCAGCGTTGGATGCAATGAGAAAGGAGTTGGGTGACTGCGTGGAGCGAGTGACGCAGGCGGAGCTTCGTGTTTCAAGTGCGGAGGATGAAATCAGCGGACTTCAAATAAAGGTGCGCACTTTGGAAAAAAAAAATAAAGATCTGGAAAATAGCGTTATGGACTTGGAATCTCGGTCCAGAAGGAACAACCTGAGGCTGGTGGGTTTACCGGAGGGAGCCGAAGGTCGTGATTCATGCTCCTTTTTGGAGGGGTGGATCCCGGAGGCGCTGAACAACGCGGAGCTAAAATCATCAGTCGTCTTGGAAAGCTCCCACCGAATTGGCCCACCGAGAGGTAACAAGGCAGCACCGAGGACGCTAATTATGAAGTTTCTCAGCTACAGAGACAGGCTGACGATCTCCAACGCGGTGCGGGCCAAAGGAGAAATTAAATACCAAGATCAGCAGGTGCGGTTCTACCCAGATCTGGCCTCAGGAATCCAACAATTAAGGAAGCAGTTTGACCCCATCCGCAAAGAACTGCACAACCTTGAGATTCGTCATGGAGTGATTCACCCTGCAAGACTTCTGGTCACATATGAGGGCAGAACACGCATCTTCAAGACCCCCGAGGAGGCGCAGGAGCTCATCAAGAAGATCCAGGAAGAGACTGGTGGGAGCTAAGCATGAACAGAATATAGGGTAGAATATTTGAGCATTTAACTGATTAGAAGCATACAACAAGATTTCAAAATATAGAATGTATTACATATTAAAAAAAAAAAAAGTACAAAATTGCTAAAAAAATTTGGAGTTAAATTGGAAAATTACAGAAGAGAGTTAATGTTACGTTATTAAAAGCAGTAGAGTTAGGGTGATTGGGAGGATGAAGAAGGAGTGGCTTTGGCTGTTCCTCGTGGGTGTGGAACGGTCGATGGCTATATCGGGAGACGGAATTTTTCTTTTGCTTTTGGGGGGATTGCCACAAATGTGGGAAGGGGGAATTTGTTTGTGTGTAGTTTGTAGGGTGAATGTTCAACCACTCATTTTTTTGCTTTTCTGTTTGAGCATGTTTACACTGCAAGGTAATCCCAAACTCCCTATTGATTATAAATCAAAGCGTTAATCTTAATTTAACTTCATGGAATTGCAGAGGTCTACAAAATTTAAAAAAACTTAAACAAGTTATGAATAAAATAAAGGACATGGGTTCAAAAATTGTGTTTTTACAAGAAACTCATCTAATAGAGCAAGATGTAAAAAGAATTAGGAGTAGATGGCAAGGAAATGTTTTCACCTCATCATTTTCATCCCGAGCCAGGGGAGTTATGACTCTCATACATAAATCAGTCCCATTTCAAGTGAAAAATGTAATTGGAGACAAATTTGGAAGATATGTAATCATTCAAGGATCTTTGCTATTAGAAAACATAAATTTGGTGAACTTATATGGTCCCAATATAGATGATCAAAAGTTCTTTGCCAATTTATTTCTTATCTTATCATCACTTACAGGGCAACATATAATAGCAGGGGATTTTAATTGTACATTGAATCCCAGTATAGATAGATCAACAGGACTGGACTGTACGCACAATGGATGTAGGATGACCATTAATCATTTTATGAAAGAATTGAAATTGATAGATATATGGAGAGAAATGAAACCACAAGTTAAAGCATACTCTTGTTATTCCAATACCTACAAGACATTCTCACGTATAGATTATTTTTTGATCTCCACAGAATTAAGGTCAAAGATTCAAAACTGTTTTTATGATAACATCGTGATCTCTGATCATGCACCCTGCTGTCTAATGTATGTAGATAAGAAATTGACAAAGGAACCAGGTAGATGGCAATTTCAGCATAAATGGCTTCAGGATGAGGAATTTGTTAAGTATATAGAAAAACAGATAGATGAGTTCTTTGATATCAATACTACACAAACATCAGCATGTGTAAAGTGGGAGGCTTTCAAAGCTTTTATTAGGGGACATATTATTAGTTATACAGGTTCAAAATCTAAGAAGACTCGAGAGGAGAGAGTCCAATTGGAACATAAAATAAAAATTCTTCAAGAAAGAGTATATGCAGGAAGAGATCCAAGGTTGGAGAACGAATTACTGATTTTGAGAGCTGAATATGACAAAAAATCAGCGAATAGAGCTGCCTCGAGTCTTCCAAGATTGAAACAATCTTTTTATGAACAAGGTGAAAAATCAGGAAAGTTATTGGCATGGCAGATTAAACAATTAGAATCTAAAACACCAATTACCAGTATTATAAGTAACGGACAGGTAGTTATAGATCCTTCAGAAATTAATAGAGCCTTTAGAGATTACTATGAAAAATTATATGATACCAAAAATGAATCTGACTTAACAAAACTACATGGGTTTTTGAATGAACTATTTATACCGTGTATTCCAAATGAAAATAGGGAGATACTGGAGTCTAAAATTAGTCAAGAAGAAGTTGGACTAGCCATTGATAATATGAAATCAGGAAAAAGTGCAAGACCAGATGGTCTTCCAGTTGACCTTTATAAAAAATTTAAGAATAAATTAACAAAACCTTTTTTGGAAATGGTTTTAGAAGCATTTCAAAATAGTAATTTACCATCATATATGAATAATGCCTTAATTATACTGTTGCCAAAACCAGGTAAGCCCTCTAATAAATGTGAAAATATGAGACCAATAAGCCTATTAAATGCCGACCTTAAGATAATCTGTAAAATTTTAGCAAGACGAATACAAGAAATTTTACCAAATATTATTAATCGAGATCAGAATGGCTTTATAAAGGGAAGACAAGGCTTCCATAATGTAAGAAGACTATTTAATATTATTTATTCTAATAAAGAAGCACCGGATACAGCTCTCTTATCACTGGATGCCGAAAAAGCCTTTGATAGAGTTGAATGGCCCTTTCTTTTTGAAGTCTTACAAAGGTTTGGACTTGGAAATAATTTCATAAAATGGGTTCAGATAATATATAATAATGCTACTGCAGAAATTCTAACAAATAACAATATTTCAAAATCAATAAAAATCAATAGAGGATGTCGACAAGGCTGTCCACTTTCACCTTTACTGTTTACTATGGCAATTGAACCTTTAGCGATGGCGATACGTCTACAGTCACAAATATATGGAATTAAAGTTGGACCAACAGAACATAAAATCTCCCTGTATGCCGATGACATAATTTTGTTTATGTCGAATCTTAAAAAATCAATTCCGACCTTGTTGAATTTAATAAAGAATTTCGGGGAAATATCAGGATATAAAATAAATAAAACTAAATCTTCAATATTAATGCTAAATGAGACCCAGAGAAATTACCCAGCCCCTGAGGTAAATCAATTCAATGTTGTAAATCAGTTTAAATATTTAGGAATCCAAATTATGCCTAAGCTAGAATCAGTCGCCAGTGTCAATTATGAAGCCTTAATGACAGATATTGATGAGTTACTTCAGAGATGGATGTCACTACCAATGTCGATGATCGGGAGAATTAATATACTTAAAAGTAATATCTTACCTAAAATACTTTATTTATTTCAATACATTCCTTTACCACCACCTTTAGATTTATTCTCAAGAATTAAAAAAAAGTTAGTGGAATTTATATGGAACAACAGGAGGGCTAGATTACGTCTGTCTTTATTATATTTACCATTTGATCGTGGAGGTCTGAAATGTCCAAATTTTATGTTGTATTATTGGTCGGCACAACTGAGGTCTATGACATATTATTTTTCATCAAATGATCTCCCTCACTGGACTGAAATGGAATCATACAATTTACCTTTACCTCTTCCCATATTCATATACTCAGATTCGGCAAAAAAATTACAAAAACAAGTTAAAAATCCATTTGTAAAGCATATGATCAAAATATGGTGTGAAGCTAAAAACTATTTAAAAGAACCACAGTTATTGTCACAATTTAGTCCAATATGGGGTAATCAATATTTTAAACCAGGGAGAGCGGACGCTGTATTTAAAGTATGGAATTTAAAAGGGATACAAAAGATTCAGGATTTATATTTGCCATGTGCAGAAAACATAATGTCTTTTGAAGAGTTGAGGATCAAATTTAATCTCAATAGAACACATTTTTTTAAATATCTTCAACTTAGAAACTTTATTCGATCAAATCAAAATAAAGCTCTCACTCGACCTATCTATTCATCCTTGGAAAAAATGTTGATGAAAGATAGTAAAAGAAAGGGTATTATTTCAGAGTTTTATAACTCATTGACACTATTTTTAAGTGAAAATTCACTGAAAAGATTAAACTACTGGAAAGAAGATCTGCAAACTGAAATTTCAGAGGAACAATGGGAATTGGCTTGTACAGAAGCTCAAACCAAATCAATAAATGTACGTCTTAAATTGATACATTTCAAATGGTTAATGCGGATGTATGTTACACCGGAGGAGTTAAATAGATATAACAAAAATATACCAGATACATGCACAAAATGCATGGAAAGTAAAGGAACCCTATTTCATTGTGTATGGGAATGTAGATTAATAAGAATGTTTTGGGAAGAGGTGAGGGTAACAATTGAAAAAATAATCTCAAAACAAATCATATTGAATCCTAAACTGTTTTTGTTGGGTCTGTACCCAGAAAAGCATAATTTTAATAAAAGTGAAAGAACATTCATAGACCTCAGTTTGCTCAATGCCAAAAAATGTATTGCACTATTATGGAAAAAGACTCATAGACCAGATGTGACTCAGTGGTTAAGACAGATGTTAACAAACCTTCCATTAGAAAGAATAACATATATACTGAAATCAAAGGAAATTGTGTTTGAGAATATATGGAGACCTTTTATTGATTATGTAAAAAATTTAAACATAACTCTTGAAGAAGAAGGTGAATGATATGTGTGGACCTTGTAAATTCCAAACTGGTGAACATAATATGTATACTTATGTGTTGGATTGTCTAGACTAAACAGAGGAGCATTGTTGAAGATTTGATTTTGTTGGTGGTTGTTGGTGTTTTTTAGTGCATTTTTTTTTTGTAGTACTTTAGTGTTAGTGCTTGATTGTTTGTATCATGTTTGTTTAAAAAAAAAAAAGGTTCAATAAAGATATTGTGGAAAAAAAAAAAGAAATAAAAGAATTAAAGTTTTCATACAATGTTGGTCATTTTTTGACAATTTTACTGAGCATTTAATTCTACATAAATCATTGTTTAACAGGAAATTTTTTGGCAACCCTGTGCTTTTCTTGTGGTGTTACATAGAATATCATCACTGTAAACTATGGAAAAATCAGCTACTTTAAAATCTGTACTTCCTCACACAACTTTCAATGCAAAAAACCTCTAAAAATGTCAACTTTTTTTGAAAAGCTCCCACAAATTTCAGGCTTTTTGGACCACAACAATCCCAAAAACAGCCGACGAAATCCTGGAGGGACT
Source organism: Pholidichthys leucotaenia (assembly GCA_020510985.1). NCBI lineage: Eukaryota > Metazoa > Chordata > Actinopteri > Cichliformes > Pholidichthyidae > Pholidichthys > Pholidichthys leucotaenia. The sequence goes on along the minus strand of CM035843.1, from coordinate 79,109,839 downwards.
GAAATACAGTGAGATTATGTAAGCATGTTTCATGCATGAATTTGTTCACTTACTCTGGGTTGTTAAGCTGACACTACACACCCTTTGCACTAAAGAAAGTACTTGTTGTCACTTTGTGAAATCACAAGTTAAATAATAAAAAGTGCATTATTGTAACTGATTTTGGGTCAGTTCTAATATGTGATAATTAATGTATTAACAAAGTTTGAGTATTTTTGGTACAATTTGCAGCATTAGGTCTCAAAGATCATTTTTCCTGACAAGTAAAATGGCTATTAAAATGGTAATCTCCCAGATCAAATCAGGATTGGATCGATTCAGAATCTCAAGAATCAGAATTGAATCGATTCTGGAAATTAGGGATCGTTCCCAGCTCTAGTTGTAAACACTGGACTATGTTTTTGGGTATGAAATGACGATAGGCCTGTTCCTCATTATATTATGCTCTACCACACCGCAGTGATACGATACCACAATATTGCTTAATTTTTAAGCAATATTGCTTAATTATGAGCCTTGTTCGTAAAGAAATGAAAAAATGACAAAAGGGCCAATTAACCGTGATGCTGATTTAAAGTCAAATTGCCCAGCCCTATTACATGTTCCCTTAACTTCAGAGGCTATCCCTTTTCAATATGCTCTCCCTACTATGAAGCCAAATACACATATAAAACTTTACTTGAACAGAAGCCATTGTTATGCCCTCCCTGCTATGAACCCACATATACATATAAAACAGCTGCCATCATTATGATGGGATCAGGTCAATCTCAGAGACCCTCAGGAGGGGGTCAGTCACTGTGTTTGGTTAAAATACTTAGTTTTGAAAGATTGAAATGTTGAGAAGATGCTGACCTGATTTTAGATAATAAGATTGACTGTTTATTTTTAACAGAGATGTGGCTTGGCACGGATGCACCAGCGGTTCTCACAGAGGCCTCCCCACCAAATTTTAGTTAAGATTTTTCCATAAGAAAGGGCAGGAAGGGTGGGGGTACTGCATCAATTTTTTCTTCCTCACTTGCAGTAAAGCAAATTTTACTTGATCAATATACCGCATTTGAGCACCACACTTTTGTCTTTAGCAGCCCCGCAATTTTATACGTCACAGTTTACAGACCACCCAAATACTGCCCTGTTTTTATTAATGAGTTCTCTAGAGTTTTTATCAATAATCCACTCCTCAAATAATTTTATTCTCATTTCTGGTGATTTTAATCGACACATTGATAAGCAGGGCTACCATATGTCAGAAGATTTTAATAACCTGCTCAAGTCCATGAATTTTACTCAACATGTCATGTAGCCGACTCACAACAGGGGACACACTCTGGATCTTGTCATTAGCCATGGCCTGCCCACAAGTGCGTCCTCTGTTGTTGACTTGGCTGTATCTGACCATTACTGTGTGTTTTTTAACATCACTAGTTTTATGCAACAGGAGACCTTGGTGCGAACTGTGGGGAAGAGCCATCCGACACCTGAAGTGGCTGCTGATTTTAATCAAACTCTTACACAACACTCCCCCAGTTATTTCACCTGCATCGTGTGATTTTATTGTTGATAATTTTAACAGTAAATTAAGATCAACTATTGACAGAGTTGCCCTAATAATCACAAGGACAGTTAGGAATAAACCAAAGCCTCCATGGAGAAATAACCAAATCCAAAAACTGAAAAGAGTGCAGGATGGCTGAGAGGAAATGGAGGAAAAACAAATTAACTATCAATTACCAAGTACTACAGAATAAATTAAAAATATACAATAATGCAGTCAAGATATCAAGAACTGAGTATTTTTCCAACATGATCTCAACCCATAACAATAACAATAGTCCTTTTTTGCAGCCATTGATCAGTTAATCAACCCAGATTTTAATAAAAACACAAATCTGCCATCAGACTCTCAGAGTTTTGCAGACCACTTCAGGTGCAAGGTTGATTCAATTAGATCCAACATTTTATCTGACCAGAAGACTGCTTTTAATGGAATCTCAGACTCACCTTTAGCTGAGGAAACGCTGGACTGTTTTGCCCTGGTTGATGCTAAGATGCTTGGTAGAGTTTTCTCCCAGGTAAACTTGACCTCCTGCCTTTTAGATTCAATTCCCACATCACTTTTTAAAACATTTTATGGATTCTTCGAACATGAGATTTTAAACATTGTAAATTGCTCTCTTCAGACTGGTGTTTTCCCCGCTGCCTTTAAAACGGCTGTGGTGAAGCCTCTTCTGAAGATGAGTAATTTAGATCCTGATATCCTCAGTAACTATCTACCTGTATCCAACTTACCGTTTTTAAGTAAAGTTTTAGAAAAAACTGCTTTATCCAGTTAAACAATTTTCTTATGGACCACAATATTCTTGAGAAATTTCAGTCTGGTTTTAGGACAAACCACAGCACAGAAACAACCCTTTTAAAAATCGTTAACTATATCACATGTAACATGGACACCCACAAACTGTCAGTCCTAGTGCTGCTGGATCTCAGCACTGACTTTGATACAGTAGATCACCACATTTTTTTATGCAGATTCAAACACCTGGTGGGCCTCTCAGGTACTGTTTTTGAATGGTTTCATTCCTATCTCACAGATCGCCACTATTTTGTAAGTATGGATACATGTTCTTTGGCAATCCATGAAATCAAGTGTGGGGTACCCCAAGGTTCAATTTTAGGGCCAATTCTTTATATGTTACCACTTGGGGATGTTATCAGGAGACATGACATCAATTTTCATAGCTATGCTGATGATACTCAACTGTACATTGCCACGTCTCCTGATGACACAAAACCAATTAATGCCCCTTTGAACTGTATTTTAGATATAAATTCATGGATGGCAGAGAACTTCCTACAGCTCAACCAGGGCAAAACAGAAGTTTTAATCATTGGTCCTGAAGACAAGAGAGAGAAACTACCAAAATTGCTAGGTCTAAAACCTACACATTGTGTCAAGAACCTGGGCGTTCTTTTAGACTCTGACTTTAATTTTATTTCACACATTAAAAATGTAACAAAAATCAGATTTTACCATCTTAGAAATATAGCCAGAGTCCGCCCTTTTCTCTCTCTTGCCAGCACGGAGGTCTTGATGCATGCTTTTATTACTAGTCATATAGACTATTGTAATGGCCTGCTCTCTGGTCTTCCTCAAAAAAGAATATCACATCTCCAACTACTCCAAAATTCAGCAACACGAGTGTTAACGAGGACCAAGGGGCAGGTGCATATTACACCAGTTTTAGAATCACTGCATTGACTCCCCATGCGTTTTAGGATCAATTTTAAGGTTCTCTTAGTAGTTTTTAAATGCCTCAGTGGTCTTGGGCCTTCTTATCTATCTGAGCTGCTCTTATCTTATGAGCCCTCGCGAACCCTGAGGTCCTCTGGTACTGGCCTTTTTAATGGTTCCCAAAGTCAAGACCAAAACCTTGGTGAAGCTTCCTTTCACTATTATGGTCCTCGTCTGTGGAACAGCCTGCCAGAGAACTTCAGGGCCGCAGAGTCAATAGATGTTTTTAAGAACAGGCTCAAGACCCACCTTTTAAATTTGGCTTTTAATAAACCTGTTTAACTATTACTGAAGTAGTCATTTATGTTCCATTGTTTTATGTTCTTTTTGGCACCATTTGTTCTTAGATTTTCTCATCTTCTTATTTTTGTGTTTAGTTCAGGTTTGTTTTTGTTTTTTTGCTTTTTTAAGTATGGGTTTTTTAGTTTCTGTTTTTATGTGTTCTTAGTTCTTTTTGCACCTTTTTAAATTTTGGCTTTTAACAAACCGTTTTAACTATTATTGAAGTAGTCATTTATGTTCCATTGTTTTTACATTCTTCTTAGCTCCATTTGCTTTTAGATTTTCTTATTTTGATGTGTTCTTACCTCAGTTTCTAAGTATGGGTCTTTAGTTCCCTTTGCTCTTCGTGTTCTTAGTTTTATTTTGTATTTATGTGTTTTAGCTCCAGTGTTTCCTCAGGATGGTTCTGGTGCCTTGGTGCCGACCAATGTCTCCTTTATTTTATATGTGTGTAAGAGAAGTAGGGGGTGATGTATGTGCCTGTGTGTGTTGTGTTTGTAGGTATGTTTATGGGAGAGTTGGAAGGGGTGTGGCTGTATCATGTAAAATATGTAATTAAACTCGTCCTGGGGCACGACGTTAAACTACATCCGGCAGCAAGGCCCCAGTCCGGGAGTTCTGGGGTTCTAAGGAGAATGTCACTACCTCTTAATTGCTGCTGTGCTGGGTCACCCTTGGGCAAGGTGTAGCACCCAATAGCCTCCCATACTGGGTTACGTACAAGCCACCAACGGTGTGCCAGGCAGATGATGTCAAGTAAGACAGCGCGTGTTTGACATGGCGGACGAGTGTAACGCTTAGCGGGCAGGCGGTAAAGGTGGGCCTTGACATACCAAGCACCCAGCAGCCCACTGACACTGCCTTCTACTGAAGCTGCGCGTCTCAATCCCTTGAGCTGCAGTGAATTGGGTGGCAGTCAAGTGAGTGTGCGTGGCCCCTCGCGCAGCCACGATCACCTTAAACAACTTCATCAGCGAATGGCTTGTTCCTTTTCCAAAGTCCAATGGCGACGGAAGTGTGGGTGACGGGGGTAGGCCTGGAAAGCTGGAAGCCCCTAGTCCGCACCCGCACATTGGCGGCAGATCTAAGATGGTCGCTCCGTGCTGAACAGCCATGACGGCAGGGCTTCGGCAGCTGGATCTGTGACCTGGGCTGGCCTTTTTAGGATCACCGCAGCCCACCCTAATTGGGGAGACCCCTAGAAAAGGTGGGGTAAACATCGGACACGGCATCTCAGTCTGGCCAGTTCACCGTGGCTGGCGGACTTCCCATCTCTGCGGTCGAAAAATCAAAGAAAACACTCCGCTCTCTCAAGAGGCCTCTAACTCTCGGGGCCTGGAATATTCGCACACTCCTCAACAAAAGCAACACAGAAAGACCAGAACGCTGAACAGCACTTGTCTGCAAGGAGCTCGACCGATTCAACATCGACGTGGCAGCTCTTAGTGAGACAAGATTCCTAGATGAAGGTAACATCGAAGAAGCAGGGTCAAACTACACCATTTTCTGGAAAGGGAAAAGTGCTGAAGAACCACATATTCACAGAGTTGGCTTTGCTATATAAGATCGAAACTCGTTGACCAACACAATCTCGTCCCTACGGCCATCAGTGAACGCATGATGAAAGTCAGAATCCCTCTTGTCCAAAACAGATTTCTCACCTTGATATCTGTGTATGCTCCAACGCTCACCTCAGAGAATGATGAAAAAGCCTCCTTTTACGACCTGCTTAACCGTACCATCCAAAGTGTCCCAAGACAGGACAAACTTGTCATCCTGGGTGACTTTAATGCCAGAGTAATGCCAGAATAGGCAGAGATCACAATCTCTGGAAAGGCGTCCTTGGACATCATGGAATTGGAAACTGCAACTCCAATGGCCAACTCCTCCTTGGCCTTTGTGCTGAACATGAACTGGTCATCACCAACTCCCTCTTCCAGCTACCATCTCGTCAAAAAACAACCTGGAAACACCCAAGATCCAAACACTGGCATATCTTTGACTACATTCTAACTAGAGCCAGAGACAAAAGAGACGTGCACATCACTCGTTCCATGCCTGGTGCAGATAACTGTTGGACAGACCACAGATTGCTTATCTCACGACTCCAAATCAAAGTCCGTCGTCCACCAAAACGGACCTCATCAAGCACTCATCATCGCTTTGACTGTGCAAAACTACGAAATCCACAAACATCTCAAGACTTCAAGGAAGCCGTAGAAAAGAACATTGCGGATCTTCCAGAACCACCACAGGTGGAAGATAACTGGACCACCCTTCATGACGCAGTGCTTGACGCTGCAGAAAGGACAATAGGTTTCTCTCAGAAGAAGACCCAAGACTGGTTTGATGAAAATGACGAAGTCATCACAAACCTTGTTGAAGCTAAATGTCAGGCAAGGCTCACTTTTGAAAACCAGCAATCCACACAGAACAAACAAAAATATAAACAAGCACTTGCAAACTGTCAGAGAAATTCGCGCTGCTCAGAACAACTGGTGGCAACAGAAATCGGAGGAGATCCAAAGATTTGCAGACCAACGTGACATGCGCTGCTTTTATGCCGCAACAAAGGAAATCTTCGGCCCTACAAGGTCAAGTGCCTGCAGTCTGAAGGATGCAGATGGCTCCACTGTCATCAATGACACCCACGGAATTTTAAACCGATGGAGATCCCACTTTGAAAGCCTTCTCAATGATCATTCGCGCGCACCAGACGACCTTCTCTGTAAAACACCACAACATCCTGTTCGCTACTGGATGTCTCTTCCATCCTCCTCTGAGGAAATGAACAAAGCCATCAACCACATGAAACCAGGCAAGGCGCCGGGACCAGACAACATCCCACTAGAGCTAATCACTCATGGTGGCCCGGATTTAAGAACCGACTGCTGAACCTCATCCTAAAAATCTGGGAAACAAAGACAGTCCCTAGTGACTTCCGCGATGCAAATATTATCACCATCTTCAAAAAGGGAGATCGAGAAAACTGTGGAAACTACCGTGGCATCTTACTGCTAAGCATAGCAAGTAAGATCTTTGCACGCATCCTCCTCAACCGCCTCCTTGTCATCGCAGAAGAAATACTTCCTGAATCACAGTGCGGTTTCCGACCTTCTCGCAGGACAATAGACACGATCTTCTGTGCCCGACAACTGCAGGAGAAACGTCAAGAACAGCAACAGCCACTTATGCTCATCTTCTGGGACCTAAAGAAAGCCTTCGACAAGGTCCCACGGCCGACTATGTGGGCAGTCTTGGCAAGATTTGGCTGCCCAGATGACTTCATTATGCTGATCCGCTCACTTCATGATGGAATGGTGGGCAGAGTATGCCATCAAAAAGCTCCCTCTGACCCGTTTCCCATAACAGGAGGACTCAAGCAAGGCTGCGTTCTAGCCCCAACCTGCTTCTCACGGTACCTGGCGGCAATGCTCAATGAAATCCCACCAGACACCCCTTCCATTGATGTACGATATCGCATGGACGGAGGCCTCTTCAATCTCTGTCGACTCCGAGCAAAAACAAGATGACAGGCAAATGACAAGGCTACCCCTAGCTTAACTGCTGAAGATCTACAGAGGACGGCTGACCTCTACAATAATGCTTATGAGGGTTTTGGAATGGAGGTGAATACTGACAAGACCAAAGCCTTCATCCAACCACCCCCAGGCTACATGCTCCCTGACACAATCATCACTATTGATGAAAAGCCTCTGGAAAAAGCGGACCATTTCTGTTATCTAGGAAGCATTCTATCAAAGACACCAACATGCGATCAGGACATGGAGAATCGCGTTAGGGCAGCTCACTCCGCTTTTGGATGTCTTAATCGCCGAGTCTTCAACAACCACACACTGACTATCAAAACAAAGATCATAGTTTTCAGGGCTGTAGTTCTGTCTACCCTTCTCTACGCCTGCGAAACCTGGACACTCTACCGTCGCCAAATCAAACGTCTTGAGCACTTCCAACAGCTGAAGCTTAGACAAATCCTTAAAACCAAATGGACAGACCGGGTAACAAACACTGAAGTTCTCGCCTGCGCTGCACTACCTAGTGTTGAAGCTACCATTATTCAGCACCGTCTACGCTGGGCAGGCCATGTCCAACAAATGGACTCAAATCGTCTACCGAAAATTCTGCTCTATGGAGAACTCACCTCAGGAACAAGACCACTAGGCAGACCAAAACTGCGCTATAAAGACCAACTAAAGTCCACCTTGGCCCAAACCAACATCCAGAGATGGGAACACCTAGCAAAGGAGAGAACGGTATGGAGAGAAGCTATCCGCAATTGCACTATAGCCTTTGAGAAAAACAGATGTGCATTTGAGGAGGAGAAGCAAAGAAGAAGGAAGGAGCACTCGCAGCAGCCGCGGCCTCCACCATCACTTCTCTGCCCACGCCTCTTCCATCACCGGCTCGGGCTACTGAGCCACATCCGTCACAAGCACAAGTGATTTCTGGAACGGGAGCAACCCTATGCTCGGACATGAGCACGAGCCGACGACGATGATGTAATTAAATGTGTCTATTGTTTTTATCTATGTAAAGCACTTTGCGCAGCATCTAATGTTTTAAAAGTGCTATACAAATAGAGTTTGATTGATAGAAGATATTGACAGTTTTTATACATTTAGTAGAACAGCATCTTGCAAGACATTGAAATGATAAGGGTTTTGGGGCAGTAGTGGCTCAGGAGACAGCAGGTTTTCCAATAACCAGAAGGGTGGCGATTCAAATCCTGCTCTGTCCAGTAGGGCTGGGAATCATCACTAATTTCCACAATTGATTCGATTCAAATTATTGAGGTTCTAGATCGATTCAATCCTTACTCACTCAGGAAAATTACCATTTTAATAACCATTTTAATTGCCAGGAAAAAAATTCTTAAAGACCCAATACTGCAAATTGTACCAGGAATACTCTTAACTTTGTTAATACATAAATTATCACATGAAGAGCTGACCCAAAGTTACAATAGTGCACTTGATTGGCATTCAGTGCAACTACAACAAACTTTTTGTAAACAGTAATACCTGAGAAAATGATCCACTTGTGAGGCTAAATTGAGTATGTGTGCAAAACAGCCAACGTGCAACTGGTCCATTATTTCCACAGCACGTACCATAGTTGGTACGTGGGCTGCACGGTGGCGCAGTGGTTTAGCACTGTGGCAGCACAGTTTTACCCTCGGCCGGGGGATCGCGGGGATCGTGGGTTCGATCCCAGCCCCTGACCAACAGTGAGCTGTGTGGAGTTTGCATGTTCTCCCCGTGTTGCGTGGGTTTACTCCGGGATTTCTCCGGTTTCCTCCCGCATACCAAAAACATGTAGGTTTAGGGCGCTCGCGCACGCAGCGACCGGCAGCCGGTGGCTTGTCACCAGACTGCAAACCGAATCTACCTACGGGTACAAATAAGTAACAAAAAAAAAAAAAAAAAAAATAGTTGCAGCAGTGAAGTAAATTTTTCACGCAGTGTGAAAATATGTGGCATGCGGAAAGCACACGCATTTGCGTCTGAGGGATCATGCTAACGAGGGCTAGCAAGTAATCGACGCTGAGATTCTGCCATCACCAGAGTAAAACTAACACTGGAGAGTAAACTAGTTTGAAAATGAGACTACCACTCACCTGCAGACAGACGGATCGGAGCTAAAATGGACTGTCTGTTGTATATATTCATCCCATGTACGCCTGCCTCGGATATGCTAATGATGGCTAGCAGTATAAACAACAGTCATTCAGGTGTAGTTTTGGAGGAATCAGTGACAAATTTCCAGGTAACGTAAACTTAAACATGACGGCTTTGGTTTTGTCAAGCTCTTCACTACCTTCACAGTTCTTGAATCCAATCTGTCAGCTGCGTGCCTCCATACTGATTAATTCTCACGCGATTGTTCAATCACACGAGCATTCTGTCGGCTCAAGGACAACTAGCGTTTTCTGTTTCATAGACGTAAAAGCAATATATTAAAAGATCAATCTGCACAGTGGGGTCAGCCCTTCCCGAGGCCCTGGCAGTGCTCCGAGGGCTGGTGCCTGGGTCCCAGAGTGGGGTGGGAGGGTGCCCCCACATGGATATGTGTGTATATGCATGTGCCTGGGTGAATGTGTGTATGCAAGCGTATGTGCAGGTGTGCATGTGGATATACAGTGGTGTGAAAAAGTGTTTGCCCCTTCCTGATTTCTCATTTTTTTTGTAGGTTTGTCACACTTAAATGTTTCAGATCATCAAACACATTTAAATATTAATTCAATTCAATTCAACTTTATTTATATAGCGCCATTTCACAACAACAGTCATCTCATAGCACTATCAACTGTAGGGGGGACCCCCACAGTTGCAGAAAGACCCCAACAATCAGGCAATCCCCTGTGAGCAAGCACTTGGCGACGGTGGAGAGGAAAAACTCCCTTTTAACAGGAAGAAACCTCCAGCAGAACCAGGCTCAGGGAGGGGCAGTCATCTGCTGCGACTGGCTGGGGGGTGAGGGGATAGAGAAGAAGAAAAGAACAGACATGTAGAGAGCAAACAGCACGATGGGGACTCAATCTATGGGAGAGAACAAACAAATGTTAATGACCAGCAAAAAAAAAAAAAAAATATTTCATAGAGAGTGAGGAAAGGAGTGAGGCCCAGTGCATTACTGGAGGTCCCCCGGCTATTAGACAAAGATAACACAAGTAAACAGAAAATGCAGTTTTTAAATGAAGGTGTTTATGATTAAGGAAAAAAACAAACTTACATGGCCCTGTGTGAAAAAGTGATTGCCCCCTAAACCTAATAACTGGTTGGCCCACCCTTGGCAGCAAAAAGTGCAATCAAGCATTTGCAATGACTGGCAATGAGTCTTTTACAGTGCTGTGGAGGAATTTTGGCCCACTCATCTTTTCAGAATTGTTGTAATTCCTTTTGAGCATGAACCACCTTTTTAAGGTCATGCCACAGCATTTCAATCAGATTCAGGTCAGCACTTTGACTAGGCCACTCCAAAGTCTTCATTTTGTTTTTTTAAGCCAAAGGTGGACTTGCTGGTTTGTTTTTGACCATTGTCCTGCTGCAAAACCCAAGTGTGCTTCAGCTTGAGGTTACGAACAGATGGCCGGACATTCTCCTTCAGGATTTTTTGGAAGACAGCAGAATTCATGGTTCTGTTTACCACAACAAGTCTTCCAGGTCGTGAAGCAGCAAAACAGCCCCAGACTTCACACTACCACCACCATATTTTACTGTTGGTATGATGTTTCTTTTCTGAAATGCTGTGTTACTTTTACGCCGGATGTAATGGGACACATACCTTCCAAAAAGTTCAACTTTTGTCTCATCAGTCCACAGAGTATTTTCCCAAAAGTCTTGGGGCTCATCAAGATGTTTTCTGGCAAAACAGAGATGAGCCTTTATGGTCTTTTTGCTCAGCAGTGGTTTTTGTCTTGGAACTCTGCCATGCAGGCCATTTTTGCCCAGTCGCTTTCTTGTGGTAGAATCATGAACACTGACCTTAACTGAGACAAGTGAGGCCTGCAGTTCTTTGCATGTTGTTGTGGGGTCTTTTGTGACCTCTTGGATGAGTCGTCGCTGCACTCTTGGGGTAATTTTGATCAGCCGGCCACTCCTGGGAAGGTTCACCACTGTTCCATGTTTTTACCATTTGTGGATAACTGCTCTCACTGTGGTTCACTGGAGTCCCAAAGCTTTAGAAATGGCTAGAAAATTGAACTCAGCTTTCCAAAGATGTGATAAACCACAGCTAATTTGTTTTTTGTTTTGTTTTTTTTTTGGGGGGGGGGGGAGGCAATCACTTTTTCCACACAGGGCCATGTAGGTTTGGATTTTCTTTTACCCTTAATAATAAACACCTTCAATTAAAAACTGCATTTTGTGTTTACTTGTGCTACCTTTGTCTAAAATTTAAATTTGTTTGTTGATCTGAAACATTTAAGTGTGACAAACCTACAAAAAAATGAGAAATCAGGAAGGGGGCAAACACTTTTTCACACCCCTGTAAGTGCGTGCATGTGTGTGTGAATGTGTGGGTATGTGTGTAAATATGCGAGGATGTGTGTGGGTGTAGGTGGACATGTATGTGATGGTATGTATGTGTGCGTAACGTGAGGGGTGTGTGTGAGCACACACACAACTTCCTGCGAATGGATGCATGGGTGTGGAGGGTGAGGGAAAGACCTCGTTGGGTGGTGGGGGGGTTAGCGGTTCAGTTACTACTCGCCCTGGCCGTCCTGCAGTTGTGTCCCGGGGCGGGGCGCTTTGCTTGCATTTCCTCCAATGTCCGTGGCGCCGAGTATGGGTGTTCGGTGGTGATCCGGGGGCTGTTGGCACAGGTTGGCGGCCGTGTTTCCGTCACTTTGCCCGGGGCAGCTGTGGCTGCAAGGGTAGCCTACCGCTGGCGATGTCTGGCTGGGGCGGACGGTTGGTGGGCTCGCAGTGGGCGCTTTGGGATGTCGCTTGACATGGTGAGCACCATATGGATCTGACCTATTCATTATTATTATATATGTTTGTGTACATGCATACAGGGTGTGTACAAGATGCATGAGAGCAAGTTTGAGTGTGGCTGCCCCATTGTGCCTGTGGTGCTCGTGAGTGCTGGGGTACGCTATTGGCAGGTCCTTGGTTGCACGGCCTGGCATCCCTCACCCTGGGATGGGATCTGGGGGCAGTGGATGGCTTCCAGAGCCAGTTTGGGAGCTGACTTCTGGGGGGGGGGACAGGATCTCTCTGGGACTGCTCCCCTCCCACTCTTACATCTTATTGGATACACTTAGGGTTTTGGGGTGGGGATGTGACATACGGTGTCGGTGAAGAGGATCCCTCTGTCTACTGCGCTGTGGGACTACCCTCACCCAATTTTAAATGCACTGTAGACACTGAGGGCTTTGAGGAATGGGAGCTCTGCCACCCATAGCAATGGGTAGTGATGCCCCATCAAACTATCCCCCAATTTTAACAGCACTTTGGTAGTTCACACACCTGCACCCAATCACACCACACAACTAACACTCACCCATCACGATTCATGGATGGGGGAGGGGGTCTTCCTCCACCCCTGCTGCCCTCCTTCTGCCGGGGGCCTGGGGTCTGCTTGGTGACCTGGGGCCCATCATGTCATCATCATCCCAGGGCGCTACCGCAAGTGAATAGGTGCGAGCAAGGGGGTGGGCGAATGAGAGAGTGAGTAAGTTAAAGTGGAGCAGTGATGGTGGGCCGGATTTGTGTGGTGCTTTGTATGTCGGGTGGCATCTTGGAGCGCTTGTGGGGGGGGGGTCCATTGATCGTTCACTCCGGGTGGGCATTGGTGGGCTGTTTCTGTGGCTGCAGCTGCTCTGGGGTGGGTTGGCGGGGGTGTGGCTGCTGGGCTGGGCTGGCGTCCTCTCCGGCCGCTGCCGGGCATTGGTGCATGTTTGTGCCGACTGCATCTGCGCTGTGGCCACCCCAAGTGTTAAGAGTGAATAATTGTGAGTGTGTAAGAAAGAGCGCAAGTAAACATGAGTGAGTCAGAGCGCGACTGAGTGTATATATGAGTGAGCGTGAGTGGAAGGAAGCATGTGTGAGTGCGAGAGACTGAGGGCGAGTGGGAATAGGAGCAAGACTGAACAAGTATGTGAGTGGGTGAGAGTGAATGAGTCTTGAGTGTGGGAGTGCGAGTGTAAGATTGTGTGAAGGAGAGGGTGAGTGAGAGTGCGATTGAGTGCATGTGAGTGAGTGTATGTGCTGGTCGAGGGGGTTGCTGGACAGAGGGGAAGGCACCCCCTGGCCACATGGGCTCCCTTGGACTGGGGGAACTGGCCCGCCGTACCTTTCTGCAGCCTTCCCTGGGTGTGGGGGCCTGGAGGCTCCTGGGGCATGGGGTGGGCACAGGCCCGCCGGGGGGAGGTGTTGGCGTTCCCACGCCTGGGGCTCAGGAGCTGACACTTTACCCACCCTGCCTCCAGTGTCTGTGTCACTGGTGTATGAATCTGAATAAATGTTTGGTCGTGGTCAGTAAGGCCCTTGGCATGGATTGGCAGCCACGTTTCCATCAGTCTGCCCTAGATACAGAGGTAGCTTACCACTACCATTGTCTGTCTGTGGTGTGAATGAATGGTGGACTCACTGTAAACCACTTTGGGTATCATGAAAGGTGCAACATAAATGCAATCCATTATTATTATTATTATTTAATGTAGTTACTTTCTGATAAAATGCTCCAAAACATTTCTCATTACATGTGTTTGAATATGTGATCAATGTGTCGAGTCTGTAAATAAGATATTTGATGGGTGCAGTTTTACCCAGACGGGTTCTGTCCTGGAATCACAGGTTTTACCCCTGACTTAGGTACAGACCAAATAAACTGCTTAAAAAAACCTTGTGAAACATTTTTCTTTGCCACCTGTGAAGTATTCTCAGAATGAGTCTTTGGTCTTTTAACAGCGAGAAGAATTTGAATTAGAAAGGCAGCGATAAAGTGGGTATTTAAATTGTGCTGCAGCCTTCAGAGACAAGGAAAGTGAAGTGAAGGGAGGGGAAGAGTTGAGATGCTAATTAAAATAACTGTTATGCAGTGCATGTAAATTCTGCATAGATTTGCATATTCTCGGCCATCTGTTTCCGAGCAACCACAGTGCAGCTAATTAGCATACAGGGTTGATTAATCTGCCTTGTTGCCAGGCGACACTGGGAGAGCCTGGCTCATTTAAATGAACCCTTTCTGCTTGTGCATGTTTGAGTGCAGATGAGCATAGCTCCATTTAAACTTCACATTTTATTACAAAGGCAGGCAGAAAACAGTGTTAAACCAACAACAGACACTGAACTGTCCCTCAAAAACAGAAGTTTAAGGTGAAGTGTGCCATGTTCCAGTACCTGTTGGAGGAGGGCTTGTGCATGTGCATTCGTGATTGCACTTGTGGTGGATATCGTCTGCCTCTGAAAGTCCAATCCATTTGTTTGGATTCCTGAGGAAGAAAAAAAAAAAACAGATTGAAAACATTGTTGGAGGAGTTAAATCAGTTTTTAATGTGGTTTAATTTGCACCAAAATCTATGTTATTAATAACAAAAAAGATAAGCAGAACACTAAGCAGACTGTAGAAAATGAGTCTTTTACAGGACAAGGGAAAGAACATTTTTAATAAAACTAGCAGTGATTGCAGTAACCACATTTGCTCAAAATCATGCTGGTTCATCATCAGTAAATTCATTTTTTAAGTAGTTTAAAAAAGGCATGCAGTGCCATCAATAGTATCAGCTTATTTTTATTACACAGAAGAAGCATGAAGCTGTATCTTAAATGAGCTGTGTTCAATCAGTTGCATCTCAAAGTCTCTCAAGCATTAAGAAGATAAGGCAGCAACATTCAGCAGACCCAAGTGGGGTAAACTGATCTGTGAAATAAACATTTAAAAAAAAAAAACACTCATAGAAAGAGGGACAGCAGTTTCTTTAATATTTGATGAAAATGTTTAAAGAAACCTGTTGAATGAGGAGGCAAAACTGATGTTTTGAGATGGCCACCTAGGTGAAAAAGAAACCAAAACACTGGAGATTACTCACCGGTGTTCTTGTCACCACTTTCCATTGCACATTTAGTAGTTGCTGACTGAATATTTACTTTAACATCTGAAAGAGTCAGACAAAGACATAGTTAGACACTCACCCAGAGAGCTGCTTAAACACAATCCAGCCTCTGATTTTATGCTCACACATGCCTTCTGCATATTGAACAACAAGCATCTCAGTCACATTCACCAAGTGTCAACATTATAAAAATAAAGAACCACCACCTGAGATCAACTGTAGCTGATACCATAAAGTCAAACAAAAAACACATTTTTATAGATGACATTTGAATGCAAACACTCCAGGTCTATTTTTTCCATTTCACACAATGACACAATCCTGCTCAGCTCCATCACAACCTCCTCAAAAACTCACCCGCTCTTGTACCACCTGTGTTTTCCAGCATGGCTGCTGAGCCTATCAACTGAAATTGCCTCGGCCAGGCAAACCCACCGTCGGAGTGTCCGGCACTCTCTGGCTACTCCCTCCTCTCTTCACTCTCCGCTGGTCAGCAGTGAGCGGGGTTCAATACAAGCAGAGTTACACACAGACACTGTGACAGTGTCCGGAACACGGTTCACTGAACAACACTGGGATACAAGCACTGAGAAAGCCAACAGGGTTTAGGCAAACAGCTCTCCTTGCGTCTCTGCACTCTTTATTCTTTTCGTATAGCTCTACCCCCACCTTTTTTTAAACTGTGCCTACTCTTCCCTCCCTCCCTTTCTCGTGCCAAGATGGTCTGTACTTCTCAAAAAGTTTGCCTTCTCCCTCTCTTGCTGGAATGAAACAAACGACAAGTGCAGCTGGCGGCCTCTTCCAACTCTTCCACCCTCCCTTCTCCCTCCACCTCCCCAGTCCAACTCTATAATGAAGCATAATCAGTATTCAGCTGATTAAAGCCGTATGCAAATCTGCCCCTGCCTCGTTAGCAATGCACGGCTTTGAAGTCCTGCGAGCAACGCATTTCACACCGGGCTCTGAAAGCTTTCTGCATAATTTAAACCCCTATAAATATTTATCAGCTCATTAGCATATTAATTGGATGGCTTTTGGAGGACGATAAAAAACAGGGGAATAAGGACGGGGGGGGGGGGGGGTGCTCAAACTAGCACTTGGCACAGCAGAAAGAGGCAAGGCAGCAACACAAGACCAATTACTGCGGGAGCACAGGCCTAAAAAAGTAATTAGCTAAGAGCAGGTAAAGGGCTGAAGATATCCCAGAATGCAATATGAGGTCTGTCAGCAGTGGTCTGGGCATGTTAGCAAAGTGAACTGCATTAATACAGCGTCTATGATTACTCTCTCAGAACATCTCCAGGAGTCACACAGAACCAGCCAAACCTCTAAAAAGGGGGGGGTGAGAAGGGTGGTGGTGGTTGCTCAATCGGAAATAAATAACTTCACATTAATCCACCACAACCCCGCCATTACAGCTAGACCCCCTGTGGCTAAAGCATTCCACGGCAAGTGACTACAGAAAGTGGGTGGCAGGCTGTTGCAGTCTATGTTTATGAAGTGGTTTGGGATTAGCATATTTAGATTAGCTTTACATTCCATTAGTATTCCATTTTGAAGCTCTTTTACATTCACTTTGTGCCTGTGCTGTGTGCTGTTCCTGCGGGGGAACAGACTAGTTACGGAGCTGCACTGGTGTCCAGTGAATCAAGAGTGACTGGACTGGAATGCATGCAAGTATTGTGGTTCAAAGGGGCCAGGAGCTTACCAGCCAAATCCACAACAACTGCTCCTGGCGGCAGCTCTAATCAACTTCTTCACTTATCCTCCTGCCTGACAAAGACATTTACATACAAGCTAACCAAATGAAACAATGCCAGAGCAGACAATGCCATTAATAGAGTCCATACAGGAAAACAAACAGATCTGTCAGCCAGTGTGAGGAGAATTCTTTAAACAATGGCAGCCATCTGCAACCTGCAGCCCAAGTGAATGTTACACTAAAATGTTCAAACTGTTTGATCTTGACACGGAAGTCACATAATTTATTCCTTTCTAATTATTTTTTACGTGCCCATTGCCACTTCTCTGCTTGTGTTATACATTATAGATGGTAGCCTTTACATTATTATGCAAGGACAGATGTTTCATCTGTGGGAAGGGGTGAAGCTGGGTAAATAAAAACATTTCTCAAGAGAAATTCTATAAGGGAACAGCCAGGGTGACACCAAAGATACTACTATATTAAAATTATGTGTAGAAAACTCATCACTAATATGCAGCCATGTGGAAAAAAATTAGGACACCCCATTAAATATTCAAATCTTTATTAAGAAATGTTCATATATCTATGTGTAACCTTGTTTTTGTTTTTATTTATTTTTTTAACATTTATTTTAGCCATTTTAAGTGGGAATGAATGTGGGGGTGTCCTAAAAAAGATGGGGTGTGTCCTAATTTATTCCTCCCTATTTGTTTAGAATTACATTTTACAGAAAATTTGAAAAAAGTCTTAAATTCATTATTAATTGTTTAGTTGTAATACATGAATCTCCCAGTATTTTAACCATTTATACTAAATATTCATATGTCCAAATATGTTAAAAAAAAAACCCACAGGCTTATACAGGGTGTTCTAATTTTTTTCCACGACTGTATATAGTAGGGATATACTGTATTAGAACGTTTTCACTAGTACTCCTACTAGGGGCCATAGTTGCCAAGTCTGCTTATTGTAAGTGACTTTGGGCTTGTTCTTCTTTAAAGTCGCTTGCAAATCTTGTCAGTCGCGGGTTGCAAGTTTTTGGGTTTATTTTTTAATGTGTAGTTGCTTATTTAGGCTTGCTTTGCTGTCTGTGTGACAGCTCTCCCAGCTCCCCACAAAACACAAGCGCAATAGTTTGTTTACAGAACCCATCCACACCCCCGTTTCCTGGTTACCGCGCCCACCCCACTGATCTCTATAGAAAAACAAGACGGATCAGTGGCCGCCAGAAGTGAAGCCACCTGGCCGCCATATTAGTACTCCCAAAACACTAGTAGATCGAAATAGATGACCGCTAAACATAATGCCAACTCGATTTCTATAGTTCACCAGTTGCGCAAGACTATGAACTGTGTCTCCATACCAAGTAGTTCAAAATCTGTTAATTTTGGGGGAAGTTATTGAGGTAAAAGTGGCCAACCAGGGGCTTCACTTCTGGCGACCAATGATCCATCCAGTTTTTCTATAAAGATCAGTGGCCCGCCCAACTCCACTCGGCTCTGTACTCACTAATGGGGTGTGAGCTATCCAGGTATATACACATACATATATACATACACAGATCAGTGCATATGGGACCTTAAATCGAAAAAAAATCTCCATTGAAACGAATGGTAAGAACAACATTATCATTTGATCCCAATCAAATTTTGCCACACGTTACACATACTACAGCTACAGACCGGTGGCCTTGACGTCCCACTTGATGAAGACCCTGGAGAGACTGCTCCTTGCTCACCTCCGCCCCCTGGTGGAACCAGCGATGGATCCACTCCAGTTCGCCTACCAGCATGGCATTGGGGTGGAGGATGCGGTGATCTTTCTCCTTCACCGTTCTCTGTCCCACCTGGAGAAGCCCGGGAATATGGTGAGGATCATGTTCTTTGACTTCTCCAGTGCTTTCAACACCATCCAACCGATGATCCTGAAGGACAAGCTGCTGCGAGCAGGGGTGGACCAGCACCTGTCATCATGGATCCTGGACTACCTCACGAACCGGCCTCAGTTTGTGAGAACCCGGGACTGTGTGTCCGACACGATCATCGGTAGCACGGGGGCCCCCCAGGGAACGGTGCTGGCTCCCTTCCTGTTCACTCTTTATACTGCAGACTTCTCACACAACACAACACACTGCCATCTACAGAAGTTCTCTGATGACTCTGCGATCGTTGGCCTCATCTCCAATGGAGATGAAGCTGAGTACAGAGGGCTTATCCAGGACTTCGTGGACTGGTGCCATTGGAACTGCCTCCAGATCAACGCGAGGAAAACTAAGGAGCTGGTGGTGGACTGCCGCAGGCATGGGCAGCCCCTCACAGCACCAGTAAATATACAGGGAACAGACATCGAGATGGTGACATCCTATAAGTACCTGGGTGTTCATCTGAACAATAAACTAGACTGGTCACACAATACTGACGCACTCTACAAGAAGGGACAGGGCAGGCTGTTCCTGCTGAGGAGACTCAGGTCTTTTGGTGTACAAGGGGCGCTGCTGAAGTCATTCTATGACACGGTGGTGGCATCAGCCATCACTTTTGGAGTGGTCTGCTGGGGCAGTGGCATTACTGCAGCCGATAGGAAGAGACTGAACAAACTGATTAAGAAAGCTAGCTCTGTCCTGGGGCAGCGCCTTGATCCGATGGAGGAGATAGGAGAGAGAAGGACAGTGGCTAAACTGTCATCTCTGCTGGAGTCCGAGTTCCACCCTATGCAGGACATACTGGATGCACTGAGGAGCTCATTTAGCAGCAGACTACATCATCCCAGGTGCACAACCGAGAGGTTTCGTAGGTCCTTCCTACCAACGGCTGTCAGACTGTACAACCTAAGCAGGGCTGCTCGCAGAGATAGCAAAAAGACGTAACAAACTAATAGTTTTTTGAATGCAAAAGATGCAATAGACTTACACAATGGTCCCCTCCGGCATACAACTAGGAACATACCGGTCGCTATGGAGGGTGAGAATATGTATGGGCACATAATCCTACCATGTAGGATAACTAAGTAGACGGTTATGCTGTTTCATCCCATCTAGCTACAATGCTCCGCACTGTGTTTTTATATATCTACATATTATTCCATCTAGCTACATTGCTCCGCACTGTGTGTGTTTATATACTTGCATATTTATTCCACCTAGCTGCAATGCTCCGTACTGTGGGTGTTTATATATTTACATATTTATTCCATCTAGCTACAATGCTCTGCACTGTGTGTTCATATACTCATATATTTATTCCATCCAGCTACAGTGCTCTGCACTGTGTGTCTGTGTGTGTGTATATATTTATTTTATAGTAATATGTACATATGTATATTAGCTGCTCTTGCTTGCTTGTTTTTTTCTTGCCTTCTGATTGTTGCTCTGAGTGTTGCTATCCCTGTGCTGTTGCAATCCTGGAATTTCCCCGTTGTGGGACTAATAAAGGCTTATCTTATCTTATACTGTATGATGTTTGCAAATTTAACAAATAATTTTCCACATAATTAAAGTTGTTGGCTGTCATATAATAACACAGTAATATTTTAGTTTTTATTTAAGACTAGCGGACAAGAACTCCCATCACCCCACATCACTAAATTGTAATCGTGTTTAGTCAGTCCTTCCAGGATTTCACAATGTTGTGATCGCACCAATTCACGCGAAATGAGCCAATCAGCGCAATTATTGCACAACCTTGTAACTTTGTCCAATCACCACAACTTTCCCGCAATTTTGGCCAATCCTTGTCAACTTCTGCCATTTTCACCAATCAAATTTGTCTCCAACTGGCGAGGAAATGCTCAGTCTAACCAATCAAATGCATCGTTGCACCGCGTTCACTTCCGTGTTTACAGTGAGTAGTGAGTTTATAGTTTACAGTGAGTAACGGAACACATCTGCAAACAGAGTGTGTGATTTTAAAAAACACTCACCCTCGAGGTTTTCAACACCGTCCCTTCCTCTGTCTCCCCCAGCCTGCCCGCGGATGCCTCGCCACGTCTCCATCCTGACCGCGTGTGCGAAGCGCTGGGTTTGTGTTGAAAAACATGCACCTGCCCCCAAAGCACCCCATCGCAGGAGTGCAGATGAGAGCCAATGTTTGAACATTTATACATCTTTAGAGGTAAAATCATTACTACATCTGGTCAATGAGCTTTAAAACTGTGAATCTCCAGTGTAGACTCTGGACGGACAAACGCACCCAGCCATCCACCCCCCCACCTCACAGTCCCACTGTAAATGAAAGATGTGTGTGTGTGTGTGTGTGTGTGTGTGTGTGTGTGTGTGTGAAGACTGACATGCAGCAGACAGACAGGTAGGCATGGAAAGAGAGAGAATATTCTCTATTTTTTTCCAGAAAAACACAGACTCCAATAGCCAATACACTGCAACAGAATAATTTATTTTTTCCTCTCCGCTCGGTACCAAGTGGTTGGGGACCGTAGACAGTTTTCAGATGAAGGTGCTGCCAATAATTTCCAAATCTATACTCATTAACATGCATTCAATGCAATTTAGCTGTTGTAATGGATATTGTGTTAATGTTTGTATTTGCTGTTGCACAAGAGTTTTTCTGTATAGCAGAAGTTTCTGCTTAATTTACAAATCACTATAATAGGACATTTTTGACAATCCTTTGCTTTTCTTGTATTTCTATATAGAATATCACTGCAGTAAACTGGAAAAAAGCGTCTGCTTTAAAATCTGGAATTCTTCCCCCAACTTTTAGTGCAGAAAACACTCTAAAAACATCACAACTTTTATCTCAACTTTTTAAAAAAGCTTCCACAAATTCAGGCTTTTTGGCCCGCAACAATCATAAAAGCATCCCACAAAATCCTGGAGGGACTGTTTAGTGCTGTTACATATGCAGAATGTACATGTATTTTCTTTTGATCAGTTTAAAAATTTAATTTATTCAACGTTTTTATGTTGACCGTGTTTACTATAAATTTGCTGTTGCTTATGCAGAATGCATACATGTATTTTCCTTTAATTAGAGTTTATAAAATTCAGTTATTCAATACTGACTGTGTTTACAGTCAATTCACTGCAAACAAAAATAAATTTATATATTGATATACAGTATGTTATCAAGCAGCCTCTCTTTTACACAATGTGGTCAGTTGCCTGTTGGGCTTTTTTGGGGTTGTTTCCACAGAGCTGGTTGCTTATTTCGCTCGTGAAACCTGGCAACATGGCCAGGGATGGGAATCGCGAGGGAGCTTGCAATTCGATTCAGATCACGATACTTGGGTCACAATATGATCCTATCACGGTAACGCGATATCAGGAAGCGCAATCCTATATATTCCAAATTTTTTCACGTTATTCAACCTCAAATCATGTCCCAAAGTAAAACTGTTGACATCTCTTTCGTATAATAAAGTATTCTTGGGGCTCCATTTCCCACAGAGACATCTCTGCACCCAGGGAGGGTGGTGGATGATGTCTGGAATTGACTCCCACTCCAGATACATTTAGTTGACTCTGAATATTCTTAAAAAGCAGCTGAAAACTTTTTGTTTAAGGAGGCTTTTCGATGAGTTTCAATTTAACTGCTTTTTAATGGCAAGTATGATATTTTAAAATAATTTTTAATTTTGTGTTTTAACTAGTTCTTGTGTTTTTCTTTTAAATTAATTTTATCCATCAACTTCCTTTTATTCTGTTTTATTGTATAGCACTTTGTGACTACACGTTTCTGAAAAGTGCTTCAAAAATAAACAGTACTTTTTCTCCAGCACTGCTCACAAGCTCCATGCCAGTGTGTTTTTAGCTTAGTCATTGCTAATGCTTCTCCAAGACGTGCTGGGCTGCATGTTTTGTTTTTTTCGTGCAGTGCTTCTTGTGGGTTGTGTGTCATATCAAGGTCTTTCCTTCCATCTTTTGTTATAAAATCCAAAAAAGGCCCAACATTTGAGCTAACTTTGAGCTAACTGCTTCTTAACTGTTTGACTGCCTGTGGTGCCGGTTTGCGCCTGTCAGCTCATCAGTCAAAACAAAGCCGGAACAGCTAAATAAGAGTCAGAGATGTACCAAGCTTTTAAAGGGCCTATATCATGCAAAATCGACTTTTTTGAGCTTTTAAGCATGTTATAATGTTAATTCCTCACCAAAAACACCCCCAAAGTGGTATTTTGCTCCATTCACGCATCTCTGAGTATTCCTCCTCAACCCTGCTCTCTGAGCTGCTGCTCCGCCCTGTCCCTGATAATGACTGGGTCCCCACATTCATACGTATGAACGTGGGTGAGACGCCCACTCCAGGAAGTGCCTGTGCTGCCAGCACCGCCCCCAGGCTAACGCACACACCCACTTTCTCCGCGCAGCAAACGGAGCAGTGATCGGCAAAACTCTTTCACTTTAGCATTGACGCTGTGAAGAAGTAGTTCCTCTCGCACCTAATCTGCTCAGTGACAACAACTGTTTGCTTTTTTATGTAAGACAATGTCTTCTAAGTGGCGTAAATGTGTCTTTGGCTGTGAGAGATTTAGGAGTTTGTTCAGCCTTCCTAAAGAAGAGCCTACTCATCAGAAATGGTCAAAATAGACCAGAATGCAGAGGCTAAAATCATAATATTAAACGTGATTAACCATACGCTACATAAGAATATTATTATAGGCTAAAATAATAACAGGAGGCTAAAGAGTTCAACATGCTCATCCATCTTAAAAGTTTACTGTAGATGTTGTTTTCGTGGGCGGAACCCAGCGACACGCTGCAGCAGCTGGCTTAGACGTTACGTCATGAAATGGGCGGCAGCCACAAGGAGAGGCAGAGCCTCAGGGATCGAGACATCTTACTTCCGGGCTCACGAAAATAACTCATATTTCATAAGAAATTCATTCTCCAGTGCACCAAAGGTAATATACTATCACATACATGCATATAGTTTACTCTGAAAGGCTTAAAATAGCATGATATAGCCCCTTTAACACCACAAGATGGCAGACAGGTATAGCTTACCACGAAAACCGGATATGATCCAATGCAATAAGTGATTCAAATTTCCATTTGCAGAACGACCCCTCTCATTCTGTAGTTTGTCACAACAAGATGGTGAGAAAAATGCTCACTGCTGAAGAGATTTTAGCACTGCTGTGGGCCGCTCCCAGGTCAGATGAAGAGATTAGCCCAAGTTCGTCGTCTGAGGAAGACTCCAGCTCAGATTATGTGCCTTCTGACAACGGCGCAAGTACTTCTGGTGACAGTGGAGACGGCCGTCTTGCGCGCGAGACTGGAGGTGCTTTTTCTGTGTCCAGTCGAGCCCAAAATGGTACAAGAGCATCTTCTGCAGATTGTTGTGCTTTGCCAAATCGTGGCCGCGGGGTGAAAAGGCCCAAAACAGTTCGTGGGCAACGTTTGGGTGGGCTGGAGTGCACAGCACCTGGTGTGTCCATGTGCGCGGCGTGGAAGAACAACAACAATGAGCAGTTGAAATCCTACAGGAGGTTTGGACAATGATGCCTGGGAGCTTCGTACAGATGAAGAAGCTTATCAGCCATGGCTCAAACCATTTGAAGAGCCAGCTGGATATCATGGCGAGGTGGATACGTCATCTGCGTGCCCCATTGATTTTTTTGTCTTTGTTTTGGACTGAGGAGTTCTGGAGGATTCTCACCGACAAAACAAACAGGTACATATTGTGGCATAAACTGTGGTTCATCCGCTATATTTTTCTAATTTTGACAATGAACGTAAGTTGTAGCATTTTCAGGTTACAGCTGTTGCAAAGTTTGATTGGCACAATGTGCAAATGTGATCACCATATGCAAATTTGATCACATTATATCAAATGCATGGATGAATTTGCCCATTGATAAACTTTGGTTCATTTGCTATATTTTTCCATTTCCAACTTCCAATTCCAATTCCATTCCATTCCAATTTCAGTGCAAATTTTGAGGTCAAACTTTGTGTTTCCGAAACAGGTACGCTGAGCAGTTCATAGCCCAAGCAAAAGCAATCAATGCACTGAAACCCCAGTCCAGATTTCACAAGTGGACTGCTGTAACTGTGGAGGAGATGAAAACATTCGTGGCACTCCATTTGTGCATGGAAATTGTGGCAAAGCCTGCATTGGGAGACTACTGGGCAGAGTTTTGGCCAGCTTTTACACCTGGATTTGGCAGAGTGATGAGGTACAGCAGGTTTGCAATGGTCCTGTCTTGCCTCCACTTTGTGAACAATGAGAACTGGGTTGCATATGGTGAGCCAGGGTATGACCGTCTCTTCAAGATCCGTCCAGCTGGTGTTTATGCTCCAGGCAAGGAACTCTACCTGGATGAAATGACAATTGCATTCAAGGGAAGGTCCACCTTGAAGCTGTACAACCCCAAGAAACCAGACAAATACGGCTACAAGGCATTTGTCTTGAATGAAGCAAGCACAGGATATGTGTTGCAGTGGTCACTGTACACAGGACAAAATGGCGATGACTGTGATGGTTTGGGCTCGACTCATCTTGTTGTGCGTCAGCTGATGGAGCCATACACTGGTAAGGGACATGAAGGGTACATGGACAGCTATTAGACATCACCAGCCATCGCTATGGAGCTCGCAGCTAAGGACACTGGACTGTGTGGGACCGTGAACAGCAACAGGAGATGTATTTTTTTTTAATTTATATGTTATTTATTTATGCCATTATTTTGGGTATGCCAAGGGATGTGCAACCAGCCCAGTTGCCGTTGAGAAGGGGAGATGACCCAGTGTTCATGTGGCAAAACAAACTGCTGGCCTGTGCGAGGCTTGACACGAAGCATCTTACCATGCCGTCATCCATTCATGGCAACACTTGTGTCTGGAAACGCATTTGCTCAAAGGGGAGTGCAACTGGCTTCCGTGAGGTCAACAAGCCTGTGATTGTGGACAGCTACAACAGCTAAATGGGAGGAGTAGACAGAGCTGACCAGAGGATGAAAACCTACCTCTTTCCACACAGAGCAAAGAAGTGGTACAGCTGCATTTTCAGCGCACAGGTGGTACAGCCACAGATGCGCAACACACTGATGAGCATCTGCGTCACCAACTCACCTCATATACACTAGGTGTACTGCAGCTCCACACAAGCTCCTGAATGTCTTCATTCAGGAACTAATCATACGTTTGCTTGAAGGGCACAAAAGAAGTGAGGGCAAGAGACCTGGAAGGCCTTCACAGCAAGCATTAGAGATGCCAGTGACTCACTGAACGGCACTTTATTGTTGAAACTCATAAACGTCCAAATTGTGTAGTGTGTTCTGATTGCAGCTGTCATCATGGTTGTCGCCAGACGCACTTCAGGTGCGCTCAGTGTGGGGTAGGTCTGTGTGCTGCACCTTAATAAACTTTGGTTCATCTGCAACATTTTTCTAATTGACATTGTACCTCTAACTTTTACCATTCTGAAGGTATAGTGTTATGAAAATTTGATTGTTGCAATATGCAGATTAGGTCACATTATGCAAAATACATGGATGAAAATTCACCAGTCATAAACTTTGGTTCATCTGCAACATTTTTCTAATTGGCACTGTGCCTCTAACCTTCACCATTCTGAAGGTACAGTCATTTGACATTTTGAGGTCAAACTCTGCATCTTCCTGCCATATATTCCAGACAGACAAAGGGTTTTAACTTTCAAAGCTGGCTGCAAATCTCCCAAGACAAGTTATGACTTCACTTGACTGGGTGCTTGCTTTGCACCATCTAATGGACTGAAAACGCAACTGACTGAATACCCAAGGAAGTATGCAACGTTGACATGAATATATAATTAATAAAAGATCGATCCATGCATTTAGGGATTGGTGCATCGTCGTTAGTGTAAAAGTATCATAATCCATCACCCATACTCAGATTTTTCACTGGTATTCTGTACCAATACCACAATGACTCACAATGTGAACAGGGCTACAATGCACATATTTAAACAACAGTCAAGTAATTTCTGCTTCGTTGCGGTGGAGTGCAAACCTTGCATCTCCATATTTTATCTGTTTCAATTTTTTGTTAGTTTTCTTTTTGTTTTGTTTTTTTAAATCAACATCAATCTAAGTGTAAGCACTAGAAAAGCAATTTGAATACATTTATAACTGCTAAATCAGTCAGAAAATACAGGGATTTTCTAATTTTCTTAAAAATATCTTTTTTGGTGATACAAGTTTTGCGCTGGATAGCAACAATATACATCTACATGTAGATGCTGCACTGTCCGCCGTTTTCTACATCAGTGTGGCAGCCATATTGGGTAGGGCAAGAACCGCTGACAAACCAGTGGAACAGTAATGACAAAGTGTGTAATTTTCAGGATAATAGAGAGCGTAATTTCGTGTGGACCAACTAAGTTAAAAACAATAAAAAATTCACTTACTTATTAAAAGTGACCCCTTAATGCCGTGCTTCTATATTTCATCTGTTAAGTGAGTGGTGGCCTAGTTGATAGAACATGTGCCCCACAACCGGGAAGTTGGGGGGGTTCAAGTCCCGGCCGAGTCATACCAAAGGACCACATATAAATGATACTTCCTGCCTTCTAGCTTGATGCTCAGCGTAATAGAATGGGGGAAGGAGAAGTTGTCTGTGGCGGTGCCTTGCATGGCAGCAACCCCTCTGATTCTACATCAGGGGTGTCCAACCATGTGCCATGGAGAGCCAAGACCCTGCAGGTTTTCTCTTCTACCCAGTCTCTTCAGCAGGTGTTTTCACTTATCAGCAATCAGTGGGAAGAAGTTCACTGAAATCTGCTGTTGAAGACACTGGTTGGAGGTAAAACCTGCAGGGTCTTGGCTCTCCATGGCACATGGTTGGACACCCCTGTTCTACATGTAATCAGCATTGCAGATAGGAGAAATGTAATTTCGTTCTACTGTACATGATTGGCTGTATGGACTGAATGACAACAGAGACGGCTTCTTCTTCTTAATACAGACAAACCTGGGGCATTTTTTCAACTGGCATTTTCACCCATCTACAGGTGCATCTCAATAAATTAGAACATCATCGAAAAGTTATTTATTTCAGTGATTCAATTCAAAAAGTGAAACTAATATATTTGTTATGCACAAAGTGATAAATTTAAAGCAGTGTTTTCCCTACCATTATATTTTTATTTATTTTTTTTTTGGGGGGGGGGGGGTTGACAAAAAATTAAACATCCATAACCCTGAAGTCCCACCCTTTTGCAAAGGTTTACTTCCGTCTACCCAGCCATTTTACATTAAGCAATTTCACATCTATTTAAAAAAATAGGCAGTGCTAGAGTTTGATATTGTCTCGATTAATAAACCACAATACCTTTGTGGTGAAGAACTCTTTGTTTCATCTGAAAATGCGAAGAAAAGCGAGCAAAGACCACTACCGGCCACCAGAATGGTGGCCTAGTTGGTAGAGCATCTGCCCCACAACCGGGAGGTCGTGAGTTCAAGCCCCGGCCGGGTCATACCAAAGACGATATAAAAATGGTACCTTCCCACCTTCTAGCTTGGTGCTCAGCATAATCGAATGGGGGAAGGAAAAGTTGTTTGTGGCGGCGCCTTGCATGGCAGTGACCCCTCAGATTCTAGATGTGATTAACATTGTAGATAGGAGAAACGTAATTCAGTTCTACTGTACATGATTGGCTGTATGGATTGAATGACAAAGTTGGCTGCTGCTTCTTCTCAAAATGTGCTAAATCGCTAGCATGCTAACTACTAGCTTCTGGCAACCGGTACTGGATAGGTTTTGATCTGGGATTTCCTGAAGTATCGCCTTAACAGGTACAGTGGGGCAAAAAAGTATTTAGTCAGCCACCAATTGTGCAAGTTCTAACACTTAAAAGATGAGAGGGGTCTCCAATTTTCATCATAGGTATACCTCAACTATGAGAGACAAAATGAGAAAAAAAAAAAAATCCAGAAAATCACATTGTCTGATTTTTAAAGAATTTATTTGCAAATTATGGTGGAAAATAAGTATTTGGTCACCTACAAATAAGCAAGATTTCTGGCTCTCACAGACCTGTAACAACTTCTTTAAGAGGCTCCTCTGTCCTCCACTCGTTACCTGTATTAATGGCACCTGTTTGAACTCGTTATCAGTATAAAAGACACCTGTCCACAACCTCAAACAGTCAGACTCCAAACTCCACTATGACCAAGACCAAAGAGCTGTCAAAGGACACCAGAAACAAAATCGTAGACCTGCACCGGGCTGGGAAGACTGAATCTGCAATAGGTAAGCAGCTTGGTGTGAAGAAATCAACTGTGGGAGCAATTATTAGAAAATGGAAGACATACAAGACCACTGATAATCTCCCTCGATCTGGGACTCCACGCAAGATCTCCCCCCATGGGGTCAAAATGATCACAAGAACGGTGAGCAAAAATCCCAGAACCACACAGGGGGACCTAGTGAATGACCTGCAGAGAGCTGGGACCAAAGTAACAAAGGCTACCATCAGTAACACACTACGCCACCAGGGACTCAAATCCTACAGTGCCAGACGTGTCCCCCTGCTTAAGCCAGTACATGTCCAGGCCCATCTGAAGTTTGCTAGAGAGCATTTGGGTGATCCAGAAGAGCACTGGGAGAATGTCATATGGTCAGATGAAACCAAAATAGAACTTTTTGGTAAAAACTCAACTTGTCGTGTTTGGAGGAGAAAGAACACCATACCTACTGTGAAGGATGGGGGTGGAAACATCCTGCTTTGGGGCTGTTTTTCTGCAAAGGGACCAGGACGACTGATCCGTGTAAAGGAAAGAATGAATGGGGCCATGTATCGTGAGATTTTGAGTGAAAACCTCCTTCCATCAGCAAGGGCATTGAAGATGAAACATGGCTGGGTCTTTCAGCATGACAGTGATCCCAAACACACCACCCGGGCAATGAAGGAGTGGCTTCGTAAGAAGCATTTCAAGGTCCTGGAGTGGCCTAGCCAGTCTCCAGATCTCAACCCCATAGAAAATCTTTGGAGGGAGTTGAAAGTCCGTGTTGCCCAGTGACAGCCCCAAAACATCACTGCTCTAGAGGAGATCTGCATGGAGGAATGGGCCAAAATACCAGCAACAGTGTGTGGAAAACCTTGTGAAGACTTACAGAAAACGTTTGACCTCTGTCATTGCCAACAAAGGGTATATAACAAAGTATTGAGATGAACTTTTGTTATTGACCAAATACTTATTTTCCACCATAATTTGCAAATAAATTCTTTAAAAATCCTTCAATGTGATTTTCTGGATTTTTTTTTTCCTCATTTTGTCTCTCATAGTTGAGGTATACCTATGATGAAAATTGGAGACCTCTCTCATCTTTTAAGTGGGAGAACTTGCACAATTGGTGGCTGACTAAATACTTTTTTACCCCACTGTATGTCTTATAAACACATTATGTTGGCACTTGACAATATATAATTTCTTATGTGTGTGAAATGACAATAGATGTCTTCATGCTGATTGAGATGTTTAGCAAGTTACTGGCTAGATTTAGGGACTATTTTTTTTTTTCCTCAGCTGCGCAAAATAACTGGTTAAACAAACAAATCATAATATTTTGTCCAGTATTGCTCTCATTTAATACATTGTGCTTGCCGGAACTGTTGTATAGAAGCAATATTACTCGATGTCATTATGGGATCATGATTATAGTAACTGTGGCTGTGAAGCAGCTTAATGCCCTCTGCTTTAAGAGTATCACAGCCATAGTTGGTATAATTGTGATACCACTACTCCGTATTATGCAATATTGCTTATAGTGCCAGAACAACATGATTCCTTTAAGAGTTTGGCGTTGTCGACCTTCACGCTGCCCCCCCCCACACACACACACGGCTGTAACCCTAGGGGAAATACTGTCAAGTGTTTATTTCTTTCAATTTTGATGATTATGGCTTACAGCTAATGAAAACCCAAAATTCGGTTTATCAGAAAATTAAAAAAAGATCAATTTTTAAAAAATTGATTTTTAATAGAAATGTTGACCAACTGAAAACTATGTATATGTACACACTCAAAATTATGTTGGGGCTTTTTGTTGCATGAATTACTGCATTAGTGCGGTGTGGCATGAAGGTAATCAGCCTGTGGTACTGCTAAGGTGTTATGGAAGCCCAAATTGCTTTGATAACGGCCTTCAGCTCATCTGCGTCATTGGGTCTGGTATCTCATCTTCCTCTTGACAATACCTCATAGATTCTATAAGATAAGATAAGCCTTTATTAGTCCCACAATGGGGAAATTCCAGGATTGCAACAGCACAGGGACAGCAACACTCAGAGCAATAATTAAGAAGATATGGCAGATATAAATAAGAGCAGTGGATATACATACATACCCATAAATATATAAATATATATACAAAGTGCGGAGCATTGTAGCTAGATGGAATAAACAGCATAACCGTCTACTTAGTTATCCTACATAGTATGAATATGTACCCATACATATTGTCACCCTCCATAGTGACCGATACTGTCCTAGTTGTATATACTGGAGGGGACCATTGTGTAAGTCTATTGCGTCTTTTGCATTCAATACTATTAGGTCGTCACGTTTTTTTTGCTATCTCTGCGACCAGCCCTGCTTAGGTTATACAGTCTGACAGCCGTAGGTAGGAAGGACCTGCGAAACCTCTCGGTTGCGCACCTAGGATGATGTAGTCTGCTGCTAAATGAGCTCCTCAGTGCGTTCAGTATGTCCGGCATAGGGCGGGACTCGGACTCCAGCAGAGATGACAGTTTAGCCACCGTCCTTCTCTCTCCTATCTCCTCCACTGGGTCAGGGCGCTGCCCCAGGACAGAGCTAGCTTTCTTGATCAGTTTGTTCAGTCTCTTCCTATCGGCTGCTGTAATGCCACTGCCCCAGCAGACCACTCCAAAAGTGATGGCTGATGCCACCACCGTGTCGTAGAATGTCTTCAGCAGCGCCCCTTGTACACCAAAAGACCTGAGTCTCCTCAGTAGGAACAGCCTGCGCTGTCCCTTCTTGTAGAGTGCGTCGGTATTGTGTGACCAGTCTAGTTTATTGTTCAAATGAACAACCAGGTACTTGTAGGATGTCACCATCTCGATGTCTGTTCCCTGTATGTTTACTGGTGCTGTGAGGGGTTGTCCTTGCCTGCGGCAGTCCACCACCAGCTCCTTAGTTTTCCTTGCGTTGATCTGGAGGCAGTTCCGATGGCACCAGTCCACGAAGTCCTGGATAAGTCCTCTGTACTCAGCTTCATCTCCATTGGAGATGAGGCCGACGATCGCAGAGTCGTCAGAGAACTTCTGTAGATGGCAGTGTGTTGTGTTGTGTGAGAAGTCCGCAGTATAAAGGGTGAACAGGAAGGGAGCCAAAACAGTTCCCTGGGCGGCCCCCATGCTACCGATGATCGTGTCGGACACACAGTCCCGGGTTCTCACAAACTGTGGCCGGTTAGTGAGGTAGTCCAGGATCCATGATGAAAGGTGCTGGTCCACCTCTGCGCACAGTAGCTTGTCCCTCAGGATCACCGGTTGGATGGTGTTGAAAGCACTGGAGAAGTCAATAAACATGATCCTCACCGTGTTCACAAGCTTCTCCAGGTGGAACAGGGAACGGTGAAGGAGGAAGATCACTGCATCATCCACCCTGATGCCGTGCTGGTAGGCGAACTGGAATGGATCCATCACTGGTCCCACCAGGGGTCGGAGGTGAGCAAGGAGCAGTCTCTCCAGGGTCTTCATCATGTGGGACATCAGGGCCACTGGTCTGTAGCTGTTCAGGTCTTTGGGGCGGGAGGTCCTTGGTACAGGTACCACACAAGATGTTTTCCACAACTGTGGTACCCTCCCCAGCTTCAGGCTCAGGTTGAAGATGAGCTCCACAATCCCACACAGCTGATCTGCACAGGACTTGAGGAGCTCTGCGCTGATGCCGTCCGGTCCCGACGCCTTCCTCGCCTTGATCTTTCTCGGCTCCGTCCTCACCTGGGTCTTAGTGAGAGTCATGTTGGGGGGGGCTGTGTGTTGGGAGTGGGGTGTGGGCAGCAGGACTCGATGTCTTCAGAGGCAGCAGTGGTTGTTGTGCAGTCAGGGGGGAGGGTGGTTGGTCAAACCTATTAAAAAACAGGTTCAGATTGTTCGCCCACTCCCTGCCCCCCATGGCCTGGGAGGAGGTATTCTGGAGCCCAGAGATGGTTTTAAGGTTTCTCCAGACCCCACCGATGTCGCTCTGTTGCAGCTTGTCCTCCATCTTCTTCCTGAAGCTGTCCTTGCCTTCTCTGATCTTCCTCCTCAGCTCCCTCTGTACGGACTTCAGCATCTCCCTGTTCCCCGACCTGAAGATCCTCTTCTTCTCTCTCAGAAGTGTTTTTATCTCAGGGTTGATCCAGGGTTTGTTGTTCGAGCAACACCATATGGTCTTGGTGGGTACGGTGTTGTCCACACAGAAGCTGATGTAGTCCGTGATGGTGTGAGTGAGGCCATCGATGTCCTCACCATGTGGATCGCAGAGCTGCTCCCAGGCAGTGGTTTCAAAGCCTGGGAGCTATATGGGGTTTAAAGGTCTGATGACACAATTTTGACATTTTTTAGCATGTTGGGTAAACCCAAAAGTCATTGTCGATGATCAATATAATATTTACAACCGTGTCTGCATAAATTAGTTATCGTCAAAAAACCGCAGCCACTGACTGGACTGTGGAGCCGCCCACCAAATGAAGGGAGGCACCACCATCATGTAAGCGACAGAACAGATGCCGGTATTGTTGACTGGAATGCCAGCAGCTTTGTAGCTCACAGTTTCTCTGGTTTCTTGTTTTAATTTTACGGCTATGCCTTCGCATTGTATCGCAGGCTTAGATAAACAGCAGGCCATGAAAGACCACGTCACACGCTTCAGCTCCAACTGTCATAAGCCTCCTTGTGCGCTCCTCCTGCGTAAAAGCGCATGAGGAGCAGAGAAGGAGGGGAAGGATTAATGGATTTACGCGCAGCTTTGACCTACTTTCTGTGATCGCATGCTGACGCTTGCCGGTCCGGCCACGTCCCCTCTATCATTATCCCCAGCTGATTAAAAATCCCGCTGATCATCTTTCCCGGTCCTTGCCCAGGTGCTTCTCATCACACCATCACCAGCAGTACATGTACTTAGCAGCCGTTTGCCAGTCACGCACTGCTGGTCCATAGTATTGTCACCTGTGCTGTTAGTTTGCCATTATTTTCAGCACTCTCACGACGTGTTAGTCACTCCATGTTCGCCGTGGTTCTCGTGCGTCCTTGAAGTGATATCGGCTCTGGGGCGCACCTGTGGCTAACACGTCTCCTCTCATTCGTTCTCTGGACGATGCTGGCCCCTGAACGCCATCAGTAAGTGTGTTTGTGTTTTTTGTACGTCTTCACCTTTTTGAGAATTGTCTGTCTTTCTGTATTAAATGTGCTGTGGTGAACCCTGCACGTAAATCCTCGTTATTTCATCCTCCTTCTCCGTGCCCTGCGTAAGAGTGCACGGAGGGTCATGATGAATGGATTTACGTGCAGGATTCACCAGATAATACATAATACATAAATATATAAAACTAATACATAATAAACCCGATGCCTGAGCCACAGAGAATACACTGCTATGATTTTATTGAAAAACCAGGTTTAAATAAATTATACTTATGAACAAATAATTTGTTGCAATATCTGTAACAAAAGCATAACACTCGGTGTTCCCCTGCCATGTGTTTGTCGCTGCTGGCATGTGTGCCTCTCCACTGTCACTCTCTGAGTCTGACTCGCTTGGCACAATGCCCGCTTGGCACGGCTCAAACCTATACAGTCTGATGCCCCCAGATTCTTCATTGCCATCCCATTCTTCTGAACTATAATCGTCTGAAGATTGGACAACACAAACCAATTCCAGACTACATGTGCTGGAACCATCGTCGATGTTTTCTACCGCTTCCATCCTGTGTGTACAATGGGCAACCAAGAGCTGTGTTCTGTCGATGACGTTACAACATGGCCGGGGGGTTTTCCAGCCACTGACGCAATTGGTGAGGTGGCGCTCATGAAAATGTCGGATATTCGCGTGAAAAAAAAAAGCCTATTTGACTTAGAACTGCACAGACCAACCTATTTCATCATATTGTATTATTCATTCATTCATTCATCTTCTTCCGCTTAATCCTTTTCGGGTCGCAGGGGGGCTGGAGCCTATCCCAGCATCTTTGGGTGAGAGGCAGGGTACACCCTGGACAGACTGCCAGTCCATCACAGGGCCAACACAGAGAGACAGACAACCATTCACTCTCACATTCACACCTAAGGACAATTTAGAATCCCCAATTTTGATGCCAATTAATCTAACTTGCATGTTTTTGGCATGTGGAAGGAAACCAGAGAAGTTCCGGAGTAAACCCACGCAGACACGGGGAGAACATGCAAACTCCACACAGATCACTGTTGGTCGGGGGCTGGGATCGAACCCAGGATCCCCAGGCCAAGGGTGAGTTGCTGTGCTGCCACAGTGCTAACCACATGTGTTGAAATATTAGATGAAGTCAAAAATGTGTCATCAGACCTTTAAGTCAGGCAAGTTTGCTGGCAATCTAGCACAGTGATACCATGGATAGCATGAAGTCCTCTAAAATTTTCTCGTAGATGACTGCACTAACTTTGGATTTGTTAAAATACAGTGGACGAACACCAGCAGATGATTAAAATTGAGATTATGTAATATTCTAATTTTTTGAGAAACTGAATTTTGGGTGTTCATTAGCTATTTTATAATCATCAAAATTAAAAGAAATAAATGCTTTTAAGATTCGTTACATCACTTTGTGTGTAACGAATCTATATATTAGTTTCACTTTTTGAATTGAATTATTGAAATAAATTGACTTTTCAATGGCATTCTAATTTATCGAGATGCACCTGTATTTGTCAAACGCTTACCACTGACCTCCCCAAAACGGTGAACAGGGCAGAGGTTTATCCGGTCACTGAATGTAGCATCTACAGTGGGGTAAAAAAAAAGTATGTAGTCAGCCACAAATTGTGCAAGTTCTCCCACTTAAAAGATGAGAGAGGTCTCCAATTTTCATCATAGGTATACCTCAACTATGAGAGACAAAATGAGGAAAAAAAAAATCCAGAAAATCACATTGATTTTTAAAGAATTTATTTGCAAATTATGGTGGAAAATAAGTATTTGGTCAATAACAAAAGTTCATCTCAGTACTTTGTTATATACCCTTTGTTGGCAATGACAGAGGTCAAACATTTTCTGTAAGTCTTCACAAGGTTTTCACACACTGTTGCTGGTATTTTGGCCCATTCCTCCATGCAGATCTCCTCTAGAGCAGTGATGTTTTGGGGCTGTCACTGGGCAACACGGACTTTCAACTCCCTCCAAAGATTTTCTATGGGGTTGAGATATGGAGAATGGCTAAGCCACTCCAGGACCTTGAAATGCTTCTTACGAAGCCACTCCTTCGTTGCCCGGGCGGTGTGTTTGGGATCATTGTCATGCTGAAAGACCCAGCCACATTTCATCTTCAATGCCCTTGCTGATGGAAGGAGGTTTTCACTCAAAATCTCACGATATATAGCCCCTTTCATTCTTTCCTTTACACGGATCAGTCGTCCTGGTCCCTTTGCAGAAAAACAGCCCCAAAGCACGATGTTTCCATCCCCATGCTTCACAGTAGGTATGGTGTTCTTTGGATGCAACTCAGCATTCTTTCTCCTCCAAACACGACAAGTTGAGTTTTTACCAAAAAGTTCTATTTTGCTTTCATCTGACCATATGACAGTCTCCCAATCCTCTTCTGGATCATCCAAATGTTCTCTAGCAAACTTCAGACGGGCCTGGACATGCACTGGCTTAAGCAGGGGGGACACGTCTGGCACTGCAGGATTTGAGTCCCTGGCGGCGTAGTGTGTTACTGATGGTAGCCTTTGTTACTTTGGTCCTAGCTCTCTGCAAGTCATTCACTAGGTCCCCCTGTGTGGTTCTGGGATTTTTGCTCACCGTTCTCGTGATCATTTTGACCCCACGGGGTGAGATCTTAAATTAAATTCCATCCATCTTCTACCGCTTTTCCGGAGGTCCGGGTCGCGGAGGCAGCAGTTCAAGCAGAGAAGCCCAGACTTCCCTCTCCCCAGCCACCTGCTCCAGCTCTTCAGAGGGGATACCAAGGCGTTCCCAGACTAGCTGGGAGACATAGTCTCTCCACCGAGTCCTGGGTCTGCCCCGGGGTCTCCTCCCAGTGGGACGTGCCTGAAACACCTCAAGTGGGAGACGTCCAGGAGGCATCCTAATCAGATGCCCATACCACCTCAACTGACTCCTTTCAATGTGGAGGATTAATTAAATTAATTAAATTAAAATTAATTAAATCACCCTTATTGTCATTCAACCGTACAACCAATCATGTACAGTAGAACGAGATTGTGCTTTACCTATCTACAGTGTCAATCACACACACCCCAGTGCAGAATCAGAGGGCTGCTGCCATGCAAGGCGCCGCCACAGATTTCCCTCCTCCATTCCATTATTGCTGAGCACCAAACTGGACGGCAGGAAGTTCCACTTTTATATGGTCTTCGGCATGACCCGGCCGGGATTTGAACCCCTGCCTCCCGGGTGTGGGGCGGATGCTCTACCAACTGAGCCACCACTCCGATCTTGCATGGAGCCCCAGATCGAGGGAGATTATCAGTGGTCTTGTATGTCTTCCATTTTCTAATAATTGCTCCCACAGTTGATTTCTTCACACCAAGCTGCTTACCTATTGCAGATTCAGTCTTCCCAGCCTGGTGCAGGTCTACAATTTTTTTTCTGGTGTCCTTTGACAGCTCTTTGGTCTTGGTCATAGTGGAGTTTGGAGTCTGACTGTTTGAGGTTGTGGACGGGTGTCTTTTATACTGATAACGAGTTCAAACAGGTGCCATTAATACAGGTAACGAGTGGAGGACAGAGGAGCCTCTTAAAGAAGAAGTTCCAGGTCTGTGAGAGCCAGAAATCTTGCTTATTTGTAGGTGACCAAATACTTATTTTCCACCATAATTTGCAAATAAATTCTTTGAAAATCAGACAATGTGATTTTCTGGATTTTTTTTTTTTACTCATTTTGTCGCTCATAGTTGAGGTATACCTATGATGAAAATTGGAGACCTCTCTCATCTTTTAAGTGGGAGAACTTGCACAATTGGTGGCTGACTAAATACTTTTTTGCCCCACTGTACGTGTTGATATCTAGAATAAGACTTTCCCCACATGCTGACTGGCAAGTAGTGTCGGTAAAATGACATGATTGGCCTGTCTTTCTCACACTTGTTTATCTGCTTGCTTCACACGCTACACTGCAGAGTTTAGGTTACACCCTATAATTCACTCGCTGAAACCAGTCAGAATCAGTTCTGCACACAGCCGAACTGTCACATAAGCGGAAATGTACTGATACACTGAAGGAAAAACCCCTCCCTCTTGCAAGAGGGAGTGGTTAAGCTTTATAAAAACTATAGGGCCCACTTTTTGAGCAGCACTCTCTTGGGGTATTTTCCTAAAGAGTTGTGTTCCAGCGCTGCTTGTAATCCATATCTCACTTTCAGTAAAATAAGTGAAAGTATACTTCATCTCTCAGTCTGGCTATTTGGCCTTCATATAAAAGAACTGGGGGTTAAGGTATTTTAGACGCAACAATTTGCTGTTTCCGCCCGGTTACGAGGCTAAATTTGTTTTGTAAATGGCGTGAGGATTTTTTCTCTACAGACTGGCAGCCACAACATTGTAACAGGTGAGCAGAAAACCTTTTTCAACAAATTTCTGCCTGACCCTTCGGGGACAGACCTTTCTGTAGAGATTAAATATTCATGCACGTGTGATTTTATTTGTGGAATGAAACTGAGATATGGTCTTGAATTCATGATCTGTTTTAAGAAATATATTTACTGAATTTGATGAGGAAATCTCCAAACAGTTTTAACCCCATGGAATTAGTTATACGTGTTAATACTGTTCCAGAAAGTAGAGTTGGAGAGAGCTTGGGTAATCGGTTTAAACCCCGCAGTGGAAAGTATTTATTGGGTCCACTGAAAAGTAGAGTTACCCCGTTGTGCATTGTACAGTCCGGATAAAAGGTTCAAACCCCGGGGTGACTGATATAAGGTTACCAAAAAAGAGGTGTTATTCGGCTGGTACATAGCTTTGCCAAAAGGTTTAAACCTCTTGAGATCATTGCTTGATTTCAAAAAGTAGAGCTGGCACCCCTAGCGTATTTAGCTCAGACCAAAAGGTTGTAACTCCTTGAGAAAACTGCAACGGGCACATCTCTAAAATATAGTTGGTCTTATCGCATTAGTTAGGGACCTACTGTGTGTGAAATAAGCATAAGTTTTAAGTAACCCAATCGGGACGATCGGTTCATAGGTGATATATAATAATATAATTAAACTAATTATAGTAAAAAAACACGGTGACGTGTGAGACAATATTGTCATGAGGAAGTGGAAATAAATAAGATCATAATAATAATTTAATTCTATGTTATAAGATATTGATATTACACTACAACATTTAAAGACGGTTGGATTAAAATGGCAACAAAACTGGATAACGATAAAGACAATGATAAAATGGATAATGATAATGGCAGCTCTGAATACCCTTTGGGAAGTTTGGGATATGCTGTAAAGGAGATGGAGGAAGTGTTAAAAACCACTGTGCGTCCACTTCCGGTCTGGACACCATGGTGATAGCAGCTTAAACGCTGAAGCTCCAAGGCCCCATCCGTGAAAATACCTTGAAAATCAGATTTAACGGATTTTTGGAAGAGTGAAAATCAAAAGACAAAGTCATTATGCCTAAAGGAAAACAGAAGAGATCGACATTTGCCAGGCCAAGACGCGTATCGGCCGGAGAATCTGACCTGGAGGACATCCACTCGGAAACAGAGGGGCTGAACGAGGCTAGCAACACGGTTAGCTTAAAAACGATAATTCAAGAATTAAGAGAATTTCGGCAAGAGTGTTGGGCCGAATTTCGTGAACGTAAAAGACGAAATAAAAAGGACAAACAACAGAGTGGACCAGGCTGAGGACCGAATCATGGAAGCAGAGGAAAGAATAAAAGGGCTGGAAGAAACCGTGCTGGAATTACTCAAACGACAGACAAGACTGGAGGCTAAGCTAACCGACCAAGTAGGAAGACTAAGAAGGGACAACATAAGAATTCATGGTCTGAAAGAAGGAGTCGAGGACGGTTTCACCACAATGGCTGCATGCGTGGAATCCATACTGAGAGACAAGTTGGAAATTCCCCAATCCACCGACTTAAAGATAGAAAGGGCGCACCGTTCATTAGCCCCAAGGCTGTCGGCGGAAGCGCCTCCACGATCGGTGGTGGTGAAGTTTTCCAACTTCAGAACTAAAGAAGAGGTCTCGAGACTGGCTTGGCAGAAAAAAGGATTTATGCACCAAGAAAGAAAAGTTTTTGTGGAGCAAGACTACACCCGGGAGGCCCTTAAAAAGCGTCGAGAATACAACAACGCTAAAAAGGTACTAAGAGAGAAGAAACTGCGCTTTCAAACTCCATTTCCGGTGAAGCTGCGGGGATTTTTACGGGGAAGAGACGTGTCTCTACAACTCGGCGGAAGAAGCAACCAGGGATATGGCGAGAAGAGGGCTCCCGGTAACGGTGTATAAACCCGCAGCAGACCCGATCGAAAGAATCAAGGCTCAAACGTGGTGCACACAGAGACCCTCAAAATCCACGGGCCAGCAGCGGGAAACCCAGCGCCAGGGCTATAAGAAAAAACTGGACGCTTTCAGGAGGGAATAACGATATTTTTAGTCAATCTGCGCATCCAACCCTCCTCCTACAAGGTAACAAACATTAAAGGAGATGCAGAATCAGCAAGTGGTAAAACATTTCATGGAACAGTCATAATATTAGAAACAAGTAAGTCTTTAAAAAAAAAAAAGAAAAAAAAACTTGTTGAAATAGAAATGTGACAATGAACCACATGAACTCTCCACACTAACAAATACTGTATTAACGTGATTGTTTGCTGTGATGGTGGTGGGAGGTTGCGCACAATTTCATAGGGTATAGGCATTAAAAAAAAAAAAAATCATTACAAGTTCGGATTGGGATCTGAAATTCACGTTAAAAACATGGGACAACTTACAGGGGTAAGAGAGGGCCCTCAACATGTAAGAGTTTGAAGAATTTCCCTCAGAGCCAACGCACCATCAAGGCTCTTCTAAGGTCACTAAAAAGACCTCAGCTCAGAAAGACCTTTTGACAGTTTTTTGTTTTGAAGTTTTACATACTATGTTCTTAATGTTCTTTCAGTTTCTGAGTAGCATAAAAGAGGGCCACTACACTGTTATACTAAATAAGACAATACAATGGAGAAACAGGGTGTAACCAAAATAATCTCATATAATGTAAAAGGGATCCTGAATCCAGTTAAAAGATCCAAGATTCTTGGCAAAATGAAAAAAGACAAAGCAAGAATAATATTTTTACAGGAAACCCACCTAACAGACTTGGAGCACACTAAACTTAATAGTCAAGGGTTTAAACTGATCTCTTCAACCTCATAAGTCAGGGAGGAGGAGTGGGGTAGCGACATTGATCTCAACCAAAATTATGTTTGAAAAAAATTCAGAACACAAAGTTAAAGAAGGAAGATTTAGCATGGTACTTGGTCGGCTAGAGGTTCAGGTTCAGGTTACTTTATTTGTACCCGTAGGTAGATTTGTTTTGCAGTTGGTGACATCCATATTTACAAGCCACTAATTACATTCAACATAGACACACACACAGGCACACATCTTACAAAATAGGTAAATACAAAATATGTACAATATAATTTTATAGCTTGTTCAACTCTTTGACAGCAGCAGGGACAAAGCTGTTTTTGTAGCGCTGGGTTCTACTTTTTGGGACAGCAAACCTCCGTCTGGAGGGAAGAAGCTGAAAGTTGCAGTGCAAAGGGTGGGAGTCATCATTTAAAATCGAGTCGGCCATCCTCTGTACTTGTCTGGTGTACAGGGATGTCAGGCTCAGCTGTGACTCACCAAGCAAACGACTGGACCATCTGACTACCTGATCCAAGGATTTCCTCTGTTTCAGTTTTATCTGACCAAACCATGACATTAAAGAAAAGGATAAAACAGATTCAATAAAAGCCCGATAGAACATAGTCATTATGGTTCGGTCAATTTGGAAGCGTGCAAGTTTCCTCAAACAATGCAAATTTTGCTGACCCTTTTTGCACACCCTTTCACAGTTCACCTCAAAGTTCAATCCACTATCAGTAATCGTCCCAAGATATTTGTACGATTGTACACATTCGGTGGACTGGCCTTTTAGTATGGTGACTTTGTGCCTGGGAGTTTTCCTCCTAAAGTCAATAATCATATCTTTCGTTTTTGTTGTATTCAGCTGCAGGTAGGAATCCTCACACCAGTGAACAAAGTCACCAACTACTGGGCCGTGGCCACTCTCACCATCCTGGAGGAGACTGACAATGACTGAGTCATCAGCATACTTTATAATGTGTCTGTTGTCATGTCTGCTCCGACACATGTTTGTGTACATGATGAAGAGTAGTGGTGACAACACACACCCCTGAGGAGAGCCAGTAGAAGAGCACTTTAGGTCAGACAATGTGCCATTGACCCTTACTCTCTGCGTCCTGTTGGTTAAGAAATCCAGAATCCAACCCACCAGATTATTGCTTAAATCAAATTGTTGCAGGAGCCTTTCAACTAAAATATGAGGTTGGATTGTATTAAAGGCAGAAGAAAAGTCCACAAATAAAAGCCTGGCATGTGTCCCATTAAAATCCAGATGTTTAAAAAGCATGTCAAACAGAGTGACAGTGGCATCCTCCACTCCTCTGTGAGGCCTATAGGCAAACTGCAGAGGATCCAATGCATGTTCAGTCTGCCTTAGGACCTCACATCTGACCAGTTTTTCAAAAATTTTCATTAAAATTGAAGTCAAAGCAACTGGTCTAAAGTCATTTACCGTTTTAGGACAGCTGGATTTTGGAACGG
The DNA here is from genome assembly GCA_020510985.1 of Pholidichthys leucotaenia. Classification (NCBI taxonomy): domain Eukaryota; kingdom Metazoa; phylum Chordata; class Actinopteri; order Cichliformes; family Pholidichthyidae; genus Pholidichthys; species Pholidichthys leucotaenia. The sequence continues at coordinate 79,067,000 of CM035843.1, read as the reverse complement.
GAACAACCACGGCATCTTTCCAGATCTTAGGCACATGTTGTGTCTGTAAGGACTTATTGAAAATATAATGAAATATAGGACTCAGTTCATGTGCACAGGACTTTACCAAGCGTCCACATATATTATCAGGGCCCTGACTTTTGTTCACTTTTACAGCGCGGAACTCCCTTTTAACATCCTGCATCTCAATATTAAAGTGCTGATTGTCTTTGAGTTTCTGTTTCAAATCTTGGATTTCTGTGCTAAAATCAAAGGAGTCAAAACGACCATAAAAACAGTTAAGAGCATTAGCCAGCTCTGTGTCTGAATTAAAACCATCTAAAAACACACGATTACTGCGCTCTGTGCTCTGAAGGCCTGCAATAGTTTTCATACTGGCCCAGGCTGAACCAAGTTTATTTGCTGCCATCTTGCTTTCCAACTCTGATTTATAATTCTGTTTTGCTCTTAAAATTTCGGCCTTCAGCTCCTTGGAGGCAACTTGTAGCTCAGAAACAGACCCCTGTTTAAAGGCAAGAGCTTTCCTCTGTAAGCAGGATTTAACTGATTTAGTAACCCATGGTTTGTTGTTGGGGTATATTTTGACACGTTTACGTGGAACAAACTTATTTTGACAGTAAGCCATGTATGAGCATGTGAGCTCAGCCAGAGAGTCCAAGTCATCCCCGCAGGCCATTATGAACATCTTCCAGTCTGTACAGTCAAGGCATTCCTGGAGGCTGTGCTCTGAATCTTCTGTCCACACATCAATGTCTCTCATCTCCACCTTGCCTCTTCTGAGAGCAGTTTTATATGTGGGCAGCAAATGAACACAGTTGTGATCTGATGATCCTAAAGGAGGAAGGGGGAGTGATTTATAGGCCCTCTCAATGGACCCATAGCACAGGTCCAATGTCTTTTTTCGCCTGGTTGGGCAGGAGACATACTGATGAAAGTTTTTAAGTGTCTTCTTTAAAGAAACATGGTTAAAATCCCCAAGAATGAAGTTTGGCGCCTCTGGAGAAATTGACTGCAGCCGCTGCACCACATCAGAGATGGTGCTGGAGGCGGAGTCAGCGTCTGCCCTCGGATGAATATACACAACTGTGATGAAAAGTTGGGGAAACTCTCGAGGCAAATAAAAGGGGCGAAGCGACACAGACAGCAGCTCCACATCGGGTGTACAGATGCGCTCTCTGACCGTGACAGATGTGCAGTACTGCTTATTAATGTATAAACATACGCCGCCCCCCTGACGCTTCCCAGTTACCTCTTCCTGCCGATCTGAGCGCAGCGGAGCTCCAAAGCCGTCAATCCACAGGTCTGCATCTCGATCATGCGCAGTAAGCCAAGATTCAGTGAAAGCCATGACGCAGCAGTTCTTAAAATCCTTCTGGTAACGTACGTTGCCTTGAATTTCCTCCACCTTGTTTCTCACAGACTGTGCATTCCCAAAAATGATCGAAGGAAGAGGAATGTTACCAAACTGACATCTTCTAAGGCACAATTTCACACCTCCACGTCTTCCACGCTTCCTCCTGCCGCTTCTCTTTTCACCGCTGTGTCCGTCTCTCAAAATAAAGTCTGGCAGTTGAAGTTTGGGCTCAATCACAGACGCTGCATCAGCTGTGTTAAAGCGTAGCAACACGTCCCTGGAATATTGTATTCTGCCCGCTATTCTGTTCGCCATGGAGCCGAACGCGTTTACCTCAGAGACAAAGAGCCACAGCACAGATAGCAGCAGTGCGAGAGAGGAGAGGAAATCCATGTTGCCGATACCAGGGAGCTTTTCGCCATATATTCCACAAACGCTCCAGGGCAGAAACGACAGAGGATTTTCTAAAAACGTAAAAAAGTACCAAAAACACACACACGCACTATGTCATCAAGCTGCTGGTCGCTGCGTGCGCATGCGCCCAAGAGAGGGAGGGAGAGGGAGAGGGAGAGGGAGAGAGGGAGAAGATATCACCCTGCTGAATGTATATGCACCTCTAGGGGCTAACTGGAAATTTTATAAAAATGTATTTGACCTAATGATAACTAAAGTCAAAGGTTTAGTGATATGTGGTGGAGACTTCAATCTAAGACTGAACCCATACTGGGATGCATCAGGTAACTCTCCACATCAAAATAACACTCAAAGTAGAAAAACTCGGATGCTCCTAAATGAAATGGGAATCTGTGACGTATGGAGGGAACTCAACCCCAGTGTAAAAGATTATACATTTTACTCAGCACCACATTCATCATACTCAAGGATTGACTATTTTTTTATGTTTAACAGAGACATTGGAAGAGTAAAAACATGTAAAATAGGACTGATGGATCTCTCTGACCACAGTCCGATCTATATGGACTTAAATATCCAAAAATACACAAATAATACATTTTCTTGGAGGCTAAATTCAAATGTGCTGAAAGGACCACTGAAAGATGAATTGGAATCAGATAGCCTCAGATATTTGGAAGAAAATAATAATGGAGAAGTATCCCCTTTAATACTGTGGGACGCATGCAAAGCTGTAATAAGGGGAAAGATTATCGTAAAACTGGCAACCCAAAAGAAACTGAAACAAAAAAAAAATAATCACATTAGAGTCAGAACTTAAACTAGAAAAACAGCACAAAGACAACACTCATTCTAATGACTCGCTCAAAATTAAGGAAATTAAAAAACAAATAAACGAGATCTACACAATAGAAATCCAGAAGAAACTTACATTTCTGAAACAAAAATACTATGAAACAGGTAGCAAATCGGCAAAATTACTAGCCTACAAATTGAGGAAACAACAAACGGAGAGAGCAATCTACAAAATCAGAGACCCAGTATCAAAGGAAATAAAATTTAGAATTCAGGAAATTCTTAAAAGCTTCGAGAATTACTACAAGAACTTATACTCCCTCAAAAGACACAAAAACGCATCCGAAGCCTTCCTAAATACATTAAATCTTCCCCAACCTACTGAGTCACAAGATAAAACACTACTGTCAGAAATACAACCTAAAGAATTAGAAAAAGCAATTATGAAACTTAAAGCTAACAAATCCCCAGGAGCAGATGGCTATACAGCAGAGTGGTACAAAACTTTTAAACAGCAACTATCTCCTCTCCTCCTGAAAACATTTAACTATGTCCTCCACACAGGGGAAATCCCCCCCTCCTGGAGAGAAGGGGTCATTGCAGTCATACCTAAACCTGAAAAGGATAAACTAGACTGCTCCAACTACAGACCAATCAGTGTGTTAAATCAGAACTATAAACTTTTTACCGCAATCCTTGCCAAAACGTTAGAAAATATACTGACAGACTTAATTCATTTAGCCCAAACAGGTTTTATAAGACAAAGACAGACACAATATAACATTAGACGCACTTTACACATAATTCATCATATAAAAAAATATAATTTAAATGCAGCCATATTGGGATTAGATGCTGAAAAAGCATTTGATTCGGTTGACTGGTCTTTCCTATATAGAATCTTATCCAGTTTCAATTTTCATAATAACTTTATTAGAACTATCCAGGCATTATATAAAAAACCAACAGCTAAAATAAGGATTAACAGTAAATTATCATCTTTTGAACTGGAGAGAGGATGTCGTCAGGGCTGCCCCTTGTCTCCACTGCTCTTTGCAATCTTCATAGAACCTCTGAGCCAATGGATAAGACAGAATCAAAAAATTCAAGGTATTACACTTGGTCAGAAGGAACATAAAATAGCACTCTTTGCTGATGACATTTTAATATACTTGGGGCAGCCGGACACCTCTTTTCCAGAACTAATCTTGGTTTTTTCAGAGTACGGAGAGTTATCGGGGTATGAATTAAACATGCATAAAACCCAAATTTTAACATTCAACTATGACCCAAATCAATAGTTACTAAGCATACTCAAAACTAACTGGGAGATGGAATCTATGAAATATCTGGGGATCAATATCCCGAAACAACTCAACAAAATTATAACACTAAACTATGATCCACTGATGGCAAAAATAAAATCTGATCTAGCAAGATGGAATATGATACCATTCTTGGGTACTGCACAAAGAATTGAAGCAGTCAAAATGAATATACTTCCACGTCTTCTATACCTTTTCCAAACAATACTGGTAGAACCTCCCAAAAAAATACGGCAAGAACTGGACAGAAGGATCTCAAGATTCATATGGCAGGGCAAGAGACCTAGAATCAGATATAGAACCCTACAGCTAAACAAAGGCAAAGGTGGGCTCGCGCTGCCAAATATCAGGGACTATTTTAAAGCCGCACAAATTAAAACTTCATCTTTCCAGTGATTCCGGTAGTAAACCCAAATACAAAGTTACAAAAGAAAAGGGAACTGTTACTTTGAATATTTTCCCCAATATTGTCTGTACATTAGTCCAATATTGGTGGATAACTGGGCATGACCAAAACACATGAAAATGATTTGCAGTCTTTTCACCACACAAGCGCTAGCAATTCAACCCCTTACGAGTAACTTTGTTTTGTGCAGGTGTTCTGAAAAATCTTACCAAATTTTTCCATCCAAATTCTCTCCACAGCAGGGATGAGGTACTTTTCCACTGTTGTTTATTTAGTTTTTCCCATAATTCCAGTTGTAAAGTGAAATTCCCCTCTTTTTCCCATTTCTCTTTTATATATGATGTGTTGTCTCCTTTTAAATCTTGAAGACCATGGTATATTTTAGAGATGTATCTGATCCCTGGGATCCCTTTATATGCCATTAAGAAAACCTTCAGAACACCTAACTGGGCCCTTTCCAAATCCTCCTTTTTAAGTGTTTTGTTTATGTGGTGTCTAAGCTGAAAGAACCTGTAAAAGTCTTGATTTATTAGACCTTGTTTTTTCAAATCTTCAAAACTTTTTAAAGTTTGCCCTTTAAAAAAAATGGTAATATTTTATCAGTCCATTCTCTTTCCACTTTTTAAATCTAGTGTCTGTTTTATTAGGAGTAAAATCCTGATCATTGGAGATCCATTGCAATAATCGATAGGGTTCTTTAGTTTGATTCTCTCTATCTTAAACCAAATTTTTAGCGGGGTCTCTATCCACAGGTTAGTGTTATTCAAATGTTTAGGTAAGGCATTATTCCCCATTATCGCCTGTAGGGGAATGTCACTTATTTGGCATTCTATCTCCTTCCATTGTGCAGTGTAGAATGGGTTACATATCTCTACTAAAGTTTTAATTTTCACGGCTTTAAAAAAATCCCTTGTGGGTGACCCCCACAACAGACTGGGACAAGCAGAGCGCTCAGCTGGGGCAATTAGCAGAACAATGAGATGTGTGTATTGATATCAATAGGAAGCCGCTCTTTGTCTAGCTCCTTCCTGCCAGTCTTGCTGTCGATATGTATGACTCAAATGCAAATGTTCATGCTTCCTGCTCCGACTGTGATGCAAATGTCCCATGCCTTTCATGTATTGTCTGTAACTGGGTATATAAGTGACTGAATATCTCATGTTCACTCTCTCTCTGACCACTGCTTCTGACGACACGCATTCTGTGTCTCCTGACGAGAGCCTCCGGGCTCGCTCCGGCGCGCATGCACGGCAGCGGAGTGAGTTCTCGTGATGGCGGTATGATTAATAAACTCCCTTAAAAACTCTCAGTTCGCTCCTTATTATTTCATGCCGCCACACTGGTGACCCCGAGAAAGCACACGCTTTGTGCAACGCAACCTTCTGATCTGGACATCTACACTGATGACCTGAACGCAGAAAAGAACACGCTGACAACGAACGCAGCACCCGGCGGTGATTCTCCGACGACAAGCGAACGCAGCAGCCCGACGCAAATGATCTGCCCTCCCTTCTGCTACAGGGAGACCTCGACGCAGAGCCACCACCAGGCGAAACTCTCCGGAGATCACCCACGACCGGGAAAGCTGCAGAAAGCTTCATGGTGAGATCTGCACGCCTGAGATCTGCACATCCACGCTGGGACCGGCCGCTCTCACAGCTCCTCCACACGAGAGCGCACGCACCTCGTTCTCTCTCCACGACGGCGACCTCCAGGGCCGACGGAGAACGCAGCGTGTGGACCTGAACGCACCATGACCGAACTACAGCAACAGCTCAACAGGGATGACCATCGGCGCCGACGACGCTGATCTCCATCAAGCTCCCTGACCCTGACTCGCCTCTACAGCAGTACTGCCATGCACCGAACCCTGCACGCACACCGGGGGGTTATGAGGACAGCGCACCGCGAACGGGACAATACCGGCTCCACACAGACCGCCATCGTCCTTAGCCACTGCACACAGAACCTTCAGGGCTGCTCACACACCTGAAGCACGCACGCAGCTCGCTCACAGGATTTTGTAATGGTCTCAGCCACGGCGCACAAGGGAATTCAGCCGTCAGCTGTCCCCAAGGGCTTTAGGACTGCGCGCGCACCTAAAGTCAACACGCCAAGTCCCTCACTGCTGCAGCTCCTTTTTTCTTCATGGCCGCAAGAGGAGTCAGAGACTAATTTTTCTTCTTACAGCTGCTGTGGACCTCCGCACGTTCAACGGGACAGCCCCTCAACATCGCGGAGCCACAGGCAATTTTTGCGCGGCCCAGACAATTTCGCCGTCCCTTGCGACCACCACCCCCCCTCCCTCCACCGCCGCCTGCAGCGAGCTTTCCCAGCAGCTCGCTCCCAAAGCCGGACTATCGAGGCCTCAGCTCCCCGCTGAGCCCTCTGGGGGGGGGGGGGGGGGGGGAGTACTGTGGGTGACCCCCACAACAGACTGGGACAAGCAGAGCGCTCAGCTGGGGCAATTAGCAGAACAATGAGATGTGTGTATTGATATCAATAGGCAGCCGCTCTTTGTCTAGCTCCTTCCTGCCAGTCTTGCTGTCGATATGTATGACTCAAATGCAAATATTCATGCTTCCTGCTCTGACTATGATGCAAATGTCCCATGCCTTTCATGTACTGTCTGTAACTGGGTATATAAGTGACTGAATATCTCATGCTCACTCTCTCTCTGGCCACTGCTTCTGACAACACGCATTCTGTGTCTCCTGACGAGAGCCTCCGGGCTCGCTCCGGCGCGCATGCACGGCAGCGGAGTGAGTTCTCGTGATGGCTGTATGATTAATAAACTCCCTTAAAAACTCTCAGTTCGCTCCTTATTATTTCATGCCGCCACACCCTGATATTTGGCAGCATGAGCCCACCTTTGTCTTTGTTTAGCTGAAGGGTTCAATACCTGATTCTTGGTCTCTTGCCCTGCCATATGAATCTTGAGATCCTTCTGTCCAGTTCTTGCCATGTTTTTTGGGGAGGTTCTACCAGTATTGTTTGGAAAAGGTATAGAAGACGTGGAAGTATATTCATTTTGACTGCTTCAATTCTTTGTGCAGTACCCAAGAATGGTATCATATTCCATCTTGCTAGATCAGATTTTATTTTTGCCATCAGTGGATCATAGTTTAGTGTTATAATTTTGTTGAGTTGTTTCGGGATATTGATCCCCAGGTATTTCATAGATTCCATCTCCCAGTTAGTTTTGAATTTGCTTAGTAAATATTGATTTGGGTTATAGTTGAATGTTAAAATTTGGGTTTTATGCATGTTCAATTCGTACCCCGGTAACGCTCCATACTCTGAAAAAACTGAGATTAGTTCGGAAAAGAGGTGTCCGGCTGCCCAAGGTATATTAAAATGTCATCAGCAAAGAGTGCTATTTTATGTTCCTTCTGACCAAGTGTAATACCTTGAATTTTTTGATTCTGTCTTATCCATTGGCTCAGAGGTTCTATGAAGATTGCAAAGAGCAGTGGAGACAAGGGGCAGCCCTGACGACATCCTCTCTCCAGTTCAAAAGATGATAATAATTTACTGTTAATCCTTATTTTAGCTGTTGGTTTTTTATATAATGCCTGGACAGTTCTGATGAAGTTGTTACGAAAATTGAAACTGGACAAGATTCTATATAGGAAAGACCAGTCAACTGAATCAAATGCTTTTTCAGCGTCTAATCCCAGTATGGCTGCATTTAAATTATATTTTTTTATATGATGAATTATTGTGTAAAGTGTGTCTAATGTTATCTTGTGTCTGTCTTTGTCTTACAAAACCTGTTTGGTCTAAATGAATTAAGTCTGTCAGTATATTTTCTAACCTTTTGGCAAGGAAGGCGGTAAAAAGTTTATTGTCCTGATTTAACACACCGATTGGTCTGTAGTTGGAGCAGTCTAGTTTATCCTTTTCAGGTTTAGGTATGACTGCAATGACCCCTTCTCTCCAGGAGGGGGGGATTTCCCCTGTGTGGAGGACATAGTTAAATGTTTTCAGGAGGAGAGGAGATAGTTGCTGTTTAAAAGTTTTGTACCACTCTGCTGTATAGCCATCTGCTCCTGGGGATTTGTTAGCTTTAAGTTTCATAATTGCTTTTTCTAATTCTTTAGGTTGTATTTCTGCCAATAGTTTTTTTTATTTTGTGACTCAGTCAGTTGGGGAAGATTTAATGCATTTAGGAAGGCTTTGGATGTGTCTGTGTTTTTTGAGGGAGTATAAGTTCTTGTATTAATTCTCAAAGCTTTTAAGAATTTCCTGAATTCTAAATTTTATTTCCTTTGATACTGGGTCTCTGATTTTGTAGATTGCTCTCTCCGTTTGTCGTTTCCTCAATTTGTAGGCTAGTAATTTTGCCGATTTGCTACCTGTTTCATAATATTTTTGTTTCAGAAATGTAAGTTTCTTCTGGATTTCTGCTGTGTAGATCTCGTTTACTTGTTTTTTTATTTCCTTAATTCTGAGCGAGTCATTAGAATGAGTGTTGTCTTTGTGCTCTTTTTCTAGTTTCTTAAGTTCTGACTCTAATGTGATTAGTTTTTCTCGTTTCAATTTCTTATGGAGGGCCAGTTTTGCAATAATCTTTCCCCTTATTACAGCTTTGCATGTGTCCCACAGTATTAAAGATAAGATAAGCCTTTATTAGTCCCACAATGTGGAAATTCCAGGATTGCAACAGCACAGGGATAGCAACACTGAGCAACAATCAGAAGGCAAGAGAAAAAACAAGAGCAGCAAGTATACATACAGTGGGGCAAAAAAGTATTTAGTCAGCCACCAATTGTGCAAATTCTCCCACTGTAAAAGATGAGAGAGGTCTCCAATTTTCATCATAGGTATACCTCAACTATGAGAGACAAAATGAGAAAAAAGAAATCCAGAAAATCACATTGAAGGATTTTTAATGAATTAATTGGTAAATTCCTCGGTAAAATAAGTATTTGGTCAATAACAAAAGTTCATCTCAATACTTTGTTATATACCCTTTGTTGGCAATGACAGAGGTCAAATGTTTTCTGTAAGTCCTCACAAGGTTTTCACACACTGTTGCTGGTATTTTGGCCCATTCCTCCATGCAGATCTCCTCTAGAGCAGTGATGTTTTGGGGCTGTCGCTGGGCAACACAGACTTTCAACTCCCTCCAAAGACTTTCTATGGGGTTGAGATCTAGAGACTGGCTAGGCCACTCCAGGACCTTGAAATGCTTCTTACAAAGCCACTCCTTCGTTGCCCGGGTGGTGTGTTTGGGATCATTGTCATGCTGAAAGACCCAGCCATGTTTCATCTTCAATGCCCTTGCTGATGGAAGGAGGTTTTCACTCAAAATCTCACGATACATGGCCCCATTCATTCTTTCCTTTACACGGATCAGTCGTCCTGGTCCCTTTGCAGAAAAACAGCCCCAAAGCATGATGTTTCCACCCCAATGCTTCACATTAGGTATGGTGTTCTTTGGATGCAACTCAGCATTCTTTCTCCTCCAAACACGACAAGTTGAGTTTTTACCAAAAAGTTCTGTTTTGGTTTCATCTGACCATATGACATTCTCCCAATCCTCTTCTGGATCATCCAAATGCTCTCTAGCAAACTTCAGACGGGCCTGGACATGTACTGGCTTAAGCAGGGGGACACGTCTGGCACTGCAGGATTTGAGTCCCTGGTGGCGTAGTGTGTTACTGATGGTAGCCTTTGTTACTTTGGTCTCAGCTCTCTGCAAGTCATTCACTAGGTCCCCCCGTGTGGTTCTGGGAGTTTTGCTCACCGTTCTTGTGATCATTTTGACCCCATGGGGTGAGATCTTGCGTGGAGCCCCAGATCGAGGGAGATTATCAGTGGTCTTGTATGCCTTCCATTTTCTAATAATTGCTCCCACAGTTGATTTCTTCACACCAAGCTGCTTAACTATTGCAGAGTCAGTCTTCCCAGCCTGGTGCAGGTCTACAATTTTGTTTCTGGTGTCCTTTGACAGCTCTTTGGTCTTGGCCATAGTGGAGTTTGGAGTCTGACTGTTTGAGGTTGTGGACGGGTGTCTTTTATACTGATAACGAGTTCAAACAGGTGCCATTAATACAGGTAACGAGTGGAGGACAGAGGAGCCTCTTAAACAAGAAGTTACAGGTCTGTGAGAGCCAGAAATCTTGCTTGTTTGTAGGTGACCAAATACTTATTTTACCGAGGAATTTACCAATTAATTCATTAAAAATCCTTCAATGTGATTTTCTGGATTTTTTTTTTCTCATTTTGTCTCTCATAGTTGAGGTATACCTATGATGAAAATTGGAGATCTCTCTCATCTTTTAAGTGGGAGAACTTGCACAATTGGTGGCTGACTAAATACTTTTTTGCCCCACTGTATGTACACACACACACACATATATATATATATATATATATATACACACACTACCGTTCAAAAGTTTGGGGTCACCCAGACAATTATTTTGTGTTTGCCAAGAAAAGTCACACTTATTTACCACCATGTGTTGTAAAATGAATAGAAAATATAGTCAAGATATTGACAAGGTTAGAAATAATGATTTGTATTTGAAATAATATTTTTTTCCAGATACTCAACCTGCTCAAAGGAAGGTCAGTTTTATAGCTTCTCTAACCAGTTAAACTGTTTTCAGCTGTGCTAACATGATTGCACAAGGGTTTTCTAATCATCCATTAGCCTTCTGACGCAATGAGCAAACACATTGTACCATTAGAACACTGGAGTGATAGTTGCTGGAAATGGGCCTCTATACACCTATGTAGGTATTGCACCAAAAACCAGACATTTGCAGCTAGAATAGTCATTTACCACATTAGCATTTGTAGCGGGAGACGTTACAGCGGGGAGGAGCTAGTGCTAGCTAGCACTTGGCCGCCGCCCGGTGCTAATGGGAAACTCGACATACCGGGAGCTGTAGCGAAAAGGACGCGGGTGCCGGGCTGGAGTTTAGGCGGCGTGAAAGAAATATAAGACAGAATAATAAAGAGCGATGGCAAGAACCAAGCAGACCGCCCGTAAAATCTACTGGAGGAAGAAGCCCCCCAGGAGACAGCTAGCCACCAGGGCTGCTCGGAGAGGCGCTCTGGCCACCGGCAGAGTGAAGAGGCCTCGCCGTCACAGGCCCGTGGCTCTGAGAGAGATCCGTCGCTACCAGAAATCCACGGAGCTGCTCATCCGTAAGCTGCCCGTCCAGCGCCTGGTGAGGGAGATCGCTCAGGACTTCAAGACCGTCCTGCGGTTCCTGAGCTTCGCCGTCATGGCTCTGCAGGAGACCAGCGAGGCCCACCTGGTGGGTCTCTTCTTCGCTAAGGGGGTCACCATCATGCCCAAAGACTTCCAGCTGGCCCGCTGCATCCGCGGAGAGAGAGCTTAGACTTTCTGCTGCACGTTCACCAGCCACAATGCTCTGCACTGTGTCTTTATATATACATTTATAGTAATATGGACATATGTTTACTAGATGTTGTTTTTTCTTGCCTTCTGATTGTTGCTCTGAGTGTTGCTATCCCTATGCTGTTGCAATCCTGGAATTTCCCCATTGTGGGACTAATAAAGGCTTATCTTATCTTATCTTATCTTAGCAATGTATGCTAGATATTAGAGTGTATTTCTGATTAGTTTAAAGTTATCTTCATTGAAAAAAACAGTGGTTTTCTTTCAAAAATAAGGAAATTTCTAAGTGACCCCAAACTTTTGAACGGTAATATATATATATATATATACACAGACACAGTGCGGAGCATTGTAGCTGGATGGGATAGGTATATAAATATATAAACACAGTGCGGAGCATTGTAGCTGGATGGAATAAATATATGAGTATATAAACACAGTGTGGAGTACTGTAGCTTGACGGAATGAATATGTAGATATATAAACACACAGTGCGGAGCATTGTAGCTAGATGGAATAAATATGTAAATATATAAACAGTGCGGAGCATTGTAGCTAGATGGAATAAATATGTAGATATATAAACACACACAGTGCGGAGCATTGTAGCTAGATGGAAAAAATATGTAAATATATAAACACACGGTGTGGAGCATTGTTGCTAGATGGAATAAATATATAAATATATATATATATATATATATATATATATATAAACACACACAGTGCGGAACATTGTAGCTAGATGGAATAAATATGTAAATATATAAACACAGTGCGGAGCATTGTAGCTAGATGGAATAAATATGTAAATATATAAACACACAGGGTGGAGCATTGTTGCTAGATGGAATAAATATATAAATATATAAACACACACAGTGCGGAGCATTGTAGCTAGATGGAATGAAACAGCACAACCGTCTACTTAGTTATCCTACATGGTATGATTATGTACCCATACATATTCTCACCCTCCATAGCGACCGCCATTTTCCTAGTTGTATACCGGAGGGGACCAATTTTCTTCCAAATATCTGAGGATATCTGACTCCCAATTCATTTTTCAGTGGTCCTTTCAGCACATTTGAATTTAACCTCCAAGAAAATGTATTATTTGTGTATTTTTGGATATTTAAGTCCATGTAGATCGGACTGTGGTCAGAGAGATCCATCAGTCCTATTTTACATGTTTTTACTCTTCCAATGTCTCTATTAAACATAAAAAATAGTCAATCCTTGAATATGATTAATGTGGTGCTGAGTAAAATGTATAATCTTTTACACTGGGGTTGAATTCCCTCCACATGTCACAGATTCCCATTTCATTTAGTAGTATCCTAGTTTTTCTACTTTAAGTGTTATTTTGATGTGGAGCTACAATGCTCCGCACTGTGTGTGTTTATATATTTATATATTTATTCCATCTAGCAACAATGCTCCACGCTGTGTGTTTATATATTTACATATTTATTCCATCTAGCTACAATGCTCCGCACTGTGTGTGTTTATATATTTACATACTTATTCCATCTAGCTACAATGCGCCGCACTGTGTGTTTATATATATATTTATTCTATCTAGCAACAATGCGCCACACTGTGTGTTTATATATTTACATATTTCTTCCATCTAGCTACAATGCTCCGCACTGTGTGTTTATATATCTACATATTTATTCCATCTAGCTACAATGCTCCGTACTGTTTATATATTCATATATTTATTCCATCTAGCTACAATGCTCCGCACTGTGTTTATATATCTACATATTATTCCATCTAGCTACAATGCTCCGCACTGTGTGTGTTTATATATTTACATATTTATTCCATCAAGCTACAATGCTCCGCACTGTGTTTATATATTCACATATTCATTCCATCTAGCTACAATACTCCGCACTGTGTGTTTATATACTCATATTTATTCCATCCAGCTACAATGCTCCGCACTGTGTTTATATATTTATATACCTATCCCATCTAGCTACAATGCTCCGCACTGTGTGTCTGTATAAATATATATTTATATGTACATATGTATACTCGCTGCTCTTGTTTTTTCTCTTGCCTTCTGATTGTTGCTAAGTGTTGCTATCCCTGTGCTGTTGCAATCCTGGAATTTCCCCATTGTGGGACTAATAAAGGCTTATCTTATCTTAGAATTACCTGTTGCATCCCAGTACGGATTCAGTCTTAGGTTGAAGTCTCCACCACATATCACTAAACCTTGGGCTTCAGTTATCATTAGGTCAAATACATTTTCATAAAATTTCCAGTTAGCCCCTGGAGGTGCATATACATTGAGCAGGGTGATATCTTCTCCCTCTAGCCAACCAAGTACCATGCTAAATCTCCCTTCTTTATCTTTGTGTTCTGATTTTTTTTTCAAATATAATTTTGGTTGAGATCAATGTCGCTACCCCACTCCTCCTCCCTGACTTATACAGTGGGGTAAAAAAGTATTTAGTCAGCCACCAATTGTGCAAGTTCTCCCACTTAAAAAGATGAGAGGTCTCCAATTTTCATCATAGGTATACCTCAACTACGAGAGAAAAAAAAAATCCAGAAAATCACACTGAAGGATTTTTAATGAATTAATTGGTAAATTCCTCGGTAAAATAAGTATTTGGTCAATAACAAAAGTTCATCTCAATACTTTGTTATATACCCTTTGTTGGCAATGACAGAGGTCAAACTTTTTCTGTAAGTTTTCACAAGGTTTTCACACACTGTTGCTGGTATTTTGGCCCATTCCTCCATGCAGATCTCCTCTAGAGCAGTGATGTTTTGGGGCTGTCGCTGGGCAACACGGACTTTCAACTCCCTCAAAAGATTTTCTATGGGGTTGAGATCTAGAGACTGGCTAGGCCACTCCAGGACCTTCAAATGCTTCTTACGAAGCCACTCCTTCGTTGCCTGGGCGGTATGTTTGGGATCATTGTCATGCTGAAAGATCCAGCCACGTTTCATCTTCAATGCCCTTGCTGGTAGAAAGAGGTTTTCACTCAAAATCTCACAATACATGGCCCCTTTCATTCTTTCCTTTACACGGATCAGTCGTCCTGGTCCCTTTGCAGAAAAACAGCCCCAAAGCAGGATGTTTCCACCCCCATGCTTCATAGTAGGTATGGTGTTCTTTCTCCTCCAAACACGACAAGTTGAGTTTTTACCAAAAAGTTCTATTTTGGTTTCATCTGACCATATGACATTCTCCTTGACATTCTCCCAATCCTCTTCTGGATCATCCAAATGCTCTTTAGCAAACTTCAGATGGGCCTGGACACGTACTGGCTAAAGCACGGGGACACGTCTGGCACTGCAGGATTTGAGTCCCTGGCGGCGTAGTGTGTTTCTGATGTAGCCTTTGTTACTTTGGTCCCAGCTCTCTGCAGGTCATTCACTAGGTCCCCCCATGTGGTTCTGGGATTTTTGCTCACCATTCTCGTGATAATTTTGACCTCACAGGGTGAGATCTTGTGTGGAGCCCCAGATCGAGGGAGATTATCAGTGGTCTTCAATTTTCTAATAATTGCTCCCACAGTTGATTTCTTCACACCAAGCTGCTTAACTATTGCAGAGTCAGTCTTCCCAGCCTGGTGCAGGTCTACAATTTTGTTTCTGGTGTCCTTTGACAGCTCTTTGGTCTTGGCCATAGTGGAGTTTGGAGTCTGACTGTTTGAGATTGTGGACAGGTGTCTTTTATACTGATAACGAGTTCAAACAGGTGCCATTAATACAGGTAACAAGTGGAGGACAGAAGAGCCTCTTAAAGAAGAAGTTACAGGTCTGTGAGAGCCAGAAATCTTGCTTGTTTGTAGGTGACCAAATACTTATTTTACTGAGGAATTTACCAATTAATTAATTAAAAATCCTTCAACGTGACTTTCTGGATTTTTTTTTCCTCATTTTGTCTCTCATAGTTGAGGCATACCTATGATGAAAATTGGAGACCTCTCTCATATTTTAAGTGGGAGAACTTGCACAATTGGTGGCTGACTAAATACTTTTTTGCCCCACTGTATGAAGATGAAGAGATCAGTTTAAACCCTTGTCTACTAAGTTTAGTGTGTTCCAAGTCTGTTAGGTGGGTTTCCTGTAAAAATATTATTCCTGCTTTGTCTTTTTTCATTTTGCCTAGAATCTTGGATCTTTTAACTGTATTCAGGATCCCTTTTACATTATATGAGATTATTTTGGTTGAACCCCGTTTCTCCATTGTATTGTCTTATTTAGTAATAGTATAGTGGCCCTCTTTTATGCTACTCAAAAGCTGAAAGAACATTAAGAACATAAAAAGCATTAAGAACATAATATATAAAACTTTAAAACAAAAAACTGTCAAAAGATCTTCCTGAACTGAGGTCTTTTTAGCGACCTTAGAGGAGCCTTGATGGTGTGTTGGCTCTAAGGGAAATTCCTCAAACTTTTGTTACATGTTGAGGGCCCTCCCTTACCCCTGTAAGTTGTCCCATGATTTTAACATGATTTTCAGATCCCAATCCAAACTTGTATATTTTTTTTTTTATGCCTATACCCTATGAAATTATGCGCAACCTCCCACCACCAACCATCACAGCAAACAATCACGGTAATACAGTATTTGTTAGTGTAGAGAGTTCATGTGGTTCATTGTTACATTTCTATTTTAACAAGTTTATTTTTTTAAGACTTATTTGTTTCTAATATTATGACTGTTCCATTAAATATTTTACCACTTCATATTTCCTGATTCTGCATCTCCTTTAATGTTTGTTACCTTGTGGGAGGAGGGTTGGATGCGCAGATTGACTAAAAATATCGTTATTCCCTCCTGAAAGCGTTCAGTTTTTCCTTATAGCCCTAGCACTGGGTTTCCTGCTGCTGGCCCGTGGATTTTGAGGGTCTCTGTGTGCACCACGTTTGAGCCTTGATTCTTTCGATCGGGTCTGCTGCGGGTTTATACACCGTTACCGGGAGCCCTCTTCTCGCCATATCCCTGGTTGCTTCTTCCGCCGAGTTGTAGAGACACGTCTCTTCCCCATAAAAAACCCTCAGCTTCGCTGGAAATGGAGTTTGAAAGCGCAGTTTTTTCTCTCTTAGTACCTTTTTAGCATCATTGTATTCCCAACGTTTTTTAAGGACCTCCGGGGCATAGTCATGCTCCACAAAAACTTTTCTTTCTTGGTGCATAAATCCTTTTTTCTGCCAAGCCAGTCTCAAAACCTCTTCTTTTGTTCTGAAGTTGGAAAACTTCACCACCACCGATCGCGGGGGAGCTTCCGCCGACAGCCTTGGGGCTAATGAACGGTATGCCCTTTCTATCTTCAAGTCAGTGGATTGGGGAATTTCCAACTTCTCTCTCAGTATGGTTTCCACGCATGCAGCCATTGTGGTGAAACCGTCCTCGACTCCTTCTTTCAGACCATGAATTCTTATGTTGTCCCTTCTTAGTCTTCCTTCCAGGTCGGTTAGCTTAGCCTCCAGTCTTGTCTGTCGTTTAAGTAATTCCAGCGTGGTTTCTTCCAGCCCTTTTATTCTTTCCTCTGCTTCCATGATTCAGTCCTCAGCCTGGTCCACTCTGTTGTTTGTCCTTTTTATTTCGTCTTTAAGTTCTCGAAATTCGGCCCAACACTCTCGGCGAAATTCTCTTAATTCTTGAAGTATCGTTTTTAAGCTAGCCATGTTGCTAGCCTCATTTTGCTCCTCTATTTCCGAGTGCCCATTTTCTTCGAGGTCAGATTCTCCGGCCGATGCGTGTCTTGGCCTGGTAAATGTCGATCTCTTCTGTTTTTCTTTACACATAATGACTTTGTCTTTTAATTTTCACTCTTCCACAAAACCGCCAAATCAGATTTTCATGGTATTTTCACGGATGGGATCTGGGAGCTTCAGCGTTAAGCTGCTACCACCATGGTGTCCAGACCGGAAGTCCAGTACCAGATCTTTTAAATAAAAAGGGGCCTGATTGTTTAGAGCTTTGTAAGTAAGAAGAAGGATTTTAAACTTAATTCTAAACTCTATCGGAAGCCAATGAAGGGAGGCCAGAACCAGATAGATATGAGATCTCTTTCTAGTACCTGTTAAAACTCTTGCTGCAGCATTTTGGATTAGCTGAAGACTTTTAAAGATGTTTTAGGACAACCTGATAATAAAGAATTACAATAATCTAATCTAGAGCTAACAAAAGTGTGGATCAGTTTCTCAGCATCACTCTGAGACAAGATGCTCCTAATCTTGGCAATATTACGCAAATAATAGAAGCCAGTCTTACAAAACAAATTTAATATGTGAACTGAAAGACAGATCTTGATCAAAAATAATTCCAAGGTTCCTCACAGAGCTATTAAGAGAGAGTCACCGCATCCAAACTGAAAGTTTGATTTGGAAAGGTATTTCTAAGGTTTTTTGGACCAACAAGAATGACTTCAGTCTTATCTAAATTTAATAGCAGGAAATTACAAGTCATCCAAGCTTTGATTTCCTTAAGACAGGCTTTCAACTTGGCTAATTGATTACTATCACCTGGCTTCATTGACAGGTATAATTGTGTACATGGCCTAAAGTTAATGAAGAATTGATTATATGAGAAATAAAGCTGCCAATAAGAGGGAAGACTTCTTTAAATAACCTAGTAGGAATAGGGTCTAAAAGACAAGCTGAACGCTTGGATGAGGAAACTATTTTGTCTCAACTCTAAAAGGTCAATTGGAGTAAACTCGTCAAGACAAATATCAACTGAAGGAGTTGTAGTAATTATTGTATTTAAGTTAACAGTGGGAAGAATCTGATTTTACTCTGATGGATGAAATTTTATTATTGAAAAAGTTCATAAAGTCCTGACTAGTAAGCTCTAAGGGAATGCTAGGATTGACAGAGTCCTGACTCTTTGTCAACCTGGCTACAGTGCTGAAAAGAAACCTGGGATTATTCTTGTTCTCTTCTATAAATGCAGAATAACTTGTTCTAGCTTTTAAGAGATTTTTTTTATAAATTAAAAGATGATTTCTCCAAGCTAAATGGATTTCATCTAAATTAGTGGAACGCCATTTTCTTTCTAATTGACGAGTCTTCTGTTTTAAGCTACGAGTTTCTGTGGTGAACCAAGGAGTTAGAAATCTCTGATTAGGCTTTTTCTGTTTTAAGGGGGCCACCAAGTCTGGAGTCTGATGCAGAGAAGCTGTAACACTATCTACCATGCTATCAATTACAGAAGGAGCAAGCTGTCTATAGCTTATTTCCATTGTGTTGATACACGGCATAGAGGAAACAATCTGCATAAATTTGGTAATAATATCATCTGAGAGGTATCTACTGTAGTAATATTTATCTTTAGGAGCCAAATAGTCAGAAATAGTAAAATCAAAGGTTAACAGACAATGGTCTGACAGTACAGGGTTATGAGGAGACACTACCAGATTTTCTGATTCTATGTCATATGTCAGAACAAGGTCCACATGGTGGAGAATGGTGGAGA
Organism: Pholidichthys leucotaenia; assembly: GCA_020510985.1. NCBI lineage: Eukaryota > Metazoa > Chordata > Actinopteri > Cichliformes > Pholidichthyidae > Pholidichthys > Pholidichthys leucotaenia. Next base: position 79,047,866 of record CM035843.1, on the reverse strand, counting down.
ATTTCCTACTTTCTAAGAAAACCCCATCGAGTCTAATATTGAATTAAATGCCACATTAAGGCAATCACTATCTACATCTACATTTATATTAAAGTTAGTTAGTTAATCCCTTCACACCTGAAGGTGTATATGGGCGGCGCCTATCTCCGTTTCTCTGACCCTAGGCCACACAGCTACTGTAAGTAGTGAAAGCTACAGCGGGGGGTCAGTCCTCTGGTAGCTCTGTGTGTAACTTTACTTTCCTCATTCCATTATGCGGAGCACCACGCTAGAAGGCAGAAAGCACCATTTTTATATGGTCTTTGGTATGACCCGGCCGGGATTTGAACCCCTGCCTCCCGGGTGTGGGGCAGATGCTCTACCAACTGAGCCACCACTCCAGTCCCCTACTATAATTATTCTATCTGATTTCAGCACTAAATCAGCTAAGAACTCAGCAAATTCGGATAAAAATTCTGAGTAGGTTGATGGAGGACGATAAACTATGGTAAATAAAATTGGGTTTAGCCTAAAATTGCCAGAGTGCCCAATACTGAGGACCAGGCCCTCAAAGGAATTCTAACATGTTTTTGCTTTACATTAACTAATAGTTTGGAATGGTAAATTGTTGCTACTCCTCCTCCACGACCAGAACTTCTGGGATTTTGACAGTTTAAATAACCAGAGGGAGTTGATTCATTTAAACCAACATAATCCCCTTGCCCTAACCAAGTCTCTGTAAGGGATATTAAATCAATCTGATGATCAATTAACAAATCATGGACTAACAGAGACTTGGGAGTTAGAGACCTAATATTTAATAAACTGCATTTAATTTTAAATTAAATTAAGTACGTCTCTATGCATCAAAATGGGGGTATTAAAGAAATTAATTAGCAAAAATAATTAGCAATCCTTAGAAAAATAGATAATACATAAAAATTATCAATAGATGATCAATAATGAAGAGAAAAATATAAATGAAACCGCTTGGTAATGAAATCACTACATTCAATAGGAGAAGTTAAAAGTTACATCAATAAATGTCCAGATATTTAAGGAAATATCTGTAATTATTGTAAAGGAAATATGTCTATAAGGAACAAGGTAAACTGATAAGGAAGAAAACCATGCAAATCTATGAGAAAAGTTCCAATTGTCTAAGGAAAGTCCAACTTGTGCTGAATTTATGTTTACTGTGGGACTTGATTTAGAATCTACTACAAAGACAAGGTTCCAAGGTTGTCATAGCCAGGAGCGGCACTGGGGTTAAGCTCCCAGTGCTCATAAAATGCTCCTTACGGCGTGCGTCTCGAAAAGCCTCTGACAACAAAGTCCAACTCCTAGCCTGCCCATGTGGTTTAGTCTCTAAGCCCGGCGGAACTGCTTTTACTAATAGGAGAAGGGGCGAGGGCGGATCTCTGGCGCCTTAAAACCAGATGCTTCGGGTAGATGGTGGCTCGTCAACCTGGGAAGGTAGCCCATCTAGGGGAAGGTAAACCCTGATTTCAAACCTCCGCTGCCTTGCGGCACACCCGATCACGGGAAAGGCTTTGGGAGTCAACCCTGAGGAAAAATCCGGAGTCGGAGCCCCTAAGGCAGTTCTCTGTTGCGCTCAACATCGTTCTGGCAGCTCCTGCGACGGCGCTGGTGCCAAACTATAGCAGCCCTGCTGTTCCTTTGGATTCATCAGTGACGTGGAGAGGGGGGACATGCTGCATGGGTAACATCTTGTCCTCCATATCTTCCTGCCCAGGCTTGAATCCTACCAACGCCCAACGCTGGAAGGTAGAACACCGGTGTGCATCGGCCTGTTCAGCCACAGGCGGTGCTGTTCCAGCAGAGTAGACGTTTAGGATTCTCTTCCATGGTCATCATAGACCAACGGAGGCCGACGACAAAGACAATACAGATTGTTACATTTATTAAAATTGCTTCACAAAAAATTGAGTGGGTACTGGCACAAGTCCCACTGTATCAAGTGCACAGTGCCTCCAGGAACTCTGACATTGGCAGAAGTCCGTGATTCATTACCTTCGTAACGCTAAAATTCTAATCAGATGCAAAAAGACATATGATAACATAAACATACACTTCATAAAATTTTTGAAATTTAAAAGGGCTCTCAGAAAACAGGGGAAAATACAGTCGACATGGACAAAGAACTGTAAGGTGTGGATAAAACTGCTTGGAACTCCAGAAGAAGCTAAAGTAATAATGATCAGAGAAATGGAGGAATTAGACAAATTTAAACCTTAGTTCTGATGTATGAATAATAGTGCAGTAAGATTATGAGTGGAGATTTTTGTGTTATTTTTTCCTTTGTGTTTCTTCTCTTTTTTTTCCTTTTGGTGTACATTGTTGACATAACTTATTAGTATTTTAACCCATCATCCTTCCTCATTTAATAATGGAAGTGTATTAGAGCAAATTGAAGCTGAAACCTTTGTCAATACTGAACAGCAACCACAAGACATTTTAGGAGATACTGACCCAGACAATAACTATTTTAATCATATTAACAATAAGTGTGCTTATTATGATGAACAACAATTAAATGGAATTATGAATTCGGATCAGACATTGACAATAATACATATAAATAGTAGGAGTCTCTATGCAAACTTTGATAGCATTAAGGAGTTTTTAAATCAATTTAACGCCCCATTTAGGATTACTGCAATAAGTGAAACATGGAGTAATGAAGAAAAAGATGTAAATTTTGAATTATATGGATATGAGATGTACACACAAAATAGGAAATGTAAAAGTGGTGGTGGGGTAGCACTGTATGCAGATAGAAAATTAAAAGGTAAAAAGTGGACATCCTTTTTATTGGCCTTCAGTGAAGCCTCCGTAATATAAGATACAGGCACAGGGCTTCAAGGCCATCAAGCAGTTTACTCCCAGGAGAGGAGAAAAGGGAGGAGGGAGTGAGAGCATGAAACCCTTTAGCCCGTCGGTGTGACATAAAACTTCATCTTGGAACACAAAATATAACAGACACATCAAACAGCTTGTTAATATAGCATATTAAAACAGTTCATATATGGAAAAAAGTTACAGTCATATGTTGTAACACACCCACACACACACTTATAAAACATGTGATCTCAACAGATAAATGCATAATCAGTGAATTTCTATTACAAGGTAATACTAGATGATAAAAGTAGTTGGAAACCACATGTCAGATAAATACAAAACAAAGTTGCAAAAAATATTGCAATCAAATAAAATTAAGCAAGTCCTAGATTACAAATCACTTCATATCTTGTATTGCTCATTGGTACTTCCATACTTGACCTATTGTATAGAGGCCTGGGGTAACAATTATAAAAGTACACTTAATTCATTGCTAATATTACAAAAAAGGGCAGTCCGTGTTATACACAAAGTCGGGTATCTTGAACATACTAATTTATTGTTTACACATGTAAAGTTATTGAAATTGCGGGATCTGGTTGATTATTATACAGTGCAATTAATGTTTAAAAAAAAAACTTTTGCATAATCAATCAACTTACTAAAATAGTTATAAAATCCATAAGCTGCATATTTTTAATAAAATTATAAAGTATAGCTTAAATTTTAGAAAAATGAAAATCTTTATAAAGCTAAAAGCTCAATAAAGCTTTATCTGGCATTGATAATCTTGTAGGTAGTTGGCTTGATAATATATTTGGCAAATGGGGAAAAATAATTCAAGGAGCCCTTTTAAGTATTATTATTAGTTTATTGATCTTTGTTTTTTTGTGGATGTTGTTGTATTCCCATGATTAAAGAATAAAAATAAATAAAAATTAAAAGAAAGATCTATTTTAGTGGCCTTCTCTTCCAAGGATCCGCCTCCATATCAAGGGGGTCCAGGAAACTGCCCACCTGCTCTCCTACTGCCAGGACGATGACGATGTTGTGCCACGACTGAACCTAGATGGGGACCTAGAAGATGCCGAGGAGATAGTTTAGGGTCTGCAATAGGATCTACAATGCACATTCACATGGTGTTAGATTTTGCTCTGCTGTGCTTCTGCCCTACAGGTTTCCTTTGTGATAAATGATATATGAATGCATTCATATATGCATATATTCATATATGCATCTTTATATTCATATATATGCATATATGAAGATAGCTTAGTTTTGAATATATTTTACACATACAGGATTGTTAGCTATATTGACTCATAATGTCTGCACCACACCCGATGTCCACTGGAGAAATGGCGACCTGATGGGAGGCAGGTCCACGTGACTGCCGGAAGGGGGCATCACCCACATATAGAACTTTAGAAACACCACACACAGGGGTTAGAATAGGGTTATGAGATGGGTTAGCGCCCATCTCAACGGGGGGAGATGCAAAAACGTAAGCTTATGTTACTAGATTATAGTGAGGTGCCCTAATAGGACACCTCAACAGGGGGAATTGTCGGTAAAATGACATGATTGGCCTGTCTTTCTCACACTTGTTTATCTGCTTGCTTCACACGCTACACTACAGAGTTTAGGTTACACCCCATAATTCACTCGCTGAAACCAGTCAGAATCAGTTCTGCACACAGCCGAACTGTCACATAAGCGGAAATGTACTGATACACTGAGGGGAAAAACCCCTCCCTCTTGCAAGAGGGAGTGGTTAAGCTTTATAAAAACTATAGGGCCCACTTTTTGAGCAGCACTCTCTTGGGGTATTTTCCTAAAGAGTTGTGTTCCAGCGCTGCTTGTAATCCATATCTCACTTTCAGTAAAATAAGTGAAAGTATACTTCATCTCTCATTCTGATTATTTGGCCTTCGTACAAAAGAACTGGGGGTTAAGGTATTTTACACGCAACAGTAGTGAGTAGTTAAATTACTTTACAGTAAGCTTGATGACAAGCCAAAAAACAAACAAACAAACAAACAGGATGTATATGGGGTAAAAAAAAAAAAAAAAAACATTTTTATCAAATACTGGCACGTGTCCTTGGTATCAAATATAAATGTGAGCACTTCCACTTGACACTGGTATAGAGGATTTGTTCTTTTTTGTATTGATTTAGTTAAATCATAGATTAAATATTTTAATCAATTCCATTAATAGTAAAAAGTTTAATAAGGTTGTTACCATTTCAGCTTGTCAAAACTAATTTAACAGTACACCGACCTCTGGTCAACACAGACACACATCAAAAGGTACACCAAAGCTCAGTCACAATAGTAACCTCATTTTCTACTTAACTAAAAGTAAGTACATTTAAGGTAAAGATCCCTGCACAGTAATGCAACACTACAATAAATTCCATACAACTGCCTAGTGTTGATCCAGCCACACAATGGTCATAAGTATAACTCCTGCCTACTGTTTACCAAGGGGAGATGATGCCACACTGGTGTCGAGAGTCTGAAAGGGGTAAACCCAAACTGTGCATGAGCAGTCAACAAAAATAAGCATCATCATTCCTGATAACAATTGCAGTTATCAAGCCATGCCGATAACTGCAAAGGCTATTATCTGGAGCACACTTTGACACATGTACACTTACTTGGATGAATGGTTTGCAAAACCTTGCTGTGGAACAATGCATTATACAAATATCCGGCAAAGAGAATTCTAAATAGGCATCTCATTAGCAGTGTAACACGAGACGACTGGCTGAATAGTGCAGAGCCATTAATGTGAGTGGAGAGATACGTGAGAGAGGAAAACCTTAATTAGCACATCCACATTCTGTCCTGCTACCTATATTCTGCATCTTAAAGACATAATATATCAGCACTACTGTTCCACAGCTTGATTAGTCTCAAGAACAAAAGACATTATGGAACAGACAGAATGTATATTCATGTCAGGTTGAATCAGTTAATATTCAAGCAACCTAAAGCTTTCAATTTTTATAACGGATCAAGGTGAAACCTCAAACAATTCAAAACTGCTTTAAACACAAGTCACTTTACTGAACCAAAACAACCTGATGGGAGCAAAAACATCACAAACCCTAGACTGAGCCCACAAATGAGCAAAATACAGGCTGCAGTGTAATTTGATAAACATTAACAGGGCAGCGTGGTGGAGGAGTGGTTAGCACTGTGGCGGCACAGCAACTCACCCTTGGCCGGGGGATCCTGGATTCGATCCCAGCCCCCGACCAACAGTGATCTGTGTGGAGTTTGCATGTTCTCCCCGTGTCTGCATGGGTTTACTCCGGGATTTCTTCAGTTTTCTCCCACATGCCAAAAACATGCAAGTTAGGTTAATTGGCCTCAAACTGGGGATTCTAAATTGTCCTTAGGTATGACTGTGAGAGTGAATGGTTGTCTGTCTCTGTGTTGGCCCTGCGATGGACTGGCAATCTGTCCAGGGTGTACCCTGCCTCTCGCCCAAAGATGCTGGGATAGGCTCCAGCCCCCCCCCGCGACCCAAAAAGGATTAAGCGGAAGAAGATGGACGGATGGATGGATGGATTAATAGGGCTAAAACCACTGTAAGCTACTGTGGCATCTCTCTTGGGTGGTCATTAGCCAAGTGTCTATAGCAGGGGTCACCAACAGGCAGACTCCAGTCCAGATCCGGACCACGAGAGTCCTCTGTCCAGACCCCAAAGCCTTTTGATACAATTTGGGAAAAAGGGAGACCATTTTATTTTGGTGGGGGAAAAAATCGGAACTCAACTGCTGCATCAGCAACCGTCACCACCCGGACAGATTATGGCACGAGCCTTGGTCAATCTCCTCCTGCTGCAGACTCCGCTCTTCAGCGTTTCCTCTGGTAACATTTCTGGGCAGTGGCCTGCCACCCCTGAAAAATTTCCGCCACTCTATCAGGAAATATAAATTTAAGAAAAATATATGAAGCAATGACGGTCCGCAAGTGCGCACACAAACAATGCGTGTGACCATCATCAGTGCAGAGTTCAGAAGCGCCCCACCCACGTGTTCCAGTCAGCAAGCACTGCAGAGTGTCTCGCTATGAGCGTCGCTGTCCGAGAAAAACACGAGCTTATTAAAGTACTTTAAACGCAGAAAAAAAATCATTAGAGATATGCAAGTAGTGAAGGCATTTATCATGGTTTTAACCTGCTGGTAACGGGAGCAATAATGGAAGAGTCGCTTAGCTAACACGTGTGGTTAGTTTTTTGTTTTTCTTATTTCAGACAAGAATAAAAAGGAGATGTTTATACCTTCACCTTAGTTAATATTAACTAAGTTATGTTCATTATTATGTACCTGGCAAGTTAAGATGACCAAAATTCACAAAGTCAATGACTTTAATCTGTCAGCAGCCTTCAGACAAACTAAACGTGCCAACATTGGGATTTCAAAATAAGGGAGATTTTTTCCTGCTGTCTGGGTGGTGAGGAGATTTATTAAAAAAAATATATATAAATATATAGAATTACAACAGAAATAACTGCATATTTGGTCATTTAAGTTAATTTATTTCATCAAATACAATTTTATTATTTTTTTTTCTTTGGAATCAGAGTTAAATTATTGTTCTGTTCTGGCTCTACAAAATTATGGTCAAAAATGTAAACTGTTATAAGGAAAAAGTAAAAAAAAAAATTACCGTCTGTTTCAAATTTATTTTTTAAAAAAAAAAGTAATTTTATTAAAAAAAAAAATAGACAAAAATTAGCCATAAAATAAAGTCTCAAATGTACAAGAAAAGTCAACTGTACAAGAGGAAATTAAAAATTTGAGGAAAATGGTTTCAAATTTAGATAAATTTGGAGAGAAAAGTAGAAAACTATAAGAAAATTGTTATAAATTTTTGAGAAAAACCTCAACCTCAGGGCTGCACGGTGGCGCAGTGGTTTAGCACTGTGGCAGCACAGTTTACCCTCGGCCGGGGGATCGCGGGGATCATGAGATCGTGGGTTTGATCCCAGCCCCTGACCAACAGTGAGCTGTGTGGAGTTTGCATGTTCTCCCCGTGTTGCGTGGGTTTTCTCCGGGATTTCTCCGGTTTCCTCCCGCATACCAAAAACATGTAGGTTTAGGGCGCTTGCGCACGCAGCGACCGGCAGCCGGTGGCTTGTCACCAGACTGCAAACCAAATCTACCTACGGGTACAAATAAGTAACAAAAAAAAAAAAAAAAAAAAAACACGTCAAGACTGAAATCATTACTCAAGTTTTGAAGTGGGTGCTCTTTGTACCCTTAGCTCAATTAGAAATTTTTGGTTGTCTACTTTTAATTATAAATTTCAAAGCACTGCTTTTACATGAGTAGAATTTCTGGCTACTATACCCACCTCTGATTATATAATTTAAGTATGCATGAATAAATTACTATTACAGCAGCCGATAGGAAGCTATATGGGAAGTTCCTATTGGCTATAGCCGATAGGAAACTGATCAAGAAAGCTAGCTCTGTCCTGGGGCAGCGCCCTGACCCAGTGGAGGAGATAGGAGAGAGAAGGATGGTGGCTAAACTGTCATCTCTGCTGGAGTCCGAGTCCCACCCTATGCAGGACATACTGAACGCACTGAGGAGTTCATTTAGCAGCAGACTACATCATCCTAGGTGCGCAACCGAGAGGTTTCGCAGGTCCTTCCTACCTACGGCAGTCAGACTGTATAACCTAAGTAGGGCTACTCGCAGAGATAACAAAAAAATGTGACAACCTAATAGTACTGAATGCAAAAGACGCAATAGACTTACACAATGGTCCCCTCCAGTATATACAACTAGGACAGTATCGGTCGCTACGGAGGGTGACAATATGTATGGGTACATATTCATACTATGTAGGATAACTAAGTAGACAGTTATGCTGTTTATTCCATCTCGCTACAATGCTCCGCACTTTGTATACATATTTATATACTGATGTGTATGTATGTATATCCACTGTTCTTATTTATATCTTCCGTATACACACTGTTGCACGTAGCCATCCGAATACTGAGCTTGCCTTGGCAATGCGCGAATCGACCTCGTCGTCCATGTTGACAGACCTGGAGAGGGTACTGCTGAGGTACATGAACTTGTCGACAGCCTTGAGGGTCTCCCTGTTGACAGTGATGGCTGGTTCCACGCAAGTCTTCTGCAGTGCGGGTTGGTGCAGGACCTCGGTTTTCTTCGTACTGATTGTGAGCCCAAAGTTGTCGCAAGCAGTGGGGAAGCAGTTCATGCTCTGCTGCATCTGGGCCTCTGTAGCAGTGTTGAGTGCGCAGTCATCTGCGAACAAGAAGTCACACACTGAGTCCCCTTCCACCTTGGTTGTGGCTTGGAGCCTCTGCAGGTTGATGAGCATGCCGTTCATCCTGTACCTGATCCTGACGGCGCTTTCTTCATCACTGCAGTAGTCATCAGACAGCATGGCTGTGAACATCATGCTGAAAAGTGTGAGCGCGAGTACACAGCCCTGCTTGACCCCGCTGGTGACTGGAAAAGCTTTGGAGGAGTCTCCAACGCCCAGTACTCGAGGAAGTATGCTGTCATGGAAGTGGCGCACCATGCTGATGAACTTGTCCAGGCAGCTGGACTTCGCCATGATCTTCCACAGCCCTTCATGACTGACGGCATCAAAAGCCTTGGTCAGATCTACAAATGTTCCGTAGAGGTCTCCGCTCTGCTCTTGACACTTCTCCTAAAGTTGGCGTGTGGCGAAGATCCTGTCATGACCCTCTCTGAAGCCACACTGGCCCTCCGGCAAGTGACCGCCTTCCATCTTTTACCGGAGTGGTGGCTCAGTTGGTAGAGCATCCGCCCCACACCCGGGAGGCAGGGGTTCAAATCCCGGCCGGGTCATGCCGAAGACCATATAACAGTGGAACTTCCTGCCATCCAGCTTGGTGCTCAGCAATAATGGAATGGAGGATGGAAAATCTGTGGCGGCGCCTTGAATGGCAGCGGCCCTCTGATTCTACACTTGGGGTGTGTGTGATTAACACTGTAGATAGGTAAAACACAATCTCGTTCAACTGTACATGATTGGTTGTACGGTTGAATGACAATAAAGGGTGATTTAATTTTTTTTAATGTGCTGAATGAGGCGGTTGAGAAGGACTCTTGCGAGGATCTTGCTGATGATGGCAAGGAGAGAGATCCCATGGTGGTTGTCGCAGGACTGCCCGTTTCCTTTTCTCTTGTAGAGATGGACAATGGAGGTGTCCTTGAGCTCCTGGGGGATAACTTCCTGCTGCCACATAGTCTGAAAGAGCTCGGTAAGTTTCTGTATTAGAACTGGTCCCCCTGCCTTGTACATTTCAGCTGGGATGGAGTCAGAGCCTGATGCTTTGCCGTTCAAAAGGAGTTTGATCACTTTTTGGACTTCTGATTCCGTTGGGAGGTTCTGCCAGAGATGTGTTCACCTCTACTTGGGGCATGCCAGCGATGGCTTCTGCAATGATGGACGAAGGTCTGTTCAGGAGGATGCTGCAATGTCTGTCCATCTTTCCAGGATTGCGTTCTTGTCGGTGAGGAGAGTGGACCCGTCAGCACTGAGCAGTGGTGATGTTCCAGAAGACTGAGGCCCGTAGAAGGTCTTAAGGGCATTGTAAGAAGCGTTTGGAGTTGTTGCCGTCAGCGTACTGCTGGATTTCTTCTGCCTTTTTGCTGAGCCAGAAGTCATGCATCTCTCTGAGCTTTGCCTGCACCTTTCCTTTGATGGAGTTGAAGGTTGCCTTCTTAGAGACAGATCTGCTGTCTTGCTGGTATGCTCTGTGGGCTTCACGCTTCTCATCAAGCAGCTTTTGGATGTCCTCATCGTTTTTATCAAACCAGTCTTGGTGTTTGTGTGTGTTCTGGCCCAGATGAGTGAGTGAGGTGTTGTACACCATGTCTCTGAAAGCTGCCCAGTCGTCTTCTGCTCCGTACGCCCCAAGGTCGAGCTGAATAAGCTTGCTGTCCAGGTCCTCACTGAGGTTCTGTCACACAGAGTGCTGTTCCAACTTGCTGACACTGAGTTACTTGTTTGCCTTTTTCCCCTGTGGACGCCGTTTGGGCTGATGTGCATGCTGAGCTTTGAGAGAATGAGTCTGTGATCCGTCCAGCAGTCTGCGCCACACATCACCTTTGTCACTAACATCCTGCCTGTCTCTCCTTCTCACAATGATGTAATCGATCAGAGGCCAATGCTTGCTGCGTGGATGCATCCAGGAGGTCTTGTTGCGATTAGGTAAGCAGTAGATGCACATCCGTGCAACTCCTCCGGCTAAACCACCAAACCTCTCCCTCCTTGGAACTCATTGCCTCACTAAAATGCTCCAGACTTCTTCTCCGGCCCCGATATATCCACCGAAGTTCACGCCGTAAGTTTAATTACCACTTCACCACAACAAACTGTATCCCCGTTCTCTGGTCAAATCGCTGCATGGACACCGGCTTCCGCACTTCCGTGTTGCGTCATCACAACAATGTGACGCGTCATCAGAACAACCCCAACGTGAATCCTTTCAATCTCCGCCCTATCCCGACTTCCGCACCCGCATTTTCAAAACAAAAGCACCTGAAACTTGCCCTCTTCAACACACGATCCCTTAATAATAAAAGCCTCATTCTAAATGAATTCATCACTGATAATAAACTGGATCTCCTCTGTCTCACTGAAACTTGGCAAAAAACCCTGGATTACATTGCACTTAACCAAACCACCCCTGCTGGATATTCATACCTGGACAACCCACGCCCTGAAGGCCGTGGAGGAGGCATTGCTGCTATTCATCTTCATGACCTCAATCCACGACCTCTCTCCATACCCGCTGTTTCCTCTTTTGAACACCTGACTTTTAAACTCCCCGGCCCAAAACCACTCCTCATTGCAATTATTTACCGCCCTCCCAAACCAAATCCATCTTTCTTATCAGATCTTTCAGAACTCATTACAGTACTGTCTGCAACCTCACCATCTGTCCTACTGCTTGGCGATTTCAACCTCCACATTGATTCCCCTGACTGCAAATACGCAAATGATTTTCTGGACTTACTAAAGTGTCTAAACTTCACCCAACACATAACTTTCCCTACCCACAGACGTGGACATGTCCTGGATCTGGTTTGCTCCACTGGTCTCCACATTCACAGCATCTCCAGCACTGACCTCACCATCTCGGATCATCTCGCCATCACACTGGACATTGACATCCCGGCCCCTCAACCCAAACAAGACCGAACAATAACCTTCAGGAATCTTAAGTCCATCTGCTCAGTTTCTCTCTCCACATGCATATCTAACACTCTCTCCAACCTCACCTTCCCTGTAAACCCAACCCCTACGGACTTAGTAAACATCTACAACAACACATTGTCTACCTCCCTCAACAAACTGGCCCCCATGAAAACAAAATCCGTCACTTTCATTCATTTGGCCCCCTGGTACACCTTAGAACTTCACAAACTCAAAAAACAACTGCGACAGCTTGAACGCCTGAGCTGCAAAACTGGTCTGACTGTACACACCCTCGCTCACATAGAACTGATGCACCTATATCAATCTTCACTCAATGAAGCTCGCTCTGCCTACTACTCCAGCATCATTCACTCTGGATCCTCCAACCCCCGCACTCTGTTCTCCACCATCAACAAACTCCTCAAACCCCAGGACATCATTTCATCATCCTTCACCCCTGAAAAATGCAATAGCTTTCTATCATTTTTCCATTCCAAAATTGACAATATTCACAACCAGCTTGCCTCCTCCCCAGCCATCACCCCCGACTCAGAACCCACTTTTTCTCCACCCATAGATAAACAGCTCTCCCTTTTCTCACCCATAACCACTGATGAACTTTCCGAAATACTCTCCAGCACGAAATCATCTACATGCCCCCTGGACCCCATCCCCTCCCCCCTTATCAAAGCCCGTCTCACCCCTCTTGCCCCCCTTATCATCGACACCATCAACTCCTCCCTCACCACTGGCACTGTCCCCCCATCACTTAAGATTGCTGGCATCACCCCCCTCCTTAAGAAACCTGGCCTGGACTCTGACGACCCCAACAATTTCAGACCTATCTCCAACCTCCCATTTCTGGCTAAAATATTGGAAAAAGCTGTCGCCACTCAACTCAAGTAACACCTCCTTTCCAACAAACTCTACGAAACATTTCAATCTGGATTCCGTTCTCACCACAGCACTGAAACCGCCCTCCTCAGGGTCACCAATGACCTCCTGCTCGCCTCTGACTCTGGCTCCCTCACCATTCTTCTCCTCCTCGATCTCAGCGCTGCTTTCAATACCATCAATCATTCCATCCTGCCCCGTCGTCTGCTTTCTATTGGAATCACTGACTCCGCCCTCTCTTGGTTCACCTCCTACCTGTCTAAGAGATTCCAGTACATCTCCATCAACAATCATAAATCACGCACCACCCCTGTCTCACACGGTGTCCCTCAAGGCTCTGTGCTCGGTCCAACCCTTTTCATTCTCTACATGCTTCCGCTTGGTCACATCATCCGTCAACATGGTCTTCACTTTCACTGCTACGCCGACGACACCCAGCTGTACATCTCCTCTAAATCCATCACCCCCGCCATTCTCTCCACCATCACCGACTGCCTTACAGACATAAAAACCTGGATGACTAACAACTTTCTCAAGCTAAACAGCAATAAAACAGAAATCATCATTTTTGGACCAAAATCTCTTTTACCCTCTTCCCAGAACTTTTCATTCCAAATCGATGGTCACTCAGTCACCCCCTCCCCCCTGGCCAGAAAACTCGGCATTATCATGGACCCCACCCTCTCCTTCAAATCTCACATCAACCATATCACCAAAACATCATTTTTTCATCTTCGTAATATTGCACGCCTCCGTCCCACCCTCTCACCCTCTGCTCCTGAAATACTTATCCACGCCTTCATCACCTCCAGACTTGATTACTGTAACAGCATTCTGTATGGACTTCCTTCCACCATCCTCCAAAAACTACAGTATGTCCAAAACTCAGCCGCCCGCCTACTTACTCACTCCCGCTCCAGAGACCACATCACTCCTCTCCTCTGTCAGCTCCACTGGCTCCCCATTCAACAGCGCATCAACTTCAAGATCTTCCTCATCACCTATAAAACTCTCCATAACCTCGCTCCCTCATACCTAACGGACCTTCTGTCTCGTCATTCTCCCACTCGTCTCCTCCGCTCTGCTGACGCTCATCTTCTTACCCCCATCACCAAGACAAAATTCCGCACCCTGGGTGATAGATCATTCGCCATCGCCGCACCAACCCTCTGGAATTCCTTGCCCCTTCACATCCGGTCTGCCAACACACTTGCTTCTTTTAAAAGTCAACTCAAAACCCATCTTTTTAAATCTACCTATAAAAACTGACTGCCTCTTCTACCTATGTGTACCTATGTGTATGTGTTTACCCGTTCTCTGTATGTTTGTCCCTATGCTGCTTTGTAAAGCGTCTTTGAGTATTTAGAAAAGCGCTATATAAGACTGATGTATTATTATTATTATTATATGGTATTAGTGATCAGAAGGTCATGAGAGACGCACGTCTTCAACAGGAGAAGGCCATTGCTGTTGCACTTTCCAACTCCATTTCTCCCAAGGACTCCCTCCCATGTCTGGTATTCTGCACCAACTCTGGCATTAAAGTCTCCAAGAACAATGAGTTTGTCCTCCTTCAGCACGCCTTCAATGACAGTCTCTAAGTCCTCGTAAAACTTACCTTTGATCTCATCTGGGTTCGTCATGGTGGGGGCATATGCAATGATGAATGTGGCATGGTGTTTTTCTTGGAGGGGGACCCGCAGGGTCATGAGGCGGTCGTTGGTTCCTTTGGGGAGGCTGTTAAGTTTGCTTATCAGATTGTATCCGATCGCGAAACCCACTTCTGCTTCATGGCATTCTTCGCTGCCTTGGCCGCTCCAGAAAAAGGTGTAGCCAGCTTTGACTTCCGTCAGCTGACCTTAGTCTGCAAACCTGGTCTTGCTCAGAGCTGCGATGTGGATGTTGTATCTGCTAAGTTCTCTTGCGACAGGTGTTGTCCGTCTCTCAGGTCTGTCCACTTTGGAGCTGTCCATGAGTGTTCGCACATTCCAAGTGCCAATGGTGAGTGATGTCACCTTAGTTGATTTCTTCTGAGAATTCCAACCACTAGGGTGGGATCCCCGCCAGCCACAGCTTGCTGGCCAGGGTGTAGTGAAGCAGACTATGTTTAGGGCACCTTTTCTAGCCCCTTCCTCAGGCCATGGAGGTGAACAGAGCAAATCCTAAAGAGGGCTGCTCAGACACCCAGGGGGCTGCTGAACTCCACTGCTGGTTCGGTCCAGTAGAGAGAGACCCTAAGCCCTGAGCTGCCTGTGTGTGGGATTGTGGCTATAGCCTCCAGTGTATCCGCACCTGGTGCTTCGTCACTTGCCCATCGCCACAGGACTTGGGGGGGGGGGGGGGTCTTGACTTGCGCATGAATTTGATTTAAGTGATGGAGACTTGCGCAAGGTTGTCAGCCTCCCTCTCTCGTCCCAGCCTATCTGGATCCAGTGGCAAGACGTAGTCAAGACAGCTGGAGATAGGTTAGGATGCAGTGGATGGCCAGCAGTGTCCTATGTCTCACTGTGCCCTAGCTGTGCTCCACAACGCTTTGCTGGGTCTGCTTTCCTGCCCGTTGAGCCAATCTGGTGGTTTCCTCTGCACCGTCTGCCAGGTCCAGTCTATGCATGCGTAGGTAGACAAGCCCTACCTCACCGAGGGTTTCAAACCCGTCGGCTACCCTCACCTGGTTTCACCCGCCAGTCAATGCGGTTTACCGGGGTGTGGCCGCTGTTGCATGCAGACAGCTACTTGGAGCCACAGGTGTGTTTTGAGTGCCAAGTGGGAACCAAAGCGGACCGACCACCCGGAGGTGTGACTGTTGCCCCATCAGAAGTACTATCGGTCCCTCACACTCCATACACCCCGGCCCAAATGTAGGCTGTGTTTGAAAGTGGAACAGAAAGAGGTGTAGCCTATATGTAGGCAATCACATGTTAAACTTTGACAAATATAAAAGGGACTGAACGGCACTAAAATTTATTTGATTGTGTGAATATTAATTACAGAATTATTGAAAATGAATGGGACGTCTAATGTTAGTGACTGTTTTGGAGCCCTTGTTTATTTTTTTGTCACATCACTTATTTCTGTGAATCTTTTATGACTTATATTCATAGGTGTTGTATCTTGCACTTTGGGGAATGGGAATTGTTCAGTCATCATTAGAATTGTCTTAGTTTAGGTGTGTAGTTTATAGTCCATCGTCAAACTCATGCAGTACTGTGACAGGACACGTTTACAAATATTTGAGACCCATTCCAGTGCATCCTTTTACAGTAGCTCACAAAAGTGAATACACCCCTCACATTTTTGTAAATATTTTATTATATCTTTTCATGGGACAACGCTGAAGATATGACACGGATACAATGTAAAGTAGTCAGTATACAGCTTGTATAACAGTGTAAATTTGCTGTCCCCTCAAAATAACTCAACACACAGCCATTAATGTTTAAACTGCTGGCAACAAAAGTGAGTACACCCCTAAGTGAAAATGTCCAAATTGTGCCCAAAGTGTCAATATTTTGTGTGGCCACCATTATTTTCCAGCACTGCCTTAACTCTCTTGGGCATGGAGTTCACTAGAGCTTCATAGGTTGCCACTGGAATCCTCTTCCACACCTCCATGATGACATCACGGAGCTGGTGGATGTTAGAGGCCTTGCGCTCCTCCACCTTCCATCTGAGGACGCCCCACAGATGCTCAATAGGGTTTAGGTCTGGAGACATGTTAGGCCAGTCCATCACCTTTACCCTCAGTTTGGTCGCCTTGGAGGTGCGTTTGGGGTGGTTATCATATTGGAATACTGCCCTGCGGCCCAGTTTCCGAAGGGAGGGGATCATGCTCTGCTTCAGTATGTCACAGTACATGTTGGCATTCATGGTTCCCTCGATGAATTGTAGCTCCCCAGTGCTAACAGCTCTCATGCAGCCCCAAACCATGACACTCCCACCACCATGTCTGACTGTAGGCAAGACACACTTGTCTTCGTACTCTTCACCTGGTTGCCGCCACACACGCTTGACACCATCTGAATCAAATAAGTTTATCTTTGTCTCATCAGACCACAGGACATGGTTCCAGTAATCTATGGCCTTAGTCTGCTTGTCTTCAGCAAACTGTTTGCAGGCTTTCTTGTGCATCATCTTTAAAAGGGGCTTCCTTCTGGCACGACAGCCATGCAGACCAATTTGATGCAGTGTGCGGTGTATGGTCTGAGCACTGACAGGCTGACCCCCACCCCTTCAACCTCTGCAGCAATGCTGGCAGCACTCATATGTCCATTTTCAAAAGACAGCCTCTGGATATGACGCTGAGCACGTGCACTAAACTTCTTTGGTCGACTATGGCGAGGCCTGTTCTGAGTGGAACCTGTCCTGTTAAACCGCTGTATGGTCTTGGCCACCGTGCTGCGGCTCAGTTTTAGGATGTTGGCAATCTTCTTATAGCCAAGGCCATCTTTATGTAGAGTAAAAAAAAATTTTTCAGATCCTCAGAGAGTTCTTTGTCATGAGGTGCCATGTTGAACTTCCAGTGACCAGTATGAGAGAGTGTGAGAGCGATAACACCAAATTTAACACACCTGCTCCCCATTCACACCTGAGATCTTGTAACACTAACGAGTCACATGACACTGGGGAGGGAAAAAGGATAACTGGGCACAATTTGGACATTTTCACTTAGGGGTGTACTCACCTTTGTTGCCAGCGGTTTAGACATTAATGGATGTGTGTTGAGTTATTTTGAGGGGACAGCAAATTTACACTGTTATACAAGCTGTACACTGACTATATTGTATCAAAGTGTCATATCTTCTGTGCTGTCCCATGAAGAGGTATAATAAAATACAAAAATGTGAGGGGTGTATTCACTTTTGTGAGATACTGTATATTTTAGGAATATAAGTACAAAACACCAATATTATACACAGCAGAATGACCTGTTTGGCTGCAACTGTTGCATCAGTGTTGCCCATTTGTCAGTAAATATTTAAATAAAATTTGTTTATTTCAGGCATTTTTGTGTCCAGTTTGGTGATGGTCGTTGTTTAGTCAAACCGTGCATGTGGCCACATATGATACGCAGTTGATCTGGGCATTCTGCTCCACGAGCATGGTGATATTATTAACTTTTAATTTTTACATAGCCGTGCGAGCACACACACTGAGAGGAGCGCCATCGGCAATGGCGAGTCATGGTCCTGCAAAGGGACTCCCACCCACCGCTGACCAGGCGGGCTGGGCTTGCTTCCCTGCGAAGGTCTGCATTACGCCCTCTGCTTCTCCAACACTGGTGTTCTTTAGGCAGACCCCAGGTCCCCGCTGGCATTCCCCAAATTATCCTTTAGACGTACATAGTCACGCCAACATTATAGCATAATTTTTTAAGCATTACATCTTCACTATTCTCCCTTTCTTGTCAAATTTGTTGCTTTTCACTTCCTTTTTTTTGTTTGTGAAGCGCTGTGGTGACTGACTGGTTGTGATGCCACGTATTATCCAATCAGCATGGTCGTGATGCCATGTATTATCCAATCAGCATGGAGTCAATCCAAAACCCCACCCATACTTCCTGAAGCCAGAGCATGAAGAGAGAGTGGTGGCTAAGCTTTTATTGAAAAAAATTACATATTTTGACTGGGCAATTCCATACTCGGGGATGCACATCCTCGTAACCTCAGCAAAGCATGTATAAAATCTTAGGCCTGTCTGATGAACGGTTCAAGAGAAACAGATGGAACAGACACACAAAGCGATATGCTGCATTTATAGATAGAAGATGTTGGAAGTAAATTCATGGGTCATTGCAAATACTTTGCTTTAAAAGGGCCAAGTTGTCACACAGTGATAGGGAAAAATCTTGAATAGAAAAAAAATGCATCAAGATGCATTGACAATGGTTTTAGAATCAAGTCGGAGGTCTGAATCATAATTGAATCATGAGGTACCTAAAGATTCCCACACCTAGTTTGGACCTCGGCTGGGGAGGAGAACCGACTTATTGGACCTCTTGTAGTTTTAGGCTGCATTCGGACCAGGATAGTCCGGGGGTCTCGGTTCGACTGGGCAGGGAATGCAGAGAATTTTCACACCTTTGTTTGGTTTGGTTTGCATTCACACTGCAGCGGACCAAACTGCGTGGACAACGTCATGCAGTTACAACTGCTTGTTGGGGTGCTGTAGCCAAAACCACCACTCACCAGGAAGAAAAAATCTTGGCAAAGAAGAAAAATCAGGCTCGTCGACTGGCCAGGACCGAAAACAGAAAACCGTTCCTTCAGCCAAGTTGTTTGTCCACCACAAACGAGACATTTTTTAACTTCTCTCCTCAGCTTTCGCCTGTAAAAAAATTTCTCAGATTTGCGCGTTGTCTTTGTTATTGTCTACCCAAAATGTACTAAGGTAAACGTCACTTTCTCTTCTCAGACTACACGTTGCAATGGCATACCTGCCAACTTTTCAAACCTGAAAAGCCTAGTATGCTAACGCTAATAATGCTAATGCTAATAATAGTAATGCTAATATTTGCCAAACAAATATTAGCATTAAATCTAGTTAAATGTAGCTAACAACCTCATATTTCTTCAACTTTCAAACCTGAAAAGCCTAGTAGCTAGCCGTGGTCCAGGGACCGCATGCCCCGGTAGGTCCAGGACAAAGTCCTGGTGGGGGGGTTAAGGGGGGCGAAGCCCCCCGACGCCAAACAAATATTAGCATTAAATCAAGTTAAAATGTGGCTAACAACCTCATATTTCTTCAACAATCATGTTTCTATTTTCCTTAAATTGTCAATGCAGATATGCTGATGGAAAAGATCAAGGACAAACTCTATGGTAATATTCTCTTAGTACACAATCATGCATTTAACGAATGTTGATAAATGACATTTCTCTTGACCTTTTCCCTCAGCAAATGTCAAAGGTGTAAAAGTTAAAAAAAAAACACAAAGGGGAAACATTTCACAATTAACCAAACATTTAATATATAATTATTGTTTAAAAAGTACATTGGGGGGGCAAGGGGGGCATTACGATTTTTAAGTACCAGAACTGTGCTTAAATGACATAAAACAAACAGCTGAATGCCACTTATTACTGTATAATATTGACTTATGTTCCAAGAAGATAAAATCTCTGAACTTAGTTCAGATATTTTTTGATCTCTTCCATTTCACTCTACAAGAAGGGACAGCGCAGGCTGTTCCTACTGAGGAGACTCAGGTCTTTTGGTGTACAAGGGGCGCTGCTGAAGACATTCTATGACACGGTGGTGGCATCAGCCATCACTTTTGGAGTGGTCTGCTGGGGCAGTGGCATTACTGCAGCCGATAGGAAGAGACTGAACAAACTGATCAAGAAAGCTAGCTCTGTCCTGGGGCAGCGCCTTGACCCAGTGGAGGAGATAGGAGAGAGAAGGACGGTGGCTAAACTGTCATCTCTGCTGGAGTCCGAGTCCCACCCTATGCAGGACATACTGAATGCACTGAGGAGCTCATTTAGCAGCAGACTACATCATCCTAGGTGCACAACCGAGAGGTTTCGCAGGTCCTTCCTACCAACGGCTGTCAGACTGTACAACCTAAGCAGGGCTGCTCGCAGAGATAGCAAAAAGACGTGACAACCTAATAGTTTTGAATGCAAAAGACGCAATAGACTTACACAATGGTCCCCTCCGGCATACAACTAGGAAAATACCGGTCGCTATGGAGGGTGAGAATATGTATGGGTACATAATCATACCATGTAGGATAACTAACTAACTAACTACTAACTAACCTGCACTTATATAGCGCTAAGACGGTTGTGCTCTTTCATCCCATCTAGCTACAATGCTCCGCACTGTGTGTGTTTATATATCTACATATTTATTCCATCTAGATACAATGCTCCGCACTGTGTGTTTATATACTCATATATTTATTCCATCCAGCTACAATGCTCCGCACTGTGTGTCTATATATATATATATATATATATATATATATATATATCAGAATCAGAATGAGATTTATTGCCATTGTTCATGTAGTACACAAACTAGGAATTTGTCTCGGTGCAATGCTGCAACATTAAACATGGAGTAGCACTAAAGATAAAAATAAAAAACTATGCATGCAATAAAAGGTAGAATATGAATAAGTAATACTAATCTATGCAATTTTTAAATATATTAACAAGCAGCAGATATTGTGGAGTTCCACATAGTGCAGTCGGTAGTGCAAAAAGAAAACAGTGATAACTGTCATGAGTCCGGTTGAGCTGCTGTACGTAGTGCACGAGAGTCTAATAAGTCACTTAGTGTTCAGCAGTCTGATGGCAGAGGGGAAGAAGCTGTTCATGTAGCAGGAGGTTTTAGTCTGAATGGACCGAAGTCTTCTGCCTGAGGGGAGGGGGGGCAAACAGTGCGTGTCCAGGGTGTGAAGGGTCGGCTATGATCCGACCTGCACGCCTCCGGGTCCTGGAGATGTACAGGTCCTGGAGGGATGGGAGCTTTCAGCCGATCACCTTCTCAGCAGCGCGCACAACGCGCTGCACTCTTAGTCTGTCCCTGGCGGTGGCTCCTGCGTACCACACGGTGATGGAGGTGGTGAGGATGGACTCGATGATGGCCGTGTAGAACTGCACCAACATCTTGGTGGGTAGCTTGAGCTTCCTCAGCTGCCGCAGGAAGAACATCCTCTGCTGGGCCTTTTTGATGAGGGAGCTGATGGTCGGCTCCCACTTGAGGTCCCGGGAGATGGTGGTGCCCAGGAAGCGGAAGGAATCCGCAGTGGTGATGGGAGAGTCTGTGAGGGTAAGGGGGGGCAGAGGGGCTGTGACTTTTCTGAAGTCCACGATCATCTCCACTGTCTTCAGAGTGTTCAGCTGCAGGTTGTTGTGGCTGCACCAGGACGCCAGCTGGGCCACCTCTCTCCTGTAGACGGACTTGTCGCCGTTGGAGATGAGCCCGATGAGGGTGGTGTCGTCTGCAAACTTGATCAGCTTGACAGACTGGTGGCTGGAGGTGCAGGAGTTGGTGTACAGGGAGAAGAGCAGGGGGGAAAGTACACAGCCCTGGGGTGATCCGGTGCTGATGCTAACAGAGTCTGAGACAGTCTTTCTCAGCCGCACATGCTGCCTCCGGTCCGTCAGGAAGTCGGTGATCCACCTGCAGAGGGAGTCAGGCACGTTGAGCAGGGACAGCTTGTCCTGGAGCAGAGTGGGGCGGATGGTATTGAATGCAGAACTGAAGTCCACAAACAGGATACTGACATAGGTTCCCGGGGAGTCCAGGTGCTGCAGGATGGAGTGGAGGGCCAGGTTGACTGCGTCGTCCACAGACCTGTTGGCTCTGTAGGCAAACTGCAGCGGGTCCAGGAGGGGAGTGGTGATGGTCTTGAGGTGGGGCAGGACCAGGCGCTCAAAGGACTTCATGACTACAGAGGTGAGCGCTACAGGTCTGTAGTCGTTAAGTCCAGTGATCCGTGGCTTCTTGGGGACAGGGATGATGGTAGAGGTTTTGAGGCAGGCCGGCACGTGGCATGACTTCAGGGAGGTGTTAAAAATGTCTGTGAAGACAGGAGTCAGCTCCTCCGCACAGTGTCTCAGGGTGGAGGGAGACACGCCGTCCGGACCGGGGGCCTTGCGCGGGTTCAGTCTGGAGAACTGTCTGTGCACGTCCTGCTCACTGATGGCAAGGGCAGGGGGGGAGGAGGGGGGGCCGCCTTTGATGAAGTGGGGACCATGGAGGCAGTGGCGCTGGGGGGAGGGGGGGAGTTGGACAAAGCTGACAAGGTGTCAGAACGGGCATAGTGTTGGGACAGACTTTGACAAAGGGCTTTGTCATCCTGTCCCTTAGAAGCCTGAGGCCGATAGTTGGTGATTTGCCTCAGTCCTCTCCACACAGAAGCAGAGTCGTTAGCAGTGAACTGCTGCTGGAGTCTCTCAGAATACACAGATTTAGCTCTCCTCAGCTCTCTGCAAAACCGGTATTTGGCCTCCTTGTAGCAGTCCCTGTCTCCACTTTTCAACGCTGCGTCCTTCTCCTTCCTGATCTGTCTGAGCTTAGCTGTGAACTAGGGCTTGTCGTTGGAGTAACTCACCCTGGTGCGCGATGGAAGAATGCTCTCCTCACAAAAGTGGATATATGAGGTCACAGTGTCCGTGTATTCATCCAGATCATGCGTGGCTCCTTTAAACATGTCCCAGTCAGTTATTTCCAAGCACGTGCTCAGCTCCTCCCCAGCTTCACTGGTCCATTTCCTCGTAGTGCTCACAACAGGTTTTGTGAGCTTCAGTCTCTGTCTGTATGTGGGAATCTGGTGGACCATCACGTGATCAGATAGTCCGAGCGCAGCGCGGGGAACAACGCGATACGCGTCCTTAACTGTAGTGTAACAGTGATCCAGCGTGTTCTCTCCTCTGGTGGGGCATTTAATAAACTATTTGTACCGGGGGAGTTCGTGGCTCAGGTTGCTCTGGTTAAAGTCGCCAACCACAATAACCAGCGAGTCCGGGAAAGTCCGCTCCGCTTGCTGAATGTGATCCGCGAGCGCGTGCTGAGCCTCTCGCACGTCCGCGTCGGGCGGGACGTAAACAGCGGCCAGGTGACATATTATATATGAGCAGCAAGTATACATATCATATATATATATATATATATATATATATATATATATATATATATATATATATACAGTGGGGCAAAAAAGTATTTAGTCAGCCACCAATTGTGCAAGTTCTCCCACTTAAAAGATGAGAGAGGTCTCCAATTTTCATCATAGGCATACCTCAACTATGAGAGACAAAATGAGAAAAAAAAAATCCAGAAAATCACATTGAAGGATTTTTAATGAATTAATTCCTCAGTAAAATAAGTATTTGGTCACCTACAAACAAGCAAGATTTTTGGCTCTCACAGACCTGTAACTTCTTCTTTAAGAGGCTCCTCTGTCCTCCACTCATTACCTGTATTAATGGCACCTGTTTGAGCTCGTTATCAGTATAAAAGACACTTGTCCACAACCTCAAACAGTCAGACTCCAAACTTCACTATGGCCAAGACCAAAGAGCTGTCAAAGGACACCAGAAACAAAATTGTAAACCTGCACCAGGCTGGGAAGACTGAATCTGCAATAGGTAAGCAGCTTGGTGTGAAGAAATCAACTGTGGGAGCAATTATTAGAAAATGGAAGACATACAAGACCACTGATAACCTCCCTCTATCTGGGGCTCCACGCAAGATCTCACCCCGTGAGCTCAAAATGATCATGAGAACGGTGAGCAAAAATCCCAGAACCACATGGGGGGACCTAGTGAATGACCTGCAGAGAGCTGGGACCAAAGTAACAAAGGCTACATCAGTAACACACTGCGCCACCAGGGACTCAAATCCTGCAGTGCCAGACGTGTCCCCCTGCTTAAGCCAGTACATGTCCAGGCCCGTCTGAAGTTTGCTAGAGAGCATTTGGATGATCCAGAAGAGGATTGGGAGAATGTCATATGGTCAGATGAAACCAAAATAGAACTTTTTGGTAAAAACTCAACTTGTCGTGTTTGGAGGAGAAAGAACACCATACCTACTGTGAAGCATGGGGGTGGAAAAATCATACTTTGGGGCTGTTTTTCTGCAAAGGGACCAGGATGACTGATCTGTGTAAAGGAAAGAATGAATGGGGCCATGTATCGTGAGATTTTGAGTGAAAACATCCTCCCATCAGCAAGGGCATTGAAGATGAAACGTGGCTGGGTCTTTCAGCATGACAATGATCCCAAAAACACCACCCGGGCAATGAAGGAGTGGCTTCGTAAGAAGCATTTCAAGGTCCTGGAGTGGCCTAGCCAGTCTCCAGATCTCAACCCCAAAGAAAATCTTTGGAGGGAGTTGAAAGTCCGTGTTGCCCAGCGACAGCCCCAGAACATCACTGCTCTAGAGGAGATCTGCATGGAGGAATGGGCCAAAATACCAGCAACAGTGTGTGAAAACCTTGTGAAAACTTTCAGAAAACGTTTGACCTCTGTCATTGCCAACAAAGGGTATATAACAAAGTATTGAGATGAACTTTTGCTATTGACCAAATACTTATTTTACCGAGGAATTTACCAATTAATTCATTAAAAATCCTTCAATGTGATTTTCTGGATTTTTTTTTTCCTCATTTTGTCTCTCATAGTTGAGGTATACCTATGATGAAAATTGGAGACCTCCCTCATCTTTTAAGTGGGAGAACTTGCACAATTGGTGGCTGACTAAATACTTTTTTGCCCCACTGTATATATAATGTGTGTACATATGTATACTTGCTGCTCTTGTTTCTTTTTTTTCTCTTGCCTTCTGATGGTTGCTCTGAGTGTTGCTATCCCTGTGCTGTTGCAATTCCCCATTGTGGGACTAATAAAGGCTTATCTTATCTTATTTCCTCCTTCTTTGGTGGCATTTTTACTGACCCGTTGACAGTAAAACAATCTCTGCTGTGATGCCGATATCCGATCCGACCGACCTCGAATCGAGCTGGGCCTCAGCTAGCCCCCTCCGCTGCTAGTCCCGCTGCTTACCGCCGCTGCAATTGAGTTCCTGTCCAGCCGGGGTATCGGCAACTCCTCCACCGAGTCCCGCCGCCCACCGCCGCTGTAGTTGAGCTCCGATCCGGCTCCCGTCCAACTGTTGCCTCAGTTGGTTCCTCCGGCGAGCCCCAATCACCGGGGACGGAGTTGCTTCTTTGTATCGGCGTTAGGTGCTACGACTAGCTATGGCGTTAGCTATAGCGATAGCATTAGCTTAGCAAACGCTTCAGGTAAATTTAGATACGATTCCTAGCGATCTCGTGTTTGGAACTGCTTTCGTGTTTTTTTTACGATTTCAAATTTTTGACTGAATTTTTAGTGAAAAACCATAATTTTGATTAATAAAGCTGTAACCCGGAATGGGGTCTTGAAAACCATAACCATTACGGCAAAACCGGAGTAGTTGGCAGGTATGCTATGGTGACACAAATGCCGAAGGGCACTTCCACCCTTTGGTCCGCTGGATACTCCGTTTGGATTCACACCGCAAGCGGAGCACACCAGACTTCGTTTGCAAGAGAACCGAGACCCCCGTTTTCAGGGGGACCAGGCTCATTTTTTGGGGCGCACCAGAGTTCCAACGCACGTTCAGACTGCACCAAACAAACCGAATTATCCATGGAGGCCACTGTTTGGTCCTTTGGTCCGGACCAAATAGTGGCCATCTGAATGCGCCCTTAGTTGCTGACCCCTGGTCTATAGGCTAGGTAGAAAACTCGATCTAACCAAATTAAACTCAAGTTTGTTTCAGGGATTCCAAAAACTGACAATAATCAAATGCTTTCTAATCAGAAACTTCACAGATTGACCACAGGATTCACACAACCCTGCAATAAATGTGAAGCCAATAGCTATATTAAGGTTTGTTTACCATTGTTGCCCAGATCACATTATTGCGTGATGTTGACAATTCAGCATTAGTGTAATCATTTTTTTTTTTTTTTAAAGGTGGATTCTTGCAAGTGCAGAACAGTTTCATCAAAGATATTTTCTGACAAATGGCTTTATTATTTTGTGATAAATGGCATACAAAGTTTAAAATGAAATGTGCACAGATGTTTGTGATCTTAATTACGTCAAACACTTCAGTGTTAAGAATCAATGATAATAGAGGTTGCTTCAAAATGGTCTGAAGAGATAAATAGCTTGATTTAATCTGGTAAGTTGGTGTGCCATTTGCATAAAAGAAGCTCTGAATTTACAGATAAAGGCCATCCTTTTACTGAAGATTGCTACCTTGCTGCAATCACCGTAAAGAATTCTTGCATTTGAATTGTTAAGTGAACTTTAGAGGGATCACACTCATCAGCCTCCCGGGGGAAGTCTATGCCAAGGTACTGGAGAGGAGAGTCCAGCCGTTGGTCGAACCTCGGATTCAGGAGGAGCAATGTGTTTTTCGTCCTGGCCGTGGTACATCGGACCAGCTCTTTATCCTCTCAAGAATCCTCGAGGGTTCGTGGGAGTTTACCCAACCAGTTTACATGTGTTTTGTGGACTTGGAGAAGGCATTCAACCATGTCCCTCATGGTTTTTTGTGGGGGGTGCTTTGGGAGTATGAGGTATCGGGCTTGTTGTTACGAGCTATTCTGAGAGTCTGGTTCGTATTCGTGGTTCGTAACAAATCTACCTACGGGTACAAATAAAGTAACCTGAACCTGTATTGCCAACATTCGATCGGACTCATTCCCAGTGAGAGTTAGTAGTAGTAGATTAGTTTATTTGACAGGGACAGTGCAATAAACATAGACAATTAATCAAAGACAATCAATCTGATGTGTTGCACATAGAGTGTATAGCTATTAGCTAATTTGCAACTCTTGTCCCTGGATGGGCTTTAGAAAAAAGAATCAAGATAAAAAATATACACAATAACCACATACATCAATGCAGAAAAATTATAAATACACAATTATAAATATTATAAATATTATAAATACACAAATATAACAGCCTGACTCACATTTAACATAAATATTATAAATATTATAAATACACAAATATAACAGCCTGACTCACATTTAACACATATAACATAACTCACATTTGCCTATTTCAGGCCTTCCTCCCTCCGTCACTCACTATAAACAAACACATTTATTCCTTCCCTTCATTCACTCTCACTTTGCAGACAATTAATTCATACATGAGTACATTCTTGTTTATTTTTCAGCCAGTTTTTAACATTTTTAGTGAATGTTTTAAAGTCCGTTATTATTTTAATTTCATTTGGCATTGTGTTCCAGATGTGACTGCCCTTTATAGAGAAAGCTGTTTGTCCAAATGTGGTTCTGCGGTGGAATATTTTACAGTTATTGTTAACAGAACTCCTGGTGGCTCTGCTGCTGTCCTGTCTTTGGACAAAACCAGCAAGTGGCTCGGGTGCTGATTTATGAAAACATTTGAACGTTAATTTCAGAAGACAGAGGTCAATGAAGCTCTCAAAACTCAATAGGTTGTATTTTTTTAAAACATTACAGTGATGCCACCTAATGGGCTTTTTGTCCAAGATTTTTAGGGTTTGATTATATAATGAACCTATATGTCTTATTGTGGAAGGGGCTGCTTGAGCCCAGACTGTCAAACAGTATGATATATGAGAAAAAACCATAGAATGCATATACAGTGCAGCTGCTTCGTAAGGTATGTAATATCTAATTAATTTAAAGCAGTTCAGATTTTTTTTTACTGTTTTTGAAATTTTCTTTATATGAAGATTAAATTTGAGTTGAGGATCTAGTACAATGCCAAGGTATTTGAATTCTGTAACTAAACTGATGTCATGATCATGTATATTAACTTTAAAATGTTGCAGGTTACATTTTTTGATTGAAAAGCACATTGAGACTGTTTTCTGAAGGTTCAGCAATAGATGGTTCTTGAGGAGCCACTCTTGGACATCAACCATACTTGTAGACAGTACATCTGCAGCCTGTGCTGGAGTCTTGGCAGCTGTGTAAATAACTGCATCATCTGCATAAAGTTGGCATGTTGCAGCTGAGCAGTGTAACGGCAGGTCATTAATAAAAATGCTGAAAAGTAAAGGACCAAGAATGGACCCTTGTGGGATACCCATGCGGTTGTTTAAAAATGAGGATTTATCCTGGTGAACTTTTACACACTGTTCTCTATTCTGGAGATAAGATGCAAACCATTCTAATGTATTTGGGGAGAAGTTAAAAGATACCATTTTGGATAAAAGCAAACTGTGGTTTACAGTATCGAAAGCCTTTTTGAGATCTAGAAAAACAGCTCCTACCACATTACCCCTGTCCAAGGACTGTTTGACGTTTTCAATAAGGCAACAATTTGCTGTTTCTGTTGAGTATCCTGGTCTAAAACCAAATTGATGTGGATGAAGAAGTTGATTGTCTTGTAAGTAGTCTATCAGCTGTGTAGCTACAACTTTTTCAAGAACCTTAGATAGGACTGGTAAGATAGAGATTGGGCGGTAATTGCATATATCGTCTTTACTGCCTGATTTATGAACTGGTATGACGACAGCTTTTTTCCAGCCAGATGGAAATGTACTAGACCTAATGGAGAGATTAATGAGATGAGTCAGTGGTTTGATTAATATTTTGCTGTGCATTTTGAGAAAGGAGGTGCTCATATTGTAGATATCATTAGTTTTTGAGTTTGACAGTGTTTTAACAATACCAGCAATTAACTTCTCATTTACCTCATCGATGTGAAAAGTATCTGTTGGAAGTATGGAATTTGTGTTGTTGAGCACATTTGGCAGCACAAAAATTTTTGTTAAGTCTTCCACAGAGCCCACAAAGTGTGAATTAAATTCATTTGCCAAAGTAGCCTTGTCACTGACGGTCTTGCCATTGATTCTAAGTTCCTTTACCCCCTTCTGATCGTTTTTTTTATTAGTTAAGTTATTTAAATGCCTCCATAGGGAACTGTTGTTACCCTTTGCATGATCTATCAGTTTATTGTAATAAGATATTTTTGATTTTCGCAGCTCATGTACCACTTTATTTCTTAAACTTTTGTACACAAGGTGATCATTTTGTAGTTTGGAGGTTAGTGATGTTTTCAGTGCATAGTCTCGCCTCTTCATAAGTTTTCTTATTTCATTATTTAACCATGGTAGGCTAATCTTCTGTTGTCTACTTTTAATTTGCTTTGAAAATTTTTCTATAGACTTTGTGATTGTTGCAGTTATAAAATTACAACAATCATCTACTTCACATGTTGACATGAGCTGCTCCCAATTTTGATTCTCTAAGTAATGTTCAAACTCCTCATTTTTTGATTTGGGGATAATAAAATTTGATTTGTCAATATCGACTCCCCCAAAATACTGTAGTCGCTTTTTAGTAAGTTTCCTGACAGCAAGAACCATGTTATGATCTGAGAGACCAGTTACAAGATTATAGGTTCTGGTTATTCGTTCTGGTTTATTAGTAAATACCATGTCAATAAGTGTTCTGGATTGTTTGGTTATCCTGGTGGGTCCTTTGATGATTTGCTGGTAATTAAATTTAGTCATGAGGCTTTTCAGTTTTTGTTTGTCTTTTTTATCAGACCAGTTGATATTAAAGTCACCATTAATTATTGTTTCTCTGTTCTTCTCAAGTTGTTTAACCAGATCACTTAATTCATTATAAAAGGAAGAATTGTGTGATGGTGGGTTGTACAATACTGCAATGTTAGTTGGACTCCGCCAGGGCTGCCCTTTGTCACCGATCCTGTTAATAATTTTTATGGACAGGATTTCTAGGTGCAGCCAGGGAACGGAGGGTGTCATGCTTGGTGACCACAGGATCTCATCTCTGTTGTTTGCAGAAGATGTTGTCCTGCTGGCTTCATCCAACAATGACCTACAGTTCTTACTGGGACGGCTTGCCGCTGAGTGTGAAGTGACTGGGATGAGAATCAGTACCTCCAAGTCCGAGTCCATGGTCCTCAGCCAGAAAAAGGTGGATTGTCCTCTCTGGGTTGGGGACAGGCTCCTGCCCCAAGTGGAGGAGTTTAAGTATGTTGGGGTCTCATTCATGAGTGAGGAGAGAATGGAGCGAGAGATTGACAGATGGATCGGAGCAGCATCTGCAGTGATGCGGACATTGTACCGGATTGTTGTGGTGAAGAGGGAGCTGAGCTCTAAGGCAAAGCTGTCGATTTTCCAGTCAATCTACGTTCCTACCCTCACCAATGGTCACAAGCTTTGGGTAATGACCGAAAGAACGAGATCGCGGATACAAGCGGCTGAAATGAGCTTTCTTTGTAGGATCGCTGGACTCACCCTCAGAGATGGGGTAAGGAGCTCAGTCATTCAGAAGAGGCTCAGAGTAGAACCGCTGCTCCTCCACATTGAAAGGAGCCAGTTGAGGTGGTATGGGCATCTAATCAGGATGCCTCCTGGACGCCTCCCACTTGAGGTGTTTTGGGCACGTCCTTCTGGGAGGAGAACCCGAGGCAGACCCCGGACTCGCTGGAGAGACTATGTCTCCCAGCTGGTCTGGGAACGCCTTGGTATCCACTCTGAAGAGCTGGAGCAGGTGGCTGGGGAGAGGGAAGTCTGGGCTTCTGTGCTTGAACTGCTGCCTCCGCGACCCGGACCTCCAGAAAAGCGGTAAAAGATGGATGGATGGAATTGTTAAGTGAGTGTTGTCTTCCTTTGCTTTTGGTCACCAAAAGCAGGTAGTTCTTGTCTTCAATACACCTATAGAGATGTTATTAGTTTTTCATCACTGTGTAAAAAAAAAAAAAAAAAAAAAAAAAAAAAAAGCTCTTCTGGCTGTAGCTTTCATGGAAAAAAAAACTTCTTAATACTCTGAGATGGCATGTCCTGAATTTATTACAGAGAATAATGCATTATTCATACCATCTGTGTTTACATCAATGAATATTCATGATGAAACTACAAGGCTGCATGAGGGTGGAACTCTAAAACTGATTAAAAGAGAAAAGTAGCCTAAGTGTGAGAAAGACACTTCTGTACTGTAAATAAACCAGTTTAATAAGCCCATTTTTCCTTTCTTTTCATCTAAGTGATACAATTTCCAAACAAGCACAAATGCATTTCAATATAATGAGCATTAGTGACATGTACTCAATTTTTTAGCTTCTCTTTAAATGGAAAGCCATCACAAAATGTCATTACCATTTTGCAACAGATCACAAAAGTTCTTATAATTCTCTTGCTGTGGAGATTTTATTAACAATGCAAGTAACATAAATTTATGCTATAACATCACCAAGAATGTTATCTGAATAAACCAAAACTTTAAAAAAAAAATATATATATATATGGGGGGGGGGGCATGGTGTGTTTCAATTCAGTGTCCTGTTTTGACTTGCAAAAACAGTTATGCTCTCCTCAGCCTTTACCTGTCAAACTTAATACCAACAGACAACACAAGTACAGCCCCTGTGAAGAAATTTTATTCTCAAACCTTCTCTATACATATTAACATTTTAAAGATAAGCCTTTATTAGTCCCACAATGGGAAAATTCCAGGATTGCAGCAGCACAGGGATAGCAACACTCAGAGCAATAGTAAATCAGATAATAAGAACTGGTTAGCCAAAGCAGTAAATAAATACACATATGTACACAGTGCAGGAGCATTGCAGCTAGATGGTATCAACAGCAGTACAGTTCGTTAAATTACCCAGCAAAATATAAATATGGACCCAGACAGTGTAAAAGTCAAGCTAAAAACAATCTATATCTGTACTGTTACTAGTAGAGCTTCCATTAAACAGACTAAAAAACTTGAGCTATGTGGCGTTGGGGGGGGGGGGGGGATGCAATCAAGCCATGTCTTGCCCAGCCAAGAAAGCACCACCAGAGTGAATAATAAGAATGCCCTGACTGTTATTACTGTAGCCTTCCGGAAATGGGCCTCAGCAACCCTCCCTGTGCCTGGGGGGACACCCAGGTACAGCTGAAGTCAAAACTCCAGCAACAAACGCGCATGACAGGCACACAACACAGCTCAGGGTAGAAGCAATGAATAGATGCACAATAAATTATACATTGTAATGAGGTGGAGTAGTGCTTCAGGCATAACAGACTCCCACCTCAAATTTATTTATCATATATATTCTCTGGTTCACTTTAGTGAAGCTAGAATTGGACCCGTTTAATCACAGTAGCGAAACACTTTTATACAACATTTTCTCAACACCATCTTCAAGCTCCAACCACATTTCCATGCGTACTACTGTGTTAATACTGTCTATCAACTTGACCCCTACACACGGAACTGGAGTCAGTTAACCGCTCGGAGGACAGCCGCATTCAAATTTGACAAACTTGGCCTCCTTTTTAAAGTCGGTTCATGCGCTGGCATCGACGCGCATCTATTATTATTATTGTGTGTCGCTCGGGGCTGAAGCTCCAGCCCCCCGGCCGGTGGGCAGAATATGCTGAAGTCCGCACTCTGGGCACAGGCAGGCCCGCATGAATAACACAACAGGCTGCCGTGGCTCCGCTGCGCCGAGCACACAAAAGGCTGAGAGGGAAAAAAAACGCTTAAAAAAAAAAAAAAAAACTCTAGTCAAGCACGGGTAAAACCTAGCTGACGCTGTGTGTTAAGCTGCTCTATTTTTTTTCTACCTTTTTTTGTGATGCAATTCTCCCGCACAAACAGCGTATCTAAAGGAAACGAATATGAATACATGAATATGCAAAAAACCTCCTTCAAAAGCTCCAGTATACACAAAGCCAACGGTTAGCAGGCGAGCTAACGTTAGCCCGTTAGCATCCACATCCCCATTAAAACTGCGCTCGGGAAATGTCTAATCATGTCATATACGAGCCGGAGCCACGCCGGCGATTACTAATAAAATATGCTAAGTTGTATTTGTCGACAGACGTATGAATATGTAGCGGCGTGCGGCCGTCTAATCACACAAAGGGGGAGGCATGTATCCATGTAATTTTGCCCGTCGCACTGCAAAGGCTTGTTTCCTCCTGTCAAATTACACTTGGCTAGCGGTGTGCAAACCACAACGGCGACTAACGCCGTCCTCATCTGCGAGTCAATCCGCCTTTCATCAGCATTCCCTTATCATAAATTGTGAGTAATACAGTTTGAATATGAGTATGAATATGTAAAATGCTGTAATCATTACCTGGTCCTGAACTCTCATCTTGACTCGCTGCTCCTCCGTCCGCCATTTTGAATATTTAACCCGAAATCCCAGCCCTGAGCGTTTCAAATACATGCGCGCGCACGCACACGCGCGCACACACACACACACAATCATATATCTGTACACAGAGAGACAGAGGGGGCACGTGCACAGGCACGCGCATTCACATGGAGTGGGGCTGCAGAGACTGGAAAGAACTGTCGTGACTTATTTCCATACTTAAATAATCTTTTTTTGTTTTTTAAATCATGGGTGGATCAAACAACATTCTTGCAAGCTATTACCTAAGGAAATCTCAATAATTTATGGATATATAATCCTAAAGTCATTTAACCCCCCAGAATGCCGATATTGCTGGGCAACTGAGACAATAAAGGAAGCTTTTTTTTTTTTTTTTGCTACATGGGTATGGAACTGCAAAATTTGGGTAAAAGAAAAAGAAGGGTCAAACGCTACACAAATAAGAAACAAAAGAATTGGATAAATACAAATGACTTACTATATAAAGGGCTATGCTTAGCTGCTGCTTTTCTTATTTTGTAATGACTAACATGGCATGTAGCAGTTAATTTGTTGCATTTGTTTATGATGATAGTGTGGGACACATATGTGAGTTTCATATGCTTCATATGTATATCACTGTATGCTTACTGTATGCTTCACGTCTCAGATGAACAAAAGGACTGAGCCTCCTAGGAGATAACAGGAGGATGTGAAATGTGGTCTTTGTTATGCAGAGAGATGGCCTTGGGGGATTTCCTGGCCACCAGTGGCTTTAGGTGGAGGTGATAAGACCTGGAAGAAGACGCATTGTGACTTGGGATTAAATACAATGTGACTGTGTGCTTTGATGTTCCGGGGTATAAAAGAACGAATGTCTGGGGGTTTCTTTCTCTTTCTGTTTTTGGATGATGTTGGAGAATGTGAATAAACCTGACTCGTGAGATAAACTCAGCCTCGTCATTCCCACATTCTCCACACGGTGGCGCAGTGGTTAGCACTGCGGCAGCACAGTTTACCCTTGGCCGGGGGATTGTGGGGATCGTGGGATCGTGGGTTCGATCCCAGCCCCCGACCAACAGTGATCTGTGTGGAGTTTGCATGTTCTCCCCGTGTTGCGTGGGTTTACTCCGGGATTTCTCCGGTTTCCTCCCACATGCCAAAAACATGCATGTTAGGTTAATTGGCTGTTCTAAATTGTCCCTAGATATCTGTTTCCTATAGGCCCTTAGAATAGAGGGTTAGTATTAATGAAAGCGCTTTGAGTGGTCTTTGTGACTAGAAAAGCGCTATATAAGTGCAGGTTAGTTAGTTAGTTAGTTAGTTCACTTTTTTTAGTTTGTTTATTTCTTTTCTCTGATGAATAATTTGATCAGCACAATTGGAGATAATTTACCGCAGAGGTCAGAGGACTGTCGATTCTGATAACCTAGAACTGAAAACATTTTAATACACTGAACATAACTCAAAGGACATGGAATGTGATACTGACCCTGAAAACAACTTTTTCTCCAATTTGAATGATAACTGCTGCTATTATTCAGATGAACAATTCAACAAGGACATCAAGACAGAACACAGACTATTCAATTATTCACTTTAATAGTGGAAATCTATTTGCAATTTTTAATAAAATCAAGGAATATCTAAGACAGTTTTCTCACCCATTTAACATAACTGCCATAACAGAAACCTGGATCAGTCCTGTGAAGGGTGTGGACTTTGAATTGAATGGATATGAGCTGCGGGCAGCGCGGTGGCGGAGTGGTTAGCACTGCGGCAGCACAGCAACTCACCTTTGGCCGTGGGATCCTGGGTTCGATCCCAGCCCCCGACCAACAGTGATCTGTGTGGAGTTTGCATGTTCTCCCCGTGTCTGCGTGGGTTTACTCCGGGATTTCTCTGGTTTCCTCCCACAGGCCAAAAACATGCAAGTTACGTTAATTGGCCTCAAACTGGGGATTCTAAATTGTCCTTAGGTATGACTGTGAGAGTGAATGGTTGTCTGTCTCTCTGTGTTGGCCCTGCGATGGACTGGCGATCTGTCCAGAGTGTACCCTGCCTCTCGCCCAAAGATGTTGGGATAGGTTCCAGCCCGCCCCCCCCCCCCCCCCCCCCCCGCAACCTGAAAAGGATTAAGCAGAAGAAGATGGATGGATGGATATGAACTGTACTATAAGAACAAAGAGAACAAATGTGGAGGAGGTGTGGCCTTGTACATTGATAGAAATCTTCCTTTCAGAGTGGTAGAGATCATGACAACTTCGATTGGAGGTTTACTAGAATGTTTGTTGAAATTTGTACGGGAAAAAAGAACACCTGGGTCAAAAACTGAAACCTTTAAGGACTAGATAGAAGAAACATTCACTGTATCACATCAAAAGATAATGTTTATATGTGGTGATTTTACTATAGTGTGACATTTCAAGGGTTCACACAATAATGAGAGGATTTGTGACATATAGGCATTTATTCTTCACTGACTCATTACTTCTTCTTCTTCTTCTTCTTTTAGATTTGATTGGCGGTTGGCAACCAGCTTACAGGTGCATTACCGCCACTGACTTGATTATCATCACTCCACATCCTCGTACAAGGAGTTCTTACAAGGAGTTCTGAACAACTCCCTATGTGTGAAAAAACCATCCGTCCCTGGACTGTGTCCTCGGCGGCATCAATAGCTGTAGGAGCTCAGAACAGAGGGGAGGCCATTCACGCAAACACTCATCTCACTTGGGGTGACGCAGACGCATAATCTATCACACGAAGGAAAAACAACACTATCACAACCTGACTTATAACCCAATTATAATGGTATAACAGTAACACTCAGAACACAGGAATAATAACAGTCTTTGAATCCCCCGTGGCGCAAAGCATGCCGGGAGAATCCCCCGCCCCTTATCACAGACCCTATGTTACAATAGATCTGTCAAATCAAAATAGCCAAAAACCCACTGAAGAATTTATTAATGCAATATATAGTTTAGGTCTTTATCCTATCACCAGACCCAGCAGAATTACATCTCATTGTGCTACACTCATTGATAACATCTTTTCAAATAATATGGATAATAACACAAAAAGTGGATTATTAATTAGCGACATCACTGATGTCATTAATTAATAATTAAGTAATTCAAAATGGAGACAGAAAAAATAATTATCCTCAATATTTTATAGATAATGATATAAATATTAATAATATAAATAATTCAGTAAACAGATTCAATGAATTCTTTGTAAATGTTGGACCAGAATTAACAGAAAAAAATCCCTGATCCATTCATACCTGAAAAGGGGAATAGTAAATTAATCAAAAGTAATCCAAATTCAATTTTTTAATAGCAGTGGAAGACAGGGAAATCATTGAGGTTGTACATAAATTCAAAAATAAAGTTTCAACCGACTGTGATGACACTGACATGGTAGCTGTTAAAAATTTTATTATTAATTAATTTATTATTATTGTTATTGAGGAAATTGCTAAACCATTGAAAGACATTTGCAACTTATCATTCCAAACTGGTACAATTCCAAGTAAAATGAAAATAGCTAAAGTTATACTTCTACACAAAACTGGAAACAAACACCACTTCACAAACTACAGGCCTGTTTCTCTTTTGCCTCAGTTCTCAAAAATACTGGAAAAAAACTCTTTTTAATGACAGATTAGATAAATTCATAGCTAAATACCAATTACTCACAGACACTCAGTATGGATTTAGAACCAACCACTCTACATCATTGGCTTTAACGGATGTGATAGAAGAAATCATTAATTCCATGGACAGAAAGAAATTTGAGGTGGGAGTATTTATTGATTTTAAAAAAGCATTTGATACATTAAATCATGAAATATTACTTAATAATTTGGAACAATATGGACTCAGGGGACTAGTACTGAATTGGGTCAGAAACTATTTAAAACAGGCAACAATTTGTGTTGATGGGACAATATAAATCTGAGAGTTTGGACATTGCTTGTGGTGTCCCCCAGGGGTCAGTGTTGAGATCTAAACTTTTCATTTTTTATATCAATGTAATTTATAATGTTTCTGAACTGTTGAAACTGTGACGTTTGCAGATGACACAACTGTTCTGGGTACTGGTGAGGATTTACAACAACTTTTGAATACAATCACTACTGAACTCAGTAAAATAGTGTCTTTTTCTTCATGTGTCCAATACTTATTCCCTGTGTCATTCCACTTTATTAAATATAACTTGTTTCATGAACACAGTTGCCTTGATTTCTTTGTATGTACTGTATGGATTACTTGGGTTGTTACTGATATCTGGTGAAAATCTCAGGTCAATGGCTCCATCAGAAATACGTTTAATGAGAAAAATGTGTTCAATACTTATTTTCCCCACTGTATGTCAGAGACGTGCACAGGTATGGGATATTGCTTCCCATGCAACAACCCATTTGCTGTCTCTCCTGAGGAAACAAATAAGAAAATGATTAAAAAACAAACTATTGTGACTTGTTTTGTAAACATATCACTTTATACTACTGAATTTGCAGGGAGTTTTTCTTAATTCTCTCATATTTTTTCATAACATTGAGATTTTATTCTTATATTTGCACTGCATTATAGTAAATATGGAGCTTTTTAATTTGGGTCCAAGCAGCTATGTTGAGGGAAAAAAAATAGAAATTATATATTTTACAAATTATATAAAGTATTTTTCTCCGCTAAAAGTGTATGGGGAGCAAAAACAGTAATAGGCAGAAACACAAAATTTTACAGTCTGGTAAGAAATTCTCCCCACTACTCACAGACCAAAACTCAAGGCACTGCATATAGGTGGTGCTATAATGTGGAACTGTTTTTAACTGTAAAGCACTTTGAGCTGCACTTTGTTGTATGAAAGGTGCTTTATAAATAAATAAAGTTTAAAGTTTATAATAAACA
Source organism: Pholidichthys leucotaenia (assembly GCA_020510985.1). Taxonomy (NCBI): domain Eukaryota; kingdom Metazoa; phylum Chordata; class Actinopteri; order Cichliformes; family Pholidichthyidae; genus Pholidichthys; species Pholidichthys leucotaenia. Next base: position 79,009,330 of record CM035843.1, on the reverse strand, counting down.
GATTTACAGCTGGGCCTAAGCTCAAAATTGTTTCAGCATTGTGTTCTTTGAAATCTTCTGCAAATTTTCTGCAGGTCTTATTCTCTCAAAATGAAATTTTCGGCACCATATTTTCAATGTGCAAGTGAAATGAAAAATAAACTCTCCTAGGTTTCATCAAAATGACTTGAAATTATGCAAAGAGCTATTGAAAATGAAAAGTTGTTAAAATTATCCTCAAATGTCTATCCATTTTAATTTTATAGGCCAATCAAGTTGTACAGTTTGTCTTTGGTGTGTATTTTTAGATTTAACTTCTGATGAAGCGATCTACACTTGGTGAAACTTTGCACACATAATCACAACAGTATTCTTCTGCAAAACACAAAACTAAACTAGAGGGCATTCAGAGAGCACATACCTTCGCCAAGGTTCCGTCCCTCCCTCCCTTTGTCCTCCCCTCCGTCCCTGTGTTTGTCCATATCGCCATCCATCTGCACATTGTGAGACAGGGCCTGGGCGGAGCTATGTAATCACGGATCACCTCTAACATCTAATGAGTTCATCTTTGTGCCAAGGGCCACCTCTGGTGAGAATTTCATCCAAATCCACCCAGTAGTTTTGGAGTATTGTTGCTAACACTCTATGAGAAGATAAGAGCTTTGACGGAGGTATGCATTTTGAGCTCTTCACAAAAATCTAAACATGTATTCAGCGTGCTATTACACATCTTTCCTGAAAATTTGAATGAAAGGCACAACATAAATGCAATCCATTATTATTATTATTATTATTATTAATAGACAGACAGAGAAACAACAGCAAAAACAATATGACTACATAATAATAATAATAATAATAATAATAATAATAATAATAATAACAAGACTATCATAATTGTATTGACCATAAATTGGGGATGGGTAATTCCACCTTAAATCAACATCAGGATTTATTGAATTTTTCAAGTCAGTTTTCAATTTTTTTCCTCCTTTGTTCTCCATTACAGTTTATTGACAAGGTTCATAATCATTAAGCAATATTACACAACAGTGCGGCGTCATACCATTTTTTTTTTGCAGTTATCAACTACAAATTCACATTGTTTGATGCTGCAAAGTTCAGCCTCCACCTCCACCACCATCACCTCCCGTTCTCAGCTTCCTGTACCAGTGTTCTATACGTAGATGTGTTCCGATCACCCAGTAGTGTACTTTGAAGTGTACTGCACAGGGTATAGAGGGAATGCATTGGAACAGAATTCTTGGCAGTCAGAGGGCAGTTACCATAGTTACGCAGTACTGAGTGGCAATCACATGTTTCAGCTTTAGTTTGTATGCAGCAAAACATAAAAATCACACAAAATATTTGGTCACAGCAGTATACTGAGTACCTTTTTTTTAACCTTTTTTTTTACTTCAGATGGTGTAATATTACATCACACCATTTACCTTAATGTAGTGATGCGTGGGTAAGAGCACATACTGTAAGTGAAGAACTGGCTTTGAGTCTTTAAATATTTATTTATCTATTTTTTGTCAATTAATACAAGATGGAATGAATCCCCCGCCCAAGATGGAATGAATCCCCCGCCCCGATCAAGATTAACTCTCTGCAGTGCAAGCAGGTACGCTGTGTACTGCTGTGACAGAATACTGTGTGTTTTTGGTGCTTTACTGCATACACCCTAATGCTGTCAGTCATTTTTGCCACTCAGTGTTTTGTAACTGCCAAGAGTTCTGTTTAGTGACATCATGTGCATACCCTCTATTCCGCCATATTAAGTGAGATTCCAAACCAAAGGGAGCGAATGGTGTTCGGTTCAAAGGGAACTGAGAACTGAGCAGGGAAGAAGTGGATAACCAGACATCACTTCACTGGAAGCTGACGAGAAGATAACCCATAAGCCATTGCACCTCAAATATGAGTGAAACAAACATTGTTGCTAATGTTATTAGCAAGCTAAATTGATGTTAGTTACTGTTTATATCAACTGATAGTAATAAAAATATATTTGTATTAATATTTTATATAAGAAATATAAATTATCCGCTGTAATATTAGTACGTGTCCATGGTCACCATGGTAACTCACGGAGGAGGGGGCTGATGGTTACAGGGTGTTTCAAATGGAGAAATTTTGTGAAGTTAACCACTATTCTCTGAGAATAAAGCAGGGAGTTTAAATCTGTGTATTCTGAGAGACTCCAGCAGCAGTTCACTGCTAATGACTCGGCTTCTGTGTGGAGAGGACTGAGGCAAATCACCAACTATCAGCCTCAGGCTTCTAAAGGTCAGGATGACAAAGCCCTTTGTCAAAAACTGTCCCAACATTACGCCCGTTTTGACACCTCGTCAGCTGTGTCCAACTCCCCCACTCCACCCAGCTCCACTGCCTCCTCGGCCCCTAATTCATCAAAAGCGGTCCACCCCCTCCTCCTCCTCCTCCCCCCCTGCCCTTGTCTTCAGTGAGCAGGACGTGCACAGACAATTCTCCAGACTGAACCCGCGCAAGGCCCCCGGGCCGGACGGTGTGTCTCCCTCCACCCTGAGACACTGTGCGAAAGAGCTGGCTCCTGTCTTCACAGACATTTTTAACACCTCCCTTAAGCTGTGCCACGTGCCGACCTGCCTCAAATCCTCCACCATCATCCCTGTACCCAAGAAGCCACGGATTACTGGACTTAACGACTACAGACCTGTAGCGCTCACCTCTGTAGTCATGAAGTCCTTTGAGCGCCTGGTCCTGTCTCACCTCAAGTCCATCACCACTCCCCTCCTGGACCCGCTGCAGTTTGCCTACCGTGCCAACAGGTCTGTGGACGACGCAGTCAACCTGGCCCTCCACTCCATCCTGCAGCACCTGGACTCCCCGGGAACCTACGCCAGGATCCTGTTTGTGGACTTCAGCTCTGCATTCAACACCATCCGCCCCACTCTGCTCCAGGACAAGCTGTCCCTGCTCGGCGTGCCTGACTCCCTCTGCAGGTGGATCACCGACTTCCTGACGGACCGGAGGCAGCATGTGCGGCTGGGGAAGTCTGTCTCGGACTCTGTTAGCATCAGCATCGGATCACCCCAGGGCTGTGTACTTTCCCCCCTACTCTTCTCCCTTTATACCAACTCCTGCACCTCCTCCCACCAGTCTGTAAAGCTGATCAAGTTTGCGGACGACACCACCCTCATTGGGCTCATCTCCAACGGCGACGAGTCCGTCTACAGGAAAGAGGTGGCCCAGCTGGTGTCCTGGTGCGGCCACAACAACCTGCAGCTGAACGCTCTGAAGACAGCGGAGATGATTGTGGACTTCAGGAAAGTCACAACCCCCCTGCCCCCCCTCACCATCACAGGCTCTCCCATCACCATTGCAGATTCCTTCCGCTTCTTGGGCACCACCATCACCCGAGACCTCAAATGGGAGTCAGCCATCAGCTCCCTCATCAAAAAGGCCCAGCAGAGGATGTTCTTTCTGCGGCAGCTGAGGAAGCTCAAGCTACCCACCAAGATGTTAGTGCAGTTCTACACGGCCATCATCGAGTCCATCCTCACCTCCTCCATAACCGTGTGGTACGCAGGAGCCACTGCCAGGGACAGACTAAGGCTGCAGCGTGTTGTGCGCACTGCTGAGAAGGTGATCGGCTGCAAGCTCCCATCTCTCCAGGACCTGTACATCTCCAGGACCCGGAGGCGTGCAGGCCGGATCATAGCCGATCCTTCACACCCTGGTCACGTACTGTTTGCCCCCCTCCCCTCAGGTAGAAGACTTCGGTCCATTCAGACTAAAACCTCCCGGCACATGAACAGCTTTTTTCCCTCTGCCATCAGACTGCTGAACATTAAGTGACTTATTGACTCTTGTGCACTATATACAGCAGCTCATGTCGTTCATCACTGTTTTTCTGTTGCATTATTGACTGCACTGTGGTACCCCATATTATCTGCTACTTGCTAATTTATTTAAATCTGCCTTGACTAGTATTACTCATTATTATTATTATTATTATTACTTATTATTCTACACTTATTGCATGTTTTTAGTCTTTTAGGTTTTTTTTTAGTTTATCTCTTTATCTCTTCATGTTTTTAATGTTGCAGCATGGCACCGAGACAAATTTCTAGTTTGTGTACTACATGAACAATGGCAATAAATCTGATTCTGATTCTGATTCTGATTCTGAGTAGAGAATACAGTTGAAGTACACTATGGATTGGAACGTAACTTATGTCTTGCCCTTCCTTAATTCTGATTGGCTGCTTAGAAAGGTCTGACATTGATGAGAGCAGCTGTACAGTAGTCTGACAAGTTGAACTTTTTCAGCCTTGAGCACCATGACAAAAAGCAGCCATGGCTCTGTCATGACCTGCTCTGCTAAACATTCTCAGCTGCGCGCTCACCTGGTTTCCCATTACAGCTGGCGTACTTATACCGCTCTGCCCTGACTAGCAGTGCGGAGATGTCTCACTGCACTTCAGAGGAGCTTCATCGCCAACTCCTTCTACTCATCATGTTCTCATCAAAAGCCTGCTTCGTTCTTCGCCGGATTCTCCTGTCTTCAAGAACCCTGTGCACCGGCGGAGTCCGTGGTGGCGGACTCTCTCTTCCCTCCTTCATCGTCAAACTCCCCAGACACTCTCCTGCAGGAGCTGCACTCCTGACCGAAGGACACTGTCTTCCTGGCTGAAGCCGTCGTGCTGAACCTGAGCCTATCACCATCTGCTCCCACAGTAAGAAACAGTGTAACTGTTTAACTCCAGCTACGACGCTCACTAACTATTCCTCTCTGTGTGTCTTTAGGGTTGCTGGGTTGTACAGTGTGCCACTCTGTCCCTGCTGCTCCTGCCTACACTCTCACGCACCAACATACACATTCTTGCTGTAATAAACCTAATTGTATCAATTCGAGGTCTGTGTCTTGTCTCTGGGTCAAAGAACCATGTCAGTACATCTCCGCCAGAATGACCCAGCTGACAGCGCTTTGGTGCGCCGTATCAACCATATGGAAATTCGAATTGATCAACTGGCTTATCAGCAGCAGTCTATTATGACCCAATTAGCCCGTGTCACAGATCGGTTAGACCGATTGATTAACTTCCAGCCTTCTTCACAGGCCCAACCTATTCCCAGTAATTCCTCGGCTCCCGTAAGCATACCAGCTAACCAGCCCAGACAGGGGTCCCCGGCGCGGCTCACTCCCGTTCCCATCCCCAATCGCTTTAGTGGTAAGCTCGGTGACGCCAGGGGCTTCGTCATGCAATGCGAGGTGGTTTTCCAGAGGGTACCTGAGGACTTTACTTTGGACCAAAGTAAAATCGGCTATGTGATTAATTTGCTGGAGGGAAGGGCGCTAGCATGGGCTTATGCAGTTATGGCTAGGGCCGATTACGCTAGCATGACTTATGGTCAGTTTATTAATGAATTCAATGAAGTTTTTGATCATTCAGACCGAGATAGCGTGCTTATCTCTCGGCTGCTGAACCTGAGGCCGGGGACTAGGGCTGCAGCTGATTATGTGGTGGACTTCCGGATAGCGGCTACCGAAGTGGGTTGGGAGGACGTCGCTCTGTGTAGCATCTTCCTTAGGAGCCTTAGTCCTAGTCTCCAGGATGAGTTAGCCCCTTGAGAGAAGCCGGCTAGGCTATCTGAGCTAATATCCCTAGTCATTTGTCTGGATAATAGGCTGAGGGAACGGGCGGCGGAGCAGAAATCCCATGGCCGCTCAGGGTCACAGCCCCGCCACGTTCCATCTACTCCCCTTCTGGCCCTGCCACCGGCTGATTCCTCTGAGACCCCAGAACCCATGGTTGTAGGACAATCTAGGTTGCCTTTGGCGGAAAAACAGCGCCGCCTGGAGCTGGGGTTGTGCCTGTATTGCAGGAGCGAGGAGCATGAAGTAGCATCTTGCCCGATTCGGCCTTTCCCCGCCGGAGCGGGCAGCTATGGAAACTTACATCAAGGAATCAGAATCAGAATCAGAATCAGGTTTATTGCCATTGTTCATGTAGTACACAAACTAGGAATTTGTCTCGGTACAGTGCTGCAACATTAAACATGATAAGATAAGAGAAATAAACTATACATGTAATAAAGTGTAGGATAAGATTAAGTGATACTGGTCAACAGTTAAAATATATATTAGCCAGCAGCAGATACTGTGGAGAACTATATAGTGCAGTCGGTAATGCAGGAAGAAAAGGAGTCCCTAAGTTTGGGCATAATCCGTCCATCTTCTTCGGCAGTGGGGGTGGGGTTCTTTTTTGTTGGCAAGAAGGATGGCTCTTTAAGACCATGCACTGATTTCAGGAAACTAAACAACATTACCATTAAAAACAAAGAAGGTGTGCTGGTAATGGAGTAGGTGTGTGCGTTGCTGGCTCCTGCTATATTTTTTTTCAGTCTTACTTTTTAAACCCTACTTTGCTGTAAGCTGTCAACGTTTTGGACGTTTAACACGTGCGGAATCTGTTTTGCGTTGAGAAATATGTCCAAAACAAGAAAGCAGAGTGAAAAGGAGGCAGCAGTGAACAATGCTAACACCAGCTTAACTGAGAATGCTAATAAAAGCCTTAACCCTGCACTTGTTGCCTTGCTTGAGCAACACAGAATGTCCATAGCTGCTGATTTTAAAGCTTCATTTGAACTTATTAATGGTAAGCTGGACAAGATTCAAGCAGATGTGGCAAACCAGGAGCAACGCATTGGCGACCTTGAAAGCAACGCGGAGGACGTCAGCCAGCACCTAGTGGCGCTTGAAGCTACATGTGAGTCAATACAGGAGGAGAACAAGCTTTTGAAAAACAAACTTTCTGACCTGGAGGGAAGTAGCAGGAGGCTGAATATTCGTCTGGTGGGTCTGCCGGAGTCCTTTGATGTGGGTCCACGGCCATCTGAATTTTTTTCTCGGCTGTTGGTGGACGTTTTTGGCACACAAACTCTGCCATCTCCCCCAGAGCTGGATAGAGCCCACCGCAGCCTCATACCCAAGCCGGGTCCGAACGGGAAGCCGCGCGCTGTCATTATTTGTTTCCACCGGTTTCGGGCCAAAGACTTGGTGATGAGAGAAGCGCGGAGACGCCGTGGGACTTTGGAGTATCGTGGACATAAACTTCAGTTCTACGAGGATTATAACGCCGACGTTCAGAAGCAACGAGCCGAATATAAGGAGGTTATGTCCGAGTTGTACAAGAGAGGTTTTCGTCCTTCTCTTCTCTTCCCCGCCAGGCTCCGGATAACTCTTCCAGATGGCAAAAACCAGTGGCTGGCGTCCGTTCCGGAGGCCACCCGCTTCATGCAAATCATGGAGAGAAATCAGCGATTTTCGCCCTGAACTGGTCATTCCTGGGTTGACCAACTACCACACTGGACTACTTGATTATTACTTCATTAAAGCTGCACTGACTGGACATTGATGCATTTTTAGATGTTCAAAACAAGGTAAAATTGGCTCCCTATACGTTGTTATTCACTTTATTTTTTTTTTATTTTTTTTTAGGGTAAAATGTTCATACTATGCAGGATTGAAGCCAGTTGTATGGGAGTATTTTGTTAGGATGAGAATAGAGAAGGAGATGGAGCGGTTGCTGTTTTTTGCAACCGGCTGGAGTGTTGTTATAGGTTTGGTTGTTGAATTTTTTTTTTTTTAATTTATTTTTTTTGTTATGGATTTATTTACACCCCCCTCACCCCCTCCCCTTTTTATTTTTTTTACCCATACCTCACCCCATTCTTTTTTGGGCTACACAACACAATATATAAATTTTACTCTTTGAATGAATAGTAATCTTACTTTGGTAAGCTGGAATGTGAAGGGGTTGAACCATCCAATTAAACGAAAGAGAGTCATGTCACGTCTAAAGCAATTTAAGCCTGGGGTACTGTTTTTGCAGGAAACCCATTTGCAGGATTCCGACCACTTGCGCTTGTCAAAATGTTGGTCAGGACAATTTTTTCATTCAAATTTTAAAGCTAAGGCCAGGGGCGCTGCTATTCTTATTGATCGAAATATCCCATTTATTCCCTCTAATGTTGTATTAGATAAAAATGGACGATTTGTAATAGTATCAGGTAAACTTGGCAATAAACATGTCACCTTGGCTAATCTGTATGCGCCGAATTTTGATGATGTACACTTTTTTCGCAACCTTTTTTCGCAGCTTCTAGATTTAAATACTCATTCTCTAATTCTTGGGGGTGACTTTAATTTGTATATGGATCCGATCTTAGACCGCTCATCCTCAAAACCTGCTAGTCTTAATAAATCTGCAACTTATGTTAAGTCTTTTCTTGAGGAATATAGCCTTACAGACCCTTGGCGTTTTTTACATCCTAACAGCAGGGACTATTCTTTTTTCTCTCACGTACACCATATTTATACCAGAATAGATAATTTTTTTGTTGACAATTTATTAATTAATAACCTTAGCTCTTGCAGTTATGATAGCATCTCGGTTTCTGATCATGCCCCTCTTGTACTTAAAATGATCCTCCATGGATGTGACTCCATGAGAAAGCACTGGAGACTGGATCCATTATTACTTACAGATGAAAAATTGGTTGCGAATATTTCTTCTAAAATTAATTTTTTTTTGAAAGAAAATAAAACTCCTGGTATGCCAAACAAAACGATATGGGAGGCCATGAAGGCATTTCTTAGGGGGGAATTTATTTCATTGGCAGCATTTAAAAGACGATCCACAATACAGGAACAGAAGGCTATTTTAGATCAAATCTTGGACATTGACAGACAATATGCTCAATCTCCATCACCCGCTCTGTACAAGGAACGTATGACATTACAAACTAAACTTAATTTACTTTCTACTCGACAAATTGAAGGTTGTTTAATAAGAAACAAGAGTGAATTTTATGAACATGGCGAAAAAAACGGTAAACTTCTAGCTAATCAACTGCGTGGTATTAGAGCTAAGCAAATTATTACTGGAGTTAGGACAGATAAAGGAGAGGTGACATCTGACCAACAAGTGATTAATGATATTTTCAGGTCATTTTATTCCAAATTATATACCTCAGAATATACAACAAACTTAAAGGATTTGCAATTTTTTTTTGATTCTATTGATATCCCTTCGATTTCCTCAGAATCTCGGCAAATTCTAGAAGCTCCCATCACAAAAGAAGAAATTCACCTGGCAATATCATCCATGCAATCAGGAAAATCTCCAGGACCTGATGGGTTTTCCGCTGATTTTTTCAAAAAATTCTCTGACGACCTTGCCCCTTTCCTTTGTCAAGTTTTTACAGAGTCGCTTGACTCCGGTACACTTCCTCCTTCATGTTATCAGGCCTGTATCACTGTGTTGCTTAAAAAAGACAAGGATCCCGTTGATTGTGCTTCTTACAGGCCTATTTCCTTGTTAAATACCGATGTTAAAATTTTGTCAAAGTTGTTAGCTTCAAGGTTGGAAAAGATTCTTCCTTTTATAATTTCACAGGACCAAACCGGTTTCATTAAAAATCGCCATTCTTTTTTTAACTTGCAGCGGTTGTTTAATATTATTTATACTCCTCACCACAACATACCTGAATGTCTTATTAGTTTGGACACTGAAAAGGCATTCGATAGGGTTGAGTGGGAGTATTTGTTTTTTTACTTTGGAGAGGTTCGGTTTTGGTCCTTCCTTCTGTTCCTGGATTAAACTTCTCTATGCTAGTCCTTTAGCTTCAGTGTTAACTAATTGTCGCTATTCTGATTATTTTATGTCATGGCAGCCGCTGGGCCGTCATCCAGCTCATCAGCGCCAGCCGCGCACAGATTAACAGGTGTTAATCAGTGGCTCTTAAAAGCCAGCGTCATGGAAAGCTCGGTACGGAGTCGTCTGTCTATCTCGTCAGAGTATGAGCCAGAGCTTCGTGCCACAGCCACGTCAAGAACGCCACGACCAGATCTACCATGTAAGAAGACTATCTGCTTCTCTACGCCTAACCTTTACTCTTGTGCCCAGGTGGGCTTCCCAGGCGGCGGACCGGTACGCTCCCAGAGCTCCTCCTGGTCTACGGAGTCGGAGCCTCGTCTCATAGTCAAGCCAAGACCACCACGACAAGACCCACCACGTAAGAAGGCTATTTGCCTGTCTACTCCTAATCTTTACCCCTGTGCACAGGTGGACCTCCCAGGCGGCGGACCGGTATCTCCAACGGACGGAGAATTACCCTTTCCCTTCCGGAGCTCCTCCTGGCCTTCACCGACCCAAGAACTTCCTCCACTGCAGCTGCAGGTACTGTCACTCCCTCAGTCACAGGAATCATTGTCTCCGCAGTTACGGACATTATCACTGTCACGTCTACGGGAACAGTCAACGTCACAGCTGTCAGTGCAGTCTTCGCTCTCACCACGAACTCCTCCACGGTTAGTGGAGTTATCACCGTCACAGCTTCAAGCACCAGAGTCACCACAGCACGCGGACATCGGAGAACGGCTAGAAACAGTCAGAGACAACCTAAAGTAAGCTGCACACCTGCACTTGTCCTTTTGTGCTGAACAGCCTTAACGGTTTCTGCTTGTGTGTTCTAGGGTTGCCAGGTCGTCCTCTGTATCGCTCAGCTCCAGTGACCAGGCCACGATATCAGCACTCACACTTGCACTACACTCACTTACACTTCACAATAAAGAATAACTATTTTGTATCTGCCCGTGTCTGTGTCCGTCTCTTGGGTCCTGAAACATAACATTTTAGACTTTACCGTGGTACGAGGCAAGGCTGTCCTTTGAGCCCGTTGCTCTTTGCCTTGGCAATTGAGCCATTAGCTATTGCAATCCGTGGGAGCCGGGACTTTCTAGGCATTTGTAGGGGTGGCATCGAGCATAGGGTTTCACTTTATGCCGACGATCTTTTACTATTTCTCTCCAACCCACTTACTTCATTACCCACTATACTTAACATTTTGGATAGTTTTAGTAGGTTTTCTGGTTATAAAATTAATCTTAATAAGAGTGAATTGTTTCCGATTAATGAAAAGATTCGAGTTCAGGATCTTGAAAATTTTCCTTTCAAGGTTGTTATTGATCATTTTAATTATCTTGGGATATGTGTTACTAAACAACTTTACTTGTTTAAAAATAATTTTCTCCCCTTATTTGACCAGTGCAAGCTAATACTTTCCAAATGGTCCCCATTATCCTTGTCTTTAATTGGCAGAATCAATTCTGTAAAAATGATGTTATTTCCAAAGTTTTTATATTTGTTTCAATGTCTCCCCATTTTTATTTCTAAATCCTTTTTTAAGTCTTTGGACTCTCTGACTACCTCATTTATTTGGAATGGTAAACATCCGAGATTGAGGAAAGTTTTTCTTCAAAGACCCAAATCAGTGGGTGGCATGGCTCTGCCTAACTTTCAATATTACTACTGGGCAGCAAATATCAGGTGCATGTTATATTGGAAACATTTCTATCTGGAACCCAAATCACCCATTTGGATCCTTATGGAGTCACATGTGGACAATCAAACCTCCCTACCGGCAGTTTTAGGTTCACCACTTCCCCTTGCTTTGTCTACACTGGGTAATAACAAAGTAGTTCGTCAGTCTCTTAGAATTTGGTCTCAATTCAGGAAAAATTTCGGTCTTCAGTTTTTCTCCATTAGAAGTCCAATTGCCGCAAATCATTTATTTACCCCATCAACTATCGATAGTGCATTTCATATATGGCACAGAAAAGGTTTAAAATCTTTTGCGGATTTATATTTTGATGGTCAGTTTGCAAGTTTTTCTCAACTTTCCACTAAATTCGACATCACTTCTACACATTTTTTCCACTTCCTTCAGGTCAGACATTATGTGCAAACCATGACAAAACAATTCCCTCAAAAAACCTTCTGATAATCCTCTAGATGATTTTTTATTAGTTAAACCAACTTCTAAGGGGGTAATATCAGTTTTATATAATTTAATTTCAAATTTACAATCTTCTTCTCTGGCCGCTATTAAATTGAATTGGGAACAAGATCTTAATTTTACTTTTACTGATGAACTGTGGGACTCTATTCTTGGCCAGGTTCACACTGCATCAATGTGTGCTCGTCACGCTCTTATTCAATTTAAGATTGTACACCGGGTGCACCTGTCCAAGGTTAAGTTAGCACGTATTTACTCAGATATAGACCCAACTTGTGAAAAGTGTGGTAGCGCTCCTGGCACTTTGCTTCACATGTATTGGTCCTGCCCTTCATTGATGAATTTTTGGCATTCTGTTTTTATCACTATGTCTGAAGTCCTGCAATATCAAATTAAACCTGATCCATTATGCGCCATTTTTGGTGTGGCTCCAGAACTTGTCTTGCCAAATTCCAAATTAAAAGTATTCAGATTTTCATTATTATTGGCTAGACGTGCTGTATTACTGAAGTGGAAAGACTCTTCGCCCCCTTCACATTTACAGTGGATAAAAGATATAATGTCCTGTTTGGATTTAGAAAAAATCAGATATACAGTTCGTGGCTCTGAAAACAAATTCTATAAATTATGGCGCCCGTTTCTTGATTTCTTTGAAAGACCCACAATTATAGTTTCTGAGTAGCTCATATCCCCTTTACCCCACCTCACACACACAATTTTTCTTTTTGTATTTTTTTATTATTGTTTATTTAAAGGTTTTTGTGTTTTGAAGCATCCACATTTGTTAGTTTTAAATTTTAGTTTTGCACTGTTTGGTTAAAACAAAAATGAAAATTTCCAATACTTTGTATTGTATTGATACTTCAATTAATAATAATAAAAAGACCTTTGAAAGAAAAGAAAGAAAAACAAATACACCCTTCCTTTGCTTAACTCAGCCTTTGACTCTCTCCAGGGGGCGTCCAGGTTCTCCAAGATGGATCTGCGCAATGCCTACCATCTGGTGCAGATCCGCGAGGGAGATGAGTGGAAGACAGGTTTTTGCACCCCCAGTGGTCATTTTGAATACTTAGTAATGCCCTTTGGGCTTACCAACACGCCTGCTGTATTCCAGCGGCTCATTAATGACGTGCTGAGGGATTTTCTGGGGGTTTTTGTATTTGTCTACCTTGATGACATTCTGATTTTTTCTAAATCCCTAGAAGAATATCGGGTGCATGTAAGGTGAGTGCTGCAGCGGTTGTTGGAGAACCAACTTTATGTCAAGACAGAGAAGTGTGAGTTCCACATCTCTAAGACATCCTTTTTGGGGTTCATCATCTTGCATAAGAAGATCCTCCCGGACCCTGGGAAGATTAAAGCAGTAGTGGAATGGCCGACCCCATCCTCCAGGAAGCAGCTCCAGCAGTTCCTGGGGTTTGCAAACTTCTACTGTTGGTTCATCAAAAACTACAGCAGCCTAGGCCTTCCCCTGATGCGCCTCACATTGACCAAAGTGCACTTTCAGTGGACGGAAGAGGCGGCTGTGGCTTTTGCAGACCTCAAGAGGCAGTTTTCTGAGTCCCCCATTCTGGTGCAGGTGGATCCTGATCTTCAGTGACTGGTGGAGGTGGACGCCTCGGATTCTGGAGTGGGGGCCGTCTTATCTCAGCGCTCCCCGGTGGATGGGCAGATCCGACCATGTGCCTTCTTCTCCCAGCGGCTGTCTCCTGCGGAGCACAACTACAGCATCGGCAACAGGGAGCTTCTGGCCGTTAAGTTGGCTCTAGAGGAGTGGCGCCATTGGCTGGAGGGGGCCTCGCAGCCGTTTGTGGTCTGGATGGACCACAGGAACCTGGAGTACCTGAGGACGGCCAAGTGCCTGAATGCCCGTCAGGCCCACTGGTCCCTGTTTTTTGGGCGATTTGACTTTACCATCACGTATCATCCCAGGTCCAAAAGTACCAAGCCGGACGCCCTCTCGAGGCAATTCGCCACAGATGCTGTGGAACCTGAGGATCATCCTGTCCTTCCTGCCTCCTGTGTCGTGGGCGCTCTTTCATGGGGGATCAAGGAAAAGATCAGGAGGGCGCAAGAGTCGGAAATGGACCCGGGCGGGGGGCCAGCGGGTAAGATGTTTGTCCCATCGGCCGTCCGGGGTGACGTTATCGAATGGGCTCACTCCTCTAAGTTTGCCTGCCATTCAGGGAGACGGCGCACGGAGGAGCTTCTGCAACGTTCGTTCTGGTGGCCCTCTCTTCAGAAGGACGTCGGGGAATACGTCCGTGCCTGCCCTCAATGTGCCACTGGCAAGTCCCCATCATCCCCTCCGGCTGGGCTACTCCACCCTCTCCCAATTCCTGCAGGCCCTGGTCCCATGTGGCATTGGATTTCGTCACCAGCCTCCCTCCCTCCAACAAACACACGGCGGTGCTCACCATAGTGGACCAGTTCTCCAAGGCGGCCCATTTTGTCCCTCTTCCGGGTCTGCCTACGGCCAAGGAGACAGCAGACCTGCTGGTTCAACATGTGGTGAGACTGCACAGGATTCCCCTAGACATCGTGTCCGATTGGGGTCCCCAGTTCGTCTCTCGGGTGTGGAGGTCATTTTGTAACGCCCTTGGGGCCACGGTGAGCCTGTCATCCGGCTACCACCCACAGTTGAATGGCCAGTGTAAGTGGACCAACCAGGAGTTGAAGGCAGTGCTGCGGTGTGTGACAGCACACAACTCGGCCTCCTGGAGTTCTTACCTGCCGTGGATCGAGTCTGCCCACAACTCAATGGTCTCTTCGGCTACAGGTATGTCCCCGTTCCAGGTTTCACTTGGGTATTCTCCCCCATTGTTTCCCAAGGAGGAGGGCGACATCGCCGTGCCATCGGTCCAGGCGCACCTGAGACGCTGTCGTCGGCTGTGGAGGGCTACCCGGGCAGCGCTGCAGCGGACGGTGGAGCGCAATTCTGCGGTGGCTAACCGCCACAGGACCCCAGCACCATCATACCAGGTGGGCCAGCAGGTTTGGTTATCCACTAAAAATATCAACTTGAAGGTCGAACGCCGGAAGATGACGAAACGTTTTATTGGTCCCTTTGTCATCTCCCACATCATTAATCCCGTGTCTGTATGGCTTGAGCTCCCCCACTCCCTTCGCATATGCCCCACTTTTCATGTGTCTCAGGTGAAACCTGTGTCTTCCAGCCCACTGTGTCCTCCTCCCAGGTCTCCACCCCCTCCGAGGATGATCGACAGCAGTCCGGCGTGGGGTGTGACAGCTATCCTGGACGTCCATCGCCAGGGCCGTGGCCTGCAATACCTGGTGGACTGAGAGGGCTACGGTCCGGAGGCGAAGTCCAGGGTGCATTCCGCCTGCGTGCTGGATAAAGATCTCATCAGGGAGTTCCATCGGACGCACCCAGGTAGGCTGGAACGACCGCCAAGAGGCGCTCATTGGGGGGGAGTACTGTCATGGCCTGCTCTGCTAATCATTCCCAGCTGCGCGCTCACCTGGTTCCCATTACGGCTGGCCTACTTATACCGCACTGCCCTGACTAGCAGTGCGGAGATGTCTCACTGCACTCCAGAGGACTTCATCGCCAACTCCTTCTACTCGTCGTGTTCTCATCAAAAGCCTGCTTCGTTCTTCGCCGGAGAATCCCTCCAGCCATCCACGTAAGCGCAATCCTCAACTCACCCTGTCTTCTAGTTCCCTGTGCACAGGCGGAGTCCGTGGCGGCAGATTCTCCCTTCCCTCCTTCATCGTCAAACTCCCCAGACACTCCTGCAGGAGCTGCACTCTCGACCGAAGGACACTGTCTTCTTGGCTGAAGCCGTCGTGCTGAACCTGAGCCTATCACCATCTGCTCCCACAGTGAGCAACAGTGTAACTGTTTAACTCCAGCTGAGACGCTCACTATCTATTCCTCTCTGTGTGTCTTTAGGGTTGCCAGGTCGTACGGTGTGCTGCTCTGTCCCTGCTGCGCCTGCCTACACTCTCACGCACCAACATACACATTCTTGCTGTAATAAACCTAATTGCATCAATTCGAGGTCTGTGTCTTGTCTCTGGGTCAAAGAACCATGTCAGGCTCAAAGCGTTTCAGCACTGAGGGCGTTCAGCACTGTAAACGCTGGACTACATAGAGAATGAACAGAAAATAGTCACCCACAACAGGAAAAATGAGTTTGGTGGACGCACCAGCTAAAACTTTTTCTGCAGTGTTTGGCTCCCAGGTTGCCAAGGCATGCGGCCCTATGGCGTGAGCATGCACGAAAGTGAGTGGACACGTCTTAAAGGGGCAGTACACAAAAAGCACCAGATTAAGGCTGCGTGTCCACCAAATGCATTTTTTGTCACCCAACCACCCTGAACATCTTTTCTTCAGCATTTGTGTGCCGCACTCTAGAAAAAAAAAGTCTGTGTCCTGTATCACAGCAACAGCTTGTCACTCACAGCTCAGCACTTCTGCTTTTCCTATGGTCAAGACTTTCTACTTATTTTTTAATAGCAGTCCCTAAATAACAATGGGCAGGACACGTATTCTAGCATTGGTAACAGCTCTGGATACAAAATATGACGACACAGAAAACAGGAGTCTGAGTACAGACTGTACCGGCGTCCTATGTCCCACCCTTCCTTATTCTGATTGGCTGCTTAGAAAGGTCTGACATTGACGAGCTCAGCTGCAGTCTGAAAAGTTGAAATTTTTTCAACTCTGAGCACCCTGAGCGCTGCGACAAAAATAGTCACTGCCGAGAGTGTTTCAGCGCCAAGGGCACTTAGTGCTGCAGAAGCTGAACTACATAGAGAATGAATAGAAAATAGTTGCCCACAGCTGAAAAAAATGCATTTAGTGGACACGCAACCTTATATATAAAATAATATCCCAAAAATTCCAGTATCCACATCGTGATCCAAATCACCACCAAAATCTAATCATCTGTTCCCCATGCAGCTCCTTCAATGTTGCTGTCAGCCTCTTGACAGCCTCCCTGACCAGTTTTCTTCTCATCTTTTCATCAATTTTGGAGGGATGTCCAGTTCTTGGTAATGTCACTGTTGTGCCATATTTTCTCCACTTGATGATGACTGTCTTCACCGTGTTCCATGGTATATTTAATGCCTTGGAAATTCTTTTGTACCCTTCTCCTGACTGATACCTTTGAACAATGAGATCCCTCTGATGCTTTGGAAGCTCTCTGCGGACCATGGCTTGTGCTGTAAGATGTAACTAAAAAAATGTCAGGAAAAGCCTACTAGAACAGCTGAACTTTATTTGGGGTTAGTCAGAGGCACTTTAAATGGTGGCAGGTGTGTGCTGACTCACATTTAGCATGAGTTTGAATGTGATTGGTTAATTCTGAACACAGCCACATCCCCAGTTATAACAGGGTGTGCATGTTTATGCAACCAGTTTATTCTAAGTTTTCATTTTTTATTTTTCCCTTTAAAAGATTGCAGTTTGTTTTTCAGTTGGGTTGTACAGGTTATAGGTCACATGAATGGCAGAAAAAGTTTTGAAATGATTTATCTTGGTCTCATTTTTTTTACATCACAAAAACCTGCGATTTGAACAGGGGTGTGTAGACTTTTTATATCCACCGTGTGTGTGTGTGTGAGTGTGTGTGTGTGTATTTAATTATTATATTTTATTTTACCTTGCCCAGAAAGTACCTCAAGACTGGAAGGATGCGAGTATTGTGCCTTTGTTCAAGAAAGGTGACAAGAAAGATTGTGGAAATTACCGAGGTATATCACTGCTAGCCACTGTTGGTAAGATTCTCTCACGTGTACTTCTGAACAGACTCAATGAACACATCTCGCAGAATGTACTACTGGAAACCCAGTGTGGCTTTAGAAGTGGAAGAAGCACAATGGACATGATTTTCTGCTTGAACACAGGTTCAAGAAAAGTATATCAAACAGAACATGACACTTTATGTAGTCTTCATAGACTTCAGTAAAGCCTTCAATACTGTTTCACAACAAGGACTTTGGCAGGTACTCAAGAAATATGGCTGTACAGAGAAGTTTGTCAGCCTGTTCGAGGCAATAAGTGGTTCAGTATCTAAAGACTTCTCAGTAAGCAACGGGGTGAAACAAGGGTGTGTGCTGGCACCTACACTCTTCTCACTATATCTGGCAGCCATGTTTGAGGTGGCCTTCAAAGACACTTCAAAAGGAGTATACATTCAAACAAGGAAAGAAGCAGACTTGTTCAATGTGGCACAGTTTAAAGCCAAGAGTAAGACATCGATAAAGGTAGTAAGAGAAATGCTCTTTGCCAACGACAGTGCTCTAGTTGCACACAGTGTGGAAGATATGCAATCTTTAGTGGAGAAATTTGCAAGAGCAGCTAGCCAATTCACTCAAAATCAACATCAAGAAGACAGAGTGCCTTTATCAACCACCAAAGTTCCAATTATCAACATCACTACCACAAGAGATCAGCATTGGTACAGAGCCACTAGTCAAGTGCAAGACTTTCAAGTATCTAGGGAGTACTGTTTCAGAGAATGCTAGGCTGGAGGATGAATTATATCTCAGAATAGGAAGAGCGAGCACTGTGTTTGGAAACTTGAGGGAGAGACTGTGGAACAATCGACATGTGTCTATCCGTGTGAAATGCAAAGTGTACAGAGTGACAGTACTGGCTACTCTATTGTACGGTGCTGAAACTTGGACTGTCTACAGAGTGCAGGTAAAGAAACTCCACGCGTACATGATGAGACACCTTCGAGCCATAATGAACATCTCATGGAAAGACAAGATAACCAACATAGAAGTGCTGAAACGAGCTGGTCTACCATCAATGGAGGACATGCTAATACAGACGAACCTGAGATGGCTCAGACATGTTGAGAGGATGGACCACCAGCGTTTCCCTCAGCAGTTACTCTACTCACAGTTATGCAAGGGCAAACACAATCAGGGTAGACCAAGGCTCGGATTTAAAGACACTGTAAAAAGAAACTTGAAGAAGTTGGATATAGACAGGAGTTCCTGATCAGCTGTATCAAGTCTGGATGAACCACCAAATTTTGATGAACTAATGGCAGCTATAAGGACAACACAGGATGGTAAAGCTCCAGGAAGGGATGGAATTCCAGCAGAAGTGTGGAAATTTGGTGGTGTTCAGCTGACCAACTGCCTGCACAAGCTCATCCAAGACAGGAGCCAAGCCTGGATCTAGAGATCCAGGCTTTTCAACCTCGCCCGTCTGAAAGCCAGAACCAAAGTACGCGAGAGACATGCTGTTCGCAGACGACGCTGCAGTCGCAACCCACACACAGCAGGAGCTTCAGACCCTGATGGACCGCTTCTCCCAGGCATGCAAGGACTTCGGACTTACCATCAGCCTGAAGAAGACTAACATCTTGGCACAAAGCACGGAAGCACCACCAACCATCACCATCGACGACTACGAGCTGGAGGTCGTGAATCAGTTCACGTACCTGGGGTCCACGATCAGCAACAACCTCTCCCTTGATACAGAGATCGACAAGAGGATTGGAAAATCAGCCTTCACACTCGCTTGCCTCACCACACGAGTGTGGGAGAATCCCAAACTCTCTGTCAAGACGAAGATGGCAGTGTACAATGCCTGCGTCATCAGCACACTGCTCTATGGGAGTGAGACGTGGACAACATACGCCCGGCAGGAAAAGAGACTGAACTCCTTCCACTTGCGCTGCATTCGCCACATCCTGGACATATCCTGGCAGGACAAAGTGCCCAACACGGAAGTTCTGTCCCGCGCCGGCCTTCCCTCCATGTTCACTCTACTCAGGCAGCGCAGGCTCCGCTGGCTAGGCCACGTTCACCGTATGGAGGATGGCAGAATCCCCAAAGACGTCCTCTATGGAGAACTGGCGACTGGCAGGAGAGACGTTGGCCGCCCACAGCTGCGCTTTAGAGACGTCTGCAAGAGAGACATGAAAGCCCTGGAGATCAACACAGGGAGCTGGGAGGACCTTGCAACGGACCACTCCAAATGGAGAGGCACCCTGACCAGACAGCTCAAGGTGGGTGAAGAGAGACTGACTGCTGCAGCAGATGAAAAAAGGACCCACAGGAAGAACCGCCACAGACCCAGCAGCACGGAGACCACCCACAAGTGCGACCTGTGTGACAGGGACTGCCATTCGTGCATCGGCCTGTTCAGCCACAGGCGGTGCTGTTCCAGCAGAGTAGATGTTTAGGATTCTCTTCCATGGTCATCATAGACCGACGGAGGCCGACGACCCCAGAGCCAGGCCTGGGGGAGGGGCTCAATGGTGAGCGTCTGGTCGCAGGGTTTCTGCCCATAGGACCTGGCCAGGCTCAGCCTGAAGGAGATACGTGGGTCCACCCTCCAGCAGGCTCACCACCTGCAGGAGAGACCATGGGGATCCGGTGCTATGTGGATCAGGTGGTGGTCGAAGGCAGAGACCTTGGCGATCTGATCCCCGGCTTCCTTTCATAAACTGTAACAAAGAAAAACCCTGCATGTAGTTATTTTAATCCTAAATTTATTTCATTGCTCACTGTTGTGTGGGGATTTACTGTGAAGTGCGGTGTGATGACGCCGCCTTCCTGTTACGTCATCACACCGCCCTATATTAGGGGCAGCCGCCATGAGGACTTCCTCTTGGGCTGGATGACTATGCTAGGTGCAGTACATGTACGGTATTCCTAAATCCCTAATAAACACGCGTTCAGTAATACGTCTTTGTCAGCCTCATTCTTCACCAGGTTTGTGGATACAATATTTGGCGACTGAGGATTAATGTATGGAGGTGTACGTCACACCACTCCGTCCCTTCCTTGAGCTCCTGAATGAGCCACTGGTGCCATGGCCTTGTTGGCTCGAGGCCATTCAAACGTACATCACAGCAATGGACCTCGGTTGTGGTTGCTGGGGCTCGCGGGCTCCAGTTATCGAAGAGGACGTGGTTTGGGACGAAGAGTTAGCAGACACCCTCACTTTCAAGTTGGCCAGTTCTCACTCTGTGTCAGTACGGGAAAGTTTCAGTGTCTGCACTCGGCAGGAGGTAGTTGGGGGGACTGAGCATGACAGCGGGACACCTGTGCCGACGAGCGACACCATGCTAGCACCGGACGCCTTCAGTACTCGGCCGGAGTTTGGTGAGGGGTCTGCTGCTACGACGGTGACCACTGCAACGTTCTTAGAAAGGGCGGGGCACGACCGATGAGCATGGAGTTACCGTATGCTCAGCAGCAGCACGTCAGGCCAGGTAAGGTCCCACTTCAGGCTATGGACTGGGGTCAGGTTTGGGGTGACGAATGACCACGGCAAAGTTGGGCCAGATGACAGCCGGTGAAACATCAGGTACACCTGAGGATAGTGGTAAAGTTGGGAGCGGCGTGCCATGGCCTTGTTGGCTCGAGGCCTTTCAAATGTACACTACCGTTCAAAAGTTTGGGGTCACTTAGAAATTTCCTTATTTTTGAAAGAAAAGCACTGTTTTTTTCAATGAAGATAACTTTAAACTAATCAGAAATACACTCTAATATCTAATATACATTGCTAATGTGGTAAATGACTATTCAAGCTGCAAATGTCTGGTTTTTGGTGCAATATCTACATAGGTGTATAGAGGCCCATTTCCAGCAACTATCACTCCAGTGTTCTAATGGTACAATGTGTTTGTTCATTGTGTCAGAAGGCTAATGGATGATTAGAAAACCCTTGTGCAATCATGTTAGCACAGCTGAAAACAGTTTAGCTGGTTAGAGAAGCTATAAAACTGACCTTCCTTTGAGCAGGTTGAGTATCTGGAAAAAAATTATTATTTCAAATACAAATCATTATTTCTAACCTTGTCAATGTCTTGACTATATTTTCTATTCAATTTACAACTCATGGTGGTAAATAAGCGTGACTTTTCATGGAAAACACACAATAATTGTCTGGGTGACCCCAAACTTTTGAACGGTAGTGTATATCACAGCGCTGGACCTCGGGAAGCTTGATAAGGTGAGGGCACGTGCACTCCTTGTCCACAACCTGGGTATTGAAAGCCAGAGGGTCCTATGGACGCTCAGCACGTCAGACTCATATGATGACGTCGTGGAGCTACCAGCTAATCATTTTATCACCCCAGACAGCGTGACTGTTCAGAGAATTCACTTTTGCCAGAGACGCCAACAAGTTGGCGAGCCTATCCACCAGTATGTCACTGATTTGAGGCAGTTAACTAGTGAGTGTCATTTTGGGCTGCTGGAAGACGAGATGGTGCATGACCAATTAGCTGAGCACACATGCAATGCTGGACTGCGTGCTAGGCTATTGACGGTGCCTAATGACTTGACGCTAGCTAGGGCTGTCGAGCTAGCTCTCCAGTTGGAGGCAGCTGATAAGCTAGCTTCGGAGCTAAACTGGCCCCAGTCACAGAAACCACCAGAGCCGCCCGCCTCAGCTAATGTTGCGGACCCTGATAGGGAGGATAGCTTGGATGATGATTATGAAACCAATGCTGCCAGCCAAAGGTCTGCCCCGGGAAACCCCGTTTGCAGGGGTTGTGGGTCCACAACGCACTGCTATAAAGCAAGAGAGTGCCTGGCAAGAGGGAAACAATGCAGTAGATGTGGACGCTTGAATCATTACACCATGGTGTGCCATTTGTCTGACCCAGAGAGCCCACAGAAGAAATCACCTGGCTCGCCCCTGACAACCATCCACTCGGTGAGTCCCAGCATCAACAGGTATACGTATTGTGCGGTGGAGTTACACGGCGTGGAGGTGCCACTGTTACTCGACACGACGGTGGTGCGGTCAATGCTGAATTGGGCCTCGGTGAAGAAGTTTTTCCCCTACTACAGGATTAGGAGTAACCCAGCGCCATTGTATGGCTATGGTGGTAGCAGGCTGTGCACTGTTGGGACTGTGGAGATGACTGTTCGTTACAAGTCTGAAGTGATGCTCGACTTCTCATTCCAAGTGGCGGCACGCGGCAATAACATCATGGGGTGTGACCTATTCTACAGACTGGGTTTCGCCATCAAGGACAGCGCTGGGAATGAATGGTCTGGTCGCTGGGGCTCATGGGCTCCGGTGATCGAGAAGGACGTGGTTTGGGACGAAGAGCTAGCGGACACCCTCGCTTTCAAGTCGGCCAGTTCTCGCTCAGTGTCAGTATGGGAAAGTTTCAGTGTCTGCACTCGGCAGGAGGTAGTTGGGGGGGGCATGACAGCGGGACACCCGTGCCGACAAGTGACACCATGCTAACACCGGACGCCTTCAGTACTCGGCCAGAGTTGGGTGAGGGGTCTGCTGCTACGACGGTGACCACTGCAACATTCTTAGAAGAGGGTAGGGCACTACCGACAAGCATGGAGTTACCGCATGCTCAGCAGCAACACGTCAGGCCAGGTAAGGTCCTACTTCAGGTTATGGACTGGGGTCAGGGTCGGGGTGACGAACGACCACGGCGAAGTTGGGCCAGATGACAGCCGGCGAAACATCGGGCACACCTGAGGATAGTGGCGAAGTTGGGAGTGGCATGCTTCTGGTTGTCTGATGGCTCGATGAGGCACGCTAACCAGCTGCGGCATGTCCAGGAGGATGCTCCAGGTGGCGAGGCTGCACGGGAGTCGGTGAAGGTAGTTTGGGATCCGGGTTCCAGCGTTCTTAAGATCAGTCCTCGCCCTGGGGGCCTGTCGCCTCCAGGGGCATGCCCGCTGCAGAGCTGCCCAGGGCCCCCCTGCCTGTCCCACCATTCTCCTGAGTGACTGTGCTGACAGACTCTATATGTTTATAATTCTGGTTTTGAGTTTGCTGTTTAGTTTAGTAGCACGGCAGTTTTTTTTGGGGGGGGGGGTTGTTCAGTAAATTAGTGTTATCAATAGCAGAATAACCCACTGTGCCGTGCGGGCCATGTGGTAGTCCACCCACTCGTCCTATTTTAGGTTTTTTTATGTGAGTGTGTTAGGCTTTAGCTTTACCTCAGTGTGTGATTGGGGTTCTAAATTAGGGTGGGTTCAATTTGAGTGTGTGGTTTTGGACCTTATAAAGGGGAGGGAGGATGTTGTGTGGGGATTTATTGTGAAGTGCGGTGTGATGACACTGCCTTCCTGTTGCGTCATCACACCGCCCTATATTAGGGGGCAGTCCCATGAGGACTTACTCTTGGGTCAGATGACTCCTCACCCGCTAGGTGCAGTACATGTACGGTGTTCCTAAATCCTTAATAAACACGCGTTCAGTGATACGTCTCTGTCAGCCTCACTCTTCACCAGGTTTGTGGACATAACACTCACTGGTGAAGCTTTCAACTTAACTTACAGGATTTCTCTTGAAAAAGGTGTCAGTCTTCTCTCCTGACTTTTTTTTTTTTCCTTTTCTGCATCGTAATGATCCTGCGTGACAATAGTGGCATGGGTCTGACTGACAGAACTGTGAGATTGCTAAATTTTGCTTACCTGCGCTAGCACGTCCACAAAATTAATATTTAGTTTTAAATAAGCCACCTTTTGGTACATGTTCGGGCTGAATCCTGAAGAGCTTACTCTCCCGCCTCCGTCCTCAGCGGGCGCTGAAGAAGGACAACCTCACAGCAAGTTACTGCAGAAACGCAAACCAGCCGGTGTCACGTTTCAAGGAACGGGAGGGAGGGGAGAGCAGCGCAGGCAGGCCGGAGAAACTGAGCTGCGTTTGTGGGAAACCGGAAAAACTGCCACGCCCATGATAAGCCCCCAAATTATTAATTAACCCTAAAACACTATGAGAAACCAGTCATACAGATTGGCAGAATTCAGTTCACTTTTAAGAGATTTTTTTTTAAAATGTATTTTTCACCTCCAGCTTGTTCAGTGACATCAAGATTACTATAAGGGATCCAAATGAATAGTTTAATTTTATGCCATTTATGTTTAAATACTGATGCCTGTAGGAAATAATGTAACAAGTACCTGATTTCAACAATTACTGGAAATAGTTAATTATCAAATAGAATTGTTTTCGCTTGGGATATTTGGAGTACATTTTATGCATCCAGTATATTCTCTGAGAATTTTTAAGACATGGCTTTCATTCGTTCATCTTCAGCCGCTTCCTTCACAGGTCTCTGGAGCCTATCCCGGCGTCTTTGGTTGAGAGGCGGGGTACACCCTGGAGCGATCGCCAGTCCATCACAGGGCCAACACAGAGAGACAGACAGCCATTCACTCCCACAGTCATGCCTAAGGACAATCCCCAGTTGACGCCAGTTAACCCAGCGTGCATGTCTTTGGACTTTGTGCTGCCACAGTGCTAACCACTAGGCTTTCTCTTGAGGTATTTTCTGATGGTCACATGCAGACGTTTCAATTTTTATAGCTCACACCAGACTTCATATTAAGCTGAATCTGATTAATCTCCTTTTCTCCAGTTTAAATCTTGCATTTTACATCTCCCTTTTCAAAGGAGAAGAAGATAAAATCCTTCAGTTCACGTCGGGCGTGCTAAAAGTTAAATACTGCTAACCTTGGACGGCTGCATCATCGTCAGAGGTTATGTTTAAATCTGTCTTGTGCCCCACAGTTTGTGAATAAACAACCTGTATTAACATGAAGGTCGCATCTCCTCCTGCTATACACTGGAAGCCTTTTATACGATATTTTTTTTACATTAGCTTCACGTCTCACATTCAGCCTTTCATCTTTTTGTTGCAGGGCAAAATGAGAGAAGTGCAAGTAATTTGAAAAAAGAGGATCAAAGGTCATTGTTTATTCAGTTACAATAATGAGCTTTTTATCCCGGGTGTGCTACAGCAGTGCTCATTGTGCAGCAGACTTTCAGTTTCTTGGTATGAAATTGGCAGTACAATAGCGCAACCCGCAGGTCAAATCGAGCACAGCACCAGCTGCTGACATGCTTTCTAGGAAAGACGACAATACACTCCATATTCTTTTTAAATAGTTGAATATTTCTGTGACTTTAATGTGGTGATTTCCTTGTACAATTTTAATCATTTGATCAGAATTTAAGATGCACATGAAGCTCCTGTTTTATCTTCTTTTTGTATGTGAAATTAAACAATGAATCACTCTTGTGTATTAGTCCCTGCTTATCAAATACAGTTTCACTATGTAAGAGTAATAAATGTGGTCAAACCAATCAGTGATTGGATCTCTGGTAACATGTGACCTGTAGTTATTGATTTATTACCTGGAAGAGGCAACTTCTTCCTACCTCTGAGTTCACCGTGAAGGTTGCACAGGCTCCTGCTCATGAAGGAAATTATAAATTTGGGGGTTTTTTTGGTCAGAAGTTTTTAATCTCTTTCAAGGATTACAATGGAAAGAAAACTTGGATGGCAGGAGCTATTTGTAATACTTACAGGTAAGTTTTAAGCTAATATTCTTCTCCTTTTTTGTTAAAACCTTTGCCACACCTTTATGTATAATCACCAGTTAATCATTAATCCATCTTCTTGCTCCTCAGTCAGCAGTGTGTTTTACTTAATAGATGTTTTACTTAATAGATGCTTCTAAATAACTATATTTTGAGGTGTTCAGAAGAATCAATTTCCTAAATGGTCATTTCAGGAGTAATGATAAAGTAATGAGGCAATACTTCGGGAAGAAGACCACAAACTTAGGTGTAACCATGTCCCTTTTGTTCCAGTGCTTCCCTGCTGTAGGGCTCTGGATGTTTCCATCCCAGAGAAACAATATGAAGTTGCAAGAGGAAGTGATGTTGTCTTGACCTGTTCCTTCACCCCAGCCAATCCGTCCTTCACCTCATTTGTCATCAAATGGTTAGCGCACCCAGATAATGTTGGTGACCCACCGGTGAGAACTGTGTTAATGTACAGAATGTATGTCAGTCCACACCCAGCATGGCTGATTTTATGACAGGATACATGACTTTGGGATTGGGCATTCAAAACTGCAAAATTATGATGGAAGTAAAATCAGGGAACTGGAGAGTAAAAATGTGTTGGTTTTTATGCTATGTATGGTGCATTTACGGTGAAGACCTTTGTCCCATTGGTGGTGAGTAGGTAAATGAGTCATGGTTTCACTAAGTATAACTCACTGTGGAATAGATTTTTAGAGGAAGTAAGAAGTTGTGGGCGACCCCCACAGCCTACGGACAAGCAGAGCACTCAGCTGGAGCAATTAGCAGAACAGTGAGATGTATGGACTGATATCAATACGCAGCCTCTCTTTGTCTAATCCCGGCGCCAGTAATCTTGCTATTGATATGTGTGACTCTAATGCAAATGTCCATGCCTTCCTGCAGTTTACTGTGATGCTAATGTGCCATGCATGCATTGTCTAGCTGGGGGAGCGCGCTGGAGCGAGTCTCGTGATGGAGGATGAAATAAACACCCTTTTAAACTTCAGTTTGCTGTGTCCTGCCTGCACTTATTCCGTGCCTCCACACTTGGGTTTCCTTATAACATCCGCCACACTGGTGACCCCGAATAAAAGAACACGCTGACGACGAACGAACGCAGCTCCCAGCGGTGACTCTGACGACAAGCGAACGCAGCAGCCTGATGCAAATGGACTGCCCTCCCTTCTGCCACACTGGAGACCTCGACGCAGAACCAACACCAGGCGAACACCCCGGAGATCATCCACGACCGGGAAGGCTGCAGAAAGCGTCATGGTGCGACCCTCACCTGAGATCGGGACATCCACGCTGGGACCGGCCGAGGGACAAAGAGCGTCTACTCCCTCTCACCGCTCCTCCGCATCCTCACGAGCGCGCATGCACCTCGTCCTCTCTCCACGACGGCGACCTCCAGGGCCGGTCAGAGAACGCAGCGCGTGGACCAGAACACACCATGACCCAGCACGAGCGAACAACAGCAACAGCCAAGACAGGGAGGACCATCGGCGCCGACGATGTTGATCTCCATCAAGCTCCCTGACCCTGATTCGCCTCGTGACACCGGACCTGCCATGCACAGAAGCCCCGCATGAGAACAGCGCAGCTGGAAGGTGCGAGGCCGCAGCGCGCAGCGCGCACCAGAGACAAGCTGGCTCTACAGACTTATACATCGTCCCCCGCTGCTGCGCACACGGCTCTTCAGGGCTGCTCACACACCTGAAGCAGACACGCAGCACACAGGATTTTGTATGGGTCTCAGCCACGGCGCATAATGGGAATCCAGCCGTCAGCTGTCCCCGAGGGCTTTAGGGCTGCGCGCGCACGTAAAGCCAAAACGCCAAGTCCCTCACACAGCTTCAGCTCCTGTTTTTTCTTCATGGCTGCTACGCGTCCTCGCAGTACTGAACCGCGAGGGGAGTCAGAGACAAATTTTTCTTCTCACAGCCGCTGTGGATCTCCGCCACGTTCAACGGGACAGCCCCTCAACATCGTGGATCCACATGCAATTTTTGAGCGGCCCAGACAACTTCGCCGTCCCGGGCCGGCACTTGCTACCCCCACCCCCCTCCCTCCACCTCCGCCTGCACAGAGCTTTTCCCGCAGCTCGCTACCAAAGCCGGACGATCGAGGCCTCAGCCCCCTGCTGAGCCCTCTGGGGGGGAGTGGTGTGGGCGACCCCCACAGCCTACGGACAAGCAGAGCGCTCAGCTGGAGCAATTAGCAGAACAGTGAAATGTATGGACTGATATCAATACGCAGCCTCTCTTTGTCTAATCCTGGCGCCAGTAATCTTGCTATTGATATGTGTGACTCTAATGCAAATGTCCATGCCTTCCTGCAGTTTACTGTGATGCTAATGTGCCATGCATGCATTGTCTAGCTGGGTATATAAGTCAATCATATCGCTTGCTCTCACTCTCTTTTTGACCACTTGCATTGCCTGTTTGCTGACGAGAGACACAGGGCTCGCTCCAGCACGCTCCCACAGCGCTGGAGCGAGTCTCGTGATGGAGGATGAAATAAACACCCTTTTAAACTTCAGTTCGCTGTGTCCTGCCTGCACTCTATTCCGTGCCTCCACACTGGGTTCCCATATTTTATCTGCCACAACGTGTACTTTTTTGTCATAATATGGACATTATGCCCGTTTTCTATTATTTTTTTAAATGTCTGCATAATTCTGTTATCATTAGCTTGTTGGGCTATCCTCAGTTCTTAGTTCAGTTATGTTTTCTGCCTTATTTGGTTTATTTATGATTATTGTTTGCATTATTTGTCATTTGTGTTTCCTCAGTGTCCATTGTTTGCACAGCCTTGCACATCCTGTTTAGCTGCTTCCCTGTTGTCTCTTAATTTGTCCCAGCTGTCTTAACTTAATTATCTGTTCTCCCCAGTGGTATACAGTGGTGTGAAAAAGTGTTTGCCCCCTTCCTGATTTCTCGGTTTTTTTGTATGTTTGTCACACGTAAATGTTTCAGATCATCAAACAAATTTAAATATCAGACAAAGAAAACAGTGATCTGTGTGGAGTTTGCATGTTCTCCCTGTGTCTGTGTGGGTTTACTCTGGGATTTCTCCGGTTTCCTCCCACATGCCAAAAACATGCAAGTTAGGTTAATTGGCATCAAACTGGGGATTCTAAATTGTCCTTAGGTATGACTGTGAGAGTGAATGGTTGTCTGTCTGTCTGTGTTGGCCCTGCGATGGACTGGTGATCTGTCCAGGGTGTACCCTGCCTCTTGCCCAAAGATGCTGGGACAGGTCTCAGCCCCCCCACGACCCAAAAAGGATTAAGCGGAAGAAGATAGATGGATGGACAAAGATAACACAAGTAAACACAAAATGCAGTTTTTAAATGAAGGTGTTTATTATTAAGGGTAAAAAAAGTCCAAACCTACATGGCCCTGTGTGAAAAAGTCCCCCCCTCCCCCGTTAAAACATAAGTTAACTGTGGTTTATCATATCTTTGGAAAGCTGAATTCAATTTCTCTAGCCACACCTGGGCCTGATTACTGCCACACCTGTTCTCAATCAAGAAATCACTTAAATAGGACCTGCCTGACAAAGTGAAGTAGACCAAAAGATACTCAAAAGCTAGACATCATGCTGTGATCCAAAGAAATTCAGGAACAAATGAGAAACAAAGTAATTGAGATCTCTCAGTCTGGAAAAGGTGATAAAGCTATTTCTAAAGGTTTGGGACTCCAGCGAACCACAGTGAGAGGCATTATCTACAAATGGCAAAAACATGGAACAGTGGTGAACCTTCCCAGGAGTGGCCGGCCAACCAAAATTACCCCAAGAGCGCAGCGATGACTCATCCAAGAGGTCACAAAAGACCCCACAACAACATCCAAAAAAACTGCAGGCCTCAATTGCCTCAGTTAAGGTCAGTGTTCATGACTCCACAATAAGAAAGAGACTGGGCAAAAATGGCCTGCATGGCAGAGATCCAAGACGAAAACCACTGCTGAGCAAAAAGAACATAAAGGCTTATCTCAGTTTTGCCAGAAAACATCTTAATGATTCTCAAGACTTTTGGAAAAAACTGTGGACTAACGAGACAAAAGTTGAATTTTTTGGAAGGTGTGTGTTTCATTACATCTGTCGTAAAAGTAACACAGTATTTCAGAAAAGAAACTTCATACCAGCAGTAAAATATGGTGGTGGTAGTGTGATGGTCTGGGGCTATTTTGCTGCTTCACGACCTGGAAGACTTGCTGTGGTAAATGGGTGCATGAATTCTGCTGTCTACCAAAAAATCCTGAAAGAGAATGTCCGGTCATCTGTTCGTGGCCTCAAGCTGAAGTGCCCTTGGGTTCTGCAGCAGGACAATGATCCAAAACACACCAGCAAGTCTATCTCTGAATGGCTTAAGAAAAACAAAATGAAAACTTTGGAGTGGCCTAGTCAAAGTCCTGATCTGAATCCGATTGAGATGCTGTGGCATAACCTTAAAATGGTGGTTCATACTAGAAAACCCTCCAATGTGGCTGAATTACAACAATTCTGCAAAGATGAGTCGGCCAAAATTCCTCCACAGCGCTGTAATAGACTCACTGCCAGCTATCACAAACGCTTGATTGCAGTTGTTGCTACTAAGGGTGGCCCAACCACTTATTAGGTTTAGGGGGCAATCACTTTTTCACACAGGGCCATGTAGATTGGGATTTTTTTTCCCTTAATAATAAACACCTTCATTTAAAAATTGCATTTTGTGTTTACTTGTGCTATCTTTGTCTAATATTTAAATTTGTTTGATGATCTGAAACCTTTAAGTGTGACAAACATACAAAAAAATGAGAAATCAGGAAAGGGACAAACACTTTTTCACACCACTGTATGTGGGTCTTAGTTGTGCTCCTTGTCGCATCGTAAACTTGTGTTATGTGCCATCACCACATCCTCTTCATCTTCATGTCTTGTTTTGGATTATCCAGCCTCGAGCTGCGTTTTTGGAGTATTAAATATACTGCACTTCATCTCCACTTTGGGTCCATTTTTGCTGCCTCCCCGGCAGTGGTGCATGACAGTACATTGCAACCAACAAAGGACTCAGTGAGATGAGGGCTTTCAGTATGTGCATGGGATGGGAGCTTTGTTCCGCAGCCATCCAAACAGACCAGCTGCTGAATGTGGTTCGCATGGTTCCTGCCCCGAAAAATTCGCTGGCTTACTTGGAGGGGGATGCAGCTGTTATCTGCTATCATCCACATCTGGAGGAATTTCCGGAGGAAGCGGAGATATTCTCCTCCGTCGCCGAGCTGCAGCACTCACTCTGTGAGCTGGGGAAGAGCTCACCAAGAAAGCCAAAGCCGGTGCCAACGAGACAGCGTTCCCTGGCTCCAACACCATCCTCTCCTCCTTGCTCTCCAGCTTCAATGTCAGCCTCACCAGGTTCACAGCCTGTTTTCCCAGACTCACCATCTGCTGCTGTTTCCTCTGTCCCTGTGGAGTACAGTGGGACCTGTTGGGCACACGGCGGTCCGGGTTGGAAAGGAGGCTCTGGGAGATGCCGTTCCTTCTGGAGTTCCACCGCTGCTCCTCCAGCTGAGCCTCCAACGCCTGCAGCTCCAGCTTTTTCTCCTCCTCACCACTCTTCTGCCTCCGCTCCAGTCCCATGGAGTTTTCCATCCCCGGAGGGCTGTCCTACGCTGGTTTCCACAGCAATTGCAGTGCCAGCTCCCTCAGTTGCTGTGCTGGTGCCCTCGCCCACAGCTTTATTTTAGATGGCATCCTCTGCTGTTCCACCAGCATTTCCAGAGGCTGTCACACCCGCTCCTCTGGTGTCTTCCAAGGTCGTCACGCCACCAGCAGCTTCACTTGAGACCAACAACCCAGCAGCGGTAAACCAGGAGTTAAGGCAAGTGCTTTTCCCTTTATTTTCAACATCTATTTTTGAAAAGACGTGTCTTGTTCCTAGTGGGGGGTCCCAAGTGCAGTGCCCATCTGCCTCTGGGTCCTCTCCACCAGTCTCTGCCACTGACAACTGTGGCAACCCATCCTGTGTTTCTTCCTTGTCATCCAAAGTGGCTGTGGCGAGGATGGAGGAGGATGCTTTACCTTCAGCAGTCTCTGTGATGCACATCCCAGCTCCAGTGCCGGCTCCTTATTACTCCTCAGCTCCAGTGCCTGTTCCACAGCACCTCCCAGCTCCAGTACGCACTCCACGGCACCTCCCGGCTCCAGTACCTGCTCCTCGGCACCTCCCAGCTCCAGTACCAGCTCAACCGGCTATCTCTCCTGCAGTACTTCCTGAGGTCATCACTGCGGCAGCAGGAGGCCAGGCGTTAAGGCAAGTACCTCTTCATTTATGTTCACCCACTATTTTTGAAAAGACTTGCCTTGCTTCTGGTGTGGGGACCCAAGCACACTCCCCACCAGTCTCTGCTGCTTATGACTGTGGTGTCACCTCACTGACCCCCTGTTTCCCTCCATCGTCTGAGGTGGCCGTGTCAAGGATGGAGCCGCAGGAGGACCATGCTCCATCATAACCGTCATCAGAGCAGTCCACTCCACCCATCATCCAGGGGGTTGAGCTGTCTGCTTCACCCTTTGTCCAAGAGGTCGGGAGACCTCCACCCATTGTCCAAGGGATTGAACAGTCCGCTCCACCCGGGCCGTCAGAGTAGTCCGCTCCCCCTGGGCCATTCGAGCAGTCCGCTCCCCCTGGGCTGTCTGAGCAGTTCACTTCCCCTGGGTCCTCAGAGCAGTTTGCTCCACCTGGGCCATCAGAGCAGTCCGCTCCACCTTCACTGCCTGGGATTGCCGCTCCTCAGCTGCTGTTGGCCCCTGTGTCGAATGCCCCTCAGGTGCTATCCTCTGAGCTAAAAACTCCTGTGTTGTTGACCCCTGAGCAGAAAGCTCCTATATTGGTACCTCTTGAGCTAGAATTGCCTATATTGGTGCCTCCAGAGCTAAAAATTCCAATGTTAGGGTCCTTAGAGTTAAGAGTTCCTGTATTGTTATCTTCAGAGCCAAAAGTTCCTATGTTATCTTTGGAGCAGAAGGCTCCCATGTTATCTTCATCTTTAGAGTAGAAAGCTCCCATGTTGTTATCTTCAAAGCAGAAACCTCCTGTGTTATCTTCAGAGCAAAAGGCTCCTGTGTTGTTATGTTCAGAGCAAAAGGCTCCTGTGTTGTCATGTTCAGAGCAAAAGGCTCCTGTGTTGTCATGTTCAGAGCAAAAGGCCTCCATGTTGTTGTGTGCGGAGCAAAAGTCTCCTATATTGTTATCTTTAGAGCAAAGAGCTTCCATTTTGTTATGTTCAGAGCAAAAAGCTTCTACGTGGTTATTTTCAGAGCAAACAGCTCCTACGTAGTTATTTTCAGAGCAAACAGTTTCTTTGTTTTCTCTAGGTCAAAAGGCTCCTTTGTGGTCTCCAGAGCAAAGAGCCCCAATGTCATCTCCTGAGTTTAAAACTCCCATGTTATTTTCTTTTGACCAAGAGGTACCAATGTTATCTTCTGAATTTAAAACTTCTATGTTATCTCTAGCTCAAGGAAATCTCATCTTGTCATTCCCTCCTGAGATTCAAGTTTCTGTATTGTCATTACCTCCTGAGTTTATTGTGCCCATTTGCTCACCTCTTGACTTTACAGTTCCCAGGTTATCACCTCCTGAGTTTATAATTCCTATGTTGCTATCAACGGAGTGTAAAGTTTCCATGCTTCCATGTTTCCATTATCTCCCGAGTTCAAAGTGTTCATATCATTACCTCCTGAGGTTACAGGCTCCATGTAACCCCCCCTTCCCCCCCAGGTTAAACGTTTCATGTTATCACCTTCTGAGGTTATAGGTTCCATGTTATCTCCCAAGGTTAAAAATTCCTTGTTGGCACCTCCTAGAGTTTAAGGATTCCATGTTGTCATCCTCTGAGTATAAGGGTTCTTTATTGTCTTCCCCTGAGGTTAAACTTTCAGACGGTAAAGTTTTCATGCCATTATCTCCTGAGTTTAAAGCCTCTGTGTTGTTGTTCTCTGTGCAAAAGGCTCCTGAGCCTTACGCCCCTACGGTACCTTGTTCTTCCATCAGGTAGCTTATGGACTGTGGCAGGCCACTTGACATGCCGTGTTCATTCATCCAGTGGCCTTTGGACTTTGGTAGGCCACCCAACACACAATGTTTCTCCGTCTGGTGGTCCATGGACTTGGGTAGGCCACCAGATGCGCCTTATTCCACCTGGTGGTGGTCTTGGGACTTTGGCTGACCACCTGATGAACACTTTTTTGTTGTTGGTGTCTTTGTGTTTACCCCGCCATGCCTTTGTCCTCCTCCTCCTCCCACCCAATTGGGGTGTTTTTTGTTTTGTTTTTGGGTGTCTGGAATCCACCCTTCAGGGGGGCACTGTCATAATCTGGACATTTTGTTCATGCTTTTTATTATTTTTGAAATGTTTGCATAATTCTGTTATCATTAGTTTGTTTGGTTCTCCTTAGTTCTTAATTCAGTTATGTTTTCTCCCTGATTTGGTTTATTTATGATTATTGTTTGCATTATTTGTCCTCTGTGTTTCCTCAGTGTCTATTGTCTGCACAGCCCCGCCTGTCCTGTTTTGTAGCTGCTTCCTTGTTGTCTCTTAATTAGTCCCAGCTGTCTTACGTTAAGTTAATTATCTGTTCTCCCCTATATATGTGTGTCTCAGTTGTGCTCCCTGTTATGTCATAAACTTGTGTTACGTGCCATCACCTCATCCTCCTCATCTTCATGTGCTGTTTTGGATTATCCAGCCTAGAACTGTGTTTTTGGATTATTAAATATACTGAACTTCATCTCCACTTTGGGCCCATTTTGGCTGCCTCCCTGGCAGTGGGGCATGAGATTTTTAAATTTGTGGGAAAATCAAATTCAACTTTTGAATTATTATGAAATTTGATTATTAGTCATGGTGAATTGTACATAAACTAATCTAGCTGGAAGAACCCGAGGCAGCAGCAAAGGGGCAATGGATTTTAATAAAACTAAAAATATATCATCTTATTTTAGTTTTGCATACCTTAACTACCAGTGTTGGGGGTAGTTAATCAAAAAAGTCATCCATTACCAATTACTAGTTACTTTTTAAAAATGTAATTCCTTACTTAATTACTCATTGTCAAAAGTAATCAATTACAGATTACTTCTGGATTACTTTCAGATAGCGTCAGTAAAATGTACCATATTTCCACATAAGTTAAACTGTATATGTCCATACTACACATTTCTATAGCCTATACTGTGGAAGATGAAAGCAGACGAGGCAGCAAGCTGGACAACACACAAACTTTATTCCTTTTCCAACATATAACACGGAAACTCTCTCCCTGAGTGCCTGAGCAAATTCTTTTATACACTTTTATTCCTGCCTCCGGCACACAGGGTATACACATTAGCATTCAGACATGAAAGACATGTACACACATTAACATGACATTGACCCACATATCACAGAGCAGGTCTTGCTACCATACATTCGCACCCCTGCATCCTCAGGCGTGAACCTGGTGCGGTGGGGAGCGAAAGGCACATCTTTGTTTAGCTCCTCTCACCTTTCTCCATTAGCATCCCTATCTTCTCCCCCACTAACCCCGTTGTCCTGGGTGGACAGCCATGTGTATTGTGTCAATCACACAACCCACCCACCCCCGAACCCCCAGAAGGGGCTCTAACCCTCCTGTGCCTTGGGCTTGAGCCAGCGCCCGTAATGGCTGTAACGTGGAGTCGCCGGACCGGCCGAAGCGTCTTTCTGTTGAGGTGGGCGGGAGACAAACTCGGCCTCCGGCGCGCGGTTCTGAGAAAGGGGAAAGGGTGGGGAGGGGAAAGACCTAGTCTGCTGCCAACAGTTCTCTGCAGGGGAACACCAACTTGCGGAGCCACTGTAGGTGGGCGTCCGCACCGGAGAGCTTGAGCCAACACCACCTATTCATCTGCCAACACATAAACGGGCTTAAGCCTGTCAATGCAGACAGTTTCCTTATGCCCCCAAAAGTCTAACACAAAATGCTTTTCTTCGGTTTCCAGCACTCTGAACGATTCGTCATATGGTGGACGCAGCAGGGTTCTGTGTGCGTCGTGCCTAACAAAAACAAACCTGGCGCTCTGTAAGCTCTTTGGGACGAAGGTGTGGGGAAAACAATGGTGTGCCGGGCCTGGCACATTGGCCGGCCCTGTACCGTGAAAAAATTGCACAGGTAGGTTGGTCCCAGGTGCGGGGATTTCTGGTAAAAATTCCCTGAGGATCCGCAGCGGCTGAGAAAAAATTAGTTCTGCTGGAGTGGCTGCCAGATCCTCCTTAGGCATGGAGCACAACCCTAACAGGACCCAGGGCAGACGGTCAACCCAATTTGCATCTGTGAGTGAAGCTCTGAGTGCTGCTTTAAGCGGCCTATGAAAACATTTGCATAA
This sequence comes from Pholidichthys leucotaenia, assembly GCA_020510985.1. Taxonomy (NCBI): domain Eukaryota; kingdom Metazoa; phylum Chordata; class Actinopteri; order Cichliformes; family Pholidichthyidae; genus Pholidichthys; species Pholidichthys leucotaenia. The sequence goes on along the minus strand of CM035843.1, from coordinate 78,972,815 downwards.
CCTGTTAGCCTGGGGGTTGTACGCAGTGGTGCAGTGGATTTTGACCCCCAGGCTCTGGGCCATCACGGACCAGAGTTCCGAAACAAATTGCGGACCCCTGTCGGAAGTGGTGTCCGATGGGGATCCGAACTGTGCAACCCAAGCCGACAAAAAAGCGCGAGTCACTTCCGCGGACATGGTGGAAGCCAGCGGGACCACTTCAGGCCAGTGCATGGTGCGGTCCATGATTGTCAATAGGTGCGTGAAACCTTGTGATGGCGGGAGGGGGCCCACCAAATCCACGTGGACATGGTCGAACCTCCTAGCCAGAATTTAGAACGGCTCAAGGGGGCTTTAGTGTGCTTGTGCACTTTGGCCCGCTGGCACGCGACGCATGCTGCAGCCCACGCTTTCATATCCCTGCGTAAGTGTGGCCAGACAAATTTCACCCCCACCAATTTAACCGAGGCGCACACGCTGGGGTGTGAAAGGGAGTGGACTGACTCAAAAATGCAGTGGCACCAAGAGCACGGAACCACCGAGCGAGACGTCACAGAGCAAGGGGGGGCACCCTTCTTGCACCACCCTGCTCTCCAGTTTTAATCCAGTAGGTGCAGACTGGAGCACGCAAATGTCCGTGTCCCCTGTTTGCTCCATGGCCATAGAGGGGAAATCTATTCTCAAGTAGACCAGGGACACTAATGTGCACAACAGGCAGTCAGTCAAAGCATTAAGCTTACTGGCTACGTGCAGGATGTCGGTTGTAAATTCCAAGATCGCAGCCAAATGTCACTGCTGCCGGGCCGACCATGGTTCCGGGACTTTGGACATTACGTTCTTTAGCGGCTTATGATCAACAAACATGGTGAACTCGCACCCTTCCAGCCAAAACTGGAAGTGGCGTGTCGCCAGGTGGAGGGCCTACAACTCTCTGTCAAACGTACTGTATTTGCATTTGTTGTCGCACAAAGTACGGCTGAAAAATGCGAGCGGCTGCCATGCACCGGAAACGTACTGCTCCACCACTACCCATATGGCACTGTCAGATGAGTCAGTGGTAAGTGTTATCTGTGCTGATGGGGCAGGGTGGGCTAGCAAAGCAGTGTTAGCGAGCGCTGTTTTGGCATTTGCAAAAACCTGGACTCGCTTGGGGATTCAGTCAATGTTTTCTGCGGGCTTCTTTTTTTTTGAGCGCAGAGTACAATGGCTACAGCAGCTGGGCTGTAAAAGTTGAATATGCCCAAAAATTCCTGCAGGGCCTTCACGGTCTGTGGACGCGGAAAATCCAACATGGCATGCACCTTATCATGCAGCGGAATCATGCCCTCCAGCGAAATGAAGTGACCCAAAAATCAATCACTGGCACACCGAACTGCCACTTTGCCGGGTTAACGATAAGCCCGTGTACTTCCAACCTCTGGAAAACTAGTTTGAGATGGGCGAGGTGCTCCTCCTTGGACCTGTTAGCCACCAGAATGTCATCTAAGTAGACAAAAATGAAAGGCAGGTCACAGAGCACCGTGTCTATCATTCTTTGGAAGGTTTGCACCACGCCCTTTAACCTGAATGGCATGCGTAAAAACTCAAAAAGACCAAAAAGAGTTATTACCACTGTTTTGGGAACGTGCTCCGCGTGCACCAGGACCTGGTGGTAACTGCGGACTAAATCCACTTTTGGAACAACACGCGTCCCGCCAGGTGCATGGAAAAATCCTGGATGTGCGGGATGGGATACCGATCATGTTCCATGGCGTTGTTCAAGCGGCGGAAATCGCCGCATGGTCACCACGACCCATCAGCCTTAGGCACCATGTGTAGTGGGGATGCCCACGGCCTGTTGGAGCGCCTAATGATGCCCAGCTGCTCTAAGTTGGTAAACTCCTCGCGCGCACTGGCTAGTTTAACTGCGCCCAGGCGCCGAGGTCACACAAACACCGGCGGGCCTTTTGTGGTTATGAAATGTTCAACCCCGTGTTTGGTTACTCTAGCAGAAAACGTCGGAATCATGAGTGCTGGGAACTGTGAAAGTAAATGCTGGTACTTACCCCCTGGAGCTGTAACGTTAGCCTGTGTTGTTGGCCCAACTCCCTGAGCTGTGCAGGGCAAGGAGGAAAAAGAGACAGCATCCACTAAACATCTGTAGCCAACATCGACTAACAACCCATAAAAAATCTGCGCCTAAAATGGGGACAGAACATGCCACCACCACAAAGTCCCATTGGTAATTGCGTCCATGTAAGCACACAGTCAACATCCGTTCGGCAAGCGTCCTGATGTTGGATCTGTTGGCGTCTGTCAGCTTAGGACTGCTGCCTCCTGCCAATCTGTCTGCGCTAACTGGCAGAATGAGGCTCTTTTGGGAGCCGGAGTCAACTAAGAAACATCTCCCCGAACGTGTGTCTGTGATGAAAAGCAGCTTGTTCCTGTCGCCAGCGGTCTCAACTGCTACTAACTGCTGGCCGTGCCGTTTCCCTGGCTTCTTGAATTGGCACGGCAGCAGACAGTGTTGGGCATTCGAGCCAAAGTGGTGGTGATAGAAACAGAGCATCCCGTTCCTGCATCTCTTGGTCTCCATCCCAGCCACCACCAATGGCTCTTCGACCTTGCTGGAGTCCTTCTCGGATGCCGGTGCCATTGTGTTCACGCTGAGAGTTCTGGTCGCTAGGATGATGCGGTCCGCTTCCTGTGCCAGAGTGGGGTAGTTCTTGGTTACCAGCAGCGGCGAGTTGGCCAGGATCGCCCTCGCTGTAGCAGGTAGGTTCCTGAGGAAGAGGTGGACGAACAAGAAGGATTTGTCGTTCTTCCCCACTATTGCTGACATGCTCTCCATCAGCTCCACAGCTGATCTGTCACCTAACTCTGAAGTAGTCCTTCTACTCTCTCACTGTCCGACAGGGTATACCACTGAATTAGCATCTGCTTGAGCGTGCCATATTTCCCCTGGGCCAGTGATTCCTGGAGCAGGCTCATCACTTTCTTCGTGGCACGCACATCCAGCGCAGCGACCACATGATAATATTTGGTGTCATCCGTTGTGATCCCACGGAGCGCGAATTGGGCTTCCACATGTAGAAACCAAGCGGTCGGACTATGAAGCCAGAAGTCTGGGAGCTTGACTGTGACAGCACATGCCACGCTGCTGTTCTCCCTCTGGGTTGTCTCTGGGGTGGTGCACGGCTCGTTCTCCATGCACGTCTTAGGGTCACCGATGTGGAAGATGAAAGCAGACGAGGCAGCGAGCTAGACAACACACAAACTTTATTCCTCTTCCAACATAAAACACAGAAACTCTCTCCCTGAGTGCCTGAGCACTTCTATTCCCGCCTTTGGCACACAGGGTAAACACATTAGCACTCAGACATGAAAGGCATATACACACATTAACATGACATTGACCCACACGTCACAGAGCAGGTCTTGCTACCATACATTCACACCCCTGCATCCTCAGGTGTGAACCTGGTGCAGCGGGGGGCGAAAAGCACATCTTTGTTTGTTTAGCTCCTCTCACCTTTCTCCATTAGCATCCCTAACTATCTTCTCCCCCACCAACCCCGTTGTCCTGAGTGGAGTGCCATGTGTATTGTGTCCACCACAATAATAACAAATAAGACAAAGAAAAAGCTTTTTTACTCTTCTGTCTTTAATGTAAAATTAAAATCTCCCTGATGGCACTTAACAGAAATGTAAAACAGTACTGGAAGTATGCACATTTCACAAAATAAAAGCTTAAAAACACTGCACAAAGCTATATCCCTTTTAAATATTGTGGCCAAGTGCAAACTTCATTTTTCAACATTTTATGAATTAAACCTTGAAAAAATGGGCAGTTCCTGCCGTCCAGTGTAAACATAAATTACTGTTTGAAATAAAAATAAAACACTACCCTTAAATGTCGTTATAATGAAAGTTTTCAGGAGAACAACATGGCTTATTGAATATACTTTTATGTTTGCACAGACAAAGTTTGCACATTACCGTCATGTTCTTGTCCTTTCGCTCAGCATAGTCAAAGTAATGAGCATATCCCCAGCTACCAAACGCTGATTTACTCAACTCTTCCATTTGCATGATTCTCCTTGGCTGCTGCAAGTGCCGTTTGTGTCATGTCTGGAATTACCGTATAATGACGAGGCCAGCTGCACAGTCGAACTTAGCTTTATTGCAGGGGTTGGCAACACACAAGATACAGCCACCACGCAGGAGTATTGGATTTGGAAAGAGTCCGGACTTACGAGCCCGCTGATAGAGCGTGGTGGAAATGGAAGTGGGCGCCACTACTGCTTCTTTTTCTACTGTTTACTGGCAGTGCAGTTGTTTTCCCGTTTTGAAAGTCATTAAAAAGAAATGCAAGTAATGCGATCTTTTCGGATCAGTAACTGTATTGGGATTACTACATTTATCAGACTAATGCATTACATTACTGCGTTACACCAAACAGTAATCAGATTGCTGTAACGCGTTACACCCAATATTGTTAACTACACATTAATTTTCATCCAAAAGAAAGTCACAAAGTTACTTGAAAGTGCATCTAACTTCTGGCGCCACATGAATCGGCTGCCTGTTTGCAACAGCGGTTCAATTCTGAGTTTTTCTTCTTGTTTTTTATTTACTATCTGTCTTTTTCTGGCCAAACTTTCTGATCCTGCGACACCTTTTCCATCACAGACATACAGATCGCTGCACTGGTGCTGATATCAGTCTGATATTCGGCTCACTTCGCAAATGTCTCCCGAGCTGGTGGACGAAGCCAATGTTTACAGCAGGAGATGGTACGGCAGGAATCAGCTGCTAGCACTTAACCGCCCCATGGTGCTAACACAAAAACTTGACATACCAAGAGGAGTCAGGCAAAAATTATGCGGATGTTGGGCTGGAGTAAGGCGACAAGCGAGGAATACAAGGTACAGACCCATCCTCCATCCATTATCATGGGGAATGTACGATCACTACTTAATAAGACGACGAGCTAGCGGCCATGTCCCATTACAAGAGCATCTTCAGAGAGATTAGCATGATGTTGTTTATTGAGACGTGGCTAACAGAACTAGCAACAGATGCTAACATCAAACTGGAAGGTTTTCACACAATACGGGCAGACCGGACACCAGACAGTGGGAAGACAAGGGATGGAGGTGTAATAATGTATGTGAACAACAGATGGTGTAACCCTGAGCACATCACGATTAAAGAGCAACTCTGCAGCAAAGACACTGAGTTGCTAGCTGTTAGCATGCAGCCAGTTTACCTCCCTAGGGAATACTCACACGTGAGCTGCATTGTTATTTATGCAAATCCGTCTGCAAACGCTGAAGCAGCATGTGATGCCATCCACTCAGTCACTAGCAGGCTGCTAACACAACACCCGAATGCTCTCCTCCTCATCTCGGGTGATTTTAACCATACTTCACTGTCCTCCATTCTGCCCACGTTCACCCAGTATGTCATGTGCCACACCAGAGACAATAAAACACTGGACTCATTTTATGCAAATGCTAAGGAGGCGTACACCTCATCGCCACTCCCCCCGCTAGGGAATATCGGACCACAACTTGGTTCACCTTCTGCCTGTGTACAAACCCCTCGTACACAGACAACTTTCGGTTACCCACACAGTGAAAGTACGGTCTTAGGAGGCGAGGGACGCTCTAAAGGACTGTTTTGAAATCACTGCATGGGAGCAGCTCTGCGATCCACATGGTGAGGATATCGACAGCTTTACACACACCATCACAGACTACATCAACTTCTGTATGGACAACACCATACCCACCAAGACCATACGGTGTTGCTCAAACAACAAACCCTGGATCAACCCTGAGATAAAGTCCCTACTGGAAGAAAAGTAAAGGATCTTCAGGTCGGGAAACAGGGAGGAGCTGAAGTCTGTGCAGAGGGAGCTAAGGAGGAAGATTAGAGAGGGTAAGGACAGCAACAGGAAGAAGATGGACAAGCTGCAACAGAGTGACATCAGTGGGGTCTGGAGAAGCCTCAAAACCATCTCTGGGCTCCAGAATACCTCCTCCCAGGCCATTGGGGAGCAGGGAGTGGGTGTACAACCTGAACCTGTTTTTTAAGAGGTTTGACCAGCCGCCCTCCCCTCTGCCTGCACACTAACCACTGCTGTCTCTACCATCATCTAGTCCTGCTGTCCACACCCCCCCACCAACACCCCCCACTCCCAGCACACAGCCCCCCTGCCCCAACCTGACCCTCACTAAGACCCAGGTGAGGGCGGAGCAGAGGAAGATCAAGGTGAGGAAGGCCTCGGGTCCGGACTGCATCAGCTCGAAGCTCCTCAAGTCCTGCGCAGACCATCTTCAACCTGAGCCTGAAGCTAGGGAGGGTACCACAGCTGTGGAAAACATCCTGTGTGGTACCCGTACCAAAGACCTCCCACCCCAAAGACCTGAACAACAACAGACCAGTGGCCCTCACATCACACCTGATGAAGACCCTGGAGAGACTGCTCCTTGCCCACCTCCACCCCCTGGTGGGACCAGCAATGGATCCACTCCAGTTTGCCTACCAGCATGGCATCGGGGTAGAGGATGCAGTGATCTTCCTCCTACACCATTCCCTGTCCCACCTGGAGAAGCCTGGAGGCATGGTGAGGATCATGTTCTTTGATTTCTCCAGTGCTTTCAACACCATCCAACCGGTGATCCTGAAGGACAAGCTACTGTGCGCAGGGGTGGACCAGCATCTGTCATCATGGATCCTGGACTACCTGACAAACCGGCCACAATTTGTGAGAACCCAGGATTGTGTGTCTGATACTATCATCTGCAGTACAGGGCCCCCCCAGTGAACAGTTCTGGCTCCCTTCCTGTTCACCCTTTATACTGCAGACTTTTCACACAACACACCACACTGCCATCTACAGAAGTTTTCAGATGACTCTGCAATCGTCGACTTCATCTCTGATGGAAATGATGCGGAGTACAGAGGACTTATCCAGGACTTCGTGGACTGGTGCCATCAGAAATGCCTGCAGATCAATGCGAGGAAAACTAAGGAACTGGTGGTGGACTGCTGCAGCCGAGGACAACCCCCCACAGCACCAGTAAACATCCAGGGCACAGACATTGAGATGGTGACATCCTACAAGTACCTGGGTGTTCATCTGAACAATAAACTGGACTGGTCACACAATACCAACGTGCTCTACGAGAAGGGACAGCGCAGGCTGTTCCTCCTGAGGAGGCTCAGGTCTTTTGGTGTACAAGGGGTGCTCCTGAAGACCTTCTGCGATTCGGTGGTGGCATCAGCCATCACATTTGTAGTGGTTTACTGGGGCAACGGCATCACAGCAGCTGACAGGAAGAGACTGAATAGACTGATCAATAAAGCTAACTCTGTTCTGGGGCAACCCAGTGGAGGAGATAGAAGAGAGAAGGATGGTGGCTAAGCTGTCATCTCTGCTGGAGTCCGAGTCCCACCCCATGCAGGACATGTTGAACGCACTGAGGAGCTCATTTAGCAGTAGGCTGTACCATCCTAGGTGTGCGACCGAGAGGTTTCACAGGTCCTTCCTACCTACAGCTGTCAGACTTTATAACCTAACCAGGGCTGCTCATAGAGGTCGTATTGAATGCACAAAGCGTAACAAAATTGCACAATAATGGTCCCCTCCATTATACAACTAGGACAATATCAGTCACTACAGAGGGTGATAACTAGGTTGATTCAAATACGAAATATACTGTATGGGTACATATTCATACTATGCAAGGTAACTGAATAGACTGTTATGCTGTTTATTCCACCTAGTTACAATGCTCCACACTATGTATATTTCTGTGTACATATGTATATTCATTGCTCTTATTATCTTATCTTTTGAATAATTGCTCTGAGTGTCGCTATCCCTGTGCTGCTGAAATCCTGGAATTTCCCCATTGTGGGACTAATAAAGGCTTATCTTTTCTTATCTTATCTTATCTTATCTTATCTTATCTTATCTTATCTTATCTTATCTTATCTTATCTTCAGTCCATAGACTGTTGTAATAGAGTTCTTTGACATTATTCAAATGTAATAGCCTTTTGTTTTCTTATTCAGGAAAAAGGATAGAAAGGAGATGCTTTTACCTTAACATGTTTTGACTGTCCACTGCAGTCTTCATCAGAAGTGCCAGCTGATTACTGCAAAGTGTCATTTATCAGCTGGCTTTCCTAGGCGGGGCCAGCCCAGCAGAACTGTCAGATCCACTGGGCTGGCCCTGCCTTCCGCCGTTCGATGGTCTCTGGAGAATGTAGTCCCAGGTGTAGGAAAGCATAAATGCCTCCTCATCCCAATTCATGCTGTCTTTTCCCTGCTTCCTGATTTCTATGGCCTCCTTGATCCAGTGTTTGTGTCTGTTACTCTCTGATCCAGTGATTTTTGTATTGTCCCGGTCCATGATGTGATTATTTCTTTTGCAGTGATCTGATATAGCTGATTTTAATATTGCTTGTTCTGCCTTTTCTTTTTGTGATCTTGTGAGCTGTCCTTGTGTTTTCTTCTCACATTCCTTCCGGTGTTCTTTTTTCCTTAAGGAAAATGATCTTCCTGTTTCTCCGATGTAGGTCTTGTTCCATGATCTGCATTATAGTTCATATATTACGTTGCATTTTTTGCCTTGTTCTATTCTGTCCTTGGGGTGTACTAATAACTGTCTTAATTTTTTGTGTGGTTTTACCGCTGTGTTTATTTTGTGTTTTTCATGGTCCTTTGAATTGGTTCTGTTATCTCTCGGATGTATGGTATGGTTATGATGGCCTTGTTTTTGTTTTCGGCTTTTGGTCTGTGTCTTGTTTTCTGTTTGTTTTCTTTGTTTTTGACTTGCTGTTTCCCTTTATTTATGGCCCATATCGGATATTGGCAGCGTGTGAGTGCATGTCTTATGTGGTTTTCCTCCTCCTGTCTGTCTTCTTGGTTTGTGATGATGGTGGCCCATTCGTAAGGTAAAAACATCTCCTTTCTATCCTTGTCTTTAAGAAAACAAAAGGCTAATAATCAAAAAGAAGACAAAATTAGCCTACTCAAGTTATTATACAAATTTGATGAATTTGATGCCTGCAACACATTCCATAAAAGCTGGGACAGGGGCATGTTTACCACTGTGTTACATCACCTTTCCTTTTAACAACACTCAATATTCAATAGGCATTTAGGAACTGAAGACATTAAAGAACTGTTCATACTTCGCAAGAACAGAGAAGTTTGTTCATTTTCTCGAGGTGGTAAGAACAAGAATAAAGTTGGTTCTGTCACGGTGGCCCTCATGAGCCACCATAAGATGCCAGCGGTCACCAGTGAGTTGCAGTGATGTTTATTGGGAAGTGCAGGAACAGAGAATAATACACACAACAGTGTGGGTAGGACAATCACAGGATAACTTAAAGGATGAGGAATGAACAGCGTCTGAGCCGGGGAACGCCCGATGCGTCAGACGATGTGACGGTAGAATCATAGACGAGGAATAACAGACCGTATAATAACAGGAGATATCATAACAGAACGTACCTTAACAGAACGTATCCAAACAGAGACTGCTGCATCGGGGTGCATTCAGCGCCTGCTTTTAACCCCGGTCCCTAATGACCCCGAATGCAGCACAGCTGTTGACTCTGACAGCAGGGAGCTCCACCGGGCGCTGTCACAATAAGAGCCCGGGGAGCTAGAAGGAATCCTCTGCTGTCAAAGCCTGGAAATGATATAAGATCCGAGTGCAGACGGAACCGGCACTCGGGTTGTAACAGTACCTCCCCCTCAAGGCCGAGCTCCTGAACGGCCCAAGTAACACCCAAGCCCCCACCCCCCACCCCCCTAGGGTGGGCGGATGGGGCGTCGGCAGGAGGGAGAGAGTCAAAAAGAACAAAATGATAACAGGGGACCAACAAAGCAACTACAGAGACAGGTAGAGAGAGAGAAAAAAAATACTCCCTAACGTGCGGGTAACAGGGACAGAACCCAACAGGCAATACATATATCGGTTTTAAACAATAAATGGACATTAGACAGAGGAGGGAAAAAACACCAATCACAGCTAAGGAAAAAAAAAGGTGAGATACAAAATCACAGATATCAGCCCCCCCCCCCCGCGCATCCCAAAAGTTTACAGACATGAATACCATGAAAAAACCCGGGATGACTGCAGTCCTGGCTCTGAGGCATGGAGGCTGAAAGTTCGGGGGGGCCGTCCAGCATCAAGCGGCCACTATGCAGGCAGGGGGGAAAAGGACAGTTCGGGCGGCCTACCCCAGTCCCATGCCCGGAAACAGTTAATTTCAGGCGGCCGGACCAGGTCGCCAAACAGGGGGTCCAATGGGTCGGGTGGCCGGCCCAGAGAGCCAAATGGGCATGGCAGTCCTTCAGGCGGCCGACCCGCATCGCTTGCCCACCAGAACCACAGGGGGGAAGTAGCCGGCGGTCTCACTGGAGAAGGGGAAGACGAGGGAGACCCGGGCGGAGTGTTCGGAACCCCAACAGCCCCAGGTGGAGATGGGTTGTGCTCCTCAGGAGAACGAGGAGGGTGATGATGGTGATGATGGAGATGAGCCCGTCCAGTATCCGGCGGCAGGGGATCTGCAGCTCCCTCACCGAACCTGGAAACTGCTGGTGCCACACCCTCGTCGGACCCCGATTGGGTCGCGGTTGCTCCCGTGAAGGACCCCGATTGGGTCTCGGTACCGTCCGCGTTGGACCCCGATTGGGTAGGCGCCGCACCAGGACCGATCTCCAACCCGGAACCTCTGGCACAGCGGGCGAACTCAGATCCGCGCCGACAACCCTGGGAGAAGGCTCGGGAGAGAGAAAAGAACCGGGATCAGGATCACCGGCAGCGCCAGAACCCGGCGAGACAAGCTCGGATGTAGCGGGTGGCCGCACCCGGCTCGCCTCCCCAAGAGACGGCCAAAAATGCTCTAAGATGGAGTAAAGAAAGACAAAACAGAGCACTTGCCTGATCTCGAGTTCTGACGCCGTTCAGGACTTCGGCGATCCGGGCTCTGATGGCAGGAGGTCGTCTTCAGGCTCCCACTCAGCTACGGCGAGCTCTGCAGCTGGCATGATGGTACGTGCAGCTCCTGGATCCTCCGGCACCGAAGCCCACGCCGACGGCCCGCACGGCGTGGTGGCAGGGGACCCTTGGCCCGCTGGACCGGACCGCTCGTCCGTGGAACCCCGGGGACGCTTCCTCGTCGGCGCAGGTTCCATGCTGCAGTCCACCCTCCTCCTCCACCCATGACGTGGCTGCAGAACCGGAACCAGGCTCTCCAGAACCGCAGGCCCCCTCCTCATCCCGCGACGTTGGCCTGGCGTCGAGGACCGCTCAGCGGAGGGAGACACAGAGGATGCGGGGTTAATCATTTCAGCCACAGCAGGTGGTGGGAGCTCGGGGAGCTGCGAACCCCGAACTCCACCTCCAGGAGTCTGACAGAGCAAATCACAATAACGAGTGTGTGAATGAATTTGGACTTGCCTGTCTCCTGAAGGTTGGGTGGTACCTGCTGTAGCGGACGTTGCTCCTCCCTTTCCCCGCCGGACGGTGACAGCGGGCCTCCTGGAAGGACGAGGTGGATCCACTGGAGATGGTTCAGGGACGGAACTCGTCAGGGCTGGACTCGGAGTACACACAGCGGCCGGGAAATGCGTCGAGGAGGAGGGGGCGACAGCCGAAATGAGCCGGGCGCGGGACGCTGACGAGAGAGCGGGAGATGGCCCGGGGGGAGATGAGGCTGCGGGGAATCCCCTCTGATGAGGCGCAGGAGAGGCAGCTGTGCGAGGGATTGAGCCCTTGCGGCGACCCGGAGCTGGATCCAGACGGGGTTCATGCTGAGGTTGACCGGGCGGATGAACAGCGGAGCGAGCAGCTGTCACTCGGTCTCGGGTCTTAACAGCAGTCAGCTGCAGCTCCTCAGGGGGAAACCCGAGTGACGTCACGCCCGATGGGGAAAGACCTCTGGATGGCGCCAACTCCCTGGCCGGAGCGGAGGCAGGAGCGGGATCCCGAAGCGAGGGGTGACGCCTCCTCCTCTTCGGCTTCCTGCCGGGATTTCCCTCCAACCCATGGAGTATCTCTTGCTGTGCGGCGATGTCCTTTCTCCTCGCGCTGACTTCGGGGTGGTCGGCGTAGCGAGGAAGATTGTTAAGGAGAACCTCAGCGTAGTCTAGGTGCCAACGAATTTGGTTTGGGTCGTCATAGAGACTAGCGGTGAAGAGCGTCCCGTCGACGTACTCCAGGGCGCTGGCTAGCTCGTTGCCCAAGCGCAGAACGCGGCTCCTGGGAGATGGCATGCTTCCAGAGCTGACACCCAGACTGGGAAGAACAAGGTCCAATACTGCAAAAACTCACGGTGAATGGCGTCTCGGCGCGACGCCCCTCTCCAGACGTACTGGCAGCAGTCTACTGTCACAGTGGCCCTCACGAGCCACCATAAGACGCCAGCAGTCACCAATGAGTTGCAGTGATGTTTATTGGGAAGTGCAGGAACAGAGAATAATACACACAATAGTGCAGGTAGGACAATCACAGGATAACTTAAAGGATGAGGAATGAACAGCGTCTGAGCCGGGGAACGCCCGATGCGTCAGACGATGTGACGGTAGAATCATAGACGAGGAATAACAGACCATATAATAACAGGAGATATCATAACAGAACGTACCTTAACAGAACATATCCAAACAGAGACTGCTGCATCGGGGTGCATTCAGCGCCTGCTTTTAACCCTGGTCCCTAATGACCCCGAATGCAGCACAGCTGTTGACTCTGACAGCGGGGAGCTCCACCGGGCGCTGTCACAATAAGAGCCCGGGGAGCTAGAAGGAATCCTCTGCTGTCAAAGCCTGGAAATGATATAAGATCCGAGTGCGGATGGAACCGGCACTCGGGTTGTAACAAGTTCTGGCCAAGGACATTTCATACTTCATGAGAAACATAAGTGCAGAACTTGCCAGAATGTGGGCTAGGCCCTATGTCCTCACCTTGATTTATAGTTTGTATTTCTCGTCACCAGGACATGGGCTCCAGCCCATGTTCTCGCTTTGAGTTTATTTTTGTGAGATTCTCTGTTCTATTTCATTGGTGTTTGGGTTCATGGTTTCTGTTTTTTTTTTTTTCCCTACTTATCCTTAGTATTATTACACAGGGTTACAAAAATAATTTTTTTGTAAGTTGTCTGTGTTTTTTCAACTGATTTAAGACAATTTTGCACCGCTGAATCCAAAAATGACATCCGTTTCTCTCGATCAGGTGCTAAGTAAAAACCTGTACTTACTTAGTACTATGCATGTACTTACCTTTATATAAAGGTAAAAACCTGTACTTACTTAGTACTATGCATGTACTTACCTTTATATAAAGGTAAGTACATGTAAATTGAATGTTATGTCATCATTGTTCAAAATTCAGAGAATTTCAAGACATAAAAAAGAATTTTGCATCATATAAAGCGAAAATACCTGTACATGTAAACAAAAACTTATAAAACAACATGTGGCCATAATTCAAAAAGTTGACTTGATTGAGCAAAACCAATGGGATTTTTGGATTCAGCACATTAAAATTGTCCTAAATCAGCTAAAAAAAACCCATACAATAAATCTGGTGTTGACCAGTGTTATCATCATAGTCATGGTTATGTTTCATTATTCTTGCTTTAGTTTTCCATTGTTCTGTTTAGTATTATCTGTCATGTTTGTACTCTTTGTTTTGGTCTTGGGTTTAAGTTTATGTGTGTTGTTTATTTCTGCCTTAGTCTAACTTGGTTCTTGTTCTGTTGATTTCTTGATTATCCATGACTATGTGTATTTTATGCTAATGAGTCCTGCTTTATTTAAGGACCGCTGCCCCTTACATGGGTGGGATGTCCTTTATCAATTCAGCGTGAACTCACATGCTTCTGTTCTGCCTTGCCGGCTCTGCCAAGCCTGTGATCCTAGCCGTAGTGCTTTCTGTTTGTCTGCCGAGCCTTTTGTGTTTATTTTCAGCCCACGAGCTGTACTTTATTTTGTTGTTTTGTAAATAATAAATCATGCTGAGAAAATGCCACTCACGTGAGTCATGCTTTCTGCCCAGCCTGGGCACCAACTGTGACAGTAGGACGCTGCCAGTGGGCTGCACGGTGGCGCAGTGGTTAGCACTGCGGCAGCACAGTTTACCCTTGGCCAGGGGATTGTGGGGATCGTGGGATCGTGGGTTCAATCCCAGCCCCCGACCAACAGTGATCTGTGTGGAGTTTGCATGTTCTCCCCGTGTTGCATGGGTTTACTCCGGGATTTCTCCGGTTTCCTCCCACATGCCAAAAACATGCATGTTAGGTTAGTTGGCTGTTCTAAATTGTCCCTAGATATTTGTTTCCTATAGGCCCTTAGAATAGAGGGTTAGTATTAATGAAAGCGCTTTGAGTGGTCTTTGTGACTAGAAAAGCGCTATATAAGTGCAGGTTAGTTAGTTAGTAAAGGACTCAGCTGGTGAAATCGACAGGAGGAGGAAGGAGTGGAACCAGGAAGAGTTGTCGGGGCTTCTGAGCCAGATCACCCTCCTGGTGGCCCAGGTCCTGGATCGTGGCAACCCCTGGGAGGGACTGGGAGATCTCAAGGTTGTAGAGGACCTTATCCACAGTCACCCAGACCTGTTGCAATTCCCCAAGGCAGTTAAATGTCACTCCAGGCTAATGCAACTCCGGCAGTCGCTCAAGCAAATTGACTGGCCGCGTCACCTCTTCCAGCCTGGCTCTAGGTCATTAGCTCCTTCTCCTGCATCCGGTAAACTGCCTCTCGCTTCCCCTGTTGCTCCTACACTGCCAGCCATCTTTACTCCACCAGCCATGGCAGCAGACGTTATGGAACAGGAGGCAGGCAGTCCTCGCGCAGACTGACATCCTGCTAGAATACAAGCCCTGGCTCGTACCGGAGGTGTTATTCTTGGCTTGTGAGGACCAACCGGAATCTAAAGGGCCAGTGGGGGAGTGAGCCACGAGGAAGTGTCACTCCACTCGCCATCCAGCCCTTTCACTTGAGGTCTCCCCAAGGGTTTCTGCTGCTGCAGCCTGACACTCATTGAGTGCTTTAGCAGCCACAGTTTCAGCGGCTGGAGAGGGGGAGGTCAGTGTACCCCAGCCATCTGTTCCAGAGGCATACATCACAGCTCTACATCATCCGTCAGATGAGTTCCAGCAGGCTCCGGGAGGACTTGCCTGATGCTCCAGCGGCAGCAGAGCAGGAACAACGGCAAGTACCTCTTCATTGTTTTACATCAGTTAGTGAAAGGTCTTGCCCTGTTCCTGGGAAGGGGGCTCAGCGACAGCACCCTACCTCCACTGAGCTCTCTCTTCCTGTCTCTGCTGTCACCTCTGCTGCCATCCATTCATCCATCCATCCTCACCTGCTTCTCTCCTCTCTGTTTCGCCAAGCACCACACCAGAGGGGATCAATGCCTCCATGGATGGGTGTCAAGCAGCTGTAGCCTCCAGGTCTGGTGCTCTGTCAGCTGCAGCTGTTGGTGTGTTGTACTGTGTACTTAATGAAATATATAATAAAAGGGACCTCGAGAGCGGAGCGGAGGTTCACTTCATTTATTTGTAGAAACTCTCCATGCGCATGCGCGCATGATACATTCACTGACCATTCTGTATCACTACATCTCCCCCTTTTAAACCAATGTTTCCCAGCTGTTTACAAAAATCAAATCCTCAAAATAAACTTTGAATTTACACCTTCTGCATCTCATTATTCATCTCATTCTTGTCCCCTCCTTTTTTTTTTTTTTTTTTTCTAACACAATACTGCAACATTCCAAACTCGTAACACATAAGAATTTAACTGAGAGGCAGGGTGGACTACTTGATCCTCTCTGTTGTGGTATGGAGGTTTATTCTGCTCCGTGTATACACACAACACTATACTACAAATTCAGTCTTTTGACTGGCTTGACCGCTCTGCCCACTCTGGTGCGTATACCCGGATCTGGGGTGGTCGATGGTGAAGGCACAACTCTCAAATGAGAGCGGTTTCTTCTGAGATTGCCCTTCGACGTGTCAACGACGTAGGACCTCGGTGTCCCAGCTGATCCGGAAACTACTCCAGTGCGTGGTTCGTTCTTGATCCAGACTCTCTGGCCTGGCTGGAGCGGTTTCTTCTCCTGTGCTCTGTGCCGTGTGTTATATCCCTCAGCCTGTTTTCTTTTAAGCTCTTCATCTTTCCTCTCAAAAGCTCTCAAGTCCGGCCAAGCTGGTGTGAGGGTGCTTGGACATACTGGGAGAGGTGTCTGGATGTTACGCCCCATTAGGAGCTGCGCGGGGGATGCCCCATGAGCGAGAGGGGTCGCTCTGTATGCCATCAGTGCTTTGTGAGGGTCCTCATTCTTCTGCAACAGGGCCTTCACAGTTCTAACAGCGCATTCTGCTTCTCCGTTGCTTTGACGGTAACGGGGGCTACTGGTGAGATGCTGGAATTTATAATCTGCAGCAAACTCTGCAAACTCTGCTGCTGCAAACTGTGGGCCGTTGTCGGTGATGAGTGTGTCAGGCACTCCATGACGGCTGAAGATGGCTTTCATTTTAATAATCACAGCAGACGCTAGAGTGCTTGTGACGTTGGCAACCTCAATGAATCGGGAGTAGTAGTCAATGACCACCAAGTAATGACCTTTCTTCCATTCAAACAGGTCGGCGGCTAGCTTTTGCCATGGGCGTGATGGCAAGGGTGTGGTCAGGAGAGGTTCTGGTGCATTGTGACATTCCTTAGCACAAACTTCACACTGGCGTACCTTTTCTTTTATCTGACGTGTCAGACCTGGCCACCATACTGCTTCATGAGCCCTCGCCATACACTTCACCATTCCCTGGTGGCCCTGATGAAGCGTTTCCAAAATGTTTGGTTGCATGCTTGCTGGAATCACTATTCTTTTCCCTTTCATCAGGAGACCATCAGCCGTCAACAAGTCATTTCGGTACTGCCAATAGGACTTCAGCTGCGGAGCTGAACTCTGTCTGTCCCAACCTGTGCGGATCAGAGAAGACAGCCATGCACACACTGGATCCTCTTCCTGAGCTTGCCTAATCTGCATCAGTTTCTCTTGCGATGCAGGCAGTTGCTGAATGACTTCATTGATGTGAGCTCTCACGTCACTCTGGAGCACGAGATCCTCCTCTGTAGTTGCACCTTGAAGGGGAGCTCTTGAAAGAGCATCTGCTGCTATGAGATTTTTTCCCGGAACATGCACAATGGTGTATGTGAACCGCAGGAGTCTCAATCTGAATCGCAACACACGAGGGGGAATTTCATCAAGTGCTCTTGTGCTGAGGAGACTTATCAAGGGTTTGTGGTCTGTTCTAACCTCAAAGTGCAGGCCCAGGAGGTAAGTTTGGAACCGTTCACACGCCCACGTGATGGCCAAGGCCTCTTTTTCAATTTGGGCATATCTACGCTCCGTTTCTGTCATACTGCGGGAAATAAAGGCCACTGGCCTCCACTCTCCTGAAGGTTGAAGTTGTGACAAAACACCCCCCAGTCCGTAGGAGGATGCATCTGCTGACACCCTAGTCGGCCTGTCAGTGCAGTATGGGGCAAGTACAGCCGATGAGCTGAGCTCTTCTTTCACCTTTGCGAAGGCTGTCTGTTGAGCTGGCCCCCATGTCCACATGTTATCAGCTTTCAGGAGGTCCCTGATCGGTCCTGTGATCTCTGCAATGTTTGGGGAAAACTTTCCCAAGTAATTCACCATCCCCATGAATCTTTTGACGTCTGCCACGTCCTTGGGTGGTGGCATGGCCGCAATGGCCCTGATCTTGTCGGGATCTGGCCGTATTCCCTCTCCGCTGACAATATGCCCGAGGAATTTCACCTCAGTCACTGCAAACTGGCACTTGTCGTTCAGGGTGAGGCCTCGCTGCTGTAGGCGTTGCAGCACTCGATGCAGCCTTTCATCATGTTCCTGTGGTGTGGCTCCAAACACCAAGATGTCATCTGCATGACAGACCGTTCCTTCCAGGCCATCCAGCATTTGTGTCAAGCGCTTCTGGAAATGCTCTGGTGCTGAGGATATTCCAAAAGGAAGTCGGTTGAAACAAAAACGTCCAAATGGCGTGATGAAGGTGGTGAGTGGGGACGATTCCTTATGCAAAGGAATTTGCCAAAAACCTGCAGTGGCATCTAACTTTGAAAAAATTCTAGCTCCAGCTAGTTTAGCAAGCGTCTCATCGACTGCAGGGAGGATGTGTCTTTCTCTGCACACGTTGTCATTTAGGTGGGTGAGGTCGACACATATACGGATTTTTCCGTTTGGCTTTGGTACTACGACCATTCCGGAGCACCACTCAGTTGCATCTTCTATGGGTGAAATAACTCCCATTGCCTCCATCCTATTCAGCTCCTCTTGAACTTTCCCTCTTAATGGCAGAGGCAAGCGGCGTGGCACCGCTAGGGCAAATGGAGTGGCATTCTCTTTCAGTTTAATCCTATATTCACCCTCTAGCTTCCCTAAACCAGTAAACACTCTGGGATATTGCTTCACATAAGCATTCTCTGTTGCAATGGCATCTACTTGACTAAGCAAGCTGAGGTCTTGTATGGCTGGCAAGCCAAGTAGTGGAGTAGCTAACCCTGGAACAACATACACCTGCTGCTTCACAACAGAGCCCTTGTAGCTCATGTCGGCGGTAAAGCATCCCTGTACTGCGATAGGAACATTGCTTGGTCCACACAGTTTTTTGCTTGGTGGTGAAAGTTTCCCGTGTAGCTTTTCAGAGTACATGTGTTTTGGGATGGCTGTCACTGCAGCGCCGGTGTCAAGCTTGAACACTACCTGCTGGCCATTTACTCCAATCGACCTCTTCCACGCAGCATTAGGTGGAGGTGCCGTAGTCATTGTGCCCAAAAACAAAGTCTCCAAACTTTCACACATGTCCTTCTGCTGAAGTTCCTCCACTCTCATTTTTGTTTTGCACAAAGCAGCAAAATGCCCCTTTTTCTGACATTTCTTGCAGTCTGCATTGCGAGCAGGACATTCTTTAAATGAATTTGCATGTGCTTTTCCACACCTGCCACATCTGTCTTTTGCATTTGTCTGACCTGGTCTGTGATTTGTTTTGTTTCCTTGTTGACCCGATTTTTGTTTGTGCTTGAACCTAACTGCATCCATATTAGCTCCTTCAACACCATCCGTGCTAGTCTGTCTCAGTGTGGTTTGTTGCTTTTTAATTTCCTCGTTTTAGCGAATCTTCGTCATTGCTTTCGTAAAGTCAGCTTTGAGTCGAGCTGTAACTTCTCTGAAAGCGTGTGGTCTTTAATACCCACGACTAAGCGATCTCTTATCATCTCCTCTTTGAGGATTCCATACTGACAATACTCAGCTAGCTTGTGGACGGCTGTGATGAACGCCTCGGCTGATTCACCAGGCTCCTGGCAGCGTTTGTTAAACTTGGCCCTCTCATATATCACGTTATGTTCACAGATGAAATGTTTTTCAAATGCGTCTCTTACTTTCTCATAGTCTTTCTTGTCCGCTTCAGCCAGTGCTAAAGTGTTAAGCACATCATCTGCCGAGTCTCCCATAGTGTATATTAGCGAGTTCACTTGATACTCTTGACTCTTCTGGTCGAGTCCGGCAGCCATGCGGAATCTTTCAAAACGTCTGACCCAATTTGGCCAACTAGCGACATCCCTGAAGTCAAATGCCTCGGGCGGGCTTATGGAAAATAACGTATCCATTACCTTCCGACGTCTTCGTCACGTTGTGGCTAGCTTGGAACGTTTGCTAGTTCAGCTCGTGAACTTGAAAACTTTTTTTTTTTTTTTTCCTCTGTACAGCCCAACTGGAAGGAAACTTCACTTACATGCTTTTTAAAGCTTCTGTCTTCATATTAGAGACGGGTCGCCGACTTCTGACACCATGTGTTGTACTGTGTACTTAATGAAATATATAATAAAAGGGACCTCGAGAGCGGAGCGGAGGTTCACTTCATTTATTTGTAGAAACTCTCCATGCGCATGCGCGCATGATACATTCACTGACCATTCTGTATCACTACAGTTGGTTCGTCTGAGCAGCCTGCTCCACCTGGTTCATCTGAGCAGCTCACTCCACCTGGTTTGTCTGAGCAGCCTGCTCCACCGTGTTCAGTTCCTGAGGCCGTTGCCCCTGCAGCTCACCCTGAAGTGGTCACAACAGCAGCAGTGGACCAGGAGCGAAGGCAAGCTCTTTTCGCTTCACTTTTAATGTCAACATTAGAGAAGACTTGCCTAGCTCCTGGTGATAGTGGTTTCACCTCACTCACTCCCTGCCTCTCTCCCTTGTCCGAGGTGGCTGCAGCGGGGACAGCTCTCCAGGCATCTGGGCCGGATGCCGTCACACCTCAGCAGCTGTCACTGGTGGTCAGCGCTCCCTAGCCACTGTCTGAACCATCTAGCCCCATAATCTGGTGGCCTAAGGACTCTGTGAGGCCGCCAGATCCATCCTGTTCTTCGGTCTGAGGCCCCTTGGACTTGGGTAGGCCCCCTAACCCATCTGTTTTTTTTGGTCCGGTGGTCCATGGACTTGGGTAGGCCACCCTAACCGCCTTCTGTTATAGTTTGGGCTCATGGACTTTGCTTAGCCACACAAATTGTGTTTTGTTTTGGACTCTGTGTGTGTGTGTGTGTGTGTGGGGGGGCTAGGAGAAAACACCACGCAGGTGAGTCCTGCTTTCTGCTGCTTTCACCAACTGTGACAGATCTCCTGGGAAATTCAAATTTTGACTAATCCACAATAGCCGTTGGACACCACACAACAAAAAAGTTCTGTCTTGATGATGTGTCAAGATCAAGCTGCAAGAACTGCAAGGCCTGCAAGAAAAGAATGACATTCTCTTTTTCATGAGGCTTGGCATTGTCTTGCTGAAATAAGCAGGGATGTCCCTGAAAAAGATGTTGCTTAGATGGAAGCATATATTGCTCCAAAATCTGTATGTCTTCACAGATGTACAAGTTACGCATGGAACGTGTTGCAGGCATCAAATTCAAAATGAATATTTGAAATAAATAAATAAAGTTTATCAGTTTGAACATTAAATATCTTGTCTTTGTATTCAACTGAATATAAGTTGAAAAGGATTTGCAAATCACTGTATTCTGTTTTTATTTATGTTCTACACAATGTCCCAGCTTCATTGGAATTGGGGTTTGTATTATTCAGGTCCCAGATTATGTTCAACTTGTATGTTTTCACTTCTGTAGATGCCTGTAGCCACCCTATTTGTAAACAATCCAATAGACATTGCACCTGACTACGAAGGCAGAGCCACCATGGAAGTTGATGTTAACCGTCGTGTGAGTACACTCCACCTAAAAAAAGTGACCTTGCAAGACAGTCGCTCTTTTCAGTGCAGTGTCACTATACCCAATGATGATGAAGGAATAACAGCCGCAACCACTTCCCTTTTGGTCCTGGGTGAGAATTAGAATGAGTGTACTTGTTGATATGTTCTTCTTTTTTAATGATGGTGTTCCAACACTGCACTTCTTGTCATCCAGTGGCTCCCTCCGCGCCAATCTGCACACTTCAGGGCAGTGCAGAGTATTTTCACAACATCACACTCACCTGCAAGTCTGAGGAGGGATCTCCAGACCCCACCTATGCATGGAAGAGCTACAGTATCTCAAACAGTCCAAGACCATTTCCACCTAAAACAACTGAAAGTATGCACAACTCTCAGGCTGCTACAGTTTGAATGAATGGAAAAAATTATTCATAGTCTCAGCAATATTTTTTTTGTCTTTATGTTGCAGAGGATGGAGTGTTGTCCCTGATCAATATTACAAAAGATACATCTGGGTACTTCGTTTGCACATCAACAAATCGAATTGACTCTGCCAAGTGTAACGTTACCTTATCAGTGATGCCAAGTGAGTTGTGACATGATTTATTTTCTTACCAGTTCACAATGAGCCTTGAAATGCTGACCATTCCTTCTAAAACAAGTGTGCAGTTTACCTAAGCTCTTTTGACCATGAATGTATCAGCTTTACATTTTGCAACTGCATTACATGCAAAATGTTTCAAAAAATCATTTTATATACCATAGACTGTTGAGGATGGGCATGGTTACTGTGTCTCCATATGTAATCTTAAACTGAGTATTTCCCTCTGTTGCCATTTTGAGAGCACAGAAAGATAGGAAAGGAATGATACCTGATGCTCATAGCAACTTGTCAATCATTAGCGATAGCTATGAAGGCTGTTCATTAAAGATTCCTGACTCCTTTCCCATGGACTGAGAACAACCAAACTTGGCACAGGTATTAGTCTTTCTCTACATAGGTACAGCCAAGAGTCACACACTTCTACCATTGCTTTATGCAACATGTTTCTGACCTAACAGAATCTGGGGCCTCATGTTGCGTGGATATCCTACTGAAAGATGGTGTATGTTTAAATCAGAAAATGACATACTGTGGAGAAAGGAAGCAGGTGAGGCAACGAGCTAGACGATACATGAACTTTATTCCATCTCCAACATACAACAGAGTAAAAAGAGCTCCCGGGTCTCTGTGCATTCCTCTTTTATACCTTTAATCCCATGCATTGAGACCCGGAACTTCCGACCATAATACACTGTTTGGAACAAAGACCTGTGTGGCACATTAACATCATAACGCTGGCGCCGCTGCTCACACCCTTCTCTCTTCCAGTGGCTCTGACGGTTCCTACTCTTCCAGGGGGGTGCATAGTCCACACTGTCCCGTTTGAGACCCCCCGGTGGCACTTCCTTCTCCGGTCCATTGTTCCCCCTTATCCCAGCTGCCTTCTCTAGGTCGAGAATTCCACACCCGTGCCGCCACCCCCCCTCCCCCAAACACCCAGAAAAGGCACTAACCCCCCCGTCCTTTGGGCTTGAGCCAGCGCCCATAGCGGCTGTAGCGGGGGGTCGCTGATCCAGTCGGAGCACCCTGCTGGCGAGGTGTACAGGAGGGCACGTCAGTCTGTGGAGGGAAAAAGGGAGGGGGGGAAAACACATCAGTTTTACATGTGCAGGTCCCTACCGAGGGAACACCAACTTGCAGAGCCACTAATGGTGGACGTCCGCACCGGGGAGCTTGGGCCAGCACTACCTGCTCGTCTGCCAACATAAAAGCGGGCTTCAGCCTGTCGATGCAGACAGTCTCCCTATGCCCCCCCCCCAAGTCTAGCACAAAATGTTTCACCCCAGGTTCCAACACCCTGAACGGTCTGTCATACAGTGGGCACAGCGGGGTCCGGTGCACATCATGCCTGACGAAAACAAAGCTAGCATTCTGTAAACTCTTGGGGATGAAAGTGCGGGGAAAATAATGGTGGGCCAGGCCCGGTACATTAAAAGTCTCCATACTGTGCAAAAATTATGAGGACAGATCAGCCTCAGGCGCGGGGTTTTCTGGTAAAAACTCTCCGGGGATCCACAGCGGCTGAGAAAAAACAAGTTCTGCCGGGGAGGCTGCCAAATCCTCCTTAGAGGTGGAGCGCAACCCTAAAAGAACCCAGGGCAGGCAGTTGACCCAATTTGTGTCTGTGAGCGAAGCTCTGAGCGCTGCTGTAAGCGATCTATGAAAACGCTCGCATAATCTCTTAGCTTGGGGGTTGTATGCGATAGTGCGGTGAGTTTTGACCCTCAGGCTCTGGGCCATCATGGACCAGAGTTCTGAAACGAATTGTGGACCCCTGTCGGAAGTGAGGTCTGACAGGGATCCAAACCGTGCAACCCAAGCTGACAAAAAAGCACGAGCCACTTGTGCGGACGT
Source organism: Pholidichthys leucotaenia (assembly GCA_020510985.1). Lineage (NCBI taxonomy): Eukaryota > Metazoa > Chordata > Actinopteri > Cichliformes > Pholidichthyidae > Pholidichthys > Pholidichthys leucotaenia. The sequence goes on along the minus strand of CM035843.1, from coordinate 78,949,091 downwards.
GGTAGAAGCCAGCGGGACCACTTCAGGCCAGCGCGTGGGGCGGTCCACAGTTGTTAAAAGGTGCGTGAAACCTTGCGACAGCAGGAGGGGTCCCACCAAATCCATGTGGAAATGGTCGAACCTCCTGGCTGGGATTTGGAATGGCTTGAGGGGGGCTCTGGTGTGCTTGTGCACTTTGGCCCGCTGGCACATGACGCAAGCTGCAGCCCACTCCTTCACGTCCTTGCGCAAGCGCGGCCAGACAAATTTCTCCCCCACTAGCTTCACCGATGTGCGCACTCCCGGATGTGAAAGGGAGTGGACCAACTCAAAAATGCAACGGCGCCAAGAACTCTGAATCACCGGATGCAAGCGGCCGGTGGAGATGTCGCAGAGCAAGGGAGGGCACCCTTCTTGCACCACCCTGCTCTCCAGCCTTAACCCAGTAGGTGCAGACTGGAGCGTGCAAATGTCCGCTTCCCCGGCTTGCTCCGCGGCCATCACAGGGAAATCTATTCCCACGTAGACCGGGGAGACTAACGCGTGCAACACACAATCGGCCACGACGTTGAGCTTACCGGCAACGTGTTGAATGTTGGTCATAAACTCCAAGATTGTACGTCAGCAGCTTATGGTCCACGAACACGGTGAACTCACGCCCCTCTAGCCAAAACTGGAAATGGTGTGTTGCCAGGTGTAGAGCCAACAACTCCCTGTCGAACATGCTGTATTTGCGTTCGCTGTCGTGCAAAGTCCAACTGAAAAATGCGAGCGGCTGCCACGAACCGGAGACGTCCTGCTCCACCACTGCTCCTATGGCAACATCAGATGCGCCCATAGTGAGCACTATCCGTGGCGACGGATCCGGATGAGCTAACAACATGGCCTCCGCAAGTGTTGTTTTGGTGTTCGTGAAAGCCTGGACTTGCTCAGGAGTCCAGTCAACGTTTTCCGCGGGCTTCTTTTTTTCAGCGCGGCATGCAACAGCTGCATCAGCTGGGCTGCCCGGGGAAGGAAACAGTTATAAAAATTGACCATCCCCAAAAACTCCTGCAGGGCCCTCATGATCTGCGGACGCGGAAAGTCCAACACGGCGCGTACCTTATCCGGTAGTGGAATCGCGCCCTCCGGGAAAATGCAGTGGCCCAAAAAAATCAATCACAGGCACACCGAACTGGCACTTCACCGGGTTCACTATAAGCCTGTGCCCTTCCAACCTCGGTTTTTCTGGAAAATCGTCTTGAGATAGGCTATGTGCTCCTCCTCGGACGCGCTAGCTACTAGAGTGTCGTCTAAGTAGACGAAAACAAAGGACAAGTCGTGAAGCACTCCATCCATCATCCTCTACAAGGTCTGCGCCGCACCTTTTAATCCGAACGGCATGCATAAAAACCTGAAAAGGCCGAAAGGAGTTATTACTGCTGTTTTTGGAACGTCTTCCGTGCGCCCCGGGACCTGATGGTAGCCGCGGACCAGATCCACTTTAGAAAAAAAACACACCCTGGCCAGGTGCACGGAAAAATCCTGGATGTGCGGAATGGGATAACGATCATGTTCTATGGCATTATTCAAGTGCTGGAAATCGCCACACGGTCACCACGACCCATTGGCTTTAGGCACCTTGTGTAGCGGGGATGCCCACGGGCTGTTGGAGCTCCTGACGATGCCCAACTGCTCCAAGTTGGCAAACTCCTCTCACGGCCAGTTAAGCTGCATCCAAGCGCTGAGGCTGCACGAACACCAACGGGCCTTTTGTTGTTATGAAGTGTTTGACCCCATGTTTCGTTATTGTAGCCGAAAAAGTCGGGACCGTGAGTGCTGGGAACTGTGTGAGCAAATGTTGGTACTTACTCCCTGGAGCTATAATGTTAGCCAGTGTTGTCAACCCAGCTCCCCAAGCTGTACAGGGCAGTGAGGTAAAAGAGACAGCGTCCACTAATCTCCTATTAGCAACATCGACTAATCACCCATAAGCACATAAAAAATCTGCACCTAAAATGGGGGCGGAACATGCAGCTACCACAGAGTCCCACCGAAAGTTGCATCTGTGTAAGCATATCGTCAGTATCCGCTCGCCAAATGTCCTGATGGTGGATCCGTTGGCTGTGAGCTCGGGACCGCTGCCTCCTGCCACCCTGTCTGCATTGACCGGCAAGAGGAGGCTCTTCTGGGAGCCGGAGTCCACCAAAAACCGTCTCCCCGAATGTGTGTCCGTGACATAAAGCAGTCTGTTCCTGTCGCCATCTGTTGCAGCTGCAACTCAATTCCGAACGTGCCATCTTCCTGGCTTCTAGAATTGGCATGGCGACAGGCAGTGTTGGGCATTTGAGCTGAAACAGCAATGATAAAAATGGATTGCCCCATTCCTTCGTCTCCTGGTGTCTGTCCTGGCTACCGCCAATGGCTCCTCAACCTCGCTGGAGTCCCTCATGGAGGCGGGTACCATTGCCTGTACGCTGAGAGTTCCGGTGGCCAAAATGATGCAGTCTGCTTCCTGCACCAGGGCGCGGTAGTCCTTAGCAGCGAGTTGGCCAGCGAGTTGGCCAGGATCACCCTCACTGTAGCTAGTAGGTTCCTGAGGAACAAGTGGGTGAACAGGAAAGATTCATCATCCTTCCCCCTCAGCGCCAACATGCTCTCCATGAGCTCCACTGCTGATGTGTCACCTAACTCTGAACGCGTTAGGAGTCTCTCTGCCCTCTCACTGTCAGAAAGCGTATAGCGCTGGAGAAGCATCCTCTTGAGCGCTTCATATTTTCCTTGGGCTGGCGGTTCTTGGAGCAGGCTTGTCACCTGTTGCGTGACGCGCACATCCAGCGCAGCGACCACGTAGTAATATTTGGTATCGTCCGTTGTTGTCCCGCAGAGTGCAAGCTGGGCTTCTATGTGCAAGAACCACGTGGTCGGGTTGTGAAGCCAGAAGTCTGGGATCTTGACTGAGACAGCACATGCAGCGCTGGTGCTCTCCCTCCAGGTAGTCTACGGGGCGGTGCTCGGCTCGCTTTCCATGGCACGTCTTAGGGTCACCAATGTGGAGAAAGGAAGCAGGCGAGGCAACGAGCTGAACAACACATGAACTTTATTCCATCTCCAACATACAATGCAGTAAAAAGTGCTCCCAAGTCTCTGTGCATTCCTCTTTTATACCTTTAATCCCATGCATTGAGACCCGGAACTTCTGACCATAATACACTGTTTGGAACAAAGACCTGTGTGGCACATTAACATCATAACGCCGGCACCGCTGTTTACACCCTTCTCTCTTCCAGCGGCTCCGGCGGTTCCTACTCTCCCCGGGGGGAGCATAGTCCATACTGTCCTGTTTGAGACCACCCCCGGTGGCACTTCCTCCTCCGGTCCATTGTTCCTCCTTATCCCAGTTGCCTTCTTTGGGTGGAGAATCCCCCACCCATGCCGCCACAATACGCACAAAAAAAATCCAGATGTATGAAACAGTGCATACGCAGGAATCCAAGCACATTTTTGTTGTACATCCCAATCTACCTGGAATTGAGCGTACATGAAGAAATAGCGGACTGCTCCCTTGACACACCTCCATTTGAACATACATACACATAGATGTAATGTAATGTAATGCCCATCCATCCATCCATCTTCTACCGCTTTTCCGGAGGTCCGGGTCGCGGAGGCAGCAGTTCAAGCAGAGAAGCTCAGACTTCCCTCTCCCCAGCCACCAGATCCAGCTCTTCAGAGAGGATACCAAGGCGTTCCCAGACCAGCTGGGAGACATAGTCTCTCCACCGAGTCCTGGGTCTGCCCCGGGGTCTCCTCCCAGTGGGACATACCCAAAACACCTCAAGTGGGAAGCGTCCAGGAGGCATCCTAATCAGATGCCCATACCACCTCAACTGACTCCTTTCAATGTGGAGGAGCAGCTGTTCTACTCTGAGCCTCTCCCGGATGACTGAGCTCCTCATCCTATCTCTGAGGGTGAGTCCTGCAATCCTACGGAGAAAGCTCATTTCAGCCGCTTGTATCCGCGATCTCGTTCTTTCGGTCATTACCCAAAGCTCGTGACCATAGGTGAGAGTAGGAACGTAGATTGACTGGTAAATCGACAGCTTTGCCTTAGAACTAAGCTCCCTCTTCACCACAACAGACTCGTACAACGTCCGCATCACTGCAGATGCTGCTCCGATCCGTCTGTCAATCTCTTGCTCCATTTTCCCCTCACTCGTGAATAAGACCCCAAGATACTTAAACTCCTCCACTTGGGGCAGGAGCCTGTCCCCAACCCAGAGAGGACAATCCACCTTTTTCCGGCTGAGGACCATGGACTCGGACTTGGAGGTGCTGATTCTCATCCCAGCCGCTTCACACTCAGCGGCAAACTGTCCCAGCAAGAGCTGTAGGTCATTGCCGGATGAAGCCAACAGGACAACATCATCTGCAAACAACAGAGATGAGCTCCTGTGGTCACCAAGCATGACACCCTCCATTCCCTGGCTGCGCCTAGACATCCTGTCCATAAAAATTATGAACAGGATCGGTGACAAAGGGCAGCCCTGGCAGAGTCCAACTCTCACTGGGAATGAGTCCGTCCGAGTGTTGGCAATACGAACCAAACTCTCACAACAGTCGTACAGAGACCGAATAGCTCGTAACAACAACAAGTCTGATATCCCATACTCCCGAAGCACCCCCCACAAAAAACCACGAGGGACGCGGTCAAATGCCTTCTCCAAGTCCACAAAACACATGTAAACTGGTTGGGCAAACTCCCACGAACCCTCGAGAATTCTCGAGAGGGTAAAGAGCTGGTCCAATGTGCCACAGCCAGGACGAAAACCACATTGCTCCTCTTGAATCCGAGGTTCGACCAACGGCCGGACTCTCCTCTCCAGTACCTTGGCATAGACCTTCCCAGGGAGGCTGAGGAGTGTGATCCCTCTAAAGATGGAGCACACCCTCCGGTCCCCTTTTTTGAAGAGAGGAACCACCACCCCGGTTTGCCATGCCAAAGGCACTGCCCCCGACCTCGACACAATGTTGCAGAGGCGTGTCAACCATGACAGCCCAACAACATCCAGGGCCTTGAGGTACTCAGGGCGAATCTCGTCCACCCCCGGGGCCCGGCCACCAAGGAGATTTTTAACCACCTTGGCGACCTCAGCCCCTGTGATAGGCGAGTCATCCCCCTCGTCCCCAAACCCTGCTTCCTCTGTGGAAGGCGTATCAGTGGGATTGAGGAGGTCCTCGAAGTATTCCTTCCACCGCCCGACGATATCCCCAGTCGAAGTCAACAGCGCCCCATCCGCACCATACACAGTGTGGACAGGGAGCTGTTTTCCCCTCCTGAGCAGCCGGACAGTTTGCCAGAATCTCTTCGAAGCCGGCCGAAAGTCTTGTTCCATGGCCTCACCGAACTCCTCCCATACCCGGGTTTTTTCTTCAGCAACCACCCGAGCTGCACTCAGCTTGGCCTGCCAGTACACCTCAGCTGCTTCGGGAGTCCCACAAGCCAACCAAGCTTGATAGGACTCCTTCTTCAGCTTAATGGCCCCCCTCACCACTGGTGTCCACCACTTGGTTCGGGGGTTGCCACCACGAGATGCACTGACCACCTTGCGGCCGCAGCTCTGGGCCGCCGCTTCAACAACAGAGGTGGAGAACATGGCCCATTCAGACTCCATGTCTCCAGACTCCCTCGGAATGTGGTTGAAGTTCTTACGGAGGTGGGAGTTGAAGACCTCCCGGACAGGGGCCTCAGCCAGACGTTCCCAGCACACCCTCACTATACGTTTGGGTCTACTAGGTCTAAATGGCTTCCTCCCCTGCCATCGGATCCAACTCACCACCAGGTGGTGATCAGTTGACAGCTCTGCACCTCTCTTTACCCGAGTGTCCAAGACATACGGTCGCAGGTCTGATGACACGATAACAAAATCGATCATCGACCTATGACCTAGGGTGTCCTGGTGCCAGGTGCACGTATACGGACACCCTTATGCTTGAACATGGTGTTTGTTATGGACAAACTGTGGTTAGCACAGAAGTCCAATAACTGAACACCACTCAGGTTCAGATCGGGCAGGCTGTTCCTCCCAATCACCCCCCTCCAGGTTTCACTGTCGTTGCCCACGTGCGCATTGAAGTCCCCCAGTAGGACAATGGAGTCTCCAAGAGAAGCACCCTCCAGCACCCCAGTCACAGACTCCAAAAAGGGTGGGTACTCTGAAACATCATTTGGTGCATAGGTACATACAAATGATGGTCAGGACCCGTTTCCCAACCCGAAGGCGCACGGAAGCAACCCTTTCATCCACCGGGGAAAACTCCAATATAGAGGCAGCAAGGTGGGGGGATACAAGAATACCCACCCCTGCTCGTCGCCTCTCGCCCAGGGCAACTCCAGAAAAGGCCAAGCTCCAGCCTCTCTCCAGGAGACTGGTTCCGGAACCGGAGCTGTGTGTTGTGGTGAGGCCGACTATATCTAGCCGGTATCTCTCAACCTCGTGCACCAGCTCAGGCTCCTTCCCCACCAGAGAGGTGACATTCCACGTACCAAAAGCCAGTTTAGAAAGCTTGGGATCAGTCCACCAAGGTCTCCGCCTTTGACCGCCACCTAATCCACATAGCACTGGACCCCCATGATTCCTCCTGCAGGTGGTGAGCCCACTGGAGGGCGGACCCATGTAACTCCTTCGGGCTGAGCCCGGCCGGGTCCCATGGGTGGAAACCCGGCCACCAAACGCTAGCCATCCAGCTTCTCCCCCAGGCCTGGCTCTAGGGTGGGGCCCCGGTAACCCCATACCGGGCGGGGTACACTGAATCCTTGATATAGAATTTATCATGAGAGTCTGTTGGATCGTTCTTAGTCTGGCCCTTCACCCAGGACCATTTTGTCATGGGTGACCCTATCAGAGGCAAATTGCCCCGGACAACATAGTTCCTGGGATCACTGGGGCACGCAAACCCCCCCACCACCATAAGGTGATGATCCATGAGGGAGTTTATTGTATTCTTTATTTAGAAAGTTGAAAACATATACTGTAGCATTCTGGGGACTGCGACCACAAGGGCTGACGGGAAATGATTAATGTCCAAATATAAGCATGCTCTTTTTATGCAAATTGTTTGAAAACAAGTTAAATGGTCAGTTATTGTCATAAGGTTCTTCTGTTGAGATTTTCTTGTGTTGCAGTTTTTTATGTTGGTACCATCAGTGTGAGCACTGTTGTGGGGAGAGAATAAACTCAGAGATGGCTGCTGGTTTTATCATTAAAGCCTGTTGAACCTCTTGTTAAAAGCTATTGATGCTACAATACAATAGAAACACACACACAAAAAATAGTATAACAATGTGGAAGCACAAATAATTCTTGAGTTGCAGGAAATACAATAATTAAAAAAAGATACATAAAGTTGAAAAATACTAATTAAAAATTAGGATTTTGATTTATATGATTCTAGACTTGTAAATTGTTTCCATACTTTTCTATTTATTTATCGTTTTTATTTTATACATGTTTTCATCGCTCTGTATTTTTAAAATTTTTTGATTTATACAGTTTCTACAATCCAAGATGTGAATTATTCTTGTTTTCACATTTTTATACTTTACATTTGTTTGTATTTCTATTGTATGTATTTTCAACATTCAGAATTAACACACGCACGCACACACACACACACACACACACACACACACATATATTTTTTTAATTATTGCTTTATATATCTCGGGGATGAGGAGTGGGCAAAGCCACAAGGATTTATTACTTGTTCACCATGCGTCTCTGGTGTGTACAATAATTTTTTTCACATCATTATCAGTTTCCCAGCATCATCTTTAAGTGTCGCCAACGGACCAATAACTGTAGAAACATGCGTACACCATCCATGGAGTTGGGGTGGGGCTGCACACATTTCCATGGTTATTTCATTCTTGATAAGTCTGAAATTTTGTGTGGAAAAGGACATATGCCATGCTTTTGTGTGCAAGTACCCTTTGTACATGAGGCCCCAGATGCAGGCACAATGAGGAGACAGGAAGCAGTTTCAGTGAGTTTACAGTATGTACAGAAATGGTAAGAATATTCCACAGCGAAAATCTGGCAACCTTGCGGGGGAAGAGAAAAGCGGTACAGTAAATATTCAGGGTTAAACTGTGAGTCAATTTTAATGAATATAGTTTCTCTCTTACAGGTGCCGGTGTCTCAGGAAATGCAAAGCGTAGTAAGTCCCATTAATTGCGGTACCCTTAGCCAGGAAATTAATCATCAATACTTCATTCTGGTCCCAAAAGACCACGAGCATGACCTTGCACATCGAGGGCTAGACACATGCCGTATTTGGAAGTGGTGAGTCACAATGCTTCCATTGCTTCGACTGGGCTTTAAGCCTTGTTTATTCTACATGTCCGCTCTGGTGCGCTGAGATGCGTGTCCACTTTGGACAAGGCCAGTGCACACGCGGTTGTATATAGAGTTCATTTTTCTTGTCTACTACACCAAGCGTTTGACACATGTGCATTTGTAGTTTCACCCCAGCCCTATATGTAGCACCTATAGGGCTGGGGTCCTATAGGTGCTGGGTGGCTAGACACCCAGCAAGATGAAAAACAAGACCTGCCAAAGGGCAGAGGAACCCATTATGGTCAACGGCCATCTAGCAATACCGCTTTGTGGAGCGTAGTATAGGGCATTCCAGACTAATGAGTCTGGTTTGGCCATCCACTGCAAATGAACTTCTCCCAGTCATCTTGGTCCCCACCTTGCCACGGGGCTCTGGAGGTGACGTTGAGAGGGTGGATCTCAACCTGTGCAACTCCTTATCCACCTAAATCTATTCACACACACGTTGTTCCCTTTGAGGAGTGGGGCATAGGTAGTGCCAGTATAGTGATGTGTTCTTGTATTGTTTTAAGGATGAATTGTACAAGTGTGGATAACGGCGGACTCTTCACACAGTTTCTCCTCAATTATTGATTCAATTTTCTGTTAAACTGCTGAATCACAGTTTTTCAACGCTCTTCTCCACTCGAGCTGCTGCTGCAAAATGATTAATGTATGTTTATTCTGGTGTTGCTCTTCCTCTTTGTCCTCTTTGTCTACTTTGACTTTGTATATGCTGTGTCAGTAGCACCACCTCTTGAATGGGAGGTTCAATCTTGCTCATGCGTAGTCAACGCACCCAGGCAATGCAGTCACAAAATTTGGGCTGCACACAGTCAGCCATGGAGGGATCCACTGAGCCTAGCGGAGTGGAGAGGATGACATAATTTTTGTCACACAAGCCTCGCGGTCGAGCAGACACGCAAAGGGGAGGTGCAGCATAAACCCAGCTTTAGTCTTTAGATCCTAGTGATGGACCCATGGTTTGTCCTGCCTGATTAGTCTGTCGATGAAGTCCTACAGGTTTTCTTGGCACACGGCCAAAAGAGCCTAGGAGCATGTGACTCATTCCTGGAAAGGTGTGAGAAATTAGGAAATCTATCGTGCAGACAATTTCCACAAGTGCAAAAGGTCATTGTCATGGTTTGGCTGCACACTGCTTTTCTCCCTCACGAATTAATGGTTTAAGGTTTAAGGTTTATTTGAAAGGGACATTACATACTAATGAACATTAATACAAATGTAAGTATGCGAGATTTAGCAACACTGCTAATTTGCATTTTTAATCCCCCAGCAGGTCACAAAAACACACAATCATACACGAAAACAACATCTGCAATAAACTGTACAAAGTGAATATGCAAAAGTGCAAAAGTTAAGGTGCTACAAAACATTCAGATGGCACACGAGTGAAGTGCTGTGTATGCATACACACACATGCACCCAAGCACCTCACAGCAACAATAAACAACAGCTACAAACATGAGGCGGGGCATATGTGTGTGATGTACGGGCACATACAGTATATGCACATGCCACAGGGCAACCACTAGTTATGGGTACAGTTTTGGTTGTTTAAAAGCTAATCTCATTCTCCACAGCTGTACTCACCATCTGCAAGCAATCAGACGACTCCTTAAATAGCCCCAGCGTCCTCCACTCCTCAGGAGATCGTTGATGATTTCATTCCGCCTCTAGACGCATGTGCAGCCAGTACCTCTCCTCCAACGCCTCTGCAAAGGAAAGGAAAGTATTCACTCAACTACTGTTCCCTCTTCCCTTCTCCACAACTCTCCAGGCGGACAGTGGACCCAACCTTGGCAGAATAGACCCCTGAGCTGTGAAGGCTTCACCTGGATCCTTTACCCATACCCTGTAAGTGCACTTACCAAAGTTCCCTAAATTGTCTCCCTTTTCCCCCAAGCTCCTTAGTCCACCCCTCCTTCCCCCATCACAAGCACTCACCTACTCTGCTGTGATGCTGAGGGCTCCAGCCTTTTCTTCACCGCCCAGCTCCCTCACAGCACCTGTAAGCAAACAGCAATCATTAGTACGATGAATAATTCCCTGTGACTGGTCTCCTCTCTCTCTCCATAGGGGTGCCAGACCTCTCGCTGCATCTCATTCCCTGCACATTTATCAATAAAATTATTGTTAACTCACCATCTGTTCTCTCTGTTGCCTGCTTTTGGGTCTATCACTATTGAATCATGACAGAACGATCTCCCGCAGCAGACCCAGCAGCTGCAGATGGAACCACGGCAGCTCGGTTAGCCTTTCTCGAACAGTGGGTTGACCACCTCACTTCACAGAATCAGTCAATAATCACCCAGCTATCATAAGTCACAGATAGAGTGGAACAACAGTCATTCGCTGTGAGTACCATTTACTCAGTTCCTGCTCCCACACTAGCCCACTCGGGCCATTCAATGCCCCCCCCCCCCCGGTTGCTACAATGGGAAATCGGGGGAGGGGGGTTTATATTTCAGTGTAGCTTGGTCTTTCAGCATGTGCCAGAGGATTTCCCATCTGAACACAGTAAAATTAGCTATGTGATAAATCTACTGGACGGACGAGGACGTTCATGGGCTTGCACAGTATTGATTCATCCCAAATATCCCAGTTACTCCTTCAATCTTGTTTCTAGCGAGTTTCTCAGGATTTTTGATCATTCAAACCGAGACAGGAGCATGTCAGCTCAGCTTACTAACCTTCGCCAGGGTAACCGGTCGGCCGCTGAACACTCAATCGACTTGCGGGTACTCGTGACCAAGGCAGGTTGGGACGATACTGCGCTGAGGTCTACGTTCATTGGTAGCCTCTGTCCCCAGCTTCAGGATGAGCTCGCCTGCCGGGATGAGCCAGACTCTCTCAACGCTCCAATTACTCTGGTTTTTTGCTTTGACAACTGTCTCAGGGAATGTATGCATGAACACCAATGTGATACGCTCGCACCCGTCCCCTTCACCTCCTCATTGGCCATGCACCTCCCAGCTCTCCCTGCCCCTTCCTACCCCGATTCCCCTGAGCCCATGACGTTGGGTCGATCTCGAAACTCAGTCGCTGAGTGGCGTCGTCATTCAAAGAAGGGGCTTTGCCTGTATTGCGCAGCTGACGATCATTCTGTAGAGGCATTTCCCATTAAGCCAAAAGGGCCAGCCCATTCGTCACAGTAGGGGGGCTGGCGGGCCTTTACTCCAAACCCTCTCAAATCAAGTTCATTCTCCCCATCCTCCTTTTGTTATCCTCACACAAACACACCAATCATGCCTTAATCGATTCAGAGGTTGAGCAAAACTTTACGACCAGGGGTCTGGCAACCCAGTTAGGGATACCCGGTTCCTTGCTCCCAATTCCCATCAGGGTATTAACAGTATCTGGCAGCCCACTGCTCACTGTCACCCACATTACTACCCCATTGTCCCTGTTGGTGTCGGGTAATCACAGAGAGAGGATTTCATTTCTCATTCTCCCCTCATCTAACCCACAGATTGTCTTAGCGTATCACTGGCTCCGCCTGCACAATCCCACCATCGACTGGCAGAAGAATGCTATTACGTCCTGGGGCACCCTCTGTTACTCTACCTGCTTATGGTCTGCCGCCTGTTCCCCTTCAATCTCGTTATCGTCCTCTGCGGCTGAGCCACCAGATCTATCTAAGGTGCCGCCTAAATATCAGGATCTAGCCCCTGTCTTCAGCAAGGCTAGGGCCTTCTCCCTCCCTCCCCACAGGTCATATGACTGCCCCATTAAGCTCCTGCAGGGGGCGCGCCTTCCAACCAGCAGGGTCAACAGCCTTTCCGGACCGGAGAGGGAGGCCATGGACAAATACATCAAGGAATTCTTCAACGCCGGCCTCATTCAACCCTCCTCCTCTGCGTTGGGGGCCAGATTTTTTTTGCTGTTGTTGTTGTTGTTAAAAAGAAGGATGGCTCTCTTTGCCCTTGCACTGACTATCGGCAGCTCAATGATATCACCATCAAGGACAGGTATGTCCTCCCATTTATTAATTCTGCCTTTGATCTGCTCAAGGGCTCTACCATCTTCACCAAGTTGGACCTCAGGAATGACTACCATCTGATCAGGATTCGCAAGGGTGACAAGTGGAAAATAGGATTCCACACCCCTAGCAGCCACTTTGAGTACTTGGTAATGCCCTTTGGCCTGACCAACGCCCCGGCAGTCTTCAGTGCCATTAATGGTGGACTCAGGGATTTCCTTAACTCCTTCGTTTTTGTCTACCTTGATGATATCCTGATCTTCCCTCATTCTCTAGCTGAACACCAGAGCCATGTTCGCACTGTCCTCCAATGCCTGCTGAAGAACCAGTTGTATGTCAAAGCAGAGAAGTGCAAATTCCACACCCTTTCCACCATGTTCCTGGGGTTCATCGTAGCCAAGGGGCAGATCCTCCACGACCCTCAGAAGGTCAGAGCTGTTCTCAACTGGCCCAAGCATCTACAGCAGTTCTTGGGTTTTGCCAATTTTTACCGCTGCTTCATATGTCATTACAGCTCCTTAGCCCTTCCCCTCACCAGCCTCACATCTATCAAGACCCCCTTCCATTGGTCCAAGGAAGCTGAAGAGGGCTTCTCACTCTTCAAGTCCAAGTTTTCTGACAGACTCATCCTGGAGCAGGTCGATCCCGACTGTCAGTTCATTGTGGAGGTCGACGCCTCCGATCCAGGGGTGGGTGCAGTCCTGTCTCAGAGGTCGGCCGCCGACGGGAAGCTCCACCCCTGCACCTATTTCTCTCGACGACTGAGCCCCGCTGAGAGGAACTACAACTTCAGGGACTGGGAACTACTGGCCATGAAGCTGGCCCTAGAGGAGTGGCGCCACTGGTTTGAGGGCTCCTCCTTAACCTTTTTGGTATGGACTGACCACAAGAACCTGGAGTACTTCAGAACTGCCAGACGCCTCAACTCCCGACAAGCCAGATGGTCGCTGTTCTTTGGTCGCTTCCAGTTCACCATCATCTATCGTCCCAGTTCCCATAACACCAAACCTGATGGCCTCTCCAGGCAGTTCTCCACCAGACTCACAGAGAGTCACCCCAAAACCATCATTCCAGCCAAATGTATGGTAGGGGTGCTCACATGGGAGCTTGAGCAGAGGGTTTGGGAAACACTCAAGACTTAGAGACTTAGCCTGACCCTGGGAAGGGGGGCATGGAGGGCTGTTTGCTTATACCTCCTACACTCAGGGAAGAAGTTATTGACTGGCTGCACACGTCCCGGCTTACCTGTCATCCAGAGGTGAACAAAACCCTGGCTCACCTCAAGTGCACCTTTTGGTTGCCCTCCATGAGCAAAGACATCCAGGAATACATCAAGGCATGTCCCCAGTGCTCCACGGGGAAATCATCCACCACCCCCACTACCGGGCTGCTCTTACTCCTCCCTACTCCTGGTCGTCCTTGGTCCCACATACATGTAGCCATGGACTTCATCACTAGTCTTCGCCCGTACAATGGCCACACTACCATCTTGACCATTGTCGACAGGTTCTCCAAGGCCACTCACTTCATCCCCCTTCAGAAGTTGCCATTCACCAAGGAAATAGTAGAACTGTTAACAACACACGTGGTAAAGCTGCACGGCATACCAACTGATATCGTTTCCAACCTGATCTCTGACCTTCCGAGTTGACCTATGGAGGAGCACTGGACCTACCTACATGGTCAGGCAGAAGGTTTGGCTTTCCAACAAGGACATTCTGCTCAAGACTGACTCCAAGAAGCTATCACCCTGATTCATTGGACCCTTTCCTATCTCCCACATAATCAACCCTGCCTCAGTTTGACTTAAGCTCTCCCCCCCCCGCATCAACCCATCATTTCATGTCTCTCACATCAAGCCTGTTTCCACCAGCCCTTTGTGCCCCCCACCCGAGCCGCCTACTCCCCCTACCATGGTCGACAGTGGCTTAGGCTACAGGATCAGTCATATCATGGACTCTCATAGCCGGGGCCGTGGAGTCCAGTTTCTTATTGACTGGGAGGGTTATGGACCAGAGGAATGGTCCTGGATCCCGGGGTCCTTTGACACAGACACCTGCCTCATCCACAATTTTTACAGGAGACACTCCGACAAGCCTCGGGCACCAGGGGCCGCCCCTTGAGGGGAGGGTACTGTCATGGTTTAGCTGCGCACTGCTTTTTTCCCCTCACTAAATAATTTCATTCTCCACAGCTGTACTCACCATCTGCAAGCAATCAGCCAACTCCTTTAATTGTCCCAGTGTCCTCCACTCTTCAGGAGATCATTGATGACTTCATGCCACTTCTAGACACATGCGCAGCCTCTCCTCCAATGCCTCTGCAAAGGAAAGTATTCACTCAACTACTGTTCCCGCTTCCCTTCTCCAGGACTCTCCAGGCGGACAGTGGACCCAACCCTGGTGGATTGGACCGCTGAGCTGTGGAGGCTTCACCTGGATCCTTTACCCATACCCTGTAAGTGCACGTACCAACATTCCCTAACCTGTCTCCCTTTTCCCCCAAGCTCCTCAGCACCCCCCCCCCCCCGCCCCACAAGCACTCACCTACTCTGCTGTGACGCTGAGGGTTCCAGCCTTTTCTTCACCGTCCAGCTCCCTCACAGCACCTGTAAGCAAACAGCAATCATTAGTACTGTGGTGACCCACAGCACTCTACATGGACAATCCTCACACTCAGCAGGTCTGGAGGAAGCAGAGGACCATTCACATTCAATTCAATTCAATTCAATTCAACTTTATTTATATAGTGCCATTTCACAACAACAGTCATCTCATAGCACTATCAACTGTAGGGGGGACCCCCACAGTTGCAGAAAGACCCCAGCAATCAGGCGATCCCCTGTGAGCAAGCACTTGGCGACGGTGGAGAGGAAAAACTCCCTTTTAACAGGAAGAAACCTCCAGCAGAACCAGGCTCAGGGAGGGGCAGTCATCTGCTGCGACTGGCTGGGGGGTGAGGGGATAGAGAAGAAGAAAAGAACAGACATGTAGAGAGCAAACAGCACGATGGGGACTCAATCTATGGGAGAGAACAAACAAATGTTAATGACCAGCAAAAAAAAAATATTTCATAGAGAGTGAGGAAAAGAGTGAGGCCCAGTGCATTACTGGAGGTCCCCTGGCTGACTAAACCTATTAGCAGCATAACTAAGGGAGGGTTCAGAAACACATGATCCCTCCCTAATTGTAGGCTATATCAAAAAGGTAGGTTTTAGCCCTATTCTTAAAAACAGAGATCGAGTCTGACTCCCGAATCCAGATTGGCAGCTGATTCCACAGGAGAGGAGCTTGATAACTGAAGGCTCTGCCTCCCATTGTACTTTTGGAGATTCTAGGTATTACAAGTAATCCTGCATTTTGGGAGCGTAGTGCTCTGTTAGGATGATACGGTAGTATCAAATCTTTTAAATAAAAAGGAGCCTGATTGTTTAAAGCTTTGTAAGTAAGAAGAAGGATTTTAAACTTAATTCTAAACTCTATGGGAAGCCAATGAAGGGAGGCCAGAACCGGAGAGATATGATCTCTCTTTCTAGTACCTGTTAAAACTCTTGCTGCAGCATTTTGGATCAGCTGAAGACTTTTTAAAGATGTTTTAGGACAGCCTGATAATAAAGAATTACAATAATCTAATCTCGAGCTAACAAAAGCGTGGATCAGCTTCTCAGCATCACTCTGAGTCAAGATGCTCCTAATCTTGGCAATATTACGCAAATGATAGAAGGCAGTCTTAGAAACAAATTTAATATGTGAATTGAAGGACAAATCCTGATCAAAAATAACTCCAAGGTTCCTCACAGAGCTATTAAGAGAGAGTAACTGCATCCAAACTGAAAGTTTGATTTGGAAAGGAATTTCTAAGGTTTTTTGGACCAACAAGAATGACTTCAGTCTTATCTGAATTTAATAGCAGGAAATTACAAGTCATCCAAGCTTTGATTTCCTTAAGACAGGCTTCTAACTTGGCTAATTGATTAGTATCATCTGGCTTCATTGACAGGTATAATTGTGTGTCATCTGCATAACAATGAAAATGTATACAGTGCTTTCTAATAATGTTGCCTAACGGAAGCATATATAAACTAAAAAGAGTAGGGCCTAGCACAGATCCCTGTGGAACTCCATGACTAAGCTTTGAGCTGAAAGAAAACTCATCATTTACATGAACAAACTGGAACCTATCAGATAAATAAGATCTAAACCACTGCAACGAAGTTCCATTAAGTCCAACATAGTGTTCTAATCTATCAAGTAGAATATTATGATCAATAGTATCAAAAGCTGCACTAAGATCTAAAAGGACAAGTACAGAAACTAGTCCATTATCAGATGCAATGAGGAGGTCGTTAGTGACCTTCGCTAAGGCTGTTTCAGTACTACGATGGATTCTAAACCCAGATTGAAACTCTTCAAGTAAACCATTTCCCTGCAGGTGGTCAAATAATTGCGTAGCAACAACTCTTTCTAAGATTTTTGAAATGAAAGGGAGATTAGAGATTGGTCTATAGTTAGCTAAAGCTCCTGGATCTAGCGTTGGCTTTTTGAGTAAGGGTTTAATTACAGCTGTTTTAAAAGCCTGCAGTACATGGCCTAAAGTTAATGAAGAATTGATTATATGAAGAATAAAGCTACCAATAAGTGGGAAGACTTCTTTAAATAACCTGGTAGGAATAGGGTCTAAAAGACAAGTTGAAGGTTTGGATGAGGAAACTATTTTGTCTAACTCACAAAGGTCGATTGGAGTAAACTCATCAAGACAGACATCAATAGAAGGAGTTGTAATAGTTACAGTATTTAAGTTAACTGTGGGAAGAATCTGATTGATTTTATCTCTGATGGATGAAATTTTATTATTGAAAAAGTTCATAAAGTCCTGACTAGTAAGCTCTAAGGGGATGCTAGGATTGACAGAGTCCTGACTCTTTGTCAACCTGGCTACAGTACTGAAAAGAAACCTGGGATTATTCTTGTTCTCTTCTATTAATGCAGAGTAATAACTCGTTCTAGCTTTTCTAAGAGATTTTTTATAAATTAAAAGATGATTTCTCCAAGCTAAATAGATTTCATCTAAATTAGTAGAGCGCCATTTTCTTTCTAATTGACGAGTCTTCTGTTTTAAGCTACGAGTTTCTGTGTTGAACCAAGGAGTTAAAAATGTCTGATTAGACTTTTTCTTTTTTAAGGGGGCCACCAAGTCTAGAGCCTGATGCAGAGAAGCTGAAACACTATCCACCATGTTATCAATTACAGAAGAAGCAAGCTGTCTATAGCTTATTTCCGTTGTGTTGACACATGGCATAGAGGAAACAATCTGCATAAATTTGGAAACAGCATCATCTGAGAGGCATCTACTGTGATAATATTTTTCTTTAGGAGCCAAATAGTCAGAAATAGTAAAATCAAAGGTTAACAGACAATGGTCTGACAGTACAGGGTTATGAGGAGACACTACAAGATTTTCTATTTCTATGCCATATGTCAGAACAAGGTCCAATGTATGGTGGAGGTAATGAGTAGAATTTCCTACTTTCTGAGAAAACCCAATCGAGTCTAATATTGAATTAAAAGCCACATTAAGGCAGTCACTATCTACATCCACATGTATATTAAAGTCCCCTACTATAATTATTCTATCAGATTTCAGCACTAAATCAGCTAAGAAATCAGCAAATTCGGATAAAAATTCTGAATAGGTTGATGGGGGACGATAAACTATGGCAAATAAAATTGGGTTTAACCTGAAATTGCTAAAGTGCCCAACACTGAGGACCAGGCCCTCAAAGGAATTATAACATGTTTTTTGCTTTACATTAACTAGTAATTTGGAATGGTAAATTGTTGCTACTCCTCCTCCACGACCAGAACTTCTGGGATTTTGACAGTTTAAATAACCAGAGGGAGTTGATTCATTTAAACCAACATAATCCTCTTGTCCTAACCAAGTCTCTGTAAGGGAAATTAAATCAATCTGATGATCAATTAACAGATCATGGACTAACAGAGACTTGGGAGTTAGAGACCTAATATTTAATAAACCACATTTAATTTTTAAATTATGAGGAGGAACAGAGGCCAAATCATTCAATTTAGAGGCTTTATGTTTAATTTGAGTTTTACCAATATTTTGCTTTATCACTTTGGGATGCTTATACATTATATTTTTATTTACTTTGGAGGGAGCAGACAACGATTCTCTGATGGGGAAGACAGGGGCTAAGTTGAGGGGCGGCGGATGAAGAGGAGCTGCAGAGAGGCGTGTAAGACTGCGACTCTGCTTCCTGGTCCCAACTCTGAGTAGTCACGGTTTTGGAAATTTGGATAAAAAAGATGCCAGATTGTTAGATAAATGAGAAGCACCATCCAAAGTGGGATGAATGCTGTCTCGTCTCATAAGACCAGGTTTTCCCCAAAAAGAGCTCCAATTGTCAATGTAGCCCACGTCATTTTTAGGACACCACACAGACAGCCAGCGGTTCAAGGATGACGAGCGACTAAACATGTCATCACTGGTCAGATTGGGGAGGGGCCCAGAGAATACTACAGTGGCACACATCGTTTTTGCAAACTCACACACCGATTCTATATTAAGTTTCGTGACTTCTGACTGCCGGAGACGGATGTCATTAATGCCGGCGTGAATAACAATTGTGGAGTATTTACAGTTACTTTTAGCCAGCATTTTCAAATTTGACTCGATGTCGCCTGCTCTGGCCCCAGGAATACATTGGACTATGGCCGCTGGAGTCTCTAGGTTCACATTTCTGACTACAGAGTCGCCAATGATCAGAGTTTTTTCCTCAGCGGGTGTGTCGCTGAGCGGGGAAAAACGATTAGAAACGTGAACAGGTTGGTGGTGAACCGGGGCTTTGCGACTAGGCTTCCTTCTCACCGTCACCCACCCAGTCTCCTCGCTGCTGAGGAGAGCCGGGGAACCGCTGACAGTGGGATCTAAGCTAGCTAGCTCCGCTGCAGCTAATGGGCGTCCGTCGAGATTAACTGGCGCAGACGGTGTTTCAATGCAGCGGAGCCGGGATTCCAAATCAGACAACCTCGCCTCGAGCGCCTCAAAAAGACAACATTTATTACATTTACCGTTATCACTAAAAGAGGCAGAGGTGTAGCTAAACATCTGACAGAGAGAGCACACCAAAGGAGAGGAAAGAGAGGTAGTAGCCATAGCTAGTGGCTAGCTAGTGGCTGGAGAGCTGGAGAGCAAACCACACAGGCAGACAGCAAAACAGGAAGTGACGATACGTTACCACAAGGAAGTGACGATCAGGCACATATGGACAGAGAGCCCCTGGGGGACAACCAGAACAATGGACTGTTGGTTATACATCCCAGGATTAGGGAGAGGATGTCCGGGCGCCAGTTGGCCATGCTAATCATGTGTATTGACTGATATGCTAATGTGCCATGCATTCTCTCTTCCTGATCACTGTATAAAACAGCTTGTGTGAAATGTCTCAATAGCACAGTAGAGCACAGTAGCGCTCAGAGCTACAATGTGCGTCTCATTATGTTGGAGGAAAATAAAACTGCAACCTTCCAGCTTGTCGCAAAATGCCTGATCTTATTCCTCCACACTGGTGACCCCGACGTTATCATGGTGCACCCCTCGCCTGATCTTTTCCCTCCACACTGGTGACCTGATGAGAGAGAATGACCGTCTGCTCCCTCTCACCGTGCTGTGGACTCCAGAGGACCAGCGAACGCCTGCAACCTCTTCATCCACACTCACGAGGATCAGCAGCAGCGCTGGGACCGACATGCACCAAGAACGGCGACACGAGCAAACCGAAGGAAGCAGCCTGAACGGAGAAGTCATCGGCGCCACCTGCATTGATTTCCACCAAGCTCCCCGAATCTGACTCAACTCATGACAGAGGACCTCCTACGCACAGAAGCCCTGCATGCACACCACAGGATTATGAGGACTGCGCAAC
This sequence comes from Pholidichthys leucotaenia, assembly GCA_020510985.1. Lineage (NCBI taxonomy): Eukaryota > Metazoa > Chordata > Actinopteri > Cichliformes > Pholidichthyidae > Pholidichthys > Pholidichthys leucotaenia. Next base: position 78,928,810 of record CM035843.1, on the reverse strand, counting down.
TGCCAGCTATGTGGTCACTGCGCCAAGCGCGCACCACACACAGGGACAAACCAGCTCCACAGACTGATACAGCGTCCTCCGCTGCTGCACATGCCCGAGAAACACGGCCAATCGCCATCCTCGGAACCTTCAGGGCTGCTCACGCACCTGAAGCAGACGTGCAGCCCACACACAGGACTTTATATGGGTTTCTCAGCCACGGCGCACAACGGGAGTCTAGCCGATTGCTGTCCCCGAGGGCTTTAGGGCTGCGTCTGCCCCTAAAAGCCACACCGCCAAGTCCTTCACACAGCTGCAGTTGTTTCACAGCTGCTACGCATCCTCTGGGAATTTGGTCGTCGCCTTCCCCACATCCTCGCTGGAGCAAGCCATGACAGGAGTCAGAGGCTTAATTTTTTTTTTCACAGCCGCAGCGGATCACTGCCCCTGGTTTACCAGGAAAGTCCCTCACCATCGCGGATCCACACGCAATTTTTGCACGGCCCAGACACCTTTGACGTTCCGGGCCGGCACTCACTTACTCTCACGCCCCTCCCCTTCCTCCTCCACAGCGCTCTAACCGCACCCCACTCCCTAAAGCCGGCTGATCGCTGTCTTGTTCCATTATGTACGACGTGCACTGGCCCTGTGCACCCACGATCCCCGTCCCCCCCACGGACTGACATGCCCTCCAACACTCCTCTACAGCAGGACAGTTCTACCGGAGCTGGAGCCCAAACGATGGGGGGGGGGGGGGGGGGGGTCACAGCCCCTTCTGAGTGTTCTGGGGGGAGCCCTGTGGTGACCCACAGCACTCTACATGGACAATCCTCACACTCAGCAGGTCTGGAGGAAGCAGAGGACCATTCACATATGGACAGAGAGCCCCTGGGGGACAACCAGAACAATGGACTGTTGTTTATACTGTACATCCCAGAATTAGGGAGAGGACGTCTGGGCGCCAGTTGGTCATGCTAATCATGTGTATTGACTGATATCCTAATGTGCCATGCATTCTCGCTTCCTGATCACTGTATAAAAGAGCTTGTGTGAAATGTCTCAATAGCACAGTAGAGCACAGTAGCACTCAGAGCTACAATGTGCGTCTCATTATGTTGAAGGAAAATAAAACTCTGCAACCTTCCAGCTCGTCGCATCTCGCCTGATCTTATTCCTCCACAGTACAGTGAATAATTCCTTGTGACTGCTATATTTACTATTGGTCTCCTCTTTCTCTCCATAGGGTTGCCAGATCTCTCGCTGCAGCTCATTCCCTGCACATTTATCAATAAAATTGTTGTTAATTCGCCACCTGTTCTCTCCATTGCCTGCTTTTGGGTCTATCGCTATTGAATCATGACTGGTCATAAATGATTTTTTTTCATAGACTCCACACTGAGCTTGACATCTTTGCTAGTTGGTCAATGGTTATGCGACAAGCCACCAAAATGGGGCCTCCACTTGTCAGATGGAGTCTTCATCAAAGGCGCACTGTGGCTGCCCAGGAATGGGTGACATTTCCACCGATGTCTGACCACACTTGAACTGCCGATGCAGTGCTTGACTACATCATACGATGAGTCATCCTTCCCATAAGTCTCTTTCATCTCATCTAACATCTCCCATGGTGTACAGCCTCTCAAATAAGGGAACCTGATGACCACTGTGCTTTGAACTGGCTCCATTATCACACCTTACTCCACCTTAGCACCTGTAAAAGAGAAACTCTTTGGAGCTCAGAGCTGCAAATGACCATGTAACCTCTGGTGATATGTATTATTATACATGTGCAAACTTGGCCTTGTACAATAACCAGAAGTGGGTCAGGGGAAATCTTTAATGAGCAGCCCTCATAATTAGATATACATATGTACTGTCATTGGGAAATACACTGTGCAATGCATCTTTCTTTTATATACAATCTGTGGTAACTACATGTTCAAAGTTCCAAATGGGAGTGAGATTAGCACCTAGCTAGTGAACATACTGTAGCTAAAGGAGAAGATGAAATTTTTGGCTTATCTTCATTAAGATCCAATATATTAAATAGCTAATAAAAGTTAACAACTGTAAGAGGTCACAGTACATGGCAGTCGGAAGTTCGCTATAAGACAAACTGTATACTGAGACAAAATGCTGACCAGCACACGCTCAAAAGATCAAAAAGGTGTTACCCCGTCAAGTGCAAAAAATGCTGACAAAAGTCTCTCACTGAAATTATGAGATGTTGCAATTTCACAGGATTATTTTAGCACACGAGCCAAGTCTGTTAGAGTAGTATTTTTCAACCAGTGTGCCCTGGTACATTCAGGTTTTTGTGGGAAATTATCTAATTTCACTTCTTAATTGGTCCAAAAAATGCTAATAATTTGTCATTATTGTACTTTGAAGTACAACAATGTCATTGTTGTGCAAAGGTACTTACAGAACCCATACACAACAATGGTAAATTATTTCAAATTTTTTGGACCAATTAACTGCGATGGACTGGCGATCTGTCCAGGGTGTACCCTGTCTTTCGCCCAAAGACGCTGGGATAGGCTCCAGCCCCCCGCGACCCGAAAAGGATTAAGTGCTAGAAGATGGATGAATGGACCAATTAACAAGTGAAATTAGATCATTTCCCACAAAAAACCTGAACCTACCAGGGCACCCTGGTTGAAAAATACTCTGTTGGAGCAATAATTCAATCCACATTATGGGCTCTTATTTCTAATTTAATGTCTTATAAAAAGTTTCTTGTGCATTTTTTTTTTTACTTTATTGGTGTATACATTTTAATTTAATATGGACTTACTGTAGGTAATTGAGTTTAACTGCCTCTAATTATCTACACAAGGTTTCAATACATCTGCCTCCATGTATATTTTAATAATCCATAAGAGTATAAATGCACCAGAAGTTGAGCTTTCCTTAAACTTGATTTACTTCATCTTTTTCTTTCAGGCTCCATGAACATTGGATCTACTGCAATTATAATTGGAGCAGTCCTTGCAGGTGTTGCAGTTGTTGGAATTCTCATATTCTGTTTGTGCCGGAGACGGAACCAAAAGAAAAAAAATGCTGAACGGTACATATACTGCATCCCCTCTCACTACCCCCCAGCACAATCAATCAATCAATCAATCAATCAATCAATCAATCAATCAATCAATCAATCAATCTTTATTTCGGCTAGATTAAAAGTACAGATTAAAAGAAACAGAATAATATAACAAAGGGGGAAGAAAATCCAACAAGGTCAAATTAGACAATAACTCCTCTGATTATACAGTTCAACATAAGTTATCCAAAATGGGTGATGGCTGAAGCCGCAGCTTATATTGCCCACCCATATTCCATCCAAGAATTCAAAAGAAAAAACAAAACAAGAGCGATTACAATTCAGAACATAGCTAAGACAAAATGTGACAAAAAAAAAAACTAGGCAGCAACACAACGCTGACTGGATATGACAATCCTTATGTGATTTTATATGTCATCTTGTATATATGTTTGGAGTATTTCTTCCTTTAGTTTTTGTTTAAATTGTCCAAGCGTTGTACATGATTTTAATTCAGGTCCAAAATCGTTCCATAATCTGACTCCTTGCACTGAAACACAGTGTTGCTTGGTGGTAGTTCTCACTGAAGGTTTTTGAAATATACATGTTCCTGTGAAATGATATTGTTTCTCCCTTATTTGGAACAGCTTTTGGATATTTGCGGGCAGTGATAGATTCTTCACTTTAAACATTATTACTGCAGTTTTAAAGTCATCCAGATCTTTCAACTTGAGAGCTTTTAATTTAAGAAAAAGTGGGTTTGTTGGTTCCCTGTAAGCATCTTTGTTTATTATTCTAATAGCTCTCTTCTGAAGCATAAAGACTGGATATATGTTTGTTTTATATGTATTTCTCCATACTTCAGTACAATATGTCATGTATGGGAGTGTTAATGAATGATACAAGGTATATAGTGTGGGTTGATTCAGCAAATATTTCACTCTGTGTAGTATTGCAATTGATTTGGATATTTTATCTTTAATATAATTAATATGTGACTTCCAACACGGTTTATCATCAATTATTACACCAAGAAATTTAGTTTCGGATACCCTTTCAATCTCTACACCATTTACACTGAGTTTAGATACTAAGTTGTTGTGATGGTTATTAAAAACTATAAATTTTGTCTAACTTAAATTGAGCGTTAATTTGTTTGAATCAAACCACAGTTTAAGCTTTCCTAATTCCTTTCCAAGTGTATCCAAAAGTTGTTCCTAATTGCTTCCACTGCATAATAAATTAGCGTCATCGGCAAACAATATTAAATCCATTTTTTCTGAAACTTTACATATATCATTTATATACATATTGAATAACAATGGCCCCAAAACTGAACCCTGTGGGACTCCACAAGTAACCTTCAGTAACTGTGAGTTTTTGTTACCAACACATACATACTGATATCTATTCTTTAAGTAACTACATAACCAGGACAGTGCTACCCCCCTAATACCACAGTTTTGTAGGTTCTTTAATCAAATGCTTTTTTAAGATCCAGGAATACCCCAACTGAATACTCTTTATTTTCAACGGCAGTTGATATTTCTTCTATAAATTCCATTAGAGCAAATGCAGTTGTCCTCTTGTGTCTGAACCCATATTGCTGCTCACACAATAAATTATTCTTCAGTATGAAGTTGTCAATTCTCTCATAGAATATTTTTTCAAGTATCTTGGAAAATTGCGACAATAGTGAAATTGGTCTATAGTTTGAAAGTTCCCCTCTGTCACCCATCTTGTATATCGGAATTACTTTAGCTATTTTCATTGCATTGGGAAATATACCTGTTTGGAGAGACAGGTTACAAATATACGTCAGTGGTTTCACTAAGCATTCAGTAATAGTTTTGACTAAGAGCATGTCAATACCACCACAGTCCGTAGATGTTTTACTTTTAAACGATTTAACAATTTCAATGACCTCGCTCTCGTCTGTGTTCTTTTTGAAAATGGAGTCTTTTATAGCAGTGTTTTTGCTTATTGTATCACCTGTGGTTGCCGTAATGGGTATTTCTCGAGCCAAATTAGGACCAATGTTAACAAAAAAGTTATTAAATTCATCTGCAGGTGAAGCTGCATTCACACTCTGAGTCATTTTATTATTTTTTGAAAAATTGGTTGGGTAGCTTGTATTTCTGTTTTTATTTCCAAGAATATTGCTAAGTATTGTCCATGTATTTTTAATATTGTCTCTGTTTTTCTCCAGTTCTTTACTGTAATAGTCTCTTTTACTACATCTTATTATATATGTTAACTTATTTTTGTATGTTTTATACCGCTGCTCTGCCTCTTTTGTCCTTTTCTTTAGGAAATTTTTACACGCCTTTTGTAATCCTTTGGTTAACCATGGCTTATCGGCAAATTTATGTTTAAGCTTTTTCTTTACAAATGGACAATTTTTTTCATAAAGAGTGGTTACAATGTTTATAAATGTGTCATAGGCTTCATTTACATCTGATACATAGACTTTTGTCCAGTCCTGCTTCAGCAAGTCTTCTTTAAAAGAACTGATTGCATTTTGTGATTTGTATCTGAACGATTTTAAATTTTTTTCTGTATTGGCCCCGGTGTAGCCATGGATAAGTGCAAAGGTTGGCAAATGGTCACTTATATCATTCATCAATAATCCACTTTCTATTTTCTTATCAATAATATTAACAAACAGGTTGTCAATAAGTGTAGCAGTGTGAACTGTGATTCTACTGGGATGTGTTATTGTGGGATATAGACTCATGCTGTACATAGAATTCATGAACTCTGTAATTACATTTTGTTGATATGGATTTAGTAAATCAATATTGAAATCTCCACAAATTACTACCATTTTCTTACTAGTAATATTATTGTACAGCTCGACTAATTTATCTCTGAATGTCTCAATGCAAGTACAAGCCGTAATTTAGATGTGTTTTGGGCTAAATCAGATCCCTTCACCTAAGCCTTAATTTAACCCAGAAATATTCAAAATGTGGGCTGTGTTTAGTCCATCTAATACAGACCCTATTTAACTGGAAAATAGTCACTGAAAATAATGCTGTGTCTAACCATAATAACCAAAAAATAGTCCAACAACTGGATTGTTTAATCCACAGGATTTGGCCCAAATTTATCCTCAAAATAGTTTTTGACATTTGGTGATGATGGTGGGCATCTACAGTTGCAAGAAAAAGTATGTGAACCCTTTCAAACTACCTGGTTTTTATAGTTATCAAATGTGATTTGATCTTGGACTTAACGCACACAGTTATTTGGCCAAAGAGTTTTTATTTCTTTTTCTTTATTTTATTTGATGTGTGCACTTTGTCTTTGGCTGTCAAATTAAAGGGAAGTTTTGTACTGTATACTTAACAAGCACTGTTTGAAGACAAGTGTCTTTTGCTTCTTTATTGATGTTCCCACCTCAGACACCAGGTGTCCCTAGACGTCTGATTCTGGTTTACCACAACATATTCTGATTACAGTGTGGCTGAGGCAGCATCCTGCCATATTAGCCTGAACACCCTTGGTCTTGTCTGAACTTGTAAGCTAAGCAGGGTTTGGCTTGATTAATAGTTGGATGGGAGACTCCTTGGGAATGTCAGGTGCATGGACTGGTGATCTATAAAGGATGCACTCTGCCTCTTGCCCAAAAATGTTGGAATACACTACCAACCCAAAAAAGGGTTAAGAAGATGAGGGGTTGACAAGGAGCCCCTCCTTCCTTTGTAGATGTCTGTTATGAGTACAGCTTTCTCACTCAAATTTAGACCATATGAAGGTGTCTTTTAAACAACCTGAAAAAAGACAACTTTTCATCTTTCATTTTTCAACCAAGTCCAGACATTTTTAGACGGTTGACAAGGCCATCTTTTCATCATTTTTTTCAACCAATTTGTGTTTGTTTTGTTTTGTTTGTTTGTTTGTTTGTTTGTTTTTGGGGGGTAGGTAATAGCCAGCCAAGATAGTATTATGTTAGGTTGTTGTTGGTGGGTAAGTTCAACCAGCCCTTTTGACCTATGTTTTTGTATTTGTCTTAGTTATCCTGAAGATACGGAGTTTCAAGACAGACATGAACCTGAAACTGGGAAACCGTACATGGATGACAAGTCAAACAGTGAGAATAAGCATGTCAACCAACATGAAGACAAAGAAGATGTTCCTCAAAACTACTCTGGTGTAGGACCTGCAGGACGGAAGCTTGATGATGATCAGCAGAGTTATAATAGTGACAAGCGCAGTGAAATAAGTTCTCAGCGGTACCAGAAGGACCAGCATGATCGCTATCCTGAAAACTACAATAATCAGAGTCATCGTGAACGTTATGGTGGCAGTCGCGATCGGCTTGATGACCAGCGTGAACGTTACGGCGGTAGTCGTGATAGGCTTGATGACCAGCGTGAACGTTACGGCGGCAGTCGTGATCGGCTTGATGACCAGCGTGAACGTTATGGTGGCAGTCGTGATCGGCTTGACGATCGGCGTGAACATTACGGTGGCAGTCGTGAACATCTTGATGACCACCGTGAGCATTATGGTGGCAGTCGTGATCGGCTTGATGACCGGCACAAACGTTACGGTGGCAGTCGCGAACATCTTGATGACCACCGTGAGCGTTCTGGTGGCAGTCGTGATCGGCTTGATGATCGCCGCTATGATTATGATGGTAATCATGACCATCCAGACGATCGTTATCGCAATGATAGTGAACGTTATCAAAGGAGCCAAGATGGCCGAGGTCAGGGTTATGGTGGCAGCCGTGATCGGCTTGATTACAGCGACAGAAACCAATACGACTAACCTGTTACTGAATGTTCTTTGATAGCTCTAAAAGTCGTTTCTTAAATACAGCTCAAAATCTTTTACTGGACAAATTATTTGTCTTCAGGCCTCATGGGGAAAAAAGATTATCACAAACCTGCAGGGTTTGTGGCCAAACTGCTCTAGTTAGGCAAACCGAACTTTATGTAGAGAAGGAAATTTGCAGATGTAAACATCGTTTAAATACTTTTTGTTCACTAAAAAACTCCTAGAATATACTTTAAAAAATGCAGTCCTAATAGCACCAACTGTAATTTAGATGTTGGCTTTTGGGCTAAGACTGGTCGGTCTCTCTAAGCCTGCAAAATAAGCCCAAAAATAGTTAAAAATTGAGATGTGTTTAGTCCATCTGATACAGACCGCATTTAGCCCCAAAAATAGTCACTGTGCGCTGTGCCTAATATATACCATATTCAACAACAACAAAAAAAAAGTCGTCTTTTCAACAACCTGAAAAAGACAACTTTACATTTTTCACTTTTAATCCAAATCCAGACATTGTTTAGATGGTTGGGAAAGTCATCTTTTTAACATTTTTTAACCAATTTTTGCAAGCAGGGAGCAGACAACTCTTTTGCTACACCGGAGTTAAGCGAAGTCAGGGGTGATCACACATCAGAGGATAAAAAAGCTTTTCCAGATGGGTTTAACATTTCGAATCATTTAATTACAGAGAGAATTTTGTAACCTCAATCAACTACAGCTTTATAGTTAAAAGTAATTTCAATGTAAACGTGCAACATGTGTTTTGCTGCTAAATTCTCAAGGTGGCTGAACTATTGATGCATTCTGTTAAAATTTAAGACTTTAGTCATATAATGGATACAAAAGGCTGAACTACAGTAGTTCGTTAATTTATGTGTAATTGTTATAAAACTTTGAATATTGGGTGTTGCCACATTGCTTTGGTTTATTTTTGCTGTTGTTTCTTAGTTGGATGTCAGTTTTAGTGAACAAAAAAAGGCTTATTAGAACGTCATTAAGCTTCATTAAGCCCAATGCACATATTTCAGTAAATATTTCGGTAAATGGTGATGTTGATCTAAATTTATCTCAGTATTTTGAGAATTTTTTTTCTTTTTTTCTTTACAGCATATTGAATGGTTGTAAGTTGTGTACATTCTGCCTCATTTCTAGATTAAGTACTGCTTATTTTTTTTTACCTTGTCTAGCTTTGTAAGAAGAAAAAGGATGAATTTATTCACATTACCTTTGTCTCGAGAAATAATTTTCTTATATCGATAAAAAAATTATCAGAAGAATAATCCAGGATAGGATAAATAAATGATCAGTTAATTTCTTTTTCTATATGTGGAGCTTGTCCATCATGTGAAACTGAATTCAATAGCTAGAGCTTAGTTTTAAACAATCACTTAGAACAGTTCAAGTGTATTGTGTGTGTGGGTGGGTGTGATAAATGTACCCAGCTGCTATGCATTTTTATGTGAAATTAAATAAAATTAGGTTCTTAAAGAAATCTGGTATCACTTGTTTTGAAACCATTGTTTCGGGTTGAGTCTATTTTAAAAGTTTATCAATGTTCACTAAACTTTTTAGGCAATGCTTTTATCCACTAAGTAATATAATTACTGTTGGGACAACAGATGATATTATCATTTTTGTGATAAAAATAATTGAAATTAATTTATTGCAACAAATTTATATTATCAGGATAATTGCTTATTGTAATAATTGCTAGTATCATCATATGAATGAGTTCAGAAAACGGTTCCCTTAGCCTGCTGAAGTACAATCCTGGTTTCCATGTGTATTCTGGACTGCCACCACCAGGTGGAGGGTGTTTGCAGTCAAGTTTTCCAAAGTTCTTGACCCTTCACTCAATCACTGTCATGGCTGAACAGGATATCTTCCCATCATATACTGTAAATGCAGCTTTATTTGTTACCCAACAAGGCAAGGTTACTACATTTGCAGACTGCTTGTTTTCACTTAATTTGAATGATTTGAATTAAACATAATGTACAGTAGCTGTGAACAGTAGCGGTTCATGGGTGATCTCACTGAGGACCCAAATTACTCATGAACAGACACACACCTATACTTGCAAGGACCCCAAATCTTTAGCTCCACAGATATTAAATGCAGCTCTTGCAAAGCCCCAAGAAAACATCACTACGCTGACCAACATGCTACTCAAGACAACACTACACCAGCCTCACTCAGCATGATAAAATCTGACCAAGAAAAGTTGACGACACATCCTAACCCCAGCATCAACAACAAACAGGACCAAACGGGACACAAAAACACTAAAATAATTAAATCAAATTAAAAGGAATGTGTTACAGTGTCTCACAAGTATTTGTAAAAGTGTCATGTTTGTTGAATTGATGTCACTTGGTCCTGTTAGATATGATTTAATACGTTATTAGGAGTTGTGTATCTTGTTAGTTACTATGAGAATGACCACGTGTCACTAAATATTAACATAAAAATGATTTAACTGATTTTTTGGGGGGGGTGTTTGGTGGGTGTTTGCTGTCCTGTTTGGTCCCATTCGGTGCTGTTTGTTATTGAGTCAAACTGAGCACCAATGAAAAATATTTTCCACAGTCATATAAAGAGTTGAAAATAAAACAGCATACAGGCATAGACGCATACAGGAGAGAAACAGATCGTAACTTACCGGTTACCGTGTCTTTACATGGATCTGGATAAATCTTCATGTCATCAAATCCACTTGTGATTCAGTGGTTGTAAAATGCAAGTCCAAGGCTAGTGTTGCTAAGCGGGTTAGCAACTCCACTCATCCAGGTATCCTGAGTGGCATCCTGCTGCATCCTGACTTCTTTATAATGTCCAGTTTAGGGGAAGGCCTTGAACTGTTTTTTTATCAGAAACTGGTGTTCAAATTGTAGTTTTCTGAACTTGTTAGCAAGTAAATACCCCGTCTGTGCGCATCGGTAGTAATCAGGGTGTTGAATGCGTTGACATGGTGATGTCCAAAGACTGACTGTGAATGGTTAAAGCCTGGATTCCTTAATTTTTTTCTTCAATGCAAGGAGACAGTGAATTTTCCATAGCAACACATATAAACTGATTTCTGATTGGTTAAATAATTTCAGAACATATGCTCACCTCCTTACATTTTACACAGCAACAAAAAAAATTCTGAGTGGTTGGTTAATGTTCCCACAGTGGCAAGCCCGTGTTTTCCTCCTGTGAATGTCTGACAGGATTCTGATTACATGTTACACATTGCCTCTACACACCTCCCTTGCCTCCTCCTATCAGCTGTCACTGGCTGTAAATCAGCTTCCATGTCTGTACTTGTAGAATGTAGTCTACGCTGTCACACATTTTCACTTTGCTGTTCTGCCCAGAGAACTACATAAGAGGGTGAGTAGCATGTTTACTAACTGCTGCTAACAACTCAAATGTGATCCTGACAACAAGAAGTAGATGCCTCATGTTAGTGTTGTAGTTAAGACCAGAGTGTAGAAAGACCAAGACTTTAAAGGGTAGAGTCCAAATCAAGACCAAAACAGGTAGAGATCAAGTCAAGATAAAGACCACCCCTTGGTCTTGGGAGACTCTGGTCTTGATGAGGACTTGAAGAGGTCTTGACTACAACACTACCTCATGTAAAGTTGTTTAGTTTTGATGAGAAAAGGATGAAACCAAACCTAAAAGTATCAAATGTAAACAATGTTACAAAAACATGAATCTTAGTCTGGACCTTGGTGCAGACTGCAAGGTGTGAAAACACCCTTACCGTCATATCTCCCGGAGCTGCGACTGCTGAGGAACCTTCACGGATGTAGCACTTTTTGGGTTTCGTCAGTGTTTGTAAAAGGTTGCCAGTTTGTAAACAGTATTTAAGGTCCCAACCAGTTTTTCTTGTCGCAAATTTTTTTTGAACATCTTCAAAAACATTTTGCAAGTGTATTTTCCCACAAACAGTTACAAATATTTGCAAAATAGTTGTGCTTCCAAACAGTTGTAACATGTTTGTAAATAGTTGTAACACATGTTGATGAAGTTCTTTTTAGTTCGCCAAGTAGTGAACGCTAGCAACTATTTAAGCACCTTTATGACAAAACTGTGTAGCATCATCGTCTCCTCAAACCAAGACAGAAGATCACTTCTCTTCATTTTATAGGAATTTCACTTTATTCATTACACAGGAATATCACTTTTCTGCCTTTTCAGGAATATCACTGGCTTTTATGTCGACTCATGCCAGGCCTCTTCCAGGCCTGACCAAAGATGCTTGCTTTCCCAGGACCCCAATGTAAACAGTTGCCTCTTGCAGAGATTGTAAGGATCAGAATTTGCTTTTAAAGGCTCAAAGGAACATAAAACTCCGGAGACCAGACCTCTCAAAGTGAACACTGCATTTGATAACGTACCTTTTCACAGGAAACCAATGTTCTTAAGAGTCATAAACCACTTAATCTGACGGGTTTATAGCCGATGCTGTCCAGGTTTCTTCGCCCAGATACTAAAGGAAATCATCTACAGCTCAACAGTACCTCCTAGCAGATACCTACGGAATGTGTTTTCAGTATGTAGGATGACTTTTAATTTGTTCTAAACATTAAGTTTCTTTCAGCTTATCCTCTGGATCCTAAGGACACTGAAAATCATCCCTCTTTTATCACCAACCATGGTTTGCTGCATGTTTGCTGCATTTTGATCTAAATGTGAATGCATGTATTATAATTATGTATAAGAAATGTTATATTCATGAGCGTTATTTAAACACATATTGGAGTAGTGATATAAATGCATGATCACCAAATATTAAGCCAAGTCATTTAATTTAGTTAGATTTTACTGTATATTGAGCATTTATTTCATAAGAACTGACTGAGTGTTAATTTTCCCTCTGAAATTTCATGGGATGGTGTCTTCATTTGATTGGCTGCTCTCAAACAAAGAAGTGTTCTCACATTGGATAGCAGCCATTTCAAACTGCTTCTGAAAAAGTAGATTGGTCAGTCTGGCGACTGACATCATCAGTTTTACGACCCGGCGAGGTAACTTTAAAAGAGAGAAGTTAGATTTGAGTTTAGTTAAGAAAAAGTTAAGAAAAAGAGTAGAAAAAGGCAGGAAGATTAGCAAGAAGCAAAACAGAAAACGGTGATAAGATTAAGAATTAGAAACACAGAAAGAAGAAAGAAAGAGATTTTGAGAAGGATTAGGAACTAAATTAAGATTAAAGAAGCAGAATAGTAATCTAGATCTCAGAAGAAGATTTTATTCCACCGTTTCAAGGCCCTGTGAAGTTTTATTTTATTCTCTGTGTGTTTGTCAAGTCTTTCCTTATATTCTGGTCACTGAGGAGAAACCATTTTTCTTTAGAGCTCGTCCCTTTTAGAGAATCAAATTCTCAAACTTTTTTCCTTCACCTCAGAAGCCATTCTTATCCTAGTAAATGTTTTTCTAATATTTTTTTTTCATGACTTTTCACACCATTAAAGTGGACCTCTAATTTGCCTAGTTTAAAGTGAACAGAGACTGAGAAGATTTTCCTTCAGTTTTTTTGGTCTATCCCGCTACAAGAGACCCCAAATTTGAACTCTTTTTCAAGGACTTTTCACGCCGCCCTGAGATAAACCCTCCACGGCTGCAAGTGTCTACTTGAAGGGCCCCCCAGCTGAGTTATCACCTCCACGGCTGTGAGTGAGGACAGCAGCCGCTTCCTCCGACGTCCTAACTTCAAAACCCAGCGGTACCGACCCGCGGAAACGTGGACCTACAGCTGTTGTGTGAGTGAAACTCTTATTTCTCCTATCTGCTGGGTTAAAACGTGATGTCCTAACAATTAAATTACAATTGAATATGGCACGTATTTCAGGGCTCAATTAGTCTCTCAGCCACAGGATAGAGCTGTAAACTGAAGGAAAACTCTTAGTCATTTTTAAGTAACTGCCCTTAAATTTTTGTAGATTAATTCAGGAGTCATTTTTAGATAATTAGCTTATGAATTTTCCCCATAAAATTGCGTTGTTTTGTTAAAACATTCCAGCCTCATTTACCATTGAAACATAAGTCTAGTTCCTCCTTGGTTCTGCAGAGGTGTAACGCTGGATTTTATGTTCAGGAGCCCAATATCAGTTGATGTGATATATTACGCTGTTGTCATCTGAATCTGTTTATTCATCATTTGAACGCCATGCCATGTAACCTGAATGAGTTTAATAAAAGAGTGAATGAGAGCAGTTGAAGCGTTTTCCTTTCGCATATACAGGTTTCCTAATCACGGCAGGACAAAAACTCACTGAAACTTTGAGACTGATTCATTAAGTAATTGAAGGTACAAAATTAATTAAAATTAAAGTTAATATTATTGTCCGTTAGGACTGGTGCCCCTTTTACGAGTGCTTTTATTTAATTTAGCGGGTGTAGAAGTGATGGTTTAACTCCGCCCCCTTTCACACCCACTATTAAATAAAATAAATAATTCCTGTACCTTATGACAAATATTTTATAGGCAATTCACCCTACAGTTTATTGGTGCACCCGCTGTGAGGCCTCTGTAATTGGGAAACGTATATGCAAAAAGAAAATTCATTGAAATCATAATTTTTTTTTCCTGCAAATATTGATCCACTATTCGGCGAGTCTGTGTGTTTGTTTGAGAAACTGAGGTCGCATCTCTCCTCCTGCCTGTGTGTCTGCTGTGCTTGTTTACCTAACCTCCCACTGAGGAGGCTGGTGGCTGATAGCTGCAAAGGGGGGGTGAGTGATTCACCCACTAAAGTCAACAGTTTTTGATGCATGCAAAAAAAAAAAAAGAAGTTTGAAGCATTATATGCTGGATTAAGAAACATAGAGGCCTAGAGTGACAGAAACGCGAAGAAAACCGTCCTGTCTCTCGCCAGTTTAACCTTCCGGCGATTATCCCGAAAGGAGTAATTAAACTGGCCAGTTCTGTAAATTACCCAAGCGTGGTGACGTCAGATTAAGCTGGACGCAGTTTGATTTGGTCACTGGATAAACCGATGGGGAAATAGCGCTAAACTATACCCGGAATTTTAACATTATTTGTGAAAGTTGGAGATTAAACTCTCATCTTGAAAAGCAAGGCGTGGCGTTGTCGCTGAGACTCGCGCCCGCATCACGTGTCACGTGAACACGCACAGTCGCGCGCGTGACCAAAAGGCGTGCACGAAAAACTGCGCATGAGCAGAGTAAGTGTGCAGACGCCATTTTGAAGGTGCAAAGAGGGAGTCACCCTAGCCACCATTTTGAGTGAGACCTGTAGACCCGCCCAGAGCGACGTCACCAGTGTCTCCTCCCCCTGGGAGGGCAGAGACAACTGCCTCCATCGTGTGGTCAACTATAGGAGTTGCATTTCTTGCATGAATGCACACTCGGATTAAAGCAGAGCAAATCTATTAAGCTGATTTATAATCAAACAGAGCTTCCAAATTGACTTTAAATCAATCCGAATTATCCGGAACAACCTAAATTTAAACGCAATTCAAAGTTTTATCCCAAGAACCAAAAGGAAAAGGAAACTTGTGGGTTTGAAGTTTGTTCTCATTGGTGGAAGAACTTTTGACTGCATATATACACAGTGAAAGAGCATAGAAGCATAGACTTTGTATTTACTCACATATGTTAACCACATATTTTAATCTTTTTAGTTAAAAGCATATATTCACACATCTTATGCTAAAAGTCTGCAAACTTTTGAAGCTATATATATGTTTTGTTTTAAAGATCACTTTGTGCGATTTCTTTCACAGGAAGCCATTCAACTTAGGGATTCAAATAAATGACAATGTTCATTTAGACTCAAGTTAATGTTAATCCTGTGCATATTGGTAAAAGATTTAGTGACTTACTAAATATTTAACAAAAAAATTTTTTTTTCTCCAAAATTAGGAAACCACATCCAGCAATTAACACTTGAAAGCTTTAGCTTATTTACAGTCAGTGTTGCTTTTGATTCATATTTCCTCCCCAGGAGAAGGAAAACATTTAACCAACCCACTATTTCTCACTAGGATTTGAAATAAGTCAAAAGGTGAAAACTTTGACTAGTCTGTAAAACATTTTTTTTTCTTCTCTTTTTAAATAATCATTAACTTTAATCCTAAGGAAGCCTTAGTGACAATACACAAAGACAATTCATTTGTTTCCTAACTTGTAAATATTAAAACATTGAAAGGCTTTAAATGAAGATAAGCTTTAACAAATAGAACAAAGCCGGTTCTAACTTTAAAACAAAGTGAAGACTTATACTGTAACCCTAAAGCCTTAAAGCATTTAACCTTTTCTATTTTTGTTGCTTTCTTTTTCTTTTGTAAATAAAATCATTACTTTCAAGTGAGATTCAACAAAAAATTCACAACCTAGTTGAGGACTATTCCAAAACTACACTTTGATAACTGAACTGAAAGAAGTCAATCGACACAAAAAAATTTTTTTTGGCTTTTGTCTTGTGAAATACAAATCAAAATACAGTGTCAACAAATAAACTAACACCTATTCCACATTTCTAAAGAATTCCAAAATATTTGCTTTCCTTCTTACAAGCCTGGAAGTTGAGACAAACTCCAAAAAGAAGCTTGTAATTACCCTCACTGTAAAACGACACTCAAGGTTAACTCTTGACGCACAACTTTAGCTATAATCAACGAATTGATTTCAAGCTAAGCGTTACACAAACGGTCAAACATGTCAAATCCACTTGACGAATTAAATGACCTTCAAGTAATATTGGAAGAGTTGGCTTCCGACCTTATACCCGGTTTCTCCAAACAAGTTCGGGATACTCCACCAAAAGATTTGAAGCAAATCACGAAAAAACTTTCGGATGAATGCGAAGCTAACCCACTGAAAGCAAAGGAAATCCCCGGTGTGTTAGGAAAGTTTGCACTAGCATTAGTTGCAAGGCTAAAACGAGCTGAAACCCAAGTACTCTACGCCGAAAAGGAACTGGTGAAACGACAAACAACCATCCTCTCTCTTCAGGAAGAGAACAAATCCCTTGTGAAAAAGCAGGAACAAGCTCGCATAGAGAAAGAAGACACCCAAGCTACGCTCGATCAGACGTTGCTAAATCTGGAACAAGCAGAGGAAGAAAAGCAACGACTAGAAGACAACAATACCTCACTTCAGCAAGAAAACGAGGAATTGAAAACCGCCCTGCTTCACAAAGAGAATCAACTCAAGGAAGTTGAAGGTCAATTGGACGAAACAAGCTCCAATTATGGGAAATGCAAACTGCTCCTACGAGAAGCACAACAAGGTCTTCAGGACACCCAAGAAGAGCTGGAAGACCACCGCAAACAAAGGGATCTGAGATCAGAATCCATGAACAGGCCGGTTCCCTCGACAAAGGGGGGCATCCCCTCATGGGATGGGGACTCCCCCGACTCACACTCACCTGACCCGTTCAGACCCGAACGGTAACGTGAAAGATGTGTGCAAATTCCATCCAATGGAGATCTCAATAAGATCGCTCGCCACATCACGAAATTTGACCCCTCAACCAGTGGGTCACCTGATACCAGGGCTTATTTGCAAAACATCGACTACTACTTGTGTAAATACCCTGATGCTACTGTTGACGACCGCATTTATTTGATCAAGTTGACATCCAACAGGTCGGTATCAAAATTTATAGATCGGCAACCATTTGACATCAAGATGAACCACCGGAAGCTCTATGAAGCCATCGAAAGAGAGTTTTCCGACGACTGCTTACAGTCAGGGCTAGCGACAGCCCTAGCTGTGAAACAGGGTCGCTTAGAGCCCCACAGGCATACTACCAGCGACTCCTGCGCGCATATTTCGGATCTCAAAACACGCCTGAGATGGAAGAAGACCACAATTTCAAGGCTCTGTTCATTCAGAATCTCCATCCCACGATTGGACACCACCTTGGAGTCATGGCTAACCCAAAGACAAACTCGATAAACCAGCTAAGAGAGTTCGCACATTATGCATTCCAGAAACAGCGACAAAGCAATCAGAAGCATACCGAGTCTACCGCTGTGTTAGCTGTCAACACCGCATCAGACACCCTGGACCTAGAGGGCGCCCCAAGGCCAGCCCCTGTTCCAGCATCTCGGTCACAAATAAAACGACGACAGTCCTCTAGTCAAGATAAGTCGAGTCATGACCCGGAAAAATTTTTGACACCAAGTTCCAAGCCAACATCACCAAAACCTGACTACCGTTGGAGACTAAGCCCACCAGGTAAGTCACGAGAATACGGTACGGATACCCGGGATGACAGATATCGATTTCGAGACTCGCATAATCGCGGGAGGTGGTCACCTCCTTCGTACCGCCGGAAAAACTTCAACAGGGAAGCAAGACCTCCCCCTGGAAAGTTTAACTCCAAACC
Organism: Pholidichthys leucotaenia; assembly: GCA_020510985.1. Taxonomy (NCBI): domain Eukaryota; kingdom Metazoa; phylum Chordata; class Actinopteri; order Cichliformes; family Pholidichthyidae; genus Pholidichthys; species Pholidichthys leucotaenia. The sequence continues at coordinate 78,910,655 of CM035843.1, read as the reverse complement.
CTGGGAGAAGAAAGAAAAGCCCATTTCCAGCCGAGAAGACCTGGAGACTCTCCAACGCATACTTGACGAATTGAAGAGGAAAAAGGAGGTGAAAGAGGACAAGAAACCAGATGTCCTAGCCATAAATATTGTGACCACCCCAAACGATCCTTTAGGTTTGCCACAAGTCAACCCTGAGGATTCTCCTACTACAAAGGGGAAGGATACCGAAGACACAACCGAGCATCCTCCACCCAAAAATCAGGAGGAGCTCCAAAATGCAATGCCACCCACTGCCATTTTGGTAGTCCAGCTACCTGGGAAACCTCACTCGCCCAAAACCGGCGACTCTTTAATCTGCGTTGAACCACCGGTCCAAGAATTTCTGTGTGATTTAACCGAGAGGGGGGATGCACGAAAAATTTTTCTGTCATTGACCTTGGAAGGTGTGATGACGCACGAAGCCCTACTGGATACTGCAGCGGACATCACACTCATGTCGCGTGACCTTTTCGAACACCTACGTGTCACTGCTAACCTTGCGCACAAAGACTTGAAACTAAGACCTTGCTCCTTAGCTATTCAACCTTACGCACCCTCAAACACGACTGTGTCACACATGTCATTGATACAAATCTCCATTGGGCCCATGACCTTGATCCACCCGGTCTATGTGTCCAATCTCAACTCAATTCCATTGCTGATAGGCAAGGATCTACTTAATCGCTTTGAGCCTCTGATAGACTTCAAGAATCTCAAGCTATGGGCTCAAGTTCGACAACCTCTTCCAACCACTCTACCTGAAGCAACCGGATTACAGTGCTACACTCTTGACACCTTGGATCTTCCAGGAGTCAACCCACTCGCACTGCTGACCCAACAAAGTTTGACGGAAAGTGACCTTGGGGACCAGGCTGAAACAGACACCCCTTTTCAGGTCACCACATCTGACAACCCAACCTTAAATGAACACAGCTCATTTCTTTGCACCCTGAAACCAGGGGCAGTCGATGAAGAGTACTGCCCCCAAGTGGTCAAAGGACTAGCTATCCAAAGCTCCCACGTAGAAGACGTGGTACTGGCTCTCTGGGCTGATAAATCTGCAATCAGCCAGACACTTTTCGACTCTCTACACGAGAAATACCCTGACCTTATGGTCACTAACAAGTCTTTTCATTTCCCTGCTGGGACCAAATCAAACAAAACATTGGTCGCCAGAAGTATCTGTGCCCTCCACCTTCAGTGGAACCACAGACTGCTAACGCATCCCTTCTTGGTTGTTCCCGACCTGCCACATGCAGTCTACATCGGCAGTGATCTTCTTGTGAGACTTAGAACCCAGGTTGATACCATAAACAATGTCTTATGGTCTCTCATCTCAGTTCGAGACGCTCACTCTAAACCAGATCTTGACACTCTAAAGTCAGGCCAGACCATCCCTGAGGCCTGCCAGGTACTGAACACTCAACATTGTCTCATACCTGCTAATGTCACGTGCTACCCGGTCCAACTATGCATTCAAACAGGACAGAAACTTATGCATCCACAAGCATTTTTCCAACCGGCTCCTTTGCTTGACAATCTAGGCTTAACTCTGGAGGCCATGCCCCTTCTAAGCCTAGAATACAGAACCACCACATTACCGGTTAACAATCCCACGGCAGAGACCATCGTCCTGCCCAAGGCCACGCCTCTTGGCAGGCTCATCACCACAGATTTCCACGATTTTGAACTGACTGTTCCTGTGCTAGGCGGCCTCCCTGATTCTCTTTGGGCCGACTCTCTTGAACCTACAGTCATTTACACTAAGCCTTCTAAGGCCATCGCTCTTGTGTCAATACCAACCCCTGACAAGGAGTCAGTGGGACGAATCGACTTGACTAACAATGACCAAATGCTCGTCCAAGCCATTGAACTCCTTCCATCGGAGTCCAATCAGCAAACCAATGACAATCCCAGCGATGCTCCGCCGAAACCAGTCCTCACTATTGCTGAAGAGATTGCACAGGTGGTAGCTGATGCTGATGCCCTAACCTCTGACAAAGAACGTGAAAAACTTCACCAAGTTCTTCTTAACTATGAACAATCCTTCTCCAAAGACTCCTTGGACTGTGGACTGACCACAATCCACTCAGTACGTATTCCTACACCACCTGACGCCCCTCCAACCTACGTCAGGCAGTACAAGATTCCCTTGGCCTCGTACGGCCCAGTACAAGAAATAATCAATGATTTACTGGACCGTGACATAATCAGGCCATGCAACAGTACCTACTCGGCTCCCTTATGGCCTGTCCTAAAGCCCAATGGTAAGTGGAGACTCACCATTGATTACAGGAAATTGAACACTCAAGTTCCTCTCTCTAGGTGGCCTATGACTCAACTGGAGCAAGAACTCCCTAGAGTCAAAGATGCCAAATACTTCTCAACACTGGACATTGCTTCTGGTTTTTGGACTATTCCTGTCCAAGCTGAAGACCAACACAAACTGGCCTTCACGTTCGCGAATCGCCAATACACATTCACCCGATGCCCTTTCGGTTATGCTAACTCTCCTGCAGAGTTCAACATTTTCTTGAACAAAGCATGTCCAGATGCCCGAGACAGAGGTAACCTCATCTATGTTGACGACATTCTCATTCGGAGTCCAACTCTGGACACCCACCTCACTGAAATTGACCATGTCCTTGGCCAGCTCACGCAAGCTGGAGCCAAAATTTCTCTCTCCAAATGCCAATGGTGCAAAACCAAAGTCAACTATGTCAGTCTCTTGGTAGGATCCAAAGGGGTACTACCACAAACGGCACGAATTCAAGGTGTGCTAAACATCAAAGCCCCTACCAACACCTCCGAACTCCGGAGCTTCCTAGGGGTATGCAATTATTCACGTCAGTTCATTGAGGATTATGCAGACTTGGCAAAACCCCTTACAGACCTCCTACGAAAGGATACCCCTTTCATTTGGTCTGAGGGTCAAGAACAAGCTATGCTAGCGTTGAAGCAAAAGCTATGCACAGCACCATGTTTGGCCTATCCCAACTGCGACCAGCCATTCTTCTTACAAGTGGGGTTCTCTGCCAACTGCTTAAGCGCTGGATTATACCAAATCTACGACCACGACAAACGAGTCGTGGCCTATGCCAGCAAAACCCTCTCTGGTCCGGAACTGAAATACTCGGACTGTGAAAAAGCCCTTCTGGCCACTGTATGGGCAGTCAAACATTTCTCCAACTATGTAGGAGGCCAGAGAATCACAGTTGAGACTCACCACCAACCAGTGGTCTTCCTCAACAGTCAACGCATCAGAGAAGGCGTTGTAACAAATGCCAGAATAGCCTCCTGGTTGATGGCTCTACAAAGCTTTGATGTGGAGGTCCGCTACGCACAAAAGTTGAGAAGCCCTCTCGGCACAGACTTGGCTGCCTGCCAACGGTGCTCTGAGGACACTCCAGGACCATCCATTCGTGCAGAGCCACCTACAGTCACTGAAGACCCAAACCATCACTACTTTGACCAGAACATCTGCCAAGATATGGTCACCGCCTATGTCGATGGTTGTTCTTTTCACCATGAAACTCACATTTGTGCTGGTGTGGGTGTGGCATGGCTGAACAATCAGCCTTGTGAACCCCACAACTATCAACTGGGTTCCCAATCATCTCAGTATAAGGAAATCGCAGGTGTGCTCATTACACTGCAACTTGCTGTAGACCATGGCATTCGCACATTGGTCATCTGCACTGACTCCAACTATGCGCGCCTCAGTTTCACTTGTCATTTAGCACTCTGGAAGGCCAAAGGTTTTGTAACCTCCAACCGCAAACCGGTTAAACATCATGACCTTTTCAAGGCATGTGATCACCTGGTCACCTCCAACAACCTCCAGGTGTACTGGAAAAAGGTCAGAGGTCACTCGCGCACACCAGGTCAGGACAAAGAATGGAATGACCTTGTGGACTCACTTGCAAAACAAGGAGCTATACAAGGCACACCCTGGTCCTTTGATTCTGCTCAGGTGCCGACTTCACAGTCCCACCCACCCACCCCTACAGTCTGCGCAGTCACTAGGGCCCAGACTAACAGGGCCCAAGACACGACACAAACCACAGGTCCCCTTGCGGTTGACCCTGTTTTCACTGACGCTGACCTTATCTCTCTTCAAAACCTTGACCCTGCGGTCCATAAAATGATACAATACATCTCAGATCCTGCACTTAATGCACCATCCGACTCGGATCTCGCTGACACTCCAGACTTGAAGCCACTTTTTGCCGCACGATCATCCTTGCAGCTGCGAAATGGCATTCTAGTTCATGTTTCCGATGAACTCCCTACGCCTGCGCTTGTGGTCCCTCGTAACCAGAGGGGGGTGATGATTGTTCATGCCCATGATCTCCCAACTGCAGGACACAAAGGTGTCAAAGCGACGTACAACGCGCTCAAACAAGTGGCATATTGGCCATACATGCGAAAGGATGTAGCCGACTACATCAAGGGATGTCTCGTATGTTGCCAGTTTCAACCAACCAACCCGATGCATCGAGCACCCCTACAGAAAAGAGGCATTTCATTCCCATGGTCTGACCTCCAAATTGACTGGGTAGGCCCCCTTCCACGGTCAGCCAGAGGAAACAAATACTTCCTCACAGTCACATGTGCTTTCACCAAATGGGTCGAGTGCCTGCCTGCTCCTAATGACACGGCAGAAACCACGGCCTACTTGTTGATGAACCACGTATTCTCTAGGTTTGGTCTGCCAAGCCGAATCAACTCTGACCGCGGCACTCATTTCACCGCCGAAGTCATGCAACAACTGTGGGAAACCTTGGGAGTTAAAGCTAACTTCCATATTAGTCACCACCCACAATCCTCCGGACAGGTTGAAAGAACCCACCGAACTGTGATCAACATACTGAAGAAGTATGTTTCACCACACCAAAAAGACTGGGATGTAAAACTCCCGCTGGTCTTAATGGCCACCCGAGCCACACCCCATGAAGCTACGGGGGTGTCACCTTTTGAAATGATGACAGGCCGGCAAATGACTTTGCCCCTGCATTTACTCTATCAACCTGGAGAAGCCAGTGTTGCTACAGCTTACACTACTCACCAGTACATGACTGACCTGACCAAACATCTCCGACAGACTTTTGCCTTTGCCCAAAAACATTTGGACCGATCAGCTGAAGAACGCAAAGCCTACTACGATCAGAAAGCCTCACATGACGAACTCCAAGTGGGAGACAAGGTTTTCTATTATGCTTTCATTCCTCAGACAGGACAGACCAACACACGAGCAGGAAAACTCTCTCAGAAGTTCCTCCCCAGGTGGACAGGTCCACACACGATCACAAATAAACTCTCTCCGGTCGTTTACCAAATCAAAATAAGCAAAGGTCGCCAGGACCCCATCTCTAAATGGGTCCATCGTAATCAAATCAAAGCTTACAAAAACCCCATGGGACTTGTCGGGGACAACACTGTTCCATTAAGTCAGTAAACAAACCTAAATCTTGTTTGCGCCCGATAGATAACTGTTAGCTGACTATCCGCCTCAGACATTCTCGGCCGCATTTCTCTTCCTCAATCAGGTAACTGCATTAAACCTTCAAAAGGAGAAAGTTAACCCAAACTAACTGACTTCCTTAAAATCTAACCTTAAAAGACCCCGCAAAATTTCATTCAGTATCATCAAGTTACTATTTCAAAGTAGTACAAACAAAATCAACAACATCACTAGCTTAAGTCAATAATCACAAAACCCTCTAAAGGTGATAAACACTAATAGCTTAGAGCCCAGCCTCTAACAAAGTTGTTCCACCTCTAAGAATAACTTTCACCTACCACTCAGGTACCTCAAGAAAAGGAAAACTGACAAGAAGCTCAAGATTAAAATGACTCACTTCTATTCGTTGGCCAGGACGATGGCCCTCCTGTTTTTCAGTTTAGCCCTCTACCTAGCACTCTCACCTACTTTCGCCCAGTTAGAACTGGACAGAACCCAGACAAGAAGTCAACAATCCTTAAGTAGATTCTCAACCACGGCCTCATCATTAGGGCCCCTTGCTAGCCTTAGCACGTCTACTGTTAAATCAGTCAACACCGCTACACTGAAATGCCAGATAGTTGAACCACCAACTGTTACCAAAACTTTGCAAGATACTGTGTTGGTTTTGAATGTTTGCTCCAAAGCCTCATTCAAACTCAACAAGGTCTTGGGCTTGTCACTCTTCATGTTAGAGGGTGACCCTGCTCACCCACATATAATGCCTGTGTTTCTTCGAAAGGTAGCTAGAAATATTAGACTTTCAGCTAACACTTTGACAACGAGTCTGCCTTCACCGCTTCTTGCCCCTGTTTCAGATGTCACAAAGTTATTCCTCATTGCCACTCAAAGAACAATGATGACTTTCCATGTTCGCTCAGTCTTCCAGAACAAAGGTCTCAAACACCTTCTGAGTAAGACCTCTGTGGAACCATGGTTTAGTCCAGCTAAACCAATTCAGTTCGAACCTCCTTGAATTAACTCAATATTGCTTAACCTAAACATCTACCTCAGATAAGCAATACATTTTTGTTTTGCATTCTTTGTTTTGACTTTTATTTTTCTTTATTTTTAGAATTTTTGAAGTTATATGCATGCTTATATACAAACCTATATTTTTATATATAGCTCTTGCACTCCATTTTGATTTTTGTACCCATTCAAACTATTTTTTTTAAACAACTATGATAGCTATTTCATCGTGAACCAAAATTCCTACCTCAGGTATGTAAGACTACGCACTTATTTTTGTAGCTAGAATTTTTGAGTCATTTCAAGACCTATGCCTTAGCGTACTACTCCAAGCCAATTCTATAATCTACATTTGTCCATATTCAAATTATTTTTGGAAATTCATGGAAGTCCTTCCAGTAAACCAAAGTCAAAGATCTGTACTTAGTAATAGATACTGTTTGCATGCTAGTGTGTATGGACATCACAAAAACCTTTTAACCCAGTATTTAGGTCAAGTGTTGCCAAGGAGACGAAGCTGCCATGGGTGTGTACCAACGCTGACCGACGCTCACCATTGCTACAAAGGGGGGAACTGTAGCATCATCGTCTCCTCAAACCAAGACAGAAGATCACTTCTCTTCATTTTATAGGAATTTCACTTTATTCATTACACAGGAATATCACTTTTCTGCCTTTTCAGGAATATCACTGGCTTTTATGTCGACTCATGCCAGGCCTCTTCCAGGCCTGACCAAAGATGCTTGCTTTCCCAGGACCCCAATGTAAACAGTTGCCTCTTGCAGAGATTGTAAGGATCAGAATTTGCTTTTAAAGGCTCAAAGGAACATAAAACTCCAGAGACCAGACCTCTCAAAGTGAACACTGCATTTGATAACGTACCTTTTCACAGGAAACCAATGTTCTTAAGAGTCATAAACCACTTAATCTGACGGGTTTATAGCCGATGCTGTCCAGGTTTCTTCGCCCAGATACTAAAGGAAATCATCTACAGCTCAACAGTACCTCCTAGCGGATACCTACGGAATGTGTTTTCAGTATGTAGGATGACTTTTAATTTGTTCTAAACATTAAGTTTCTTTCAGCTTATCCTCTGGATCCTAAGGACACTGAAAATCATCCCTCTTTTATCACCAACCATGGTTTGCTGCATGTTTGCTGCATTTTGATCTAAATGTGAATGCATGTATTATAATTATGTATAAGAAATGTTATATTCATGAGCGTTATTTAAACACATATTGGAGTAGGGCAGGGTTGGGCTGCACGGTGGCGCAGTGGTTAGCACTGCGGCAGCACAGTTTACCCTTGGCCGGGGGATTGTGGGGATCGTGGGTTCGATCCCAGCCCCCGACCAACAGTGATCTGTGTGGAGTTTGCATGTTCTCCCCGTGTTGCGTGGGTTTACTCCGGGATTTCTCCGGTTTCCTCCCACATGCCAAAAACATGCATGTTAGGTTAATTGGCTGTTCTAAATTGTCCCTAGATATCTGTTTCCTATAGGCCCTTAGAATAGAGGGTTAGTATTAATGAAAGCGCTTTGAGTGGTCTTTATGACTAGAAAAGCGCTATATAAGTGCAGGTTAGTTAGTTAGTTAGTTAGTAGTTAGTAGTGATATAAATGCATGATCACCAAATACTAAGCCAAGTCATTTAATTTAGTTAGATTTTATATTGAGCATTTATTTCATAAGAATTGACTGAGTGTTGATTTTCCCTCTGAAATTTCATGGGATGGTGTCTTCATTTGATTGGCTGCTCTCAAACAAAGAAGTGTTCTCACATTGGATAGCAGCCATTTCAAACTGCTTCTGAAAAAGTAGATCGGTCAGTCTGGCGACTGACATCATCAGTTTTACGACCCGGCGAGGTAACTTTAAAAGAGAGAAGTTAGATTTGAGTTTAGTTAAGAAAAAGTTAAGAAAAAGAGTAGAAAAAGGCAGGAAGATTAGCAAGAAGCAAAACAGAAAACGGTGATAAGATTAAGAATTAGAAACACAGAAAGAAGAAAGAAAGAGATTTTGAGAAGGATTAGGAACTAAATTAAGATTAAAGAAGCAGAATAGTAATCTAGATCTCAGAAGAAGATTTTATTCCACCGTTTCAAGGCCCTGTGAAGTTTTATTTTATTCTCTGTGTGTTTGTCAAGTCTTTCCTTATATTCTGGTCACTGAGGAGAAACCATTTTTCTTTAGAGCTCGTCCCTTTTAGAGAATCAAATTCTCAAACTTTTTTCCTTCACCTCAGAAGCCATTCTTATCCTAGTAAATGTTTTTCTAATATTTTTTTTTTCATGACTTTTCACGCCATTAAAGTGGACCTCTAATTTGCCTAGTTTAAAGTGAACAGAGACTGAGAAGATTTTCCTTCAGTTTTTTTGGTCTATCCCGCTACAAGAGACCCCAAATTTGGACTCTTTTTCAAGGACTTTTCACGCCGCCCTGAGACAAACCCTCCATGGCTGCAAGTGTCTACTTGAAGGGCCCCCCAGCTGAGTTATCACCTCCACGGCTGTGAGTGTGGACAGCAGCCGCTTCCTCCGACGTCCTAACTTCAAAACCCAGTGGTACCGACCCGCGGAAACGTGGACCTACGGCTGTTGTGTGAGTGAAACTCTTATTTCTCCTATCTGCTGGGTTAAAACGTGATGTCCTAACAATTAAATTACAATTGAATATGGCCCGTATTTCAGGGCTCAATTAGTCTCTCAGCCACAGGATAGAGCTGTAAACTGAAGGAAAACTCTTAGTCATTTTTAAGTAACTGCCCTTAAATTTTTGTAGATTAATTCAGGAGTCATTTTTAGATAATTAGCTTATGAATTTTCCCCATAAAATTGTGTTGTTTTGTTAAAACATTCCAGCCTCATTTACCGTTGAAACATAAGTCTAGTTCCTCCTTGGTTCTGCAGAGGTGTAACGCTGGATTTTATGTTCAGGAGCCCAATATCAGTTGATGTGATATATTACGCTGTTGTCATCTGAATCTGTTTATTCATCATTTGAACGCCATGCCATGTAACCTGAATGAGTTTAATAAAAGAGTGAATGAGAGCAGTTGAAGCGTTTTCCTTTCGCATATACAGGTTTCCTAATCACGGCAGGACAAAAACTCACTGAAACTTTGAGACTGATTCATTAAGTAATTGAAGGTACAAAATTAATTAAAATTAAAGTTAATATTATTGTCCGTTAGGACTGGTGCCCCTTTTACAAGTGCTTTTATTTAATTTAGCGGGTGTAGAAGTGACGGTTTAACTCCGCCCCCTTTCACACCCACTATTAAATAAAATAAATAATTCCTGTACCTTATGACAAATATTTTATAGGCAATTCACCCTACAACTGTTTGCAACCTTAAAAACTGTTGGCGAACTGTGTTGCAACTTTTTACAAAGTCTGACGAAACCCAAAAAGTGTAATGTTTGTCAGAATCAGAATCAGAATCAGATTTATTGCCATTGTTCATGTAGTACACAAACTAGGATTTTGTCTCAGTGCCATGCTGCAACATTAAAAACATGATGAGATAAAGAGATAAACTAAAAAACTAAAGGACTAAAAACGTGCAATAAGTGTAGAAAAATAAGTAATAATAATAATAATAATAATAATAATAATAATAGTAATAATGAGTAATACTAGTCAAAGCAGTTTTAAATAAATTAGCAAGTAGCAGATAATATGGGGTACCACAGTGCAGTTGATAATGCAACAGAAAAACAGTGATGAATGTCATGAGTCTGGTTGAGCTGCTGTACATAGTGCACGAGAGTCAATAAGTCACTTAATGTTCAGCAGTCTGATGGCAGCGGGGAAAAAGCTATTCATGTGCCGGGAGGTTTTAGTCCGAATGGACCGAAGTCTTCTACCTGAGGGGAGGGGGGCAAACAGTACGTGACCAGGGTGTGAAGGATCGGCTATGATCCGGCCAGCACGCCTCCGGGTCCTGGAGATGTACAGGTCCTGGAGAGATGGGAGCTTGCAGTCGATCACCTTCTCAGCAGTGCGCACGACGCGCTGCAGCCTTAGTCTGTCCCTGGCAGTGGCTCCTGCATACCACACAGTTATGGAGGAGGTGAGGATGGACTCGATGATGGCCGTGTAGAACTGCACTAACATCTTGGTGGGTAGCTTGAGCTTCCTCAGCTGCCGCAGAAAGAACATCCTCTGCTGGGCCTTTTTGATGAGGGAGCTGATGGTTGGCTCCCATTTGAGGTCCCGGGTGATGGTGGTGCCCAAGAAGCGGAAGGAATCTGCAATGGTGATGGGAGAGCCTGTGATGGTGAGGGGGAGCAGGGGGGTTGTGACTTTCCTGAAGTCCACAATCATCTCCGCTGTCTTCAGAGCGTTCAGCTGCAGGTTGTTGTAGCTGTACCAGGACACCAGCTGGGCCACCTCTTTCCTGTAGACGGACTTGTCGCCGTTGGAGATGAGCCCGATGAGGGTGGTGTCGTCCGCAAACTTAATCAGCTTAACAGACTGGTGGGAGGAGGTGCAGGAGTTGGTATAAAGGGAGAAGAGTAGGGGGGAAAGTACACAGCCCTGGGGTGATCCGATGCTGATGCTAACAGAGTCCGAGACAGACTTCCCCAGCCGCACATGCTGCCTCCGGTCCGTCAGGAAGTCGGTGATCCACCTGCAGAGGGAGTCAGGCACATCGAGCAGGGACAGCTTGTCCTGGAGCAGAGCGGGGCGGATGGTGTTGAATGCAGAGCTGAAGTCCACAAACAGAATCCTGGCGTAGGTTCCCAGGGAGTCCAGGTGCTGCAGGATGGAGTGGAGGGCCAGGTTGACTGCGTCGTCCACAGACCTGTTGGCACGGTAGGCAAACTGCAGCGGGTCCAGGAGGGGAGTGGTGATGGACTTGAGGTGAGACAGGACCAGGCGCTCAAAGGACTTCATGACTACAGAGGTGAGCGCTACAGGTCTGTAGTCGTTAAGTCCAGTAATCCGTGGCTTCTTGGGGACAGGGATGATGGTGGAGGATTTGAGGCAGGTCGGCACGTGACATTGCTTAAGGGAGGTGTTAAAAATGTCTGTGAAGACAGGAGCCAGCTCTTTCGCACAGTGTCTCAGGGTGGAGGGAGACACACCGTCCGGCCCGGGGGCCTTGCGCGGGTTCAGTCTGGAGAACTGTCTGTGCACGTCCTGCTCACTGATGACAAGGGCAGGGGGGGGGGAGGAGGAGGAGGAGGGGGGGACCACTTTTGATGAATTAGGGGCCGAGGAGGCAGTGGAGCTGGGTGGAGTGGGGGAGTTGGACACAGCTGACGAGGTGTCAAAACGGGCGTAATGTTGGGACAGTTTTTGACTCATCCTGACCTTTTGAAGCCTGAGGCCGATAGTTGGTGATTTGCCTCAGTCCTCTCCACACAGAAGCAGAGTCATTAGCAGTGAACTGCTGCTGGAGTCTCTCAGAATACACAGATTTAGCTCTCCTCAGCTCTCTGTTAAACCGATATTTGACCTCTCTGTAGCAGTCTGTGTAGCAGTTTGTGAATGCTCCTCAGCATACTAGCTTGATTTTTGCCAACACTCATTAGAAGTTGGCAAAGCCAAAAGCTGCTATGGGAAAATCTGCTATTTAAAACATTTTAAAAGTTTATGTAATACTTGTATGAATATTTTATCCATCCATCCATCCATCTTCTTCCGCTTAATCCTTTTCAGGTTGTGGGGGGGCTGGAGCCTATCCCAGCATCTTTGAGCAAGAGGCAGGGTACACCCTGGACAGATCGCCAGTCCATCGCAGGGCTAACAAAGAGAGACAGACATCCATTCACTCTCACATTCATACCTAAGGACAATTTAGAATCCCCAGTTGATGCCGATTAACCTAACTTGCATGTTTTTGGCATGTGGGAGGAAGCCGGAGAAATCCCAGAGTAAACCCATGCAGACACAGGGAGAACATCCACATTAATTCCAATTTTGGCAAGAATAATCCTACAGTGAAGAATCTACAGTGAAGAATAATCCTACAGATTAACCTACAGTGGTGTGAAAAAGTGTTTGCTCCCTTCCTGATTTCTCTTTTTTTTTGCATGTTTGTCACACTTACATGTTTCAAACAAATTTAAATCAATCAAACAAATTTAAAAATGAGACAAAGATAACACAAGTAAACACAAAATGCAGTTTTTAAATGAATGTGTTTATCGTTAAGGGTAAAAAAAATTCCAAACCTACATGACCCCGTGTGAAAAAGTGACACCCCTCCCCCCGTTAAAACATAAATCAACTGTGGTTTAACACATCTTTGGAAAGCTGAGTTCAATTTCTCTAGCCACGCCTAGGCCTCGTTACTACCACACCTGTTCTCAATCAAGAAATCACTTAAATGGGACCTGCCTGACAAAGTCAAGTAAACCAAAAGATCCTCAAAAGCTAGACATCATGCTGCGATCTAAAGAAATTCAGGAACAAATGAGAAACAACGCAATTGAGATCTATCAGTTTGGAAAAGGTTATAAAGCCATTTCTAAAGCTTTGGGATGCTAGCAAACCACAGTGAGAGCCATTATCTATAAATGGCGAAAACGTGGTGAACCTTCCCAGGAGTGGCCGGCTGACCAAAATTACCCCAAGAGCACAGCAACGACTCATCCAAGAGGTCACAAAAGGCCCCACAACAACATCCAAAGAACTGCAGGCCTCACTTGTCTCAGTTAAGGTCAGTGTTCATGACTCCACCATAAGAAAGAGACTGGGCAAAAATGGCCTGCGTTCCAAGACAAAAACCACTGCTGAGCAAAAAGAACATAAAGGCGCATCTCATTTTTGCCAGAAACACTCTGTGGACTGACGAGACAAAAGTTGAACTTTTTGGAAGGTGTGTGTCCCATTATATCTGGCATAAAAGTAACACAGCAGTTCAGAAAAGGAACATCATACCAACAGTAAAATATGGTGGTGCTATGCTAGTGTGATGGTCTGGGACTGTTTTGCTGCTTCAGGATCTAGAAGACTTGCTGTGGTAAATGGAACCATGAATTCTGCTGTCTACCAAAAAATCCTGAAGGAGAATGTCCGGCCATCCGTTCATGGCCTCAAGCTGAAGCACACTTGGGTTCTGCAGCAGGACAATGATCCAAAACACACCAGCAAGTCCACCTCTGAATGGCTTAAGAAAAACAAAATGAAGACTTTGGAGTGGCCTAGTCAAAGTCCTGACCTGAATCTGATTGAGATGCTGTGGCATGACCTTAAAAAGGCGGTTCATGCTTGAAAACCCTCCAATGTGGCTGAATTACAACAATTCTGCAAAGATGAGTGGGCCAAAATTCCTCCACAGTGTTGTAAAAGACTCATTGCCAGTTATCGCCAACACTTGTTTGTAGTTGTTGCTGCTAACGGTGGCCCAACCAGCTATTAGGTTTGGGGGACAATCACTTATTCACACAGGGCCATGTACGTTTGGATTTTTTTTCCCTTAATAATAAACACCTTCATTTAAAAACTGCATTTTGTGTTTACTTGTGTTATCTTTGTCTAATATTTAAATTTGATGATCTGAAACATTAAGTGTGACAAACATCACTATAAAATTTAAGAAATCTCTTGTGTGTCTTGTCTGTCTGTTACGATCATAGGACATCATCGGACAGCCTATGATGTCTGCCTGATGTCCTATGATGTTCCTATGATGTCTGCGATTATAGGACCGTCAACATGATGTCTATATGACGTCACATAAACCGTAGTCTATATGATGTCAGATAAACCGTAAGGCTGCTGTTCCTATGATCTAAGAAGGATGTCTATATGATGTCATACAGACCGCAGGACTCGCTAAAAGACATACACATAGACACAGGTAAGCAACATAACACAGAACAGTAACAAGCAGGAGAAGCAGCGCTTAAAACCATACAGACACTAAAATCTATAAGGGAAGACTTGGTGATTGAGCTATATCACAGTTTATTTAGGGTACACAGGGGTGGTGGAGAAGTTGAGTTTTGTTGGGTTCCTGCACATGAAGGGTTGAAAGGGAATGACTGTGCAGACAAATTAGCAAAAAGTGGTCATGGAAAAGAGATTGGAAAAGGTGAAGGGAAAGCAGTAATCAAGAAAAAAGGAACTGAACTATGGCAAAAAAGATGGGCTGAAGATCATAAAAGTAGATCATATTCATTCATTCATCTTCTTCCGCTTAATCCTTTTTGGGTCGCGGGGGGGCTGGAGCCTATCCCAGCATCTTTGGGCGAGAGGCAGGGTATACCCTGGACAGATCGCCAGTCCATCGCAGGGCCAACACACGAGAGACAGACAACCATTCACTCGCACAGTCATACCTAAGGTCAATTTAGAATCCCCAGTTGATGCCAATTAACCTAACTTGCATGTGGGAGGAAATGTGTTTTTGGCATGTGGGAGGAAACTGGAGAAATCCCGGAGTAAACCCACGCAGACATGGGGAGAACATGCAAACTCGACACAGATCACTGTTGGTCGGGGGCTGGGATCGAACCCAGGATCCCCCGGCCAAGGGTGAGTTGCTGTGCTGCCGCAGTGCTAACCACTGCCCCACCACGCCGCCCTAGATCATATTACAAAATATAAAAATCTATTGCAATAAAGAATATCATAACAACCAAAAGGAAGGAAGACATGATTAAGGCATGACTCAGACTGGATCACATAGGTTTAAACGGCACTTTATTCACCATGGGGAAAAGCGAAAGTGACAAATGTAGAGAATGTGGAGTAAAAGAAAATGTTGAGCACATTTATTACACTGTCACAGATACGGAAATGAAAGACAGATAATGGAAAATGAAGTTTGAGAGGCTGGTAGGGAATGGGATTTAACTGGGATTCTGGGAACAGATGGAGATGGAGAGGCAATAAGGATCATGAGAAAGGCTCTTTTCTCTTTTTGAAATAACACAGGATTAAGTCATAGAATTTAGGGGTCGGGCTCAGATGACATAATGTTACACACTCTTGTACAGTAGGTGGCGGTATGCACCTTTCAGTTGTTTGCTATCCGCCAGTAACCGAGAGAAGAAGACATGGTTACAGAAAACAGCATGGCCGGGGCTGCACAGATAATCACACACAGGGGGCAGACAAGACCAAGGCAATAATGATAATGTTGATGACGAGAATAGTATGGACATATCACTCTATATATAATTCAACAAATCTCTGTCACAATGTCATGGGGAGACAAGACCAAGGCAATAATGACAATAATAATGCTGATAAACAAATGAAGACGAAGACCAATGGTAAATGGCATTCACTTATATAGTGCTTTTATTCTCATCTCTTGATGATCAAAGCGCTTTACAGATCCTGCTATCCACCCATTCACACACACATTCACACACTGATGGCAATGAAGAAATAAATATGCAAGACAGAATCACTCTATAAATTCAAGAAATCTCTGTCAGTTTGTGTGTGTGTCTGTCTGTGTCATGATCATAGGATATCAGAGGACAGCCACTCATGATCATAGGACATCAGAGGACGGCCTATGGTGTCTGCATGATGTTCTGTGATGCTCTTATGATATCAGCCAACATAGGACTTGCCATGCCGTCATATAGACCAGAGGTCCCCAACCCCCAGGCAGCGGACCAGTACCGGTCCGTGGGTCATTTGGTACCGGGCCGCACAGAAATTTTATTTATTATCTGAGTCTGAATGATGTTTTATTTTGAAAAATTACCGGATTCTCTTCGTTACATTTGTCTATGGCTCACTCTTGACGTACGTCAAGACACTTGTCTCGGTGACGTGATACGTTACCGCTAACATTCAAGGCCGGGAATTAGTGAATCAAAAACCCACGTGCAGGAGTGCCATGACCGGAAGGCTGTCTGGTTTAACTGTTCGGGTTAAGCAGGTTGCACCTGAGTGTGAGTCTACGCATTGTGTCATTCACAGGGAAATGCTGGCTACCCGAAAAAAGCCACCTTAACAGTGTATTGAATGATGTAATTAAAGTTATTAACCACATCAAAGCACACGCCCTTAACTTGTGCCTGTTCGAGCAGCTTTGTGAGGAGATGGAGGTGGAGCACACACGCCTTCTCTTATACACAAAAATAGGATGGTTATCCCGAGGTAGATCGCTGGCCAGAGTGTTTGAATTACGAGAACCGCTGCAGAGATTTCTCTCAGAAAAAAAGTCACCGCTGGCAGCACATTTCAGTGACGGGGAATGAGTCGCAAAACTCGCTTACTTATGCGACATATTCAGCCTGCTCAATGAACTCAATCTGTCACTTCAGGGGAAAATGACAACTGTCTTCATGTTGGCAGATAAAGTAGCTGCATTTAAAGCCAAATTAGATTTGTGGGGACGGCGCGTGAATGGAGGTATATTTGACATGTTTCAAACACTAGCAGGGATTTTGGAAGAGACTGAGCCCGAGCCTTCATTCTCCCAGCTGGTGCACGATCACCTGTCTTTGCTTTTAAAAGAGTTCAAGCGCGACTTCCCAACGACAAAAAAATACACGAACTGCCAAAGAATGGATGGGCGACCCACTTCTCAACAAACCAGGTGAATCCAACATGTCTGCGCAAGAAAATCAACTGCTGGAGATCGTAAATGACGGCGGCCTTAAAAGTATGTTCGAGACAACAGCTCTGCCAGTGTTCTGGATTAAAGTCATGGCTGAATACCCTGAGATCAGAATCAGAATCAGAATCAGAATCAGAATCAGGTTTATTGCCATTGTTCATGTGATACACAAACTAGGAATTTGTCTCGGTGCCATGCTGCAACATTAAAAACATAATGAGAAAAAGGGATAAACTAAAAAACTAAAGGACTAGAAACGTGCAATAAGTGTAGAAAAATAAGTAATAATAAGTAATAATAATAATAATACTAGTAATAATGAGTAGTACTAGTCAAGGCAGTTTTAAAAAATTAGCATGTAGCAGATAATGTGAAGTACCACATAGTGCAGTCAATAATGCAACAGAAAAACAGTGATGATTGACATGAGTCTGGTTGAGCTGCTGTACATAGTGCACGAGAGTCAAAAGTCACTTAGTGTTCAGCAGTCTGATGGCAGAGGGGAAAAAGCTGTTCATGTGCCGGGAGGTTTTAGTCCGAATGGACCGAAGCCTTCTACCTGAGGGGAGGGGGGCAAACAGCACGTGACCAGGATGTGAAGGATCGGCTATGATCCGGCCAGCACGCCTCCGGGTCCTGGAGATGTACAGGTCCTGGAGAGATGGGAGCTTGCAGCCTATCACCTTCTCAGCAGTGCGCACGACGCGCTGCAGCCTTAGTCTGTCCCTGGCAGTGGCTCCTGTGTACCACACAGTTATGGAGGAGGTGAGGATGGACTCGATGATGGCCGTGTAGAACTGCACTAACATCTTGGTGGGTAGCTTGAGCTTCCTCAGCTGCCGCAGGAAGAACATCCTCTGCTGGGCCTTTTTGATGAGGGAGCTGATGGTTGGCTCCCATTTGAGGTCTCGGGTGATGGTGGTGCCCAAGAAGCGGAAGGAATCTGCAAAGGTGATGGGAGAGCCTGTGATGGTGAGGGGGGGCAAGGGGGATGTGACTTTCCTGAAGTCCACAATCATCTCCGCTGTCTTCAGAGCACCACTACAGCACTGAAAACCCTGTTGCCATTTCCGACGTCATATCTGTGTGAAGCGGGGTTTTCTGCAGTGACAGCAACCAAAACAAAATTACGAAGTAGACTGGACATAAGCGACACACTTCGGGTGTCATTGTCTCCCATTACCCCTAGATGGGACCGTCTCGTTGCAGAGAAACAAGCTCAGGGCTCCCACTGATTCAGCGTCGTGGTGAGTTGTATTTTTCATGCATTTGTACTTGTGTTTGTGGTGTATCTTATTTTGAAGGCATGTTTAAATGTTACCATAGTGACCAGAGAAGGTTGTGGGCTCTAGAGAGGATGTTACTCATGTTATGTTGTTGTTGTTGCGATGTTAAGAGGATGTTCATGTTTATTATTATATTTAGAAAATACCACAGTTTTCATGCCGGTTGTATCATGCTCTTTTGTTGTATTTATCCGCCACACCTTAAAGGCCGGTCCCTGAAAATATTGTCTGACATTAAACCGGTCCGTGGCGCAAAAAAGGTTGGGGACCGCTGATATAGACAATAGGACTGGCTACCTATGATGTTATACAGACAATAGGACTGCTTACCTATGATGTAGGCATGATGTCCTGTGATGCCTGCCTTGATGTCTTTATGATGTCATATAGACCATCACTTACGATGCCTGCTTTGATGTCTTTATGATGTCATATAGACCAGCACTCACCAAAGAAGAGATACTCATCACCCGATTACGAATAGGACACAGCACTTTAAACCACACCCATTCGAAGCAGTACATTTGACCAACAAAACGGACATTGCAATGGCTCAAGATACATCATTGAACAAATACAGCCTCACCTGTTGGTTGCAACATCTGTGATTGGTGTCAACGCTGGACGCACTCTCCTGATTCCACAAATCACACTCACACCATCTGACAACATGTTTCCATTCACCTTGCGACATAAACAGGTTCCAGTAACACCCTGCTTTGCCATACTGTGAATAAGTCACAGGGCCAGTTTTTACAGCATGTTGGGGTTTTCTGCACAAGAGATTTCTTCAGCCATGGCCAGTTCTACGTTGCCACGAGCAGAGTTGCCAGATCAAGCAGTCTTCGTATTCTTGCTCAAGATGAAGAAATTAAGCAAAAGTATCGTTTTCTCAGCAATGTTGTTTTTAAAGAGGTGCTGATACAATAAAAATGTGTAACCTTGAAGAATGGCAGTCTACACTACAAATGTTTAAAATGCCGAGCAAAGCGCTGATTTTCTCCGGGTGCTCCGGTTTCTTGGTTTCTACGGGCATGCACGGGTCTTCCTGAACAGGGTCGAAAGCCGCTTTTTGCTCAGATCGATTTTCGTGATCCTGTCCATGAACTGGAATTACGATGCACCTGTCCCTCAACCAGTGGTCTCAACGAAGAAGAAGACCCACCAGATGGAGGGCAATAGAGTGAGGAGAACTGCTGCACATCAGAAAAGATGCCATGAAGATGAAACACCTCAGGTTCGAGCAGTATGCCGCAGGCATGACTGTGAACAACACAGCCGTCTGAGACAGGAGGAGACCCTTCAGCAACGGGCATGCAGAAATACTTGTGTAGACTTGCTTTCTACGGACATGGATGGGTATGCACGGGTGGGTATGTACTAGTGCAAAAAATGAGAACTCAGGAAGGGGGCCAACATTTTCTAACACCACTGTATGTCCATATACTGTAGACTAAATGTGAGTTGCTGCACCTAAGCAAATGTTGTGAATCATGATCACAGGTTGATACACATATACAGTTTAATTATATATTACATAGGTTCCCTTTGAATTTTCGGTTTTATTTATAAAACCGAAAATGATATAATGATATAATGAAATCATAGCACATCATATTCTTGACTGCACTGCCTAGTAGCAGTGGGATGATATACAACAGAAAAAATACTAGACAACTTTTACTTGAGTCCAATATTCAGCTACTCTACCCACCTGTGTTGATGGTCTTTTAATTTGTAAAATTACTCCCTTTTTGTCCATCTTCTTTTTGCCTGAGTTTGCAATCACAAATTTAAGGGATTTTACAGTCCATCAGACCTTATTTAATCTGCTGGCCTCATCACCCCTCCACTAACATGCAGACCTTTCTGTTCATCCACCTGCTGCAAACTAGAAAAGCACTCAGAGAGTGCATACCTCAGCCTAGGCTCCTTCCATCCTGTTGTGTCGGTGGTTGGAGCCAAAGGATGAGACCAGGTGCTGAATTGAACACACGTTTATTGACCAAGGCAATGCAACCTAACCACACCAAACCTTCTTCAACCTAACCACACCAGACCTTCTTCTTTTAGATTTGATTGGCGGTTGGCAACCAGCTTACAGGTGCATTACCGGCACGTACTTCACTCTATATCATCACTCTAGCTGGTCAGGAGCTGTAGTCCTTCTATCATCATTGCTGTGTCCAATCGAACCTCAACTCAAAATGTACCTCAAAATGTAATCACTCTTCTTCGTCTCCTTGTACTTTACTCTATATCATCACTTCACTCTATATCATCACTCTACACATCTTGGCCGTGTGTCCTCATTCCATAGGCGAGCTATGGAGTGTGGACTGCCATTTTTCATGGGTACTTCTTCTTTTAGATTTGATTGGCGGTTGGCAACCAGCTTACAGCTGCATTACAGCCACTGACTTGACCATCATCACTCTTTCTAGTCTAATCTTTCTAATCTTTGTATAAGGAGTTCTTATAAGGAGTTCGGAACAACTCCTTATGTGTGAAAAAATTATCCGTCCTTGGACTGTGTCCTCGGCGGCGTCAATAGCTGTGCCAGCCAGCTTGGTGTGTCTAAGAACCCGTCCCTCCTGCATGCAGCCCTTTTATAGTCATGGGTGGTGGCATGACCGAAAGGCGGAGCCACCACCCCGTGCCACACAAATAAGAACATAGAACATAAACCATATATAAATAACTATATAACACATCCCTCATGGATCACCTCCAAAATGTAATGGGATTGTTTTGGAGGATTCTTGCTAACACAGTGTGAGAAGATAAGAGCCTTGGTGGAGGTACAGTGGGGCAAAAAAGTATTTAGACAGCCACCAGTTGTGCAAGTTCTCCCACTTAAAAGATGAGAGAGGTCTCCAATTTTCATCATAGGTATACCTCAACTATGAGAGACAAAATGAGAAAAAAAAATCCAGAAAATCACATTGAAGGATTTTTAATGAATTAATTGGTAAATTCCTCGGTAAACTAAGTATTTGGTCAATAACAAAAGTTCATCTCAATACTTTGTTATATACCCTTCGCTGGCAATGACAGAGGTCAAACGTTTTCTGTAAGTCTTCACAAGGTTTTCACACACTGTTGCTGGTATTTTGGCCCTTTCCTCCATGCAGATCTCCTCTAGAGCAGTGATGTTTTGGGGCTGTCGCTGGGCAACACGGACTTTCAACTCCCTCCAAAGATTTTCTATGGGATTGAGATCTGGAGACTGGCTAGACCACTCCAGGACCTTGAAATGCATCTTTGAAGCCACTCCTTCGTTGCCCGGGTGGTGTGTTTGGGATCATTGTCATGCTGAAAGATCCAGCCACGTTTCATCTTCAATGCCCTTGCTGATGGAAAGAGGTTTTCACTCAAAATCTCACGATACATGGCCCCATTCATTCTTTCCTTTACACGGATCAGTCATCCTGGTCCCTTTGCAGAAAAACAGCCCCAAAGCATGATGTTTCCACCCCCATGCTTCACAGTAGGTATGGTGTTCTTTCTCCTCCAAACACAACAAGCTGAGTTTTTAGCAAAAAGTTCTATTTTGGTTTCATCTGACCATATGACATTCTCCCAATCCTCTTCTGGATCATCCAAATGCTCTCTAGCAAACTTCAGACAGGCCTGGACATGTACTGGCTTAAGCAGGGGGACATGTCTGGCACTGCAGGATTTGAGTCCCTGGCGGCGTAGTGTGTTACTGATGTAGCCTTTGTTACTTTGGTCCCAGCTCTCTGCAGGTCATTCACTAGGTCCCTCCGTGTGGTTCTGGGATTTTTGCTCACCGTTCTCGTGATCATTTTGACCCCATGGGGTGAGATCTTGCATGGAGCCTCAGATCGAGGGAGATTATCAGTGGTCTTGTATGTCTTCCATTTTCTAATAATTGCTCCCACAGTTGATTTCTTCACACCAAGCTGCTTACCTATTGCAGATTCAGTCTTCCCAGCCTGGTGCAGGTCTACAATTTTGTTTCTGGTGTCCTTTGACAGCTCTTTGGTCTTGGCCATAGTGGAGTTTGGAGTCTGACTGTTTGAGGTTGTGGACAGGTGTCTTTTATACTGATAACGAGTTCAAACAGGTGCCATTAATACAGGTAACGAGTGGAGGACAGAGGAGCCTCTTAAAGAAGTTGTTACAGGTCTGTGAGAGCCAGAAATCTTGCTTGTTTGTAGGTGACCAAATACTTATTTTACCGAGGAATTTACCAATTAATTCATTAAAAATCCTTTAATGTGATTTTCTGGATTTTTTTTTTTCTCATTTTGTCTCTCATAGTTGAGGTATACCTATTGTCATGTCTTTGGGTAAAAGACATTGATAAATTTATAAAGTTAATAAATTGGTTAAAAGGAATAAATAAGTTAAAATGAGTGATAAAATTGTCAAAAACCTGTGTTTAAAAAGTTATCGAAGTGAGACATCTTTTCCTTAAAGGATTGTTTTTTGTTACTGCAGAGTGTGTGCTCTTCCGTATATAGATGATCTTTGATGTGTTTTTTCCCTCGGCTACAGTCAGCTAGCCACACAGAAACGAAGTTAAAAAGTTCATTGAGTACGCTGTGTTGTTCTTCTTCGTTTGAGTCTTGGGAAATTTTTGTCTTTTTACCGCGCCATGCTACACACGCATGCAAGAAAACTTTATAAAGACAAGAAAAGCAAGCCTTGTGTGTGAAGTTTTCTTCAATGGTTCGCTGGCTGTCTAGCAGCACAGAGAAACGTGCTGTGAGGACAGCACAGTAAAAAGACATTAAAGACGTTCGAAGCAAGACGTTTTCTCGGCGGATTCAAGCAACACAGAGCAACATTAAAAGCAGACATGAGCTTACGTTCAGGAAAAAACTATTTGAAAAAATATGAGCTGCGAAACGAAGCAGAGCAACGACCAGACGTGGACGTGGAGAAGCCAGACACCGCAGACCAAACGTCGGACATGCAGCCACCATCACCGCCATTCGACACCAGGTCCAGGGTTACCAGCAAGCAGTCTCACACATCATCTACAGGGTCTTCAGCCATAAAGGCCTACGCCAGGGCGCAAGCGGCTAAAGCTCAACTAGCCTTTGCTGAAAAAGAGGCTAATATGATGAAACAAAAAGCAGATTTAGAAAAGCAAAAGGCTGACTTAGATGCTAGCCTCCACATTCTAAAATGTCATAAAACTATAGCAGCAGCTGAAGCAGAAGTTGCAGCCTACGAAGAAGCAGAAAATCAGAGCGGGGAGAGAAGCATAGGGCCCCCTACTGAAACTGAGCCTCTTGATACAGTACGGCGCACCAGCGAATATGTTGCACAACAATGTGAGTTACTCTCTTCAGAAGCTTCCAAGAGGCCACAGCAGCCCCTTGAAATGAGAGACAATGCAGTAGAAGTGCAAGCCACCAATCAGTCAGTTGATCAGCTAACAACTACAACCCAGTACGTACCTCCTCCAATGAATACAGGCATAAAACAAGAACAAAAGGTAACCAAGGGTCTGACAAACACCCACCTGTTAAACCCTCTAGCTCACACCTTTCAACCTCTTAACAATAACTCGGCTGAGTTTAATGGAGGACAAGATTTTGCAAAATATCTCATCCGCAAAGAACTAGTCAGTACTGGTTTACTGCATTTCGATGACAAGCCTGAAAACTATTGGGCATGGAAAGCCTCATTTGTTAGTGCAACTAAAGACTTAAATCTTGTCAGCAAGAGAGGAACTAGACTTGCTCACAAAGTGGTTAGGGCCAAAATCCTCAGAGCAGACCAAAAGGATCCGTGCAGTACATGTCCTTAATGCCTCTGCAGGTTTGATAATGGTCTGGCAGCGCCTTGAGGAGTGTTATGGCTCCTCAGAGGCCATCGAAGACGCACTCTTAAAAAAGGTAGAGGACTTTCCAAGGATAACAAACAAAGACAATGCCAGGTTAAGAGAACTCGGTGACCTCCTTTTAGAGTTACAGTGTGCCAAAGGAGATGGTGCACTACCAGGGCTAGCATACCTACACACAGCTAGAGGGGTAAGACAAATAGTTGAAAAACTTCCCTTCAACCTACAGGAAAGGTGGACAACTGTGGGGACGAAATACAAAGAGACTCATAGTCTGTCATTTCCCCCTTTCTTTGTTTTTGTGCAGTTTGTTCAGCAACAAGCTAAAACGAGAAATGATCCAAGCTTTGCTACATCTAGCTGTAACAGTCAGGCTTCCACGCGCTCAGGAAAGCCCACTCCATACAATCGCAAAGCCAATGTGTCAGTACACAAAACAGATGTCGCAGAGAAAAGTGGTTCTGAGACTAAGAAAGTAGAAGAACCAGATCGGCAGTGCCCGATTCACAAGAAGCCACATCCGCTCAAAAAATGTAAGCTGTTCAGAGATAAACCTATAGAAGAACGTCAAGCCTTTCTCAAAGAGCATCGCATTTGTTATCGGTGTTGTGGTTCAGTTCAGCACATCACAAAAGATTGTAACGTGGCAGTCATGTGTAGTGAGTGCAACAGTCCCGAGCACATATCAGCACTTCATCCAGGTCCTGCTCCTGTCTTGAAAGGTGCCACATCAGGAAGTGATGAACAAAACAAAGGTGAAGAGCAAACGGAGAGCTCTCCTTCAGTCATCTCCAAGTGCACAGAGGTGTGTGGTCAAAGTAATAGCCCACGCTCTTGCTCTAAGATCTGCTTAGTGAAAGCCTATCCAGAAGGCCAGAAAGACAGAGCAATGAACATGTATGCAGTAACTGACGAACAAAGCAATAAGTCTCTGGCTAAGACAGAGTTCTTCAGCCTGTTTGACATTAAAGCTACACCTGCACCATACACATTAAAAACCTGCTCTGGCAAAGCTGAAACTGCAGGCAGGAGAGCTGTGAACTTCTTCATACAATCCATGGATGGAAAAACAGATATCCGGCTGCCTCCCTTGATTGAATGTGATTCAGTGCCGGACGAGAGAACTGAAATACCCTCACCTGAGATTGCTCAGCACCATCCCCATCTGCTCCCTATCGCAAACGAAATCCAACCTGTCGACCACCACGCTCCAATCCTCTTACTCCTGGGAAGGGACATCCTCAGGGTACATAAGGTACGCGAGCAGATTAATGGGCCAAATAACGCTCCTTATGCCCAAAGACTGGACTTGGGTTGGGTTATTGTAGGAGAGGTGTGTGTAGGAAAGACTCATAGCGCATCAGAGGTGAATGTTTACAAGACACACACATCAGACAGTGGTCGCACATCTTATTTTGAGCCATGCCCAAATGTCATTACAGTTAAAGAGAACTATGGCATTCTGTCAGAGCAAAACAGTCAGTCATAAGGTGTAAAGACACAATTGACTTTGCTCACAACACAGACAAGCTAGGTCACTCTGTGTTTGACAGATCTGAATCAGATGATAAAGTTGCACTGTCCATAGATGACAAAACTTTCCTAACTCTTATGGACAATACAGTTAGCCAGAACAAAGAGAACAGTTGGGTTGCTCCTCCGCCCTTCCGCTTCCCAAGAAGGAGACTCCCAAGCAATAGAGAGCAAGCCCTGAAACGCCTGTACTCACTCAAAAAGACTCTGGAAAGGAAACCAGAAATGAAGAGTCACTACATCCAATTCATGCAGAAAATGTTAAATAATGATCAAGCTGAAATTGCACCACCCCTGCCAAAAGGTAAAGAACACTGGTACCTGCCTACATTTGGTGTATACCACCCGCAGAAACCAGATCAAATACGAGTTGTTTTTGATTCTAGTGCAGAGTATGACGGCATATCGCTAAATCAAGTGCTCCTTAGTGGACCTGATCTCAACAACTCTTTGATAGGGGTGCTATTGAGGTTTAGAAAAGAGCCCGTAGCCCTGACAGCAGACGTACAGCAAATGCTTTATTGCTTTGAGGTGTGCGAAGAACACAGAGACTATCTTCGCTATCTGTGGTTTGAGGATAATGACATCACTAAGGGTGTAGTTGAATATAGAATGAAAGTTCATGTTTTTGGTAACAGCCCGTCACCCGCTGTAGCCATTTACTGTATGAGACGGGCAGCACAAGAGGGTGAGAAAGAACATGGCACTGACGCAAGACAGTTTGTTGAGAAACAGTTCTATGTCGATGATGGACTCACGTCAGTTGCCACGCCAGAGAATGCTGTTGATCTGTTAACAAGAACCAAAAACATGTTAGCTGAATCTAATGTGAGACTTCACAAGGTTGCATCCAACTATAGCCTAGTTATGGAAGCGTTTCCTGTGGAGGACCGTGCAAAGGATTTAAAAGATTTGGACCTTGGAGTAGATCTTCTCCCAGTTCAAAGCAGTCTGGGACTTTGTTGGAATCTACAGACAGACAGCTTCACTTACCTCGTAACCAATGAGACCAAACCATTCACACGCAGGGGAGTGCTGTCAACAGTCAATAGCCTGTATGACCCTTTGGGCTTCGTTGCTCCCATAATCATGCAGGGCAAAGCGCTACTCAGAGAACTGTCATCTGAAGAGAGAGACTGGGACGCTCCACTTCCTCCAGAAAAGGAGGAGATGTGGGTCACATGGAAAGACTCTTTAAAAGCCCTTGAAGATGTGCAAATCAAAAGGTGCTACAGTCCAGGTTCATTAAGTACTATGAAAAGTAATGAACTGTATATCTTCTCTGATGCGTCTACTGTAGCAATAGGAGCTGTAGCTTACTTGCGCTCTTTAGACAGTGACGGTCAGTACCATGTGGGTTTTGTGATGGGAAAGTCTAAACTTGCTCCTCGTCCCGCACACACTGTACCATGGCTCGAACTTTGTGCTGCTGTACTTGCGGTTGAGATGTATGAGCTAATCACAGGCGAGTTAGACATAAAAATAGACAATGTGAAGTTTTTCACTGACAGTCGTATTGTGTTGGGGTACATACACAATACCTCCAAAAGATTCTACATGTATGTAGCCAACCGTGTTGCACGCATTAGGCTATCCACACAACCTGACCAATGGCATTATGTTGCAACTGAGCTAAATCCAACTGACCAGGCAACTAGACCTGTTGCAGCCGCTGAACTCAAAAACAGTAAATGGTTCACAGGCCCAAACCTTTTGTATACAGACTATCCTGATAAGTCACACAAAGACAATCTGTATGCACTAGTGGAACCTGAAGAGGACAAAGAAATACGTCCAGAAGTAAAAACACTGTTAACAGCAGTATCAGTGTCACAGTTGAGCTCTGAGCTGTTTAAAAGATTTTCAAGCTGGACGACGCTATGCAGGGCAGTAGCCAAACTTATTCATGTTACTGCATCTTTCAAACAAAAGTCCAGTGGACAGAAAGGATGAAAAAGTCTCAAAGAATGTACAAACATGAAAGAACTCACTCAAGCCGAGAACGTTATCATTCACTCAGTCCAGCAGGAAGCATACTAACTAACTAACTAACTAACCTGCACTTATATAGCGCTTTAATAGTCACAAAGACCACTCAAAGCGCTTTCATTAATACTAACCCTCCATTCTAAGGGCCTATAGGAAACAGATATCTAGGGACAATTTAGAACAGCCAATTAACCTAACATGCATGTTTTTGGCATGTGGGAGGAAACCGGAGAAATCCCGGAGTAAACCCACGCAACACGGGGAGAACATGCAAACTCCACACAGATCACTGTTGGTCGGGGGCTGGGATCGAACCCACGATCCCACGATCCCCACAATCCCCCGGCCAAAGGTAAACTGTGCTGCCGCAGTGCTAACCACTGCGCCACCGTGCAGCCCGCATACAAAGAGACATTCAAAAAGATAAAAGAAGGAAAACAGGTAAACTCCAAAAATGACACACTCAAGAAGCTCAATTCAATTGTAGACAAAGATGGACTACTACGAGTCGGTGGACGTCTCTCCTCTGCCGACCTCACAGACAATGAAAAGCACCCTCTGATCATCCCTTCTGCCAGCCATGTTGCCACACTTCTTGTAAGACACTTCCATGAATGCTCAGCTCATCAGGGACGACACATTACGGAAGGAGCTGTCCGTGGTGCTGGTTTCTGGATAGTTGGAGGTAAACGACTTGTGTCTTCTATCATATATAATTGTGCTACTTGCCGTAAACTCCGAGGCAAACTGCAAGCCCAGAAAATGGCAGACTTGCCTGCAGACCGTGTAAATCCTGAACCTCCCTTTACTACTGTGGGCTTGGATGTGTTTGGGCCATGGACTGTTGTTACGCATCATACTAGAGGGGGTAGTGCTCAGAGCAAAAGATGGGTTGTCCTCTTTACATGCATGTCAACTAGGGCTGTACACATCGAAATGATTGAAACCATGTCCACAGATAGTTTTATAAATGCATTAAGAAGGGTTTTTCTCTGTTCGTGGCCCAGCTAAGCTCTTGCGCTCAGACAGAGGCACTAATTTTGTAGGAGCTTGTAAGGAACTGGGTTTAGACACTGACGACACAGCAGTGGGAAAGTACCTCCGGGACAAGAGGTGCTCATGGACATTTAACCCTCCGCACGCATCACATATGGGAGGGTCCTGGGAACGTCTCATAGGGGTGGCAAGGTGCATCCTAGATGCAATGTTGTTAAAAAACACTCAGACATGTCTCACTCACGAGGTTTTAAGCACATTCATGGCCGAGGTAATGGCTATTATAAACGCAAGGCCTCTTGTTCCAATATCTGCTGACCCAGACTGTCCAGCAATACTCACTCCAGCGATGTTACTCACGCAGAAGTCAAGCACGGTTTCTGCCCCTTCCGGAAACTTCTCCTCAGGACAGTTGTTTGTAAAACAGTGGAAACAAGTACAGCATCTTGCAGATACGTTTTGGAAGAGGTGGAAAGGAGAATATTTGTCTACCTTGCAGAAACGCACAAAATGGAATGACAGCAAACCAAATGTCAAGGAAGGAGACATTGTTCTGTTGAAGGACATACAAGTAAACAGAAATGAATGGTCCATGGGACTTGTCGTAAAAACTTTGCCCAGCAGTGACAAAATGGTCCGCAAAGTGGAAGTGCGGATCGTAAAAGAAGGGACTGCAAAAGTATTCCTGAGACCCATCTCAGAGGTCATAGTCTTACTTTCAAAGACTGAGTGATACTGTATTTTTGATGCCATGTAACACTGGAAATGTTTATTGTGTTTGGTATTTGTGATGATATAATATGATTATATCAAGCGGGGAGTGTCATGTCTTTGGGTAAAAGACATTGATAAATTTATAAAGTTAATAAATTGGTTAAAAGGAATAAATAAGTTAAAATGAGTGATAAAATTGTCAAAAACCCGTGTTTAAAAAGTTATCGAAGTGAGATATCTTTTCCTTAAAGGATTGTTTTTTGTTACTGCAGAGTGTGTGCTCTTCCGTATATAGATGATCTTTGATGTGTTTTTGGCTACAGTCAGCTAGCCACACAGAAACGAAGTTAAAAAGTTCATTGAGTACGCTGTGTTGTTCTTCTTCGTTTGAGTCTTGGGAAACTTTTGTCTTTTTACCGCGCCATGCTACACACACATGCAAGAAAACTTTAGAAAAGCAAGCCTTGTGTGCGAAGTTTTCTTCAATGGTTCGCTGGCTGTCTAGCAGCACAGAGAAACGTGCTGTGAGGACAGCACACCTATGATGAAAATTGGAGACCTCTCTCATCTTTTAAGTGGGAGAACTTGCACAATTGGTGGCTGACTAAATACTTTTTTGCCCCACTGTATGCATTCTCAGATTATCACCAAAATGTTATGGGTTCCTCTCTAGCCCAAAGACCACCTCTGGTGAAAATTTCATCCAAACCCATCCCGTAGTTTTTGTGTAATGCTGCTGCACAAATACAAACAAGGTCCTTGGTGGAGGTATGCACTCTCAGATCATCACCAAAATTTAATGGGCTCATCCTTGGCCCAAGGGCTACCTCTGGTGAAAACGTCATCAAAATCCATTCAGTAGTTTTGGCGTAATCCTGCTAACAGACAAACAAACAGACGGACGGACAAACGGACAAACCACCCCGATAACATAACCTCCTTGGCGGAGGTAATAAGAAACTACAGCATGGGCGCAAGTAACTGCACATGACGTCAAGGCTCGGGGTGCTTCCTCCCAGGGCCGTGCTGCTTTGTGGACTCACCTCCTCCCTGCGCAGTGGTACAGTCCCGTTACTCACAAGTCCGTCTGCTCCAGCGAGATGACGAGGAGCACGCGATTAAACTGCTCCCGATGATCCAAACGCATTGTAGAATGAACTTTTACTGGCTGGCTGTTTTTCTGGGAACGATAGGTGAGTCTCACGCTCTTCTCCGATGAGTTGAAAGGTGTTTTTATTTCTTTTGTGTGTGTGTGTGTGTGTGTGTGTGTGCGCGCGTGTGTGTGTGAAGTAACAGGTTGATCCCATGTAAATCCGACCGATCCCAAACCTACAGCAGCAGCAGTTTCGATAAGTGTTTGTTTTTACTCTAAATTTATGACAGAATTTTGCTAACAGTGAAGGGTTTTATGCTGAAAAGTAGCACATTTACACTAAGTTACAAAATTTATCCTTTTTTCTTTTGCCTGAACAAAAAGGTTTGTTTCCCTTCTTGCGTCTGCTTAAACTAAATGGGAAAAAAACGTTTCCTCTCTTAACATGTTGCTTGCATTGCTGTGATGACTCTCAAAAACTATTCGCTTATATTTTTTCTTTATGCACAACTTTACTCTAAATACATGTTAATTTTAATACATATTTAGCTTCATTCAAATTTTAAAAGAAAATGTGCAATTATGCAGTTATTACACAGAATACGGTAATTTCTTAATGTTATCCAGGTCTCAAAAGCAGCGTTTGAAGAGAATGAGTTACTTTCTGTACCTTCACACCGTAACCAATTAAGAAATAACACCTACTAATAAGGGCAAATTTGTGTTACATTGTGTTATAGGATTATAATTTTGAGCTCCCCAAAACAGCCCAAAACTCACAGAAATACTATTTAGTAGTAGGTTTTAAAACCATAAAACAGGTACAATGTTTTATATTGGGAGAAGTATTTTTTGAGTATTTTTTCTTGAAAAATATGTTTACAACAAAGTACGTTGCTATTGCAGTAAATATCCTTGTCACATATACATAGAGCACTAAAGTAGCAGGGCAAAATAAAGGCAAACCTATAATAACTTAGCTTTACCCCCCGCCCCCATTACCCCTTAATACCATATTTAGCTCTTAGATGCATGACCAACCAATTCCTACACTCTTCCATGAGTGGGGTCAAAAATGACCCCAATTAGAATGAGGGTGTTTTATGCTGTAAACTTAAGAAATGTCTTTCATTTTGGTTAGATGATTATTTTTATTATATTTTGGGTGATTATTAATGTATTGTAAAAAGGTAAACATCCAAAACATCCAAAAATACAACACTGTATAGATGTGTCATAATTCCGGTGCATGGGCAGGCTCATGAAAATAGATCTGAGCAAAAAGTGGCTTTCGACCCTGTTCAGGAAGGCCCCGTGCATGCCCCTAGAAACCGAGAAACCTGAGCACCCGGAGAAAATGCTTTTGCTTAGTTTCTTCATCTTGAGCAACAATACAAAGACTGCTTGATCTGGCATCTCTGCTCGTGGCAACGTAGAATCAGCCATGGCTGCAGAAATCTGTTGTGAAGAAAACATGAACGTGCTGTAAAGACTGGCCCTGTGACTTATTCACCTTGCCAATTTTGACCCATATGACATCATAGAGACACATTAGTCTAGGCAGGCATCATGAGTGATGGCCTATATGACATCATAAAGACACAATTGTCTATGAGCCATATGACATCATAAAGACACATTAGTCTAGGCATCATGAGTGATGGTCTATATAACATCATAAAGACATTTGTCTATGTGCCATCATATAGACATCATATCTTTATGATGGCATCGCCAGTCCTATGATGCCTGAGTTCATAGGCCGTCTTATGATGTCCTATAAACATGACAGACACAGCTAACTAGTGCTAGCTTAGTTAGCTACTGTAGCTAACTACAAAGTAGTAATTTGAGGATGATAACATAACACTTATCACACAAAATTCATGGACGTTGAAAATAAGTTCATAATTTATAACAGCACATATATTATGAGGTATAAAAATGATACTAACATGTGCGTATGTTGCTGTGTAAAAATAACCTTCAGGGTGGTGAGTAGATGTGTCCTTCTGTGCCGAGTCTTCGAAGCGTGCCGTGTGTCGAGTAACCCGGGAAGATTTTTGTGAAGCACATATCAAGGCTTGTGTTGCTGATGAACGTGGTGACATTCGAAGGGGACAGCGAAGCGCAATGTCCCTCACATTTTGTGGACTTGGGACTTTATTTGCAATCTATTCCAGCTTCTTTTTTTTGCGACGGAACCAGCAAGAAAGAGATTTGCTTCATGAAGCTTCATCTCGCCATCACTAGTGGTGAGACTGTTGGCATTAGATGTGTGGATTGACAGTAAATGTATATCTGACAATCACAGTTGATAAAAATCAAAGGTTCCTAGGGTTAACCTTTGAAATTCCATAGAAAATGCTTGGGGTCATTTTTGACCCAACATATGGAAAAGTGTGGTACTGATACAAAAAATGCAATTACCTAAAAAATATAACAATTAGATACAAATCCAAATGGCCTCATGTCAAAGACAACCTATTTGAGGAATACATGGAAGATTAAATGATAAAACATTAAAATTACAAAGATCTGCAAAAAAACAACCGCTGAGGTAATTTTTGACCCCACTTATGCATCTAAGAGTAGATATTATGAAAAAAATACATATTTATACATAACTAAGGGTCTTCAAAATGCTTGTAGGTAGAAAACTGTTTATGAAGAACTTTAATCTGAAAACAAATATAAAATGTATAAAAATAAACTGAGAAGCATTTTGAGAGTTAGCAAAAAAAAGTATAGTGAGTTATTGGATAAAAATAAGACAAACATGAACAAAACCTGGAAATTGTTAAAGGAAATAATAAGAATGAAACTCCTGGAAAAGATCTCGCCTATCTCTACTCTGATAATGAAATTATTTGTGGCAATAACAAAATTGCAAATAAATTCAGTGAATACTTTATTAATGTTGGGAAAACAATAGCCATCTCTATTGTAGAACCCATCGATAATGGTAAGTATGACATTATACACATAAATGCTCATTCTTTGTTTATCAAGGAGACAGATGAAAAGGGATTCTTAATATTGTTCATAAATTCAAAAGTAAAAAATCTAGACTGTAACGGTCATGATATGCTCCTGATTAATGAATGAATGAATTTATTTATTTCGGATAATACAGTACAGGTTAAAGAAACTGTATAATATAACAACAAGGTCAAATTAGACAGAGACTCCTTCTACTAAACAATTCCACGTGAGTTATCCGAAATGGGTGATGGCTGAAGCCGCAGCTTATATTGCCCACCCATATTCCATCCAAGAATTCAAAGAAAAAAGAGTAAACAAGACAAGAGTGATTACAATTTAGAACAAAGCTAAGACAAAGTGTGACTGAGAGAAAAAAAAAAAAAAAAAAACTAAGCTAAGCTAAGTTAAGCAGTTACTATTCAAGACAAATCTAAGACAGAATGTCACAGAGAGAAAAAAAAAAAAAAAAAAAACTAAGCTACAACACAACACAGGCTGGATATGTCAATCCTTATAAGATAAGATAAGATAAGATAAGATAAGATAAGCCTTTATTAGTCCCACAACGGGGAAATTCCAGGATTGCAACAGCACAGGGATAGCAACACTCAGAGCAACAATCAGAAGGCAAGAAAAAACAAGCAAGCAAGAGCAGCTAATATACATACGTATGTACATATTACTATAAAATATATATACACACACACACACACACACACAGACACACAGTGCAGAGCATTGTAGCTGGATGGAATAAATATATGAATATATGAACACACAGTGCAGAGCATTGTAGCTAGATGGAATAAATATGTAAATATATAAACACCCACAGTATGGAGCATTGCAGCTAGGTGGAATAAATATGCAAGTATATAAACACACACAGTGCGGAGCAATGTAGCTAGATGGAATAATATGTAGATATATAAAAACACAGTGCGGAGCATTGTAGCTAGATGGAATAAATATATAGATATATAAATATAAACACACCCAGTGCAGAGCATTGTAGCTAGATGGAATAAATATGTAAATATATAAACACACACAGTGCAGAGCATTGTTGCTAGGTGGGATGAAACATGTGAGTTTACATGTCGTCTTGTAAATATGTTTGGAGTATTTCTTCCTTTAGTTTTTGTTTAAATTGTCCAAGCGTTGTACATGATTTTAATTCAGGTCCATAATCGTTCCATAATCTGACTCCTTGCACTGAAATACAGTGTTGCTTGGTGGTTGTTCTCACTGTAGGCTTTTGAAATATACATGTTCCTCTGAAGTGATATCGTTTCTCCCTTGTTTGGAACAACTTTTGGATATTTGCAGGCAGTGATAAATTCTTCACTTTGAACATTATTATTGCGGTTTTAAAGTCAACCAGATCTTTCAACTTGAGAGTTTTTTGTTTAAGAAAAAGTGGGTTTGTTGGTTCCCTGTAAGCTGCTTTGTTTATTATTCTAATAGCTCTCTTTTGAAGCATAAAGAGTGGATATATGTTTGTTTTATATGTATTTCCCCATACTTCATTGCAATATGTCATGTATGGGAGTATTAATGAATGATACAAGGTGTATAGTGTGGGTTGATTCAGCAAATATTTCACTCTGTGTAATATTGCAATTGATTTGGAGACTTTACCTTTAATATAATTAATATGTGACTTCCAACACAGTTTGTTATCAATTATTACTCCAATGAATTTGGTTTCAGATACCCTTTCAATCTCTACACCATTTACACTGAGTTTGGGTACTGGATTGTTGTGATGGTTGTTAAAGACTCTAAATTTTGTCTTACTTAAATTGAGTGTTAATTTGTTTGAATCAAACCACAGTTTAAGCTTTCCTAATTCCTTCCCGAGTGTATCCAGAAGTTGTTCCAAATTGTTTCCACTGCATAGCAGATTAGTGTCATCGGCAAACAATATTAAGTCCATTTTTTCTGAGACTTTACATATATCGTTTATATACATATTGAATAATAATGGTCCCAAAACTGAACCCTGTGGGACTCCACAGGTGACCTTCAGCAACTCTGAGTTTTTGTTGCTAACACATACATACTGATATCTATTCTTTAAGTAACTACTTAACCAGGACAGTGCTACACCTCTAATACCAGAATTTTGTAGTTTCTTTAATAATAAATTATGATCTACTGTATCAAATGCTTTTTTAAGATCTAGGAATACTCCAACTGAATACTCTTTATTTTCAATGGCTGTTGATATTTTTTCTGTAAATTCCATTAGGGCATATGCAGTTGTCCTCTTGTGTCTGAACCCATATTGCTGCTCACATAATAAATCATTCTTCAGTATGAAGTTGTCAATTCTCTCATAGAATATTTTTTCAAGTATCTTGGAAAATTGTGGTAATAGTGAAATTGGTCTATAGTTTGAGAGTTCCCCTCTGTCGCCCATCTTGTATATCGGAATTACTTTAGCTATTTTCATTGCATTGGGAAATATACCTGATTGGAGAGACAGGTTGCAGATATATGTCAGTGGTTTTACTATGCATTCGATAACAGTTTTGACTAGTAGCATGTCGATACCATCACAGTCAGTAGATGTTTTACTTTTGAACAATTTAACAATTTCAATGACCTCTCTTTCGTCTGTGTTCTTTATGAAGATGGAGTCTTTTACAGCAGTGTTATTGCATATTGTATCACCTGTTGGCACCGTAGTGGGTATTTCTCGGGCCAGTTTAGGTCCAATGTTAACAAAAAAATTATTAAATTCATCTGCAGGTGAAGCGATATTCACACTCTGAGTCGTTTTATTATTTTTTGGAATATTAGTTGGGTAGCTTGTATTTCTGCTTTTATTTCCAAGGATACTGTTGAGTATTGTCCATGTATTTTTAATATTGTCTCTGTTTTTCTCCAGTTCTTTACTGTAATAGTCTCTTTTACTACATCTTATTATACGTATATGTTAACTTATTTTTGTATGTTTTATACCGCTGCTCTGCTTCTTTTGTTCTTTTCTTTAGGAAAGCTTTATATAATGAATTTTTCTTTTAACACGCCTTTTGTAGTCCTTTGGTTAACCATGGCTTATTAGCAAATTTGTGTTTAAGCTTTTTTATTACTAATGGGCAGTTTTTTTCATATTTTTTCATTAAAAAATATAATAGATTCTATTGTCAAGCCTTTTACATACATTTGTAATTTATCACTGAAGTTGGAAAAATTTCCTAGACAAATGAAATTTGCTAAAATAATTCCTTTGCATAAAAATGGTGATATGCACATATTTTCAAATTATAGGCCAATCTCTCTGTTACCGCAGTTTTCAGAAAGTTTGGAAAAATTATTTGTTATAAGGTTGCAAAATTTCACTGCCAAATACAATTTACTTTGTCACCAACAATATGGTTTCAGAAAAAATGGACTACATCGCTTGCACTTTTAGATTTCTTAGAACAAGTTTCAAATACAATTGAAAGTAAGAAACATGCTCTTGCAATTTTTTTAGACCTACAAAAAGCTTTTGATACTGTTCATCACAAACTACCCTTGGGTAAATTACAGTAGTATGGTATCAGAGGACTGCCTTACAGTTGGTTAAGCAGTTACTTGGAAGACATATATCAATATGTTAACATTAACAGCACTGACTCTACTCTGCTAGAGGTAACGTGTGGTATGCCACAAGGCTCAGTACTTGGCCCATTATTATTTTGTATATAAATGATTTATGTTTGATTTACAAGTCAATGAAGTGTATTTTGTTTGCTGATGACATGACTTTTATTTGTAGTGGGGAACATTATGAGCAGCCTCTGGATACTGTGGAACATGAATTACAGATTATTAAGGAATGGTTTGACTTAAACAAATTCAAAACTAAATGTGTAATATTTGGAAATTCCACAGTAAACAGCAATAGAAAACTCAAAATAAATGACTTTGAAATTGACACAGCTCTGGAAACCAAATTTCTAGCAGTTACTGTTGATAGTAAATTAAATAGGAAATCACATATAAATTATGTCAAAACCAAAATAGCCAAATCAACAGCTACACTAAATAAAGCAAAAGACTTATGTCATAAGTCATTATGTATTTTATGCATTTCACTCATTGTTCCGTATATGTGCTATTGTATGGAAGTTTGGGGAAAAACAAGCATACACCCAATCTTTTTACAACAAAAAAAAGCTATAGTGTCATAACCAATAAACCTTATCGTGAGCCAACAACTTCAGTATTTATTGAATTAGGTGCATTAAAATTTCCTGATTTGGTAGATTACAGTACAATTCAAATAATATATAAGGCCAAAGATGTACAGTTAACCACCAAATATCAAGAAGCTGTTTAAAATCAGAAAAAATGCATACAATTTATGAGGAACTCTTGTTTTTATAAAACCTCATTTTAGAACCAATACAAAGCAACACTGTGTTTCTGTTCAAGGCTCTGGAACAGTTGTCCCGACAATATTAAAATGTGTACTACAGACAGTTTAAGAAAATGTACAAGGTAAAGCTACTTTCTCAGTATCATGTATCTGTTTAGAATAT
The DNA here is from genome assembly GCA_020510985.1 of Pholidichthys leucotaenia. Classification (NCBI taxonomy): domain Eukaryota; kingdom Metazoa; phylum Chordata; class Actinopteri; order Cichliformes; family Pholidichthyidae; genus Pholidichthys; species Pholidichthys leucotaenia. The sequence goes on along the minus strand of CM035843.1, from coordinate 78,872,659 downwards.
GACATTAGTTGTGTTTTGTTTTTGTTTTTTGTTTGTTTTTGTGTTTGCCTTGGCATGAATTTGTGTTTTCTGGTGCTTTTTCCCTCTGTAGAGGTTGATGATGCACAAGATTTTGTAATGGTATAAGGAGTAGGTCATATAATCCCTGCTTCCACCTAAACCCTTTCAGTCTTTGTTGTTCTTTTTTTATATCTTCTATTTTTTTATGTATTATGAAACCAAACAAATAAATTTAAACAATCTAAAGAAGTATACCACAACAAAACTGACACAAAATTGAAAAGGATTTAAAGTTCCCTTTGTCTCGCTAACTCTTGATCTGCTTCCCAATGACTTTAAATGTTGGCAAATGTTGCCCAAAACAATCATCATTTTCCTACTTTATGACTCCAATCTTTTCAAACCTTGAGGTGTGTGTGGATGTAGTCTTTTTCCACACTTGGGAGCACATAGATGCACACTTTTCTCCTCTAAAAGTTGTGCATTATGTGCGATTGTTGTGAATTGTCTAATTGAGGTTTTATATTGAGGTTATCAGTTCCCTTTTATGTTGGGCAACTGATCCAGCGTGAAGGAATGCATGGCAGAGCAGAGGCAGGAAATGCGACTCTTTCGGAGAGGAAAAGACTGACTGTTCAGGAAGCTCGCAGGACAGAGCTGACCAGGAATACATTTGTGACCACACACTGTTTCAGAAGGTAGTCTATATCCAAAACGGAGGCCTGTATACTGTGTGCGGGAGGTGAGGAAAACACAGCTGCCTCCCTTAACCTGCTCATTAACGTACAGTGAGTCAGAGTAGATACAGCAAACAGTGGTTAACAACAGGTGTGATTGTGAGGCAGCCTGCAGACTTCCAGCACCACAAACCCATGGCATCCGTGGTGTTCGCTGAGCAACAGTTTGATTTAAATCTCTGGCTGTTAATTGGTCTGTCTGCATCCAGCTGAAAGAGGCCAGACACTCCCACTGTTCATGAGTCTGTGCTCTCCTCCCCCTGTAAGTAGGACAGGAGAGGGGAAGCCCTAACAATGGACGGGACCATGGAAAAAAGAAACAAAGGGAAGACCACTGTCTTCTGTGGGATGAGTTTAGGAGTTGGATTTTCCCTCCTACTGTCTGACACGGATTGAAAATGTGTAATTACAGTGTATCTGTGGAAGAAGAATTTAATATTAATGCTGGTGGAGCCCAGGAATCATTAATGAAACTTGTTTTTTACAGGGATGAAAATTCTTTAAGGGGTCATTGACTGAAAAATGGTGTGTTTGTAGGTTTTAACTGTCTGAAATGTGTCTATTGGTCACATAATTATCCAAAAAAATGTCAAAACAGTCAATTCTCTTAAAAAAAAAAAAGCCACAGGATTTAGCTTGTTTTTCTCTCCCAGAAACGCCAGAAACATTTTTGTCTCTTTCGGGTAAATCATGTACATTATTGGGGACCCCATGCTGTGATATTCATCTCAGACTGGAAGGAAGGGAGAGGCAGTAAATTCCTCTGCCGGAAGAGCATGGGGGGACAATAGGAATTGTGATGCAAGACCTCAGCTGGGGGACAATAGGAATTGGGATGCGTGAATGAATTGTGATGCAAGACCTCAGGCAGCAGGGGGTGTGAGGTTGTAATATAAAGGACAGACCCTGCAGCATGAGGTCAATCTTTTCTGATTCTGAGAGATGTGAGAGAGTGAATAAAGTTTGTCTGCTTGGAATGCTTGGCCTGATTATTCCTCTCTCCACAACGTCACAATTAGAAAAAGCCAACCCACTGCATCCTTGAGACCTGCACACTGCTCTATTATTGGCCCACCTCGCTATCTGTCACGTAGATGGAAAGGGAGTCAAAGGTGTTGAGGTGCATTCAGACCAAACGCGAACGGGCAAATTTTTCCCTCGGTACAATTACATTATAACTCAGTGTAAACACTCGAATAGACATGAATTCACTGTCTGAGTGAGTTGCAGACAGACGAAGTTGCCTTCATAACTTCTGCAGCTATGTTCAACCTGCTGTGGAAATTCTCAAAACGCTGTCATGCTTAGGTTTACATTACCCGACAGGGTCTTACCTGAAAAAAATTGTCCCTGCCTCCAAAATTTCACCTGGATGATGGGTTGTTTAAATTGCTAGCCTGCTAGCCTTGTTAGCATGTCTATGGCAGGAGTCCATGAGTAAAAAACCCTGACACACTGATTCAGCTGCAGAGCTCCCGGTCCTTCTGTCTCCAGGTGAGTGTCAGTCTCATTTTCAAACTAGTTTACTCTCCAATGTAGATACTTTTACTCAGGTGACAGCAGAATCTCAAAGCCATTACTAACTAGCGCTATCCCTTGGATGTGAACGCGTGAATGTGCGAAATTTGCATGTGCTCACCTCATTCCACTGACTTTGTATGTATTCGCGCTACCCATTCGCCTTTGATGTGAAGGCATCTTTAGTCAGAGCTAACGGTGGAACTAGGGAGCTAGCTTACCAAACGTGGTTTATGTTGTCATTTTTTTTAGATTTCAGCCACCCTAATAGACATTCATGTTTCCGCAGTCAATAATATATCTTGTCATCCTGGCTTATTTTGTTATATTTCCACCAGGATGTTAGCATTAACTAACAAATGGGGACCTATGTGTGTCTGTCGCTGAATAGCGACATAACCCCTAGTGATCAAGAGTGGTAAATATTTTTTGTCAATAAAATAGTTCAGATTTCCAAGGCTATAACTTGAAAGTGGTAAGAGATAATAATGGCTTACTGTCAATTAGAAAGATGTAAAATATGATCCAAAGTTTCAGATAGGAATAAATTTATGCATCTAATTTGCATAATGTTGTGGCAGCTCTTTAAATTCCATAACTCAGTCAAAACTGGACTTTGGACGTATTTACACAAAGAATGGTTCAAGTCTTTTCACACCGTTTTTTGTACAGAGGTACCTCATCATCTTACCTTCAAAGTATATGAACAAGAAATCAATGCAATATTAACAAAAACACAGAAATTTGTCACTTACCGGCGGCTAAAGGGACTTGCTTGCTGCTGTGGTCGCTGTGTTTTCATCCATCGTGGTCGTTATTTTGCGTTCTGTCGATCATTTACGCTCTCTACCACATCTACAAAGCCTTATGATTATCCCACATAAATTTCGCTTGTATCCTGTGGCTATTTTCCGCATACAAAGCCGACTAAGTGACGGTGCACAATGACGGACGGCAGCCATATTAGCTTTCTGGGCTAAAATGCTAAAAACAGGAAAAGGAAATGAGGAGTTCTTCTTTGGTGTATTACGTGTCATCCATTGAGTCCTCCAACGGATGTCTGCCACCTTCTGAAACTGGCAGACCAGTACAAATCAGTACAAATCCCCAATGCAGTCGGTCATGTCAGAGTGAGATGGCAGGCGCAGCACCACGCTCTGCCACTAGGGGCATGCAAAATCTCACTCAAAAGGTTAACTTAGTTAGGCGGTCTGACTCGGTCATTCTAGCAGAATTACAGCTCGCCTAAGTGGTGAGACACTGTCCGACACGCCGCCTGGCATTAGTTTAACTGTTGATCACTTCTTGTTATTCAACCCCCACTGGAATCCTTATTCATCTACAACACATGACCATATTCTTCATTTTTAGATATTCTCTCTTTCTTTCTGGGTCAGATGACTCATTGACAAGCTGCTGTGGCCTCCATGGATGCCCTCCAGCTTTCATGATTTTGTGAAGATTGAGATGCTAAGTGCAAGCTGCTTCCCACCCACTGATCAATATCAGAGTGCCATGCTCTCCACGGTCATCTCTTACCACGCTTTCCTTCCACTTTGCCTTGAATTATGGTCTTTTCTATGCCGTTATGCCACATTGCATAGCCAAGGAAACTGAGTTTTCTTTCCATGATCTGTTCATGGAGCATCAACTTTGTCTTACGTTTTGTCCACTACCCACTCATTGTTTTTTTTGTTTTTTTTTATCTTTCCAAGACACTCGTAAAAGCTGTCGGCTCAACCTTGATAATGCGGTGAGTGGTCAGGTCCTTCGACATTTTGGTCCATTGGGGTGTCGCTGAGTGACCTTCTTCGAGGCGTCATTCGGGTGTCCTTGAGGCACCTTCATCTGGCTGACATTGGGGTGTCAGTGAGGGACCTTTTTTCGCCAAAGGTACTATTTAAGTCATAGATGGCGCCCTGACAGGTACTATCCCTCCAGGTCAGAGAGGACCTGGGGGTAATGACACTTAAGGGGTAGCTCAACATTCCCCCAAAACCCCGTCATCCCTGTCATGGACCGTGTCACCAGATGCAGTTTAACATCATATACAGGACAATTTTAGACATTATTTTGACTTAATTTCTTGTAATATTATGTCTAAGCAGGACCAAAGGCAGCTAGTTAACATTTTAGCCACCCATTCATGAATGTTTCTGTGCTTATTGTACTCCAGGGACCGGTCATTTTCTATCGACCACTGGATCCACACACCCCTGTCCATCAGTGATGCATTATTTTTTTCACCCTTCAAGACAAATTTACATTACTTGGCTCAGGCTAGATACAAGCTAGGAGCTAGCCAGCTAAGATTAGTAATAGTGACTGTGTGGTGACACAAAGGAGATGACACTCCACCCAATACTTCAGGGTGTTGGGGGGCCAGCCATGGGCGCCAGAGCACTGGGGGGTATGAAGTAAATAAAGATGTGTGGCGTATGATAAAATAAGGCAGCGAACTGTGAGGTTTTAAGTAGGTTTATTATCATACCGCCATCATGGAGCTCGCTCCATGAGCGAGCCCGGAGGCTCTCCAGCAAAGTGTGCAGATGAGCAGTAGCAGAGAATGAGAAGGTGAACATGGATTTCAGTGAGCTTATATACCCAGCTACAAACAATACATGAAAGGCATTCACAGTAGTAGGTATGGGCATTTGCATTTGAGTGACACACATAACAATAAAGAGATTGCTAGCCAGGATTCGCCTCTGCTCCAGAGTTGCAGGACAAAAGAGGTTACAAGGCACATCTACATATTGTTATCAGTGTATAGACACAGTAAGGACAGGAAGCATGAACACAATGCATGAATGGCACATTAACATCACAGTAGTGAGCCGGAAAAAGCCAGAAGAAGCGGGGCTGCCTGTAGACATTAATACACACATTGACCAGTATTAATGCCTGTAGACATTAATACACACATTGCTGTGCCTGTCCCAGTCTGTTGTGGGGGTTATCCCACACGCTCCCCCCCAGAGGGCTCGGCAGGCGGCCGAGGCCTCGATAGTCCGGCTTTGGCAGCGAGCAGGGAAAGTTCTGTGCAGGCGGAGGTGGAGGGGGGTGGGGTTAGTAAATGCCGGCCCTGGACGGCGAAATTGTCTGGGCCGCGCAAAAATTGCTTGTGGATCCGCGATGTCGAGGGGCTGTCCCGTTGAACGTGCGGAGATCCACAAGAAGAAAAATTAGTCACTGGCTCCTCTCGCGACTAAGTCCTGCAAGGATTAATAGCGGCCGTGAAGAAAAAGGAAGCGGCGAGGATAAACAGCGGCCATGAAGAAAAACAGGGGCGGCTGTAAGAAAAAAACAAAAGCAAAGGGACTTTGCGTGTTGACTTTAGGTGCGGGCACAACCTTAAAGCCTTCGGGGACCGCAGACTGCTGAATTCCCTATGTGCGCCGTGGCTAAGACCATTAGCAAATCCTGTGAGCAAGCTGCGTGCGTGCCTCAGGTGTACGAGCAACCCTGAAGGGCCTGTGTGCAGCGGCGAAGGAGGATGGGGGTCTGTAGAGCCGTATGCGTCCCGTGCGTGGTGCGCCGCCCTCGTAACTCCCCGGTGCGTGTGCCGGGGCTCTGTGCGTGGGTGGGCCAGCTGGAGAGGAGAACCAGGGTCAGGGAGCTTAATCATCCCTGTTCATTGTGTTGGAGCGGTGAAAGGAAGTAGACGATCTTTGTCCCTCGAACTTGTGTAGATGCGTTGGAGCGGTGAGAGGGAGGAGACGATCTTTGTCACTCGCTCGGCCATGGTGCGTTCAGGTCCACGCGCTGCATTCTCCGTCGGCCATGGAGGTCGCCGTCGTGGAGAGAGGACAAGGTGCGTGTGCTCTCGTATGGAGAGAAGCTGAGAGCGGCCGGTCCAGCGTGGATGTGCCGATTTAGGTGTGCAGATCCCACCATGAAGTTTGCTGCGGCTTTCCCGGTCGTGGGTGACGTCCGGAGAGTTCCCTGAAGCAGAAGGGAGCTGCTGTGTTCTCTTGTTGTCGGAGCATCACCGCCAGGTGCTGCGCTCGCCGGCAGCGTGTTTTTTTCAGCGTCGGGTCACCAGTGTAGCTGTCCAGACCGGAAGGTTGCGTCGCACAAAGTGTGTGCATTCTCGGGGTCACCAGCGTAACTGTCCAGACCAGAAGGTTGCGTCGCACAAAACGTGTGCTTCCTCGGGGTCACCAGTGCGGCGGCATGAAAAATAAGACAGCGAAGTAAAGGTTTTAAATAGGTTTATTATCATACCGCCATCACGGAGCTCGCTCCATGAGCGAGCCCGGAGGTTCTCCAGCAAAGTGTGCAGATGAGCAGTAGCAGAGAATGAGAAGGTGAACATGGATTTCAGTGAGCTTATATACCCAGCTACAAACAATACCTGAAAGGCATTCACAGCAGTAGGTATGGGCATTTGCATTTGAGAGACACACATAACAATAAAGAGATTGCTAGCCAGGATTCGCCTCTGCTCCAGAGTTGCAGGACAAAAGAGGTTACAAGGCACATCTACATATTGTTATCAGTGTATAGACACAGTAAGGACAGGAAGCATGAACACAATGCATGAATGGCACATTAACATCACAGTAGTGAGCCGGAAAAAGCCAGAAGAAGCGGGGCTGCCTGTAGACATTAATACACCCATTGCTGTGCCTGTAGACATTAATACACACATTGCTGTGCCTGTCCCAGTCTGTTGTGGGGGTTATCCCACAGATGTACCTTTCGCCCCTGCCATGCCAGGCTCACAGCTGAGGACGCAGGGGCGCGAATGTATTGTACTAAGCCTTGCTCTGTGATGTGTATGTTAATGTGTATGTTGATGTGTGTTCACGTTTCGTAACTGGTATATTAATGTGTTTACCCTGAGTGCCAGAGGTGGGAAGAAAATGTATAAAGCAGTTCGCTTTGGCACTCAGAGTTAGTCTGCTCTGTGTTGGAGGAGAAATAAAGTTCTGTGTTGTCAGCTCGTGTCTCGTCTGCTTTCATCCTCCACAACGTAAGGGTGGGGGGTGTCTTAGAGATTTAAAGAGGCATGCACTGAAACCAGGCGTTCTGAAAAAGGCTGCAAAAGATGATTCACAAATTATGTTGCAATATTTAAATAATTTTAAAAAATTAGACAAAAATATGTAACAACCATTTCATTAGGACCTCTGTGGCTGTTAAAATGTGGAAAAAGTTCAGTCAATAACCCCTGTAACAAACTTTTTTTGTAAGCTTAAATTGTGCGCTGTGACTTGTGATATTTTTCAATTTGCTTAATGTTTTCTCTTGATATGAAAATGTATGTGCAATATACAGTATGTTTGCATAATTCACTAGGATATTTTTCAAAATAATTTTGTGAACAATTAAACATTACTCTGGTTTGAGCTTCTTAAAAAAAATGAGGAAATGCAGCTCCAGTCATTTTTAAAGCATTGTTAACTGAGTTTTGGACTGTGAACTCATTGAAAAACCTGACTTTCTTTTCACTGTTTGCTTAGAATATATGGACTAAACTGACAAGAGCCAGAAATCATCCTCTGTATTTTCAAGCAAAGTGGCTTCGATCTACATACACTGGATTTTTAAGTAGTTCTGAAAGTCATATGAAAACTGACCTGCTGTTTTGGGGTGATTTTGTCAGTCTGCACGGTTGCTTTAGCAGAAGAATTAACTACAGTCCTTAATTGGTTGCCTGAAAATAAACAAGCCCGAACCTACATCGGGAGGAAATATAGAAATTGAGAAATATGGAGTCCAGTTTTGATAAACGTGTTAAAACACAGGATGTGCCCTCCCCTTACTGGTCCTAAGGAGAGCCGAGCAGCTGGACTTCCTTTTGTTTTGATTTCCTGTCTTTTGGGAAATGTTTAGAATGAGTTCCTGCCCCACCTAGTGTTAATATGACAAGCAGAAAATACCCACGAGCATCTGAGCGCGCCATCTCCTCCCTCTGTGACGATGACCCCCTGCCTCTCCACGAGCCTCCCCCAGCCCCCACACGCACGCACACAGGAATTTAACCTTCCTGACCCCCGTTCTGAGCAGCAGAGCGGCCCCCGCACACCTAATCTCTGGGGCGGTCCTTGCTCTAGTTTGGATGTGAATCATCCATGAAGATGAAGAGGAGAGGCCACTGTTTCAGTTCTCAGGACTTCATAACACTTTATCATTCATTCATCAGCAAAACTACATTTCACAGCCAGTGGCGCACTTCAAAACCTGAATCAAAATGGCCTTGTCAAAATAAAAACTGGAAATCGAGCCAAAACGGGATAATGGATCTGATTTCATTTTATTGTTTTGGTCACAGCTGGAAGTGCATTTAGCTGGTTTTTTTGTTCATATTTAAACCTACCAATCCTTTTTTGTAAAGTATCAAAGTCAGCTGTTGCTTTTACAAGTAATGTTTGTTTTATAGAAATTACAAAGGATAAGGACGTGTACTTATATTGCGCTTTTACTAGTCACAAAGACCACTCAAAGCGCTTAACTAGCAGGCTCATTAACTCTCTATTCTAAGGGCCGAACAGAGACAGATAGGGACAATTTAGAATCACCAATTAACCTAACATGTGCGTCTTTAAATTGTGGGAGGAAACAGAAACCACAGGGAGAACATGCAAACTCCTCACAGAAAGGTTCCCACCCCTGCCAGCGTGGAGATTTGAACCTGGAGCCTTCTAGCTGTGAGGTAACAGTGCTTTGGGTTTTTTTTTTTTATCACTGATTACTATTTTTTAGCTCACTCCAGTGAAGCCGAAAGGAGCCAATGCAATGACCAGTCACCTGTTCGTCCACATTTCATAGGAATTGCTAGTCCTCCTAGGCTCAACAAACAGACACAGTACGATCCTTATGTGGGCCTGCATCCTCACTATGCTCAAGGTCAGGGTCAACAGTCAGGAGATTTGATTGGATTTTTTTGATTTTGTATACTTTATTGATCCCCAGAGGGGAAATTGAGGGCATCCACCTGGATGGATGAAGCAGCCACGGTACGGCGCTATCCCTTAACCATTCACACACACATTCACACCTAGGGCCACTTTAGAGTCTCCAGTTAACCTAACCTGCATGTTTTTTGGCCTGTGGGAGGAAACCGGAGAACTCCCGGGGTAAGCCCCACGCAGATATGGGGAGAACATGCAAACTCCACACAGATCACTGTTGGTCAGGGGATCTGGGTGCTCTCAGTGTGGGTTCATCAGGCCAGAATAAGCTACTTTGGTTAATCATTTACTCAAAATCACCATTTCCTGCTTGTTATATGTGTCATATATCTCATTTAAGTGAAAAAAAATATTTTCAAAAAAGTGAAAAAAAAACTGCAAAATTGCAAGAAAAGTAAGATATTTATGAGATAAAATATGCTTTGTTGAGACTTTTTGGCCAAAAAAATTATTGAAATGGCATTGTCAGAAGTTGAGGTTTCAGACTACTAAACTAAACTTATTTTCTCTTTATACTGACATTGTTTAGCTTCACTCACTCCCACCTTCTTTTTCTGTTTGGCTGTGCATGTCTGTCTTCGTGTATCAGTGTGTTTGTGTGATGGCATGCATGTCACAGTGCGGGAGAAGCAGAAGTACACGATGCTCTTCCAGTCCGTGGTGCTCCCGTGTCAGTACCAGACTTCCTCCAGCCAGACCCCGGTGGTGCAGTGGTGGTACAAGTCCTACTGTCGAGACCGCACACGAGAGTCCTTCACCCTGCCGGAGACTCTGGGCATGAAAACCTCCGAGCTGGGAGCCACGTCCCACCTGGAGTGCTCCGACAGCACCCGCACGGTCCGGATCGTGGCCTCGTCGCAGGGACCCTCTATGACGCTGGCCGAGCACTACAAAGGCAGAGACATCACCATCGTGAACAGTAACGTTATCAGTGTTATTCTGCTCTGTCTCACAGTGTAGCAGGCAGGCAAACATCCCCCCGGCCTTGTTCCCATTCATGGGTTTTAAAGCTCAAACCTTATCAGGGCAACACACACATGCCTAAAGATTTAAATGTTCAACAATGCCCTCCTGTTGTTGAATAGAGTAGACTCACACAATAGACTTGTGCACAGCAATCCTTATTTACATTTGAAAGCATTTCTTGCTATACATGTAAATAAATGTGTATCAGGTCTTAGAATACATGCAACTACACTGAAGCTTTACTGAAACACTTAATAATCAATATAATCAATACTCATTTTTAGCTCATTCTGGCAAAGCCAAAAGGAGCTAATGCTCCATCCATCCATCCATCCACCCATCTGTCCATCCATCCATCATCCATCCACACATCCATCATCCATCCATGCATCCATCCACCCATCCATCCGGCCATCCATACATACATACAGTACATACGTACACCCATCCATCCACCCATCTATCCATCCACCCACCCGATCATCCATCCATCCATCCATCCACCCACCCATCCATACATACATATATACATACACCCATCCATTCATCCACCCATACATACATACATACATACATCCACCCACCCATACATACATACATACAGTACATCAACCCATCCATCTATCTATCCATCCATCCATCCATCCATCATACATACATCCACCCATACATACATACATACACACATACATACACCCATCCATCCATTCATCCACCCATGCATAAATACATACATACATACATACATCGACCCATCCATCCACCCACCCAATCATCCATCCATCCATCCATAAATACATACATACATCCACCCACCCACCCACCCATCCATCCCTACATACATACACACATACATCCACCCACCCACCCATCCATCCCTACATACATACATACATACATAAATATATTCATCCATCCATCCATCCATCCATCCATCCATCCATCCACCCCTCAATCATACATCCATACATACATCATCCATACATACATACATACATACATACATACATACACCCACTCACCCACCCACCCATCCATCCATCCATCCATACATACATACATACATACACACACACACACACACACATCCATCCATCCATTCACCCCTCCATCATACATAAATGCATACAGTACATCATCCATCCATCCATCCACCCACCCACCCATACATTCATCCATCCATCCATCCACCCACCCACCCACCCACCCACCCATCCATCCATCCATCCATCCATCCATCCATACAGTACATACATACATACATAAATACATCAACCCATCCATCCATTCACCCATCAACCCATCATCTACCATCCATCCACCCACCAATCCATCTGTTCGTCCATCCATCCATCCACCCACCCACCCATCCACTCATTCATTCATCCACCCATCTATCCATCCATCCACCATCCATCCATCCATCCATCCATCCATACACCACCCACCCACCCACACATCCATCCATCCATCCATCCACCCACATACTCATCCATCCAGCCATTCACTCACCCACCCACCAATCAATCCATTCATCCATCCATCCTTCTATCTATCCTCCATCCATCCACCCACCCATCTATCCACCCACCCACCCATCCATTCAGCCATCCGTCTGTCCATCCATCCATCCATCCATCCATCCATCCATCCATCCATCCATCCATCCATCCATCCATCCGTCTTTCCATCCACATTTCATGGGAATCGCTACTCCTATTTGGCAGTTGTCGCAATACTTACCAAACTCACACACAAGTTGTGCTCAAGGTCAAAGGTCAGATGATCTGGGCATTTGTTTGACTTTTAGAAAAATCCCTCCTCCTCCCAAGTAATTGCCCCAATGTTTGGCAAACTCATGCGCAATGATCCTCATGTGGGTCTGCACTGAACTCAGGATCAGGCCAGAACAAGCAGCTCCATCATTGATGGTCTGGTTTAATATGATACTTTATTGTTCCAAAAGGCAATTTTTCTTAAGAAATATGATGCTGCAGTACATTAAACATTCAACATATGTTCAGCAAGAGACAGTTCAAACGTTCAGAGTTTAATTCATTATTCATGCATGGAAGATTTGTGGGTTTTCTGATACCAGATAATTTAATCAAATCTAAAATATACTAAATCTAAAATTTATACTAAAATAATCCCTATTGGCTTTCTTGTCATGTTCAAGGCTGGAACCAAGGACCAATTCGGGCAACTGTTAGCAGATGTAAACACAAAAAACTTCAGAAAAAAAAATTGATTAAATAACCCACAGGAAAAAATGGAAAATGTTTAATTAAACATAGAAACACACACCAGGGCTAGTGAACACAATAAACAGAAACAAACTAGGGGCACCCAGAAAGTGCACACCTCTGCCAAAGGCCCTATCTCACAGTGTTAAAGAAAATAAAAAAGTGATCCAGAGTCCGCATCCGGACCCAGATCATCCTGCTAACAAACAGACAAACAATAAAACAAACAACAAACAAACAGACAAACCAACATGAAAACATTACCTCCTTGGTGAAGGTATGCCCATAAGCCAACAACCTGAAACTCAGGAGAAGACAACAGAATAAATATAGTTTGGGTAATTAGTGGAGCGGGGGAAACAAGAAAAAGGTGAACACAATACAGTGAGGAGGATGGAGAGAGGAGAACACCAAAGAAACAAAGGAACACAACAATGTAGGCAGATGGTCAATGAGAAGTAGCTCATTCTGGCCTGACTGCTCAGATCTCCTGACTGATAAGCTGACCTTGAGTACAGCATACTGTAGCTGCAGACACACTTGAGGATCCTTATGCATGAGTTTGCTGAACATTGGGGAAATTGCCTAGGAGTAACAATTTTCATGAAATCATGTAAGCGCTGCAATCTGCTGACCTTTGACTGTGACCTTGAGCAGAAACTTGATGCAGACACACCTGATGACCACTGTGCCTGAATTTGGTGAGAATTAGAGCATTGCCCAATTGCCGAGGAGTATTGATTTTTCTGACATGACATAAGTGTCCCAATCTTCTGACCTTTAACCTTGACCTTGAGCACAAACTTGGATGCAGACCCTCCCAAGGATCCTTATGAGTGGGTTTAGTGACCATAGGGGCAAATGCCTAGGAGGAGTAGCAACTCCTGTGAAACATGGATGGCCGGCTTTGGCAGAAGGAGCTAAAAACAAACTCAAACTAACCATAACCAAGTCAAAACAAAAGGATAGAATCAAAAGTATAAACATAAGCAGTGAATGAAAACTGCCCAGTATTTGGCTGCACTAATGAGCACCATATGCCAACGTTTTTTTTTTGTTTTATTTTAACATTAGTGTTTCACTGATCCAAGCATTTTTTAAATTTTTTTATTTTTGTGCTCTGGTTCCACACCGACTTCCGTTACTTGGTCACATGTTAAGTGAAGAACGACGTGTCCTTTGTGAACCGAAGGTGCTTTCTGACCTCTCGCCTCTGAATTTTCTTAACATATTAATGTAGCTTGTCTTTGTGTGTGCAGAGGCAGACCTGCGTATCGGGGAGCTGCAGTGGGGTGACAGTGGCGTGTACATCTGTAAAATCACCATTGCCAATGATCTGGAAGGGACGACTGAAGACCAGCTGGAGTTGCTGGTGCTAGGTACGCACACACTTTGTTTCTGACCGCGGTCTCATTACTCCTATGAAGGGCTTGACATGAGCCCCACCCAGCAGCCACTAGTGTGTAGCGTGCTCACTCTTACTTCTGTGAGTGGAGTCATAAACCCAGTGCATTTATATATATATAAAAGGAATAAATTGATGTAAAATAATTGACGATAAAGTCACCCTGCTTTTCTTTTTGTTTTTTCTTTTTGCATTATAAGCTCAGAGAAGTCCCCCCCCCCCCACCCCGTTACTGGTGTTTGGTCTAGCAATGGTCTCTTTATTGTGCTGCATTCCCAACGGGTCCGTACAACAGTTTCCATGGAGACGGCAAAAATAGTGTTTCCCTCTTGACAAGGTCCTGATCCTCCATGGTAGACTTTATTATTTCGGCTGAAGTGAACTTGGCTGAGCGCCACATCTTAAGTCAGTGAGACATTATGTCAGTAGATCGTTCAGGATGAAGTCCTCAGCTTTACAGCTCAGTGTATATGTGTGTGCGTTAATGCTTTTTGATTAATCGAGTCTGCTAATCTTGCACAGAACATCTGATATTTCAGCGACAGGTCAGAAAATGATCATCTGCTGTGAACATGAGGTAACAGGTCCCCACAGATCTGCAAACTGCGGCTAAGGGGCCACATGGAGCTCCTTGGGAATTTAAAACTCACAAAAAAATGTACAAAAAACCTTAAAATTATGTTGGAAAAGTCACAAATTTACAAAAAAATAAATCCCAGTTTACCTAAAGATGTTTTTAAGAGTGAAAGGTCTTAACTTCACAAGAAATAATAAATTCACTATATAAAGAAAATTATGGAAAAAGATGCATGGCACATATTTGGAACAAAGAAGTCACAAATTTATGAGAAAAGTTGAAAGTTTACAGGAAGTTGCAAATTTAAAAACTTTGCAAATGTATGCAGATTTTTTTTTTCCAATTTACAGGAATTAAGTTGAAGAATAAATCTCCAGTTTATGTTAAAAACTTGCAACTTTATGAGAATAACTTTACAAATTTGGGGAGAAAATTGCAAATTTGTGAGAGAAGTCACATATTTAGGGGAAAGTAGCACTTTTACAAGAAGGTGAAAATTTCAAAGGAAGATGTCAAAAATGTACAAGAAAACAAATGTGCAAGAACTGTGTAATGTTTATTTACAACAAAAAAGTTACAAATTTATGAGAAAAGTTTCAAATTTAGGAAAAAAATCAAACTAAAATGTGCTTATTACTAATGTTGGCAAGGCTGTCTTACATGATTATTATTCCTTCATTTTAATAAAAAATGCTGTGTTTTCTGCAGCTTCTTGCGTTTTTGTTTTTTTTTCCATGGCGGAGGTTGCTGATCGCTGTTCGAGAAACTCCGGAGACAAAACTCACTCCTTAAGCTGTTACCATGGCAACAGTCCCTTTCAGTCAGGACCCAGCCAGTTAAAATCCTTCTCTGAGATAACCCCTAAAAACTTTCAATTTTTAATTAGTTCCAGGCTGTTATAATGAGTGAAAAACATCTTAGATGTGAGGGTGCACCTTTCCATATTAACAATAGTTTTCTAACTGGGGAAATTACTCCCTGCAACTTTCTCAACTTGTCCTGCTAAACAATGCAGGGTTGTGCTTGAAAAAAAGCTATTTCTGTGTAAATGTTTGGGAGATTGTAAGATTTTCATGGCAATCTATAGAGATTTTTGAAAGATACTGGAGAGATTATTGAGAGACCAGGAGAGATCACTGAGGATCATTTGAAAGGTCATTTGGAGATCTGGCCATTTTGTCATCAGTCAGCGATCTCTTAGCGATCTCCACCCCTGTGTAAAGGGGGTATAACATAGCACATGCACACCATGTGACAATGCTAATATACTTTATTTTTATTGTAAATTTTACACTAGTTGGTTTACAATTAAAAGAGCCTGCCAAAACTTTTACACATGTGAGCCGTCATATTTAGACAAATCTGCCTTGAGTCAGACTTTCCAGGTGCTCATGAAGCCTCCTCATGCACACAGCCCTCCTCTGCTGAGGACTAATCTGATTATAAACGACTCACAGGAGAAGGGGGGGGGGGGGGGTAAACTTGTGAGAATAACACTGGCTGAGTTTAGTTTTAAAGACTTTGTTGACTTTCTTCACTGCCTCTTAAGTGGCTGGAAATGTAAAGTGTCATAAACCTCTGCCCTGAATCATCATTATTTCCTGAAAATTTAAAATGACAGACGCAGTAAAGCACAACCTTTTCTTTCAAGCAGCAAGTTGTGATTTTCTGTTGCTCATCAACTCATTTCTTCATTCACACTCACTCCCTTTCCTCTCCCTTTTGTCTTGCAAAATCTTCCCATAACCTCCTTCATCGCTCACTCCTGGACCTTGCCTTGCTCCCTCTGTGGGCTGCGCACAGCTCCTCCGTTCTCCCCGGTTACTCTGTGCTACGATTGGTATGTAGGCTGAAGGGTGTGCGAGGCCAAGATAGCAACATTACATCCATAATAACGGCTTACTCAGCACTGTTTAGTCTGTCCACGGTCTGCACTGTAATCACAGCCCGTTCACACCTCACAATAAGCACAAATGAAAACATCAACACCTGCAGTTATGTCTCAGTCCCAGCACACCTGTTGCCCTCCATTTCTTCTTATTTTTACTGTTTTGTTTTTTTTTGACTGCTTTGTCTCCCACATTAGCCACAAGAGACACATTGTCTCACAGTGATGTGACTCGTGTGGCCTTAATTTGATGTGTCGCCGTGCTACATTCTTGTCCTGCAAACGTCACGTGCCCCAGTTTCCAGAACTCTCACCCGGGCTCGCTTAACATGTCTCAGTTGTGGCATGAGTGTGAAATAACGCGGCAGCATTTGCGTGTTCTCGTACAGTGTCCGTACGCAGTCATGTTTGGTATGCACATCATTTACAGACACAATGCAAGGAATCAAGGTTTATAACTAATTTGAAAACACTACAGTATATAAAACACTGAATACTTCAGTACAATTTCTGGCTACTCTATTGTTGTAGTTAGATACATAATATGCAAATATCCTAACAGTACTTGCAGCTTTCTAAACTATCCACATGTCACAATAATGCACTGACAGAATTTTGACAGAAACCTAAAACTGACATTTGGATATGTGATTAATTTCACTGCCCAAGTTGATCCAAGTTGGCTCAATAAATCTCGGGATGCTGCATTTTTGCCATTCTTTCTGCTGGTCTTTTTTAAAAATTTTACTAAACTGTCATTTTTAGGCATTTTTAATTTGTGATGTGGGGAAATCGTTAATGAGCAGCCCTCATATTTGCTTTCTAAATGGAAAAATAATGTAATTTTTTTTTTTAAATATTTTGATCTGGCGATGGTTTCTCTTCAGACACTTTGCTCAAACAGTAACAGATGTCACCCTTTTAGTGTGTCATGAGCCGAGTGCTGGAGATCTCTGCCACACTCGGTCTCCTGGCATTTTCTGCTTATTTACTTATGTTACACTCATGCCTTTTTGGATTTATGTATTATTGTTCTGCTTGCCATTTTTCTGTTGAATGAATGAATGAATCTTTATTTCGGATAGATTAAAAGTAAAGATTAAAAGAAAGGAACAGAATAATATAACAAAGGGGATAAACAACAACAACAAAAAAAACATCTTACAAGGTCAAATTAACCAATAACTTCTGATTACACAGTTCAGCATAAGTTATCCGAAATGGGTGATGGCTGAAGCTGCAGCTTATATTGCCCACCCATATTCCATCCAAGAATTCAAAAGAAAAACAAAACAAAAGCGATTACAATTCAGAACAACGCTAAGACAAAACGTGACGAAAAACTAAGCAACAACACAACACGGACTGGATATGACAATCCTTATGTGATTTTACATGTCATTTTGTATATATGTGTGGAGTATTTCTTCCTTTAGTTTTTGTTTAAATTGTCCAAGTGTTGTATATGATTTTAATTCAGGTCCAAAAGCGTTCCACAGTCTTGACTCCTTGCACTGAGACACAGTGTTGCTTGGTGGTAGTTCTCACTTAAGGTTTTTGAAATATACATGTTCCTCTGAAATGATATTGTTTCTCCCTTATTTGGAACAGCTTTTGGATATTTGCAGGCAGTGATAGATTATTCACTTTAAACATTATTACTGCAGTTTTAAAGTCAACCAGATCTTTCAACTTGAGAGCTTTTAATTTCAGAAATAGTGGGTTTGTTGGTTCCCTGTAAGCAGCTTTGTTTATTATTCTAATAGCTCTCTTCTGAAGCATAAAGATTGGATATATGTTTGTTTTATATGTATTTCCCCATACTTCAGTACAATATGTCATGCATGGGAGTATTAATGGATGATACAAAGTATATAATGTGGGTTGATTCAGCAAATATTTCACTCTGTGTAGTATTGCAATTGATTTAGATATTTTACCTTTAATATAATTATATGTGACTTCCAAAACAGTTTATTATCAATTATTACTCCAAGAAATTTAGTTTCAGACACCCTTTCAATCTCTACACCATTTACACTGAGTTTAGATACAAAGTTGTTGTAATGGTTGTTAAAAACTATAAATTTTGTCTTACTTAAATTGAGCGTTAATTTGTTTGAATCAAACCACAGTTTAAGCTTTCCTAATTCTTTTCTGAGTATATCCAAAAGTTGTTCCAAATTGCTTCCACTGCATAATAAATTAGTGTCATCGGCAAACAATATTAAATCCATTTTTTCTAAACTTTACATATATCATTTATATACATATTGAATAACAGTGGCCCCAAAACTGAACCCTGTGAGACTCCAAGTAACCTTCAGTAACTGTGAGTTTTTGTTACCAACACATACATACTGATATCTATTCTTTAAGTAACTACATAACCAGGACAGTGCTACCCCCCCAATACCACAATTTTGTAGTTTCTTTAATAATAAATTATGATCCACTGTATCAAATGCTTTTTTAAGATCCAGGAATACCCCAACTGAATACTCTTTATTTTCAATGGCAGTTGATATTTTTGCTATAAATTCCATTAGAGCAAATGCAGTTGTCCTGTTGTGTTTGAACCCATATTGCTGCTCACACAATAAATTATTCTTCATTATGAAGTTGTCAGTTCTCTCACAGAATATTTTTTCAAGTATCTTAGAAAATTGCGGCAATAGTGAAATTGGTCTATAGTTTGAAAATTCCCCTCTGTCACCCGTCTTGTATATCGGAATTACTTTAGCTATTTTCATTGCATTGGGAAATATACCTGTTTGGAGAGACAGGTTACAAATATACGTCTGTGGCTTCACTAAGCATTCAATGATAGTTTTGACTAAGAGCATGTCAATACCATCACAGTCTGTAGATGTTTTACTTTTAAACGATTTAACAAGCTGGGGCCTCAGCTAGCCGGTAGCTGTTTGTGTTAATGTTATAATTTTATTTTTTGTACTTATTTATAATTATATTTTGACATGTTATTTTTATTCTTTTTATCCCAGTATGGTCCTTTTTACTGTTGACAGCTGTCAGGGGTCTGAAGCTCTGTATGGGCGTGCCCTGTCAGCTGTCAGTGTGGGTTTGCCTCCCTCTCACTGCCTCAGCTGATCCCAATCATGCATCCTCGCTTTCTCTGCCCATTCAGCTACCCACACCTGTTGTTTATTGTGTTAATGGGTTCTGATCACTAGTTAAGGGGCTGCGCACTTTTGTCCAGCGCAGCACCCTACTCACAGCTACTTGCAGCTTTTTCTACGAGCCGTAAGTGTTTTCTATTTTTTTCTACATGTATTCCTACTTCTCCAGGTTTAGCCAGCGATTTCCCTCACAGCAGTCTGTTATTTTGCTTGCCTGCATTGTTACAGTGCTGTCCCCAGGTTTATCCGGCGATTCCCTCACCTTAGCAGTTTTGCTATTTTTGCTTACCTGCATTTTTCCCAATGCTGACTCCAGGCTTAGCCAGTGATTCCCCTCACCTTAGCAATCGGTTATTTTTGCTTGCCTGCTTTTTCTTCATTCATTTGTGTTGTAATTTTGTGTTCTCCCAATTAAATTTGCAAACTCAGCCTGCGCATGGAGCCTTTTTCCCTGCCCCTGAAGGGCAATTATGACATAATACTGCAAAATCAAAAGTTGAGTTTATTAACATTCATACAGTGGATATAAAAAGTCTACACACCAATCTACAACCCAATTGAAAAACAAACTGAAATCTTTTAAGGGGACAAGTAAAACATAAAAAACTTGCAATAACCTGTTTGCATAAATATGCACACCCTTAAACTAATACTTTGTTGCTGCACCTTTGGCTTTTATTACAGCACTCAGTCTTTTTGGGTAGGAGTCTTATCAATGTGGCACATCTTGATGTGGCAATATTTGCCCACTCTTCTTTGCAAACATGCTCCAAATCTGTCAGATTGCGAGGGCATCTCCTATGGACAGCCCTCTTCAGATCACCCCACAGGTGTTCGATCAGATTCAGGTCTGGACTGTGGCTGGACCATTCCAAAACCTTAATTTTCTTCTGGTGAAGCCATTCGTTTGTTGATTTGGATGTGTGCTTTGGGTCACTGTTGTGCTGAAAGATGAAGTTCCTCTTCATCTTCAGCTTTGTAGCAGATTTTTCTAGCAGGTTTTGTGCCAACACTGACTGGTATTTGGAACTGTTCATAATTCCCTCCACCTTTACTGGGGCCCCAGTTCCAGCTGAACAAAAATGGCCCTAAAGCATGATGCTGCTGCCACTGTGCTTCACTGTAGGTATGGTGTTCTTTTGGTGATGAGTAGTGTTGTATTTGTGCCAAATGTACCTTTCCTAGCTTACTTTTCGCTGCCTGTCAGAGTGTGAACAGATCAGCGCGGACCTTCCTGGCAGCGGAAGGCTAAGGACAGAGCTGTGTGGAGGAATCTGATCAGACCTAAATGAAACAGTCATTGTTGCCCGCGACAGACTACTATGATGATGATGACCTTTATTTAACCAGGAGGTCCCATTGAGATCAGAGATCTCTTTTGCAAGGGAGACCTGGCCAAGATAGCAGCCTTACAGAATCAAAACCATGTGAAACATTTACATAATACACAAACCAACAATAAAACAGAATGACAAGCTATTCAAGCACAGTAGCCTCTCAAGAAAAACAATGACATACCTCCCGTACTGCATTCTTTATGATACTTTTGAAGTTATTAATAGATATGAATGTTTTTAATTTAAGAACTTTTTGGAGATTATTCCATGACCATTGTGCACGGTAGGAAAACACTGTTTTGCCAAAGTCTGTCTAAGCCCGGGGAACATCAAGAGCAACCACTTGGAGGTGCCAAGAAAATGCCCTAGATAATTGGCTTTTTTTTCTTGTAAATGTGGAGGGGGGGGTGGCATTTGGAAGTTGTGTATTTTCTCACGAAAATGTAACTTTTCTAGTAAATTTGAGACTTTTTAAATTGTAAATTAACATCTTTTATCATATTTTTGCACCTTTATTCTTGCAAATTTATACTGAAATAACATTTACACCATATACAACGTTTATGAACATTCCCTTGTTAAAAATAGACCTCTTTAATAAACTGTCCATTCATCCATCCATCCATCCATCTTCTACCGCTTTTCCGGAGGCCTGGGTCACGAACGCAGTGGTTCAAGCAGAGAAGCCTTTCTCCAGCCACCTGCTCCAGCTCTTCAGAGATGATGTCAATGCATTCCCAGGACGGCTGGGAGACGTAGTCTCTCCAGCGTGTCCTGGGTCTGCCCCGGAGTCTCCTCCCAATGGCACGTGCCCGAAACACCTCAAGTGGGAGGTGTCCAGGAGGCATCCTGATCAGATGCCCAAACCACCTCAACTGGCTCCTTTCGATGTGGAGGAGCAGTGGTTCTTCTCTGAGCCTCTCCCGGATGACTGAGCTCCTCACCCTCTCTCTAAGGGTGAGTCCAGCAATCCTAGAGGGAAAGCGCATTTCAGCCGCTTGTATCCACAATCTCATTCTTTCAGTCATTACCCAAAGCTCATGACCATAGGTAAGGGTAGGAACGTAGGCTTGACTGGTAAATTGACAGCTTTGCCTTAGAGCTCATCTCCCCTCTTCACCACAACAGATCAGTACAACATCTGCATCACTGCAGATACTGCTCCGATCCATCTGTCAATCTCTTGCTCCATTCTGCCTTCACTCATAAATGAGACCCTGAGATACTTAAACTCCTCTACTTGGGGCAGGAGCTCGTCCCCAACCCGGAGGGGACAATCCACCCTTTTCCGGCTGAGAATCGTGGTCTCAGACTTGGAGGTACTGATTCTCATCCCAGCCACTTCACACTCAGCAGCAAATCATCCCAGTAAGACCTGGAAGTCAGTTGCTCAATGAAACCAACAGGACGACAACATCTGCAAACAGCAGAGATGAGATCCTGTAGTCACCGAGCATGACACCCTCCATTCCTTGGCTGCTCCTAGAAATCCTGTCCATAAAAATAATGAACAGAATCAGTGACAAAGGGCAGCCCTGATGGAGTCCAACTCTCACTGGAAATGAGTCCGACTGAGTATTGGCAATACAAACCAAACTCTCACAACAGTCGTAGAGAGACCAGATAGCTCGTAGCAAGCTCGATACCTCATACTCCCAAAGCACCCCTCACAAAAAACCATGGGGGACATGGTCGAATGTCTTCTCCAAGTCCACAAAACACATGTAGACTGGTTGGGCAAACTCCCACGAACCCTCAAGGATTCTCGAGAGGGTAAAGAGTTGGTCCACTGTGCCACAGCCAGGACAAAAACCACAATGCTCCTCCTGAATCCAAGGTTCGACCAAAGGCCAGACATGCCCCTCATGGATCGTCACCTTATCGTGGTGGGGGGTTTGTGTGCCCTAGTGATCCCAGGAGCTATGTTGTCCGGGGCAATTTGCCTCTGGTAGGGTCACCCAAGATAAACTGGTCCTGGGTGGTCCTGGGTGAAGAGCCAGACTCTCATGATGAATGCTAGAATAAGGATTCAGTGTACCCCGCCCAGTATGGGGTTACCAGGGCCCCACTCCGGAGCCAGGCCTGGAGGAGGGGCTCAATGGTGAGCGTCTGGTCGCAGGGTTTCTGCCCATAGGACCTGGCCAGGCTCAGCCTGAAGGAGATATGTGGGTCCGCCCTCCAGCAGGCTCACCACCTGCAGGAGGGACCATGGGGATCTGGTGCTATGCGGATCAGGTGGCGGTCAAAGGCAGAGACCTTGGCGATCTGATCCCCAGCTTCCTTTTATAAACTGTAACAAAGAAAAACCCTGCATGTAGTTATTTTAATCCTAAATTTATTTCATTGCTCACTGTTGTGTGGGGATTTAATGTGAAGTGCGGTGTGATGACGCTGCCTTCCTGTTATGTCATCACACCGCCCTATATTAGGGGCAGCTGCCATGAGGACTTCCTCTTGGGCCGGATGACTCCGCTAGGTGCAGTACATGTACGGTATTCCTAAATCCCTAATAAACACGCGTTCAGTGATACATCTCTCTCAGCCTCATTCTTCACCAGGTTTGTGGATACAATATTTGGCGACTGAGGATTAATGTATGGAGGTGTACATCACACCACTCCATCCCTTCCTTGAGCTCCCGAACAAGCCACTGGTGCCATGGCCTTGTTGGCTCGAGGCCTTTCAAACATACATCACAGCACTGGACCTCGGTTGTGGTTGCTGGGGCTCGCGGGCTCCAGTTATCGAAGAGGACATGGTTTGGGACGAAGAGCTAGCAGACACCCTCACTTTCAAGTTGGCCAGTTCTCACTCAGTGTCGGTACGGGAAAGTTTCAGTGCCTGCACTCGGCAGGAGGTAGTTGGGGGGACTGAGCATGACAGCGGGACACCCGTGCCGACGAGCAACACCATGCTAGTACCGGACGACTTCAGTACTCGGCCGGAGTTTGGTAAGGGGTCTGCTGCTGCTACGGTGACCACTGCAACGTTCTTAGAAGAGGGCGGGGCACGACCGATGAGCATGGAGTTACCATATGCTCAGCAGCAGCACGTCCCACTTCAGGCTATGGGCTGGGGTCGGGTTCGGGGTGACGAATGACCACGGCAAAGTTGGGCCAGATGACAGCCGGTGAAACATTGGGCACACCTGAGGATAGTGGTGAAGTTGGGAGCTGCGTGCCATGGCCTCGTTGGCTCGAGGCCTTTCAAATGTATATCACAGCCCTGTACCTTGGGAAGCTTGATAAGGTGAAGGCACATGCACTCCTTGTCCACAACCTGGGTATTGAAAGCCAGAGGGTCCTATGGATGCTCAGCACGTCAGACTCATATGATGACGTCGTGGAGCTACTAGCTAATCATTTCACCACCCCAGACAGCATGACTGTTGGGAGAATTCACTTTTGCCAGAGACGTCAACAAGTCGGCGAACCTATCCACCAGTATGTTGCTGATTTGTATGTAGCATTCCCTTAGAGCTTACTAGTCAGGACTTCATGAATTTTTTCAGTAATAAAATTTCATCCATCAGAGATAAAATCAATCAGATTCTTCCCACAGTTAACTTAAAAGTACAGTAACTACTACAACTCCTTAATTGATGTCTGTCTTGATGAGTTTACTCCAATCGACCTTTGTGAGTTAGACAAAATAGTTTCCTCATCCAAACCCTCAACTTGTCTTTTAGACCCTATTCCTACCAGGTTATTTAAAGAAGTCTTCCCACTTATTGGTAGCTTTATTCTTCATATAATCAGTTCATTAACTTTAGGCCATGTACCGCAGGCTTTTAAAACAGCTGTAATTAAACCCTTACTCAAAAAGCCAACGCTAGATCCAGGAGCTTTAGCTAACTATAGACCAATCTCTAATCTCCCTTTCATTTCAAAAATCTTAATTGTTGCTATGCAATTATTTGACCACCTGCAGGGAAATGGTTTACTTGAAGACTTTCAATATGGGTTTAGAATCCATCATAGTACTGAAACAGCCTTAGCGAAGGTCACTAACAACCTCCTCATCGCATCTGATAATGGACTGGTTTCTGTACCTGTCCTTTTAGACCTTAGTGCAGCTTTTGATACTATCGATCATAATATTCTACTTGATAGATTAGAACACTATGTTGGACTTAATGGAACTTCGTTGCAGTGGTTTATATCTTATTTATCTGATAGGTTCCAGTTTGTTTGTCAATAATGAGTTTTCTTTCAACTCAAAAGCTTAGTCATAGAGTTCCACAGGGATCTGTGCTAGGCCCTACTCTTTTTAGTTTATATATGCTTCCGTTAGGCAACATTATTAGAAAGCACTTAATACATTTTCATTGTTATGCAGATGACACACAATTATACCTGTCAATGAAGCTAAATGATAGTAATCAATTAGCCAAGTTGGAAGCCTGTCTTAAGGAAATCAAAGCTTGGATGACTTGTAATTTCCTGCTATTAAATTCAGATAAGACTGAAGTCATTCTTGTTGGTCCAAAAAAAACCTTAGAAATACCTTTCCAAATCAAACTTTCAGTTTGGATGCGGTTACTGTTTCTCTTAATAGCTCTGTGAGGAATCTTGGAATTATTTTTGATCAAGATCTGTCCTTCAATTCACATATTAAATTTGTTTCTAAGACTGGCTTCTATCATTTGCGTAATATTGCCAAGATTAGGAGCATCTTGTCTCAGAGTGATGCTGAGAAACTGATCCACACTTTGTTAGCTCGAGATCCTAAAACATCTTTAAAAAGTCTTCCAAAATGCTGCAGCAAGAGTTTTAACAGGTACTAGAAAGAGAGATCATATCTCCGGTTCTGGCCTCCCTTCATTGGCTTCCAATAGAGTTTAGAATTAAGTTTAAAATCCTTCTTACTTACAAAGCTCTAAACAATCAGACTCCTTTTTATTTAAAAGATCTGATACTACCGTATTATTCTAACAGAGCACTACGCTCCCAAAATGCAGGATTACTTGTAATACCTAGAATCTCTAAAAGTACAATGGGAGGCAGAGCCTTCAGTTATCAAGCTCCTCTCCTGTGGAACCAGCTGACAATCTGGATTCGGGAGTCAGACTCGATCTCTGTAGGGTTAAAACCTTCCTTTTTGATATAGCCTACAATTAGGGAGGGATCATGTGTTTCTGAACCCTCCCTTAGTAATGCTGCTAATAGGTTTAGTCAGCCGGGGGACCTCCAATAATGCACTGGGCCTCACTCCTTTCTTCACTCTCAATGAAATATTTTTTTTTTGCTGGTCATTAACATCTGTTTGTTCTCTCCCATAGATTGAGTCCCCATCGTGCTGTTTGCTCTCTACATGTCTGTTCTTTTCATCTTCTCTGTCCCCTCACCCCCCAGCCAGTCGCAGCAGATGACTGCCCCTCCCTGAGCCTGGTTCTGCTGGAGGTTTCTTCCTGTTAAAAGGGAGTTTTTCCTCTCCACCGTCGCCAAGTGCTTGCTCACAGGGGATCGCCTGATTGCTGGGGTCTTTCTGCAACTGTGGGGGTTCCTCCTACAGTTGAAAGTGCTATGAGATGACTGTTGTTGTGAAATGGCGCTATATAAATAAAGTTGAATTGAATTTAATTGAATTGAATTGAATTATGGCCAAAAAGTTCAACCCTGGTTTCATCGGACAATAAGACATCACATGTGTTTGGGAGACTTCAAATGTGTCTTTGCAAAATGTAGCCGGGCTTGGATGTTTTTCTTCGTAAGATAATGTCATGAATCCGGGGTTGGAGGCCAAACCCGACTCTGATTCATGGTTATACTTTGACCTACTTTCCCCCTGACAGCTCAGCCTCCTCCTGTCAAGCTCCCATCAGCTGCACTCACTGGTCTCACTGGTACACACACACACACACACACGCGCGCGCGCGCGTGCTCCATTCACTCTCATTCACATGCGCTCTCACACACCTGTTCCTAATCAGTTCTGCCCACGCATTCACACCGGCAATCTCTTTCCTCGTTAGCATTTGGAGTATTTGTTGGCCACCACTGAGGAAGGAGATTGTCGGGACATTCCCCTTCATACGTGGCAGCGTTCTTATTCAACTCCCAGCGTTCTACCCAGCCTGACACTTCAAGACGATCCATACCTTGGTGTTGGAACCTTTCTGTGTGGAGTTTGCATGTTCTCCCTGTGCTGCGTGGGTTTACTCCGGGGGCTCCGGTTTCCTCCCACAATCCAAAGACATGCATATTAGGTTAATTGGCTGTTCTAAATTGTCCCTAGATATCTGTTTCCTATAGGCCCTTAGAATAGAGGGTTAGTATTAGTGAAAGCGCTTTGAGTGGTCTTTGTGACTAGAAAAGCGCTATATAAGTGCAGGTTAGTTAGTTAGTTATGGCTGGTCCACTCCTCTGTCTCTGCCTCCTGACTGCACGGCGCGCCCCAAATTGGCTCCAGCCCTGTAAGTGTTTCTTAGTCTTTCTCCTGTGCTAGCAGGCCTGCAGCATTAGGCTGTTTGCCTTTCCTGTTTCATGCTTTATGCAGCTCTGTAGCACCGGGCTTTATATTCACCAGGCTGTTGAGTGTTCGGCAGGCGCCTTGTAGCCTTGGAGGCCAACACTGTCATTACACCTCTCCATACACTGTTGACTGAACCGTATTTGGTAACAATTGGATTGTTTTGTTGGTGAACTTTAATAAACACAGCACTCTCTACTCCTGCGATTGGGTTTTCATTCTCTCCCTCATGCGCCGTGTAATGGCGCACAGGGGTTTATGACAGATAAGGCTTCCGTCTTGCCACCCTACCGCATAGCCCAGACATATGAAGAAGACGGGAGATTGTACTAAACAGCCAGTACTTGCCAGAAATTACTGCAGCTCCTTCAATGTTGCTGTTGGACTCTTGGCAGACTCCCTGACCAGTTTTCTTCTCATCTTTTCATCAATTTTGGAGAGATGTCCAGTTCTTGGTCATGTCACTGTTGTGCCTTATTTTTTTCCACTTGATGATGACTGTGTTCACTGTATTCCATGGTATATTTAATGCCTTGGAAATTCTTTTGTACCCTTCTCCTGACTGATACCTTCGAACAAAGAGATCCCTCTGATGCTTTGGGAGCTCCTCTGCGGACCATGGCTTGTGCTGTAAGATGTGACTAGAAGAATGTCGGGAAAAACCTAGAACAGCTGAACTTTATTTGGGGTTAATCAGAGGCACTTTAAATGGGGGCAGGTGTGTGCTGACTCCCATTTAACATGAGTTTGAATGTGATTGGTTAATTCTGAACACAGCCACATCCCCAGTTATATAACAGGGTGTGCATATTTATGCAAACAGGTTATTGCAATTTTATTTTTCCCCTTAAAAGATTTCAGTTAGTTTTTCAATTGGGTTGCACAGGTTATAGCTCATATTAATGGTGGAAATTGTTTTGAAATTATTTACAGTATCTTGGTCTCATTTTTTTACATCACAAAAACCTGGCATTTGAACAGGGGTGTGTAGACTTTTTATATCCACTGTATTTGAGGAACCATAAATGTCTGGATCAGAGTTCATGTCCTTACAGGTTTAAATAAGATTTTTGAGGGGAATATGTAAAAGATGGGACCTTATTGTTATGTAAAAGTCACTCGAACCCCAAATCAGCAGGATTTAACATAGAGATCGCTTACGTATATTAACCTCAAATGTCACAACAGTCTGTCATTGTTTACATGTTTCAGTGCTACGGTAGATTTTCAAGGAATTAAATATTAAATTTGACATCCTCCAGGAGACCATAAACCATTTCTGTGCCTTTTTTTTTTTTTACAGCTCATCCAAACAGCTGTCTGTAATGTTCTGCCTCAGTCAGTTCAGCTGGCTTATTAATAATAATGGTCCCCTATTATGGTTGGGTAAAGGATTTTTTAAGTGGCCCAATCATAAGTTATGAAGCAGCCAAGGAGCATTTGTTAGTTTAAGTAAGGGCTTTGTTTTAATGGTGACACATGATCATTTTTCACAAGGTTAAAACCCACAAAAACACCATTTTGCATAATTCTGTGTGGCACAAACATTTCACCACATATAAACCAGTAGATGTAAAGTCTGACAGTAACACAATTCTAATTTAGTCCTTACAGAACAGGAGAACCCTTCTTGCTTTCTTACAATGTGGCCGTGGGTGCTCTTGTGCTGACTGTGTAAAAGTTCCCTCCTTTATTAATTCCTCATATAGTGCATGACCATTAACCCTTATATTATGTTAAAAAAATTACATTGATTATGTTGCGGGTCATTTTGACCCGTACTGTGTAAATCCACTCAAAACAGTCAAAAAACAGGTTAAACCAATAACAACTTTATTTTAGATTATATAAACATTTATAAAAGAGACATAACAATACATTTTTAATTTCAACACTACAGTATATTTAAGAACTATTTTGTTCAAGTTTTCCCCTCTGCATTTTTTTTTTCATTTAACTTGCCCCTTTTTCTCACATTTTCAATGTTCAACATTTTCAATGCTCTCCACATGATGGACAGAATGTAACTGTGTGCTTTCTGCAGATGTAATTCTTGCATTTCACACAAGAGGTACTTGTTTTACTGTCCTCTCGGGAGGGACAGACCTGGCATCTTTTCCGTTTCTTTACACCTATGTCCACTTGATCCATTGCAGATTGGTTGGATGACCTGACCTTGACCTTTTCAATGACAGCTGCAGCTGCTGGGGATCGAGCTGGCCTGGCTCGCCTCTGGATGTTGGGAGTGACAAGTGCTTTGCCGAGTTCTTCCGGGAAAAGCCGACGTTGGTACAATTTGCCGGCATTCCATTGCTGGTTGATTTCAGTCCACAGGACATAGGCATTGTAAGAAGACACATCGACAATGTTGTAGAAAATCACCAAGGGCCAACGGGCAGTCTTGGCTGGCAGCTGTATGTTGCTGTGACTTTGTCCAGATTGTCAGCTCCTCCTTTGGTGGAGTTGTAGTCCAGGATCATTTGTGGCTTCATGTCTTCTCTTGTGCTCAGAGATGCATCTGTGTGCATGGTGCTCATTACAAGAACATTCTTGTTTCTTTTTGGGCAGTATGAAACAACTGCTGTTTTCTCAGTGAAAAATATTGAGGAATGCAGAGGTCTGCCCTGCATCTTCAGAATTTCACTGGGAAGTTCAGGCTTATTTCTTCTGACTGTTCCCATCATAGTCAGCTTTCTCTTCTGAAGTTCATCTCCAAGGTGGTAGGATGTAAAAAGTTGTCACATGTGATGTTATGACCTTGCAACCCTTCACTCATCTCGAGCACCACACGCATCCCCTGATTCTTCTAAGATGCTCCTCCAGGTAGCTTTCCAGTATACACTTGCATATTCCATGCATAGCTAGATTTTGCATCACAGGCTACCCACATTTTGATGCCATACTTGGCAGGCTTGTTGGGCATGTACTGTCTGAAAGGACAGCGCCCCCTGAATGGTACAAGGTGCTCATCTACAGTAACATGGGGACCAGGATTGTACAACAAAGGTAGAATTTCAACCCGTTTATCCCATGCATCTCTAAACGCAGCTAGTTTGTCTCTTTCACATCGACCAGCTCTGGTGTCACGGTTGTCAAATCGGATCACACGAGATATGTGAAATGTCTCCAGAGACATTGTTGCTTGAAAGATTGGCCTTCCATACTCTTCATCCCATAGACTTGCAGTTGCTTCTCCTTTTGACCTGTACACTCCAGCTAATACCAGAATTCCAATGTAAGCATGCAAGTCAGTCTGATCCAGTGGCTTCCATTTCTCCTGAAATACACGCCTCCCCGCCAAGTTGTCATTTCCAGTATAATCTTCTCTATTGGTGGGGATATGAAGAGCTGAAATGCTGATTGAATATCATCAACTCGTGTGACAGCAAATCTTGTAGGACCGGGAGTCATTTTGATGACATTGGAAGATGACAGTCTACCTCGGCTTTGGTGTGGTAATGTTGACCATTTTATATTACCATCTTTAGATGCCCATGTCCCCTCTGTTGATGATGACCGCTGCATTCCTTGGCTTTCATCCGATGGAGACACAACGGCAGGCTTGTCCTCTAAATCCTCATCATCATCGGAAAATTGACAATCTGGATCATCAATTACATTGTCCTCGGTCTGTGAAATCTCTTCCTCTGAGTCACTATCCCAGTTCAAAATATGTGATGAAGCTTCTTCAGCTGTAAACCTTCTGGAGCTCATTTTTGGTGTGTTTGTCAAAGAGATGGCATGAGAAAAGTGACAAGGACAAGGGAGAGAAAGTCCCTCCTCGACACACACCTGGGTCTCTGGCAGTCAAAATACAGTTAACTGGGCAGTCAAAATAAAAGTACATCAAAGAGGCATGTTTATTTTGGATCTGTACAGCTACTTACCCACATAAAAGTGTCCGGGTCAAAATGACCTGCAACATCATCTTTGTATACAAACTCTGCACATACATTCCACTACACATCAAAGTGTCCAGATTTTACACACCAGTTCATGACCCTAGATGAGGAAA
This sequence comes from Pholidichthys leucotaenia, assembly GCA_020510985.1. Lineage (NCBI taxonomy): Eukaryota > Metazoa > Chordata > Actinopteri > Cichliformes > Pholidichthyidae > Pholidichthys > Pholidichthys leucotaenia. The sequence continues at coordinate 78,841,439 of CM035843.1, read as the reverse complement.
AGTCACAAAATTTCATGAAGAAAAAGAAAGGATAACCCGTACTTTGGTCAACACAAAAACCGAAATAGTCAAATTGACCCTTAACATAATACTTAATCATCCACTCTGCTTTTACATTTGCTAAATTTGCCTGACTTTTGGATCCCTGCTTCCTGCTTCCTCTGCTGGCCTTCAGCTGTGCTCTCCCTCTCTCTGCAGGCAGGACAGGTGAAAAGAACGATCTGCTGCCAGAGTTTGATGTGGAGATTATGCCAGGTACGGCCCTTCAGCTGCATGCTCGTCTCACCACTTTGTGCTTTCCAGCTGCTCTAACACTCCCTGACTCTCATCATCCAGTCAGAATGCTTGCTGACTAACAAATCCATATCAGCTCTAATTTAGTATAAGTTTGCTGCTGCTGGTGAAAATCTGACATTTCAACTTCTTAAGCTGCATGAAGAAAAAGTCACATTCTTGCAGTTCTTTGCTTTTAGTTTTTGATTTCACCGGAGCACGTGTCGACTTAAGAGGTTTTGAGTTGATTTGGCTCTTGGGGCAGCCTGAGGAAGAAGTGTGATGTGTCAAACAGGAAAACGAGGCTTCCTGCTTGAGAGATTTGCTGCCTTGGACTATGTAATTGACCTGGAAGACCATCATTAACGTGGTCTTAAATAACAGGTCTGCAACTTCATGCTCTGGAGCAGACGTTGCACTACTTTGTCGCTCTCATTTTGACAGACAGGGTTGTAAAAATTCTGTATTACTGGTCATTTAAATTTTCATAGAAGAGGCCAAGCAGGTTTGGTTTTTGTTCAGATGTTCAGTTTTAATAACATTTTTTTTTTGTAAATTTGCAACTTTTTTCTCAAATTCACAGAAACTGGTGAGACTATACTATACTATACTATACTATACTATACTATACTATACTATACTTTCTACAAAGATCTGTTAGATATGACAAGGAATATTCCTTCACACGATGTACTTCTGATATGTGGCGATTTCAATGCCAAGCTCTAATCTAGTTACAGAGTGCATTTCACTCAAAAACTAACCAAAGTGGTCAATACCTTCAAAGCTTTGTTGATGAATTCAGTCTAATCATTGGCAACACAACCATTAGAAAGCCTGAGCACAAGTTATGGACCTTCAAGTACATAGATGCTACCAAGGCTCAGATTGATTTTATCCTGGTCCGAAAGAAGTGGCACAACTCTCTACACAATGCAGAAGAGTACAGTACATTTGCAGCAGTTGGCTCAGACCATAGAATTGTAATGGCTACATTACAACTTAAGTCTACATGCTCCAAAACGCAATAGTAGCAACCATCAAGCTGTTAACTTTAAATGTCTATGGAAGAGTGAAGCTCTTCAACAACAGTATGCTGTGGAAGTAACCAACAGATTCAGCCCTCTAGAGGACGAATCCCAACACTCTCCCTGATGAGGACAGCTACAATCGCTTGTCTGAAGCTTGTGTTAGCGCAGCCTCAACCGTACTACCCAAGAAATCTAGATCGTCACTCAAGAATCTTTCACAGTCCCAGAGAGTAGAGTCTGCTAGAAAGTCCCTTCAAGATGCCATCACCAATGGAAACAACCTCTCAAAAGCTTGTGATGATTTAAAATAAGCATACCTCTATGAGGAACAGCATCTACTTGAGGAAAAGATCTCCCAAGTCCAGCATATGTCATACTCCAACCAACACCTTGAAGCATGGAAAGTAACAAACAACGTCACAGGAAGAAAACAAGTAAAATCAGTACCTTTAAGAGGCTCAGTAGACGAGAGGAATTCTGCATGGCTCAAATCACTTCCGAACTCTTCTGGGCAAACCACCACAAGTGGACAGTGCCGTTTTCGATGTCAGCCCAGTAGTAGATGGCATGCTACCTATCAAGACAAATGATTTCACCATGAATGAAATGAACATTGCTCTCAACCAAATGAGTCCAGGAAAAGCAGTTGGATTAGACAACATTTCTGTAGAAATCTGGAAGGTGGATAAATTTAAATCTTTCCTTCTAAACATTTGCAACAGGGCACTGATTCAACATGAATTACCAGATCAGTGGACCAAGAGTGCAATAATCCAATAGAAAGGAGATCTGTCCAACCCTGTAAACTACAGAGGCATCAGTGCAAAGGTTTACAGCCAAATACTGCTCAACCATCTGCGTCCTCACATAGACCCAATTCTGTGATGGAACCCAAAATGGATTCAGGGAAAACCGATAAACATTATCACAGATTCTTGCCTTACGCAGAATCTTGGAAGGAAGGAAATAAAAGAATCTCCCTCTTGTCACACTCTTCATGGACTATTCAAAAGCTTTTGATTCTATTCACCGAGAACGTATGTTCAAGATCCTTGAAGCATATGGCATCCCAAACAACATAATCAAAGCAATGAGGATCATTTATGATAACTCTACAGCGATTGTCATGTCCAGCGATGTTGAAATGGAGCCATTCAAGATCTCGGCAGGTGTCTTGCAAGGCGACACCTTGGCTCCATACATTTTTCATCATTCTTCTGGACTATATCATGCGCCAAGCACGTTCTTCTACATATGAAGACACAGGTATAGTCCTTGAGCCTAGAAGGAGCAACAGATACCCAGAGGTTTGTTTTCATGACCTGGACTTTGCTGACAACATTATCCTACTTTCCACATCAGTAGAGAAAGCAGAATCTCTCCTTCATAGCATTGAGTCTGCTTCAAAAGCAGTTGGCCTTCATCTTAATGAAGGAAAAACCAAGGCTCTTCTACTCAACATCGACCCAACAAATAGCATTAAAACCAAGAAAGTGGTCACACTGGAGAATGTTCCAAATTTCAGATATCTTGGATCACATGTGCCTGATTATTTTCTTGATTTCAAGTCAAGAAAAGTTCAAGCCTGGAAGGCAATGTAACAAGCTGAAGAAAATTTGAAAATCCAATCTTGATCCGCAACTTAAGATCAACACATTCAGAGCCTGCATAGAATCCGAGAGCGCTAAACATAAGTTGGAAGGACCATATTTCTAACAGAGTTGTGTATGGAAAATTGCCCCTCATAATGACGACAATAGAAGTGAGACGTCTATGGTTTACCGGACATTGCCTACACGCAGTGGACCAGCCTGTTTCCCACTTGGTCTTCTGGACTCCAGTCAGTGGTCGCACTAGCTGTGGCAGACAAAGACTGTTATCCCGACACAATCAAAAGGGTCATGGGGCTTGAAGGGCAGGAGGTGTCAAAGCTGATGAAGGACAGGAAATTTTGGGCCCAACATGCTGCTGCGGCTTCTTTTGCTCCATCCACGGATGATAGATGATGATGATGCGTACTATACTATACTTTTAATACATGCTATAAAGTGAACAAGTTGGAATTACAAGCAAAAGTTACAACAGCTCACCCACCCTCAGTGTAATCTGTGAAAATGACAACCTTCAGATTTTTCTGTCACTGTTAAAAATAATCTGTCAATGACAATATTCAGGTAACATGACCGCTGCTCTGGAGCCACATGTGACTCGTCTGATCATATCCAGTGGCTCACTGTGACTTGAACAACAAGAGAAATGATAAATAAAAAAAAACAAAATTGCAAAAAAAAGTCAAATTTATGTGGAAAAAGTCTCAAATTTACAAGACAAAATGTTGCATATTTATGAGAAAACAGTCTCAAATTTATGTGGAGATAAAGTATCAAATGTGCAAGACAAGCTGCAATTTTAAATTAAAAAATGAAGGATTGACATCTAAAAAGTTGCATGTTTTTGACTTAAAAAGTCAAATAAAGGCAGAGGTTTAAGCGAATGCATGTGTTGCTTTATGACAAAAAAAGTTGCACATCCTGAGAGAAATGTTGCACATTTATGAGGAAAAAATATTAATGTTGACATAGTGTTATATAGTCAGCTGTTTTGCCTACATTTATAAGCTGAAAAGTTGTCCCGAGGGAGGCTGGTTTGTAGATTTTTTTCGCCAAAAAATTTCTCAAAATGCTCTTGTCATTGCAGACGTTACCAATCCATTCTTTAACCCCTTGCACTCCGGTCAGTTTCCCTAAAAACGCCCAAAAATAATGTGCCCAAAGTAAATCGAAAGCTGTTCTTCAACCCTTTGCAGCATCTTCATGGGGTTGGTCTCATTTAAAAGAAAACACTTTGAATTTTTTGGCAAAACAGTCATAATCTCTCTAAGTGCTCCGGCCACTGAGTTACAGTCATCTAAACATACTGAACTTGAAGAAAATAAATTTGGCCTGGGTGTTTTTTTTGGATACAAATGCTTGCAAATAGCACACAGCTTCAGATCCGGGCTGGAAAATGCAACAGAAATGTAAAACCAAGTGTTATCCAGCTGAGGTCAAAATTTTGTAACAATACCACAAAAAATGAATATATTACACAGCTTTTTCCTCAGGTAGTTCCCAGGCATTTTTGAACTGTGCCAAATTGTGCCAAATGGCACAGTTTGGAAAAACGTCTGTAACTTTTGAATGATTCAATATAGAAGCTTCATCTTGGGCTCTAATGAAAGGTGACACTCAGGGCTGCGTGTGTGTGTGTGTGGGGGTGGGTGGGTTTGTCCTCCCCCCCCCTCGCTACAGAGGACGGACATCGGCCATCGCTACATGATGGAATAGTCATCTGGCGACCGCGGCGCAGTCACCGCGGTTCCCCCCCCCCCTCGCTACAGAAGAGTAGCGGGGGGGCAGGGGTGTTCACGGTCCGGACGCGGCGCACGACCCGTGTACCACGGCACACGAACTTCAGACTTCGTGCGCCGCACAGTTGTAATTTACCGATCGGTCAAAAGTCATTTTTGATTACAATTTTCAGGGATAAAGAATAATTTAGCTTATAACACCTTACCTCTTCACAGCAGCAGTGTTCTGGCGAACTTCTCTTCCTCATTGTCAGACGAACGCGACGCTGGTCCCTTGTTACAGACTCGTGGTTCTGGTCTCGGCGACCCGGTCAAAACATAATTCCATTATTGCGGTTTTGCGCTTCCATGATTGCGGTTTTGGCGAATGATTTACGACCTTCGTCGTTGGCCTCCGTCGGTCTATGATGACCATGGAAGAGAATCCTAAACGTCTATTCTGCTCGAATAAAAAAAAAAAAGCACCGCCTGTGACTGAAGAGGCCGATGCGCGAATGGCTGTCCCTGTCACACAGGTAGCACTTGTGGGTGGTCTCCGTGCTGCTGGGTCTGTGACGGTTCTTCCTGCGGGTCCTTTTTTTCATCTGCTGCAGGAGTCTGTCTTCACCCAGCCTTACAAAAAACAGCTCGCGAACTTCTGTGCTTCAATTGGCTCGCTGCATTCACAGCGTTGGTAGGCGGGTCCTTCTTGCTAGGTTTTCTCATTGGTTCTTCAAGGTTTCAGAAACCCAATTCAAGGCTCTTATTAGTCGAATGAGACGTCAATCATATCTGATCTGTTTGCGGCTGTGTCTGTAGTGGAAGAACTTTTTTTTTTTTTTTCAGTGCGCGCTTGGAGGCAGTGCCCTCGTGCGTCCTAGAGCGCACGAGGGCGCACGAGAGCGCCCTCGTGCGCTCTGGGACGCAGAGACGTGCCCGTCCACGGTACACCGGAGTGCAAGAGGTTAAATTAACATGATGGTTGTAACTGTTGCCAGAATTTCGAACAGATAGAATAATTTGCTGAGAACTGAAAAGCAACAAATAGGCAGTGGAAAGAAGAGAAGTGTAGAGAATTTAATCAGGAAAATCTGCTGAGTTTTACAGGGTCAGTGTGAGCCTGAAGTTTTATCTTTGGAATAAATCTTTGAATGTTTTACCTCTGTTTATCTGCGTGTCTGTCCCCCAGAGTGGGCGTTTGTGGGAAGCGTGGTCCTGGGCGGTGTCTTGTTCCTGCTGCTGTTGGGGATCTGCTGGTGTCAGTGCTGTCCCCACTCCTGCTGCTGCTACGTCAGCTGCTGCTGCTGTCCGGACACCTGCTGCTGCCCCCGGCACCGTGAGTAACAACCACAGGCGCTGTGGGTTCTTACGGCATAAAAACATGCTATTTTTAATTTTGAGATTTAAAGAAGAAACTTTGAAAGCATTTTTTTCTTTTGGCGTAAAGAAAACTACCAAAATACATGCTTGTGAATTGATCACAAATAGAGATTCAGCCAAGTAATCATTGTATAAAGTTTTAGTTGATTTTCCATTTCAGTTTTTGTTTTCTTTGCATGTGTTTTATGAATATTAAAGCTCATTGTCAATGGAGAATGGGTTGTTTCATTATTTTCTGCAGTGTATGAAGCAGGGAAGATGGCAAAGAGCCGACAGCCCCCCGCCCAGGTCCCGGCGTATCCCTACTTCATCCCTGCTGTTCCTGCTGTGGTCCCTGCTGCTCCTTCGTCTCATGACCCAAAACTCAACTCCATCCCCTCTGTGGAGAACAACCTGGCTGGAGGTGAGAGTCAGCATTATGTTCATGTTGGAGAAAGATTTACTTGTTTCATTTTCTGAACTACTGACTGGACTAATCCCTGTTTTGTCTCTTATCTCTCATCCTTGAGTCTGTCTGTGTTTGTCAATTAAATCCCAGAGTTAACATGTCTGTCATTATTGGTGTCTTACTTATTCATTTGCACACACACACACACACTCATACAGTACGTGTCTGTCATTGCATGCTTTATGTCTCATGTGGGCGTGCATGCATGGGGGCGTGTGTGTCCACAGTGCGCAGTGGTTATCGACTGAAATCCAGTCCAGACCAGGACTCGATGAAAGTTCTGTACTACATAGAGAAGGAGCTGGGTCAGTTTCCACGCAGCAGGATGGCCGCACACACATGTAAGCCCGCGCTGATTAGGATGCTTCCTGTAATGTCTGTGGCTGTATGTGTGTGTGTGTGTGTGTCTCAAGTGTTTTTATCTGCATGTTTGTGTGAATTCATCAGTGGTGGTTATCATCTAACCCAGGGGTGTCCAATCATGTGCCATGGAGGGCCAAGACCCTGCAGGCTTTACCTCCAACCAGTGTCTTCAACAGCAGATTCCACTGAATTTCTTCCCACTGATTGCTGATAAGTGAAAACACCTGCTGAAGAGACTGGGTAGAAGAGAAAACCTGCAGGGTCTTGGCCCGTCATGGCACATGATTGGACACTCCTGATCTAACCCCTACATTCATGTTGTAACATCTAATTATTGTCTCCTGTTAACAGAGGTGCTAATTTGATAGAACTTTATAATCAGTAAAGGGCCCTTTACACAGCACAGAGATTGTTCGGAGGCCAATGAGAGATTAAAAATTGACCTGATCGCTCAACATTCTCTTAAAGTCTCAAAAAAAGCTGTTTCTGTGTAAATGTTTAGGACATAGTTGTAATATTTTCATGGAGATCTATAGAGATCTTTGAAAGATCCTTGGGAGATCCAGGAGAGATCATTGAGGGATCATTGAGAGCTCCTTGGATGACCATGGAGACTGCTGAGCATTTCTGGGTGACAGGAAGTCTCTTAGTCTTGTCTCTGACAAAGAAGCATCTCCAGAAGGTCGAGAAATGCTTTTACACAGGGGTGGAGATCATTGAGGGATGAAAAAAATTGTCAGATCACTCAGTCTTTCAATAATCTCTCAGCAATCTTTCAATGAATGCCAAATTTTTCCAGCCCGAAGGCAGAGGTGGTTGAGAGATCAGTAAGGGATAGCTGAGTGTTTGATGAAAGACCAGTAGAGCTCAAAAAAGGAAAATTTAGACAAAAAGAGTAGTATGTTTACAAGAACCCCCTCATGGATCGTCACCTTATCGTGGTGGGGGGGTTTGCGTGCCCCAGTGATCCCAGGAGCTATGTTGTCCGGGGCAGTTTGCCTCTGTTAGGGTCACCCAAGACAAAATGGTCCTGGGTGAAGGGCCAGACTAAGAATGATCCAACAGACTGTCATGATAAATTCTATATTAAGGATTCAGTGTACCCCGCCCGGTATGGGGTTACCGGGGCCCCACCCTGGAGCCAGGCTTGGGGGAGGGGCTCGAAGGCTAGCGTCTGGTGGCCGGTTTTCCACCCATGGGACCCGGCCGGGCTCAGCCTGAAGGAGTTACATGGGTCCGCCCTCCAGTGGGCTCACCACCTGCAGGAGGGATCATGGGGGTCCGGTGCTATGTGGATTAGGTGGCGGTCAAAGGCGGAGACCTTGGCGGACTGATCCCAAGCTTTCTAAACTGGCTTTTGGTACGTGGAATGTCACCTCTCTGGTGGGGAAGGAGCCTGAGCTGGTGTACGAGGTTGAGAGATACCGGCTAGATATAGTCGGCCTCACCTCAACACACAGCTCCGGTTCCGGAACCAGTCTCCTGGAGAGGGGCTGGAGCTTGGCCTTTTCTGGAGTTGCCCCGGGCGAGAGGCGACGAGCAGGGGTGGGTATTCTTGTATCCCCCCACCTTGCTGCCTCTATATTGGAGTTTTCCCCGGTGGACGAAAGGGTTGCTTCCCTGCGCCTTCGGGTTGGGAAACGGGTCCTGACCATCATTTGTGCCTATGCACCAAATGATGTTTCAGAGTACCCACCCTTTTTGGAGTCTGTGACTGGGGTACTGGAGGGTGCTCCTCTTGGAGACTCCATTGTCCTACTGGGGGACTTCAATGTGCACGTGGGCAATGACAGTGAAACCTGGAGGGGGGTGATTGGGAGGAACGGCCTGCCCGATCTGAACCCGAGTGGTTTTCAGTTATTGGACTTCTGTGCTAACCACAGTTTGTCCATAACGAACACCATGTTCAAGCATAAGGGTGTCCATATGTGCACTTGGCACCAGGACACCCTAGGTCGCAGGTCGATGATCGATTTTGTTATCGTGTCATCAGACCTGCGACCGTATGTCTTGGACACCCGGGTAAAGAGAGGTGCAGAGCTGTCAACTGATCACCACCTGGTGGTGAGTTGGATCCGATGGCAGGGGAGGAAGCCATTCAGACCTGGTAGACCCAAATGTATAGTGAGGGTGTGCTGGGAACGTCTGGTTGAGGCCCCTGTCCGGGAGGTCTTCAACTCCCACCTCCGGAAGAACTTCAACCACATTCCGAGGGAGTCTGGAGACATGGAGTCTGAATGGGCCATGTTCTCCACCTCTGTTGTTGAAGCGGCGGCCCAGAGCTGCGGCCGCAAGGTGGTCGGTGCATCTCGTGGTGGCAGCCCTTGAACCAAGTGGTGGACACCAGTGGTGAGGGGGGCCATTAAGCTGAAGAAGGAGTCCTATCAGGCTTGGTTGGCTTGTGGGACCCCCGAAGCAGCTGAGGTGTACCGGCAGGCCAAGCGGAGTGCAGCTCGGGTGGTTGCTGAAGCAAAAACCCGGGTATGGGAGGAGTTCAGTGAGGCCATGGAACAAGACTTTCGGTCGGCCTCAAAGATATTCTGGCAAGCTGTCCGGCGCCTCAGGAGGGGAAAGCAGCTCCCTGTCCACGCTGTGTATGGTGCGGATGGGACACTGTTGACTTGACTGGGGATATCGTCGAGCGGTGGAAGGAATACTTCGAGGATCTCCTCAATCCCACTGATACGCCTTCCACAGAGGAAGCAGGGTTTGGGGACAAGGGGGATGACTCGCCTATCACAGGGGCTGAGGTCGCCAAGGTGGTTAAAAATCTCCTTGGTGGCCGGGCCCCGGGGGTGGACAAGATTCACCCTGAGTACCTCAAGGCCCTGGATGTTGTTGGGTTGTCATGGTTGACACGCCTCTGCAACATTGTGTGGAGGTCGGGGGCAGTGCCTTTGGCATGGCAAACCGGGGTGGTGGTTCCTCTCTTCAAAAAAGGGGACCGGAGGGTGTGCTCCAACTTTAGAGGGATCACACTCCTCAGCCTCCCTGGGAAGGTCTATGCCAAGGTACTGGAGTGGAGAGTCCGGCCGTTGGTTGAACCTCGGATTCAGGAGGAGCAATGTGGTTTTCGTCCTGGCCGTGGCACATCGGACCAGCTCTTTACCCTCTCGAGAATTCTTGAGGGTTCGTGGGAGTTTGCCCAACCAGTTTACATGTGTTTTGTGGACTTGGAGAAGGCATTTGACCGCGTCCCTCGTGGTTTTTTGTGGGGGGTGCTTCGGGAGTATGGGGTATCGGGCTTGTTGTTACGAGCTATTCGGTCTCTGTACGACCGTTGTGAGAGTTTGGTTCGTATTGCCAACACTCGGTCGGAGTCATTCCCAGTGAGAGTTGGACTCCGCCAGGGCTGCCCTTTGTCACCGATCCTGTTCATAATTTTTATGGACAGGATTTCTAGGCGCAGCCAGGGAATGGAGGGTGTCATGCTTGGTGACCACAGGATCTCATCTCTGTTGTTTGCAGATGATGTTGTCCTGTTGGCTTCATTCAGCAATGACCTGCAACTCTTGCTGGGACGGTTTGCCGCTGAGCGTGAAGCGGCTGGGATGAGAATCAGCACCTCCAAGTCCGAGTCCATGGTCCTCAGCCGTAAAAAGGTGAATTGTCCTCTCTGGGTTGGGGACAGGCTCCTGCCCCAAGTGGAGGAGTTTAAGTATCTTGGGGTCTTATTCACGAGTGAGGGGAAAATGGAGCGAGAGATTGACAGACGGATTGGAGCAGCATCTGCAGTGATGCGGACATTGTACCAGTCTGTTGTGGTGAAGAGGTAGCTTAGTTCTAAGGCAAAGCTGTCGATTTACCAGTCAATCTACGTTGCTACTCTCACCTATGGTCACTAGCTTTGGGTAATGACTGAAAGGACAAGATCGCGGATACAAGCGGCTGAAATGAGCTTTCTCCGTAGGATTGCTGGTCTCACCCTCAGAGATAGGGTGAGGAGCTCAGTCATCCGGGAGAGGCTCAGAGTAGAACCGCTGCTCCTCCACATTGAAAGGAGTCAGTTGAGGTGGTATGGGCATCTGATTCGGATTCCTCCTGGACGCCTCCCACTTGAGGTGTTTTGGGCACGTCCCACTGGGAGGAGACCCTGGAGCAGACCCAGGACTCGGTGGAGAGACAATGTCTCCCAGCTGGTCTGGGAACGCCTTGGTATCCTCTCTAGGGAGCTGGAGCAGGTGGCTGGGGAGAGGGAAGTCTGGGCTTCTTTGCTTGACCTGCTGCCTCCGCGACCTGGACCTCCGGAAAAGCGGTAGAAGATGGATGGATGGATGGATGTTTACAAGAAAAAGTAGTAAATTTACCACAAAAAGGAGTTGCTATACTATATGACAACAGCTGCGTCTTGAGCCTTAATTAATTTCTGCCCAATTAAGAGATTGAGATTGAGAGATGAGATTGAGATTCAACTTTATTGTCATTACACATGTATGAATACAAGGTAACGAAACGTGACTTGGCATTTGGGCACGCTCTGCAGAGCGCATCCAAGGCCGGGGCAGCCGCTAGGCTATTAACAAAAAATATGCAGAATTCCTTAACAATCATCAGAGTATAGCCATCCATACATCTTCTACCATTCATACTGGGTCCTGGTCAAACAGTCCAAGCAGAGTAGTCCAAACTGCCGCCTGATCCACATAGCACTCATAATCCCATGGATCCCTAAATCAGGCGGTGAGGCAACTGGAGGACGGACCCAGGTGGCTCCTTCAGGCTGAGACCAGCCAGGTCCTTTCCCCCAGCCTGGATCAATGGTGGGGCCCCGGTAACCATATACCATCTTTGTTTTCAACTTTTTCATGGGGAGCCACTAGACTACCCCTTAGTTTGGCCTTCACCCAGGAACAAGTTGCTTTGGGAGACCCTACCAGCTCATAAGCTCACTGGGGCATGCACATGATCAGATGATCCACGGGGCCTTGTGAGTCCTAAAAAAAATCGAGATTAATATTTGTTGGCACATTTTATAAAAACATCAAATCGTGCTTGACTTTCCCAGTGTAGTGGTTCTCTCCGCTGATGTTCTGTCAAGGTTTGTCCAGCTTCACGAGCTGAAAAAACAACTTTATGTCCGAAGTGCTTATGAGGTGTATGAGGTGTAGAAGGAATGCACCATTACATTATGATATTGTAGCAAAAATCTAAGGTGTTTTTGCCGAGCCAGCAGTTCTGGTTTGTGGCGTTAATAATCCTAAATCATGTCTAAAGCTGTGACCTGTACTATCACTGTGGATTTGTCACAGGATTCAGTTTTATCAATGTCTGTGTCCCCAACAGCCAGCAGCTTCTCAGAGCTGAGCTCCCTTCATGATGGAATGAATTCAGACTTTCGACACACTTATCAGACGGTCCAGATGAAGGCGCTCCCGCCCATTGCGGACCTCGACCACCAGTCGACTTTGAGAGCGGCTCCCCCCACACAAAGTCGAAGGCTCCGAAGAGACAGAGCCAACCACTCAGACGATGAATTAGACTGCAGGTAATCTGGATCACAGAATTGGTGCTGAGTTAGTTGTTATTGTCTTGTTTTTTTTTCCACATGTAAGGTATTTCCTTGATGTCTTCTTTGGTGTCTTGACAGTAACCCAGCCAGCGTGTCCATGTGGGCCCCCCCTATAGGTTAAAACTGGGCTGTCTCATGGGTCCCATGTGGGTTTGTCCACGGGTTCCATGTTGGCCCCACCTGTGTTTGCCCACATGGGCTTTACGCTGTGGTACAGGTGAGCAGGTGATCTGCTTACCTGCATTAAACCCATCTGGGCCCCACATCTGGGGCTGGTTTCAGTAACACTGGTACCAAAATGAGGGGAAAAAAGTCACAGATTTAGAAGAAAAAATGTGAAAATTTAGGAGAAAAAGTTGCATATTTATGGAAAAAAACTTGAAAATTTAGGAGAAAGAAGTTGCAAATTTACAAAAAAAAAAATAGTAAAAATACTTGAAAAGTTAGACTTACAAGAAAAATTTAGCACATTTACAAGAAAAAAGTAGCAAATATGAATAAATAATTGGAAATCTATGAGAAAAGAGTCAGATTTATGAGAAAAAGATGCAAGTTTCCAGTAAAAATTAAAATTTTTGAAATTCCAAATTTAACAGAAAAATATTGCAGAATTATGGGAAAAAGTCAAAAATGTATGAGAAAAAGTTGCAAAATTAGACTAAAAAAGTGGCATTTTTACAAGAAACTCCCTAAATTATAAGAAAAAGTAAATTGCAAGAAAAAAGTCAGTTTTACAAGAAAAAAAATCACAGATTTATGAGAAAAAGTTGCAAGTTTGCAGTAAAAAAGGTTGAAAATTTATGAGAAAGTTTCAAATTTTCAAGAAAAGTGTATCAAATTTATGGGAAAAAAGTCACAAATTTATAAGAAAATTGCAAATTTATGAGAAATAATTTGGAAATGGGTAAACGGGTAAAGTCTTATGTGGGCAAACACAGATGTGGCCAACATGGAACCCACAGACAAACCCACATGGGCCCCCTCGGTGGGGCCCACATGGACATGCTGGCCGGGGAGTTGCAGCTACAAATACTTAGTAAAAAGCAGTCCTACTTTAACCAAGACGTGAAACAGAATGCAGAAAGTGAACGACAGATGCTTCGTCCTTTATATGTAGAATCTGAATACAAACTGACTGAAGCAAAAGTCTATAGAGTAGATTAGCTGCTGGGCTGAGATTAAAGTTTTGGCTTAAACTCAAATTACTGGGTCCTTACTAACTGGGGGGGGGGGGGGGGGGTCTTCCAGAATAATCATCGCATGATTCAGTGTTCTTTTGTGGACATGTCTACTTTGATTTTCCGTAGGTGGAACCCGCGCTCAGAGCACCTACAGAGAAAGACGCTGAGCAGAAGAGGGCGCACTGGCTCCCTAGATGAGCTTGAAGAATTTGCGCGGTCTTACGGTGGCCGTGGACACCGCGATGATCCTCCAGACCGTCCTTACAATCGGGACTACACCCCTCCGAGGCGCTTCTATAGGGATAACGGGGACGATGGCTGGGGCCGCCGTAGCCCCTCGCCATCATTCCAAAAGAGAAGAGGCACATGGGACAGTGATCGCCCTTCTCGGCCACCCCATAGCAGAGACTACGATGACGCCTTTCTCAGCAGTGTCCTGGACAGTAAGGTGAGGGCGCGGAGTGGGGACAGAGGCGCTGGGAGGGAGGACGAGGACAGCGATACTCCTTCCAAAGGCAGCTCCAGAGGAAAGGGCAGCGACAGCTACTACAGCCGGTCGCCTAGTAACCGTCCAGAAGAGGAAGACGCTTTGCCTCCTTACTCCGAGCAGGAAGCGGAGCGGTACCGCAGAGCCAACCTGACCACAGAACGGTACCGCACGGTAGAACCTCCCAGACCGGAGCGATACAGGACCACGGAACGAGGGGTGAGGCCTTTCTCTCACACCCGCCTCCACCAGGGAATGCCCCAGACGCAACAGGGGGCCAGAGAGGAGAGAGAGAGGAGCCGGAACATGGTGAGTTACTTGTAGCAGGAGAAAGGACTTCATTCCTCAGGAAAAGAGACATGAATGTGGCTCTCTGTGGTTTCACCTTCTCACAAATATCGTCTCTGCAGTAGTCAGCAAAAAGGTGTTGCTTCAACCAAAACAGGTGGTCATATGGTTTATACTGTAATGCAGTTTTAGTACCACATACTTTATGTTGTCATCATAAAATTGTTTCGTAAGAATAAATCTATATATCCCGGTGTCCTACACATGTTCATAATGTTTCCAGTTGAATGCCCATTACCACTGTATGTTCCCAGTCATCCTCCCTTTTCGTCCCGAGTTGATTCTTATCAGCTATTTAGTGAATTCTGCTAGGTAAAGGCTTCAGTTTGACTTATGATGTGTTTGAAAGGTCAAATGATGATGAAGATGATGGGTAAACTGGATTATGTCTGCCACAGTGGCAAACCCACAAAAAAGAAGTGTTGGGAGGGCACTTACTTGTACCGGAACCCCACATGGATTCGAACTGAAATACTGTAGCTGTCAGATCTCGAATCCAGGCTGGGTCCAAACTAAATTCAGTCTGATGACAGATGTTGTCATCTTAAACCCATCTATCAAATTTCATACGCTGGACCGCATTTATCAAAAGCGTGTAGAAACCTAGCTAACACTTTCTGAAGTGGTGCAGGTGTCCCATCCTGGACGAGCCCCCACTTCTGTTGGTTGCAGAACTGATCATACGACAAGGTCCACTTGGTATTTATGAAACTGTGTATCTGGTTAATCTTATTCTACGGTCGTCATTTGAATACCACGCCCCTGCCTTGCCCTCGGCACTCATGACATGGTGGAGTGTAAGATTTTATGAGAGATGAAAAATAACAAAGTAGTGTTACTCGGCAACCTCAAAAGTATGATTAAAGACAGAAGAACCATGGCTGGATCAAGATCTGTGTTGTTTACCAGTGGAGTTAACCAGATAATCCATGATGGATACCAGTTATTAATCAGTACAAAACAGCAGCACATTTAGTCCAAGAATTGTCTTTTTAGAATGTAGTTTAATTTACCACAGTACTCACACCAGAGGAACCTTCCTGCACTCCTGTGCATATGCATATATGGGAAAAAGATGAAAACGTCAGTCTTCTTGAAAAGCACTGAGCCCAGTCACAAGTGTATGAAAAAATTTTTAAATTTCAGAAGTTAAAAGTGTTGTTCAGGTTTCAATATCTGAGCAATTAGATTTTAAATTTCCTGCTTAAATCCCCTATATTGGCTGCGGTTGCACTGCTCAATATAATCTGATATGATCAAATAATTCTCACACAGTCAGGTTTCTCTGCTGCATCGCGGTGCTACAGCAACGTGGACATTTGTGCATGCAAGCTTAGACCTGTCGTGAGATTTGAGAGTGCTGTACAATCACGTTAAGATTGATAAACATCGATCTTTGCATTGAAATGATCGTACAACCACTTTGCGCATGTTTGTTAACTGAGGGCCAATATCTCTGGGTTTGGCCAGAATTACAGATTTTTGAAATTTGGCCCCATATTAAACAAGTAGTAGTCAGTTACCTCCCAGGGCCAAGAAAGATCTTTCTTGTCCGTACATACACAGCAGGTATTTTGAAAAATGTTGCTTTTTTGGTGCATTTTGGCCTTTTATCCACATGCAAACATGGCTTCAGAGCATGAAAACCAAACTTTTTGAAAAATTCCTGCTAGGATGAAGATTTCCACTGACTTCAGTGACAGTGTTTGCATGTTGACTAGAAGAGCAGACAGCACCAAACTATGCGCCGCCATTATTCACAATCTCAGTAACGTGCCCTTGTCTCCTTTGTTTACATGGTCATGGCCAGTGGAGCCAAGATTGCACTGCTGCTAACTTTGTTAGTCGGGACTTCACATGTTTGCACAAACTAGTACATCTCAATAAATTGGAAAATTGTGGCAAAAGTTCATGATCTGTTGCAATATATGTAGTTCAAAAAGAAACTTCCACGTATCCAGTACTGATTGCATGCACAGAGAAATGTACAAAATGTGTCTTTTGTATTTTTTCTACATGTAAGATTTCTGTTCTCATCATTGTGTTCTTTTTTTTAAATGATTTTATCTATATTGTCGAGCTGCAGCTCTTTACCTAAATTCCTACAGCAACTGGAAACAGTTTTCACACGATCCAGCCTTGCATGCAGTCATCCCACAGTTCATAGATACGCCTTCCTACTCAACTTATGAAATATACCGTGCGTAATAACTGCAATAATACTGTCACCTCACTAACAGTGCTGCATGATTTCTGTGACTAGAGACCAGGCTGCACTAACACAGCATGAGCATGAATGTCTAACAGTCTAATAGAGGTGGGTAGAGTAGAAGTAAAAGTAGAATTACATTAGGCTATTAATTATGTAGTATAAGTAAAATTAGTCCCCCCCCCCCCCCGCCAAAAAAAAAAAAAAAATCTGTGTAAGAGTAAAAAGTTCCTACTAAAATAATTACTCGAGTGGACTTTCCTTTACCACTTTGTGAGGATTTTTCTCTAAAATTTGTATATTTTTCCTCATAAATTTGTGATTTTTTTATGTGCAGTTATACTACTTTTCCTTGCAAATTTGAGACTTTTTTTGCATAAAATTTCAACTTTTATTTACATGAATTTGCAACGTTTTGTCACAATTTTTTTTCTCGCACATTTAAAATATTCTCATAGTCTTGTTTTTTTTTCATAAATTTGAGACATACTGCTTGTAAATTTACATTTATTTTCTTATAAATTTGTAACTTTTTGTAATAAATGTGACTTTTCACATTTATTTGTAAATTTGCAATTTTACCCTTTGCCATTGTAGGAGGTTTTTCTCTTAGGTGTATTACTAGTATCCACATCTTATACAATTCATATCAAATACAGAGTAGGGAGCAATAAATATTTCTTGAGTCATAGTAGAACAATGATTTCAGCACTGATTTTAATGAAATAATCATAAATGAGCTAAAATGACTTAAGATGCTGTCATTTCTGGTCAACACATTTCTAACCAGTTTTCAAATCAGTGAAATCAAAAGTAATTCAAAAAGTTTCACCAGATTTATTGGACAAAAACTGATTTTTTTTTCCTTCATAAATGAATTCAAGTAAGATTAAACCACATCTTACATTAAAACTACTGATAGAGTACAGTAGTGGACTTACTGAGTACATGTAAAGTCCTGCCCACCTTTGGTCTCTAACATGTGGCTCTCGGTGTATTCCCCTAACAGAGCACTGTACTGAGCAGGGACACTCTCATAGTGTGACACGGCTCCCAAACATGGACCTGCACTGCCCCTCTGTCCCTGTAACCGTCCTGCAGCCATGCAGGTGAAGCTAACCTTCCTGCCATCAGCCTCATGAAGTCTGCCTCATCTCACTGAATTAGCATCAGTAGTGGTGGAGAACTCCATCAGATCTGTGCATTTGTCCGTATGTGTGTCTCGAATTTGTTCAGTTTGATGTGACTGGATTCACAACTGTGCCAGCAAACTTTTTAAATGATTTGCCAATTTCTGATTAGTCTTAATGTTATGAAGCCTCCAGTTTTTTGTTTTTTTACTTTAAGTACTTTGCAACTCAGGTTTACTTTTAAGAATTGTGTGAGTGTATGCAAGTACTGTGCCTTAAATGTGTTCAGCTGACTGTAATTGCACTGCCTAATTACTTTTTAAATAAAGAAACTGTTAAAATCTACTCTCGTTTAGATGAATCACTTTCTAGTTTGATTCATTTCTTATTTTAATTATTGGGCTGATCAGATATGAATAGCAGGACTTGGAAGTTATGCTATCATCAGCCTTGTTTGGATAATGAGACTAATCATGGAAAGTGTTCCCAAATATGAACAAACATAATTTTCTGATAATTTTTTTGACACTGCTCCTGTTTCCAGAATACTCACATTTTTAAAACTGACAGTAAATTGTGGTATTTGTGTATTTTACTTTGTTAATCCCAGCTGATTGAACATGGTGGAAAATTCAAATGATTTAAAAAAAATCATGCAGTGCCCTTTCAGTAACTGTCCAGTCTGTAAAATTACTGGGAGTATTTCCTTTTCAGTATGTCTGTTGTTTGCGTTATTCCTTATTTCTCCAGGCGCCATGAGTAAAACACAGATCTCAAACAGAACAGATGCCTCTTTACATAAATAGCTGATGGCCCATGCACAAAAACAAGATATTAAATAAGTTAAAGAGAACAGAAACTAACAAAAATAGAAAAATACAATTTAGTATGTTATATGCAGTAGCATATTGAAAAGAAACCATCTCCTCAGTGACGTGTAGTCAGGAGAGGCTGAAAATGAGGCTGCGCAGTACCATTGCTCCAACGAGAGGGGACGTGCTTGAGCTCCATAAACACAGGATTTTTTTTTTTAAACTAAAAAGGATTTAACGCACTACAATGTTTTTTGTCCAGAAGGATAGGCAAATGTACTTCATTTGCAAGTAAAGGTAAGACCATGCATGCATAGTAGTTGTAAATACTAATAACAATTTGTAATAATGAGTGTAAATTGTGGAGCTGCAACACAGAGAAAGAGATGCAGCTCTCTGAGCCACTATAATTTATATTACTGCTTGGCCAAAAACAAAGTAAAATGAATTTTGTGCACAAAAAAACTTGTTTGTAAAATAACTTATTACATTATACTTGGTTAACTGAGGGTGTTTGCACATTCTCTTCACTCAAGGAGAGTTATAAAATGAAAACATGGACTTTTACTAGTGCCCTTTCTATATATTCCATTTAGAGATAATTCAATAAAATACCTTACACTTGTTTTGTTAAAAATTACAGTGCTGTGAAAAAGTATTTGTCCCTTCCTGATTTCTTACATTTTTGCATATTTGTCACATTTCAGTGTTTCAGATCATCAAACAAATTTTAATATCCGACAAAGATCCATCCATTCCTTCTTCCACTTAATCCTTTTCGGGTTGCAAGGGGGCTGGAGCCTATCCCAGCATCTTTTGGGCAAGAGGCAGGGTACACCCTGGACAGATCGCCAGCCAACACAGAGAGACAACCATTAACTCTCACAGTCATACCTAAGGACAATTTAGAATCCCCATTTTGATACAAATTGTGTTTTTGGCATGTGGGAGGAAACCGGACCTGAATAAATACAAAATGCAGTTTTCTAATGATGATTTTGTTTATTAAAGAGAAAAAAACTATCCAAACCTACCTGGCCCTATATGAAAACATAATTGCCCCCTGTGTTACATCATGAATTAACTGTGATTAACTATATTTTTTGGAAAGTTGAGTTCAATTTCAGTAGCTACACCCAAACCTGATTACTGCCAGACTTGTTGAATCAAGAAATCATTTAAATAGAACCTGTCTGACGACCTGAAGTAGGCTAAAAGATCTCAAAAAGCAACCCACTGTGATCTAAAGAAATTCAAGAATAGATGAGAAACAAAAACCCAGAACGTCTAAAGAACTGCAGGCCTCACTTGCCTCAGTTTGGACACTGGTCCATGATGGAACAATAAGAAAGAGACTGGGCAAAAATGGCATCCGTGGAAGAGTTCCAAGACAAAAACCGCTGCTGGACAAAAAGAACACAAATTCTGGGGACTGACAAGACAAAAGTTGAACTTTTTGGAAGACGTGTCCTGTTTTATCTGGCATAAATCTTAACACAGAATTTCATTAAAAAAGAACATTATCAACAGTCAAACATGGTGGTGGTAGTGTCATAGTCTGGGGCTGCTTTGCTGCTGCAGGACCTGGACAACTTGCCGTAATTGACAGAACCATGAATTCTGCTCTCTACCAAAAAATTCTGAAGGAGAATGTCTAGCCATCAGTTCATGAAGCTCTCCAATGTAACTGAATTGAAACAATTCTGCACAGAAAAATGGGTCAGAATTCCCCAACAGCAATGTAAAAGACTCATTGCCTCATCGCCAGTTGTTGGCACCAATAGTGGCACAACCAGTTATTAGGTTTAGGGCGCAATTAGGGAGGAATTACTTTTTCACATAGGGCCAGATAGGTTTGGATAGCTTTTTTCCCTTAATGAATGAAATCATCTAAAAACTGCATTTTGTATTTACTCAGGTTGTCTTTGTCTAATATTAAAATTTGTTTGATGATCAGAAACATTTTGGTGTAGCAAATATGCAAAAATATAACAAATCAGGAAGGGTGCAAATACTTTTTCACAGCACTGTACGTCTAAAATCCGATTTGTCATTCTGACTCTGAAAGCATCACAACCTCACCAGGCATGAATCTCACCACACATCACTGGTTGGGAGGGTAAAGGCGGTGAGGAAGGATTTCATAGCCACAGGATGATATTTCCATCTGGACAATATGCGAGTTGTGAAATGGGGCTTTGTCTTGCAGGATCTTTGGTCAACATGCCATGTTTCTCAGTTTTGATGGCCTTCCGCAGTTTCTGCAGCACTGAAGCATAGTTAAGTCCCGGTAATTGTGATACCCTTTGCTAAGCAATCTTACCATAAATTCTCCATGCTGGTCCCAAAAGACTGTGAGCATGACCTTGCCTGCCAATTGTTGGACACATGCCCTCTTTGGAGGTGGTGAGTCATAATGCTTCCATCGCTTCCACTGGGCTTTAGTCTCTGGATCATAGTAGTGGACCCATTTTTCATCCTGCGTGATTAGACTGTCGAAGAAGTCCTCCTGCTTTTCTTGGCACGTGACCAAAAGAGCCTGGGAGCAAGTGACTCATTCCTGTTTCTGAAAAGGTATGAGCAACCGGAAAATCCATCAAACAGATCACTTCCACATGTGCAAATGGTCATGGATGATTTTTTTTTTTTCCACAGACACCACACTGATCTTTACACCTTGGACTAATTGGTGAACAGTTATGCCGAGATCCTCCAAAATGGTGGCCTCCACTTTCTGGATGGTGCACTGTGATCGCCCGGGAATGGGCGCCGTTTCCACCAATGTCTGACCACACTTGAACTATCGATGTCAGTGCTTGACTACGTCATATGATGGGGAATCCTTCCATTAGTCTCTTTCAGCTCATCAAACCTGATGACTAATCTGCATTCAATTGGCTCCGTTACCACACCTTACTCCACCGTAGCACCTCTACAAGAGAAACTCTTAGGAGTTCAGAGTTGCAAATACCCACGTGACCTACAGAGATACACACGTGGACAAAATTGTTGGTATCCCTCTGTTAATGAAAGAAAAACCCACAATGGTCACAGAAATAACTTGAATCTTGACAAAAGTGGTAATGTGGTGCACATATGTAGTTTCACGGGCTCACATGTGTATGACTGTTCATATGCTCTCATGTATATTCTGGCTTCACGTCTGAAGAGGAACAAAAGGTCTGGACCTCCTAGGGATAAGAGGAGGATGAGAGAGTTGGCCTTTTGATATGCAAAGAGATGGACATGAATGATTGCCTGACCACCCAGGTTGAGGTGGAAGCGAGAGGAACTGCAGGGGGGATGCATTGTGTTTGGGATTTAAAGACAATGGGATTTTGTACTTTGATGTCAGGGGTATAAGACTGGCAGATGTTGGGGGTTTTTCCTCCTTCTGCTTTTGAATGTTGGAGAGTGTGTTGTGAATAAAAATGGAACCTGAGAAATAACTCTGCCTCATCCTTACCACACAATCTCCACACTGGTGACCTTAAGACGTATTATGGCCGGAGACGATTCTCCTGCACCGGACTCATCAGGAGCCAGCCAAGCTAATGCAGCTACCACAGTCCAGCTTCCGGACTTCTGGCAGAACAGTCCGCGCTCCTGGTTTAACGCAGTCGAGGCACAGTTCCATCTTCGGAAGGTTTCGGCAGACGCCACGAAGTTCTACCACGTAGTTGCAAAGCTTGACAGCCACACAGCCCAGCGTGTAGAGAGCCTGATCAACTACCCGCCAGACGACGACAAATACGGCACTTTGAAGGCTGCTCTCATCCGTTTTTTCACCCCCTCGCTGGGAGAGCGAGCAGAGAAGCTCCTGGCGTTGACTGAATGTGAAGTTGACAGACCTGCAGACCTGATGGCGAAGATGCTGAGTTTGAGAGACGCCGAAGATGATGGCTTTATTTTCGCCCACCTTTTCCTCAGGACACTACCGCCAGCGGTGAGAGTTACCCTGGCCAGTTCACAGCTGCTGGCCCACCGAGACTACCACAAGCTGGGCCAGGAGGCGCAACGACTCGTCGACGCCCATAGACGACACACGGCCACGACTGCAGCAGCGGAGCTGGGCGCAACATCCGGAGATGGCGGGGGGCCAGAGGCTGCAGCACCAGACTCACCGACGATGGCAGCGGCGGAGGCCAGGAGGCGCGGAGCGGACGACGTCCTTTGCTTTTACCATCGCCGTTTCGCCGAGAGGGCACGCAAGTGCATTCCACTGTGCCAATTCAAGCGCTCGGGAAACGCCAAGACTGGGAGTCGGTAGCAGCTGCGGCTCTCGGTGAGGAGAACAAGCTGCTCTACTTGAGGGACGTGCGATCGGGGAGGCACTTCCTCGTGGACGCAGGCTCCCAGCTGAGTTTCATCACACCTTCCTACGCTGACCGGCTGGCGTCTTCCAGTGGCCCTGTGGTGTCAGCAGCGAACGGCTCGGCGATTAAGACCTTCGGAGAGAAGACCCTGTCTCTGTCTTTACACGGCCGCACATTTGAGTGGACTTTCGTCATAGCGGCAGTCAATTTCAACGTGTTAGGTGCTGATTTTTTGTGCTCACATGGTTTGTTGGTCGATCTTGCTAACAGACGCCTGGTTAATGCACTCTCTTTTTCTTCTATTCCCTGCACAGCGCGAGTGGCCCCGCCAACAGCACAAGCCAACGTCACAGCTGCAGGTGGTAAGTTCCACACACTCCTCACTCGGTTTCCAGCACTCATGGTGCCAACATTTTCGGCGACCGTGGCTAAACACGGGGTGGAGCATTTTATTACTACCACTGGACCGCCCGTTTTTGCAAAAGCTCGGCGCTTGGATTCAGCTAAACTGGCCATAGCGCGCGAGGAGTTCGCCAACCTGGAAAAATTGGGCATCATCCGACGTTCAAAGAGCCCTTGGGCTTCACCGCTTCACATGGTCCCTAAAACTGATGGCTCGTGGCGGCCGTGCGGTGATTTTCGCAGGCTGAACAATGCTACAGCACACGACCGCTACCCAATCCCACATATCCAGGATTTTTCAGTTCATTTGGCGGGGACGCGCATTTTTTCTAAGATAGACCTGGTACGCGGTTATCATCAGGTCCCAGTCCGCGCTGAGGACATACCCAAAACAGCGGTAATAACTCCTTTCGGGCTTTTTGAGTTTTTGCGCATGCCGTTTGGGCTTAAAGGCGCAGCGCAGACTTTCCAACGCATGATGGACGCGGTGTTGCGCGATCTCCCTTTCGTGTTTGTCTACCTGGACGACATTTTGGTAGCCAGTGCGTCCGAAGACGAACACGAAAACCACCTCACGGCAGTTTTCCGGAGGTTGGCGGAGCACGGGCTAATAATCAACCCAGCGAAGTGTCAGTTCGGGGTGGCCCAGATTGATTTTTTGGGGCATCGCGTCTCTCCCGAAGGAGCAGTCCCTCTGCCTGACAAGGTGCGCCTGGTGGCAAATTTTCCCCAGCCACAAACGGTCAAAGCGTTACAGGAGTTTTTGGGAATGGTGAATTTTTATAACCGTTTCTTCCCCCACGCGGCGCAGCTCATGCAACCATTGTACGCTGCGCTTAAAAAACAAAAACCCGCAAATAAAATCGAATGGTCTCCCGAGCGGGAGCGCGCATTCTCTGAAGTCAAAACAGCCTTGGCAAACGCTGCGTTGTTAGCGCATCCAATCCCAACGGCCCGCATGGCGCTCACTACTGACGCGTCAGATGTGGCCATAGGAGCGGTTGTTGAACAGTATGTGGCTGGAGCCTGGCAGCCGCTCGCGTTTTTCAGCAAGACTTTGTGCG
Source organism: Pholidichthys leucotaenia (assembly GCA_020510985.1). Classification (NCBI taxonomy): domain Eukaryota; kingdom Metazoa; phylum Chordata; class Actinopteri; order Cichliformes; family Pholidichthyidae; genus Pholidichthys; species Pholidichthys leucotaenia. The sequence continues at coordinate 78,817,158 of CM035843.1, read as the reverse complement.
ATAGTGAGCGAAAATACAGCGCATTCGACAGGGAGTTGTTAGCTCTCCATTTGGCTATTCGTCACTTCCAGTTTTGGCTGGAGGGACGCCGTTTCACCACGTTGGTTGACCACAAGCCGCTGACTTTTGCGATGGCCAAGATTTCGGAACCTTGGTCGGGCCAGCAGCAGAGACAGCTGGCCGCAATTTCGGAGTTCACTACCGATATCCAGCATGTAGCGGGTAAACTTAACGTAGTGGCAGACTGCCTCTCACGTGCCGTGGCTGCTCCAGCCCACGTAGAGGTAGATTTCGCAGCTGTTGCCGCGGACCAGGGTAGCAGCGCAGAAGTGCGCGCGGCCCCAGTCCACGTAGGGATAGATTACGCAGCCATGGCCGCGGAGCAGGGCGGCGACGCAGATGTGCACGCGCTCCAGTCTGGACCAACAGGGTTAAGGCTGGAGGACAGGGTGCTGCAAGACGGTATGCCCCCCCTAATCTGCGATGTTTCCACCGGGCGACCCTGTCCGGTGGTTCCGGCCTCATGGCGCCGCCGCGTTTTTGACTCGATCCATTCGCTGGCGCACCCGGGGGTGCGCGCTTCGGTCAAAATGGTAGGGGAGAAATTTGTATGGCCGGGCCTGCGCAAGCAAGTTAGAGAGTGGGCGGCAGCCTGCATGTCCTGTCAGCGGGCCAAAGTGCATAGACACATGAGAGCTCCTTTGGAGCCGTTTCATATTCCAGCTAAAAGGTTTGATCATGTCCATGTGGACCTCGTAGGCCCCCTACCCCCCTCGCAAGGGTGCACACATCTTCTGACAATGGTTGACCGCACCACGCGCTGGCCGGAAGTGGTTCTCCTGTCATCAACCACAGCCGAGGAGGTGGCGCGCGCTTTTTTAACTGCATGGGTGGCGTGTTTTGGAGTTCGGTCGGATATTACGTCTGACAGAGGCCCACAATTTGTTTCCGAACTTTGGTCAGCGATGGCCCGCAGCCTGGGGGCAACGATCCACCGCACGACCGCATATCACCCGCAGGCTAACGGGTTATGCGAACATTTTCACAGGTCGCTGAAGGCGGCTCTCAGAGCGTCGCTTACGGATGCAGATTGGGTTGACAAACTACCATGGGTTCTATTGGGGTTGCGTTCTGCACCTAAAGAGGACTTAGACGCCTCCCCAGCGGAGCTACTGTTCGCACAGCCACTTCGGCTGCCTGGAGAATTTCTCCCTGACAACCCAGCGCCAGAGTTCTCCTCAGTTCAGTGGTTGCAGAATAGCATGGGCCCGAGTGTCCTACCAGGCCCCGTTCACCACAGTTTTCCACGTGTTTTTGTGCCTAAAGCTTTAAAAAATGCAGAGTTTGTTTTTGTCAGACATGATGCCCACCGCACAGCTCTGCGACCACCTTACGATGGACCATTTAGAGTGCTAGAAACAGGTGATAAGCATTTTTTGCTAGATTTGGGGGGCAGGAAGGAGATGATTGGCATAGACAGACTCAAACCTGCTTTTGTGATGGCTGACGAAGCTGTGCAGTTGGCGAAGGCCCCGCGACGGGGTAGACCCCCGAGGGAGCATTCCCCAGTACACCCACAGAGATTGACTAACAGTTTTAATCCCCAGACAGCAGCTCCACAGCAGGAGGACGCTGCGGAAGAGGTTAAGCCCGCCTGCAGCAGATACGGCAGACGGTTGAGACCAAGACAGCATGTGGACTGATGTATGGCGATTTTATTATGACATTCAATCTGTGTTAGTTTGTTCCGTCTTAGACGTTTGGGGGGGGTATATGTGGTGCACATATGTAGTTTCACGGGCTCACATGTGTATGACTGTTCATATGCTCTCATGTATATTCCTGTGTGCTTATTTTGGCTTCACGTCTGAAGAGGAACAAAAGGTCTGGACCTCCTAGGGATAAGAGGAGGATGAGAGAGTTGGCCTTTTGATATGCAAAGAGATGGACATGAATGATTGCCTGACCACCCAGGTTGGGGTGGAAGTGAGAGGAACTGCAGGGGGGATGCATTGTGTTTGGGATTTAAAGACAATGGGATTTTGTACTTTGATGTCAGGGGTATAAGACTGGCAGATGTTGGGGGTTTTTCCTCCTGCTTTTGAATGTTGGAGAGTGTGTTGTGAATAAAAATGGAACCTGAGAAATAACTCTGCCTCATCCTTTCCACACAATCTCCACAGTAATAAATAAAAATTCTATGAAAATTAACCAATGAAAATCACAATGCTTTTGAATTGTGGTTCAACAGAATTATTTTAAAAAACAAACTCATGAAACAGGCCTGGACAAAAATGATGGTACCCCTAGAAAAGATTGAAAATAATGTGACCATAGGGACATGTTCAACCAAGATGTGTCCTCTAATTAACATCACAGGTGTCTACAAACTTGTAATCAGTCAGTCGGCCTGTTTAAAGGGTGACAAGTAGTCACTGTGCTGTTTGGTGACATGGTGTGTACAACACTAAACATGGACCAGAGGAAGCAAAGGAGAGAGTTGTCTCAGGAGATTAGAAAGAAAATTATAGACAAGCATGTTAAAGGTAAAGGCTATAAGACCATCTCCAAGCAGCTGTGACTGCAGTTGCACATATTATTCAGAAATTTAAGATCCACAGGACTGTAGCCAACCTCCCTGGACATGGCTGCAGGAAGAAACTTGATGAAAAATGGAAGAGACAGATAATACGAATGGTAACAAAAGAGCCCAGAACAACCTCTAAACACATTCAAGGTGAACTCCAAGGTCAAGGTACATCAGTGTCAAGATTGGACCATCCGTCGTTTGAGCCAAAGTGGACTTCATGGGAGATGACCAAGGAGGACACCACTGTTGAAAACAAATCATAAAAAAGCCAGACTGGAATTTGCCAAACTGCATGTTGACAAGCCACAAAGCTTATGGGAGAATGTCCTATGGACAGATGAGACAAAACTGGAACTTTTTGGCAAGGCACATCAGCGCTATGTTCACAGACGCAAAAATGAAGCATACCAAGAAAAGAACACTGTCCCTACTGTGAAACATGGAGGAGGTTCTGTTATATTCTGGGGCTGCTTTGCTGCATCTGGCACAGGGTGTCTTGAATCTGTGCAGGGTACAATGAAATCTCAAGACTATCAAGGTATTCTAGAGAGAAATGTGCTGCCCAGTGTCAGACAGCTTAGTCTCAGCCGCAGGTCATGGGTCTTGCAACAGGATAATGACCCAAAACACACAGCTAAAAACACCCAAGAATGGCTAAGAGCCAAGCATTGGACTATTCTAAAGTGGCCTTCTATGAGCCCTGATCTAAATCCTATTGAACATCTGTGGAAGGAGCTGAAACATGCCGCCTGGAGAAGGCACCCTTCAAACCTGAGACAACTGGAGCAGTTTGCTCATGAGGAGTGGGCCAAAATACCTGTTGAGAGGTGCAGAAGTCTCACTGACAGTTACAGAAATCGTTTGATTGCAGTGATTGCCTCAAAAGGTTGTGCAACAAAATATTAAGTTAAGGGTACTATCATTTTTGTCCAGGCCTATTTCATGAGTTTGTTTTTTAAAATAATTCTGTTGAACCACAATTCAAAAGCATTGTCTGATTTTCATTGGTTAATTTTCATAGAATTTTTATTTATTACCACTTTTTTCAGATTCAAGTTATTTCTGTGACCATTGCGGGTTTTTCTTTCATTAACAGAGGGGTACCAACAATTTTGTCCACGACTTGGAGCACGCATGGGGATTCGTGGAGAATTCAGAAACAGACGTGACGGCAGTGCAGCATTTGTTTCAGCTTTTGAAGCACACTTCAGTGCAATGAGAGCAGTAAGTTAATTTAGCTCACACAGCAGTGTTCTGTGTTTCTCTGGTGAAACTGGCTGTGGTCTGTGTCCACCTAGAGAAACATAAACATCATCACACAAAGAGCCCCAACGTTTGTTCAACATGACTCACCCTGAAAGTGACCTTTACACTTTGGCTGTCTGCCACATATGAATGAAAGCATCACACAAGACTGACTGACCTGCTACACCTTCAGTCATTTTTCACTCAGATTATTCAGACCCTTTTTTATTCTTCTAAGAGAACATGGGCCTCAGGACTCCTGGAGTGGATCTTTACAGTCACACAAAGAAGGCATCCATCTGCATGGAAATAGCATGTTTAAAGACGCACTCCGTTGGCTCTAAAACCACCTCAAAAACAAATGCCCAAAATAGTATTGTGGCTTTTTATCCACAAAAAAAAAAATCTTCCATTGCCTTAGAATTGCTTGAAAAGAGCCTTTATATCTTCCAACTACTTAAGTATGCACGGATCTATGAATATTCTAAATAGCTCCAACCATACTCCCACCCACCAGTAGCAGATACTGCAAGGCCAGCCCTCCCCTCTCCTCTGACCTGAAAACACCGAAGACTGTTTCACTAAACAATGGATAGTCAAAACATCGAAGTGATTCAGCCGGTACATGTACACGGCATGACCCAAAGCGAGCTGGCTCTTAGCAGTCCTACCTGGGGGCTGACAGGTGCCTGCCGCTGTCTCTCACACAGCCACGTTTCACGCTCAGGCATTGAATGTAATCTACAGTCCATATATCCACATAATATGACAGCGATAATTCGGTAACCTGTTTTGAGCATCCAGAATTAAATAAAATGAGGAGAAAGAACAAAATGGAGCTCATTTCAGGGTAAACAACGGTGGTGTGGTCGCTTTTTTGGGGCTGCAAGCGCTCGGCCTGTGCTCATCATCTGTGGAAGGGTTCCTAAATTATGTCATATGCACATGTGGTGCAAATGCCCGCATTAGATCATCATAATAGGGCCTTATTCTCCCTGAAGAGCTGGTAATTTCTGAATAAAAAACACTGTACCAACATGTTCAGAGACAGAGGTTGGACAGCACTGTAAACTGTACTACTCTGGAGTAAAATATGTTTTAGTTACAATTCTGTGAAAAAAGTAAGTCCAGTACATGCTCCTTACTACTCCATTTGTGACTGCTTTCTCTACTTATTCAACAGTTCATACAGTTGAGTGTTTGAATAAAATCATTCATTAATTACCCAGAGATCACATATCATTTACTGCTTTGTGTAGCTTGAATTACTGAGAAAAACGTTTCTGTGCGCAAATTCAAAGTAAAGATTTTTTTCCCCTCACTTGTGTCTTCCTGCTCCTTTTTTCCCCCTCCATTTTGCACCTGTCAAAGGGGGCGGAGCTAATGATGTCACCTGTAGCTGGAAGAGGAGGAGCGGTGATCCGCCTCTGAGTCTCTGCGGGGAAGTTGTTCGTTCGACTTGGTTTTAATTATTCCGATTTTATTACGGAAACACAGCTCAAAGCCAGGCCAGCATGTTCTAGTAGGTAAACAACCGAGTTAATATGCTTATCAGCACCTACATGAAGTTTTTCTTCAAATATTCCGGATTTTTAGCAGATCTTTTGTCCTTTGAAAGAGAAGCTTCCGCGGAAGGATAAAGTGCGACGAGAATGGGAAATATGATCCTAATAGTGGCGCTGTTGCTGGTTCACCTGCCGACAGGTAAGGCTTTAAAAACGCAATACCTCCTTTTATTCTGTTTCTGATATAAGTATTATCTGTATTTCCCACTATTGAAGCATGTGGAGACAATCCAGGAAAGTAAATAGTCGAAACTAACAGAAGTTAATTATTACCAGGCGTAAACAAGGCCAACTCTGGTCACGTGACTACTACGTCTGTGCGTTTTGTCTAAAGATGTATGATAGAATATACTTTATTACATGTTTTTAGCATATTTATTACATGCTATATGTAAGCAAAATGTGGGTTTATTGCACCATAAAGCAGAAAACCATCTATGACATTTTTCTTTCATAGCAGTCATTAAAAGAAAAAAAAATATGAATGAATGAATGAATGAATTTATTTCGGATAGTACAGTACAGGTTAAAAGAAACTGTATAATATAACAACAAGGTCAAATTAGACAAAGACTCCTCCTACTATACAATTCCACGTAAGTTATCCGAAATGGGTGATGGCTGAAGCCGCAGCTTATATTGCCCACCCATATTCCATCCAAGAATTCAAAAGAGAAAAAAGAGAAAACAAGACAAGAGCGTTTACAATTTAAAACAAAGCTAAGACAAAATGTGACTGAGAGAAAAAAGAAAACTAAGCTAGGCTAAGTTAAGCGGTTACTATTCAAAAACAAATCTAAGACAAAATGTCACAGAGAAAAAAAAAGAAAAAAAAAACTAAGCTACAACACAACACAGGCTGGATATGTCAATCCTTATGTGAGTTTACATGTCGTCTTGTAAATATATTTGGAGTATTTCTTCCTTTAGTTTTTGTTTAAATTGTCCAAGCGTTTTGTTTTTTGTTACTTATTTGTACCCGTAGGTAGATTTGGTTTGCAGTCTGGTGACAAGCCACCGGCTGCTGGTCGCTGCGTGCGCGAGCGCCCTAAACCTACATGTTTTTGGTGTGCGGGAGGAAACCGGAGAAATCCCGGAGTAAACCCGCGCAACACGGGGAGAACATGCAAACTCCACACAGCTCACTGTTGGTCGGGGGCTGGGATCGAACCCACGATCTCATGATCCCCCGGCCAAGGATAAAACTGTGCTGCCACAGTGCTAAACCACTGCGCCACCGTGCAGCCGTGCGTTGTACATGATTTTAATTCAGGTCCAAAATCGTTCCATAATCTGACTCCTTGCACTGAAATACAGTGTTGCTTGGTGGTAGTTCTCACTGTAGGCTTTTGAAATATACATGTTCCTCTGAAGTGATATCGTTTCTCCCTTGTTTGGAACAACTTTTGGATATTTGCGGGCAGTGATAAATTCTTCACTTTGAACATTATTATTGCGGTTTTAAAGTCAACCAGATCTTTCAACTTGAGAGTTTTTTGTTTAAGAAAAAGTGGGTTTGTTGGCTCCCTGTAAGCTGATTTGTTTATTATTCTAATAGCTCTCTTTTGAAGCATAAAGAGTGGATATATGTTTGTTTTATATGTATTTCCCCATACTTCATTACAATATGTCATGTATGGGAGTATTAATGAATGATACAAGGTGTATAGTGTGGGTTGATTCAGCAAATATTTCACTCTGTGTAATATTGCAATTGATTTGGATACTTTACCTTTAATATAATTAATATGTGACTTCCAACACAGTTTGTTATCAATTATTACTCCAAGAAATTTAGTTTGAGATACCCTTTCAATCTCTACACCATTTACACTGAGTTTGGGTACTGGGTTGTTGTGATGGTTGTTAAAGACTATAAATTTTGTCTTACTTAAATTGAGCGTTAATTTGTTTGAATCAAACCACAGTTTAAGCTTTCCTAATTCCTTTCCGAGTGTATCCAGAAGTTGTTCCAAATTGTTTCCACTGCATAGCAGATTAGTGTCATCGGCAAACAATATTAAGTCCATTTTTTCTGAAACTTTACATATATCGTTTATATACATATTGAATAATAATGATCCCAAAACTGAACCCTGTGGGACTCCACAGGTGACCTTCAGTAACTCTGAATTTTTGTTGCTAACACATACATACTGATATCTATTCTTTAAGTAACTACTTAACCAGGACAGTGCTACCCCTCTAATACCACAATTTTGTAGTTTCTTTAATAATAAATTGTGATCTACTGTATCAAATGCTTTTTTAAGATCTAGGAATACTCCAACTGAATACTCTTTATTTTCAATGGCTGTTGATATTTTTTCTGTAAATTCCATTAGGGCATATGCAGTTGTCCTCTTGTGTCTGAACCCATATTGCTGCTCACACAAATCATTCTTCAGTATGAAGTTGTCAATTCTCTCATAGAATATTTTTTCAAGTATCTTGGAAAATTGCGGTAATAGTGATATGGGAAATGTTCATACGTGATTACAAGTTTCTGTAATTTAAGCTCAGTTAATCCAAATTGATGTACATCCAACTGACATAACTCATCCAACTCAATTAAAGCCATAAAACAAAAAGCCATAATTTATTAGACCTTGTGGTTTGTGCTAAATCAGGCCTCTTCGTCCAAGCCAAAATTTAGCCCAAAAGTCACTAATCACAATTACATCTAATACGGACCACATTTAACCAGAAAATGATTGTTGAAACTTGGGCTGTGCCTGGCCACAATAACCAAAAAAGTATCTCAATAACTGGGCTTGTTTAGTCCACAGAATTTTGGCCCAAATGTGTCCTCAGAATAGTTTTTGACGTTGGGGGGTGATGGTGGTGGGGGTCTAGCTCTCCAAAGGCAAGTGCACCTTTACAACCACTGGGACTCATTAGTGCTTTATAAAAGGCATATTTTTAACAGCTTTTTAAAGTTTGAAATTTGGCATAGTGGTTGTTAAATAATGTCTGGAACAATTTGAAACCAGTACCAGTGCTATTGTACTGTACACTTAATAAGCACTGTTTAGTTACAAGTATGTTTTGCAAATTTATGTTTGTATTTTGCGTCTTTATTGAAGTTTACACCTTGGGCTCCAGGTGTCCAGGTGTGATCTTGGAAGCTCATCAGGGTCTGGTTTGGTTAGCACTTGGATGGGAGACTTCTGGGACTACCAGGTGCTGTGAGGGATAGGCCCTGGCAACTACAAAAGGATCAGGTGGTTTAGAAGATGAATGATGCTGGTGTAACAAAAGTTTATTTCAGATGTCTGTATGATGATGTTTTTTCACCATCCTGAAAAAGACAGCTTTCCGTCTTTCACTTTTCAACCAAATCCTGACATTTTTTAAATGGTTGGCAAAACTGTCTTTTCAACATTTTTTTTAAACCAATTTGTGCTGGGAGGGAATTTTGTGCCTGTGTTCACCTTATGTTTTTCCATTATTTTGCCTTTATTTATGACAATTTTCATACTGTATATTCTTTCAGGTGGTGTTAATTCAATTTCTGTTGTTTTCAGCTATATTGTTACATATCAGCTCACAGATCAAGAATGTATGTTGTTTTATTCTGTTTTAAATTGTGCTTTTACTAGATTCACTAGGTTCAAGACACAGTAAGAATAATTTTGTAGTGCTCATATGAAAAGCTATAAAGCATGAATTAGCTTGGCTAAATGTTAAAAAGGCACAAGACAGAAACTGAAGAAGATGTTTAAACGAAACACTAATAAGGAAACATTGTCACTCAAATAAGAAAATTATGAAAAATAACTTTATGGTATTTTGGGATTATGTCAAACAAGAAAAAGCGGTGACATACAGCGTCCTTTCTCAACCCTGTTGGCTTAAGTTTGCTGTTTACATTATTTCTTATGATTGACACATCAAACAACACTTCTATTGGTAAGAGTGCAAAAGGGTGCACAATTCAGGAGTAAACTGTTATACCTTATTCCAAATTTACAAACCAGTCAGATTGGATTTTTTTCCATCCTGTAGCATGCAAGAGCCCCCCCCCCCCCCCACTTCTCCCCCTGGAGTTGCTGTAATTTCCATTAACATTTTCACATCTGTCACTATTTTACATTTTATCTTCCATCTGACTGTCTGTGCTTTTTCCCGTTTGCGTCAGAGCTGCTGTCCATTCAGGTGATCGTTCAAGAGACGGAGAGGAGGACGATGTTGTTTAGCTCTGTGATTCTGCGCTGTGATTACTCGACATCGGCACAAACTCAGGACGTCCTGGTCACATGGAGGTTCAAATCCTTCTGCAAAGACCCTGTCCTGGAGTACTACTCCACAGGTGAGACTGTTAGTGGAAGAGAATGTGAACTCTGCTTTCTGTAGTGTCAGGTGTGGTGAGCAAGTTTCCCTACTTTTAATTTCCTCTGCCAAGAGAAAGTTTACATTTTCACCTACGTTTGTTTGTCTGTGTTTACAGCATAACTCACGCCCCCCCCCCTTCTACTTCCGAATATGGGACCTTAAATTGGAAAAAAAAATCTCCATTGAAGTGAATGGCAAGAGAGAAATTATCTTTTGATCCCAATTAAATTTTGCCACGAGTTATACAGATGATGGTTGTCAATTTAAAAGATAATTTTCCATGTAAATAATGGTATAGGTTGTTGTCTAACTGTGAAGGTATAAGGTTTTGAAAATGCGTAAAGTGAAAGAATGAATGTAAAACATTTGAAGTCGTGACGAATTGGAATGACAATAGTATTCAGAGGGTTCACTAAAAATTAGGCCCCTGGTGAGCAGAGGTAGGTTGGGTATTCTGAAACTGTAACTAAAGTTAAAAAAAAGGAAAAAGTAATCACCTAAAATTACTTGACTAAGAGAAAGAGAGTATGACTGGGTGATATGGGTCAAAAATCATATCTCGATATAATTATTCAGTATTTTGATACTCAATGTATATCTCAGTACAAAAACTGCATGTGTTATGTGAACTATAAATGATGTTGAATAAGTTCTTAAGGTAAAAATCACTAGCAAATAACTGAAACAGTTGTATACACTACCGTTCAAAAGTTTGGGGTCACCCAGACAATTATTTTGTGTTTTCCATGAAAAGTCACACTTATTTACCACCATGAGTTGTAAAATGAATAGAAAATATAGTCAAGACATTGACAAGGTTAGAAATAATGATTTGTATTTGAAATAATAATTTTTTCCTTCAAACTTTGCTTTCGTCAAAGAATCCTCCATTTGCAGCAATTACAGCATTGCAGACCTAACATGATTGCACAAGGGTTTTCTAATCATCCATTAGCCTTCTGACGCAATGAGCAAACACATTGTACCATTAGAACACTGGAGTGATAGTTGCTGGAAATGGGCCTCTATACACCTATGTAGATATTGCACCAAAAACCAGACATTTGCAGCTAGAATAGACATTTGCCACATTAGCAATGTATAGAGTGTATTTCTGATTAAAGTTATCTTCATTGAAAAAAAGTGCTTTTCTTTCAAAAATAAGGAAATTTCTAAGTGACCCCAAACTTTTGAACGGTAGTGTACATACAGTATAACTTAAATTTATGCAGTCGATAGCACACATCATATCTCTCTCTCTCTCTCTCTCTCTCTCTCTCTCTCTCTCTCTCTCTCTCACACACACACACACACACACACACACACACACACACACACACACACACACACTAATAGGTCTGATAGTTTATGGACTAACTTTTAGTTTCAGCAGTGGTTGTTGTATGTGATTGCACATTTCTCAGTGTTTCATCTTGTGGACAGTATTATCACATTAGCCCTGTAAGTTATTCTTACTGCAAACCAGGGGTGTCAAACTCAGTTTAGTTTAGGGGCCACATACAGCCCAATTCAATGCCAAATGGGCTGAACCTGTAAAATAATTGCATAATATCCTAAATAAAAATATGACAACTCCAAATTTGTTTCTTTTTTTTTTAGTGCAAAGAAATGCAAACACATAATGAAACATTTACATTTATTGAACCATTCTTTTACAAAACATTATAAGCAACCTGATTTTTTTAAAGAAAAACAAGTGCAGTTTCAACAGTATTATGCCTTAATCATTTACATATGTGCATTACATTTTACACATCACAGTGGATCTACAAAAGCACAAAATATTAAGTCGCAGGTATGTGGAAACTAAAAAAAAATATAGTATTCCACTTTATGATTAAAAACTTGTCCAGATCTAGAAATTATTTTAAATTTACAGACATTTCCACATATGTCGTCAATCCTTATCAATCCTAAGCACCTGAACTGACTCATCACACCATACAAACTAAAGTAGGTGCTAAGTTGTTGTCCCCTGACTTATGAATGTTTAAAATTTATACATAAAAATCCATAAAAGCTGTGTGTGTGCAGTCGGGCACATTGCTTCCCTCTGCTGTTTAATTCTGAGTCTCAGTGTTGTGTTTGCTACTCTTCCCATGGGAACGTTTGGCCCGTGGGTCATATGTTTGACACCCCTAAGTTTTTACTGAGCGTTGGTATTTTCTTATTTCATATAAATTCATTCAATACTACACTCAACTCACCAATGGCCAGATGAAGTCCCCAACTGTGGCCTCCCCCACCCGCGGCCAGCGTGGAATAGCTTTATAGGTTTACTTCATTCATTTTTAGTCGACTGCCCTGCGCAGTTTTTTTTTTTTTTTTTTTTACTTGTTACCAGTCTGTGAAGCAACAAATGTTGGGGACCGCAGCTCTTTAAAGTGAATTTCTTTTCTGGCAGCCATCCTGTAGGTGCGGGTCAGGAGTGAGCGGGTGGGGGAGGTGTTGATATGTGTTCAGAGCACGGGAGAAGCTGCAGCGTGGGTGGAAAGGAGAAAGCAGATGGAATAGCGACACAAGCGGGACTGGGTCAGCCTGGGTCACGGGTGAAAATATATCAATACATTTTAAATTATCGAGATATCGCCCAGCCCTAAAAGAATTTATTTTTAAAAAGTTACTTGTGAGTAACATCTTTATTTCTTGCTGATTTGTGGGTTTTATAACAAGAGATTACTGAACACAACTAGCAACAGCTAGTAACAAATTGGTAAATGTGTTTTCAGACATAGAGTGAAAGAAATATACAGTATATATGATTATTGCGTGCTAGGCATTTCCATTGTTCGTGTTCAGTAGCTGGAAACAGGAAAACAAAAATCTAGACAAAATAAAATCTATTTAAATTTATTCTCCATTCAGACACTAAAAGGAAAACCAAAAGCTTCAGCTGCATAGAATTATAAAAACTGATTAGTGAGCAAACAGGCTGTCAGACTGAATTTCTTGTTGAAGTATAATGAACTAACTGTAAATGGTGGTTTTTACTTGGAATATGGATGCACAAAACACTGAAACAAAGACTGAGAAACTGTTTAGTGAATTGTATTTGTTAGAACAGCTGTTCACACACACTTCTTTCTAAATGCTTTTTACAGACTAAATGTTGCCCAGTTCAGTTTTGATACCTCAGTCCATCAATTCAGCCTGTGTCCTGAGATTATGCTTTGTCACATAATATTATACCATATAAATATTTGAAATATAGAAAAAAAAATGCAAATATAGGCAGATAACCTATTTTTATGCTAGTTAAAGTAATGATCTGAAATGAACTAAACCCTTTGTACTGTTTTTCTTCTCTTTTGAAGCCTATCAGGCGGCTCTGCAGCTTGGCCAGGACCCTGCCAATGACTGCCCAGATAGCCAGCGCACTGTCCGTGTAGTTGCCCAGAAGAGGGGTACCAATGAGGCGACTCTGAGCGCAGACTACAGGAACCGCAAGATTACCATTCAAAACAGTAAGTTGGTCTTTACATTCAGTTAAATCATATTATACAGTAGTTAGTTCCAATCGAGCAATGTGATACAACAACAGGGATTCCAGGAGTTACTCTATACCCCGATGATCACGCTCAGACACTGTGTAGACCTACTCGTCTGCTGTCAGTTAGTGTCATGTCATGATGTCTGACGAGCATCACCAACACACACTGCCTATTACAACCACACCAAATGACCGTGGTAAGCATAGACATATATATCACTAAAGCGCCCACTCATATTAAAGGATGACTTTTGAAGATTGTCTCCTGTGTATGCAAGTGATTTTTTAAAAATGGTTTTCTTACTTCTTATAGTCATCTGATGCTCATTCATAGAATTGTAGTTGTGAAGATAGCAAGTCTAAACACATAGGGTAGGTCATTTGAGAGCTTCTTTTTCATAATAATAATAATAATAATAACGACAAGTTATTACTACTAGTAAGAATAATAATAGTTAATGATACTAATATTAACAATAATAATAACAAATACTACTAATGATGATGATGATGATAATAATAATAATAATAATAAAGCAAATTTTCAAGACTGAAAATTGAAAAGTGATTTTTTTTGTGTTTTTCTGTCTTCTGTTCTCATTCTTCTTCTTTGCCAACAGAATAAGACAAAGAATATGGAACTGACTCTTACATAGTGTTTAACAAATATTGAAAATTTCTATACTCAATAATTATCTTGCTCACCGGAAGTACCAATATAACTACAATACACAAGTATTAGAGAATTTAATGGGAAAGTTAAAAAGAATATTTTCAGTTCATATGCTTTTTTTATTGTCATGTTTATTCATTCATCAGCCATAAAGCACAGTAGTGTACAGTTCTGGTACCGTTCAGCAGAAATCAGTCTGCTGCTTTATCTGTGTAACTTCACATCTATTATTATTATTATTAAGCATCTACAACACAATATGATCATCAATCTGTATATGGTTGATCTCTCAAATAAACTGAACAAAAGTAAGACTGGATTATGGTGGGGGATCTTCTCATTAATCATCTGATGTATGCAGATGATTTGGTCATTTTTTTCCCCTTATGGTGCTGGCTTACAACAGTTGCTTAGAGTTTGCTCAGCTTATGGATTGGAACATGACATTAAATTTAACTCTAAAAATGATTGCTACATCTAAGGAGGATCAGAAACAGAAATTCCCATTGTTTTATTTGGCAGAGCTTGAGCTAACTGTTGTGAACAAAGATACTTAGGACACATTTTTAGATCTGATTTATGTGACAATGATGATTTGCAGCGACAATGTAGCAAATTGTATGCACAAGCAAATATGCTTGCACACAAATTCCAAATGTGTACAGACGATGTTAAGATAAGGTTTTTTAACGCCTACTGCACTCCACTGTATACTGCCCATCCATGGCACAGTTATAGTAACGCAAAACTGAAGAAGCTACAGGTGGCATTTAATGGTGCATTTAGAATATTACTCAGAATCCCAAGATGGACAAGTGCTAGCTTATGTTTGTTACAAATAATGTTCCTACTTTTCATGCTGTCTTGAGGAATTATATGCATAAATTTATGTGTTGAATAATTGAGTCTGTTAACGTGATTATAATGATGTTAACTCGGCCTACTCTCAGTGATACAAGATATACTGTATGTCCTGCCTTTGGAAGCATTGGAATAGTTGCCTGTATGTGTTTTAATTATTGTTGTTGTAATATCTTTGTTATTATGTTTTTTTATTTACATATATTTGTAGATATGGACCTGTGTCTGAAATAAATTGATTGATTGATTATATTCTTACTGAAATGTCTTCAAACACAATGAGGGAAGTTAATCATATCTGGTGTGAATGTGTAACTGTGTCAGTTTGAACAGGGCGTCCTTGAAAAAGAGAGGTTGCCTCTCAATGGAACTACCCTGTATAAATAAAGGTTAAATAAAAAAATTTTAAAAATCTGCATGTTATACACTTAATGCATATAATTATCAGACCAGCATTCTGATCAGGCATCTTTCTGCAGCACTACTTACTTGCTTACTACTCCTGTGGGGTGAGGGCTGGGTGGCCATCACTATGCGTAGAGCCAGTCAGGTTAACCAGTGCGTGCCAACTCTGCGTCATCAACAGCAACTCCGAGCTGTCGGAGGTCTCTCCCCACCACATTCAACCATCTGGTGCATGGCTTGCCCCGAGGTCTTTTCTACCCTGAGGCCCTGGGGTCGAACATGTGGATGGCTTTTGTTGGGTGTTCTGGTGGGAGGTGGAGGACATGGTCAAACCAGCGGCTACACCGCTGTGTAATAAGGCTTGATGCTGCAGGCTGATGTGTGCAGGCTTGGAGCACATCATTAGTGAATATGTGTGTGAATGGGTGGATAGCAGGATCTGTAAAGCGCTTTGGTCATCAAGAGATGAGAATAAAAGCGCTATATAAGTGAATGCCATTTACCATTTACCATTAGAGGTGCGCTGGGATCACCTGATGTTCTCCATGGTTCTGAGGGCCCAACTATCAAACCCATCCACTCTTGAGGCCAAAGTCTTATTCAGTGGCCATGTCTCTGACACATAGAGTAAGATGGAGAGGACTGACGCATTGTATATGTGGAGCTTCGTTTTTCAGAAGTTTGAATGATGGCGCCAGAGAAGTTTCTATAGTGTCTGCAGGGCTGATGCAGTGAGGCCACGGCTGTGGTTGATCTCTGGTTTCATGTCCCCATTGTTGGTCACTGTGGAGCCCAGACACACAAAGGAATTGACAAACTCGATGGCATCATTCCCGAGCTGTAACGGGGTGGGTGCGGTCCATTGCCGACATGCATTAGCTTAGTCTTTGTCCAGCTCACCTGAAGGCCCAGCTTTGCTGTCTCTTTGTGGTAGACAACTAGAGCATCTCTCAGCTGATTGTAGGATGACCTGAACAGGATGGTATCGTGAGCATATTCAAGGTCAGTCAGATGGTAGCTGCCAAACTGCATGTCAGGGACCCGCTCCCAGACCTTGGTCATCAGATAGTCTATGACACAGTTGAAGAGATCAGGCGCGGTCACACAACCTTGTCGGACCCCGCTGTCGATGGGAAACCAGCCAGACTCCTTTCTGTTCACACTGACACAGCTCTCCAAGCTGCTGTAGATTTGCTTAAACAGGGCTACGATCTTGAGAAGGCCTCTGAGGGTCTGCAGGATACTCCAAAGAGAATCGTAGTCCTCAGTGTCGAAGGCAGCCTTAAGATCTATAAAGGCTATATAGAGATGGCGGTCCTTGCGGAATTCATAGACCTTCTCTATTAATAGGCAAACAGCAGAGATGTGGTCTGAGGTCAAGCGGTTGGACATGAAGCCTGCCTGCTGAGGGCGACGGCCACCTCTGATGGCTGGAAGGGCACGACTGAGGAGGATCCTGGTGCTGTCTCCTGGGTCTGGCCTAGTCGTGGTGAGGGAGCTTGTGTGTTCCAATGATCCGAAGAGTGTTATCGTCTGGTGCTTGCTCCCGGTAGGGTTACCCTTTGTGGGCCGGTCTCTCAGGGAGGCTTCAAACAAACGATGACCCACAGCGTGTCAGCACACCGTTAGATGGCAGCCTCATCATCCGACTATCCTGCAGAGGGCTAACAACCCACCCAGGAGAAACTTACTTTGCTATGAAGCCAATCAGAAGAAACCAGACTGCCCATTTCGGAATTGGACCCCAGCATGCTCCCGGCCAATGAGTACGGATTGACCTTCGCCACACCACCTGTGTTTCCACATGGAAGGTCTAGACACTCCTTCACACCGGAGCAGCCACACTGCTGTCCTGAGAGCTCACCCGCTACAACATCATCCTGGCGGGTCTCTGCGAATTACGGTGGCAAAGCAGCGGTGAAACCATTGTAGGCAATTACTGTTTAATCTGGAGTGGCCCTGAGAAGCAGACGGGCCTCTATGGTGTGGTACTTGCCATCCCAAAGCCCATCCATAAGTCACTCATCAGCTGGATACCAATGAGCGACAGACTACTTTCGGCCCACTTTCTTCACCAGCACGGAAAGATGAAAATTATTGTTGCCTATGCCCCCACCAATGGTGCAGTTGAGGAAGAGAAGGATGCTTTCTTTGACCAGCTTCATCAGGTTGTTGGACAGGTTCCACCGCATGACATCACCATAATTCTTACTGATGCCAACGCTACCCTCTCCTCCAGAGATCTACTCTCAGCCCAGTCTCCCGGTCCACCTGTTGGCACGACCTTTGCCGAGCCATCTACGAACGACAGTGGTAACCGTCTCCTTCTGCTCTGTCACTCCCACAATCTCTGCATAGCTGACACCTGGTTTCCTCAAAAACTCATCCATGACTGGACTTGCCCGGATGGCAGAACCCGAAAGGCCCCCTCGACCACACCATCATCTCCCGCTGCTGGAAGTCATTTGTGATAAACTGCTGTGTGTTCAGAGGAGCAGAGCCTGGTAACACTGACCATCACCTGCTGGTCGCACAGCTTAAGCTGAAGCTATGGGCTGATCCTTCTGCCAAGTATCAGTCCCGCCTGGACTTCTCCCAGTTTCGCAATCCCAACATTGCCACTGAGTTCCGATGTTCTATCAACAACCGCTTCAGTACCCTGGCCATGGACAAAGTGGGCGACTGGGAGATTTTCAAGAAAAACATCATCCAGTCTTCCCGCAATGCCCTGGGACGTTCACAGTCTTCCCCAAAACAACCTTGTATCTCTCGGCGGATTCTGGACATCATCGACCGTTGCCAAGAGGCCCACCTCCGAGGCGACCCAATAGAGTACCGCAGATTAAACCATCTATGCAATGTGGCCATCAGAGAGGACAAAGAGAGGTACTGGTCGGAAGAAGCCGAGCGCCTGGAGCCAGCGGCCAGAAATAACAACATGAGCCACGTGTTCAGTATGCTCCCTCAAGCACGCAATGGCCCACACGCCAAGACAGCCCAGGTGAAGGACATCGGCGGCAATCTCATCACCACTGAGACAGACTGCCTGGACTGCTGAAAGGAGCACTTCAGTTACCTCCTGCATCATCCTCCTGTTCCCGTTGACCCCAATCTCTTAGCCACAGCCAATGCCACTGCTTCCTGTGATTCCTGCAGGACTGATCTAGTCACCCCTGAAGAAGTCGTGGCTGCCCTGACCAAGATAAACAACAGGAAAGCCCCTGGAATTTGTGCTGTAACCGCAGAAATGCTGAAGATGGGCAGAAATTGCACAATCCAGTGGCTCACCCACATCATCAATCATGTTTGGATGACAGAGAAGCTCCCCAGTGACTGGACCAGGGGCATCATCCTCCCCTTCTTGAAGGGAAAGGGTGACAAACTCGTCTGCAGCAATCACAGAGGCATCACCCTTTCTGCAGCAGGACATAACAAAAAATACTAAATCAACTTTAAATCGGGACATATTCTGATTAAAATTTGTGTTCATAATGTTCCATATGGTACATTTTGAACATGTTCACAATATGAATTTACAATGCAATCTCATTTTAAGTGACATTTTGATGTTTTGTCAACAAGTTCAAACCACAATTATGAAAGAGCTGAATTGAAATTGACACCGCTTCACATTCAACAGAACTTTTCCAAAAGTCAGTGGATCTCTTGCACAGTGTAGAGTAATGTACTTCCGCATTCCAGTCCACCCGCATTTCCGGTTCCACTTCTATTATATTTTCCTGGTGCTTTCTCGTCAATAAATTAATTTTATCACTTTCACTTATCATTGTACTTACTGGAAATAGTGTGCGGGCAGATAATTTTTTCTTTATATAGTTCGTGTTTCACATTTTGATCATTTTGTAACCATACTGAGCCATTTAATAGTTCCCCACTTAGCTTAGTGGCTTGCAGCTATCGTGTTGGCTTATGTCTGTGCATTCCAAATATCACTGCATGGGCTATAACAGACCTGTGAAATGGACATGTATTGTGCAAAGTCTTTACACGAGATCATTCACGTTCATTTGAGTCCATACAATGTTATAGGAGTGAATCAAAGTTTATTATGCAGAATAAATAACACTAGCAAATGGAAGCTAACTAAGCTAATATCAATAACAATAATGGTAACATCAATAATCAAGGGATTCTGCATACACAAAGTAATATTAAAAGAAGTCAGGTAACAACTGGGAGTCGGAAATATGTTTTGATGAGTTTCACAGGTGTGTTATCCTCATCACCATTATTATTATTACCATTACTAGTACATACCCGTGCATACCCATCCATGCTCGTAGAAACCAATTTTAAGCAAGTTTTTCTGCATGCCCGTTGCTGTAGGGTCTCCTCCTGTCTCAGACAGCTGTGTTGTTCACAGTCATGCCTGCGGTGTATTGCTGGAACCTGAGGTGTTTCATGTTTACGGCATCTTTTCTGACATGCAGCAGTTCTCCTCATTCTATTGCTCTCCATCTGGTGGGTCTTCTTCTTTGTTCAGACCACTGGTTGAGGGGTAGGTGCAGTGTAATTCCAGTTCATGGGCACGATCATGAAAATAGATCTGAGCAAAAAGTGGCTTTTGACCCTTTTCAGGAAGGCCCGTGCATGCCCGTAGAAACCAAGAAACCGGAGCACCCGGAGAAAATCAGTGCTTTGCTTGCATTTTACACATTTGTAGTGTAGACTGGCATTCTTCAAGGTTACACATTTTTACTGTGTCAGCACCTCTTTAAAAACGACATTGCTGAGAAAGCGACGCTTTTTCTTAGTTTCTTCATCGTGAGTAACAATACGAAAACTGCTTGATCTGGCAACTCTGCTCGCAGCAATGTAGAATTGGGCATGGCTGCAGAAATCTGTTGTGCAGAAAACACAAACGCGCTGTAAAGACTGGCCCTGTGATTGTGTTAATTCACCTTGCCAATTTTGAGCCATATGACATCATAAAGACACATTAGTCTAGGCATCGTGGGTGATGGTCTCATCATCATAGCAGTCTGTCAGGGGCGACAATGACTGTTTCATTTATGTCTGATCAGATTCCCCCACGCAGCTCCATCCCTCGCCCTCCGCCGCCAGGAACCCCCGACCTTGCTAACCCGGGCGACGTCCAAGCTGGTTATGAGTTGCTCTCTGACTGACCATTTCATGAAACTGCTTGCAAAGTATTTGAGTACCGCTAGCTTTTGCTGGACTAGCAGCACATTCTTGGCAGATAGAGGTATTATCAGTGGCAAGGACAGGCCAAGACAAACTGACTCCGGTATCTGTTGCAGTGACTGACCAGATGATAAGTTTATCTCTGCTTTTTGTGTAGTGCATGTCACGATGCACCGACTGGTAAAAGTCCACCACAGAGCTTGCGACAGAAGTGCTTATCTGCCAGGATGTCCAGTCTCACCCCGTGTAACTGGGAGTGGTCCACCACAGACCTGTGACAGACACTGTTTTCAGTTCTGTTAGGATGCCCAGTTTCACGCTCCACACCCTCGGAAGGGCGGGGTTGCCGGTTGAGTCGCCGACAGCCCGACCCATGAGTGATGGTCTATATGACATCATAAAGACACATTTGTCTATGTGCCGTCATATAGACATCATATCTTTATGACCGCATCGCATATGGCATCATAAAGACACATTTGTCTATGAGCCATATGACATCATAAAGACATTAGTCTGGGCATCATGAGTGATGGTCTCTATGATATCATAAAGACACATTTGTCTATGTGCCATCATATAGACATCATATCTTTATGACGGCATCGCGAGTCCTATGATGCCTGAGTTCATAGGACGTCCTATGATGGTCAGGCAGAGATCATAGGCCATCCTATGATGTCCTATAAACGTGACAGTCAGACACACAGAGATTTCTTGCTTTAATAAGAGTAATTATCATAGTTATTGCTAGCTTATTATTGCCTCCACCAGGGAGGTAATGTTTTTGCCGGTGTGCATTTGTTTGTCTGTTAGTAGGATTATGCTAAAACTACTTGATGGATTTGGATGAAATTTTCACCAGAGGTGGCTCTTGGGCTACATATGAATCCATTACATTTTGGAGGTGATCCATAAGGGCATACCTCCACCAAGGCCCTATCTTGCAATATATAGAGTGATGGAGACAGGGAGGTATGAGGAGCCTTGGCAGAGGTACAGCCGTGGACAAAATTGTTGGTACCCCTCTGTTAATGAAAGAAAAACCCACAATGGTCACTGAAATAACTTGAATCTGACAAAAGTGGTAATAAATAAAAATTCTATGAAAATTAACCAATGAAAATCAGACAGTGCTTTTGAATTGTGGTTCAACAGAATTATTTTAAAAAACAAACTCATGAAACAGGCCTGGACAAAAATGATGGTACCCTTAACTTAATATTTTGTTGCACAACCTTTTGAGGCAATCACTGCAATCAAACGATTTCTGTAACTGTCAATGAGACTTCAGCACCTCTCAGCAGGTATTTTGGCCCACTCCTCATGAGCAAACTGTTCCAGTTGTCTCAGGTTTGAAGGGTGCCTTCTCCAGACGGCATGTTTCAGCACACAGATGTTCAATAGGATTTAGATCAGGGCTCATAGAAAGCCACTTTAGAATAGTCCAATGTCTTAGCCATTCTTGGGTGTTTTTAGCTGTGTGTTTTGGGTCATTATCCTGTTGCAAGACCCATGACCTGCGACTGAGACCAAGCTGTCTGACACTGGGCAGCACATTTCTCTCTAGAATACTGTTCTCACTTCCGGCGCCACACGAGTCGGCTGCCTTTTTGCAACAGCGGCTCAATTCTGAGTTTTTTTCTTCCTCTAACTTTCTGATCTGGCGACAACTTTCTGATCCGGTGACACCCTACACACCTTATACATCACGGACACACAGATCGCCCCAAATGTCTCCCGAGCCGTGTGGACGGAGCCACTGTTTACAGCAGGAGACGGTTACAACAGGGACCAACTGTTAGCACTCAGCCGCCACTCGGTGCTAACGAAAAAACTCGACTACCGGGAGAAATATGGCGAAACGACGTGGGTGTCCGTGCTGGTGTAAGACGGCGGGCCAAGGAATATAAGGTACAGACCCGCCCTCCCATCCGTTGTTATGGCGAATGTACGATCCATATTAGAAGGTAGATGAGCTAGCGGCTAACTCCCGCTACGATAGCAATATACCGGGAGTGCTGCCTTATGTATTCACTGAGTCGTGGGCTAAATGAACTAGCAGCGGATGCTAACATTGAACTGGAGGGTTTCCACGCGATACTACGGGCAGACCGAAACACCAGACAGTGGCAAGGCAAGGGGCGGATGGAGTGATAATGTATGTTAACAACAACTGGTGCAGACCGGGACATATCACTGCTAAAACAACTCGCACTGCAGCAAAGACATTGAGTTGCTAGCTGTTGGCATGCGGCCTACATATCTCCCGAGAGAATACTCACACGTGATCTGCATTGTTGTTTTTTTTTCCACAGTATCTTTATTGAACCTTTTTTTTTTTTAACAAACATGACACAAACAATCAAACACTAACACTAAAGTACTACAAAAAAAAATGCACTAAAAACACCAACAACCACCACAAAGTCAAGTCTTCAACTAATGCTCCTCTGTTTAGTCTAGACAATCCATTACATAAGTATAATATTATGTTCACCAGTTTGGAATTTACAAGGTCCACACACATCATTCACCTTCTTCTTCAAGAGTTATGTTTAAATTTTTTACATAATCAATAGAAGGTCTCCATATATTCTCAAACACAATTTCCTTTGATTTCAGTATGTATGTTATTCTTTCTAATGGAAGGTTTTGTTAACATCTGTCTTAACCACTGAGTCACATTCTGGTCTATGAGTCTTTTTCCACAGTAGTGCAATACATTTTTTGGCGTTAAGCAAACTGAGGTCTATGAATGTTCTTTCACTTTTATTAAAGTTATGCTTTTCTGGGTACAGACCCAACAAAAACAGTTTAGGATTCAATATGATTTGTTTTGAAATTATTTTTTCATTACCCTCACCTCCTCCCAAAACATTCTAATTATTCTACATTCCCATACACAATGAAATAGGGTTCCTTTACTTTCCATGCATTTGTGCACGTATCTGGAATGTTTTTGTTATATCTATTTAACTCCTCCGGTGTGTAACATACATCCGCATTAACCATTTAAAATGTATCAGTTTTAAGACGTACATTTATTGATTTGGTTTGAACTTCTGTACAAGCCAATTCCCATTGTTCCTCTGAAATTTCAGTTTGCAGATCTTCTTTCCAGTAGTTTAATCTTTTCTGTGAGTTTTTACTTGAAGATAGTGTCAATGAGTTATAAAACTCTGAAATAATACCCTTTCTTTTACTATCTTTCATCAACATTTTTTCCAAGGATGAGTAAATAGGTCGAGTGAGAGCTCCATTTTGATTTGATCGAATAAAGTTCCTAAGTTGAAGATATTTAAAAAAATGTGTTCTATTAAGATTAAATTTGATCCTCAGCTCTTCAAAAGACATTATGTTATCTGCACATGGCAGATATAAATCTTGAATCTTTTGAATCCCTTTTAAATTCCATACTTTAAATACAGCATCCACTCTCCCTGGTTTAAAATATTGATTACCCCATATTGGGCTAAATTGTGACAATAAGTGTGGTTCTTTTAAATAGTTTTTAGTTTCACACCATATTTTGATCATATGCTTTACAAATGGATTTTTAACTTGTTTTTGTAATTTTTTTGCCGAATCTGAGTATATGAATATGGGAGAGGTAAGGTAAATTGTATGATTCCATTTCAGTCCAGTGAGGGAGATCATTTGATGAAAAATAATATGTCATAGACCTCAGTTGTGCCGACCAATAATACAACATAAAATTTGGACATTTCAGACCTCCACGATCAAATGGTAAATATAATAAAGACAGACGTAATCTAGCCCTCCTGTTGTTCCATATAAATTCCACTAACTTTTTTTTAATTCTTGAGAATAAGTCTAAAGGTGGTGGTAAGGGAATGTATTGAAATAAATAAAGTATTTTAGGTAAGATATTACTTTTAAGTATATTGATTCTCCCGATCATCGACATTGGTCGTGACATCCATCTCTGAAGTAACTCATTAATATCTGTCATTAAGGCTTCATAGTTGACAGTGGCGACTGATTCTAGCTTAGGCACAATTTGGATTCCTAAATATTTAAACTGATTTACAACATTGAATTGATTTACCTCAGGGGCTGGGTAATTTCTCTGGGTCTCGTTTAGCATTAATATTGAAGATTTAGTTTTATCTATTTTATATCCTGATATTTCCCCAAAATTCTTTATTAAATTCAACAAGGTCGGAATTGATTTTTTAAGATTCGACATAAACAAAATTATGTCATCGGCATACAGGGAGATTTTATGTTCTGTTGGTCCAACTTTAATTCCATATATTTGTGAATGTAAACGTATCGCCATCGCTAAAGGTTCAATTGCCATAGTAAACAGTAAAGGTGAAAGTGGACAGCCTTGTCGACATCCTCTATGATTTTTATTGATTTTGAAATATTGCTATTTGTTAGGATTTCTGCTGTAGCATTATTGTATATTATCTGAACCCATTTTATGAAATTATTTCCAAGTCCAAACCTTTGTAAGACTTCAAAAAGAAAGGGCCATTCGACTCTATCAAAGGCCTTTTCGGCGTCCAGTGATAGGAGAGCTGTATCCGGGGCTTCTTTATTAAAATAAATAATATTAAATAGTCTTCTTACATTATGGAAGCCTTATCTTCCCTTTATAAAGCCATTCTGATCTCGATTAATAATATTTGGTAAAATTTCTTGTATTCGTCTTGCGAAAATTTTACAGATTATCTTAAGGTCGGCATTTAATAGGCTTATTGGTCTCATATTTTTCACATTTATTAGAGGGTTTACCCTGGTTTGGCAACAGTATAATTAAGGCATTATTCATGAATGATGGTAAATTACTATTTTGAAATGCTTCTAAAACCATTTCCAAAAAAGGTTTTTATTAATTTATTCTTAAATTTTTTATAAGGTCAACTGGAAGACCATCTGGTCCTGCACTTTTTCCTGATTTCATATTATCAATGGCTAGCCCAACTTCTTCTTGACTAATTTTAGACTCCAGCATCTCCCTGTTTTCATTTGGAATACACGGTATAGATAGTTCGTTCAAAAACCCATTTAGTTTTGTTAAGTCAGATTCATTTTTGGTATCATATATTTTTCATAGTAATCTCTAAGGCTCTATTAATTTCTAAGGATCTATAACTACCTGTCCGTTACTTATAATACTGGTAATTGGTGTTTTAAATTCTAATTGTTTAATCCGCCATGCCAATAATTTCCCTGATTTTTCACCTTGTTCATAAAAAGATTGTTTCAATCTTAGAAGACTCGAGGCAGCTCTATTCGCTGATTTTTTGTCATATTCAGCTCTCAAAATCAGTAATTCGTTCTCCAACCTTGGATCACTTCCTGCATACACTTTTTCTTGAAGATTTTTATTTTATGTTCCAATTGACTCTCTCCTCTCGAGTCTTCTTAGATTTTGAACCTGTATAACTAATAATATGTCCCCTAATAAAAGCTTTGAAAGCCTCCCACTTTACGCATGCTGATGTTTGTGTAGTATTGATGTCAAAGAACTCATCTGTTTTTCTATATACTTAACAAATTCCTCATCCTGAAGCCATTTATGCTGAAATTGCCATCTACCTGATTCCTTTGTCAATTTCTTATCTACATATATTAGACAGCAGGGTGCATGATCAGAGATCACGATGTTATCATAAAAGCAGTTTTGAATCTTGGACCTTAATTCTGTGGAGATCGAAAAATAATCAATACGTGAGTATGTCTTGTAGGTACTGGAATAACAAGAGTAGGCTTTAACTTGTGGTTTCATTTCTCTCCATATATCTAGCAATCTCAATTCTTTCATAAAATGATTAATGGTCATCCTACATCCATTGTGCGTACAGTCCAGTCCTGTTGATCTATCTATACCGGGATTCAATGTACAATTAAAATCCCCTGCTATTATATGTTGCCCTGTAAGTGATGATAAGATAAGAAATAAATTAGCAAAGAACTTTTGATCATCTATATTGGGACCATATAAGTTCACCAAATTTATATTTTCTAATAGCAAGATCCTTGAATGATTAAATATCTTCCAAATTTGTCTCCAGTTACATTTTTCACTTGAAATGGGACTGATTTATGTATGAGAGTCATAACTCCCCTGGCTCGGGATGAAAATGATGAGGTGAAAACACTTCCTTGCCATCTACTCCTAATTCTTTTTACATCCTCCTCTATTAGATGAGTTTCTTGTAAAAACACAATTTTTGAACCCATGTCTTTTATTTTATTCATAACTTGTTTAAGTTTTTTTAAATTTTGTAGACCTCTGCAATTCTGCAGAGGGGGTGCACGGCTGCACGGTGGCGCAGTGGTTTAGCACTGTGGCAGCACAGTTTTACCCTCGGCCGGGGGATCGCGGGGATCATGAGATCGTGGGTTCGATCCCACCCCCCGACCAACAGTGAGCTGTGTGGAGTTTGCATGTTCTCCCCGTGTTGCGCGGGTTTACTCCGGGATTTCTCCGGTTTCCTCCCGCACACCAAAAACATGTAGGTTTAGGGCGCTCGCGCACGCAGCGACCAGCAGCCAGTGGCTTGTCACCAGACTGCAAACCAAGTCTACCTACGGGTACAAATAAGTAACAAAAAAAAAAAAAAATTCCATGAAGTTAAATTAAGATTAACGCTTTGGTTTATGATCAATAGGGAGTTTGGGATTACCTTGCAGTGTAAACATGCTCATACAGAGAAGCAAAAACATGAGTGGTTGAACATTCATCCTACAAACTACACACAAACAAATTCCCCCCTTCCCACATTTGTGGTAATCCCCCCAAAATCAAAAGAAAAATTTCCGTCTCCCGATATAGCCATCGACCGCTCCACACCCACGAGGATCAGCCAAAGCCACTCCTTCTTCATCCTCCCAATCACCCTAACTCTACTGCTTTTAATGACGTAACATTAACTCTCTTCTGTAGTTTTCCAACTTAACTCCAAAATTTTTAGCAACTTTGTACATCATAGGTTTTTGTTTTTTTTTTTTTTTTAATATATAATACCATCTATATTTTGTAAACTTGCTATTTGCTTCAAATCAGTCAGATGCCTGTGCAAATGCTTAAATATTCTACCTTATATTTTGTTCATGCTTAGCTCCCACCAGTCTCTTCTTGGATCTTCTTGATGAACTCCTGCGCCTCCTCTGGGGTCTTGAAGATGTGTGTTCTGCCCCCATACGTGGTCAACAGTCTCGCAGGATAAATTACACCATGACGAATCCCAAGGTTGCGCAGCTCTTTACGTACGGGATCAAACTGCTTCCTCAATTGTTGGATTCCTGTGGCCAAATCTGGGTAGAACCGCACCTGCTGGTCCTGGTGTTTAATTTCTCCTTTAGCTCGCGCAGCATTGAAGATCTTCATCCTGTCTCTGTTGCTGAGGAACTTCATATAAGCGTCCTCGGTGGTCCCCTTATTCTCCGTGGGCCGATACGGTGTGCGCATTCCAGAACGACTGCTGATTTGAAGCTCCGCGCTGCTCAGCGCCTCCGGAATCCACTTTTCCAAAAGGAACATGGGTCCCGACCTTCGGATTCCTCCGGTAGACCCACCAGCCTCAAGTTGTTCCGTCTCGACCGGGACTCCAAATCCAGGACATTATCTTCCAGACATTTATTTTTTTTTTTCCAAAGTGCGCACCTTTAATTGAAGACCGGTGACGTCATCCTCAGCACTAGAGACACGAAGCTCCACCTGCGCCATTCGTTCTACACAGTCACCCAATTCCTTTCTCATTCCTTCCAACGCTACCATAATCCCATCAAATTTAGAGGAAAAGTCTGCTCTCATTGAACTAATGGCAGCTAGCACTGCACCTGTGCCCGTTGCCCGCAGATACCGCACCGCTGCTAGCTTCCTCTGCCATATATGGAGACTTTATCTGCTGCGTCACAGACCTGAAAGTCCGTTAATTTGGACTGTTTCGGCGGCTCGCTTTTCTCCTCTACTGGTTTTCCAGCCTTAGGCTTCACCGACATATCCTCGCCCAAACGCTGGATACGTTCTGTCCCAAATGAGAGAGTTATTTGCCCCGATTTTTTTTTTCTCCAGGAGCAGAAGCAGAGTGATACGTGTCCCTTTCACATGCCGCCAAAACCGGAAGTCCTGATCTGCATTGTTGTTTATGCAAATCCGACGGCGAACGCTGGACAGCGCGTGACGTCATCCATTCAGTAACCAGCAGGCTGCAGACAGAACACCCAGATGCTCCTCTCCTCTTCTCAGAGGCGATTTCAACCATGTTTCACTATCTCCCATTCTACCCACGTTTACCCAGTATGTCACATGCCACACTAGAGACAATAAAACACTGGACTTATTCTACGCAAACACTAAGGAGGCGTACACCTCATCACAACTCCCCCCACTTGGGAGATCGAATCACAACTTGGTTCATCTCCGGCCGGTGTACAAACCCCTAGTGCACAGACAACCTCCGGCCATGCGCACAGTGAAGTTATGGTCTGAGGAGGCAATGGACACTCTAAAGTTGACTGTTTTGAAACCACCGCCTGGAAGCAGCTCTGCGACCCACATGGTGAGGACATCGATGGCCTCACTCACACCTTCACGGGCTACCTCAGCTTCTGTGTGGACAAATCCGTTCCCACCAAGACCATACGGTGTTGCTCAAACAACAAACCCTGATCAACCCTGAGATAAAAACACTTCTGAGAGAGAAGAAGAGGATCTTCAGGTCGGGGAACAGGGAGATGCTGAAGTCCGTACAGAGGGAGCTGAGGAGAAAGATCAGAGAAGGCAAGGACAGCTTCAGGAAGAAGATGGAGAACAAGCTGCAACAGAGCGACATCAGCGGGGTCTGGAGAAACCTCAAAACCATCTCTGGGCTCCAGAGTACCTCCCCCCAGGCCACGGGGGGCAGGGAGTGGGCGAACAATCTGAATCTGTTTTTCAATAGGTTTTGACCATACCGCCCTCCCCCCCCCCCGACTGCACAACAACCACTGCTGCCTCTAAAGACATCAAGTCCTGCTGCCCACTCCCCACGTCCACCAACACCCCCCCCCACTCCCAACACACAGCCCCCCATCCTGACCCTGACCAAGACCCAGGTGAGGACGGAGCTGAGGAAGATCAAGGCGAGGAAGGCGACGGGACCGGACGGCATCAGCGCAAAGCTCCTCAAGTCCTTTGCAGACCAGCTGTGTGGGATTGTGGCGTACATCTTTCAACCTGAGCCTGAAGCTGGGGAGGGTACCACAGCTGTGGAAAAGACATCTTGTGTGTGAACCTGTACCAAAAACTTCCCACCCCAAAGACCTGAACAGCTTCAGACCGTGGCCTTGATGTCCCACTTGATGATGACCCTGGAGAGAGACTGCTCCTTGCTCACCTCTGCCCCTGTGGATCCATCGCTGGTTCCACTCCAGTTCGCCTACCAGCATGGCATTGGGGTGGAGGATGCGGTGATCTTCCTCCTTCACCGTTCTCTGTCCCACCTGGCGAAGCCCGGGAATGTGGTGAGGATCATGTTCTTTGACTTCTCCAGTGCTTTCAAACACCATCCCAACTGATGTTCCTGAAGGACAAGCTGCTGCGCGCAGGGTGGACCAGCATCTGTCATCATGGATCCTGGACTACCTCACGAACCGGCCTCAGTTTGTGAGAACCCGGGGACTGTGTGTCCGACACGATCATCGGTAGCACGGGGGACCCCAGGAACGGTGTTGGCTCCCTTCCTGTTCACTCTTATACTGCGGACTTCTCACACAACACAACACACTGCCATCTACAGAAGTTCTCTGATGACTCGGCGATCGTTGGCCTCATCTCCAATGGAGATGAAGCTGATTACAGAGGGCTTATCCGGACTTCGTGGACTGGTGCCATCGGACTGCTCCCAGATCAATGCGAGGAAAACTAAGGAGCTGGTGGTGGACTGCCGCAGGCAAGGACAACCCCTCACAGCACCAGTAAATATACAGGGAACAGACATTGAGATGGTGACATCCTACAAGTACCTGGGTGATCATCTGAACAATAAACTAGACTGGTCACACAATACTGACGCTCTCCTACAAGAAGGACAGCGCAGGCTGTTCCTACTGAGGATGACTCAGGTCTTGTGGTGTACAAGGGGCGCTGCTGAAGACATTCTATGACACGGTGGTGGCATCAGCCATCACTTTTGGAGTGGTCTGCTGGGGCAGTGGCATTACAGCAGCTGATAGGAAGAGGCTGAACAAACTGATCAAGAAAGCTAGCTCTGTCCTGGAGCAGCGCCTTGACCCAGTGGAGGAGATAGGAGAGAGAGAAGGACGGTGGCTAAACTGTCATCTCTGCTGGAGTCCGAGTTCCACCCTATGCAGGACATACTGAATGCACTGAGGAGCTCATTTAGCAGCAGACTACATCATCCCAGGTGCACACCCGAGAGTTTCGCAGGTCCTTCCTACCAACGGCTGTCAGACTGTACAACCTAAAAACAGGGCTGCTCGCAGAGATAGCAAAAAGGACCATAACAACCTAATTGTTTTTGAATGCAAAAGATGCAATAGACTTACACAATGGTCCCCTCCGCAATCAACTAGGAAAAATACCGGTCGCTATGGAGGGTGAGAATATGTATGGGCACATAATCATACCATGTAGGATAACTAAGTAGACGGTTGTGCTGTTTCATCCCATCTAGCAACATTGCTCTGCACTGTGTGTGTTTATATATTCACATATTTATTCCATCTAGCTACAATGCTCTGCACTGGGTGTGTTTATATTTATATATCTACATATTATTCCATCTAGCTACAATGCTCTGCACTGTATGTTTATATACAGTGGGGAAAAAAAGTATTTAGTCAGCCACCAATTGTGCAAGTTCTCCCACTTAAAAGATGGAGAGAGGTCTCCAATTTTCATCATAGGTATACCTCAACTATGAGAGACAAAATGAGAAAAAAAAATCTGGAAAATAACATTGAAGGATTTTTAATGAATTAATTGGTAAATACCTCGGTAAAATAAGTATTTGGTCAATAACAAAAGTTCATCTCAATACTTTGTTTTATACCCTTTGTTGGCAATCACGGAGGTCAAACGTTTTCTGTAAGTCTTCACAAGGTTTTCACACACTGTTGCTGGTATTTTGGCCCATTCCTCCATGCAGATCTCCTCTAGAGCAGTGATGTTTTGGGGCTGTCGCTGGGCAACACAGACTTTCAACTCCCTCCAAAGATTTTCTATGGGGTTGAGATCTGGAGACTGGCTAGGCCACTCCAGGACCATGAAATGCTTCTTACGAAGCCACTCCTTCGTTGCCCGGGCAGTGTGTTTGGGATCATTGTCATGCTGAAAGACCCAGCCACGTTTCATCTTCAATGCCCTTGCTGATGGAAGGAGGTTTTCACTCAAAATCTCACGATCCTTGGCCCCATTCATTCTTTCCTTACATGGATCAGTCGTTCCTGGTCCCTTTGCAGAAAAACAGCCCCAAGTATGATGTTTTCACCCCCATGCTTCACAGTAGGTATGGTGTTCTTTCTCCTCCAAACATGACAAGTTGAGTTTACCAAAATGTTCTATTTTGGTTTCATCTGACTGTATGACATTCCTCCCAATCCTCTTCTGGATCATCCAAATGCTCTCTAGCAAACTTCAGACAGACCTGGACATGTACTGGCTTAAGCAGGGGGACACATCTGGCACTGCAGGATTTAGTCCCTGGCGGCGTAGTGTGTTACTGATGTAGCCTTTGTACTTTGGTCCCAGCTCTCTGCAGGTCATTCACTAGGTCCCCCGTGTGTTCTGGGATTTTTGCTCACCATTCTCGTGATCATTATGACCTCACGGGGTGAGATCTTGCGTGGAGCCCCAAATCGAGGGAGATTATCAGTGATCTTGTATGTCCTCCTTTTTCTAATAATTGCTCCCACAGTTGATTTCTTCACACCAAGCTGCTTAACTATTGCAGATTCAGTCTTCCCAGCCTGGTGCAGGTCTACAATTTTGTTTCTGGTGTCCTTTGACAGCTCTTTGGTCTTGGCCATAGTGGAGTTTGGAGTCTGACTGTTTGAGGTTGTGGACAGGTGTCTTTTATACTGATAATGAGTTCAAACAGGTGCCATTAATACAGGTAACGAGTGGAGGACAGAGGAGCCTCTTAAAGAAGTTGTTACAGGTCTGTGAGAGACAAAAATCTTGCTTGTTTGTAGGTGACCAAATACTTATTTTACCAAGGAATTTACCAATTAATTAATTAAAAATCCTTCAATGTCACTTCCGGTTATGGCTGCCACGTAGGACGGACGTGTCTCGCTCTGCTCTGCTCCTGGAGAAAAAAAATCGGCAAATAACTCTCTCATTTGGGACAGAACGTATCCCAGCATTTGGGCGAGGATATGTCGGCGAAGCCTAAGGCTGGAAAACCAGGAAAAGGAAAAAGCGAGCCGCCGAAACAGTCCAAATTAACGGACTTTCAGGTCTGTGACGCAGCAAACAAAACTCCATATATGGCGGAGGAGGCTGGCAACGGTGCGAAATCTGCGGGGATGGCGCAGATGCGCTGATGGCTGCCATGAGTTCATGAGAGCGGACTTTCCTCTAGATTTGATGGGATTATGACAGCGTTGAAGGAATAAGAAAGGAATTGGGTGACTGGTGTAGAACGAACGGCGCAGATGGAGCTCCGTCTCGCTAGTGCTGAAGATGACGTCACCCGTCTTCAATTAAAGGTGCGCACTTTGGAAAAAAAAATAAATCTCTGGAAGATAATATTTTGGTTTGGAATCTCGGTCGAGACAGAATAATTTGAGGCTGGTGGGTCTTCCAGAGGAATCAGAAGGTCGGGACGTATGTTCCTTTCTGGAAAAGTGGATTCCGGATGTGCTGGGCAGCGAGGAGTTGCAATCAGCAGAGGTTCTGGAAAAAGCACATCGTATTGGCCCACGGAGAGATAAGGGACCGCCGAGGACCTTAATTATGAAGTTTCTTAGCAACAGAGACAGTATGAAGATCTTCAACGCTGCACGAGCTAAAAAAGGAGAGATTAAATACCAGGACCAGCAGGTGCGTGTTCTACCCAGATTTGGCCACAGGAATCCAGCAATTGAGGAAGCAGTTTTGATCCCGTACGTAAGGAGCTGCGCAACCTTGGGATTCGTCATGGTGTAATCTATCCTGCGAGACTGCTGACCACGTATGAGGGCAGAACCCACATTTTCAAGACCCCAGAGGAGGCGCAGGAGTTCATCAAGAAGATCAAAGAAGAAGAAGAGACTGGTGGGAACTAAGCATGAACAAAATATAAGGTAGAATAATTAAGCATTTGCACAGGCATCTGACTGACTTGAAGTAAATAGTAAGTTTACAAAATATAGATTGTATTATATATTGAAAAAACAAAACAAAAACAAAACAAACAAAAAAAAAAAACTATGATGTACAAAGTTGTTAAAAATTTTGGAGTTAAGTTGGAAAACTACAGAGGAGAGTTAATGTTACGTCATTAAAAGCAGTAGAGTTAGGGTGATTGGGAGGATGAAGAAGGAGTGGCTTAGGCTGTTCCCCGTGGGTGTGGAACGGTCGATGGCTATATCGGGAGACAGAATTTTTCTTTTGATTTTGGGGGGTTTGCCACAAGTGTGGGAAGGGGAAATTTGTTTGTGTGTAGTTTGTAGGATGAATGTTCAACCACTCATGTTTTTGCTTCTTTGTATGAGCATGTTTACACTGCAAGGTAATCCCAAACTCTCTATTGATCATGGACCAAAGTGTTAATCTTAATTTAACTTCATGGAATTGCAGAGGTCTACAAAATTTAAAAAAACTTAAACAAGTTATGAATAAAATAAAGGACATGGGTTCAAGAATTGTGTTTTTACAAGAAACTCATCTGATAGAGGAGGATGTTAAAAGAATTAGGAGTAGATGGCAGGGAAGTGTATTCACCTCTTCATTTTCATCCCGAGCCAGGGGAGTTATGACTCTCATACATAAATCAGTTCCTTTTCAAGTGAAAAATGTAATTGGAGACAAATTTGGAAGATATGTAATCATTCAAGGTTCTTTGCTATTAGAAAATATAAATCTTGTGAACTTATATGGTCCCAATATAGATGATCAGAAGTTCTTTGCTAATTTATTTCTCATCTTATCATCACTTACAGGGCAACATATAATAGCAGGGGATTTTAATTGTACATTGAATCCAGGTGTGGATAGATCAACAGGACTGGATTGTACGCACATTGGATGTAGGATGACTATTATCATTTTATGAAAGAATTGAGATTGTTAGATATATGGAGAGAAATGAAACCACAAGTTAAAGCCTATTCTTGTTATTCCAGTACCTACAAGACATTCTCACGTATTGATTATTTTTTGATTTCCACAGAATTAAGGTCCAAGATTCAAAACTGCTTTTATGATAACATCGTGATCTCTGATCATGCACCCTGTTGTCTAATATATGTAGATAAAAAATTGACAAAGAAATCAGGTAGATGGCAATTTCAGCATAAATGGCTTCAGGATGAGGAATTTGTCAAGTATATAGAAAAACAGATAGACGAGTTCTTTGACATCAATACTACACAAACATCAGCATGTGTAAAGTGGGAGGCTTTCAAAGCTTTTATTAGGGGACATATTATTAGTTATACAGGATCAAAATCTAAGAAGACTCGAGAGGAGAGAGCTAAATTGGAACATAAAATAAAAAGTCTTCAGGAAAAAGTGTATGCAGGAAGTGACCCAAGGTTGGAGAATGAATTACTGATTTTGAGAGCTGAATACGACAAAAAATCAGCGAATAGAGCTGCCTCGAGTCTTCTAAGATTGAAACAATCTTTTTATGAACAAGGTGAAAAATCAGGAAAATTATTAGCATGGCAGATTAAACAATTGGAAATTAAAACACCAATTACCAGTATTATAAGTAACTGACAGGTAGTTATAGATCCTTTAGAAATTAATAGAGCCTTTAGAGATTACTATGAAAAATTATATGATACCAAAAATGAACCTGATTTAACAAAACTAAATGGGTTTTTGAACGAACTATCTATACCGTGTATTCCAAATGAAAACAGGGAGATATTGGAGTCTAAAATTAGTCAAGAAGAAGTTGGGCTAGCCATTGTTAATATGAAATCAGGAAAAAGTGCAGGACCAGATGGTCTTCCAGTTGACCTTTATAAAAAATTTAAGAATAAATTAATAAAACCTTTTTTGGAAATGGTTTTAGAAGCATTTCAAAATAATAATTTACCATCATACATAAATAATGCCTTAATTATACTGCTGCCAAAACCAGGTAAGCCCTCTAATAAATGTGAAAATATGAGACCAATAAGCCTATTAAACGCCGACCTTAAGATAATCTGTAAAATTTTAGCAAGACGAATACAAGAAATTTTACCAAATATTATTAATCGAGATCAGAATGGCTTTATAAAGGGTAGACAAGGCTTCCATAATGTAAGAAGACTATTTAATATTATTTATTTTAATAAAGAAGCACCGGATACAGCTCTCCTATCATTGGACGCCGAAAAGGCCTTTGATAGAGTTGAATGGCCCTTTCTTTTTGAAGTCCTACAAAGGTTTGGACTTGGAAATAATTTCATAAAATGGGTTCAAATAATATACAATAATGCTACAGCAGAAATCCTAACAAATAACAATATTTCAAAACCAATAAAAATCAATAGAGGATGTCGACAAGGCTGTCCACTTTCACCTTTACTGTTTACTATGGCAATTGAACCTTTAGCGATGGCGATACGTTTACATTCACAAATATATGGAATTAAAGTTGGACCAACAGAACATAAAATCTCCCTGTACGCCGATGATATAATTTTGTTTATGTCGAATCTAAAAAAATCAATTCCAACCTTGTTGAATTTAATAAAGAATTTTGGGGAAATATCAGGATATAAAATAAATAAAACTAAATCTTCAATATTAATGCTAAATGAGACCCAGAGAAATTACCCAGCCCCTGAGGTAAATCAATTCAATGTTGTAAATCAGTTTAAATATTTAGGAATCCAAATTATGCCTAAGCTAGAATCAGTCGCCAGTGTCAACTATGAAGCCTTAATGTCAGATATCAATGAGTTAACTCAGAGATGGATGTCACTACCAATGTCGATGATCGGGAGAATCAATATACTTAAAAGTAATATTTTACCTAAAATACTTTATTTATTTCAATACATTCCCTTATCACCACCTTTAGATCTATTCTCAAGAATAAAAAAAAAAGTTAGTGGAATTTATATGGAACAACAGGAGGGCTAGATTACGTTTGTCTTATTATATTTACCATTTGATCGTGGAGGTCTGAAATGTCCAAATTTTATGTTGTATTATTGGTCGGCACAACTGAGGTCTATGACATATTATTTTTCATCAAATGATCTCCCTCACTGGACTGAAATGGAATCATACAATTACCTTTACCTCTTCCCATATTCATATACTCAGATTCGGCAAAAAAATTACAAAAACAAGTTAAAAATCCATTTGTAAAGCATATGATCAAAATATGGTGTGAAGCTAAAAACTATTTAAAAGAACCACAGTTATTGTCACAATTTAGTCCAATATGGGGTAATCAATATTTTAAACCAGGGAGAGCGGACGCTGTATTTAAAGTATGGAATTTAAAAGGGATACAAAAGATTCAGGATTATATTTGCCATGTGCAGACAACATAATGTCTTTTGAAGAGCTGAGGATCAAATTTAATCTCAATAGAACACATTTTTTTAAATATCTTCAACTTAGAAACTTTATTCGATCAAATCAAAATAAAGCTCTCACTCGACCTATTTATTCATCCTTGGAAAAAATGATGATGAAAGATAGTAAAAGAAAGGGTATTATTTCAGAGTTTTATAACTCATTGACACTATCTTCAAGTGAAAATTCACTGAAAAGATTAAACTACTGAAAGAAGATCTGCAAATTGAAATTTCAGAGGAACAATGGGAATTGGCTTGTACAGAAGCTCAAACCAAATCAATAAATGCACGCCTTAAATTGATACATTTCAAATGGTTAATGCGGATGTATGTTACACCGGAGGAGTTAAATAGATATAACAAAAATATACCAGATACATGCACAAAATGCATGGAAAGTAAAGGAACCCTATTTCATTGTTTATGGGAATGTAGATTAATAAGAATGTTTTGGGAAGAGGTGAGGGTAACAATTGAAAAAATAATCTCAAAACAAATCATATTGAATCCTAAACTGTTTTTGTTGGGTCTGTACCCAGAAAAGCATAATTTTAATAAAAGTGAAAGAACATTCATAGACCTCAGTTGCTTAATGCCAAAAAATGTATTGCACTATTATGGAAAAAGACTCATAGACCAGATGTGACTCAGTGGTTAAGACAGATGTTAACAAACCTTCCATTAGAAAGAATAACATATATACTGAAATCAAAGGAAATTGTGTTTGAGAATATATGGAGACCTTTTATTGATTATGTAAAAAATTTAAACATAACTCTTGAAGAAGAAGGTGAATGATGTGTGTGGACCTTGTAAATTCCAAACTGGTGAACATAATATGTATACTAATGTATTGGATTGTCTAGACTAAACAGAGGAGCATTGTTGAAGACTTGATTTTGTTGGTGGTTGTTGGTGTTTTTAGGGCATTTTTTTTTTTTTTGTAGTACTTTAGTGTTAGTGTTTGATTGTTTGTATCATGTTTGTTAAAAAAAAAAAAAAAGGTTCAATAAAGATATTGTGGGAAAAAAAAATCCTTCAATGTGATTTTCTGGATTTTTTTTTCTCATTTTGTCTCTCATAGTTGAAGTAAACCTATGATGAAAATTGGAGACCTCTCTCATCTTTTAAGTGGGAGAACTTGCACAATTGGTGGCTGACTAAATACTTTTTTGCCCCACTGTATTTACATATTTATCCCACCTAGCTGCAATGCTCCATACTGTGGGTGTTTATATATCTACATATTTATTCCATCTAGCTACAATGCTCTGCACTGTGTGTTTATATACTCATATATTTATTCCATCCAGCTACAATGCTCTGCACTGTGTGTCTGTGTGTATATATATATTTATAGTAATATGTACATATGTATATTAGCTGCTCTTGCTTTTTTTTTTCTTGCCTTCTGATTGTTGCTCTGAGTGTTGCTATCCCTGTGCTGTTGCCATCCTGGAATTTCCCCAGTGTGGGACTAATAAAGGCTTATCTTATCTTCTTTCATTAACAGAGGGGTACCAACAATTTTGTCCACAGCTGTATGTGCTCTCTGAGTGCTTTTCTAGTTAATATTAGTATTATTAACTATTATCATTATTATTATTAGTAGTAGTATTTGTTATTATCACTCTTCACTCTATAAATTCAAGAAATCTGTGTGTGTCTGTCACGATCATAGGACATCATAGGACGGCCTATGATGTGTCTGTGATGTCCCTATGATGTCTGCTTCATAGGACATTGATGCTGGCCTTGAGATACTCAGCACCCGATGCCTGCCTTCATGTCTTTATGATGTCATAAAGACCATCACTCACCAAAGAGGTGGATAATTTCAAATCCCATGTAAGGGAGACAGTAAATGCTTTGCAAACAAAAAAAGGAAGT
Organism: Pholidichthys leucotaenia; assembly: GCA_020510985.1. NCBI lineage: Eukaryota > Metazoa > Chordata > Actinopteri > Cichliformes > Pholidichthyidae > Pholidichthys > Pholidichthys leucotaenia. The sequence continues at coordinate 78,778,198 of CM035843.1, read as the reverse complement.
GAAAAGCAACAAATCTGACAGGGAAGAAAGAATAGTGAAGATGTAATGCTTAAAAAATTAGACTATAATGTGGCCGTGATTGCATACATCTATCACTCTATAAATTCAAGAAATCTCTGTGTGTCTGTCACGATCATAGGACGTCATAGGACGGCCTATGATGTGCCTATGATGTCTGCATCATAGGACAGCCTCTGCTGTCCCAATGATGTCGGCTTCATAGGACATTGATGCCGGCCATGATGTCTTTATGATGTCATATAGACCATCACGCACGATGCCTGCCTTCATGTCTGTATGATATCATATAGACCATCACTTTTTTTTTCAAAAGAAAAAAAAAAAAAAAGAGAGAGATACTCATCACCCGATACCTGCCTTCATGACTTTATGATGTCATAAAGACCATCACTCACCAAAGAAGAGTACGGTTTCCAGATCCCATTTAAGGGACAGTCTGTGCCACTTGTAAAGATGGCCTGGCGTTTTGGGCTATTCCTTCCCCTGAGGATATACAGTAGAGCGTAATATTATTGAAATATGTAGGCCAAATGGACAAGGAAATATTAAGCTGATTATTACAACCCATGTAGGAAATTAACAGCAGATATTTTCAGTGTTATGGCAGGGGAAAGGCATATGAAAGAGGTATGGTGTGGAGACTTTAATGCCCACAATAGCTTGTGGGGAAGCACACATACAGATAACAATGGAAATGTTGTGGAAGAGATGTTAGATGGAAGATCGTTAATGTGTCTAAACAGTGGTGAAGGTACCAGTGTGGATGTGCATAGGGGCACATTCTCATGTATTGACCTGACTCTGGTATCTGATTCTTTAGTGAGCACCTGAGAGTGGACGGTTATGAACAGGACAACTATGGGAAGTGATCACTTCCCAATACTTACAGTCATTAAAACTGAAATATGTATACAAGAGGGAAGATGTTTTTTAATTCAATTCAATTCAACTTTATTTATATAGCGCCATTTCACAACAACAGTCATCTCATAGCACTATCAACTGTAGGGGGAACCCCCACAGTTGCAGAAAGACCCCAGCAATCAGGCAATCCCCTGTGAGCAAGCACTTGGTGACGGTGGAGAGGAAAAACTCCCTTTTAACGGGAAGAAACCTCCAGCAGAGCCTGGCTCAGGGAGGGGCAGTCATCTGCTGCGACTGGCTGGGGGGTGAGGGGACAGAGAAGATGAAAAGAACAGACATGTAGAGAGCAAACAGCACGATGGGGACTCAATCTATGGGAGAGAACAAACAGATGTTAATGACCAGCAAAAAAAAAAAAAATCATATTTATTTTACAAGATGGTGTTTTGACAAGGCAGATTGGGAAAAATTTAGGCAATACTGTATTCAATCATGTCATTTGGTAACATTAGAAGGTGGCATAGAACAGTGATTTTCAACCTATGTGCCGCGGCACACTAGTGTGCCGTGAGAGATCATTAAGTGTGCCGTGGGAAATTATCCAGTTTAACTTAATTACTCGAGTGAGTGGCTATGTTTACATGGACACAAGTAACCGGATTAAAAGCCTGATCGCAATAAAAATGCTTCATGTAAACATGGCAATCTGAATATTCTAACCCGATCACGCTCATTCGGATCAAAATTTCATTCCGATTGAGAGGGGTGGGTTATGCCGATTGTTAATCCGAATGGTGCGCATGAAAACACTTTTTCCGAACACAGGGCAGAAAATATGTTTACTGCGCATGTCTGTACACCAGCCGCACGTTAACGTGACGTATTTCCGCCTTAGCAGCAGCTAGCGGAAAACATAGCGGGAGTAAAACAAAACTGGTCTGTATCGTCCTGCTGTCTCCCTCTTTTCGTCATATGCAGAAGTATGTACTTGTAGCTTCATTACGGAGACTAGCAGAAGCAAAAGTGCAGTCTGAATAACACGATACAGGTCAATTTCGACACGAAGCGGGGCTCGCTAACACCGGAAGTTGCTTCTTCTTCTACTATTTTTTGAATGTCGAAATGTCGACCTGCGCATGTCAAAATGATTTATTCCGTTCAAACCTGTGACACATGAAAACGCACGTCCTAAAATCAGATCAGCTTTTTCAGGATCCATTTAAACAATAAAATTCTGATCTGAATTGTAATCAGATTGAAGAAATTTTGCCCATGTAACTGTGGCCAGTGTCAGAGTAATACTCTTTTATGTCACTGGATGGCAGCAGACGGCTAATTGCCTGTAAAAAGACAATAGAATTAGAGCTGCACGTGACAGGTCACAGTGACAGTGATGGAGAAGTTTTTGACAAGGGGAAAGGCTAAGTCCGAACAAGGTTCTGGACAAAATTCTGACCAAGAAGAAGGCCCTAGTATGAGTGGTACACAACATATCTGTGTGAGCTGAGCTTTTCAAGCTTGACTGTGATAAAAACTAAAAACAGAGAGAGACTGAGAGCTGTTGAGGAAGAGCTCCGTGTGTGTCTTTCTTCCATTCCTGCCAGGATATCAGCTTTGTGTTCATCTAAACAGGCCCAGGGTTCACACTGAGTGAGCATAAATACATTTAGAAACTGTATTGCTAACTATATTTTATTATTTTTACTGTGTTAGGCTATAGAGTGTCATTTTGTGTCATTCTGGTTGGTGGTGTGCCCCAGGATTTTGTCAATGTAAAAAATGTGCCGTGGCTTAAAAAAGGTTGAAAAACACTGGCATAGAAGAGTGTTCAAGTCAGGTAACCAATCATATTCTGAATGCTGCAATAGCAAGTATACCTAAGAAAACAACACAGGATAGGAAGAACATTGTACCCTGGTAGAATGACAAATGTAGTATTGCAATAAAAGGGTGAAACAAGGCATTCAGACAGCTGAGGAAGAATATGACTAGTGAAAACTTAAAAGAGTATAAAAAGAAAGGGCAGTAGCTCGAAGGATTATTAAAAACAGGAAAAGGTCAACATGGAGAGAATTTTGTTCCACCCTTGGTAGGAAAACAGAACTAGGTGATGTCTGGGGTATGTTTAAAAAAATGAGTGGGAAAATGGTATCAGTTAAAATTCCAGCTTTAGTGGATGGAGACAAGATGGCTGTATCAGACAAAGAAAAGGTAGAAGTCCTAGGTAGAGCATTTGCAGCAGTGCATAGAGGAGACCATCTTGGTGAGAGTCATAGACAGCAAAGGCAGCATAAACTCAAGAGAAAGTGCAAACTTAAAAAATGAAGTGAAAGAGGACATGACTACAGTGGGGCAAAAAAGTATTTAGTCAGCCGCCAATTGTGCAAGTTCCATCCATCCATCCATCCATCCATCCATCCATCTTCTACCGCTTTTCCGGAGGTCCTGGTCGCGGAGGCAGCAGTTCAAGCAGAGAAGCCCAGACTTCCCTCTCCCCAGCCACCTGCTCCAGCTCTTCAGAGGGGATACCAAGGCGTTCCCAGACCAACTGGGAGACATAGTCTCTCCACCGAGTCCTGGGTCTGCCCCGGGGTCTCCTCCCAGTGGGACGTGCCTGAAACACCTCAAGTGGGAGACGTCCAGGAGGCATCCTAATCAGATGCCCATACCACCTCAACTGACTCCTTTCAATGTGGAGGAGCAGCGGTTCTACTCTGAGCCTCTCCCGGATGACTGAGCTCCTCACCCTATCTCTGAGGGTGAGTCCAGCAATCCTACGGAGAAAGCTCATTTCAGCCGCTTGTATCCGCGAGCGTTGTGCAAGTTGTCCCACTTAAAAGATGAGAGAGGTCTCCAATTTTCATCATAAGTATACCTCAACTATGAGAGACAAAGTCAGAAAAAAAAATCCAGATAATCACATTGTCTGATTTTTAAAGAATTTATTTGCAAATTATGGTGGAAAATAAGTATTTGGTCACCTACAAACAAGCAAGATTTCTGGCTCTCACAGACCTGTAACTTATTCTTTAAAAGGCTCCTCTGTCCTCCACTCGTTACATGGCACCTGTTTGAACTCGTTATCAGTATAAAAGACACCTGTCCACAACCTCAAACAGTCAGACTCCAAACTCCACTATGGCCAAGACCAAAGAGCTGTCAAAGGACACCAGAAACAAAATTGTAGACCTGCACCAGGCTGGGAAGACTGAATCTGCAATAGGTAAGCAGCTTGGTGTGAAGAAATCAACTGTGGGAGCAATTATTAGAAAATGGAAGACATACAAGACCACTGATAATCTCCTTTGATCTGCTGCTCCACGCAAGATCTCACCCCGTGGGGTCAAAATGATCACGAGAACAGTGAGCAAAAATCCCAGAACCACACGGGGGGACCTAGTGAATGACCTGCAGAGAGTTGGGACCAAAGTAACAAAGGCTACCTACCATCAGTAACACACTACACCACCAGAGACTCAAATCCTGCAGTGCCAGACGTGTCCCCCTGCTTAAGCCAGCACATGTCCAGGCCCGTCTGAAGTTTGCGAGAGAGCATTTGGATGATCCAGAAGAGGATTGGGAGAATGTCATATGGTCAGATAAAACCAAAATAGAACTTTTTGGTAAAAACTCAACTTGTTGTGTTTGGAGGAGAAAGAATGCTGAGTTGCATCCAAAGAACGCCATACCTACTGTGAAGCATGGGTGTGGAAAGATCATACTTTGGGGCTGTTTTTCTGCAAAGGGACCAGGACGACTGATCCGTGTAAAGGAAAGAATGAATGGGGCCATGTATCGTGAGATTTTGAGTGAAAACCTCCTTCCATCAGCAAGGGCATTGAAGATGAAACGTGGCTGGGTCTTTCAGCATGACAATGATCCCAAACACACCGCCCGGGCAATGAAGGAGTGGCTTCATAAAAAGCATTTCAAGGTCCTGGAGTGGCCTAGACAGTCTCCAGATCTCAACCCCATAGAAAATCTTTGGAGGGAGTTGAAAGTCTGTGTTGCCCAGCGACAGCCCCAAAACATCACTGCTCTAGAGGAGATCGGCATGGAGGAATGGGCCAAAATACCAGCATCAGTGTGTGAAAACCTTGTGAAGACTTACAGAAAACGTTTGACCTCTGTCATTGCCAACAAAGGGTATATAACAAAGTATTGAGATGAACTTTTGTTATTGACCAAATACTTATTTTCCACCATAATTTGCAAATAAATTCTTTAAAAATCAGACAATGTGATTTTCCGGATTTTTTTTTTTTCTCATTTTGTCTCTCATAGTTGAGGTATACCTATGATGAAAATTGGAGACCTCTCTCATCTTTTACAGTGGGAGAACTTGCACAATTTGTGGCTGACTAAATACTTTTTTGCCCCACTGTATGTTAGACCTTGAGCTCACAGTGTCGGAGCTTAAGAGAGCTTTGCAAGATAGTGGATACACAGCTCCAGAATATGATCAGGGAAGCTATGCTATGTTCCAGCAGTTGCCTATGCACTCAATGCAACTGGTGCTGAAATTATTTAACAGGATATGGAAGGAGGAGGTTATCCCAAGTGGGTGGAAAAAGGTGACGATCCCCTCATGGATCATCACCTTATCATGGTGGGGGGTTTGCGTGCCCCAGTGATCCCAGGAGCTATGTTGTCTGGGGCAATTTGCCTCTGATAGGGTCACCCAAGACAAACTGGTCCTGGGTGAAGGGCCAGACTAAGAACGATCCAACAGACTCTCATGATAAATTCTATATCAAGGATTCAGTGTACCCCGCCCGGTATGGGGTTACTGGGGCCCCACCCTGGAGCCAGGCCTGGGGGAGGGGCTTGAAGGCTAGTATCTGGTGGCCGGGTTTCCACCCATGGGACCCGGCCAAGCTCAGCCCGAAGGAGTTACATGGGTCCGCCCTCCAGTGGGCTCACCACCTGCAGGAGAGATCATGGGGGTCCAGTGCTATGTGGATTAGGTGGCGGTCAAAGGCAGAGACCTTGGCGGACTGATCCCAAGCTTTCTAAACTGGCTTTTGGTACGTGGAATGTCACCTCTATGGTGGGGAAGGAGCCTGAGCTGGTGTACGAGGTTGAGAGATACCAGCTAGATATAGTCGGCCTCACCTCAACACACAGCTCTGGTTCTGGAACCAGTCTCCTGGAGAGGGGCTGGAGCTTGGCCTTTTCTGGAGTAGCCCCGGGCGAGAGGCGACGAGCAGGGGTGGGTATTCTTGTATCCCCCCACCTTGCTGCCTCTTATTTTGGAGTTTTCCCCGGTGGACGGTGCTTCCCTGTGCCTTCGGGTTGGGAAACGGGTCCTGACCATCATTTGTGCCTATGCACCAAATGATGTTTCAGAGTACCCACCCTTTTTGGAGTCTGTGACTGGGGTGCTGGAGGGTGCTCCTCTTGGAGACTCCATTGTCCTACTGGGGGACTTCAATGCGCACGTGGGCAACGACAGTGAAACCTGGAGGGGGGTGATTGGGAGGAGCGGCCTGCCTGATCTGAACCCAAGTGGTGTTCAGTTATTGGACTTCTGTGCTAACCACAGTTTGTCCATAACGAACACCATGTTCAAGCATAAGGGTGTCCATATGTGCACCTGGCACTAGGACACCCTTGGTCGCAGGTCGATGATCGATTTTGTTATTGTGTCATCAGACCTGTGACCGTATGTCTTGGACACCCGGGTAAAGAGAGGTGCAGAGCTGTCAACTGATCACCACCTGGTGGTGAATTGGATCCGATGGCAGGGGAGGAAGCCATTCAGACCTGGTCGACCCAAACATATAGTGAGGGTGTGCTGGGAATGTCTGGCTGAGGCCCCTGTCCGGGAGGTCTTCAACTCCCACCTCCGGAAGAACTTCAACCACATTCCGAGGGAGTCTGGAGACATGGAGTCTGAATGGGCCATGTTCTCCACCTCTGTTGTTGAAGTGGCGGCCCAAAGCTGCGGCCGCAAGGTGGTCGGTGCATCTCGTGGTGGCAACCCCCGAACCAAGTGGTGGACACCAGTGGTGAGGGGGGCCATTAAGCTGAAGAAGTTGTCCTATCAAGCTTGGTTGGCTTGTGGGACTCCCAAAACAGCTGAGGTGTACCGGCAGGCCAAGCGGAGTGCAGCTCGGGTGGTTGCTGAAGCAAAAACCCGGGTATGGGAGGAGTTCGGTGAGGCCATGGAACAAGACTTTGGGTTGGCCTCAAAGATATTCTGGCAAACTGTCCGGCGGCTCAGGAGGGGAAAGCAGCTCCCTGTCCACACTGTGTATGGTGCGGATGGGACACTGTTGACTTCGACTGGGGATATCGTCCGGCGGTGGAAGGTATACTTCGAGGATCTCCTCAATCCCACTGATACGCCTTCCACAGAGGAAGCAGGTTTTGGGGACAAGGGGGATGACTCGTGTATCACATGGGCTGAGGTCGCCAAGGTGGTTAAAAATCTTCTTGGTGGCCGGGCCCCAGGGGTGGACGAGATTCGCCCTGAGTACCTCAAGGCCCTGCATGTTGTTGGGCTGTCATGGTTGACACGCCTCTGCAACATTGCGGGGAGGTCGGGGGCAGTGCCTTTGACATGGCAAACCGGGGTGGTGGTTCCTCTTTTCAAAAAAGGGGACCAGAGGGTGTGCTCCAACTTTAGAGGGATCACACTCCTCAGCCTCCCTGGGAGGGTCTATGCCAAGGTACTGGAGAGGAGAGCCCGGCTGTTGGTCGAACCTCGGATTCAGGAGGAGCAGTGTGGTTTTCGTCCTGGCCGTGGCACATCGGACCAGCTGTTTACCCTCTTGAGAATTTGTGAGGGTTCGTGGGAGTTTGCCCAACCAGTTTACATGTGTTTTGTGGACTTGGAGAAGGCATTTGACCGCGTCCCTCGTGGTTTTTTGTGGGGGGTGCTTCAGGAGTATGGGGTATCGGGCTTGTTGTTAGGAGCTATTCGGTCTCTGTACAACCATTGTGAGAGTTTGGTTCGTATTGCCAACACTCAGTCGGAGTCATTCCCAGTGAGAGTTGGACTCCGCCAGGGCTGCCCTTTGTCACCGATCCTGTTCATAATTTTTATGGACAGGATTTCTAGGCGCAGCCAGGGAATGGAGGGTGTCATGCTTGGTGACCACAGGAGCTCATCTCTGTTGTTTGCAGATGATGTTGTTCTGTTGGCTTCATCCAGCAATGACCTACAGCTCTTGCTGGGACGGTTTGCCGCTGAGTGTGAAGCGGCTGGGATGAGAATCAGCACCTCCAAGTCCGAGTCCATGGTCCTCAGCCGGAAAAAGGTGGATTGTCCTCTCTGGGTTGGGGACAGGCTCCTGCCCCAAGTGGAGGAGTTGAAGTATCTTGGGGTCTTGTTCACGAGTGAAGGGAAAATGAAGCGAGAGATTGACAGACGGATTGGAGCAGCATCTGCAGTGATGTGGACGTTGTACTGTTGTGGTGAAGAGGGAGCCTAGTTCTAAGGCAAAGCTGTCGATTTACCAGTCAATCTACGTTCCTACTCTCACCTATGGTCACGAGCTTTGGGTAATGACCGAAAGAACAAGATCGCGGATACAAGCGGCTGAAATGAGCTTTCTCCGTAGGATTGCTGGACTCACCCTCAGAGATAGGGGTGAGGTGCTCAGTCATCCGGGAGAGGCTCAGAGTAGAACCGCTGCTCCTCCACATTGAAAGTTGTCAGTTGAGGTGGTATGGGCATCTGATTAGGATGCCTCCTGGACGCCTCCCACTTGAGGTGTTTCGGGCACGTCCCACTGGGAGGAGACCCCGGAGCAGACCCAGGACTCGGTGGAGAGACTATGTCTCCCAGCTGGTCTGGGAACACCTTGGTATCAACTCTGAAGAGCTGGAGCAGGTCGCTGAGGAGAGGGAAGTCTGGGCTTCTCTGCTTGAACTGCTGCCTCCGCGACCCGGACCTCCGGAAAAGCGGTAGAAGATGGATGGATGGGTGGCAAAAGGCTGTAATTTTACCATTTAATAAGCCAGGGAAAGCTCCAGCTCATCCAGGCAACTACAGGCCAATAGCATTAACGTCACATTTAGGGAAATGGATGGAGAAGGTGCTACTAGTTTACAGACTCTCATATGTATTAGAGCAAAAGTGATTAATAAATGACTATCAGAATGGTTTTTGAAGAGGAAGATCCACAGTGGATGCTCTAGTTAGGGTAAATAATGATATTGAAAAGACTCTCAAAATGAAAGAAGTAATGGTTATAGTTTTTCTGTCAGGAATCTCTGAAAACACTTAGAATATGATCGTATATTAGTTCATTACCTCAATAAAGATTCGAGACAAGAATATTCTTTTTAAAAGCTTTACTTGTACAAGGAGCACGAACCTGAGTACAGGAAGTCAGTGCTGAAGACTGGCTTCAGCGAGCAGGCTTATATGTGAGAGACAGTTGCAATACACAAACGGTTTCAGCTGAATACATCACAGGCAGAAAGGGGTGAAACAAGTCTGGCACATTATTAGCAGTGTTGACAGAGTTTGTTAATCCGGAATCAGGTGTATTGACCTTCTTAAAAGAACAAAGGGGGCCCTGCTCCCTTTCTCGCTCCGCAGAGGCTCTTTGTGTCCTCTTGCTCCACAGGGGGCTTCCTGTACCTTTCCGGTAGAACTGGCTTCCTGCATTCAGTCTTAGTGTTAATCCAGAGGAACACGCTTCTCCGGTACTTTTCCACACTTCTACACTTGTATAAGGCTTAGACATAAGAAATGATAACATATGTGTACATTTTTCTGACAATTCCCTCCTGTTTATCATTTTTATCATTGTTGTATTCACATGCAAACATCAGTACAATGTATCTTCTCATGATTTTCTACATTGTCATCATTGAGCATCACTTCCAAATCTAAACAGTGGTTCTTTCATCACAATCACCATCACTTCGTTGTCTCAAGGCAGTATATTGTACAGGAACTTACCTTTGGAGCATAACAGATTGTAACATGAAAGTGTGTTGAGTAAGAGCTCTACTTACCATGGAATGACACACATGAATAGTACACAAGATAGAATCACTGCAACTATTACTGGGGTTAACCATTTCAACAGGACTTGCCACCATTGACCAGAAAGGAACCAAGAGGACAGGTCCCAATTTTGTGGCACATCCTTCAAGCCATTCAAGTGTTGTTGCAGTCCTCTCAGCCAATCGATTACGCCTCCTTTCTCTCAGTGAGGTCCTCCAAGGCCCAAAATACACCATTCATTCTGCGACTCAAATAGGCCACTCCAAATGAGGGGAATGCTGTCATAGGCTGTCGTCTCCCTCTTGGTTATCAAGTTGGCGTCGGGGGAAGTGATCCATATTATTCCTGCAAACACACCTGTCACACCAGCGGCAAGTAGCAGTGCCTTCATTTTTACTTCCACCTGAGAGAGTACCCCTCCGGGCCTCTGTCTTCACCAGGTTTGAGACGGCCGTGTCCTTAAAAGGACACGCCCCCTTTGTAACTGGACTTACTTAGGGAAGCAGGTTAGTTCACTTACAGGCACCTTTAGTCTCTTCACGTGTGAAAGGTGGATCCAGGATGGTCGTTCAGCGACCCTTACTGAGTCCCAATGCTGCTGGTGATGATTTTTCATGAAGATAAAGTCACCAGGCTGCAGTGGGTTGATCACTTCCTCCTGTGGAGTGGAGAGAGCTCTAACAGAATCAATGTATTTGTGTGGTATTAGTCAGTCCATAAGGGCAGTGAAAAGCACAGTCCCGTTTTCTTATCTGGGATGGTATTAATTGTTTAGTTTCTTAAGAGCTTCAGGCCACGTAATGGCCTTACCATGCGTGGTTTTTGCCAGCATTTGTCTGATTGTCTGCATAGATGATCTCTGGTATTCCAAAAGTTGGGAATATACTATTTTGCAAAAACCTTACAGAAAAACATTTGCATCTGCCTTAGCAGTAGGATGTATTTCTGTCCATTTTGTAAATGTGTCAATGAGAACAAGGCAGTATTGGAGTTGACCCACAATTCTATAAAATCCATGCACCATTGAGAAAAGGGTGCTTTTGGTAGTGGAAAACTCCTCTGTCTAGTTCTCATTGCACCTTGGGCATTATTTTGACTGCAAACTTTTTCATTTCTTTTAGAATTCCTGGACAGAAGAAGTGTTTTTCAGCTATCTTAATCGTATACTTCTTCAGCTATCTTAATCATATCCCTCCTGTTGGCACATCGTGCCATCCAGCGGTGCAGTGAGGGAGGGAGAATAATTTTGTCATTGGCAGTGCAGTAAAGTTTGTTGGCATTTATGTGTGAATATTTGGTAGCTTGGCCGTTGAAATTATTAGTGTTTTATTAGTTAGAAAATTATTTCTGTGTACCGTGTAATTGCATTTTTTAAAATAATTTATTATTTCTCTTGTGTGTAAAGTGTTTTTTATATTATTTGCAGGATCTGCGTTCCATAAGTGAACAACATAGTTGCTTTCTTTCATATAATTGCGACTCTAAGGTAAACATTTTTTTTTCTTCTTTTTGAACTGCTGTTATGACCTTTACACTAATTTGTTTGTATTTCTTGCAGAAGGAAAATATATCTTGAACTGTTTCAATAAGTTTGCTTAACAATTAAATATACCAGAAAGACGCTTAATCACATGAACACTGTTGGGGTGGCATAGTCATGTTTTTCTGCTCATACTTAGCATGCAAATTTCCTTGTGGGCCCTGAAGTAGTGCGTACAGTGGAGCCGTATGTTGTGAGAGGTTTGGCAACCACTGGCGGCAGTAGTTCAGGGTACCTAATAGTGCCTTTTTTGTTGTAAAGTTGCCACTTTTTCACATGAATTTGCTACTTATTTTCATAAATCTGCAACTTGTTTCTCATAAATTTTATTTTGTCTTGTAAACATGTAACTTTTCTCCTCATAAATTCACACATTTTTTCATCATAAATCTACAACTTTTTGTTGTAAATTTTTGACTTTTTCCTTTTAAATTTGCTGATTAAGTTTGCTTTTTTGTCTGTGGCAAAGGTAAGTTTGAATGGTCTTTATTCTATCTGGTTCCAATGTTTTCCCGTCGTCAATAAGCATATGGCCAAGGAATTTAACCTCAGGTTGACAAAACTGCAGTTTTTTCTTGCCACATTTTAGTCCATGTTCACACAGGAAGTGCAGCAGGGCCAAAGAGTCCTGTCGACATTGTTCCTCAGTGGGGGAGGCAACCAAAATGTCATCCACATATAACATAATTTTTGAACCGGCTGGTGGGCTAAATTTGGCCATTAGAGCAGTCATTTCCTGTGAGAAAATGGTCGGACTTTCACAATAACCTTGAGGTAATTTGGTGTATGCGTATCTTTTTCCCTCAAACGTAAATGCAAACTAAAACTGGCTTTCTTCATGCACAGGAATAGTAAAAAATTCATTACTCAAATCTACCACAGAGAAAATGGATGAATCGTGACCCAAAGGGTCATGACCACTTGTAAAGGTGCCATAAATAGTCCTGTGGATTGTGAGTATTGCACATTTTGCTTAGGAGTTTTCACCCAATCGGTTACATGATTTGTCTTCTCAACCATTTGTCCACAAGCAGCCCAAAAGTAATTGTCTGGTCCCCATAGGGAGTGTTAACATCATGCAAGGAGGTAACATCTTCGGGCAATTTCACCGACAGTGCAGCTGCTCCTTGCTCATTGAAAATCAAATTGTCCATCTGCACTGTCATACAATTTGTCAGCCAAGGCACAATCAAAAAGTTCAAAACATCTGATATATTTCATAGTAACGTGCAGTGGCTGTGGACCTTCTAGTCCTTCAAGGATAACCTGACAGTACAGCAGCCATGAGGGCGGTGCTTTTTTTTTTACACGATGTCGTGACTGCTGCGCTGTCTTCTTTTAAGTCATAGCCAAACAATGTGCCTCACCCATGATCATTGGGTTTGTCATTGTCTGCCAGAAATGTCTGCTCTGTTCTTAAAACGGTATAATCATCTTTTAATTTATATAGAAAATCTTTTAGAAAGGATAAAACAAGTCATTATCAGTTATTGATAATTTTTATGTATTACCTATTTTTCTGAGTATTGCTAATTATTTGCTAATTAATTCCCCTGATACCCCCTGTTTTGATACATGGAGACACACATGCAGCAAAGTTACAGGGTATTTGCTTGATTCTTCTGCTGAAAGGAAGTGTGCTACCATTTTTAATTTTAGATAAAATTTGCGGGTAGCCCAGTTCCCTCAAAAATAAGATTTCAATAGTCACGGCTTAACTAGTTTACAAATTTCATTTAAGAAAAACAAAATAACCATCTGTGCATTTTTGATATGCTTCAGCATTGATAAATAAGATCAGTTTGTCCCGTTGAACACAGACGGGTTGAATTTGAATAAATGAATAAAAGTTGTGTCACACTCTTTCAGTCAACGGAAAGGTGGACGTTTTTGCCTAATTAGAATTTGATTCATATTTTTCTTTGAATGCCTCATTTTATATATTCCTTGGTAAATTGTGGAGTGAATGTAGTTTACCCTGACCCAGCTTGGCCACCGCCAAATCAGGAAAAACACATTCCTCATTACTGTCATATTCCTGAAATATGACGTATCATATATCACATATCACACCATTATGTGGTGAGTAACATCAAATGCATACCCTCTGTTGGGGAGGAACATAACTGGGGTGTTAGATTGATTTTAAATAACCGAGTATATAGTAAGGCTATAATCTTCGCTGTGAGTGTTTGCTCATTACTAAATAAATGTTAATATTCACAATTAAGGAAATGCACTGAAAGAATGGATACCTAATGCCTCATTGCTGCTTTAAGTATTTGGAAACATTTAAGACGGCTGCCTGCATTTGTGCCTTCTTCCTGGCACTCTTAGCCAAAAATTTAATTTATTTATTGTTGGTTTTCTGTTTGTTTGGTTTTTAAAGCTACAGCTTCAAATCTTACGTGGATCTTTATTTTTCTTTGGTTACACATGCTCTGCTTTCATTTCTTTTTCCATTTCCATCAGAAATATTTTCTACACTTGCTAAACCCACCGTTCTTCTTCTCTTCCCCTACGTACTTTTTCCATCAGAAACACTCACTCAATTCGTTTCCATCCACTATCCATCTGTGTACAAGGCTTCACCTTTCCCTGGACTAGCTGATGAAACATCTCACATCTATAATTTCTTTCAGTATTAAAACTTCCTTCATCCATCTGGTCTCCGTTCTCTTTAGCCTTCATCAACATTCTGTTACCACCTGCTTGTCTTATTCATGATTCACTGTCCCGTCGTTCATACTACTGACTACTGTCCACAGCAAATGCTCTATGCAAGATCCTGAACATAAAAGTGATCGGTTTCATTCTGGAAAGTCAGCTTTATACCAAACCAACATGGCTCAATTCAAAATTCTGTTTTGTGACAAAACTCATCTCTTGATTTCTACCCTGGCATTGGGTGTCTTTCCATTCCTGACCTTTTGAATTTGTTTTGGAATTAAATAATGCCTCTGGGTCTGAACATCTGCCTTTCAAGGAATGTATTAAAATAAGACATCTGCTGGTTGCTCTGAAAATTAAAATCAACAGAGTCATATGTATCTTGGTGTGGTGGAGTCTTGTCTTTTTCTCCTGAACAGATAACTCCATATGAGCTAACATATGCCTACAAAACTATAACCTGGTGAGAAGAGCCTTAATTTTCTCATTACCTTCAGGCTCCCCCTGGTTGGGGGGGGGCTGTTTTCACATCCTGCAGACATTCCTCTGTCCTGCATTTGTTTGACCCATCTGGCAAATCTCTTCCTTCCTTTCTTTTGATCTATGACTGGGACCTTTGTCTGATAATCAATAGCCTCTGGCAGATCATATGCACAGACACATTAATTATCAATCTCTTTTGAACCTCTGTGCTCTAAATCTCACGTTGTCACACGTCAGTCCTTCCTATAAAGTGCACTGTCATGCTTCAGTCAAAGAAAAAGGTCAGTTACAGCGCTTCAAAACCTGCTCCTTCAGCAGCCCCTCCTTTCACATTTACTGTTCATGCTTCTATTTTTTACAGAGCAAGCCTGTCGCTCGCCTCTCTGATCATTCTGAAATCTTCTTCTACCTCTACTTGGTACCCTGCCTCCAAATCCACCTCTTTGGCCAAACCTGCAATCACGGGCCCAGTGACCAGGTTTGCCACAGTTAAAACAAACATCCCAATTTCCATCATTCACTTGTATTGACCTGCCTGTCTTGGGTCTAACCCCTCAGAGTTATTGAAAAAATAAAAACCCAAAACCTTGTAAAAGTACCCATATTTAGACCACTTTCTTCACAGATCAACCACACACACACAAACAGAGAACAGAGGAGTTTTGTTCTCTCTACACTGCCTATATCTAAGGCTCACACACAAAGAATAGATAAAATAACTTTCTCATTGTCCATTTTAACGTTATCCGGTTTTGTTGCCATTTAATCCGTCAGTCTTTAAATATTATGGTCTAATTATTATGATTTTATTTGCTTCCTCCTTTTCCCAACCTCTTGGGCTTCTTTTTTTTTTTATTTAAGTTTTTGTAAAGGGTATACAGGTCGTTACAGCAATGCATTGTTTACATTTTCATCACATGTTCCCTTATTTTCTGATATCTGACAACATTGGAAGATTAATTCTTACAACACCCCCCTTTTTTTTTTTTTAAAGTGAAAGAAAAAGTGAAATTAAAGAGAAAAAAAACAAAAAACAAAAAAATAACAAAAAAACCAAACAAACCAGCAAAAAACAAACAAAAAGAAAAAGTAAGTAAATAAAGATAAAAGAGCATCTGAGTAGCGTTGGAACAAAGAGCGGAACCATTATTGAAATGGTATTTGTCAAAGATTAGATCTAATGGAAGACACATATGCGATCCAGGGTTGCCAAAAGTTCATGAACCCATCCATGTCCTGTCTCAGTGCAAATGTCAACTTTTCCATCGAGTAAATGTCTTGGATCACGTTAGTCCAATCTTCAGGTGTAGGACAGTCCTTCAACATCCATTTTTTAGTTAGAGCTTTTTTGCTTGCCAATATTAAAACATTGAATAAGTATTTTTCTCCTCGTCTTTCCAGTGAGTCCGGTAGTAAACCCAAATACAAAGTTACAAAAGAAAAGGGAACTGTTATTTTGAATATTTTCCCCAATATTGTCTGTACATTGGTCCAATATTGGTGGATAACTGGGCATGACCAAAACACATGAAAATGATTTGCAGTCTTTTCACCACACAAGCGCCAACAGTTCAATCCCTTATGGGTAAATTTGTTTTGTGCAGGTGTTCTGAAAAATCTTACCAAGTTTTTCCATCCAAATTCTCTCCACTGCAGGGATGAGGTACTTTTCCATTGCTGTTTATTTAGCTTTTCCCATATTTCCAGTTGTAAAGTGAAATTCCCCTCTTTTTCCCATCTCTCTTTTATATAAGATGTGTTGTCTCCTTTTAAGTCTTGAAGACCTTGGTATATTTTAGAAATGTATCTGATCCCTGGGATCCCTTTATATGCCATTAAGAAGACCTTCAGAACACCTGACTGGGCCCTTTCCAAAACCTCCTTTTTAAGTATATTGTTTATGTGGTGTCTAAGCTGGAAGAACCTGTAAAGGTCTTGATTTATTAGGCCTTGTTTTTTCAAATCTTCAAAACTTCTTAAGATTTGCCCTTTAAAAAAATCGTAATATTTTATCAGCCCTTTCTCCTTCCACTTTTTAAATCTGGTGTCTGTTTTATTAGGAGTAAAGTCCTGATCATAGGCAATCCATTGCAGAAGTCGATAGGGCTCTTTAGTTTGATTCTCTCTGACTATCTTAAACCAAATTTTTAGCGGGGTCTCTATCCACGGGTTAGTGTTATTCAAAAGCTTAGGTAAGGCATTGTTCCCTATTATCGCCTGTAGGGGGATGTCACTTGTTATTTGGCATTCGATCTCCTTCCATTGTGCAGTGTAGACTGGGTTACATATCTCTACTAAAGTTTTAATTTGTGCGGCTTTAAAGTAGTCCCTGATATTTGGCAGCGCGAGCCCACCTTTGTCTTTGTTTAGCTGTAGGGTTCTATATCTGATTCTAGGTCTCTTGCCCTGCCATATGAATCTTGAGATCCTTCTGTCCAGCTCCTGCCATGTTTTTTTGGGAGGTTCTACCGGTATTGTTTGGAAAAGGTATAGAAGACGTGGAAGTATATTCATTTTGACTGCTTCAATTCTTTGTGCAGTACCCAAGAATGGTATCATATTCCATCTTGCTAGGTCAGATTTTATTTTTGTCACCAGTGGATCATAGTTTAGTGATATAATTTTGTTGAGTTGTTTCGGGATATTGACCCCCAGATATTTCATAGATTCCGACTCCCAGTTAGTTTTGAGTTTGCTTAGTGAATAATGATTTGGATCATAGTTGAATGTTAAAACTTGGGTTTTATGCATGTTTAATTTGTACCCCGATAAATCTCCATACTCTGAAAAAACTGAGGTTAGTTCTGGTAAAGAAGTGTCCGGCTGCCCTAGGTATATTAAAATGTCATCAGCAAAGAGTGCTATTTTATGTTCCTTCTGACCAAGTGTAATACCTTGAATTTTTTGGTTTTGTCTTATCCATTGGCTCAGAGGTTCTATGAAGATTGCAAAGAGCAGTGGAGACAGGGGGCAGCCCTGATGACATCCTCTTTCCAGTTCAAAAGATGATGATAAATTACTGTTAATCCTTATTTTAGCTGTTGGTTTTTTATATAATGCCTGTATAGTTCTAATGAAGTTGTTATGAAAATTGAAACTGGATAAGATTCTATATAGAAAAGACCAGTCAACCGAATCGAATGCTTTTTCAGCATCTAATCCCAATATGACTGCATTTAAGTTATATTTTTTTATATGATGAATTATGTGTAAAGTGCGTCGAATGTTGTCTTGTGTCTGTCTTTGTCTTATAAAACCTGTTTGGTCTAAATGAATTAGGTCTGTCAGTATATTTTCTAACCTTTTGGCAAGGATAATGGTAAAAAGCTTATAGTCCTGATTTAGTACACTGATTGGTCTGTAGTTGGAGCACTCTAGTTTATCCTTTTCAGGTTTAGGTATAACTGCAATGACCCCTTCTCTCCAGGAGGGGGGGATTTCCCCTGTGTGGAGGACATAATTAAATGTTTTCAGGAGGAGAGGAGATAGTTGCTGTTTAAAGGTTTTGTACCACTCTGCTGTATAGCCATCAGCTCCTGGGGATTTGTTAGCTTTAAGTTTCATAATTGCTTTTTCCAATTCTTTAGGATGTATTTCTGACAGTAGTGTTTTATTTTGTGACTCCGTAAGTTGGGGAAGGTTTAATGTGTTTAGGAATGCCTCGGATGCGTTTTTATGTTTTTTGTGGGAGTATAAGTTCTTATAGTAATTCTCGAAGCTTTTAAGAATATCCTGAATTCTGAATTTTATTTCCTTTGATACTGGGTCTCTGATTTTGTAGATTGCTCTTTCTGTTTGATGTTTCCTCAATTTATAGGCTAGCAATTTTGCCGATTTACTGCCTGCTTCATAGTATTTTTGTTTCAAAAATGTAAGTTTCTTCTGGATTTCTATTGTGTAGATCTCAGTTATTTGGTTTTTAATTTCCTTAATCTTGAGCGAGTCAGTAGAATGAGTGTTGCCTTTGTGTTCTTTTTCTAGGTTCCTAAGTTCTGACTCTAATGTGGATAGTTTTTCTTGTCTTAGTTTCTTTTGGGTTGCCAGTTTTGCAATAATCTTTCCTCTTATTACAGCTTTGCATGCATCCCACAGTATTAAAGGGGATACTTCTCCATTATCGTTATCTTCCAAATATCTGAGAATATCTGATTCCAATTCATCTTTCAATGGTCCTTTCAGGACATTTGAATTTAACCTCCAAGAAAATGTATTATTTGTGTATTTTTGGATATTTAAGTCCATGTAGATCGGACTGTGGTCAGAGAGATCCATCAGTCCTATTTTACATGTTTTTACTCTTCCAATGTCTCTATTAAACATAAAAAAATAGTCAATCCTTGAGTAAGATGAATGTGGAGTTGAGTAAAATGTATAGTCTTTTATACTGGGGTTGAGTTCCCTCCACACGTCACAGATTCCCATTTCTTTTAGTAGCATCCGAGTCTTCCTGTTTTGGGTGTTATTTTGATGTGGAGAATTACCAGAAGCATCCCAGTATGGATTCAGTCTAAGATTGAAATCCCCACCACATATCACTAAACCTTGAGCTTTAGTTATCATTAGGTTGAATACATTTTTATAAAATTTCCAGTTAGCCCCTGGGGGAGCATACACATTCAGAAGGGTGATATCTTCTCCCTCTAGCCGCCCAGTTACCAAACTGTATCTCCCTTCTTTATCTTTGTGTTCTGATTTTTTTTCAAATGTAATTTTGGTTGATATCAATGTCGCTACTCCCCTCCTCCTCCCTGACTTATATGAAGATGAAGAGATCATTTTAAACCCTTGTCTACTGAGTTTATTGTGTTCCACGTCTGTTAGGTGGGTTTCTTGTAAAAATATTATTCCTGCTTTGTCTTTTTTCATTTTGCCTAGAATCTTGGATCTTTTAACTGGATTCAGGATTCCTTTTACATTATATGAAATTATTTTGGTTACACCCTGTTTCTCCATTGTGTTGTTTTGTTTAGTATAACTGTGTGGTGGCCCTCATTTGTGCTACTCAGAAACTGAAAGAACATTAAAAACAAGAAAAACATTAAGAACATAGTGTATAAAACTTTAAAACAAAAAGCTGTCAGAAGAACTTCCTGAGCTGAGGTCTTTTTAAAGACCCTGGAAGAGCCTTGATGGAGTGAAGGCCCTGAGGGAAATTCCTCAAACTCTGTTACGTGTTGAGGGCCCTCTCTTACCCCTGTAAGCTGCCGCATGCTTTTAACGTGAGTTTCAGAACCCAATCCAAACTTGTAATGATTTTTTTTTTCCTTTTATGCCTAAACCCTGTGAAATTGTGTGCACCCTCCCACCCCCATCACATCAAACATTCACGCAAAAACAGTATTTGTTAGTATGAGGAGAACATGTGGATTATTGTCACATTTCTATTTTAACAAGTTTTTGTTTTTTTTTTATTACAAAGACTTATTTGTTTCAAATATTATGACTGTTCCATGAAATGTTTTACCACATGCTGAATACGCATCTCCTTTAATGTTTGTTACCTTGTATGAGGGGGGTTGGATGTGCGGATTGATTCAAGAGAAAAAAAAAAAAAAAAAAAAGGTCGCTATTCCAACCTGAAAACGGATAGTTTATCCGCGACGCTCTGGCGCTGGGTTTCCCGCTGCTGGTCCGTGGATTTTGAAGGTCTTTGTGTTGTCCATGTTTGCGCTTTGATCTTCTCACTCGGGTCTGCTGCGGGTTTAAATACCGTTACCGGGAGCCCTCTTTTCGCCATGTCAGCTGTTGCTTCTTCCGCCGAATTATAGAGACACGTTTCATCCCCGTAGAAGACCCTTAACTTCGCAGGAAATGGAGTCTGAAAGCGCAATTTCTTCTCTCTTAACACCTTTTTTGCGTCATTGTATTCCCTGCGCTTTTTAAGGACCTCCGGGGCGTAATCGTGTTCCACGTAGACTTTTCTCTCCTGGTGCATAAATCCTTTTTTCTGCCAGGCCAGTCTTACAACCTCTTGTTTTATTTTGAAATTGGAAAATCTTACCAACACCGAACGTGGAGGCGCTTGCCGCCGGCCTAGCGGCTAATGAACGATGTGCCTTTTCTATCTTCAAGTCGGTGGTTTGTGGAATATCCAATTTCTCTCTTAGTAAGGATTCCACGCATTCTGCCATTGAGTTAAAACCGTTTTCGGCTCCTTCTATCAGACCATGAATTCTTATGTTGTCTCTTCTTTGTCTTCCTTCTTGGTCGGTTAGCTTAGCCTCTATAGATGCTTGTCTTTTGCGTAGGTCCAGCACAGAATCTTCGAGCACTTTTATTCGTTCCTCTGTTTCCAAGATTCGGTTCTCGGCCTGGTCCACTCTGCTGTTTGTCCTTTTCAATTCTTCTCTGAATTCCCGAAATTTGGCCGTAACTTCTCGGCGAAATCGTCGTAGCTCCTCAAATAGTGATTTCAGGCTAACCTTTTTGTTAGCTATCACCAGTTCCTCGTCTTCTGAACGGAGATCTTCCAGTTCAGATTCTCCGGCCGATACGTGTCCTGGCCTGGAGAATTTCAGTTTCTTCTGTTTTCCTTTAGACATGATGATTTTGTCTTTTGATTTTCAC
Source organism: Pholidichthys leucotaenia (assembly GCA_020510985.1). Classification (NCBI taxonomy): domain Eukaryota; kingdom Metazoa; phylum Chordata; class Actinopteri; order Cichliformes; family Pholidichthyidae; genus Pholidichthys; species Pholidichthys leucotaenia. Next base: position 78,757,085 of record CM035843.1, on the reverse strand, counting down.
TCCTCCAAAAATCCGTTAAGTTTGATTTTCAAGGTGTTATCCTGGATTGGGTCTGAGAGCTTCAGTGTTAAGCTGCAGTCACCATGGCGTCCAGACCGGAAGTCCTTGGGCTTCTTTTGATAATTTGCTGTATGGACCCTCCTTAGGATCGCGGCATTGATAAGTTGGGGGAGGATTATCTTTTTCATTTAATAATGGTTCGATGCTCGGTTGGTTTTGATATTTATCTCTTTTTGTTGTAAGTTTTTCCATCGACGTCAGACTGTGCATTCATCCACATCCAGTGTGGGTTTAAGGGAATAATCTTTTGCCCCATTTGTTTAAATATTTTTCAGGATCCTTTATCTGATCTTTTTCTTTTAACCGGTTATTGTAAATTTTTTTTTTTTTTACCGTTCGGCGCGCAGTTTCCTCTTTTTTCTTTTGCTTATTTTTCGCTTTATTTGTTTTTCCTGTACAGTTACCCTTTTTTTTTTTTTTTTTTAGTCAGGGACGTTGCTCTTTTGAAGTGCGCTCACTTGTTGATTGGGACTAGATCTTACGCCTTCAGGATACGCTCACTTGTTGATGGGACTAGATCTTACGCAACCTATATTGCAACACTATTACTCTTTTGAAGTGCATTCACTTGTTGGGACTAGATCTTACGCCTTCAGGATACGCTCACTTGTTGATGGGACTAGATCTTACGCAACCTATATTAGGACTCCTGTAATTTCTTACAGGATCGTTACCTGGTATGATCAGATAGGAAAAATATATAGGACGCTGCCTTATATTACCATTACTAGCTAAAGCTTGACCTATCAGTCAATACACAGCACCTTTTACTTTTGTTACTCTTTTGAAATCTGACTCTTCGGCCGGAAAACAACACAATCGGGACTTTAACCCGAACAAACCTTTTTTTTTTCATTGCAACTACTCGGCTGCGCGCTTCGTTCGCGCGCTTCACTCTCTTATCGCGTTAGTCACTCATGGTTGGGTTTAGGAGGATCTTGTAACATATTTAGGAGCGCATCCTATTTACATTAGTAATGTGTTGGAGCGGCCTATTTTACATTAGTAATATTTTTAGGAGCGCATCCAATTTTTCATATTGAAGCGGCCTATTTTTCATTAGTAATATATTTAGGAGCGCATCCCATTTACATTAGTAACATATTGGAGCGGCCTATTTTACGTTACTCACTCAAGGCTAGATTTGGGAGGATCTTCTAACACATGCAGTGTATACTATATCCTTTTTCATTAATAATAAAAAGACGTCACTTACTTTATGACCCTACTAGTGAGGATGACCGTCACTTAGACAGAGTCAGGAGCCAGTCTCCTCCCCGGCGTTCCTTGAAGGCGGGTTTCCAAAACTGACCGTTGGTCAGACCATGCATGGGTTTGAAGACCGGGGAAGGCTTGGTTGTCCTGGCCCATCTATGGTATTGGTCATCCGGGTCACAGCACCATGTATGTCAGGAATCTCTGAAAACACTTAGAATATGATCGTATATTAGTTCATTACCTCAATAAAGATTCGAGACACAAGAATATTCTTTTTAAAAGCTTTACTTGTACAAGGAGCATGAACCTGAGTACAGGAAGTCAGTGCTGAAGACTGGCTTCAGCGAGCAGGCTTATATGTGAGAGACAGTTGCAATACACAAACGGTTTCAGCTGAGTACATCACAGACAGAAAGGGGTGAAACAAGTCTGGCACATTGTTAGCAGTGTTGACAGAGTTTGTTAATCCGGAATCAGGTGTATTGACCTTCTTAAAAGAACAAAGGGGGCCCTGCTCCCTTTCTCGCTCTGCAGGGGCTCTTTGTGTCCTCTTGCTCCACAGGGGGCTTCCTGTACCTTTCCGGCAGAACTGGCTTCCTGCATTCAGTCTTAGTGTTAATCCAGAGGAACACGCTTCTCCGGTACTTTTCCACACTTCTACACTTGTATAAGGCTTAGACATAAAAAATGATAACATATGTGTACATTTTTCTGACAATCTGGATATTGAAAAGGCTTATGACTCACTGTGGATGGATGGACTTCTTATGAAATTGAATAAAACGGACATTGGTGGTAGGATGTATAATTGGATAATGGATTTTTTAACACAGGACAATTAGGGTTAAAGTAGGATTAGAAGTTTCTAATGACTTTGAAATAGAAAATGGTGTTCCTCAGGGGAGTGTGATAAACCCTGTTTTATTCACTATAATGATTAATGACCTGTTTGAGGATCAAGAGGGATCCATCAAAACAGCACTATATACAGATGATGGAGCCATATGGACGAGGGGAAGAAATGAGAAATTGGTGTTCAAAAACATCAGGAAAGCAATGGAGAAAGTGGAAAAGTGGTCATATGACTGGGGATTTAAATTTTCAAACTGTAAAACCTGCTATATGACTTTCACAAAAAAACGCAGAACTGGTACAGAACCATTAACATTATATAATCAACCAACAGAGAAAGTCAGTGAGTTCAAATATCTAGGATTGTGGTTTGATAGTGCATACACATGGAGAGTTCATGTTGAAAATCTGGAGACAAAATGCAAAAAAGTCATGAATCTCATAAAAGCTGTAGCTGGACACGAACGGGGTGCAGATAAACAGGCATTAATTGACATTTGCAGAGCACTAATGCGATCGACAATAGACTACTGATGCATGATTTATGGAGCAGCGGCAAAGACGACTCTGGAAAAAAATAGAATGCAGCATAGAGCGCTTCGCCTGTGCATTGGAGCCGTCAAAACAACACCAAACAATGCAGTTTTAATAGAAGCAGGAGAAATGCCAATGGATTTGAAAAGAGATAAATTCACATTATCATACTGGGTCAAGCTGAAAGGAAGTGACAAAGCTAATATTTCAAAAACAACACTACAAGACTGCTGGGAATACTCCTCATTTCCAGGGATATGGGTTTGGGTGGACAACTGAAAGAAGGACCAGAGTGTACAGGCTACACACTGTTGATATAGCTAACACCAGTCCAGTGAGTAATGTTTCCCCTTGGCTGTTTCCAGGAATAGAAGTAGACACTAGTCTGCTAATGGAAAAAGGATTGGCATATGAGTGAAGTTGGTGTTAAAAGAAGCATTTGCCTCAGGAACAATTACTGTAACTTCTTACAGCTTTATACTGACGGTTCAAAGAATAAAGAAGGCTCTGTTGGAGTTGGAGTATACATCCCAGAATTTAAAGTGACCATCGCAAAAAGACTCTCCAACAATACATCCGTGTTTACAGCAGAGATGGTGGCAATAATTATTGCTTTGCAGTGAGTGGGTGGAGGAGATCAGACTGGACTGGGTGGTGGTGTGCACAGACTCACTTGCAGCGCTAAAATCCATACAGACACTAAAATCTACAAGGGAAGACCTGGTGACTGAGCTATATCACAGTTTATTTAGGATACACAGGGGTGGTGGAGAAGTTGAGTTTTGTTGGGTTCCTGCACATGAATAGTTGAAAGGGAATGACTGTGCAGACAAATTAGCAAAAAGTGCTCTTGGAAAAGAGATAACTATACCATTGTCTCTTGGAAAAGGTGAAGGGAAAGCAGTAATCAACTGAGCTATGGCAAAAAAGATGGGATGAAGATCATAAAGGTAGATCGTATTACAAAATACAAAAATCTATTGCAAGAATTTCATAACAACCAAAAGGAGGGGAAGACATTATGGCAAGACTCAGACTGGATCACACAGGTTTAAATGGCACTTAATTCACCATGGGGAAAAGCGAAAGTGACAAATGTAGAGAATGTGGAATAAAAGAAAATGTTGAGCACATCTTATTACACTGTCACAAATACAGAAATGAAAGACAGATAATGGAAAATGAAGTTCAAGAGGCCGGTAGGGAATGGGATTTAACTGGGATTCTTGGAACAGATGGCGATGGAGAGGCAATGAGAATCACGAGAAGGGCTCTTTTCTCTTTTTAAATAACACAGGATTAAGTCATAGAATTTAGGGGTCGGGCTCAGATGACATAATGTTACACACTCTTGTACAGTAGGTGACGGTATGCACCTTTCAGTTGTTTGCTATCCGCCAATAACCGAGAGAAGACCCACCAGATGGAGAGCAATAGAATGACGCTGGCACAGCTATTGACGCCGCCGAGGACACAGTCCAAGGATGGATAATTTTTTCACACATAGGGAGTTGTTCAGAACTCCTTATAAGAACTCTTTATACAAAGATATACAGTGGTGATATAGAGTGAAGTACGTGGCGGTAATGCACCTGTAAGCTGGTTGCCAACTGCCAATCAAATCTAAAAGAAGAAGGGACAGAGTCAATTCTTCGCAAACAAAAAAAGCAAGTGAAAAGCGACGAATCTGACAAGAAAGAAAGAATAGTGAAGATGTAATGCTTAAAAAATTAGACAATAATGTTGCCGTGATTGCATACATCTATATCTATCTATATATCTATAAATTCAAGAAATATCTGTGTGTATGTCTGTGTGTCGCGGTCGTAGGACATCATAGGACAGCCTATGATGCGCCTATGCTCGCCCTATGAAGTCTGCATCATAGGACAGCCTATAGGACACACTAAACCGGGATCAAATGCAGGCATCATAGGAATCGCGATGCCATAATCAAAGATCATAGGACAAAGGACACCTTCAAAGATCAAACGCAGGCATGACTCGCGCTCATAGGACTCGCTGTAACATCATCACAGATCATAGGATGCACCATGACACCATCAAAAATTAAAGGCAGCATCACTGAATGAGTGCCGATGTGCTTGCTTACACCCTTGCTTACACCTCCTTTCTATGGCCATGCAGAAATACTTGCTTATTCTTGGTTTCTACGGGTATGCATGGGCAAGCACGGGTATGCACTAGTAAATATTAATATTAGCAATATTAACTACTACTATTATTAGTAGTAGTACTAGTAGTAGAAGTATTTGTTATTATTAATATTAGCATTATTATTGTTAGTAGTAGTTGTCATTATTTATTTAGTATTAGTACTATTAATAGTAGTTGTAGTATTAGTATTATTAACTATTATTATTAATAGTAGTAGCACTAGTAGTAGTAATTATTATTATTAGTTGTAGTATTAATTTGTGTTATTATTGGTGTACTAATATGATAATAATTATTATTAAAATTATTATCAAAAAGAAGTTCTAAAATTACTTACTGTGTGTTTCGACTTGCCATCCTCTCAATTACAATTCTATGAACTAGTACATACCCATGCATACCCGTCCATGCCCGTAGAAACCAAGTATAAGCAAGTATTTTTGCATGGCCGTTGCTGTAGGGTCTCCTCCTGTCTGAGAGAGCTGTGTTGTTCACAGTCATGCCTGCAGCGTACTGCTCGAAGCTGAGGTGTTATATCTTAACGGCATCTTTTCTAACGTGCAGCAGTTCTCTTCACTCTATTGCTCTCCATCTGGTGGGTCTTCTTTTTTCTTGTTCAGACCACTGGTTGAGGGATAGGTGTGTCGTAATTCCAGTGTTGGCGGCCAGCCGACTATTCCGCGTCTCCTCGGGCTCAGCTTGTCTGTGCCTTGCTTGGTGTGCAGCATTGCTCGTTTTGCGGGCATTTCGGGCTTCAAGTAACTCAGCACATGCATGGCGCACTGCCACATGTTTCCTGTCTGTTTGTGCATCCCTTGTCTGTCGTACCCTATGTTGGTGAAAGATCTCCTCCTGTCTCAGACGGGTGCGATATACTGCTGGAATCTCAGGTGTTTCATCTTCATGGTATCTTTTCTGACATGCAGCAGTTCTCCTCATTTTATTGCTGTCCATCTGGTGGGTCGTCTTCTTCTCCTTGTTCGTTGAGACCACTGGTTGAGGGATAGGTGCGTTGTAATTCCAGTTCATGGACAGGATCGTGAAAATAGATCTAAGCAGAAAGAGGCTTTCTGGCATGGACTCACTGTATATGACATCATAAAGACATGAGAGTCCTATATGACATCATAAAGACAGATTTGTCTATGTACCATCATATAGGCATCGCATGAGAGTCCTATATGACATCATAGACACATTTGTCTATGTGCCGTCATGTAGGCATCGCGAGTCCTATGATGCCTGAGATCTTAGGACGTCCTATGATGTTCAGGCAGAGATCATAGGCCGTCCTATGATGTCCTATAAATGTTGACACACATACACACTGATGATATGCTGGGGTACGTGAATCAGTTATGGCTCAGCTCAGCATGGCGGTATATACGACGTTCGCCGAGCTCCTCTGAAAATTAATTTTCAGCTTGCTGAAAATTTTCCAGCATATCCAGCTTATGGCTGATAACGTCCAGCATTCATGGAGCAAATGCATAATTTGGCCTATAACCCGTACAGAGCCCTCTGCTTGCAGTGCGCGCACGTGCACACACACACACAGAGCTAAACACACGGGACCTGTCGGGGTTTTTTACATTTAAATGAAGTCTTTACGATCATCTGTCCTGTGTTGTGATAGATACGCCAAAATGTCAGAACACCGGAGGAGGAGGATTCAATCAGTTGATTGCCTGAAGCGCAGAGCGCAGCTGTATACTTTGCTGTTGGCTGTGCCTCCCAGCAAAAGCACACTCCATGTATTATCTTGGTTTTATTTTTTTTCACTTCATTAAAAATAAACTTTTTTATCGCCATCAGTTCACATGCCTTTGAGCCAGGTTGTAACAACTGTTATCTGACGTTTCTGACATGTCACATCAGCTGTTTTAGGTACGACTGACCTGACAGATTTGACAGCTGTGCCAGGTCGGTCACACCCCCCCCCCCCACTGTGGTCTTTGGAGGAGAGAATCATCTCGGTTGAATAAATTTAGATTTAGATTTAGAATCCTTTATTAGTCCCACAATGGGGAAATTACAGGGCATCCACATGAGTGGATGAGGCAGCCACTGGTGCGGCGCCCAGCCCTTTCACCATTCACACACACATTCACACCTGGGGCCACTTTAGAGGCTCCATTTAACCTAACTTGCATGTTTTTGGCATGTGGGAGGAAACCAGAGAAATCCCAGCGTAAACCCACGCAGACACGGGGAGAACATGCAAACTCCACACAAATCACTGTTGGTCAGGGGCTGAATAGGGATGATCTCTCCCAAAGCTAGGATTCGTGGATCGGGAGGCAACGGCAGTTTGGCATGACTACACTATGCAGAAGTTAGACTATTGTTGCGCATAAGTTGTGAATGTCGGCAACACACTAAGCATTATTTCAGGTTACTATTAATTATTAATAATTACTTAATTAATATTACTTAATAATCACATCTTCAACCTGAGCCTGAAGCTGGGGAGGGTACCACAGTTGTGGAAAACATCTTGTGTGGTACCTGTACCAAAGACTTCCCACCCCAAAGATCTGAACAGCTACAGACCAGTGGCCCTGACGTCTCACATTATGAAGACCCTGGAGAGACTGCTCACCTCCACCCCCTGGAGGGACCAGCGATGGATCCACTCCAGTTCGCCTACCAGCATGGCATTGGGGTGGAGGATGCAGTGATCTTCCTCCTTCACCGTTCTCTGTCCCACCTGGAGAAGACCGGGAACGCGGTGAGGATTATGTTCTTTAACTTCTCCAGTGCTTTCAACACCATTCAACCGATGATCCTGAAGGACAAGCTGCTGTGCGCAGGGGTGGACCAGCACCTGTCATCATGGATCCTGGACTACCTCACTAACCGGCCACAATTTGTGAGAACCCGGGATTGTGTGTCTGACACGGTCATCGGTAGCACGGGGGTCCCCCAGGGAACGGTTTTGGCTCCCTTCCTGTTCAACCTTTATACTGCGGACTTCTTACACAACACAACACACTGCCATCTACAGAAGTTCTCTGATGACTCTGCGATCGCCGGCCTCATCTCCAACGGAGATGAAGCTGAGTACAGTGGACTTATCCAGGACTTCATGGACTGGTGCCATCGGAACTGCCTCCAGAACAACGCAAGGAAAACTAAGGAGCTGGTGGTGGACTGCCGCAGGCAAGGACAACCCCTCACAGCACCAGTAAACATACAGGGAACAGACATGGAGATGGTGACATCCTACAAGTACCTTGGTGTTCATCTGAACAATAAACTAGACTGGTCACACAATACCGACGCACTCTACAAGAAGGGACAGCGCAGGCTGTTCCTACTGAGGAGGCTCAGGTCTTTTGGTGTACAAGGGGCGCTGCTGAAGACATTCTACGACACGGTGGTGGCATCAGCCATCACTTTTGGTGTGGTCTGCTGGGGCAACGGCATTACAGCAGCCGATAGGAAGAGACTGAACAAACTGATCAAGAAAGCTAGATCTGTCCTGAGACAACGCCTTGACCCAGTGGAGGAGATAGGAGAGAGAAGGTGCACGGTGGCGCAGTGGTTTAGCACTGTGACAGCACAGTTTTACCCTCGGCCGGGGGATCGCGGGGATCATGAGATCGTGGGTTCGATCGCACGGTGGCGCAGTGGTTTAGCACTGTGACAGCACAGTTTTACCCTCGGCCGGGGGATCGCGGGGATCATGAGATCGTGGGTTCGATCCCAGCCCCCGACCAACAGTGAGCTGTGTGGAGTTTGCATGTTCTCCCCGTGTTGCGCGGGTTTACTCCGGGATTTCTCCGGTTTCCTCCCGCACACCAAAAACATGTAGGTTTAGGGCGCTCGCGCACGCAGCGACCAGCAGCCAGTGGCTTGTCACCAGACTGCAAACCAAGTCTACCTACGGGTACAAATAAGTAACAAAAAAAAAAAAAAAAAAAAAAAAAAAAATCTCTGCTGGAGTCCGAGTCCCACCCTATGCAGGACATATTGAACGCACTGAGGAGCTCATTTAGCAGTAGGCTACATCATCCTAGGTGCGCAACCGAGAGGTTTCGCAGGTCCTTCCTACCTACAGCTGTCAGACTGTATAACCTAAGCAGGGCTGCTCGCAGAGATAGCAAAAAAAACGTGACAACCTAATAGTATTGAATGCAAAAGATGCAGCAGACTTACGCAAATGGTCCCCTCCAGTATACAACTAGGACAATATCAGTCGCTACGGAGGGTGACAATATGTATGGGTACATATTCATACTATGTAGGATAACTAAGTAGACGGTGATGCTGTTTATTCCATCTAGCTACAATGCTCCGCACTTTGTATATATATATTTATATATTTATGTGTACGTATGTATATCCACTGCTCTTATATTTTTTGTATCTTCTTAATTATTGCTCTGAGTGTTGCTATCCCTGTGCTGTTGCAATCCTGGAATTTCCCCATTGTGGGACTAATAAAGGCTTATCTTATCTTATTATATGTCCAGGTCATTATGGATATGCGATGCATATGGCCAAAAGTGAAAATTTCGGCATATGCCAGCGTTTTATACCAATTTTTATACGTTTGGCAAATGCTGCCTAAGTAGTCATGGTGTGACAGACAGCTCCAAGTTTGCAAACCCTGTCTGGCTCCAAGTATCTACTCCAGGGGTGTCCAACCAGGTGCCATGTAGAGCCAAGACCCTGCAGGTTTTCTCTTCTACCCAGTCTCTTCAGCAGGTGTTTTCACTTATCAGCAATCAGTGGGAAGAAGTTCACAGAAATCTGCTGTTGAAGACACTGGTTGGAGGTAAAACCTGCAGGGTCTTGGCTCTCCATGGCACATGGTTGGACACCCCTGATCTACTCGATAAGCTGCAAACAACAGGCATTCCCAGCAAGATAATTTGCAGCACTCCTCGGAGGCTGTAATCCAAGGATACCGTTCGTTGTTAATATGGAAAGGACGGACAAATCCTTTCCCCTGCTGAGACAGACCTGCTAGCTTCAGGGTTGGCTGACCTCTTTTCACAGTGACCAGCTTTTCTTGAAAAGTTCATGTGGAAAATTGATTTTTGTAAATATCAGCGACCAAATCATTTTCCTCTTCCCTGTCAACCATTGTGGGTGGAAAAACAGCTATTTAAACAGATACAGTATATTGTAGCTGCTTAAGCAAGTCCTTGCACTGGCGTTTTGCTAGCTAGGATCCTCTGCATTGTGAGTGGAGGAATCTAACCATCCAATCAAAAAACGTAAAAATGCAGACATTCTCGGATCCTTCTATGCGTACCCCTGAACATACAGAAGACATCTGATTGGTTAAAGCAACAGGATAAGTTTAACAGTCAATTTAACTTACAGAGCCACACTGTTAATTCCTGAAGGCCCAAGGCAGATTTGCTTGACCCTGGCAACACAGATGGCTGAAATATGATTGGACAAAAAAACTCTAACATGCATTACACTGCTGAAAGGAGTGCAGCCAAGAGAAAAGCTACAAAATGAAGACAATAGACTATTGGGAATAATTTAATCCATCCTCATTGAACAAATATGTTGTAAAGGTTGTAAATGTAACTCTGATAGTGTTTAGGCCAGCAGAGAAGGCTTTGCTAGTTCTGAGGGTCCACCACTGCAGCACGGAATAAACCATCGCTTCAATGGGAAGGACAGCACATCATGATATTCCCAGGCTTCTCACAGGCCACCCAGCTGAAAGGGATAAATTCAGGGAATGCAAGAGGATTCTGTGGGAGTGCAACTCGAAGTTCATCCTGCTCTACCCTGCTGTTCTCAGGATTGATGACAATGGTGCACAGAAGCGGTTCAACAAGCCTCAAAAGCATGCTGAAAATTTGCCAACATTTGGAAATAAATGTTGGTGAAAGTTGTGCTCAGTTTGTAAAAGTTCCTGAGTTATGCAGAGTTCGCCTAAGTCAGCCTAAGTTAAGCTCCATTGGCAAACATTGACTGAAATGCTTATGGAAGCAGATGTTTTTAGACCGAAACTCACTATAGACATGCATGGACGAAAGAGAAATGGAGAGAAAGGTGAACTTTAAAAAAAAGAAAAAATATATACAGTAGTGTGGAAAAGTGTTTGCCCCTTCCTGATTTCTCATTTTTTTGTACGTTTGTCACACTTAAATGTTTCAGATCATCCAACAGATTTAAATATTAGACAAAGATAACACAAGTAAACAAAAATGCAGTTTTTAACCCCTTGCACTCTGGTCAATTTCCCTAAAAACGCCTAAAAATAACATACCCAAAGTAAATCAAAAGCTGTTCTTCAGCCCTTTGCAGCATCTTCATGGGGTTGGTCTCATTTAAAAGAAAACACTTTGAATTTTTTGGCAAAACAGTCATGATCTTTCTAAGTGCTCCTGCCACTGAGTAACAGTCATCTAAACATACTAAACTTGAAGAAAATAAAGTTCGCCTGGGTGTTTTTTTGGATACAAATGCTTGCAAATAACACACAGCTGTCAGATCCGGGCTGGAAAATGCAACAGAAATGTAGAACCAAGTGTTATCCAGCTGAGGTCAAAATTTTTTAACAATACCACAAAAAATGAATATATTACACAGCTTTTTTGTCAGGTTGTTCCCAGGCGTTTTTGAACTGTGCCAAATTGTACCAAATGGCACAGTTTGGAAAAACGTCTGTAACTTTTGAATGATTCAATATAGAAGCTTGATCTTGGGCTCTAATGAAAGGTGACACTCAGGGCTGTGTGTGTGTGTATGGGTGGGGGGGGTTGTTTATTCATTCATGAATGAATGAATGAACAAACAAGCCCCCCCACACACAAAGAAGCATGCCATGTAAAAAATGTGTGGCTTTTTTTTACAAGAAAAAATAACCTACAGTGCAATAAAAATTATACTAAAATATCTGTAATGTAGAGGATAACAAGTCCCCCCCCCCACTACAGAGGATGGACATCGTCCATCGCCACATGACGGACCGCGGCATGCGCCGCGGTCTACTACGCACAGTTGTACTAAAATATCTGCAATCCGCTACAGAGGAGTAGCGGGGGGGGGACCGTTCATGGTCCGTCATGTGGCGATGACGCACAGTTGTAATTTACCGATCGGTCAAAAGTCATTTTGATTACAATTTTCAGGGATAAAGAATAATTTAGCTTATAACACTTACCTGTCCACAACAGCAGTGTCGCTGGCGCACATCTCTTCCTCATTGTCAGACAAACATGACGCTGGTCCGCTTGTTACGACTCATGGTTCTGGTCATGCGACCCGGTCAAACCATGATTCCATTATTGCGGTTTTGCGCTTCGATGATTGCGGTTTTGGCGAATGATTTTTCAAAACAAATAAGAACAGTAGTAAGAAAAAAAGACTGGTGAACGCGTGTGTGTCACCCTGCAGCTTACACAAAACAGATTTTACGCACGGGACGCACGCTTTCAATCGTCGAACTTCTCTGCTTCAATTGGCTCGCTGTATTCGGGTCCTTAGGCGGGTCCTTCTTGCTAGGTTTTCAGTCATTGGTTCTTCAAGGTTTCAGAAACCCAATTCAAGGCTCTTATTAGTCGAATGAGAGGTCAGTCAAATCTAAACCAATCAAAGCACTCCTGTGGCTTTCTGTTCGCGGCTGTGTCTGTAGTGGAAGAACGGAAATGCAGCTTTTTTTTTCAGTGCGCTCTGAGACGCACAGTGTGCGTCCTAGTGCGCACGAGGGTGCGCTAGGACGCAGAGACGTGACCGCCCGCGGTATCCCGGAGTGCAAGAGGTTAAATGAAGGTTTTTGGTATTAAGGGTAAAAAAAAAATCCAAACCTACATGGCCCTGTGTGAAAAAGTGACCCCTCCCCCCGTTAAAACATGCATCAACTGTGGTTTAGCATGTTTGAAAGTTGAGTTCAATTTCTCTAGCCACACCCAGGCCTGATTGCTGCTACACCTGTTCTCAATCAAGAAATCACTTAAATAGGACCTGCTTGACAAAGTGAAGTAGACCAAAAATCCTCAAAAGCTAGACATCATGCTGCGATCCAAAGAAATTTAGGAACAAATGAGAAACAAAGTAATTGAGAGCTATGTCTAGAAAAGGTTATAAAGCCATTTTTAAAGATTTGGGACTCCAGGGAACCACGATGAGAGCCATTACCCACAAATGGTGAAAACATGAAACAGTGGTGAACCTTCCCAGGAGTGGCCAGCCAACCAAAATTACCCCAAGTGCAGCAACGACTCATCCAAGAGGTCACAAAAGACCCCACAACAGCATCAAAAGAACTACAGGGAAAATTCTCTGCAGACTGACGAGATAAAATTTGAACTTTTTGGAAGGTGTGTGTCCCATTAGTCCAGCGTAAAAGTAACACAGCATTTCAGAAAAGGAACATTATACCAACAGCAAAATATGGTGGTGGTAGTGTGATGGTCTGGGGCTGTTTTGCTGCTTCAGGACCTGGAAGACTTGCTGTGTAAATGGAACCATGAATTCTGCTGTCTACCAAAAAATCCTGAAGGAGAATGTCCGGCCATCTGTTCGTGACCTCAAGCTGAAGCGCACATGGGTTCTGTAACAGGACAGTGATCCAAAGCACACTAGCAAGTCCACCTCTGAATGGCTTAAGAAAAACAAAATGAAGACTTTGGAGTGGCTTAGTCAAAGTCTTGACCTGAATCTGATTGAGATGATTTGGCATGACCTTAAAAAGGCAGTTCATGCTCGAAAATCCTCCAATGTGGCTAAATTACAACAATTCTGCAAAGATGAGTGGGCCAGAATTCCTCCACAGCACTGTAAAAGACTCATTGCCAGTTATCGCAAATGCTTGATTGCAGTTGTTGCTGCTAAGGGTGGCCCAACCAGTTAATAGGGTCAGGGGGCAATCACTTTTTCACACAGGGCCATGCAGGTTTGGATTTTTTTTCCCCTTAATAATAAACACCTTGATTTAAAAACTGCATTTTGTGTTTACTTGTGTTATCTTTGTCTAATATTTAAATTTGTTTGATGATCTGAAACATTTAAGTGTGACAAACATACAAAAAAATGAGAAATCAGGAATGGGGGCAAGCGCTTCTTCATACCACTCCCAAAAATGTGACAGCCCAAAAGGAAAAAAAAAAATCTCCTCATTGAGAAATTTACTGTTTTAATTTTGTGCTCCATGTGTAATCATTCTCCAGGATTTATTGGTTCGATTTCCATTATGGGGAATCAAAAACACTGATGTGGTGTCAAAAAGTGAATGACATTTTATGTTATTTTAATGGAGAGAGTTGTAACAGTCAAAATGTAATCACCAATCATATTCTATTACCTCCGCCAAGAGGAGGAGGTAATGTTTTTGCCAGCGTTGGTTGGTTTGTTGGTCTGTCTGTCTGTCTGTCTGTTAGCAACATTACTCAAAAAGTTATGGATGGATTTTAATGAAATTTTCAGGAAAGGTGTGTAATGGCACGCGGAACAGATGATTAGATTTTGGTGATGATCTGAGAGTGCATACCTCCACCAAGAGCTTTGTTTGCTTTTGTGCAGCAGGATTACACAAAAACTACTGGATGGATTTGGATGAAATTTTCACCAGAGGTGGTTCTTGGGCTAGAGAGGAACCCATTACATTTTGGTGATGATCTGAGAATGCATATCTCCACCAAGGCGCTTATCTTGTTACAGATAAGCGTGACACGCCACCGTGCAGATGGCTGCACGGTGGCGCAGTGGTTTAGCACTGTGGCAGCACAGTTTTACTCTCGGCCGGGGGATCGTGGGGATCATGAGATCGTGGGTTCGATCCCAGCCCCCGACCAACAGTGAGCTGTGTGGAGTTTGCATGTTCTCCCCGTGTTGTGTGGGTTTACTCCGGGATTTCTCCGGTTTCCTCCCGCATACCAAAAACATGTAGGTTTAGGGCGCTCGCGCACGCAGCGACCAGCAGCCGGTGGCTTGTCACCAGACTGCAAACCAAATCTACCTACGGGTACAAATAAGTAACAAAAAAAAAAAAAAAAAAAAAAAAAAAAAAAGAGTGTTAGCAACAATACTCCTAAACTAATGGACAGACTTTGATGCAATTTTCACCAGAAGTGGCTCTCAGCCTACACACAAACCCATTACATTTTGGAGGTGATCCATGAGGGATGGAAGGAGCCTTGGCAGAGATATGTGCTGTCTGAGTGCTTTTCCAGTTTATATGAGGATACACTAAATAGTTTTTTTTATTCCATCCACATTCACATTTTAATTGTGGACTTCCTGTTGGAGTCTATAGACAGGCATTATTGCATTTTTTAGAGAAATGAATGAATGAACAGGGGATAAGGGCATACAGAAGTAACTACATAGGAATATAAAGTGAAAATAAATACTGAAACATATGCCCAAGGGAGATATGTTCACTCGAACAGCCAGTCCAGAATGGCAGGAAGCATTCACAGATGCTGATCTTTATATGAGCATCACCTGACACTGATGTCAGCTGACCTGCACTGAGTATTCGTTTGCTTAAGGTAACCTAAGTTGGCAATAGCTACACATTCGCTATTCTAAGTTAGCAAGTTTGCCAACGCTCAATGCAATGCTGGCAAATGCTAGCAAAAGTTTGTAAAAGTTGGTGTGCGCTGGATTAAAAAAAGAATTGCTAATTTCACTGATGTTTGGACTAATTTCTCTGATTTTTCAAAACATCTGTAAAAGTCGGTCCAAACACTATAGTGTGAACCCAGCTTTAACTTAGGCCGACTGAGGCAAAATCTGCATAACTTAGCCCAGCACTCAGGAACTTTTACAAACTGAGCACAACTTTCACCAACGTGTATTTCCAAACATCAGCAAACTTTCAGCATGCTGAAAATTTTCAAAGAACACAACTTTCCCCAGCATTTGCCAACAAACACCAACTATCATTAACTTTTGTCAGCAGAGCCAGATGTTTGCCAAAACGTCAGTAAAAGTGGGTCCAAACATTGTAGTGTGAATCCACTACAAAAAAAGGCAGGACAAATAAAACTAAATTACAACAGCCGTCACTTCGGGTTATGGCTGCCACGTAAGACGGACGTGTCTCACTCTGCTCTGCTCCTGGAGAAAAAAAATCGGCAAATAACTCTCTCATTTGGGACAGAACGTATCCCAGCGTTTGGGCGAGGATATGTCGGCGAAGCCTAAGGCTGGAAAACCAGGTAGAGGAAAAAGCGAGCCGCCGAAACAGTCCAAATTAACGGACTTTCAGGTCTGTGAAGCAGCAAATAAAACTCCATATATGGCGGAGGAGGCTGGCAACGGTGCGATGTCTGCGGGGAGCGGCGCAGATGCGCTGATGGCTGCCATGAGTTCAATGAGAGCGGACTTTTCCTCTAGATTTGATGGGATTATGGCAGCGTTGGAAGGAATGAGAAAGGAATTGGGTGACTGTGTAGAACGGATGGCGCAGATGGAGCTCCGTCTCTCTAGTGCTGAAGATGACGTCACCCGTCTTCAATTAAAGGTGCGCACTTTGGAAAAAAAAATAAATCTCTGGAAGATAATATTCTGGATTTGGAATCTCGGTCGAGACGGAACAACTTGAGGCTGGTGGGTCTTCCGGAGGAATCCGAAGGTCGGGACGCATGTTCCTTTCTGGAAAAGTGGATTCCGGAGGCGCTGGGCAGCGCGGAGTTGCAATCAGCAGTGGTTCTGGAAAATGCACACCGTATTGGCCCACGGAGAGATAAGGGACCGCCGAGGACCTTAATTATGAAGTTTCTCAGCAACAGAGACAGGATGAAGATCTTCAACGCTGCACGAGCTAAAGGAGAGATTAAACACCAGGACCAGCAGGTGCGGTTCTACCCAGATTTGGCCACAGGAATCCAACAATTGAGGAAGCAGTTTGATCCCATACGTAAGGAGCTGCGCAACCTTGGGATTCGTCATGGTGTAATCTATCCTGCGAGACTGTTGACCACGTATGAGGGCAGAACCCACATCTTCAAGACCCCAGAGGAAGCGCAGGAGTTCATCAAGAAGATCAAAGAAGAAGAAGAGACTGGTGGGAGCTAAGCATGAACAAAATATAAGGTAGAATAATTAAGCATTTGCACAGGCATCTGACTGACTTGAAGTAAATAGCAAGTTTACAAAATATAGATTGTATTATATATTAAAAAAAACAAAACAAAACAAACAAACAAAAAAACTATGATGTACAAAGTTGCTAAAAATTTTGGAGTTAAGTTGGAAAACTACAGAGGAGAGTTAATGTTACGTCATTAAAAGCAGTAGAGTTAGGGTGATTGGGAGGATGAAGAAGGAGTGGCTTAGGCTGTTCCCCGTGGATGTGGAGCTGTCGATGGCTATATCGGGAGACGGAATTTTTCTTTTGATTTTGGGGGGTTTGCCACAAGTGTAGGAAGGGGGAATTTGTTTGTGTGTAGTTTGTAGGATGAATGTTCAACCACTCATGTTTTTGCTTCTCTGTATGAGCATGTTTACACTGCAAGGTAATCCCAAACTCTCTATTGATCATAAACCAAAGCGTTAATCTTAATTTAACTTCATGGAATTGCAGAGGTCTACAAAATTTAAAAAAACTTAAACAAGTTATGAATAAAATAAAAGACATGGGTTCAAAAATTGTGTTTTTACAAGAAACTCATCTAATAGAGGAGGATATAAAAAGAATTAGGAGTAGATGGCAAGGAAGTGTCTTCACCTCATCATTTTCATCCCGGGCCAGGGGAGTTATGACTCTCATACATAAATCAGTCCCTTTTCAAGTGAAAAATGTAATTGGAGACAAATTTGGAAGATATGCAATCATTCAAGGTTCTTTGCTATTAGAAAATATAAATCTTGTGAACTTATATGGTCCCAATATAGATGATCAAAAGTTCTTTGCTAATTTATTTCTTATCTTATCATCACTTACAGGGCAACATATAATAGCAGGGGATTTTAATTGTACATTGAATCCAGGTATAGATAGATCAACAGGACTGGATTGTACGCACAATGGATGTAGGATGACTATTAATCATTTTATGAAAGAATTGAGATTGTTAGATATATGGAGAGAAATGAAACCACAAGTTAAAGCCTATTCTTGTTATTCCAGTACCTACAAGACATTCTCATGTATTGATTATTTTTTGATTTCCACAGAATTAAGGTCCAAGATTCAAAACTGCTTTTATGATAACATTGTGATCTCTGATCATGCACCCTGCTGTCTAATATATGTAGATAAAAAATTGACAAAGGAATCAGGTAGATGGCAATTTCAGCATAAATGGCTTCAGGATGAGGAATTTGTCAAGTATATAGAAAAACAGATAGATGAGTTCTTTGACATCAATACTACACAAACATCAGCATGTGTAAAGTGGGAGGCTTTCAAAGCTTTTATTAGGGGACATATTATTAGTTATACAGGATCAAAATCTAAGAAGACTCGAGAGGAGAGAGCCAAATTGGAACATAAAATAAAAAGTCTTCAGGAAAAAGTGTATGCAGGAAGTGATCCAAGGTTGGAGAATGAATTACTGATTTTGAGAGCTGAATACGACAAAAAATCAGCGAATAGAGCTGCCTCGAGTCTTCTAAGATTGAAACAATCTTTTTATGAACAAGGTGAAAAATCAGGAAAATTATTGGCATGGCAGATTAAACAATTAGAAACTAAAACATCAATTGCTAGTATTATAAGTAACGGACAGGTAGTTATAGATCCTTTAGAAATTAACAGAGCCTTTAGAGATTACTATGAAAAATTATATGATACCAAAAATGAACCTGATTTAACAAAACTAAATGGGTTTTTGAACGAACTATCCATACCGTGTATTCCAAATGAAAACAGGGAGATATTGGAGTCTAAAATTAGTCAAGAAGAAGTTGGGCTAGCCATTGATAATATGAAATCAGGAAAAAGTGCAGGACCAGATGGTCTTCCAGTTGACCTTTATAAAAAAATTTAAGAATAAATTAATAAAACCTTTTTTGGAAATGGTTTTAGAAGCATTTCAAAATAATAATTTACCATCATACATGAATAATGCCTTAATTATACTGCTGCCAAAACCAGGTAAGCCCTCTAATAAATGTGAAAATATGAGACCAATAAGCCTATTAAATGCTGACCTTAAGATAATCTGTAAAATTTTAGCAAGACGAATACAAGAAATTTTACCAAATATTATTAATCGAGATCAGAATGGCTTTATAAAGGGAAGGCAAGGCTTCCATAATGTAAGAAGACTATTTAATATTATTTATTTTAATAAAGAAGCACCGGATACAGCTCTCCTATCACTGGACGCCGAAAAGGCCTTTGATAGAGTTGAATGGCCCTTTCTTTTTGAAGTCTTACAAAGGTTTGGACTTGGAAATAATTTCATAAAATGGGTTCAGATAATATACAATAATGCTACAGCAGAAATCCTAACAAATAACAATATTTCAAAATCAATAAAAATCAATAGAGGATGTCGACAAGGCTGTCCACTTTCACCTTTACTGTTTACTATGGCAATTGAACCTTTAGCGATGGCGATACGTTTACATTCACAAATATATGGAATTAAAGTTGGACCAACAGAACATAAAATCTCCCTGTACGCCGATGACATAATTTTGTTTTTGTCGAATCTTAAAAAATCAATTCCAACCTTGTTGAATTTAATAAAGAATTTGGGGGAAATATCAGGATATAAAATAAATAAAACTAAATCTTCAATATTAATGCTAAATGAGACCCAGAGAAATTACCCAGACCCTGAGGTAAATCAATTTAATGTTGTAAATCAGTTTAAATATTTAGGAATCCAAATTGTGCCTAAGCTAGAATCAATCGCCAGTGTCAACTATGAAGCCTTAATGTCAGATATCAATGAGTTAATTCAGAGATGGATGTCACTACCAATGTCGATGATCGGGAGAATCAATATACTTAAAAGTAATATTTTACCTAAAATACTTTATTTATTTCAATACATTCCCTTATCACCACCTTTAGATTTATTCTCAAGAATTAAAAAAAAGTTAGTGGAATTTATATGGAACAACAGGAGGGCTAGATTACGTCTGTCTTTATTATATTTACCATTTGATCGTGGAGGTCTGAAATGTCCAAATTTTATGTTGTATTATTGGTCGGCACAACTGAGGTCTATGACATATTATTTGTCATCAAATGATCTCCCTCACTGGACTGAAATGGAATCATACAATTTACCTTTACCTCTTCCCATATTCATATACTCAGATTCGGCAAAAAAATTACAAAAACAAGTTAAAAATCCATTTGTAAAGCATATGATCAAAATATGGTGTGAAGCTAAAAACTATTTAAAAGAACCACAGTTATTGTCACAATTTAGTCCAATATGGGGTAATCAATATTTTAAACCAGGGAGAGCGGACGCTGTATTTAAAGTATGGAATTTAAAAGGGATACAAAAGATTCAGGATTTATATTTGCCATGTGCAGATAACATAATGTCTTTTGAAGAGCTGAGGATCAAATTTAATCTTAATAGAACACATTTTTTTAAATATCTTCAACTTAGAAACTTTATTCGATCAAATCAAAATAAAGCTCTCACTCGACCTATTTATTCATCCTTGGAAAAAATGTTGATGAAAGATAGTAAAAGAAAGGGTATTATTTCAGAGTTTTATAACTCATTGACACTATCTTCAAGTGAAAATTCACTGAAAAGATTAAACTACTGGAAAGAAGATCTGCAAACTGAAATTTCAGAGGAACAATGGGAATTGGCTTGTACAGAAGCTCAAACCAAATCAATAAATGTACGTCTTAAATTGATACATTTTAAATGGTTAATGCGGATGTATGTTACACCGGAGGAGTTAAATAGATATAACAAAAATATACCAGATACATGCACAAAATGCATGGAAAGTAAAGGAACCCTATTTCATTGTGTATGGGAATGTAGATTAATAAGAATGTTTTGGGAAGAGGTGAGGGTAACAATTGAAAAAATAATCTCAAAACAAATCATATTGAATCCTAAACTGTTTTTGTTGGGTCTGTACCCAGAAAAGCATAATTTTAATAAAAGTGAAAGAACATTCATAGACCTCAGTTTGCTTAATGCCAAAAAATGTATTGCACTATTATGGAAAAAGACTCATAGACCAGATGTGACTCAGTGGTTAAGACAGATGTTAACAAACCTTCCATTAGAAAGAATAACATATATACTGAAATCAAAGGAAATTGTGTTTGAGAATATATGGAGACCTTTTATTGATTATGTAAAAAATTTAAACATAACTCTTGAAGAAGAAGGTGAATGATGTGTGTGGACCTTGTAAATTCCAAACTGGTGAACATAATATGTATACTTATGTATTGGATTGTCTAGACTAAACAGAGGAGCATTGTTGAAGATTTGATTTTGTTGGTGGTTGTTGGTGTTTTTAGTGCATTTTTTTTGTAGTACTTTAGTGTTAGTGTTTGATTGTTTGTATCATGTTTGTTAAAAAAAAAAAAAAGGTTCAATAAAGATATTGTGGAAAAAAAAAAAATTACAACAGCCGTGAGTAATCAAGATCAAAAACTGGGACCAAGCTACGGGAAGTCAGAAAACAACAAAAACACTGTCAAAATAAAAACCAATACGAAACCAAGATCAATACAATGACAGGAATAATGATCATAATAATAATAATAATAATAATAATCAGAAACTAAGGACAAAGCAGGGATAAATATACAGTAAAACAAGAGTAGAACCATGACACTAATAAAACAAAACACAGAGAATTTCATAAAACTAAGCTGAAGGCGAGGATGTGAGCTGAGCCCATGTCCAGGTTACAACAGAATGTACAAACTATAAATTAAGGTGAGGACATGGACCCAACCCACATCATGACAGTACCCCCCCCTCTTAAGGGGCGGATACCAGATGTCCCAGAACCAGCAATAGAAAATTACCTTCCCAGGGTGGGTGGTGGGGGCATAAGGCCAGGCAGGCCGAAACAAATTCTTCCCCCCCAACAAAGTCCAAAACAAAACAAAAAACAAAAACTTGTGGGGCAAAACTAGGGTCCAAGACCCCCACTGAACAAGGCGGGTTGGGTGGCCTTCAAAGTCCTTGGGACACCGGGCCAGAGAGCAAAGTGGGTCAGGGCGTCTACCAAAGTCTTTTGGTCCCCAAACCAGAAAACAAGGGAGCTCAGGGGGCCTACCAGAGTCCACAGGGCCCCAGATTAGAGAGCAAGATGGGTCAGGGGGCCTACCCACGTCCTTGGGCCCCCAGACCAGAGTACAGGGTGGATTGGGTGGTCTACCAAAGTCCACAGGCCGCTGGATCACAGCACAAGGTGGGTTGGGGGACCTACCAAAGTTCAAAGGACACCAGACCAATGTGCACGGCGGCGCAGGAGCGCTGAACTCAGGGAACAGCAATAGAGGCACGCTGATCTCAGGAGCAGTCAACAGGGATGTGCTGACCTCAGGAGCAGCCAACCGAGGCGCACCAACCTCAGGAGCAGACGACCAAGGTGTGCCAACCTCAGGATCAGACGATAGAGGCGCACCATCCTCAGGAGCAGATGACAGGGGCGTTCTGACCTCAGGAACAGACGACAGCGGCACGCCGTACTCAGGAGCTGACGACAGTGGCACACCGAACTCAGGAACAGGTGACAGTGGCGCACTGAACTCAGGAACAGACGACTGGGGTGTGCTGACCTCAAGAACAGACTGGGGGCTGGTCAGCAGCAAAACCAAACAATGGAGACCGATCAGCAGTGAACCCAGATGGTACAGGCGGATCAGCGGTGAGCCCAGGTAAAACAAACCAGTCAGCGGCGATGAAACAGGCTGGTCAGCAGCAAACCCAGATGGAACAGACTGATCAACGGCACACACAGACAAAGTAGGACAACCAGTAGTGAACCTAGGCGGCGACAGCTGGGGCTCCTCGAGCCCAGATGCTTGGGGATCCATCCCCGACCCAGCCACCTTGGACATGGAGGAAGAGAGAACAGCCAGGTCACTACCAACAGCAACAGTGGAGTCCAGTGGAGAGAGCCCAGAAACAGATGGCTGCTGCAACTGGATCCCCCCGCCAAGGGCTAGGCAAGACCCCCTCGTATAGATGTAGAAGATACAAAGAAAGGGACTTGTCTTAGCTCTTGCTCCACTGTTGACGAGGACCCCGGCATTTCCTCTCCTGGAGCGATGGTTTCAGGAGGAGTTGCAACCTGGACAGCAGGTTGCAGCTCCTTCTGTCATTAATGTTTCCTGTTGTCTCCTACATGGCTGCACTAGCCCAAACTTTAGCAGGTGTGCTAACTGCTAAGCTCTGGCTGTATGCTGGTCCTACACGCGTACGCACGCTGTTGTGTGCATCAGTACAACGTGACTTCCAGCCATATGATTGGTTCGGTGCAGTGTATTCTCATTTTCATTGGCTTCTCGTGTTGTCTGTCAAAACACAGAACAAATGAGTTCTGTCGAAGTTCTATCGCCCATGTGTTATGTCTCTATCGAGGAAGTTATTTTGCGATAATTATCATTATCATTTTATTGCCCAGCCCTAACTGAGCCCATGTCCAGGTTACAACAGAATGTACAAACTATAAACTAAGGTGAGGACGTGGGCCCAGCCCACGTTCTAATACCTGGTGGCTAGTGATGAGCACTCTAGCCAACTATAGCTCTGTGGTTTAAACAAAACAGACAAGCTTGAGTTGGATTTACTTTCTTGATTAGCCAAACACAATAACTTTGGGGTGATAGACTCTATTTTGTCTCAAACTTCCAAGAAAAAGTGGGCGAAATGCGAGGAATATGCCTACCTAACACGAACACACTAAAAACACACTTGCCACCGTCTCGACTCAACATGATACACAAAACATACTCAGTAGGTGGTGCAGTATGTATTTAAACACTTACTTCTGAACTGGACAATATTTAATGTGTTTGTTTTTGTTTGTTTGACTAGTTATTTTCCTCTGTCAAGAAAAATAGTCCTTTCTGAAGATAGATACTTTTATTAATCCCCATGGGGAAATTCAGGACTAGACAGTGGGAGATACCGAGACCTGCTGCCACCACAGTGACACAAGGCATATATCATTTAACTGTTGCTAAGTATCTCAATGAGCATAATATAGAAAAGAATAGGGCATTTGTCAATTCACATGCATGTAACCAAAATCTTCATATGCCTTTGGCTCTCCGCTTTGTATCAGGCCTATGATGAAACACCACAGTTATATATTCATTGATACAGTATGACCTCGAGTGTAATATTGCTTAATTCAGATGAGTTGTTCTCCAGTATGCTCTTTTTTCAAAACTGTCTGAGAGATGTGTGTCCTTTGGTGTCAGTGCCTTGATTCGCAGGCTTCTGCAAGGGGCCCTTCACACAGCACAGAGATCATTGAGAGATTGGGCCAGTCTTTGGGATCATTTCAAAGATCTTTGTGTGTCTTGGACTGAGTGAAAACTTTGAGGAGACCATGGCGACAGTGGAAATCACCGAAGATCATTGAGAGATCAAAATTTGGCCAGATCTCTCAGCAATCTGTTAGTGATCTCCACCCCTATGTAAAGGGGGTATAACAGCATGATTGAGGGTATAATAATAATAATAATAATAATAATAATAATAATAATATTAATAATAATTTATTAAAAATTTGCATAATTGTTCTTTTTATACTCAATTTGCTGTTTTGGTGAAGGACTCACTCATCACCTGTATGCTCACATAATAAAGACAGAGTAAACAAACTTTCAGATTTAGTGTGGCTGTTTTTTCAATTCTGTGATATTTTTAACTAATTATTTTGTCAACTGAAATTAAAATCTAATATCATGGTAGCCCTTAATGAGAAGCATCTGTTATTTTTATCCCCCCCTCCCACCGGTCAAAGCCCAAAGGGCTCGACCCCTTTGGACTTCCACCAACGGGGGATTATGTTATGGATCCATCCATCTGTCCGTCCTCCTGCCCCGCTTTCGTGAAAGCAACTTCTCCTACAGTCTTGTCCTGATTTTTTTTTAAACTTGGTACCATGGTCTGATATACACTGATGTGCACATTGCAATTTGGTTCTGATCGGATGATTTTTGCAGAACTTGGAGCCCCTGACCTATGACCTCTCATTTCACCTCACCTCATAGACAGTAACTGTCTTGTGAAATCAACTCCTCCTACGGTTTTGTTCCAAATATTTTGAAACATGGTACCATGGTTTGATATACTGTGATGATGTGGAAATTGCAATTTGACTCTCATCAGATTACCTTGAGGTCAAAGATCAGATTTTCTCTTCTTGTTTTTCTTCTTTCAGCTGCTCCCTTTAGGGGTCGCCACAACAGATCTTACTCTGGAACACCAACCCTCTCCATGTCCTCCTTCACTACATCCATGAATCTTCTCTGTGGGCTTCTTTTTTTCCTCCTGCCTGGCAGCTCCATCTTAACATCCTTTGTCCAATATATCCACTATCTCCTCTGCACATGTCCAAACCATCTCAGCCTTCCCTCTCTTACTTTGTCTCCAAACCATTCAACCTGAGCTGTCCCTTTGATATACTCATTTCTTTTTTTTCCACAATATCTTTATTGAACCTTTTTTTTTTTTAATAAACATGATACAATCAAACACTAACACTAAAGTACTACAAAAAAAAAAAAAATGCACTAAAAACACCAACAACCACCAACAAAATCAAGTCTTCAACAATGCTCCTCTGTTTAGTCTAGACAATCCAATACATAAGTATACATATTATGTTCACCAGTTTGGAATTTACAAGGTCCACACACATCATTCACCTTCTTCTTCAAGAGTTATGTTTAAATTTTTTACATAATCAATAAAAGGTCTCCATATATTCTCAAACACAATTTCCTTTGATTTCAGTATATATGTTATTCTTTCTAATGGAAGGTTTGTTAACATCTGTCTTAACCACTGAGTCACATCTGGTCTATGAGTCTTTTTCCATAATAGTGCAATACATTTTTTGGCATTAAGCAAACTGAGGTCTATGAATGTTCTTTCACTTTTATTAAAATTATGCTTTTCTGGGTACAGACCCAACAAAAACAGTTTAGGATTCAATATGATTTGTTTTGAGATTATTTTTTCAATTGTTACCCTCACCTCTTCCCAAAACATTCTTATTAATCTACATTCCATAAACAATGAAATAGGGTTCCTTTACTTTCCATGCATTTTGTGCATGTATCTGGTATATTTTTGTTATATCTATTTAACTCCTCCGGTGTAACGTACATCCGCATTAACCATTTGAAATGTATCAATTTAAGGCGTACATTTATTGATTTGGTTTGAGCTTCTGTACAAGCCAATTCCCATTGTTCCTCTGAAATTTCAGTTTGCAGATCTTCTTTCCAGTAGTTTAATCTTTTCAGTGAATTTTCACTTGGAGATAGTGTCAATGAGTTATAAAACTCTGCAATAATACCCTTTCTTTTACTATCTTTCATCATCATTTTTTCCAAGGATGAATAAATAGGTCGAGTGAGAGCTTTATTTTGATTTGATCGAATAAAGTTTCTAAGTTGAAGATATTTAAAAAAATGTGTTCTATTGAGATTAAATTTGATCCTCAGCTCTGATATACTCATTTCTAATCCTGTCCCTCCTAGTCACTCCCAATGAAAATTTTAGCAGCTTCAATTTTGCCACCTCCAGCGCCATCTCCTTTTTGTCAGCGCCACCGTCTCCAAACCACACATCATAGCACGTCTCACTACCTTTTTGTAAATCTTCCCTTTCATTCTTGCTGCTACCCTTCTGTCACAAATCACCCCTGACACTCGTCTCCACCCACTCCACCCTGCCAACACTCTCTTCTTCACCTCTCTTGTGCATTTTCCATTGCTTTGGATGGTTGACCCGAGGTATTTAAACTTATCAACTTTCACTACCTCTACTCCCGCCATCTTCACCATGACACCTGCCTCCTTCTCATTCACACTCATGTGGGTCTGTCTTGCTTCTTTATTTACCTTTTGCAGTGAACAGTCGAAACATGTAAAGAAGGTAAAAACATCTTTCTATTTTTGTCTCTAATAAGAACAAAAGGTAAATAATTAAAAGAAGACAAAATGAACCTACTTGAGCTGTCTTGCTTCTACTAACTTTCATTCCTCTTTTCTCAAGAGCATACCTTCACCTCTTCAGGTTTTCTTCCACCTGCTCCCTACTCTCCCTACAGATCACAATGACATCTGCAAACATCATGGTCCATGGAGACTCCTGCCTGACCTCATCTGTCAGCCTGTTCATCACCATGTCAAATAAGAAGGGGCTCAGAGCTGATCCCTGATGTAACCTCACCCCCACCTTGAACCCATCTGTCATTTCTGCAGCACACCTCACCATCATCTCACTGTCCTCATACATGTCCTGCATCACCCTCACATACTTCTCTGCCACTCCTGACTTTTTCATACAGTACCACACTTCCTCTCTTTGCACCCTATCATACGCTTTCACTAGATCCACAAAGACACAGTGCAACTCCTTCTGACCTTCTCTAATTCTCCATCAGCACTCTTAGGGCAAACATTGCATCTGTAGTACTCTTTCTTGGCATGAAACCGTACTGCTGCTCACTGATTGTCACCTCTCCTTTTAACCGATGCTGATGACACTAATCTATTATGCAGTGGAAGCAATTTGGAACAACTTCTGGATACACTCGGAAAGGAATTAGGAAAGCTTAAACTGTGGTTTGATTCAAACAAATTAACGCTCAATTTAAGTAAGACAAAATTTATATAGTCTTTAACAACCATCACAACAACTTAGTATCTAAACTCAGTGTAAATGGTGTAGAGATTGAAAGGGTATCCGAAACTAAATTTCTTGGAGTAATAGTTGATAATAAACTGTGTTGGAAGCCACATATTAATTATATTAAAGGTAAAATATCCAAATCAATTGCAATACTACACAGAGTGAAATATTTGCTGAATCAACCCACACTATATACCTTGTATCATTCATTAATACTCCCATACATGACATATTGTAATGAAGTATGGGGAAATACATATAAAACAAACATATATCCACTCTTTATGCCTCAGAAGAGAGCTATTAGAATAATAAACAAAGCTGCTTACAGGGAACCAACAAACCCACTTTTTCTTAAATTAAAAGCTCTCAAGTTGAAAGATCTGGTTGACTTTAAAACTGCAATAATAATGTTTAAAGTGAAGAATTTATCACTGCCCGCAAATATCCAAAAGTTGTTCCAAATAAGGGAGAAACAATATCATTTCAGAGGAACATGTATATTTCAAAAACCTTCAGTGAGAACTACCACCAAGCAACACTGTGTTTCAGTGCAAGGAGTCAGATTATGGAACGATTTTGGACCTGAATTAAAATCATGTACAACGCTTGGACAATTTAAACAAAAACTAAAGGAAGAAATACTCCAAACATATATACAAGATGACATGTAAAATCACATAAGGATTGTCATATCCAGCCTGTGTTGTGTTGTAGCTTAGTTTGTTTTTTTTTTGTCACATTTTGTCTTAGCTTTGTTCTGAATTGTAATCGCTCTTGTTTTGTTTTTTCTTTTGAATTCTTGGATGGAACATGGGTGGGCAATATAAGCTGCGGCTTCAGCCATCACCCATTTCGGATAACTTGTGTTGAACTGTATAATCAGAGGAGTTATTGTCTAATTTGACCTTGTTGGATTTTCTTTCCCCCTTTGTTATATTATTCAGTTTCTTTTAACCTGTACTATCCGAAATAAAGATTCATTCATTCATTCATTCATTCATCTTCAGTGGATCTGCCCCGCCTATAGGCAAACTGGTACCGATCAAAGTCTGGGGGGAGACTAGGCAAAAGATGTTTCAATACCATTTTCTCAAAGCATTTCATAACAATGGGTGTTAATGCTACTGGTCGATAGTCATTCAGACTGCTAATAGTATGTTTTTTTTGGTACAGGAATAATGACTGCAGATTTTAAACACTGTGGAACAACGGCTGCCTTGAGAGACAAATTAAAAATCTCAGTCAAAACAGAGCATAGCTGATCTGCACATGCTCTGAGCACCTTTCCTGGCACTCCATCGGGACCAGTAGCCTTTCTCGGGTGAACTGCTCTCAGTGTCTGTCTCACCTCATGATCCTGCAGGATAAGCACATCAGAGCTGGCATTCAATAACATCTGTGGGTCCGGGCGAGGTGTATTTGCCTCAAACCGTGCGAAAAAGCAGTTCGGTTCTTCTGCCAGTGAGGCGCTGATGTCACTGGAAATGATGCTGCTGCCCTTATAGTTTGTGATATGGTTAAAGCCTTGCCATACTCGTCTCGAATCTTTATCAGAAAAATGGTCCTCAACTTTCTTCTTATAGGTCTGTTTAGCCTCCTTAATGCCTTTCTTCAGATTAGCTCGGGCAGTGCTATACAGATCTGTATCCCCTGACCTGAAGGCTGTGTCACGAGCTCTGAGGAGTGCCTGGACTTCTTTTGTCATCCAAGGCTTCTGGTTAGGAAAAACCCTGATGCGTTTTTCCACAGTCACCTGATTGATGCAAAAGGTAATGTAGTGTAATACAGTCTGTGTGTACATTTCCAGATCCTCATTCTTGAATAAATCCCATAGAGTGTTTGAAAAACAGTCCTGCAGCTGAGAAAGAGCTCCCTCAGGCCATGTTGTGATGTTTTTTATAGTAGGTCTAGCAGTTCTCCTGAGGGGCATGTATGCTGGGATGAGGAGCAATGATAGATGGTCTGACAGGCCAAGATGTGGACACGGCACAGCTCTGTAAGCATGCTTCAGGTTCGAATACACCCGATCAAGACAATTCTTTCCCCTAGTGGCACATTTCACATACTGTGTGAAATTAGGCAGCACAGTTTTCAAGCATGCTTGATTAAAATCACCAGCTATAATGTGAACACCCTCGGGATAGGCCTGCTGCTGTTTATTTATTACACTGTGCAAATGACTAAGGGCCGCTTTAATATTTGCATCAGGAGAAATATAGACGGCTGTTATAATGATCACACTCAGCTCTCGAGGAAGATACAGTGGGGTAAAAAAGTATTTAGTCAGCCACCAATTGTGCAAGTTCTCCCACTTAAAAGATGAGAGAGGTCTCCAATTTTCATCATAGGTATACTTCAACTACGAGAGACAAAATGAGAAAAAAAAAATCCAGAAAATCACATTGTCTGATTTTTAAAGAATTTATTTTCAAATTATGGTGGAAAATAAGTATTTGGTCAATAACAAAAGGTCATCTCAATACTTTGTTATATACCCTTTGTTGGCAATGACAGAGGTCAAACGTTTTCTGTAGGTCTTCACAAGGTTTTCACACACTGTTACTGATATTTTGGCCCATTCCTCCATGCAGATCTCCTCTAGAGCAATGATGTTTTGGGGCTGTCGCTGGGCAACACGGACGTTCAACTCCCTCCAAAGATTTTCTATGGGGTTGAGATCTGGAGACTGGCTAGGCCACTCCAGGACCTTGAAATGCTTCTTACGAAGCCACTCCTTCGTTGCCCGGGTGGTGTGTTTGGGATCATTGTCATGCTGAAAGACCCAGCCACATTTCATCTTCAATGCCCTTGCTGATTGAAGGAGGTTTTCACTCAAAATCTCACGATACATGGCCCCATTCATTCTTTCTTTTACTCGGATCAGTCGTCCTGGTCTCTTTGCAAAAAAACCCAGCCCCAAAGCATGATGTTTCCACTCCCATGCTTCACAGTAGGTATGGTGTTCTTTGGATGCAACTCAGCATTCTTTCTCCTCCAAACACGACAAGTTGAGTTTTTACTAAAAAGTTCTATTTTGGTTTCATCTGACCATATGACATTCTCCCAGTCCTCTTCTGGATCATCCTAATGCTCTCTAGCAAACTTCAGACGCGCCTGGACATGTACTGGCTTAAGCAGGGGGACACGTCTGGCACTGCAGGATTTGAGTCCCTGGCGGCGTAGTGTGTTACTGATGGTAGCCTTTGTTCCTTTGGTCCCAGCTCTCTGCAGGTCATTCACTAGGTCCCTCCATTTGGTTCTGGGATTTTTGCTCACCGTTCTCGTGATCATTTTGACCCCACAGGGTGAGATCTTGCGTGGAGTCCCAGATCGAGGGAGATTATCAGTGGTCTTGTATGTCTTCCATTTTCTAATAATTGCTCCCACAGTTGATTTCTTCACACCAAGCTGCTTACCTATTGCAGATTCAGTCTTCCCAGCCTGGTGCAGGTCTACAATTTTGTTTCTGGTGTCCTTTGACAGCTCTTTGGTCTTGGACATAGAGGAGTTTGGAGTCTGACTGTTTGAGGTTGTGGACAGGTGTCTTTTATACTGATAACGAGTTCAAACAGGTGCCATTAATACAGGTAACGAGTGGAGGACAGAGGAGCCTCTTAAAGAAGTTGTTACAGGTCTGTGAGAGACAGAAATCTTGCTTGTTTGTAGGTGATCAAATACTTATTTTCCACCATAATTTGCAAATAAATTCTTTAAAAATCAGACAATGTGATTTTCTGGATTTTTTTTTCTCATTTTGTCTCTCATAGTTGAGGTATACTTATGATGAAAATTGAAGACCTCTCTCATCTTTTAAGTGGGAGAACTTGCACAATTGGTGGCTGACTAAATACTTTTTTGCCCCACTATAAAAATGCCAACATAAGACTGACATTGTCTCTAGATCAGGAGAACAGTAAGTGTTAATAATACTGCTGTGTTTAGTCCAAGTGTTGTGAAGAAAAATGCAGAGGCCGCCTCCTCTTTTTTTACCGGATTCTGCTGTTTGGT
This sequence comes from Pholidichthys leucotaenia, assembly GCA_020510985.1. Classification (NCBI taxonomy): domain Eukaryota; kingdom Metazoa; phylum Chordata; class Actinopteri; order Cichliformes; family Pholidichthyidae; genus Pholidichthys; species Pholidichthys leucotaenia. The sequence continues at coordinate 78,725,466 of CM035843.1, read as the reverse complement.
CCAATCGGTGAAGTGTGCGCCCCGGCAGCTGTACAGCAGCATCGGTGATCAACGGGTGGAGCCAGCTTTCTGTTAACAACAGCACACAGCAGTCTCTCACAGTTTTATTAGTTGCCAGCTGTAGCTCTAGATCATCTATCTTGTGGACGATGCTTCTGGTGTTGGAGAGAAAAATGCTCGGTAGCGGCGGTCTATGCGGTTGTCTCTTTAGCCTCGCTAGCAGGCCCGACCGGCATCCCCGCTTTTTCTTTCTCTCCCTCCTCCGTCTGCGTCGCTTCCCAGGACCGACAACAATCCATGGTGATCCTGCTGGTCTACAGATAGCCTCCGGTATGTCTTGTGTGTTCTCGAAAACTGCTGTAACATCAGACTTTTGTTGAAGCCCAATGTTTATCAGCTCAGTACGACTGTACACAAATCCAGCTTCACATGGTCCAATATCCAAAAACAGCATACATACAAACAAAAATAGGGAGCAAAGAGCCGCTGCACAACCGCGCGCCGCCATCTTAACTATAAACAATCGATACAAGTCCTTTTCTCCTTCCTTAGTGTTAAGCTTCTCATACAACTCACTATATGCATTTTCCTTTGCCTTTGCCATCTCTCTCTTTGCCATGCACCTAGATTCCAAATACTCCTCTGTCTACTTTCTTCATCTCCCTGACTATCCCACTTTTTCTTTGCTAACCTCTTCCTTTGAATACTTTCCTGTACCTCCTCATTCCACCACCAAGTCTCCTTGTCTTCCTTCCTCCATCCACTGGATACACCACATACCTTTCTACTCATTTCCCTCAATACTTTTGCTGTACTTTTCCAGTCATCTGGTAATTCTTCCCTACCACTCAGGGCCTGTATCAACTCCTTCCTGAACTCTGTGCGACCTTCTTCCTTCTGTAACTTCCCCCATTTAATCTTTGGCACTAACCTTAACTTTCTTCCTTTTCTTGCTTTCCAAAGTCATCCTACAGACTACCATCCAGTGCTGTCGAGCTACATTCTTCCTTGCCACCACCTTGCAGTCTCCTATCTCTTTCAGATTTCTCCTTCTGCATAGGATGTAGTCCACCTGTATGCATCTTCCTCCAGTCTTGTAAGTCACCCTATGTTCCTCTCTCTTCTTGAAGTGTGTGTATCCTTTTAGCAAAATCCACAACCATCTGTCCTTCCACATTTCTCTCCTTAAAACCATACCTACCCAGAACCTCCTCATCACCTCTGTTCCATTCACCCACATGCCCATTAAAGTCCGCCCCAATCACCACTCTCTCCCCCCTGGGAACACTCTCTACTACTTCATCCAGCTTACTTCAGAATTTCTCTTTGTCTTCTACCTGACATCCAGTTTGTGGGGCATATGCACTGACAACATTCAACATCACACCTTTGACTTCTAGCTTCAAACTCATGATTCTGTCTGACTCCCTCTTTACCTCCTGAACACTCTTCACATACTCTTCCTTCAAGATTACTCCTCCTCCATTTCTTTTCCTATCTACATCATAACAGTTTAAATCCACCTCCAATGCTCCTAGCCTTGCTTCCCTTCCATATGGTTTCTTGAACACACAGTATTATCTTTCTTCTCCCCATCATATCAGCCAACTCTCCACCTTTACCAGTCACAGTCCCTACATTTAATGTCCCTTCTCTCACCTCCACACTTCTACCTTTCCTTTTCTCTCTCTCCCTCCTAACACACATTCCCCCTCTCCTCCTCCTCGATCTTTGACCCAACAGTAGTCCAATTTCCACCGGCACCCTGTCGGTTAACGGCACCTGTGGCGGTCGTTGTTAACCCCGGCCTCGACTGAGCCAGTATGAAAGTCTCAGTCATCATGATCCGCCTGTTTGATTTGGGAAAGGTTTTACTTCGGATGCCCTTCCTGACACAACCCTCCCTATTTACCCAGGCTTGGGACCCGCACTAGGAGTACACTAGCTTGTGCACCCCCTGTGGCTGGGTTAAAGGTCAGATTTTCCCTAAATCATCTAAACACAATAACTACTGAAAGAAATGAGGTAGGCTTTTCAAATCAATTCAGTAGTTGTATCTAATACATACATCTTGGACGACTTGCACCCTGACCTTACTATGGGTTTGGGGCAAGGGGTCAAAGGTCAGAATTAACATTCCAGTTGCACTATGGTAAATGCTAAATTTACTTATTAGTATAAAACGAATAAACCTAGTGCCACTAAACCTGGTACACAGGTTCATCTTGTGATCCTGAAGTGAGGCTATGGTTTTGGGATTGCAATGTCAAAGGTTAACATCAAAATGGCTTATAAACTATATCTCAACAACAAAGAAAGCTAGGGTCACCAAACTTGGTACACCGGTTCGCCTTGGAATCCTGACCTCTGACTACAGGTTTGGGGTCAAATGGTCAAAGGTCAAGGTTGGCACTCCCTATGATCTCTTACTATAGAATGTGTAAAGCTCCCTAGGATCACCAAACTTACTACACAGGTTCACCTTGGGATCCTGACCTACAACTATGGGTTGTATACTTTGTTGTATATTTGTGCATGATGGGCTTATCATAATTTGGTTCTGTCACAGTAATTATATTGAAAAGTTGACAAGAGCACTCTGAGGCGAGTATAATATGTCCTGCCTCCATTTTCTTTGAAGATTCCAATACTTGCTGATGGAGAGCAGTTTTCAACTTTTCAACAAACAGTGCTGTGAAAAAAGTATTTCCCCCTTCCTGATTTCTTAGATTTTTGCATATTTGTTACAGCTAAATGTTTCAGATCATCAGACATTTTAATATTAGACAAAGATAACCTGAGTAAATACAAAATGCAGTTTTGAGGTGATGATTTCATTTATTAAGGGAAAAAGCTATCCAAACCTGCCTGGCCCTATGTGAAAAAGTAAATGCCCCCTAACTGCCCCCTAAACCTAATAACTGGTTGAGCCACCATTGGTGCCAACAACTGGCAATGAGTCTTTTACATCGCTGTTGAGGAATTTTGACCCACTCTTCTGTGCAGAACTGTTTAAATTCAGTCACATTGGAGGGCTTCATGAACTGATGGCCGGACATTCTCATTCAGGATTGTTTGGTAGAGAGCAGAATTCATGTTTCTGTCAGTTTGTCAGTTGGGGCAAGTTGTCCAGGTCCTGAAGCAACAAAGCAGCCCCAGACCATGATACTACCACTACCATGTTTGACTGTTGATACGATGTTCTTTTTATGAAATTCTGTGTTAGTTTTATGCCAGATTAAACAGGACAAGTGTCTTCCAAAAAATTCTTTTTTTTTTTTTTTTCTCGTCAGTCCCCAGAATATTTTGCAAAAGTCATGAGAATCATGTAGAAGTTTTCTGGCAAATGTGAGATGAGTCTTTGTGTTCTTTTCGTCCAGCAGCAGTTTTTGTCTTGGAACTCTGCCATGGATGCCATTTTTGCCCAGTCTCTTCTTATTGTTCCATCATGGTCCAGTGGTCATGAGGCAAGTGAGGCCTGCAGTTCTTTAAGATGTTGTTCTGGGTTTTTGTTTCTCATCTGTTCTTGAATTTCTTTAGAGCACAGTGGGATGTGTTGCTTTTTGAGATCTTTTAGCCTACTTCAGGTTGTCAAACAGGTTCTATTTAAGTGATTTCTTGATTCAACAAGTCTGGCAGTAATCAGGCTTGGGTGTTAGCTACTGAAATTGAAACTCAGCGTTCCAAAAAATGTGATTAATTACAGTTAATTCATGATGTAACACGGGGGGGGGGGAATTACTTTTTCACATAGGGCCAGGTAGGTTTGGATAGCTTTTTTACCTCAATAAATGAAATCATCATTTGAAAACTGCATTTTGTATTTATTCAGGTTATCTTTGTCTGATATTAAAATTTGTTTGATGATCTGAAACATTGAAGTATGACAAATATGCAAAAATATAAGAAATCAGGAAGGGGCAAATACTTTTCACAGCACTGTAATTACTGTGGCAGAACTAAATTATGATAAACTCATCATCCACGAATATACAACACAGTATACAACCCATAGTTGTAGCGCAGGATCCCGACATGAACCCGTGTAGCAAGTTTGGTGACCCTAGAGAGCTTTACACATTCTATACTAAGAGAGCATAGGGAGTGGCAACCTTGAACTATGACCTTTTGATCTCAAACCTGTTGTCAGAGGTCATGGTCTCATAGTGAACCTGTGTACCAGGTTCGGTGATGCTAGCCTTCTTTGTTGTTGAGATATAGTTTATGAGCTATTTTGATGTTGACATTTGACCTTGCAATCCCAAAACCATAGTCACACTTCAGGGTCACTGGGTGAACCTGTGTACTAAGTTTGGTGACCCTAACTTTACTCATTGTATATTAATAAGACATAGGGAATGTTAACCTTAACCTTTGGCCTTTTGTCCCCAAATCCATAGTCTGAAGTCGGGATCCTGAGGTGAACCTGTGTACCAGGTTTGGTGGCCCTAGCTTTACTCGTTTTGTAGTAACAGTGCAAATGTAATGCAAACCTTGACCTTTAACCTTTTGACTCCAAACCCATAGTCGGAGGTCAGGATCTCAAGGTGAACTTGTGTTCTAGGTTTGGTGGCCCAAGCTTTACTTGTTGTACAGTAATAAGGCGTAAGGAATGTTAACCTTGTCCTTTGACCTTTTGACACCAAACCCATAGTCAGAGGTCAGGATCCTAAGGCGAACCTGTGTAACATATTTGGTGTCCCTAGCTTTACTGGTTTGTACAGTAATAAGGCATAAGGACTGCTAACATTGACCTTTGACCTTTTGACCCCAAACCCATAGTCAGAGGTCAGGATCCCAAGGTGAACCTGTGTAGCAAGTTTGGTGACCCTAGCTTTCTTTGTTGGTGAGATATAGCTTATAAGCCATTATAATGTTGATGTTTGACCTTGCGATCCCAAAACCATAGTCACACTTAAGGGTCACAGGGTGAAACTGTGTACCAAGTTTGGTGACCCTAGCTTTACTTGTTGTACAGTAATAAGACAGAGAATGTTAATGTTCACCTTTGACCTTTTGACCCCAAACACATAGTCAGAGTTCAGGATCCCAGGGAGAACCTGTATACCAGGTTTGGTGGCCCTAGCTATACTCGTTTTATAGTAATAGTAAATGTAGCATTTACCATAGTGCAACTGCAGTGTTAACTTTGACCTTTGACCCCTTGACCCCAAACCCATAGTCAGGTGAGGGTGTCCCAAGATGTGTGTTAGATACAACTACTGTATCGATTTGAAAAGCCTACATCATTTCTTTCAGTAGTTATTGTGTTTTAGAAGATTTAGGGAAAATCTGACCTTTGACCTCAAGGTCATCCGATGAGCGTGAAATTGCAATATGCACATCATGAGAGTATATCAAACCATTGTACCTTGCTTCAAAACAATCGGAACAAAACTGTAGGAGGAATTGATTTCACAAAAGTGGGACAGATGGATGGACGGACGAACGGACGGACCCATAACATAATTCCCTTTGGGCTTCGTCTGGCGGGGGGTAAAAACTGCTCTCTGTCAGTAAGTATTGGGATTGTCAACGAAAACAGAGGTGGGGGATATTGCACTCACCTCAGAGTACTCTTGTTCCATCCTTACATACAGACAGCACATCATTTGCATCACATTTACATTTCAGTGTGTGCAGTCAGTGTTGTAGAGAATCATCTTTAATGACAGTGTTGCACCAGTTTGCATTTTGAACATAGCCAGTATTGATGATCTGTTTTCAGAATTCTTCATATTTCATTGATTTTCATTGTATTATTTCTATTTTATCACACCATAAAAGCAGCTAAGAAATAATTAAAATATTATTTTTTTCTTTATTGTTCAACAAATAATTTTTAAAAACAATATGGAATCAACAAGGTTTTTCCCTCTTTTATTTGCAGAAACTGCATTTCTATTGGCTTTTTACAGATAAATCTAATGTGCCCACAGCCTGATGCTGATTTGACTTCTGCCAACAGAGGCTGACCTGGTCATCAATGAGGTGATGTGGTGGGATAATGGCGTGTATTTCTGTGCTATCGACGCTGTTGGGGACACAACAGGGGACTCCGATCGTGAAGTCAAACTCATCGTGTTTCGTAAGTGCTAAGGGTGTAATGGTACGCGCATTCATAAAAATTCATAAACTGGGACTTAATGGGACTACTGAAATTAATTGGGTTAATATGTTGATATTCCCAGCACTTTTTTCTCTATGGATGTGGAATTTTAAGGGTCAGGAATTTACAGTTTTTTTTAAATCCTATATGATTTATTTGAAATTTACTGGGTTTTCAGGGAGGTTGGGTCAGTGTGGATCCAAAGTATGGAAAAGTTTGAGTTTTTTTGTCATGATGTAAACATATTCTTTGTAACAATGTTTATCCTCTTACCTGTTTTCCAGATTGGCTGACTGTTCTGTTAATCATTCTCGGTGGTATCCTGCTCATCATACTCCTTGCTGTATGCTGCTGTCAGTGCTGCCCACAGAAGTGCTGCTGCTACGTCCGCTGCCCATGTTGTCCGCAGACCTGCTGCTGCCCAGAAAAAGGTGGAACAGCTGCTTTTTTTTGTGTTGCTTACTGGCCAGGAGGAAGTTTCACCAGACAAGATCAGTATTCAGAAGTATCTCAAGGCATTAAAAGCTTAGATACCAGAGTTATGAAGCATATAAGTAAATGTGTATTCCATTTAAGATCATACTACACTAAAAGTACAATATTTTCTCAAAGAAGTAAAGGTATTTACCATTATCCAGACGAATGTACAAAAGTTGTATGAGTCATCAGCGTAAACCATATATTAATTTGTAATCCATGTATTAATGAGAAATAATGTAAAGCATCTTTGAGTGCCTTGAAAAGTGCTATAAAAATAAAATGTATTATTATTTATTATTATTATTAAATAATTTTTTGTTTAACATAAAGCAGCTAAAGTGAGAGATTAAAATGGTAGAGCTTTCTCAGTGAGAGATGGATGCATAGCTAGAGGGGGCAAAGGAAGAGAACATATTTGAATAAGTGCATATAGTTTCCAGCTCTACTCTACTTACTTTACTATATTATGACTGCTGTGAAATGTTTGCCTCTAATAGAGAGGAATGAAATACAATTGCTGCTTTAATAGAAAACATCAGTACATGCACTTTTATGCCCTTTTTAAGATAAGATAAGCCTTTATTAGTCCCACAATGGGGAAATTCCAGGACTGCAACAGCACAGGGACAGCAACACTCAGAGCAATAATTAAGAAGATACGGAAGATATAAATAAGAGCAGAGGATATACTTACATACACATAAATATATAAATATATATACAAAGTACGGAGCATTGTAGCAAGATGGAATAAACAGCATAACCGTCTACCTAGTTATCCTACATAGTATGAATATGTACCCATACATATTGTCACCCTCTGTAGCGACCGATAATGTCCTAGTTGTGTATACTGGAGGGGACCATTGTGTAAGTCTATTGCGTCTTTTGCATTCACTACTATTAGGTCGTCATGTTTTTTTGCTATCTCTGCGAGCAGCCCTGCTTAGGTTATACAGTCTGACGTTTACCTGTAGATGTACTGTATATGTAGATACTAAAGTTACACTACAACATGTGGACAGACTTTTACTGATGTTTTGGCAAATGTCTGGCTCTGCTGGCAAAAGTTGGTAAAAGTTAATGATAGTTGGTGAAGGTTGTATTCTTTGAAAAGTTTTAGCATACTGGAAATTTACCGACGTTTGAAAATAAACATTGGTGAAAGCTGTGCTCAGTGTGTAAAAGTTCCTGAGTGCTGGGCTAAGTTGTGCGGAGGTAGCCTAAGTTGGCCTAAGTTAAGCTCCATTGATAAACGTCGACTGAAATGCTGGCAGAAGCAGATGTTTTTAGACCGAAACTCACTACAAACATGCACTGTCACCATGGGGTGAGACGCCGGCTCGGCGCTCAGCCCATGCTCCTTTTATCCCTGCCTCTCATTGGGCAGTGCCTCAGCTGGTTCCCAGCTGTCAGTGTCACGGGACGGCTGGGGCCAATTAATCCTCATCAGCTGGGGCGCTGTTAATGAGTATAAAGAGGAGCAGCTTCGATCATTCGGGGCTGCGACATAAGCACTGCTAGGCTGAAGCCCCTTCGTCTGGTGTCAGCCTCAACTCCCCTTGCAGCATTCCGGTGTTTGTATCCCGCTGTGAGTATGCACGTCTTGTTACCCCCATGTCCGGTACAAGCTACCTACCCCTGCGCTGTGCAGCCTGAGAATGTACGTCTGTATGAGTGTCTGTGCTCTCCTCATCCCTTATCCCTTACCCAGAATAAAACATCTCGACTCACTGGCTTGTCCCTGGCTCTGATTGCCCGGCTCCCTAGAGCCGGATATGACAGTATGTCGCAGCCAGAAGAGTTGCCGGTGGCCGTGAGTCGCTGTGGAAATGTACCTTTCTGTCCGGGTGTCAGCGCTGCTAGCATGCCGTTTCCCAGGAGTCACTTCCGGCGCCAGGGCGACGAGCTGAGGTCCATCTCGGAGGCTGTCGACGGGACATTCTTCACCCTGCACGACGCCTCCAACGCGAGTCGCTGGCATCCGGGCCGTGCTGAGGAACTCCTGGACTGTCACCCTCACTCTCTGTACCATCTGGAGGACAGTGCCAGGATAGACGCTGCAGGTACACAGCGAGAGAAGCTCCACGGGGTGGATGGAAATCCCGGCAGGGAGTCGAAGTGGGCGACGTCTTTCCCCGCTTCGGAGTCCCGTTCCTGCCGCCATTCCAGTCCGGGAGTTCGCGCCAACCAGAGGACTTCCCCCGACCTGCGCCACGTCACTCGGGATTCCCTTCGAGGAGCCGCAGCTGACAGCAGTTATGTCCGGGGTCGAGTGGCTGTCGCGAGCTCTACTGTGTTTCCTGTCACCACCTTCAGGCATGTGGCGGCGGCAGTGAGATTGATGGTGAGGACTTCAGGGCTACGAAGCCTTCCCGTGCTCGACGCCTTCCTCGTCTCGATCTCCGATCTGGAGCGGCGAATCCTGGGTTTCCCCCTCGCTTCGTCCCCTGGGAGTAGTCGTCGTCACATCGCCGAGTCACCTCTGCACGAACCTCGTCCGGATCCAGTTCTGGGTCATCGTCAGGACCGTTCCTCCCACGCAGCTGTCATCCCTTCGCCTCGTCAGTGTGGAGATTCTACAGCCTCGTCCCCTGAGCCTCGTTCCCCCGCTGTCATTCCTGGACATTCGGGCTGGCTCACCCCGGCTGTTTCCCCCTCCTCCTCGACGCGCTTCCTGACCGCTGTGTGTGCCTGGAATCCCGGCCTGGTGAGCTCTCTGCTGGAGACAACGCGAGCGATCCTCAGACGAATTCCCGGGGGGTCCTCCGTTATCGCCGGGCGGGGAGAGGAAGAAGCAGAATCCACTACAGCAGGCGATACTCAACCTCCAGGGGGCAGGCAAGTCATTGTTTTTTCACACCTGCTTAATGATTTGCTCTGTCACATCCCTGGAGGAGAAGTTCAGGGTTCGCAGCTCCCTGAACTCTCCCCACCTGCTGTAACCTGTATGCCTAATCCCGCATCCTCTGTGTCTCTCTCCGCCGAGCGGTCCCCGGCTCCGGGTCAACGTGGTGGGATATGGAGAGGGCCTGTGGTTCCGCTGCTACATTGCGGACGGAGGAGGGGGACTGACTGCTGCGTGGAGTCTACGCTGACGACTGAGCGTCCCTGGGTCTCCACGGAGGAGCGGTTCGGTCCGGCGGGACGAGATTCTTCTGGCTTCACGCCGAGTGGATCGTCGGCGGGGTTACCTGAGCTGGAGGGATCTCAAGCTGCGCTGACCATCGTGCTGGCTGCGGGGCCCGACGCGGCTAGATGGGAGCCTGACAACGACCTCCTGACGACGGATCCTGGATCTTCGCAGTCCTGGACGGCGTCAGAACCCGAGATCAGGCGAGTGCTCTCCTTTCTTTTCTTTCTTTTTATCTTTGAGCACTTCAGCCTATCTCCAGGGGAGACGAGCAGGGTGCAGCCGCCCGCTGCGTCTGAGCTCGTCTCGCCGGGTTCTGGCGCTGCCGGTGATCCTGATCCCGGTTCTGTTTTCTCTTCTGAGCCTTCTTCCAGGGTCACCGGCGAGGAGTTGCTGTTCCTCGTGGTGCTGGAGGGTCCGGGTTCAACGTTGGAGGTCGGTTCTGGTGCAGTGTCCAACGTGGGTTCGCCCGAGACCCAATCGGGGTCCAACGTGGGTTCGCCTGAGGCCCGATCGGGGTCCGACGTGGGTGCTGCCCCAGTGTTGTCCAGGTCCGGCGAGGAGGTGGCCGTTTCCCTGAGGCCCGCCGCCCTCGTCATCGGCTCTCCCCTGAGCCTCTTCCACCGGGATCCGCTCTGACCCTTCGTCCGTCTCAACGGTCCTGGTGGTTGAGTGATGCGGGTCGACGACCCGACCCGCAAAACTTTCGGTTCGGCGATCTGGTTTCCCCCCACTGGTCTGTGTTTGCCTTTGGGCGGCCTGGTTCGGCAGCCGTTGGACTGGATTCCTGGGATCTGGGCCCAGAGTTCGCCGTCCGAACATTTCTCTTCCCCGGGTTGCCAACTGGACAATGGGCGGGGAGATTACCAGAACAATTCCGGCCGTTTTGGACTCTGCCTGCCGTCTCCTCGGGTGTCCTTTACTTCTTTTATTATTATTGAGGTCACTCGGGTGTAGTTTCTTTGTCCATTAGGGGAATATATGTTTTTGTGCTGTGTGTTGTTTTTTTTAACCATACTCAGCATTTTTATCGTATTGTTATCCTGTTACCCTGTCACCTTTTTTTCCTCTTGGTGACTCACCTTATGTATCGCGCTGTGTATTGCATTTTCTTATCTTTACTCAGCGTTTTCATTCATCCTTACCTTAGCCTTGGCCTTGTCGGTGCATCATGGAGTATGCGTGTGGTTTCCTGTTCAACCATACTCTGTGATCACCCCATTCTGTCTTATTATCCTCGTGGGGGGCCTTCCCTGGCCCCGACTTTAACATTGACTGTGTTTGTTATTGTTTGAAGTAATGTGTTTCATTCCCACTTAACTGTACTTCATTATTACCCATTTGTCCTTGTCACCTCTGTTTCTTTAGGTGATCTTTTATATATTCGGTGCTGTGTGTTTTGTTTTCTTTAGTATCCATGCACAGCGTTTTTCATCATTTTTTGTCCTGACCTTTGTCTTGTTGGTGCATTATGGAGTAGTGTGTTTTGTTCCCCTTAACTATACTCTGTGATTGCTTTATTCATTCCTGCCACCTTTTTGGTGGGTTTTTGGTTTTCTTTTTTTTGCCCCGATCTATACGTTATTTGTATGCTGTCTGTAGTCGTATTTGGTATTTTCCCTACCTGTGTCCTAACTCAGTTTTCTCCCTAACTGTGCTCTGGGTTAATCCTTTTCCCTGTGTTGTAGGGTATTGTATTTGGGTTTTTTTTTTCTCTGCCCTGCTGCCCTACATTGGTCTATTGTTTTTTTTTGTCCTTCCCTTTGCATCTTCCCCTCCGGTCCTGCCTCCCTTCCGCCCACCCTAGGTGGGGAGGGGGGGGGGGGCTGGGATGTTCCTGGTCGTTCGGGAGCCCGACCGTGAGGGGGAGGCTCTGTCACCATGGGGTGAGACGCCGGCTCGGCGCTCAGCCCATGCTCCTTTTATCCCTGCCTCTCATTGGGCAGTGCCTCAGCTGGTTCCCAGCTGTCAGTGTCACGGGACGGCTGGGGCCAATTAATCCTCATCAGCTGGGGCGCTGTTAATGAGTATAAAGAGGAGCAGCTTCGATCATTCGGGGCTGCGACATAAGCACTGCTAGGCTGAAGCCCCTTCGTCTGGTGTCAGCCTCAACTCCCCTTGCAGCATTCCGGTGTTTGTATCCCGCTGTGAGTATGCACGTCTTGTTACCCCCATGTCCGGTACAAGCTACCTACCCCTGCGCTGTGCAGCCTGAGAATGTACGTCTGTATGAGTGTCTGTGCTCTCCTCATCCCTTATCCCTTACCCAGAATAAAACATCTCGACTCACTGGCTTGTCCCTGGCTCTGATTGCCCGGCTCCCTAGAGCCGGATATGACATGCACGGACACAAGAGAAATGCCAAAGAAGTGTCATTGTTCATGGTGCTGGAATGCCAAAAGTGACAGAAGGGGGAATGAAAAAAAAATTCCCCCAAAATATAACAGCCCCCACCCCCCACCCCCACCCAAAAAAAAATCTCTTCATTGTAAAATTTACTGTTCTTAATGTTCTGCTCCATGTGTAATTATTCTACAGGATTTATTGGCTCGGCTTCCATTGTGGGGAATCAAAAGGCACTGATGTGGTGTCAAAAAGTAAATGACAATGAACGCAATTTTAAAAAAAAAAAAAAACACTGGACACACCCTTAGAGATAGGGTGAGGAGCTCAGTCATCCGGAAGAGACTCAGAATAGAACTGCTGCTCCTCCACATTAAAAGGAGCCAGTTGAGGTGGTTTGGGCATCTGATTAGGATGCCTCCTTGACGCCTCTCACTTGAGGTGTTTCGGGCACGTCCTACTGGGAAGAGACCCCGGGGCAGATCCAGGACTCGCTGGAGAGACTGTGTCTCCCAGCTGGTCTGGGAACGCCTTGCTATCCTCTCTGAAGAGCTGGAGCAGGTGACTGGGGAGAGGGAAGTCTGGGCTTCTCTGCTTGAACTGCTGCCTCCGTGACCCGGACCTCCAGAAAAGCAGTAGAAGATAGATGGATGGATGGACACTGTGGGCCTTATTTTGACAGTCATTAGTGGACTTTTGCGGCAGACTTCCCACCGTATGCCAGTGTTTTTGTAAGTTTCTGTCAGCACATTCAGTTTTTTTTCCACTTTGTGTCATGCCATCTAATTACCAGTAGACAGTATACCACTTTTGCCCTGGGAGGTGGACGATCATTTCAGAGGTGTGGCAGCACGCAATCTCATGCGCATCAATATGGTGCATGTTATGTCAATGCACTTTTGATCAGGAGAAATGAGGTGTTTTCAGAAGCGCTTTGTTTAATGTTATTTCAGTGGTGTGTTTTGAAATTGCACAGCTTCAGAGTTCATGAGGAAACAGCAAGCGCTGGGATTTTGTTATTTTAATGGAGAGAGTTGTAACGGTCATAATATACAGTGCATCCGGAAGGTATTCGCAGCGCTTCATTTTTTCCACATTTTATGTTACAGCCTTATTCCAAAAGGGATTAAATTCATTTTTTCCTCAAAATTCTACACACAATACCCCATAATGACAATATGAAAAAAGGTTGGGTTTTTTTTTAGATTTTTGCAAATTTATTAAAAATGAAAAACTTAAGGAGTTGCATGTACATAGATATTCACAGCCTTTGCTCAATACTTTATTGATGCACCTTTGGCAGCAATTACAAACTCAGATTTTTTGAATACGATGCCACAAGCTTGGTACCTACCTTTGGGGAGTTTGGCCCATTCCTCTTTGCAGCACCTCTCAAGCTCCATCAGGTTGGACGGGAAGCGTTGGTGCACAGCCATTTTCAAATCTCTCTAGAGATGTTCAATTAGATTCAAGTCTGGGCTCTGGCTGGGTCACTCAAGGATATTGACAGAGTTGTCCTGAAGCCACTCCTTTGATATCTTGGCTGTGTGCTCAGGGTCGCTGTCCTGCTGAAAGATGAACTGTCACCCCAGTCTGAGGTCAAGAGCGCTCTGGAGCAGGTTTTCATCCAGGATGTCTCTGTACATTGCTGCATTCAGTCTCCCAGTTCTGCCACTGAAAAACATCCCCACAGCATGATGCTGCTACCAACATTGGCATGATTATGAGTGCTGCTTGGTTTCCTCCAAACATGACGCCTGGCATTCACGCCAAAGAGTTCAATCTTTGTCTCATCAGACCAGAGAATTTTGTTTCTCATGGTCTGAGAATCTTTAAGGTGCCTTTTGATAAACTCCAGGCGGGCTGCCATGTGCCTTTTACGAAGGAGTGGCTTCCATCTGGCCACTCTACCGTACAGGCCTGATTGGTGGATTGCTGAGGAGATGGTTGTCCTTCTGGAAGGTTCTCCTCTCTCCACAGAGGAACACTGAAGCTCTGACAGAGCGACCATCGGGTTCTTGGTCACCTCCCTGATTAAGGCCGTTCTCCCCCATTGCTCAGTTTAGACGGCCGGCCAGCTCTAGGAAGAGTCCTGGTGGTTCCGAACTTCTTCCATTTACAGATGATGGAGGCTACTATGCTCATTGGGACCTTCAAAGGAGCAGAAATTTTTCTGTACCCTTTCCCAGATTTGTGCCTCAAGACAATCCTGTCTCGGAGGTCTACAGACAATTCCTTTGACTTCATGCTTGGTTTGTGCTCTGACATGCACTGTCAACTGTGGGAACTTATATAGACAGGTGTGTGCCTTTCCAAATCATGTCCAATCAACTGAATTTACCACAAGTGGACTCCAATTACGCTGTACAAACATCTCAAGGATGATCAGTGGAAACAGGAAGCATTTGAGCTCAATTTTGAGCTTCATGGCAAAGGCTGTGAATACTTATGTACATGTGATTTCTTAGTTTTTTATTTTTAATAAATTTGCAAAAATCTCAAAAAAAAAATTCACATTGTCATTATGGAGTACTGTGTGTAGAATTTTGAGGGAAAAATTTTATTTAATCCCTTGTGGAATAAGGCTGTAACATAACACAATTTGGAAAAAGTGAAGCGCTGTGAATACTTTCCGTTTGCACTGTAATCACCCTTCATTTTATTTATACTAGTGCATGCCCATACAAAGCAAGTATTCCTGTCTGAAACAGGTAGCCCAATCAGGCTTTACAGGCCCAAATGTTGGCTGTGTTTGAAAGTGGAATACAGAGGTGTAGCCTATATGTAGGCAATCACATGTTAGACTTTGACAAATATGAAAGGGACTGAAGATTCAAGATTCAAAGGCCTTATTATCATGTGCACAGTTAAGAAATGCTACATTTCCTGAGCAATGAAATTCTTACTTTGCTCTCTGATCGAATGCCAAGTTAAAAGGTACAGAAACAACAATTCTAATAAGGTAAAGGCACACTAACACAGTAACTCAATCCTAATACTAATGGATGATAAAACACACCCCAACACACAGTTAGGCAGTAGAGGAATGAAACTGAAAATTCACTGGCTGACTAAAGTGATAGTGGTATATTGATAGCAGAGATGGTGTGAACCTGAGATGGCATGAACCTATGTACAGTGTGCAAATGAGCATTGTGCAACAAGAAGTGCATAATTACAAATTATTTCTGTAACGATAGTACCCGTAGGCTGTGCATGATACTGAGATTTGATTGTGTGAGTATTAATTACAGAATAACTGAAAATGAATGAGACATCCAATATTAGCCACTGTTTAAGAACCGCTTGTTTATTTTTTTGTCAGATCACTTATTTGTGTGATCTTTTATGACTTATATTCATAATAGTGTATCTTGCACTATTATGCTGGGGAATGGGAGTTGTTCAGTTACCGTTATAATTTAGTTTATACTTGTGCATGCCTGTAGGAAGCAAGTATTCTTGTCTGAAAACAGGTAGGCCAGTTAGGCTTTACAGGCCCAAATGTAGGCTGTGTTTGAAAGTGGAATACAAAGAGGTGTAGGCTATATGTAGGCAATCACATGTTAGACTTTGACAAATATAAAAGGGACTGAACACTAATATTTCTTTGATGGTGTGAATATTAATTACAGAATTATTGAAAATGAATGGGACATCCAGTATTAGCGAATGTTTAAGAACCCGTAAGAAATGCTGTGGTGACTGACAAGTTATGATGCTGTGTGTTATCCAGTCAGCATGGCCGTGATGCAGCATATTATCCAATGAGCACGGAGTCAATCTGAAACCCCGCCCACACTTCTTGAAGCCAGGGCACGAAGATACAGAGTGGTCACAGAGGGGTGGCTAAACTTTTATTGATAAAAATTACATATTTTGACTGAGTGACTCCATATTTGGGGATGCACACCCTTGTAACCTCAGCAGAGCACGTTTAAAATCTTTGGCAAATCTGACAGACGGATTCTGGTGAGGGTGCGGCGCATGGGGGACGTGATGGAATAGGCTGCTGTCAATCTGAAGATTTTAAATGAGAGATCTTTAAAGTGAAAACGTTTTGTCCACTAATTTGTTGTGTGTTGAGTCATCATATCACATCATATCTCATGTCTGTTTGTGCTCAGAGCAGGTTATGTGCACACAAACCCGGTATTCATTATCTAATGATGACAGTTTTTTCCAGTGTTAACCTCATTCTGTCATGGATGACCCTCGCGAGCCATCATAAGACGCCACAAATCACCAGTGAGTTTGCACGGTTTATTAAAGGAACAGAAAAGGGACAAAATAACCAGCCACAGGGGGATAAAACACACTGTGACAATAATCATCGAAGACAGGGAATAACGGGAACATAAGGTAAAACACTTACAGTCACTGAAGAAGAATGGTCAACGAATGAACAGAGGGATGCTCCAATAATGTCTGACCATGGGAAGGTTCTCGACGAGACTGCCGCACATTTGGCTCCCAACTGCCCTCTTAAGTAAGGAGCAGCTGATGAGATGAAATGTGGCTCAGCTGACAGCTCTGACAGCCGGAAGCCCCTCTGAGCGCTGTCACAATAAAAGCTCGGAGAGCAAAAGGGGCACACAGCCGTCAGATGGCCGGAAATGGTGCATGGCTCGAGCACGGACGAGATCAGCACTCGGAACCATAACAGTACCTCCCCACCAAGGGCGAACTACGAGCGCCCTATGACACCCAAGCCCCCCACCCCCACCCCCAGGGTGGGCGGATGGGGGAACAGGCCAGGAGGGTGAGAGCCAGCAAGAGAGGAAAAAAAACCCAAGACGGATACAGGGAACAAATGAGGCAATTACAGAGTAAGAAAAAAAAAAAAACACAAATACTCCATAATGTACCCACAGGCGGGATAATACGCCCAAATAAGGAACACTAAGCCCATCGGCCATAAACAGAAACTCGGGTCAAACGACCAAGATACATAGTTTCAAGGAAAAAAAACACATATCATCCCCCTCAAAGGAAAGGGGGGAGAGGAAAAAAACCCACTACAAACGTTGAAACCCTGCAGTTGTAAATCCACACACACAAACTGTACAGGCAACGAATGGATATTCAAACAGAGGAAAAATGAAAAACACTCGCTAGGAAGCGGTGACATATACAATTTCATCCATATACGGTTTTGTACATACACAATTTCATACATATACAGTTTCGTATATAAGACCCTCGCACATCCCAAATGGTTACAGGAGCACCGGAAAACGAACCCAGGGATGAAGGCAGTCTAAACCCCACGGCATGAAAGCCCATAGTTCGGGGGCCGCCCTGCATCTAGCGTCCATAATGCTGGCAGGGGGAAAAGGAACAGTTCGGGCGGCCTACCCCAGTCCCATGCCAGGAAACACAATTCCTCTTGGCGGCCGGGCCAGATCGCCGAACGGACAGAAAAGTTTGTGGGGTGGCCGACCCAGAACGCCAAACAGGCGGGGCAGTCCTCCAGGCGGCCGACCCGCATCACCCAGCCCCCAAGACCGCAGGGGAGAAATTGAAGATGGCCTCCCTGGAAAGGGGGAAAAAAAAGGGAGAGCCGGGCCGATCATGGAGAACCCCAATGGCCCCCGGTGAAGATGAATAGGGGGAAGGATGATGATGAAAATGATGAAGATGATGAGCCAGTCTAGCGTCAGGTGGCAGAGGATCTGCAGCTCCCTCACCGACCTTGGACCGAACCGGCACTGCACCCCTGTTGGACCCTGATCGGGTCAGCGCGGCACCCACGACGGACCCCGATTGGGCCGGAGCAGCAACTGCGATGGACCCCGATTGGGTCTCGTCAGCACCCACGTCGGACCCCGACTGGGTCAGCACAGCACCAGAAACGACCTCCAACCCTGGACCCGGAACCTCCCGCACAGCGACCAAGAACGACTCCGCACCAGTGACCCTGGGAGAAGGCTCAGGAGAAGGAAAAGAACTGGGATCAGGATCACTGGTAGTGACAGAGCCCAGTGAGACGGGCTCAGATGCAGCGGACGGCTGCACCTGGCTCGTCTCCCCGAGAGGCAGGCAAAAATGCTCCAGAATTGATAGTAGGAAGACAAAATAGAGCACTTGCCTGCACTCGAGTTCTGTCGCCATCCAGGACTTCGTCGATCCGGGCTCAGGATGAAGAAGGTCATCGTCTGGCTCCCACTCGGCTGTGGCGGGCTCCGCAGCCGGCATGATGTTCTTCACAGCCTGAGGAACCTCCAACGCTGACGTCCACGCTGCCGACCTGCACGGCGTGGTGGCAGGGGTTCCTCGACCTGCTGGGTTGGACCGCTCTTCCGTGGAGACCCGGGGACGCTTCATCGTCGGCGCAGGCTCCAAACTGCAGTCCGCTCTCCTTCTCTGCCCATGACGTGGCTGCGGGGCTGGAACCAGGCTATCCAGGGCGGCAGGCTCCCACCTCGTCCGGCGGCGTAGGCCTGGCGCCGCGGAACGCTCAGAGGAAGAAGACACAGAGGTAGCAGGTCCATTACTATTTACTTCAGCAGGTGGAGGAAGTTCAGGGGACTATGAACCCCAAACTCCGCCCCCAGGAATCAAGCAAGACAATTCATCTAATATGGAAACAGAATGAAAAGTTACTTGCCTGGCCCGTGGGGGCCCGATGGAACCCGCTGCAGTGGACTTTGTTTCTCCCTCGCCCTGCTGGATGGTGACGGAGGGCCCCCTGGGAGGACGAGGAGGAGCCGCTCGCGGTGGATCCACAACAGGCGTCGCCGAAGCAGGACTCATAACCTTCACAGGAGCCGAGGAAGACGTCGCGGAGGAGGGAATGACAGCCGAAGCGTTCTGGGCACCAGGAGCTGACGGAACAGCGGGAGGAGGTGACCCTGGGAGAGAGGCTGCAGGAATTCCCTCCTGACGAGATGTAGGAGCAGCAGCTGTCAGAGAGGCAGAGGCATTGCAACGACCCGGAACAGGATCCGGACGGGGTTCTTGCGGAGGCCTTTTGTTAGCTATGTGACGACGGTTACTGGTAGAGGGCGAGGCGAAGGAGAGATTCGAGAAACGCCGCTCTTGTGCGGAAATAGAAGCAAGCAGGTCGGCGAACTCTGGATGGTCCCTTAGCACTGGATTCCTCTCCACCAGCCTGACTGCCGCCGTCACATGCTTTATCACCTGCGTAGGGTGAATGGCGGAGCGAGCAGCTGCCACTCAGTCCCTGATGGAAACAGCCATCAGACGTAGTGTCTCCGGGGGAATTCCGACTGACGACACACTCTCTTGGGGATCACCCCTGGGCGGTGCGAACTCCGGGCCTGGAGTGGGGACAGGAATGGGATCCAGAAGCGAGGAGCGAGGATACCTCCTCTTCGGCTTCCTGCCAGGGTTTCCCTTCAGCCCACGGAGTCTCTCCCGCTGCACAGCGATTTCAGCCTTCCTCATTGTGACTTCCGGGTGGTTGGAATAGCGGGGAAGGCGATTAATAATATCCTCAGCAAGGTCCAGGTGCCAGCGTACATCGTTGGGAGTGTCATAGAGGCCAGCCGTGAAGATTGTTCCATCAATGTAGTCCAGGGCCTCCACCAGCTCGTAGCCCAGGTTCCGAGCACGGCCCCTGCGTGACGACATACTCTCCCAGCACACAGGCACCCAGACAGGGAAAACCAAAGTCCAATTTAGGCAAAACTCACCAGGACTGGCGTCTCAGTCTGGCAGCAGTCTACTGTCATCGATGGCCCTCGCGAGCCATCATAAGACACCACAAATCACCAGTGAGTTTGCACAGTTTATTAAAGGAACAGTAAAGGGACAAAATAACCAGCCACGGGGGGCTAAAACACACTGTAACAATAACCATCGAAGACAGGGAATAACAGGAACATAAGGTAAAACACTTACAGTCACTGAAGAAGAATGGTCAACGAATGAACAGAGGGATGCTCCAATAACATCTGACCATGGGAAGGTTCTCGACGAGACTACCGCACATTTCGCTCCCAACTGCCCTCTTAAGTAAGGAGCAGCTGATGAGACGAAATGTGGCTCAGCTGACAGCTCTGACAGCCGGAAGCCCCTCTGAGCGCTGTCACAATAAAAGCTCGGAGAGCAAAAGGGGCACACAGCCGTCAGATGGCCGGAAATGGTGCATGGCTCGAGCACGGACAAGATCGGCGCTGGAACCATAACACATTCTCTGTCATTCTTTTAAAAGAATGATTCAAAATGAAAATATCTCGACAGTTGTTTTGAATTAAATCTACAATTATGCATTCACCAGAGCAGATTAATAGAACTTAGGCCGAGATGAAGGGCTTGCTCTTTCTTGGTTTAAAAGAGAAGCTTGGATGAATGATAACACTGGTCAACACCAAATTTATTGTCTACGCTTTTTTTAGCTGATTTAGGGCAATTTTGATGTGCTGAATCCAAAAATCACATTGGTTTTGCTCAATCAGGTCAAATTTTTGAATTATGGCCACATGTTGTTTTATACGTTTTTGTTTACATGTATGGGTTTTTTCGCTTTATATGATGCAAAATTCTTTATGTCTTGAAATTCTCTGAATTTTGAACAATGATGACATAACATTCAATTTACATGTACTTGCATTTATATAAAGGTAAGTACATGCACAGTACTAAGTACAGTAAGTACAGGTTTTTACTTAGCACCTGATCGAGAGAAACAGATGTCATTTTCGGATTCAGTGGTGCAAAATTGTCTTAAATCAGTTGAAAAAACACAGACAACTTACAAAAAAATTATTTTTGTAACTCTGTGTAATATAACTGATGGAAATTGTACAACTCTCAAACTCATGGACAAAGAGAAAGACTGGCGTCATCTCTGAATTGTAGTGGATAGCTCTCATTCATGGGCAAGCAAGGCTGTGGAGTTAAAATGCTCCTTTAAAGTCTGTTAAAGTTGGTGTGCGCTACATTAAAAAAAAAAAACCTCACTAACGTAATTTCACCGATGTTTGGACTAATTTCTCTGATTTTTTAAAACGTCTGTAAAAGTCGGTCCAAACACTATAGTGTGAACCCAGCTTAAGGTCAATGCGATTCATGTGGTCCTCTTTTGTTGTAGGTCAAATTATTGTGTTCTTGTGTTAAACCGGTTTGTTTTCCTTAGATTCTCCATGCGTTTCTGTTGAAAGTCAGCTGCTGCTGATGTTTTATGATCATAAAAGCTCTATTGTGTGTCATAGAATCACATGTGGGATTGGCTGTGTGAGCAAACTGTCAAAGTCATTGAAGGCTTTATTATTTTTTAACTACTTGGAATCAAAATTTGTACAGTTTGTTGTTAAAATCCATTAGGACTTTAGTTTATGCACTACGGTAGTTTCTGTTCAATATTACTATTATTATTAGCCTATAATCTATATCATAAACTCCTTAGTTATTGTCAGCTTTCTTCTCTGCTCAACCTTCAGCTGTGATGCAGCACAGGATGATCAAAGAGGCTCAGAAGGCCATGACTCCGTGGATGTACGGTCAGCCCATTTATGCTCCCATTCCCTCCAAAGCCTCTTCTCAAGGCGTCCCTGTCCTTTATTCAGGTAAGTCACAGTAAAGGGCAATACAACTTTTCTATTACCGTTAGGCTTTCTCAGAATGCCTCATTTCAGTGCACGTTTCTCTAAATGCTCATGAGCCATAGTTCACCTGAGATGGTTGGTTGAAGCCGGGCATGCTAATGTTGAGGCTAATGTTGGCTGGTTAGCTATTAGCTTTGGCGATGAACATAGCCTGAGCTACTTAATGTCACTAACATCTGAATATGAGAATGTAAAAGCCCAAATAAAGTATTATCAAGTTTGTGATGTGATCAGGTGGATGGAGAAAATGGGTGGTAGGGTAGGGGTGGGTCAAGGTTGGTGTCCGGGCCCTATGGGCATGTGTGGTCTTGTGCTTCCTGCTTGCCCCCCTTTGCCCTCCAAGCCTCGTCCTCTCCTCATCCCACGGTGCTTTTCCTGCTTTGTGTATTTGCTTGCTTTCCTTTCATGTGTGCGAGCAGTAGATGTGTGCTCTGTCTGGTTTGGTGCACGTGCGCGCACACACACACATATTTTATATACGTACCTTGTTTGTATGTTGTTGTAACTGCCCTGTTCACATAGCACTGTATATACTGTATGTTTCACCTGGCACTCTTAACCAGTCTTACCAAAAATAATAATCATCACAACAACAGTCACAATAAAGCTCCTTTGATGGAAATTATGATTTGTATTCAGCAACGGTGATTCCATGCTGAGCAAGGAGCTGTAGTTACAAACTGAACAGTCAAAATTTTTAAAAAAAGTTTGTAATGTGATTTGTTGATAGGATGTGACCAGCCCCTGGTGTACAATAAGCAGAGAAATAACCCTGAATGAGTGAATGGCTAACTCTGCTAATGCTAGGCGACCTGTGCTATCAGTGTCATCCCACCAAGGTGATTTTTAATACAGTAGACAGATCAACCCTGAATGGCTAGCCAAGGTGCCTGTGGACCAATCAACCAGTCTATTACCCACTCTGTGGGTGTTAGTGGAACAGCTCTGAACTGGTTTTCTTCATAATTAACTGACAGGTGTTTTTCTGTCTCTGTGAAACAGTTTATGACCGATACTGCAGCCTTGTCATGTGGGGTTCCTCAGGGTTCAGTTTTGGGTCCTGTTTTACAGTATTTTCCTTATACCTGCTTCCACTTAGTCAGTTAATTGATACCTTTAATTATGTTTCTTATCATTTTTATGCTGATGATATTCAGCTGTGTTTTTCTTTTAGACCACAAGAACTTCATAAACTTCCAGTTTTAACAAATTCTATAACTGCTTTCAAGAACTGGCTATCTGCAAACTATTTACAGTTAAGTGACGTTAAAACTGAGACTCTAATAATCGCTCCTGACAGCGCGATCTCGATTAAAGAATCCCTCTGGCCACTTAGTTCCTCCAGCAAATCCTCTGTACATAATCTTGGAGTAGTTCTTGATAGCTCTTTATCCCTAGATAATGTGATTTCAAAGTTTGGGATCAATAAAGTACATCTATCTACAGTAGCTATCTATCTGTCTGCCTGTCTGTCGGTCTATCTGCTCATGTAAATCTGCTGATTCACTCTGCTTTTTTTCACCTGAGAAACATTGCCAAACTGGGAGACATGGTCTCTATGGCTGAGTAGAAAATGGTTATTAATGCCTTCATTTCTTCTTGTTTAGACTATTGTATTTCACTTTTTATTCCCCGCCGGTCGACTCCTTTGGGTGAAGACCGAAGGGGGATTATGTTATGGGTCAGTCCATCCATCCGTCGGCCTGTCCCACTTTTGTAAAATCAACTCCTCCTACAGTTTTGATCTGATTGTTTTGAAACTTGGTACCATGGTTTGATATATAATGAGGATGTGCATATTGTAATTTGGTTCTGATCGATGATTTTTGCAGGAATTGTAGCCCCTGACCTATGACCTCCTGTTTCACCTCACTTCGTAGACAGTAACTGTCTTGTGAAATCAACTCCTCCTACAGTTTTGGTCCGATTGTTTTCAAACTTGGTACCATGGTTTGAGATACTCTGATGATGCGCATATTGCAATTTCGTTTCAACGTCCACAACACTCCATCTGGTCATTACTCTATAAGGAGTTCTTATAAGGAGTTCTGAACAATCTTCCTCTTCTTCCCCCTCAGACAGTGAGATTTCCATGTCTACATGATGTCTACAACACTCTATCTGGTCCCACTCTCTATTCTTCAGGTCTTATGCACCACTCTATATCATCACTCTATATATCTTGGTTGTGGCAACTGCCACCAACATCACTCCACTCTGTGTAAAGCACTTTGTGACTTTTGTCTGTGAAAAGTGCTATACAAATAAAGTTATTATTATTATTATTATTATTATTATTATTATTATTATTATGGCCAAATTATAACAAAATAAGCCAGAATGACCCACGATATGAGTGTGGATTAATGAACCTTGTCAGAATGATGTATAATGAGGGTAGATGGAACATACAGAATATAGCTTTAAATACACACCTCCCATGTACACCAATTTTTTCTATCAAGTTTGCTGTATATTTCTCAAGAGAAAATAGTAAAATTGGGGGGGGGGGGGTGACTACTGTCTTGTAATGTTAAAGGGAGAGAAAAATCCTGAATCTACCACTTGATTCTGATGGGTTTTTTTCATATATGATCCTTTTATTATACTGTAAGAATTCAAAAAACTAAGGGTGCTTTCACACCTAAATTTGTTTACTTTGGTCCGAATCAGTTGATAAGTCTGTTACTTTGTATCATTTTCTCCTTGGTTCGGTCCCCTTTCACACAGGCAAAAATTCAAGCGGACCAAATTCCCTCACGTTAAATCCTGCGAGACTTACGTCAGAACGTTCTGTTCTTATTGGTCAGATTTTTTTGCCGCAAGAACGGGAAAGGTAAATACGGGAAGTAGGATGACTACTGTGTATTATGCATTTCTGGGGAGAAAATAATACAAATCATAGCGTAATCTACGGGGGGTTTTCATCGCCCTGGTTATCATTTATTACATTATGTGCATAAACCATTTCTGGCAAATCATACAGTTTGAAAATGAAGCGTGGCTACGGATGGAAAATAGCATGTTAACGTTCATTAATCCTCCAGAACCGTGACATACTCGGCCACAGATATTTTCAAAGATCTATAAATCTAATCTTAGAATAAATTTTGCCCTCAAATGGCAAAAAGTAGTTGTGATTTCTGTCTGCCATATCTGTGTGAGGACCTGACTAGATGTTTATTTGGATTTCAGGTTCGTACTCAGACTACCCAACCAAGGACAAGTTTGCCATGGCTCCAATGCAGCTGGCACCCATGGCCTTGCAGCACCAGCCGCCTGCTCCTCCTTCTTTGTACCAAGTCGACAACAGCATGCAGGGCAGCGTCCAAGGTACCAGCCAGGTGTTGGATTACCTGGAGAACCAAGTTAGGGGGTTGGATGTTGTGGCACCACAAATGCCTCCACACCCTGTCCAGAATATGCTTCCACTACAGACGCAGGCCCCTCCTCCATCAGTCCCCTTCACACCTGGTCCCCCGAGCATGCTGTCAGCTCTGGATGGGATAGGGATGAGAGGAGTGGAGAGAAGGGTGATAACCCTGCCTCCAATTATCCAGCGTACACCCAGCTTTACGTCACACAGGGGTGCAAGGGGAGATGGAGCCAGGGGTGCCAACAGGATGTCCAGTCAGTCCAGTGGGAGTACAAACCGCTCTACACGTGGTCTTCTCCAAGGCAATAGTGTATACAGAGACGTCTCTCCTCCCAGAAGGGGGATCCTGCGTGATTACATTGATGATTCTGACTGGGACAACAGGAGAGAAAGATCAGCCTACAGAGGTTCAAGGAATGACAGAGGTTCATCTGGCAGGAGAGAGGGCAGGTCCAGGCCACGTGCTCGAAGCCGCAACGACCTGCTGGAGGAGCTGCACAACAGGCCAACTCGGAGGGAGAGGAGCTATTCTCCTCCACAGAACCGCAAAGGTGCCTGGAGTTCAGATGAAGATGACAGCAGGAGAAAGAAAGAAGGAAAAGGGAAGGATTGGCCTGAGAAGCCGCCCAGCTATTACTCCATCGACATCCATCCTGCACGCAATAATGGACGAAGAAACTATGATCGCTTCTCTGTAAGATCCTCGCATGACCAATGACACACTGAACCAGCGTCTGCTCAAGAGCTGTTCTTTATGTTCTTTCTCCTGTTTTTAAACCTTTTCCTGTTTGATGTTTTAATCCATGTTAGCACCTCTAAGCTCTGTATACCAGTCAACATTGTATACAGTTCTGTGAAAAAGTATTTGCCTCCTTCCTGATTTCTTATATTTTTGCATATTTGTCAGTTAAATGTCTCAGATCATCAAACAAATTTTACTATTAGACAAAGATAACCCAGGTAAATACAAAATGCAGTTTTTGTAAATAATGAGTTCATTTATTAAGTGGAAAAGCTATCCAAACCAACCTGCCCCCATGAATTCTGCTCTCTACAAGAAAATCCTGAAGGGCAATGACCAGGCATCAGTTCGTGACCTCAAGCTCAAGCCCTCCAATGTGGCTGAATTAGAACAATTCTGCAAAGAAGAGTGGACCAAAATTCCTCAACATTTATTGCATGTTAGCGCAAACGCTTGTTGCGGCACAACCAGTTATTAGGTTTAGGAAGCAGTCATCACTTGAACAAATGAAATCATCACTTAAAAAACTGCATTTTGTATTTACTGCTATGCTTCTTAATTGGTCCAAATAATTGCAAATGATTTGCTGTTGTTGTGCACAGGTGTCTCAAGCAGCTATGCACCCATGCATGGGTTTGCAATTTTTTTTGCAGTTTATGAACCAATTAAGAACTGAATTATGACAGTTTCCCACAGAACCCGGAATGTTCCAGGAAACCCTGTTTGAAAAACACTAAAGAACTACATAATATATGTTTAAGGCTTATGATAATTTTTTCAGGTACGGTTCGCTCACACAGCTGCCATGTTGTAAAATGACTGACAGTTGCACAGAGCATACGCCATTCGCACGTAGGGTAAACGTGCTTGTATATGAGAAACCGATATGTCCATTAGAGCCAAATCTGAGGGCTTCGCAGTGCGATGTTTTCACACTATTAAAAACAAGCAGGTTTTTTTTTTTTAAAAGAATATTTTTTGGGCATTTTAGCCTTTGTTAATTAGACACAGTGAAGATAAACAGGAAATGGGTTGGAGATCAAAGGACAGGGGGAAGGAACATGCAGGAAGTCTTGCCTGGGCTGGGACTTGAACCGGCAGACCATGAGGCCACAGGATGCCCCAAGAAGCAGAGTTTTGGGCTCGTTTGGGGCAAACTTTATAGTGTGAACGAGGCCTTCAGCTGGCCACTTCATTTTCTCTCGCGGTCCCCACTGCATGCATGGCCCTGCCTCCACAGAGAGGTTGCTGAGAAAGGCAGAAGCAGCGTGACTGGCCAAAATGTTGGTGGATTATGAAAACAAACACACGCGTAAACGGTGATATATTGAGGCGAAATGTCAATAGTGTGAGCATTTTAGCTCAGATATTATGTGCCAAGTCTTACCTTGGACAGGTGTTGGAATAACTATCTTGACTATTTTCTCATCCTTTCTTTTGTGTGCCTGTTTTCTCAATCATTGTATCTCCATCTCTAACGTCACCTTTGTCACTCTTCTCTCTTAGGATAGAAGCTCCCGTAGCAGCACCAGCGTAGTCATCTGAAACACTTTACCCTCTTTTACTTTTTCCTGAATGTTTCCATAGTGGTGAAAACGAAGTCAAAAGAAGTAGATGCTTGAATCTCTTCAGCAGCTAAAGGCACGGAGAGGTTTTTGTAAAAATTTCTGTAGTGAGCATGTCTGTGGATGTTGTATTCTGTACACACTATTTGTCATTACATCAAAACATTTGTGTGACAAAAAAACTGTTCAGGTACTGTATTGTATTGCAGATATGAAGATATATTAATCCCGATAGTGAGGTGATTTATTTCATTGTGTGATTAATTAATTGTGTGATTTATGTATTTTTTTCTGGTGATGGATAAAGATTTCATCCATTTAATGAAGGAATATTAAAATGTTTTTTTTAATTCTACAAGATTTGATAATTTTTTTTCCTGTTGTGTTCTTCTGAAGGCAAACATCAGCTGAAGTGCCTGTATCTTTGTAGTTGTTTCAAGTTTTTTCTTTGTTTTTTGTGTAAAATTCGACGATGAATTGCCTACATTTCTTTTTGTTTTTTACCTCTTTGAGGCTCTCACAAACTGATGAACCAGACATTCAGATGCACTGTTGTAACAAGCCCATTCTGAGCTGGCCATTTTATACAGGATTAAAAATAAATGTGCTTTTCTACAAATATAGGACCAGTGACATTTCTAAGTGATCTCAAACTTTGGAACAGTAGTGTCTGACACAGACAGATGAATGTGTTCATTGTGACAATAATTGTTTATTTTTGCACGATTACTTGTACTGTTTAAAATTTTCTTTTTTATGTAAGACGGACTGTATAACTGAAAAATTGCATGATTAAAGTTTGCAAGAAAAGCGAGTGGAAAGTGTACATTTGTGAGAAAAACTGAATTATATCTATTGATCTGCTCTGATGTTTAACATTTTGTGAATAGGACTGAAAATAAACTATGTAAGGTAGTCAGACAAAAACTGGCCTTAAACCTGAGACTAAAGAAACACAATGACATACTGTAAACATTTCATGGTGAATTTTATAGAGCTGCGTAATGAAATAAATGCTACAGAGTTCTGCTGGTTAGAAATGATGTATGAGGATTGGCTCCCTGTGCTGGATGCAGAGGACCTCATCGATGTAGAGTGATTTGTTCTTGACCTCGATGTTCCCCTGCAACTCCAGCTGGCAGCGAACCAGCTCCCTCTGCTGCTGCTCCGACCGCTCCACCGCCTCATGCAGCCTGATGGCACACAGATCGAGACATCATGTATGAGCATGAATATTAAATTAATTAAATTAAATCACCCTTATTGTCATTCAACCGTACAACCAATCATGTACAGTAGAATGAGATAAAAGAACAATGATAGAAATTATTCAGAACATTCCACTAAACAAGGTGTCAGCAACCGTAACTATGGATAGTGACATTTAGAGCAATTCTTGAACAAAAAAAAAGAATCAACATAGGTTCACCAACATATTTGACCGTTGTCAATAAAGGTGAAAAACAGACAAGTCAGAAGGACAAATTGGCCTGTAAACAGTAATGATAAGAGCATTTATTTTAAATATTTATTTTTTTAAATAATGTTTCTAATAAATTTATGACTTTCCTTGTAAATTTACTACTTTTAAAATTTTCTTGCTTTGTTTTTATCTTATGAAGAACTTTATTTGTATAGCACTTTTCACAGATAAAGATCATAAAGTACTTTAACAATAAAAATGCAGAGTTGAAGAGGATGATAAAATAAAGGCAGCGTTGGATTTTTAAGTAGCTTTATTATCACCCGCCTTCATCAGAACTCGGCTCCAGCCCATAGTGTGAGCAGGCTGAAGCCGAATTCCTCAGGCTCTCAAAGAGGAGACGGTGTGTGTGTCTCGCAGCAGATGCAGAACCAGAATGAGAGAATGAGAATGAGAGAGTTTGCGTTACAGGGTTGCAGCACATATACTCGACTACAACAATACATCAAGGGCATACCCCAGCAGTTGGTATGATCAAAGAGATAACAGAACAGGCATAAGACATTTGCATTTGAGAGACATATTGATCTCAGTCCCTAGGTCACAGTGAGGACAGGACGCATGAACACAATGCATGAAAGGCAACATTAACATCACAGAAGTGAGCCAGACGAAACGAGTCTGCCTGTCTGCCTGTAGACATTAATACACATTTCACTGTTCTGTTATTTGCTCTAGCCGGGCGCTGTGTTTGACCAGTCTGTTTGTGGGGGTTACACCAAAGCACATCTACATATTGATCTCAGCCTCTAGGTCACAGTAAGGACAGGACGCATGAACACTATACCTGAATGGCATTACATCACAATACATGCATGGCACATTACATCTCAGTAGTGCAGCGGGAAAAAACCAAGAGAGAGAGAGCTGAGTGTCCTGTGTGTAGTGGGGGGGTTGAATCAACCCGCCACAGAGTAATATAAAACAGGGAAATTAAAAAAACAGCAATTAAAATACATAAGAGCATAAAAGAAGCATTAAAACATGCTATTAAAATAACAGAATAAAGTAATAAAACCAGACCACCAGTTAATTAAAACCTCACCTAAATAACTGTGCCTTTAGCTGTTGTTTAAAAGATGTTTTTTTAGTAATGTTATCGTAAGTGCCATTTTTATTTATTAACCCCTTGCAC
Source organism: Pholidichthys leucotaenia (assembly GCA_020510985.1). Taxonomy (NCBI): domain Eukaryota; kingdom Metazoa; phylum Chordata; class Actinopteri; order Cichliformes; family Pholidichthyidae; genus Pholidichthys; species Pholidichthys leucotaenia. The sequence goes on along the minus strand of CM035843.1, from coordinate 78,695,528 downwards.
TCTGGTCAATTTCCCTAAAAACGCCAAAAAATAACGTACCCAAAGTAAATCAAAAGCTGTTCTTCAACCCTTTGCAGCATCTTCATGGGGTTGGTCTCATTTAAAAGAAAACACTTTGAATTTTTTGGCAAAACAGTCATAATCTCTCTTAAGTGCTCCTGCCACTGAGTAACAGTCATCTAAATTTCGCCTGGGTGTTTTTTTGGATACAAATGCTTGCAAATAACACACAGCTTCAGATACGGGCTGGAAAATGCAACAGAAATGTAGAACCAAGTGTTATCCAGCTGAGGTCAAAATTTTGTAACAATACCACAAAAAATGAATATATTACACAGCTTTTTTCTTAGGTTGTTCCCAGGCGTTTTTGTACTGTGCCAAATTGTGCCAAATGGCACAGTTTGGAAAAACGTCTGTAACTTTTGAATGATTCAATATAGAAGCTTCATCTTGGGCTGTAATGAAAGGTGAAGGGCTGTGTGTGTGTGGGGGGGGGGGGGGGGTTGTTTATTCATTCATGAATGAATGAATGAACAAACAAGCCCCCACACACAAAGAAGCATGCCACGTAAAAAATGTGTGGGTTTTTTTTTTTACAAGAAAAAATAACCTACAGTGCACTAAAAATTATACTAAAATATTTGTAATGTAGAAGATAACAACTCCCCCCCCCCCCGCTACAGAGGACGGACATCGCCCATCGCTACATGACGGAAAGCGGTGACGGTGCGCCGCGGTCTACTACGCACAGTTGGACTAAAATATCTGCAATATATCTGCAATCCGCTACAGAAGAGTAGCGGGGGGGGGGAGGCGTTCACAACATGACGGGGGGGGCCGTTCGCAACATGACAGACCCGGGTCCGTCATGTTGCGATAACGCACAGTTGTAATTTACCGATCGGTCAAAAGTCATTTGGATTACAATTTTCAGGGATAAAGAATAATTTAGCTTATAACACTTACCTGTCCACAACAGCAAAGTCGCTGGCGAACTTCTCTTCCTCATTGTCAGACGAACATGACGCTGGTCCGCTTGTTACGGACTTGCGGTTCTGGTCACGCAACCCGGTCAAACCATAATTCCATTATTGCGGTTTTGCGCTTCCATGATTGCGGTTTTGGCGAACGATTTTTCAAAACAAATAACAGTAGTAAGAAAAAAAAGACTGTCGAACGCCTGTGTGTCACCCAGCCTTACACAAAACAGCTTTCGAACTTCTGTGCTTCAATTGGCTGGCTGTATTCGCAGCCGTTGGTAGGCGGGTCCTTCTTGCTAGGTTTTCAGTCATTGGTTCTTCAAGGTTTCAGAAACCCAATTCAAGACTCTTATTAGTCGAATGAGAGGTCAATCACATCTAAACCAATCAAAGCACTCCTTTGGCTTTCTGTTCGCGGCTGTGTCTAGTGGAAGAACGGAAATGCAGCTTTTTTTTTCAGTGCGCTCTAGGACGCAGCACCCTCGTGCGCCCTCGTGTACCCTCGTGCGCCCTCGTGCGCTCTAGGATGCAGAGACGTGTCCGCCCGCGGTACACCGGAGTGCAAGAGGTTAATAGGGATGTTAATGATTAATTGACTTTTGATTAATTGCGGATAAGAATTTAGTCAACTAAATTAACCCAATAACTGTCGGTTTCATAATACAACAGCGCCCCCGCGGTCTATGTCGCAGTTCGGCACCTGTCATGTGATGTGGCCATAAACCATAAAAAATGCCCAGTTGTACCAAGCATTCCCCATCACAAGATGGCAGACACATATACTTCACTGGTCTTCAGTGGTGCGTAAAAAAAATGCATATGGTACAATAAATCATTGAGAAATCTGATGTTCTTGTTTTATTCAGTATATGAGAAAACAGCAACTTTTTACATGTTAAAGATAGACCTATTGTACCAAGGGAAAGTCACATTCTCAGCAAAAAACACGGATTATCAATTAATCGTTAATCGATAAGGTGAATCAATTATCAATTAATCGATAACTTCCATCCCTAGTACAAGTACTGTCCTAAGAAACACCCTAGCCTGCTCTATGTCACAAAAGAAGAAGATGGATGTGCTGAGAACAGTCACAAAAATGCAACTGAAAACACCACTTCAAGTGAGTCAGTGTCTTTCAAGTGGAACATGGCGTCACCGGGGCCAGTAACAACAGTCGTGTTTTGGCAGTCGTGCTGTGGAGTGTGTAAATGATGAGGCAGATTTGTCTCAGGCAGTTTATTACACGTCTCACACATGAGCATAGTAGAAAGAGAACATCTCAGACAAAACTCTTCTCTTAAATACTCAGGTCTTCTGACAGCCGCTTCTGCACATCAAAGTTTACATTGCATTCACATCAAAGGTCACATTGCATTCACTTCCTTAATCCCTTAACATCCCCCTCGCAGTCTCTGACTCACAAAGGATCCTCCAAGCAGTCTCTGACACACAAAAGATCACACTTTCACAACTTCCTGTTATCTCCAAGGAAACTCTGCGCTTTGCTCTTATCTAAGATGCTAGTCATTATGTTTTCCCCATAGACACTACACCACCACCCCCGAGCATATTGGATCGAACAAAAGAATAACAGTCTGTATGCTGTGACAGAATCATTACACATCAATCCACATGCTGCTTGGGCTTCAGTCTTCTCCCGTATCTGCTGTAACCAGGATTCACCGCCTCCGCGGCGCTGTCATGCTGGGGAGCTGCTGTCTGGGGGTGAAAACCTTTTGTCAGTCCCTGCGGGTGTTCTGGGGAAATTTTACTCTGGGAAGCTCCCCGTGGGGGTCTTCCACGCCGAGGGGCCCTCGCCAACAGCACTTGCTCGTCCGCCACCACAAAAGCGGGTTTGAGTCTGTTTATGCCAACCTTTTCCCTCCTACCCCCCAAATCTAGCAAAAAATGCTTGGACCCTGTTTCCAGCACTCTGAACTGTCCATCATAAGGTGGGCGCAGTGGGGGTCGATGTGCATCGTGTCTGACAAAAACAAACTCCGCGTTTTTCAAAGTTTTAGGCACAAAAACGTGCGGAAAACTGTGGTGGACAGGGCCCGGCAGCGTGCTTGTGTCAATGCTACGCTGCAACAGCTGAGACGGGGAGCTGCCCGGTGCAGGATTATCTGTGAGAAACTCCCCGGGCAGCCGAAGTGGCTGCACAAAAACGAGTTCAGCCGGGGAAGCCTCCAAGTCCTCTTTAGGCGCAGAACGTTACACCAATAAAACCCACGGTAGCTTGTCTACCCAATTTGCATCCGTCAGTCACGCCCTGAGAGCTGCTTTCAATGACCTATGAAAACGTTCGCATAACCCATTAGTCTGTGGATTGTACGCGGTTGTGCAGTGAATTTGACACCCAGGCTGCGGGTTATTGTTGACCACAGTTCGGAAACAAATTGAGGGCCTCTGTCGGACGTAATGTCCGACGGGACTCCAAAACGCGCCACCCATGCTGTTAAAAACGCGCGCGCCACCTCCTCGGTTGTGGTTGACGCCAGTGGAACCACCTCCGGCCAGCGCGTGGTGCGGTCCACCATTGTCAGAAGGTGCGTGCACCCCTGTGATGGCGGGAGGGGGCCCACAAGGTCCACGTGAACATGGTCAAACCTCTTAGCCGGGATGTGAAACGGCTCCAAGGGAGCTCTCGTGTGTCTGTGTACTTTGGCTCGTTGGCACGCCATGCAGGCTGCTGCCCACTCTTTCACTTGTTTGCGAAGGCTCGGCCACACAAATTTCTCTCCTACCATCTTGACCAACGCGCGCACTCCCGGGTGCGCTAAAGAATGAACCGAGTCAAAAACGCGGCGGCGCCACGCGGCTGGTACCACAGGACGTGGCCGCCCAGTGGAGACATCGCATATTAGGGGGGGCATACCGTCTTGCAGCACCCTGCTCTCCAGCCTTAACCCTGTTGGTCCAGACTGGAGCGCACGCACATCTGCGTCACTAACCTGCTCCGCGGCCATGGCTGTGTAATCTATTCCCCACGCGGACCGGGGCTACCACAGCGCGTGAGAGGCAGTCTGCCACTACATTCAGTTTACCCGACACATGCTGAATATCGGTAGTAAACTCTGAGATCGCGGCCAGCTGTCTCTGCTGCCGCCCCGACCACGGTTCTGAAACCTTGGCCATCGCGAATGTTAGTGGCTTGTGGTCAACGAACGCGGTGAAACAGTGCCCTTCCAGCCAGAATTGGAAGTGGCGAATGGCCAAGTGGAGAGCCAGCAACTCCCTGTCAAACGCGCTGTATTTACGTTCACTATCGCGCAAAGTCCTGTTGAAAAAGGCAATGGATGTGCCAACAACGCAGCGTTTGCCAGGGCTGCCTTGACTTCCGAGAACGCCTGCTCTCGCTCCGGGGACCATTCGATCTTATTCGCGGATTTCTGTTTTTTGAGCGCGGCGTACAGCGGTTGCATGAGCTGCGCTGCGCGGGGGAGAAAACGGTTATAAAAATTCACCATTCCCAAAAACTCCTGTAACGCCCTGACCGTTTGCGGTCGGGGAAAATCTGCTACCGCGCGCACTTTGTCAGGCAGCGGAACCGCTCCTTCGGGAGAGACGCGGTGCCCCAAAAAATCAATCTGCGTCACCCCAAACTGACACTTCGCTGGGTTGATTATTAAACCGTGCTCTCCCAACCTCCGGAAAACTGCCGTGAGGTGGTTTTCGTGTTCGTCTTCGGACGCGCTGGCTACCAAGATATCGTCCAGGTAGACGAATACGAAAGGGAGATCGCGCAGCACAGCGTCCATCATGCGTTGGAACGTCTGTGCAGCCCCTTTAAGCCCGAATGGCATGCACAAAACTCGAATAGACCAAACGGAGTTATCACCGCTGTTTTGGGTATGTCCTCAGCGCGCACTGGGACTTGGTGGTAACCGCGGACCAAGTATTTTAGAAAAAACGTGCGCTCCTGCCAAGTGAACGGAAAAATCCTGGATGTGAGGAATTGGGTAGCGGTCATGCGCTGTGGCGTTGTTCAACCTGCGGAAATCCCAGCAAAGTCGCCACGAACCGTCAGCTTTAGGGACCATGTGTAGCGGGGAAGCCCATGGGCTGTTTGAACGCCTGATGATGCCCAACCTCTCCAGGTTGGCGAACTCCTCGCGCGCTATGGCCAGTTTAGCTGCGTCCAAGTGCTGAGGTTTTGAAAAAACGGGCGGCCCGGTGGTGGTAATAAAATGTTCCACCCCGTGTTTAGCGACGGCTGCCGAAAATGTTGGGACTGTGAGTGCTGGGAACTGAGTGAGCAGTGTGTGGAACTTACCGCTTGCAGCTGTGACATTGGCTTGTGCTGTTGGCCGGGACGCTCGAGCTGTACAGGGGATAGAATCAAAGGACAGTGCATTAACCAGGCACCTGTTAGCGACATCAACCAACAAACCATGTGAGCACAAAAAATCAGCCCCCAATATATTGAAATTCAATGCTGCTATGACAAAAGTCCACTCAAATGCACGGCCGTGTAGCGACAGAAGTAGAGTCCTCTCACCAAAGGTGTTACGTGTGGCTCTGGGGAGCCACACAGTGAGAGCCAAGGGCGAGCCAGTGAGTTGTGATGTTTTATTGATGACAAGGGGTGAGGGATAAGGAAAGCACATGTAACGGATGCCAACTAGCACTGTTCGGCGTAGAACGTTAGTAAACCTCCCTCCCGAAAAGCCTCATATAGTATCGGTAGTGCTGAGCTATCGGTCGGACCTTTAGCTCAGCGCGATCGTGCTGTGTCTCCCATGCTCGAACTGTGTAGTTGACTGGTAGGTCGCGGGTTCGTGTCCCCGAGTGGGCGAACTGCGCAGGATGATCTCAGTCACATTGGTGCCGTGAACCCGGGATGGGAGTGAGGTTTAAGGGGGAGAGTGTAACGGATGCCAACTAGCACTGTTCGGCGTAGAACGTTAGTAAACCTCCCTCCCGAAAAGCCTCATACAGTATCGGTAGCGCTGAGCTATCGGTCGGACCTTTAGCTCAGCGCGATCGTGCTGTGTCTCCCATGCTCGAACTGTGTAGTTGACTGGTAGGTCGCGGGTTCGTGTCCCCGAATGGGCGAACTGCGCAGGATGATCTCAGTTACACACAGATACTCATACAGAGGAACACTCACGAGTTGTACAACACAGGAGTAGAGAGCCAGCACCGGGCATAGGGGTACAAGGCATGGATACTCACAGCAGGTAATACTCATAAGAATGCTGCAAGAGGAGTAGAGGGCTGACACCAGACGTAGGGGCTTCAGCCTAGCAGTGCTTAAGTCGCAGCCCCAAGTGATCGAGGCTGCTCCTTTTTATCCTCATTAGCAGCGCCCCAGCTGATGAGGGTTAATTGGGCCCCAGCCGTCCCGTAACACTGACAGCTGGGAGCCCGCTGAGACGCTGCCCAATGAGAGGCAGGGATGAGAAGGGGCATGGTCTGAGCGCCGGAAGACCCGGCGTCTCATCCCATGGTGACAAAAGGTCTTAATCTCCGAGCCGTTTGCTGCTGCCATCTCGGGGCCGCTGGATCCTGCCAGCTGGTCGGCGTAGGACGGCATGATGAAACTCAACTGGGCGCCGGTGTCCACGAGGAAATGCCTCCTCGAGCATGCGTCCGTCAAGTAGAGCAGCTTGTTCTCCTCCCCGAGGGCCGCAGCTGCTACCGACCCCCGGTCTTGGCGTTTCCCGAGCGCTTGAACTGGCACGGTGGTACACATTTGCGTGCCTTCTCTGCAAAGCGGCGGTGGTAGAAACAAAGGGTGTCTCCTCCACGTTCCTTGGCCCCCGCCGCCACCGTCGTCGGTGGTTCTGCTACCGCCGTCAATGGCTCCTCGCCATCTCCGGCTGTCGCGCCGAGCTCCGTCGCTGCCGCCGTGGTCGTGAGCTCTCTGCTGGCCATGATGATCCGGTGTGCCTCCTGGGCCAGCGCACGGTAGTCCCGCTTGGCCAGCAACGGCGAACTGGCCAGGGCCTCTCTCGTCGCTGACGGAAGGTTCCTGAGGAAGAGGTGGGTAAAAATGAAGTGGTCGTCGTCTGAGCCCTTCAATCTCAGCATCCTCTCCATCAGGTCAATAGCCGTGCAATCTCCTAACCTGGTCCGCGCCAGGAGTCTCTCTGCTCTCTCCTCAACCGAGAGTGTGTAGTGCTGGATGAGTGCGGCCTTCAACGCGCCGTATTTGTTGCTGGCTGGTGGCTGATCCAGCATGCTCTCCACATGCTGAGTCGTGTGGGTGTCGAGCTTTGCGACCACATGGTAGAATTTCGTGTCATCCACCGATATCCCCCGGAGGACAAACTGCGCCTCAACCAGGTGGAACCAGGAGCGCGGATTGTGCTGCCAAAAATCCGGTAGCTGGATTGTAACGGCATACGCTTGGCTGGGGGCTCCCAACGAGGCTGGCTCCGGGGAATTCTCTTCGTGTTGCATGCTTCGTCTTGGGTCACCAGTGTGGAGTGTGTAAATGATGAGGCAGATTTGTCTCAGGCAGTTTATTACACGTCTCACACATGAGCATCGTAGAAACAGAACATCTCAGACAAAACTCTTCTCTTAAATACTCAGGTCTTCTTACAGCTGCTAATGCACATCAAAGTTTACATTGCATTCACATCAAAGGTCACATTGCATTCACTTCCTTAATCCCTTAACATCCCCCTTACAGTCTCTGACTCACAAAGGATCCTCCAAGCAGTCTCTGACACACAAAAGATCACACTTTCACAACTTCCTGTTATCTCCAGGGAAATTCTGCTCTTTGTTCTTATCTAAGATGCTAGTCATTATGTTTTCCCCATTCAGGTTTTTCAGTCACGTGACCCGCGCGCCCAGCAATGCAGCCGGTGGTCATACTGCCGGTCAAGCGCGACGCCCGCCAGGCTTGTTTACGGTACATAACAAAGATCGTGAGTGTTGCAAACTTCTGAGTCTTCTGGAAGTGTGGGACAGGTTAGCTGGTAGTTTATCACTATTTATCATGTCTGAACGTGAAGGAGGTCTGAGTGAACAGACCAAACACCTCTCTGGCGTGGTATCAGGATAAAATAGCCATTCTAGGAGGCTGTGATCCTTACACTGCACCTGGCGTGTTGTTCTCCCCCATCACAGCTGAGGATGTCACACTGCCAGACTTTGAGTTCAGTGACTTGATGATTTACCTGATCGTGCACCCTTCACCACACAGTCTGGAGAATTTTGAGGCTCACAAGACCAAGCGAGACTCACAAGCGAGTGTACTCTGTGGGAGTCCAGCCTTTCCTGTCTATTGCAGCAATCCACATGTTTCTACGGTCAGGCTCTTGACTCAGTGCAGGAATCCTGTAGAAGCTCACATTCTCCTTCTGTCCACGCCTATTATGGCAGTGAACAGCACAACACGTCTCCGGCATGACAACGACAAAAACGGCGATGACGGGGCTTAGAAAACGTGTGAAAGTGGTTTGTTTACACAAGCTTGTGTACTATGCCCGCCAGCGCTTGACCGGCAGCATGGCGGCGCCGGCCTGTGACCTAGATCCGTGACGTCACATGAAAATCCCCTATAGGCAGCTACAGTGCCTGTTTTGATCAAGTTGAAGAAAAGCAAAAGACAATTGAGACATGCATCCTTGGACAATGGTAACGAGTCTACATTCTGCACTGAGAAGTTAATGAGACAGCTTGGCACTGGTGAAATTGTTTGAATTATGTGAAGAAAAAAAAAGAGAAAAACCTACTTTGGTGATTGAGAAGGGGTCAGTAGGTGCTCTGAGGCGAGACCTGTTGTATATTAATGTGGAAAAATAGTGGTTATGGATTAAAGGTGCCCAACGCTGTGTGTGTTATAATGTGTGCCCAGTTGTGGGGTGAGAATGTTGGGGTGGGGGCCACCAGCAGGGAGTGTTTTTTAAAGGGGGGGAAGAAATGTTACATATGGAAAACAGCGGTAAGATGGTGGCCTGGGATTTACTGAGGAATAGAGGGGGTTGGCGGCCCACCTTTCCGGTGGTGATGCCAGCCAGGGTATAAAGGCCACGGCTGGAAGGGGCACGTCCTCTTTCGCTGTTGACGCCTGGATAGGGAGCGCTGTAGCCCACTGCTGTACTGCTTGAAAGTTTGATAATAAACACTGTTAACTGCCTTCCAGCCTATTCCTCATTTCACTAATTATGGACACAATATATAATAGACTGTTTAATAAAATATTTCTTCATTAAGAGACTATTAAATAGTTTTGAGTTTTGCCATTTTCCTTTTAGGCTTCCATACACCTGTACTGGAAACATAGAAGAAGAATGTTGTTAGCAATGTGTTGCTGTTTTTAAGAGTGCCTGTGAAGCACCCAGAAGAAAAAGGTCCAGAGCATTTTAAGCATTCAGTGGACATGCAGCCTTAAGCTGGAAAACTGATTGTTCAAATAACTTTATAGCATGGACATTCTCATTTACAAAGTTAATTAACAGTCCTGAAAGGTTTGCTTTTGTTTTGCTAGAGTGCTTCCTTGAACCAGAGCCAATCACGTTTCAACCCCCTGCGATGCCAGATAAAAGACAAGCAAATTTCTGTTGGAGAAAACATGGTGTGCTGCAGTTATGGTGTCAAATAATAATGTATCATATTTAGATAGCATTTTTCATAGACACTTTACAATGGATACATTATTCATTCACCCCACAGACAGAGGTAATGGTAAGCTACTACTGTAGCCACAGCTGCCCTGGGGCAGACTGACAGAAACGTGGCTGCCAATACACGCCAATGGCCTCTCCGACCACTACCAAACATTTATACACATTCATGCCCAGTGTCATGGACACTGGAAGCAAGGTTGGTAAAGTGTCTTGCCCAGGGATAACAGCAGGATGTCTGGGAGAGCGAGATTTGAACCGCCAACCTTCCAATTATTAGACGACCCACTCTACCTCCTGAGCCACTGCCACCCACAAACAAGACAACGGTATCAAAGATCATTTCTACCCGATCTAAAAAGAACAACTTTCTGTGTAGGAGTCATTGTAGCTTTCCAGTGTGTGCTATGACTTCCATTTGTGTACTCCCAGTCTTCACCTTGGCATGGCAACATGTGTGACTCCGGTCAGGATCTGGGGTCCAAAACAGTTGAGATTTTGGACCCCAGATCTGGTCGGTTTAGTTTTTTGTTTTTTGCTTGTAAATTTCCAATACCTGGTGTATCTTACCATTTATCCATCATAAATCTACTACTTCTTTCTTAAAATTTAGCTTTATTTCTTTTAAAATAGTTTTTATCCTCCAAAACTTGCCAGTTTGTTTTCCTACTGAATTTACAACTTCTGCTAGAAATTTAAAATGTCTTAATTTCATGTAGACCTGAAACTTTTTTTGCTGAATTTTGAGGATTTTTCACCAGTGACTGACAAAAGAACCACAGTGACTCGAGAGCCAGAGGTTACAGACCCCTGAAGCGGCCCTTTTCTGTGTCCAGTAACTGTGCTGATTTGATGTCGATGTTTGTGTTTGTGCCAGTCTTACTTGCTGATGTGACTGCTGAGCTGCTGCACCTCTGACAGGAACTGGGACTGGACTGGATCGTGGCAGTGCTCCTTCCCAGGCCTCTGAAAGCGTAAACCAAGCCGGGCCTTTGTCAGATTCAGAAGATATTCATTCTCTTTGATGGCCGCTTGGAGATCCTCTCTGATCCTCTGCTGGCTGGTTATCTCAGCCTGAATCTAGATGACAAAAGCCAAGCAACACCTGAGCATGTCAATAGAGTGAAATTATTTCGAAATATTGATAGTCTTTTCAATAGCCATGATGTAACCCCTAAATAAAATCAACATTCATGTTTGTTATCACTCTATAAAAAGCAAGAAATCTGTGTGTCTGTCACGCTTCATAGGACATAAGATGTCCTATGATCTCAGGCATCATAGGACACATACTGTAGACAAATGTGTCTATGATGTTATAGAGACCATGTGTCTTTGAACTCAGGCATCATAGGACACAGACAAATGTGTCTTGATACTGTATGTCATAGAGACCATGTGTCTTTGAACTCGAGCGTCATAGGACAAACAAATTAAAAGCAAGAAATCTGTGTCTGTCACGCTTCATAGGACATCATAGGATGGCCTATGAGCTCAGGCATCATAGGACACATAGACAAATGTCTTTATGATGTCATATAGACCATGAACTCAGGCATCATAGGACAACTCGCGATGCCTATAGGACGGCACAGACAAATGTGTCTTTATAATGTCATATACATCAAGCCCACGGCACATGGTCTATATGACAGAATAAGACCCATCAGATGGAGAGCAATAGAATGACGACAACTGCTGCACATCAGAAAAGATGCCATGAAGATGAAACACCTGAGGTTCCAGCAGTACATCGCACCCGTCTGAGACAGGACATCCTTCACCAGCATAGGGTACAACAGACTTCAAAGCACGTTTCTAGGACATCATAGGATGGCCTGTGATCTCTGCCTTATCATCATAGCGCATTCTATGAATACTCAGGCATCATAGGATGACTCGCCATACCTATATGAAGGCAAATGTGTAACCTTGACGAATGCCAGTCTACACTACAAATGTGTAAGATGCCAAGCAAAGCGCTGATTTTCTCTGGGTGCTCCGGTTTCTTGGTTTCTACGGGCATGCACAGGCTTTTCTGAACAGGATCGAAATCCACTTTTTCAGGATCGTGCCCATGAACTGGAATTACGACACACCTATCCCTCAACCAGTGGTCTGAACAAAGAGGAAGACCCACCAGATGGAGAGCAATAGAATGAGGAAAACTGCTGCACGTCAGGAAAGGATGCTGTGAACATGAAATACCTCAGGTTCCACCAGTACGCCGCAGGCATGACTGTGAACAACACAGCCATCTGAGACAGGAAGAGACCCTTCAGTGGTCTGAGTGAAGAAGAAGACCCACCAGATGATGTCTATATGATGGCACATAGACAGAGCACATGACATAAATAGACACAGGAAAGCAACATAACACAGAACAGTGACAGGCAGGAGAAGAAGTAACAAGCATGGGCAAACAGCTCCAGATGGCAGGGCATATTTTGTGTGATTTTTATGTTTTGCTGCATACAAAAGCCATCACATGTGATTGCCACTTAGTGCTGTGTTGCTATATCAACTGTCCTGTAACTGGCAAGAATTCTGTTCCAATGCATCCCCTCTATGGGCATGCACGGGTTTCTACGGGCATGCACGGGTATGCATTAGTCATGTTAAATTTTGCGTGAGTAGAGGGCAATATGCTTTACCAAACACATGCTAGGTCTTAGGGAGAGATTTTATCAACTTCTTGTGTGATAAATAAAACAGTTTTAATGAAAAACGCACACTGGCTCTGCTGACAACACAGATTTATCCCACTAGAGTCTGAAATGTTTGGCATGACTATTATGAGGTATGCTAACAACAGATTCAATGAAGAAAAACTGACTTCACTGAGCTGGATTTATTAACTATTTTTAACTATGAAACAAGTGGTCAGTATTTACCTGTAGAATACTGACCTTTTTAATTTAACCAAGTAATAGTAATCAATAAAAAATGAACATTTTATGTCTGCCGTTATGGCACAAAAGGAGCGGATTTATTGCCTTCCAAAACAAAGGTCTGCAACCTACAGCTCCAGAGTTATGAACAGCACCTTTGCACATACAGTGGTGTGAAAAAGTGTTTGCCCTCTTTCTGATTTCTCATTTTTTTTGTATGTTTTGCCACACTTAAATGTTTCAGATCATCAAACAAATTTAAATATTAGACAAAGATAACACAAGTAAACACAAAATGCAGTTTTTAAATCAAGGTGTTTATTATTAAGGGAAAAAAAAATCCAAACCTGCATGGCCCTGTGTGAAAAAGTGACTCCCCCTAAACCTAATAATTGGTTGGGCCACCCTTAGCAGCAACAACTACAATCAAGTGTTTGCGATAACTGGCAATGAGTCTTTTACAGCGCTGTGGAGGAATTTTGGCCCACTCATCTTTGCAGAATTGTTGTAATTCAGCCACTTTGGAGGGTTTTCAAGCATGAACCGCCTTTTTAGGGTCATGCCACAGCATCTTAATTGGATTCAGGTCAGGACTTTGACTAGGCCACTCCAACGTCTTCATTTTGTTTTTCTTAAGCCATTCAGAGCATTCAGAGGTGGACTTGCTGGTGTGTTTTGGATCATTGTCCTGCTGCAAAACCCAAGTGCGCTTCAGCTTGAGGTCACGAACAGATGGCCAGACATTCTCCTTCAGGATTTTTTGGTAAACAGCAAAATTCATGGTTCCATTTACCACAACAAGTCTTCCAGGTCCTGAAGCAGCAAAACAGCCCCAGACCATCACACTACCATCACCATATTTTACTGTTGGTATGATGTTCCTTTTCTGAAATGCTGTGTTACTTTTACGCCGGATGTAATGGGACACACACCTTCCAAAAAGTTCAACTTCTGTCTCATCAGTCCACAGAGCATTTTTCCAAAAGTCTTGGGGATCATCAAGATGTTTTCTGGAAAAACTAAGACGAGCCTTTATATTCTTTTTACTCAGCAGTGGTTTTCATCGTGGAACTCTGCCCTGCAGGCCATTTTTGCCCAGTCTCTTTCTTATGGTGGAGTCATGAACACTGAACTTAACTGAGGCAAGTGAGGCCTGCAGTTCTTTGGATGCTGTTGTGGGGTCTTTTGTGACCTCTTGGATGAGTTGCCACTGCGCTCTTGGGGTAGTTTTGGTCGGCCAGCCACTCCTGGGAAGGTTCACCACTGTTTCATGTTTTCGCCATTTGTGGATAATGGCTCTCACTGTGGTTCGCTGGAGTCTCAAAGCTTTAAAAATGGCTAGAAAATTGAACTCAGCTTTCCAAAGATGTGATAAACCACAGTTAATTTATGTTTTAACAGGGGGGCAATCACTTTTTCACAAAGGGCCATGTAAGTTTGAATTTTTTTCTACCCTTAATAATAAACACTTTCAATTAAAAACTGCATTTTGTGCTTACTTGTGTTATCTTTGTCTAATATTTAAATTTGTTTGATGATCTGAAACATTTAAGTGTGACAAACATGAAAAAATGAGAAATCAGGAAGGGGGCAAACACTTTTTCACACCACTGTACATGGTGCCTCCCTGAGACTTGGACAAAAAAGAAAAAAATTATTAAATTAAAAAAACTGCAAACATTTACACGTTTATAAGAAAACACTGACAATATGAATTTAAAAAGGCTCCGATTTATGAGAAAAAGTAAGCAAAGTCAGAAATTTACAAGGACATCATATTTTCAGGAGAAAATTTGCAAGTTTATGAGAAAACACTGCAAATATACAAGTATAAAGTTTCCAGTTTACAAGAAAAAATTGCAACTTTCCAAGAAAAGTCACAAATTTCTAACTGAGAAAAAAAACCCATCAGATTCCTGATGTTGACAGGCTGGTTTATTCATATCACTGCTGTTTCATTTACATTTTAAAGGGAGATTATGCAGTATTTTCTACTTTCAAATATTCCAAAAATATGTAAAAATGTAATTAGAGTGTAAAGAAACATTTCTTTTGCTGTCATGCCAAATATGATAATTTATGATATTGCAGAGCTCTGAATTTATGATTTTTGCCAGGCTGACAAAATGATAAATACTACTGTACACCAGCAGGGTGAGTATAGAGCCAGTTTTCATTTCAGAGTCAAAAATCCTGTGTTTTAACTTACTAGTGCATACCTGTGCATGCCCGTAGAAACCCATGCATGCCCGTAGAGGAGATGCATTGGAACAGAATTCTTGCCAGTTACAGGACAGTTGGTATAGCAACACAGCACTAAGTGGAAATCACATGTGATGGCCTTTGTATGCAGCAAAACATAAAAATCACACAAAATATGCCCTGCCATCTGGGGCTGTTTGCCCATGCTTGTTACTTCTTCTCCTGCCTGTCACTGTTCTGTGTTATGTTGATAGGGAGTTGTGCTCTGTCTATGTGCCGTCATATAGACATCATTTGGTGGGTCTTCTTCTTCGTTCAGACCACTGAAGGGTCTCCTCCTGTCTCAACGGCTGTGTTGTTCAGTCATGCCTGCGGCGTACTGGTGGAACCTGAGGTGTTTCATGTTCACGGCATCCTTTCTGACATGCAGCAGTTTTCCTCATTCTATTACTCTCCATCTGGTGGGTCTTCTTCTTCTTTGTTCAGACCACTGGTTGAGGGATAGGTGTGTCGTAATTCCAGTTCATGGGCACAATCCTGAAAAAAATGGCTTTCAACCCTGTTCAGGAAGGCCCGTGCATGCTCGTAGAAACCAAGAAACCGGAGCACCCGGAGAAAATCAGCATTTTGCTTGGCATTTTACACATTTGTAGTGTAGACTGGCATTCGTCAAGGTTACACATTTGCAATCATGTAGGCATGGCGAGTCGTCCTGTGATGCCTGAGTTCATAGGACACGCTATGATGATGAGGCAGAGATCATAAGCCGTCCTATGATGTCCTAGAAACGTGCTTTAAAGTCTGTCCTCCTGTCTCAGACGGGTGCGATGTACTGCTGGAACCTCAGGTGTTGCATCTTCATGGCATCTTTTCTGACGTGCAGCAGTTGTCGTCATTCTATTGCTCTCCATCTGGTGGGTCTTCTTCTTCTTCTTCTTCTTCTTCTTCTTCTTCGTTGAGACCACTGGTTGAGGGATAGGTGCATCATAATTTCAGTTCATGGGCAGGATCATGAAAATAGATCTGAGCAAAAAGAGGCTTTCCGGCATGGACTCACTGTATATGACATCATAAAGACATGTTGCCTGATGGCTGTCACTGTATATGACATCATAAAGACATGAAGGCAGGCTTGATGTATATGACATCATAAAGACACATTTGTCTATGTGCCATGGGCTTGATGTACTGTATATCACATCATAAAGACACATTTGTCTATGTGCTGTCATATAGGCATCGCGAGTCATCCTATGATCCCTGAGTTCATGGTCTATATGACATCAAAAAGACACATTTGTCTATGTGTCCTATGATGCCCGAGTTCAAATACACATGGTCTATATGACATCATAAAGACACATTTGTCTATGTGTCCTATGATGCCTGAGTTCATAGGACGTCCTATGATGTTCAGGCAGAGATCATAGGCCGTCCTGTGATGTCCTATGAACATGACAGACACACACACAGATTTCTTGCTTTTATAGAGTGAAGTTAATTTCTAGAATAGGGCAGAACATGTAATAATAGTTAATTACCGGTTCACTTTGAGTAGGCAAACTTGAAGTCATCATGGGTCATCAGTAAAATAAATAACTTTCAAATTCACTTCAGCCTGGTGAATAAAGGTTCATTACTGTCATCTGGTGTTGCCAGTAATCACCTGTAATTTCTACATAGTCCACCTTTAAAGCACAAATATACAGTATTTTCTCACTAAAAGTAGGGCTAATAAATTTTCTTTTCTAGACATCTAGATCTGTGGATCGTTTTATCGTGGTGGAGGGATTTGTGTGCCCTGGTGATCCCAGGAGCTATGTTGGGCAACTTGGCCTTGGTTGGGTCTCCCAAGACAAATTGATCCTGAGTGAAGAGCCAAACCAAGAGCAGTCCAGTAGAGCCCTGTCATGGTCCGAGTGCTGACTCTGTCCGCGCTCAGGTTGTCCAGTAGTTCCCCATTCTCTTCTCAGGCGCACCATATGGCCTCCAGGCTTTTATTGTGACAGCGTCTCGGCGGGGCTTCCGGCTGTCAGAGCCGAGCTCTGCAGAGATGGCTGGAATCCAATTAGCTGATGACGTTCTCATCAGCTGATTAATCTGTCAGCCCTATTTAGGGGAGCAGCTCGGTTTACTCCGGGCTGCGACCTTCGCCTTTTCCAGTCTGGTTTCCCTACTCCCGAAGCCAGTTCCTTCCAGCGTTAGGTTCCGCCCTCGTTAATCGTACGTAAGTGCTGTGTCTTTGCTTTTATTTGTGTTTTGCCCCACGAGGCTCATTATTTTGTCATTTATCCTTTATTAATAAATTATGCAAAGTCATCGGCTGTGGGCTGATCATGTACTGTATATGTGTACAGTATCTCACAAAAGTGAGTACACCCCTCACATTTTTGTAAATATTTCATTATATCTTTTCATGGGACAACACTAAAGATATGACATTTTGATACAACGCAAAGCAGTCAGTGTACAGCTTGTATAACAGTGCAAATTTGCTGTCCCCTCAAAATAACTCAACACACAGCCATTAATGTCTAAACCGCTGGCAACAAAAGTGAGTACACCCCTATTGAAAATGTCCAAATTGTGCCCAAAGTGTCGATATTTTGTGTGGCCACCATTATTTTCCAGCACTGCCTTAACTCTCTTTGGCATGGAGTTCACTAGAGCTTCACAGGTTGCCACTGGAATCCTCTTCCACTCCTGCATGACATCATGGTGTTAGAGACCTTGCACTCCTCCACCTTCTGTTTGAGAATGCCCCACAGATGCTCAGTAGGGTTTAAGGTCTGGAGACATGTTTGGCCAGTCCATCACCTTTACCCTCAATTTCTTTAGCAAGGCAGTGGTCATCTTGGAGGTGTGTTTGGGTTTGTTATCATGTTGGAATACTGTCCTGCGGCCCAGTTTCTGATCATGCTCTGCTTCAGTATGTCACAGTACATGTTGGCATTTATGGTACCCTCAATGAACTTTAGCTCCCCAGTGCCGGCAGCACTCATGCAACCCCAAACCATGACACTCCCACCACCATGCTTGACTGTAGGCAAGACACACTTGTCTTTGCACTCTTCACCAGGTTGCCGCCACATATGCTTGACACCATCTGAACCAAATAAGTTTATCTTGGTCTTATCAGACCACAGGACATGGTTCTAGTAATCCATGTCCTTAGTCTGCTTGTCTTCAGCAAACTGTTTGCGAGCTTTCTTGTGCATCACCTTTAAAAGGGGCTTCCTTCTGGGACGACAGCCATGCAGACCAGTTTGATGCAGTGTGCGGCGTATGGTCTGAGCACTGACAGGCTGACCCCCCCACCCCTTCAACCTCTGCATCAATGCTGGCAGCACTCATACATCTATTTTCAAAAGACAGCCTCTGGATATGACGCTGAGCACGTGCACTCAACTTCTTTGGTCGACCATGGCGAGGCCTGTTCTGAGTGGAACCTGTCCTGTTAAATTGCTGTATGGTCTTGGCCACTGTGCTGCAGCTCAGTTTCAGGGTGCAATCTTCTTATAGCCTAGGTCATCTTTATGTAGAGCAACAATTCTTTTTTTCAAATCCTCAGAGAGTTCTTTGCCAAAAGGTGCCATGTTGAACTTCCAGTGACCAGTATGAGAGAGTGTGAGAGCGATAACACCAAATTTAACACGCCTGCTCCCCATTCACACCTGAGAGCTTGTAACACTAACGAGTCACATGACACTGGGGAGGGAAAATGGCTAACTGGGCATAATTTGGACGTTTTCAATAGGGATGTACTCACTTTTGTTGCCAGCGGTTTACACATTAATGGCTGTGTTGAGTTATTTTGAGGGGACAGCAAATTTACACTGTTATACAAGCTGTACACTGACTGCTTTGCATTGTATCAAAATATCATATCTTTAGTGTTGTCCCATGAAAAGATATAATGAAATATTTACAAAAATGTGAGGGGTGTACTCACTTTTGTGAGATACTGTATATGTATTTCAATAGTTGTTATACTAACCCTCTATTCTCAGGGAGCTGTCAGAGATACATACCTAGGGACAATTTAGAATCACTGACATGCATGTCTTTGGATTGTGAGATCTGTAGTTCTCACCTGAACCAGTGAGAGTCTTTCATTAAAATACTGTATTTTGCGTCTCCTCCCATATCGCTCTGCTTACCTCTGGCAATTTTTCCTCCATCTGACCCTTGGAAGATTTGAATTTCCGGATGTTGACCTGAAAGGCCGCTGTCGTGACCTGGATCTGCTTCTGCAAGTCGGCAGCAGTCTGCTCCAGGAGAGACTCGACTAGGGCCCGCAGGGACAGGGAATCTGTCTTCTGCTTTTCTGCCTTGGCTATATTGATGTCTGAGAAGTTCTCCCACTGGTTTGGGGTCACTCCCAAGCTGAGACACATGTAGAAATTTATAAAGATTAGGGAAATCTTACAGAATGTAGAATCTAAAAGGTGGATACCTTTTAGATACAGTGCTTTTTCATGCTTTCATGACAAAAACACATCATGGTAGACCCACCTGGCCAGCCCAGTGCTCTTGTTTTTCATCTGCTGAAGGGTGCTGGTGGAATGAGCGATCATTAGGGCGCATGAGTTGTCAATAGCTTGAGCCTCAAATTTCTCCTTTAGATCCTTCTCTAGATGGTACTTGACAGACCGGTTCAGCCTCAAATTTAAAACAATTAAAACATAAGATCTGGAATGAACTGCATGCCTTTAAGATGCCCATTACTGAAGGTTTACTGTCATGATTTCTTACCGGATCTGCTCGATGATCTGCTTCCCTACATCATGCAAAATGAGGGACACTCGTTCAATGACATCCCTCTCCTTCAGCAGCTCTCTGTCCACCTCATCATGGGTCCTCTCTGTAGCTAGACATTTCTCTCTGCAGATCAGACAAAAAAAGAAAGAAAAATACTAATAATCACCCAAATGTTAGCTTTACCTGAAGAATGCACATTTACACAGAATGAGGACTGAATAATTATCTACCCACTTTATATCTAAATTTCTATATACTGTATCTATGCAATTAATTGTTCTATATTTTGCAACAGGATATTGTCTCAAAATCCCATTTAGTGGGTTAATACTTATGATGAGTCTGACATAAATCATTTAAAGATATGACTGGGCGTGTGTCGAGGATTCAATCCCCAGCCTTTAGCTAAAAAGTGTATGTATAGAGTTCAAAAACCTTATTACCCATCTCTGTTTTTTAAATATAAAAACTACATAAAACTGAGAACAATTTCAGATGCATTTTTTTAAACTTCTGATCTATCAGACTTTGCCGAAGATAAAGGCCCCAATCCTACCATGGGAACCAGAGGAACCAAAAATGCATGGACCTGCAAAATTTGAACTTTACAATGAAACACCTGAGTTATCTGAATAAACAGGCATGCCAACATTAATAATAAGAGAGGTTCCTTTAACTTTTCCTGTCAATGTGAAACTTTATTCTTGCAACTTTACATGTTGCAACTTGTAACTTTTTTACACATGAATTTGTGCCCACTCATCATATCATAGATTTGCAACTTGTATCTTTTCTACATTTCAGCTTGCTCTCCATGGATCATCATCACCTGATCCTGATCCAAGATGGCGCCCACAGCGGTCGACATGGTGCTTCGCTGCGCTCTTTGTTTGTTTTTGTTTGTCAATTGTGTGTCTGCTTGCACTTATACCCGTGAAGAACTTCTAAATATCAGGACTTTGACCCCCACGGACCTCCTCCCAGTTTTTCTAGCCCCTGCCGCCGATCTGGTTTATTGTTTGGCTCGGAAAGTGAGACGGCGGAAGAGAGGAAGACGAGCGGGCGCTCTCGTACGACTTCGCAGGAGAGGCTCGCGAACGGCGCTGCCTGGCATATTTCTGTCCAATACCAACTCTCTCTCTAACAAGGTGGATGAACTGAGACTGCTGATGCGTTTTAAGGACCTCGCCTCCTCAGCTGTCCTCTGCTTTACTGAGACCTGGCTCCGGGAAAATATACCGGACAGCGCGCTGCGCCTCGACGGCTTCCAGCTCTTCCGTGCTGATCGTGACACAGAGCTTTCCGGCAAGACCACAGGAGGCGGTGTCTGCTTCTACATCAACTGTAGCTGGTGCTCTGATGTAACGGTAATTTCCAAACACTGTTCTCCTGCCTTGGAATTTCTTGTTATCAATTGCAAGCCCTTCTATTCCCCGCGGGAGTTTGCTTCTTTCATAATGATCGCTGTGTACGCCCCTCCCGACGCGGACACGCGCGAAGCTCAGCGCGTGCTCGCGGATCACATTCAACACACAGAGCGGAGTTTTCCAGACTCGCTGATTATTGTGGCTGGCGACTTTAATCAGTGCAATCTGAGCCACGATCTCCCCCGCTACAAACAGTTTATTAAATGCCCCACCAGAGGATTAAACACACTGGATCACTGTTACACCACAGTGAAAGACGCATATCGCGCTGTCCCTCGAGCTGCGCTGGGATTATCTGATCACGTGATGGTTCACCTCATTCCCACATACAGACAGAGATTGAAGCTCACTAAACCTGTTGTGAGCACTACGAAGATACGGACCAGTGATGCTGAGGAGAAGCTGGAAACGTGCATGGAAATATCTGACTGGGGCATGCTTAAAGGAGCCACGCATGATCTGGATGAGTACACGGACACTGTGAACTCATATATCCACTTTTGTGAAGAGAACATTCTTCCATCACGCACCAGGGTGAGTTACTCTAATGACAAACCCTGGTTCACAGCTAAGCTCAGACAGATCAGGAAGGAGAAGGAAGCAGCGCTGAAAAGTGGAGACAGGGACTGCTACAGGGAGGTTAAATACCGGTTTAACAGAGAGCTGAAGAGGGCCAAATCTCTATACTCAGAGAGACTCCAGCAGCAGTTCACTGCTAATGATTCGGCTTCCGTGTGGAGAGGACTGAGGCAGATCACCAACTATCGGCCTCAGGCTCCTAAAGGTCAGGATGACAAAGCCCTTTGTCAGAGACTGTCCCAACACTATGCCCGTTTTGACACCTCGTCATCTGTGTCCAACTCCCCCCCTCCCTCCAGCTCCACAGCCTCCACATTCCCTACTTCATTTAAGGCACCCCCCCACTCCTCCCCCCCTCCCCTTATCATCAGTGAGCAGGATGTGCTCAAACAGTTCTCCAGACTGAACCCGCGCAAGGCCCCCGGCCCAGACGGCGTGTCTCCCTCCACCCTGAGACTCTGTGCGAAACAGCTGGCTCCTGTATTCACAGACATTTTTAACACCTCCCTTAAGTTATGCCACGTGCCATCCTGCCTCAAATCCTCCACCATCATCCCTGTCCCCAAGAAGCCACGGATCACTGGACTTAATGACTACAGACCTGTAGCGCTCACCTCTGTAGTCATGAAGTCCTTTGAGCGCCTGGTCCTGTCCCACCTCAAGTCCATCACCACCCCTCTCCTGGACCCGCTGCAGTTTGCCTACCGAGCCAACAGGTCTGTAGACGATGCAGTCAACCTGGCCCTCCACTCCATCCTGCAGCACCTGGACTCCCCGGGAACCTACGCCAGGATCCTGTTTGTGGACTTCAGCTCCGCATTCAACACCATCCGCCCCGCTCTGCTTCGGGACAAGCTGTCCCTGCTCAACGTGCCTGACTCCCTCTGCAGGTGGATCATCAACTTCCTGACGGACCGGAGGCAGCATGTGCGGCTGGGAAAGACTGTCTCAGACTATACTAGCATCAGCACCGGATCACCCCAGGGCTGTGTACTTTCCCCCCTACTCTTCTCCCTTTACACCAACTCCTGCACCTCCAGCCACCAGTCTGTCAAGTTGATCAAGTTTGCGGACGACACCACCCTCATCGGGCTCATCTCCAACGACGACGAGTCCGCCTACAGGAGAGAGGTGGCCCAGCTGGCGTCCTGGTGCAGCAATAACAACCTGCAGCTGAACGCTCTGAAGACAGTGGAGATGATTGTAGACTTTAGGAAAGTCACTACTCCTCTGCCCCCCCTCACCCTCTCAGGCTCTCCCATCACCACTGCTGATTCCTTCCGCTTCCTAGGCACTACCATCACCAGGGACCTCAAATGGGAGCTGACCATCAGCTCACTCATCAAAAAAGCCCAGCAGAGGATGTTCTTCCTGCGGCAGCTGAGGAAGCTCAAGCTACCCACCAAGATGTTAGTGCAGTTCTACACAGCCATCATCGAGTCCATCCTCACCACCTCCATAACCGTGTGGTACGCAGGAGCCACTGCCAGGGACAGACTAAGGCTGCAGCGCGTCGTGCGCACTGCTGAGAAGGTGATCGGCTGCAAGCTCCCATCTCTCCAGGATCTGTACATCTCCAGGACCCGGAGGCGTGCTGGCCGGATCATAGCCGATCCCTCACACCCTGGTCACGTACTGTTTGCCCCCCTCCCCTCTGGTAGAAGACTTCGGTCCATCCAGACTAAAACCTCCCGTCACATGAACAGCTTCTTCCCCTCTGCCATTAGACTGCTGAACACTAAGTGACTCTTGTGCACCATGTACAGCAGCTCAACCAGACTCATGTCAATCATCACTGTTTTCTTCCTGCATTACCGACTGCACTATATAGTTCTCCACAGTATCTGCTGCTGGCTAATATATATTTTAACTGTTGACCAGTATCACTTAATCTTATCCTACACTTTATTACATGTATAGTTTATTTCTCTTATCTTATCATGTTTAATGTTGCAGCATTGTACCGAGACAAATTCCTAGTTTGTGTACTACATGAACAATGGCAATAAACCTGATTCTGATTCTGATTCTGATTCTGATTCTGGTGGAGGGGTTTTGTGTGTCCTAATGATCCCAGGAGCTAAGCAAGCACGTCAGCACTCGTTCAGTGATGCCTGCCTTTGATCTTTGACGGTGTCATAGCGAGTCCTATGATCTGTGATCATGTCATAGTGAGTCCCATGATCGTGAGTGATGACTGCCTTTGATCTTTGATCATGTCATAATGAGTCCTACGATCTTTGATGATGACATCATCTCATTGAGGTTGATCGTCACTTCCTGTTTTGCTGTCTGCCTGTGTGGTTTGCTCTCCAGCTCTCGAGCCACTAGCTATGGCTACTAGCTCTCTTTCCTCTCCTCCTCTGGTGTGCTCTCTCTGTCAGATGTTTAGCTACACCTCTGCCTCTTTTGGTGATAACGGTAAATGTAATAAATGTTGTCTTTTTGAGGCGCTTGAGGCGAGGTTGTCTGATTTGGAATCCCGGCTCCGCTGCATTGAAACACCGTCTGCGCCAGTTAATCTCGACGGACGCCCATTAGCTGCAGCGGAGCTAGCTAGCTTAGGTCTCCCTGTCACCGGTTCCCCGGCTCTCCTCTGCAGCGAGGAGACTGGGTGGGTGACGGTGAGAAGGAAGCCTAGTCGCAAAGCCCCGGTTCACCACCAACCTGTTCACGTTTCTAATCGTTTTTCCCCGCTCAGCGACACACCCGCTGAGGAAAAAACTCTGATCATTGGCGACTCTGTAGTCAGAAACGTGAACCTAGAGACTCCATCGGCCATAGTCACATGCATTCCTGGGGCCAGAGCAGGCGACATCGAGTCAAATTTGAAAATGCTGGCTAAAAGTAACTGTAAATATTCCACAATTGTTATTCACGCCGGCATTAATGACATCCGTCTCGGGCAGTCGGAAGTCACGAAACTTAATATAGAATCGGTGTGTGACTTTGCAAAAACGATGTGTGCCACTGTAGTATTCTCTGGACCCCTCCCCAATCTGACCAGTGATGACATGTTTAGTCGCTCGTCATCCTTGAACCGCTGGCTGTCTGTGTGGTGTCCTAAAAATGACGTGGGCTACATTGACAATTGGAGCTCTTTTTGGGGAAAACCTGGTCTTATGAGACGAGACAGCATTCATCCCACTTTGGATGGTGCTTCTCATTTATCTAACAATCTGGCATCTTTTTTATCCAAATTTCCAAAACCGTGACTACTCAGAGTTGGGACCAGGAAGCAGAGTCGCAGTCTTACACGCCTCTCTGCAGCTCCTCTTCATCCGCCACCCCTCAGCTTAGCCCCTGTCTTCCCCATCAGAGAATCGTTGTCTGCTCCCTCCAAAGTAAATAAAAATATAATGTATAAGCATCCCAAAGTGATAAAGCAAAATATTGGTAAAACTCAAATTAAACATAAAGCCTCTAAATTCAATGATTTGGCCTCTGTTCCTCCTCATAATTTAAAAATTAAATGTGGTTTATTAAATATTAGGTCTCTAACTCCCAAGTCTCTGTTAGTCCATGATCTGTTAATTGATCATCAGATTGATTTAATTTCCCTTACAGAGACTTGGTTAGGGCAAGAGGATTATGTTGGTTTAAATGAATCAACTCCCTCTGGTTATTTAAACTGTCAAAATCCCAGAAGTTCTGGTCGTGGAGGAGGAGTAGCATCAATTTACCATTCCAAATTACTAGTTAATGTAAAGCAAAAAACACGTTATAATTCCTTTGAGGGCCTGGTCCTCAGTATTGGGCACTTTAGCAATTCCAGGTTAAACCCAATTTTATTTGCCATAGTTTATCGTCCCCCATCAACCTATTCAGAATTTTTATCCGAATTTCCTGATTTCTTAGCTGATTTAGTGCTGAAATCTGATAGAATAATTATAGTAGGGGACTTTAA
This sequence comes from Pholidichthys leucotaenia, assembly GCA_020510985.1. Lineage (NCBI taxonomy): Eukaryota > Metazoa > Chordata > Actinopteri > Cichliformes > Pholidichthyidae > Pholidichthys > Pholidichthys leucotaenia. The sequence continues at coordinate 78,670,193 of CM035843.1, read as the reverse complement.
TATACATGTGGATGTAGATAGTGACTGCCTTAATGTGGCTTTTAATTCAATATTAGACTCGATTGGGTTTTCTCAGAAAGTAGGAAATTCTACTCATTACCTCCACCATACATTGGACCTTGTTCTGACATATGGCATAGAAATAGAAAATCTTGTAGTGTCTCCTCATAACCCTGTACTGTCAGACCATTGTCTGTTAACCTTTGATTTTACTATTTCTGACTATTTGGCTCCTAAAGAAAAATATTATCACAGTAGATGCCTCTCAGATGATGCTGTTTCCAAATTTATGCAGATTGTTTCCTCTATGCCATGTGTCAACACAACGGAAATAAGCTATAGACAGCTTGCTCCTTCTGTAATTGATAACATGGTGGATAGTGTTTCAGCTTCTCTGCATCAGGCTCTAGACTTGGTGGCCCCCTTAAAAAAGAAAAAGTCTAATCAGAGATTTTTAACTCCTTGGTTCAACACAGAAACTCGTAGCTTAAAACAGAAGACTCGTCAATTAGAAAGAAAATGGCGCTCTACTAATTTAGATGAAATCTATTTAGCTTGGAGAAATCATCTTTTAATTTATAAAAAATCTCTTAGAAAAGCTAGAACGAGTTATTACTCTGCATTAATAGAAGAGAACAAGAATAATCCCAGGTTTCTTTTCAGTACTGTAGCCAGGTTGACAAAGAGTCAGGACTCTGTCAATCCTAGCATCCCCTTAGAGCTTACTAGTCAGGACTTTATGAACTTTTTCAATAATAAAATTTCATCCATCAGAGATAAAATCAATCAGATTCTTCCCACAGTTAACTTAAATACTGTAACTACTACAACTCCTTCTATTGATGTCTGTCTTGATGAGTTTACTCCAATCGACCTTTGTGAGTTAGACAAAATAGTTTCCTCATCCAAACCTTCAACTTGTCTTTTAGACCCTATTCCTACCAGGTTATTTAAAGAAGTCTTCCCACTTATTGGTAGCTTTATTCTTCATATAATCAATTCTTCATTAACTTTAGGCCATGTACCGCAGGCTTTTAAAACGGCTGTAATTAAACCCTTACTCAAAAAGCCAACGCTAGATCCAGGAGCTTTAGCTAACTATAGACCAATCTCTAATCTCCCTTTCATTTCAAAAATCTTAGAAAGAGTTGTTGCTACGCAATTATTTGACCACCTGCAGGGAAATGGTTTATTTGAGGAGTTTCAATCTGGGTTTAGAATCCATCATAGCACTGAAACAGCCTTAGCGAAGGTCACTAACGACCTCCTCATTGCATCTGATAATGGACTAGTTTCTGTACTTGTCCTTTTAGATCTTAGTGCAGCTTTTGATACTATTGATCATAATATTCTACTTGATAGATTAGAACACTATGTTGGACTTAATGGAACTTCGTTGCAGTGGTTTAGATCTTATTTATCTGATAGGTTCCAGTTTGTTCATGTAAATGATGAGTTTTCTCTCAGCTCAAAGCTTAGTCATGGAGTTCCACAGGGATCTGTGCTTGGCCCTACTCTTTTTTTTTTTCCACAATATCTTTATTGAACCTTTTTTTTTTTTTTTTAACAAACATGATACAAACAATCAAACACTAACACTAAAGTACTACAAAAAAAAAAAAAATGCCCTAAAAACACCAACAACCACCAACAAAATCAAGTCTTCAACAATGCTCCTCTGTTTAGTCTAGACAATCCAATACATAAGTATACATATTATGTTCACCAGTTTGGAATTTACAAGGTCCACACACATCATTCACCTTCTTCTTCAAGAGTTATGTTTAAATTTTTTACATAATCAATAAAAGGTCTCCATATATTCTCAAACACAATTTCCTTTGATTTCAGTATATATGTTATTCTTTCTAATGGAAGGTTTGTTAACATCTGTCTTAACCACTGAGTCACATCTGGTCTATGAGTCTTTTTCCATAATAGTGCAATACATTTTTTGGCATTAAGCAAACTGAGGTCTATGAATGTTCTTTCACTTTTATTGAAATTATGCTTTTCTGGGTACAGACCCAACAAAACCAGTTTAGGATTCAATATGATTTGTTTTGAGATTATTTTTTCAATTGTTACCCTCACCTCTTCCAAAACATTCTTATTAATCTACATTCCCATAAACAATGAAATAGGGTTCCTTTACTTTCCATGCATTTTGTGCATGTATCTGGTATATTTTTGTTATATCTATTTAACTCCTCCGGTGTAACATACATCCGCATTAACCATTTGAAATGTATCAATTTAAGGCGTGCATTTATTGATTTGGTTTGAACTTCTGTACAAGCCAATTCCCATTGTTCCTCTGAAATTTCAATTTGCAGATCTTCTTTCCAGTAGTTTAATCTTTTCAGTGAATTTTCACTTGAAGATAGTGTCAATGAGTTATAAAACTCTGAAATAATACCCTTTCTTTTACTATCTTTCATCATCATTTTTTCCAAGGATGAATAAATAGGTCGAGTGAGAGCTTTATTTTGATTTGATCGAATAAAGTTTCTAAGTTGAAGATATTTAAAAAAATGTGTTCTATTGAGATTAAATTTGATCCTCAGCTCTTCAAAAGACATTATGTTGTCTGCACATGGCAAATATAAATCCTGAATCTTTTGTATCCCTTTTAAATTCCATACTTTAAATACAGCGTCCGCTCTCCCTGGTTTAAAATATTGATTACCCCATATTGGACTAACTTGTGACAATAACTGTGGTTCTTTTAAATAGTTTTTAGCTTCACACCATATTTTGATCATATGCTTTACAAATGGATTTTTAACTTGTTTTTGTAATTTTTTTGCCGAATCTGAGTATATGAATATGGGAAGAGGTAAAGGTAAATTGTATGATTCCATTTCAGTCCAGTGAGGGAGATCATTTGATGAAAAATAATATGTCATAGACCTCAGTTGTGCCGACCAATAATACAACATAAAATTTGGACATTTCAGACCTCCACGATCAAATGGTAAATATAATAAAGACAGACGTAATCTAGCCCTCCTGTTGTTCCATATAAATTCCACTAACTTTTTTTTTATTCTTGAGAATAGATCTAAAGGTGGTGATAAGGGAATGTATTGAAATAAATAAAGTATTTTAGGTAAAATATTACTTTTAAGTATATTGATTCTCCCGATCATCGACATTGGTAGTGACATCCATCTCTGAGTTAACTCACTGATATCTGACATTAAGGCTTCATAGTTGACACTGGCGACTGATTCTAGCTTAGGCATAATTTGGATTCCTAAATATTTAAACTGATTTACAACATTGAATTGATTTACCTCAGGGGCTGGGTAATTTCTCTGGGTCTCATTTAGCATTAATATTGAAGATTTAGTTTTATTTATTTTATATCCTGATATTTCCCCAAAATTCTTTATTAAATTCAACAAGGTTGGAATTGATTTTTTTAGATTCGACATAAACAAAATTATATCATCGGCGTACAGGGAGATTTTATGTTCTGTTGGTCCAACTTTAATTCCATATATTTGTGAATGTAAACGTATCGCTATCGCTAAAGGTTCAATTGCCATAGTAAACAGTAAAGGTGAGAGTGGACAGCCTTGTCGACATCCTCTATTGATTTTTATTGGTTTTGAAATATTGTTATTTGTTAGGATTTCTGCTGTAGCATTATTGTATATTATTTGAACCCATTTTATGAAATTATTTCCAAGTCCAAACCTTTGTAGGACTTCAAAAAGAAAGGGCCATTCAACTCTATCAAAGGCCTTTTCGGCGTCCAATGATAGGAGAGCTGTATCCGGTGCTTCTTTATTAAAATAGATAATATTAAATAGTCTTCTTACATTATGGAAGCCTTGTCTGCCCTTTATAAAGCCATTCTGATCTCGATTAATAATATTTGGTAAAATTTCTTGTATTCGTCTTGCTAAAATTTTACAGATTATCTTAAGGTCGGCGTTTAATAGGCTTATTGGTCTCATATTTTCACATTTATTAGAGGGCTTACCTGGTTTTGGCAGCAGTATAATTAAGGCATTATTTATGTATGATGGTAAATTATTATTTTGAAATGCTTCTAAAACCATTTCCAAAAAAGGTTTTATTAATTTATTCTTAAATTTTTTATAAAGGTCAACTGGAAGACCATCTGGTCCTGCACTTTTTCCTGATTTCATATTATCAATGGCTAGCCCAACTTCTTCTTGACTAATTTTAGACTCCAATATCTCCCTGTTTTCATTTGGAATACACGGTATAGATAGTTCGTTCAAAAACCCATTTAGTTTTGTTAAATCAGGTTCATTTTTGGTATCATATAATTTTTCATAGTAATCTCTAAAGGCTCTATTAATTTCTAAAGGATCTATAACTACCTGTCCGTTACTTATAATACTGGTAATTGGTGTTTTAATTTCCAATTGTTTAATCTGCCATGCTAATAATTTTCCTGATTTTTCACCTTGTTCATAAAAAGATTGTTTCAATCTTAGAAGACTCGAGGCAGCTCTATTCGCTGATTTTTTGTCGTATTCAGCTCTCAAAATCAGTAATTCATTCTCCAACCTTGGGTCACTTCCTGCATACACTTTTTCCTGAAGATTTTTTATTTTATGTTCCAATTTAGCTCTCTCCTCTCGAGTCTTCTTAGATTTTGATCCTGTATAACGGCCCTACTCTTTTTAGTTTATATATGCTTCCGTTAGGCAACATTATTAGAAAGCACTGTATACATTTTCACTGTTATGCAGATGACACACAATTATACCTGTCAATGAAGCCAGATGATACTAATCAATTAGCCAAGTTAGAAGCCTGTCTTAAGGAAATCAAAGTTTGGATGACTTGTAATTTCCTGCTATTAAATTCAGATAAGACTGAAGTCATTCTTGTTGGTCCAAAAAACCTTAGAAATTCCTTTCCAAATCAAACTTTCAGTTTGGATGCAGTTACTCTTTCTCTTAATAGCTCTGTGAGGAACCTTGGAGTTATTTTTGATCAGGATTTGTCCTTCAATTCACATATTAAATTTGTTTCTAAGACTGCCTTCTATCATTTGCGTAATATTGCCAAGATTAGGAGCATCTTGTCTCAGAGTGATGCTGAGAAGCTGATCCACGCTTTTGTTAGCTCGAGATTAGATTATTGTAATTCTTTATTATCAGGCTGTCCTAAAACATCTTTAAAAAGTCTTCAGCTGATCCAAAATGCTGCAGCAAGAGTTTTAACAGGTACTAGAAAGAGAGATCATATCTCTCCGGTTCTGGCCTCCCTTCATTGGCTTCCCATAGAGTTTAGAATTAAGTTTAAAATCCTTCTTCTTACTTACAAAGCTCTAAACAATCAGGCTCCTTTTTATTTAAAAGATCTGATACTACCGTATCATCCTAACAGAGCACTACGCTCCCAAAATGCAGGTTTACTTGTAATACCTAGAATCTCCAAAAGTACAATGGGAGGCAGAGCCTTCAGTTATCAAGCTCCTCTCCTGTGGAATCAGCTGCCAATCTGGATTCGGGAGTCAGACTCGATCTCTGTTTTTAAGAATAGGGCTAAAACCTACCTTTTTGATATAGCCTACAATTAGGGAGGGATCATGTGTTTCTGAACCCTCCCTTAGTTATGCTGCTAATAGGTTTAGTCAGCCGGGGACCTCCAGTAATGCACTGGGCCTCACTCCTTTCCTCACTCTCTATGAAATATTTTTTTTTGCTGGTCATTAACATTTGTTTGTTCTCTCCCATAGATTGAGTCCCCATCGTGCTGTTTGCTCTCTACATGTCTGTTCTTTTCTTCTTCTCTGTCCCCTCACCCCCCAGCCAGTCGCAGCAGATGACTGCCCCTCCCTGAGCCTGGTTCTGCTGGAGGTTTCTTCCTGTTAAAAGGGAGTTTTTCCTCTCCACTGTCGCCAAGTGCTTGCTCACAGGGGATCACCGATTGCTGGGGTCTTTCTGCAACTGTGGGGGTCCTCCCTACAGTTGATAGTGCTATGAGATGACTGTTGTTGTGAAATGGCGCTATATAAATAAAGTTGAATTGAATTGAATTGAACATAGCAAGTCCTATGATGCCTGCAATTGATCTTTGATGTCATATGATACCTGCGTTTGATCTTTGATGATGTCAAAGCGAGTCCTGTGATCGTGAGTGATGCCTGCCTTTGATCACACACAGACACACACACAGATTTTCTTGAATCAGTTTATACTAGTGCATACCCGTACGGGCATGCATTGGAACAGAATTCTTGCCAGTTACAGGACAGTTGCTCTCGCAACACAGCAATGAGTGGCAATCACATGTGACGGCTTTTGTATGCAGCAAAACATAAAAATCACACAAAATATGCCCTGCCATCTGGGGCTGTTTGCCCCTGCTTGTTAGTTCTTCTCCTGCCTGTCACTGTTCTGTGTTATGTTCTTCTTCTTCTTCTTCTTTGAGATTTGATTGGCGGTTGGCAACCAGCTTACAGGTGCATTACCACCACGTACTTCACTCTATATCATCACTGCTTATAAGTGCTGCTTACCTGTGTCTATATAGTATATGTCTTGTAAGGAGTCATGTGCTCTGTCTATGTGCCGTCATATAGACATCATATCTTTATGATGGCATCGCAAGTCCTACGACGCCTGAGATCATAGATCATCATAGGACATCAGGCAGGCATCATAGGCCAGCAGGGAGTCATGTGCTCTATGTGCCGTCATATAGACATCATATCTTTACGATGGCATCGCATATCTTTATGACAGCATTGCGAGTCCTATGACGCCTGAGATCATAGGATCATCATAGGACATCAGGCAGACATCATAGTCCGTCCTATGATGTCCTATTCCCTGTGTGTGAATATCTGTGCAGCCCCGCCCATCGCGTTTTCTGTAGCCATGCCCTGCCATCTGGGGCAGTTTGCCCCTGCTTGTTACTTCTTCTCCTGCCTGTCAATGAGAAAGCGACGCCTGCTTGATCTGGCAACTCTGCTCGCGGCAACGTAGAATTGGCCATGGCTGCAGAAATCTGTTGCGCAGAAAACACGAACGTGCTGTAAAGACTGACCCTGTGACTTATTCACCTTGCCAATTTTGAGCCATATGACATCATAAAGACACATTAGTCTAGGCATTGTGAGTGATGGTCTGTCTATATGACATCGTAAAGACACATTTGTCTATGTGTCGTCATATAGACATCATATCTTTATGACAGCATTGTGAATATCTTCATGATGGCATCGCGAGTCCTATGATGCCTGAGTTGGTCTATATGACATCATAAAGACACGTTTGTCTATGTGCCGTCATATAGACATCATATCTTTATGACGGCATCACGAGTCCTATGATGTCTGAGTTCATAGGATGTCCTATGATGATTAGGCAGAGATCATAGGCCGTCCTATGATGTCCTATAAACGTGACAGACACAGAGATTTCTTGCTTTAATAGAGTGACTATGATGTCATATAGACATCATGTAGACATCATTGGCACATCATAGGCCGATCCTATGATCTTTTAGCAAGTCTTATAGTCTAAGCTACTACTCTGTGTGTGTGTGTGTGTGTGTGTGTGTGTGTGTGTGTGTGTGTGTGTGTTTTACAGTCATAGGGCTTGCTATGACATTAAGCATCACTGAGCCTATGATGTGTGAGTCCTATGATCTTTGATGATGTCAGCTATGACATCAGGCATCGCTGAGCCTATGATGTGCCTCTGATGTCTATATGGCATCATATAGACACCATATATTTATAGTGAGTCCTATGATCTTTGATGATGCCATAGTGAGTCCTTTGATCTTAGACAATGTCATAGCAAATCCTATGATTTCATAGCGAGTCCTATGAGTTTTGAAGTCATACCACTTGTACCTTGTCATACCACTTGTACTTGCACCTATGATCTTTAAGTACTATGATCTTTGATGATGTCATAGCGAGTCCTATGATCGTGAGTGAAGGCTGCCTTTGATCTTTTGGTAAGACTGCCTTTGATTTTTTGGTGTCTATATGACATTTTTAAATTAGATTAGATTCAACTTTATTGTCATTACACATGTATGAATACAAGGTAACGAAACACAGTTTAGCATCCAATCAGAAGTGCAAAGGACAGCAGTGCAGTATATACGGTAATTAACAGTATGTGCAATTTAAGCAAATATATGCAAATATATGCAGCAGTGCAGAAAGTTAAGAGTACTGTTATGTGCAAATAATGTGCAATAAGTTAGATGTAGTTATGTAGTTATGCAGTTATGTACAGGTGAGGATGGTAAGAGATGATGGTAAGAGAGTCAGCGGGGAACTAAGTTCAATAATGTGATATCCTACCGTGTAGCAATGATCACACTTGAGTTATTTCTTTGGCTAACTCTGCCGTTTATTCTGCAACACACATAATATGACTGAACATGGATTCTGCGCGGGGTTTTCACACTCTTGTTCTAATGTGTCCCCTTAATAGTAGTGCTGAACAATACAGGTAGTTCCCCCTAGAGGCATGTGCCAGTAATGTTTTAAATTAGACTTGCAGTCTACCACATCCCTCCCCTCTAGATTAAACTACTTTTAATTACACTAGCCAATTATGCTAGACATCCTGGAACTCCCATTTAACCCTAAACAATCACAGTTACTTTTAACTTCTTAAACACATGTGCCATACACATAATTTCTTTCTCTTTTTTTTTTTTTTTTACATGTATAACACACATAACAGTCTAACTGGGGATTTGGTTTGACTACCGCATCCCAGTGAGGTTCCAGGACGCATTCTTGTCCTGTGGCTGGGGAACTCACTACTGACTAAGTATAGTCCTTCAAGTAGTCTGGAGCTTTCCTAGCTCGCTGAGATCTTCTCATGGCGGGTGAGCCAACTGCAGGTGAAGACTCAGACTGCTCCACTGTTTCGGCTGCTGCAGTGCTGCCCGTAGAATCTGCAGAGACGGTTACCTCAGGTTTCACCTGAAGTGGTGGTTCGTTGATGCTCTCCTCAGGATGGGTGTCAGACAACACCTCTGGTGCCATCGGCAGGGGAATGGAGCTCCTACCACGAACTTGGTCGATGTGTCGCCTCACCACTTGTCCATGACCTAATGTCACCTTGAATGACACAGGGCCTGTCTTTTCTGTTATTTCTCCTGGTACCCAGGCTGGTCCTGAGCCAAAGTTGCGGGTGTAGACCACGTCTCCTTCTCTCAGTATTCTCTCTCTAGCATGCATGTCATGATAACCTTTTTGTTTCTCTTGTTTATCATGCACTTTGTTTCTGAAGTCTGGATGTATTAAGTCAAATGTTGACCTCAACTTCCTTCCACACAACAGCTCAGCTGGTGACTTGCCAGTTGTAGATTGGGGTGTTATTCGATAGCTGAACAGAGCTCTCGACATTCGGGTTTCAATAGAGTCTCCTGTCATCTTTTTCATGAGTGACTTGAATGTCTGCACGGCCCTCTCGGCTAAGCCGTTAGAAGAAGGATGGTATGGCGCAGTCGTGATGTGACGTATGCCATTCTTTTCAGAAAACTCTTGGAACTGTTCACTCGTAAAACATGTACCGTTATCTGATACTATGATTTCAGGTAGCCCATGTTGGCTGAAACTCTTTCTAAGACATTCAATGGTAACAGTAGAAGTAGAGCTACTCACAGAATATGCATCGATCCACTTTGAGTATGCGTCAACTATGATCAGGAACATTCTTCCCATCCATGGACCTGCGTAGTCAATGTGAATTCTTCTCCATGGTTTATCTGGAACTTCCCAGGGATGTAGTGGGGCTGCTGGAGGACTGTTCCTGTTCTCCTGGCATGCCGCACATGACTTCACAAGCGCCTCCACCTCTGCATCCATGTTGGGCCACCACATGTAGCTCCTCGCCAACGCTTTCATGCGAGTGATGCCAGGGTGTGCTTGGTGTAGTTGTTGCAGTAAGGCATTCCTACCAGGTGGTGGAACAACCACGCGTCCTCCCCACAGGATACAACCTTCCTGGGTGCTGAGCTCATCCTGTCGTCGGGCATAGGGAATGAACTCAGGACTGTTCATCTTCGGCCATCCTCGCAAGATGTATTCTCGCACTCTTGCTAGAACAGGGTCTTTGTCTGTCCACTTCTTTATTTGTTGTGCGTTCACCAGGGGCACGCCGATATCTTCAAACAATAGCACTCTCTCCTCCTCCTCAGGCGTGCTGTCTCTTCCTCCATCCAAGGGTAGCCTACTCATCGCGTCAGCATTTGTATGGTCCCGTCCGGCTTTGTAAACGATGGTGTACTCATACGCTGCTAATGTAACGGCCCATCTCTGAATTCTCTGAGATGTCATCTGGGGTATGGCTCTCATTTCACTGAACAGTGAAATTAGTGGCTTGTGGTCAGTCACTATAGCGAACTGTCTCCCGTACAGGTATTTGTGGAATTTTTTTACACCAAATACTACTGCAAGGCCCTCCTTGTCTAGCTGGGAGTAGTTTTTCTCAGCTGCACTAAGAGTTCTTGAGACGAACCCTATGGGTCTCTCTGAGCCATCCTCCATACGATGAGAGAGTACAGCACACACACCGTAGGGTGATGCGTCACACGCCAGGATGAGTGGTTTGTTTGAATCATAGTGCACTAACACACTACAGGACTGAAGTAGCGCTTTGGACTCTTCAAACGCCTTCTGCTGCTTGACCCCCCATGACCATTTTTCTTCCTTCTTAAGTAAGGTATGTAGTGGTGCCAGCAGCGTGGAGAGCTTTGGGAGGAACCTATGGTAATAGTTCAACAAGCCCAGGTAGGCTTTTAACTCAGTAACATTTTGTGGCTCAGGCGCCTCCGCAATGGCTTCCACTTTGTCTGTTAGAGGGTGTAGACCACTGGTGTTGATCTTGTGGCCTAGGAACACCACCTCTTTTCCCATGAACTCACACTTGCTTCTTTTCAACCTCAGACCGCTTTTCTCCAACCGTTGAAGCACTTCCTTCAGCGTTTTCAGATGTTCTTGTTCATTTGGTCCTGTACAAAGGATGTCATCCAAATAAACGGCAACATTCGGAATTCCACCTAGGATGCCCTCCATAGTTCTCTGGAATATAGCAGGACTGGAAGCTACTCCAAATGGTAAGCGTGTGTAGGTATATAAGCCTTTGTGTGTATTGATGGTTACATACTTTCTTGATTCTTCTTCCAGGACTACTTGTTGGTAGGCGTGACTCATGTCTAATTTCGTGAAGTGTCGGCCGCCATTCAGCTGTGCGAAGAGGTCCTCCACTTTAGGAATTGGATACTGATCCACCCGTGATGCTCGATTGACAGTGAGTTTGTAATCTCCACATATTCTAATGGAGCCATCCGGCTTTCTCACTGGGACTATGGGCGCCGCCCATTCTGCAACCTGCACTGGCTCAATGATCTTGTCATCCAGCAGCCTCTGTAGCTCGCTTTCAACCAGTGGCTTGACTGCATAGGGTACCGGTCGGGGTTTGCAGAATCGTGGTTGGGCCTCCTTGTCCACATTAATCTTTGCAGTGACACCTTTTAGCTGTCCTAAGCCTTCTTTGAACACCTCAGCGTGTCTTTCGAGGATCTCCTCCAGCTGCAATTTGGGCTGAGATTCCACTTTATTCACCAACTGATCCATCATGGCCAGTTCTTGTAGCCAACTTCGCCCTAGTAGATTTGGTCCTTCGCTCCCAACTACTACTACAGGTAAGTCCTTTTCTTTGTTTTCGTGCTGCACCTTCACTTGTGCCATGCCTAGCACGTCTAGCTTCTCTCCTGTGTATGTTTTTAATTTTAATGAACAGGGATTTAATTCTGCTGTGTCTGTTTTCTTCCACAGTTGTGTATATTGCTGTTTACTTAATATGGTTACTCCACAGCCTGTATCAACTTCAAATGTTACTTTCATTCCATTAACATTCATGGTACGCGTGATGGGCGCTACCTTGGTCAGCTCCTCTGACGTGTTGTAAATTGTGTGAAAACCCATGTCTTCTGTATCACTTTCTCCCTCCCCTCTCAGTTGATTCGCTCGCTGTTCCTTTCCTGGGCCCTTGTTTTCATACTTTTGCCCATTAACTGTCGCTTTCAGCACCTGTGCGCTGTCCACCTTTATTCTACATGCTTTCTTAATGTGCCCTCGCTTGCCACAATTATGACACAGCTCAGTGGCAAATTTGCACTCGGCGGCATTGTGCTGGCCTTTGCAGCGATAACTGGGGAATTTGTGCTGAGTTTTGTCAGTCAACACTTTGTGGACACCTACTTGGGTCTTAGGCACACGAACATGCGTTGCTGTGTCCTCTGCTAGTTTCCTTTGCATTTCTCTCACATCTTTAGATGCTGTTTCCATCGCTTGGCATAATTCCAAAGCCTTCGCAAAAGTGAGTTTTGTTTCAGATAAAAGTCGCCGTTGCATTCGGTCATCATTCACTCCACACACAAGTCTGTCTCTTAACATTTCTTCCAATGAGTCTTTGTAATCACAGTGCAGTGTTAATTTCCTCAATTCTGCCACATACTCTGCTATGGACTCAGTGTTCCTCCTTATGCGTGAATTAAATTTGAATCGTTGCACGATTTCACTCGGTTTGGGGCTGAAGTGCTTCTGAAGCTCAGCAGTAAGCTGGTCGTATGTTTTATCTTTCGGTAATGCAGGGCTTATTAAATTTCTCAACAAGCTGTAAGTAGTTGCACCAACTCCACTCAACAGTACAGCCTTCCTTTTGTCTGGCTCCTCAATGTCATTAGCTTCGAAGAAAAAGTCCAACATTTCACTATATTCTTCCCATGACTGAGTCGAGTTATCAAAAGGGGTTACCGTTCCGATTACAGCCGCCATTGCTCGTCGTGGTGGGGAAACCTCGTTTTCCTCCTCTGAACTTGCACTCGAACTACTGGAGTCACTTGAGTTCGCCACACTTGCAATGTTCTCTGTTTCTCGCCGCTGATTTTTTTCTTTTAATCCTCGTCGCCAATTGTGTGATATCCTACCGTGTAGCAATGATCACACTTGAGTTATTTCTTTGGCTAACTCTGCCGTTTATTCTGCAACACACATAATATGACTGAACATGGATTCTGCGCGGGGTTTTCACACTCTTGTTCTAATGTGTCCCCTTAATAGTAGTGCTGAACAATACAGGTAGTTCCCCCTAGAGGCATGTGCCAGTAATGTTTTAAATTAGACTTGCAGTCTACCACAAATAACGTGACAGCTGTTGGAAAGAAACTGTTCCTAAACCTGCTGGTTCTAGTCCGAAGGCTTCTGAAACGTCTTCTGGAGGGGAGAAGCTGGAACAGTCCATGAGCAGGATGGTTGGAGTCCCTAAGAATGCTGCGTGCCCGGCGCAGACATCTTTTCCTGTAGACGTCCTCTATAACTGGAAGTGGAGTCCCTGTGATGCGTTGGGCGGTTTTCACCACCCGCTGCAGCGCTTTGCGGTCAGCGACAGAGCAGCTCCCATACCAGACTGTGATACAGTTGGTCAGGGTGCTCTCTATCACGCAGCGGTAGAAGTTGCCCAGGATGTCAGTTGACAGATGGTTCTTCTTCAGTGTCCTCAAGAAGAAGAGGCGCTGATGGGCCTTCTTGATCAGGCTGGTGGTATTAACTGACCAGGACAGGTCCTCCGAGATGTGGGTCCCCAGGAATTTGAAGTTGGGGACACGTTCAACAGCTATGCCATTGATATGGATGGGGTCATGTGTCTCTCCCCTCTCCTTCCTGTAGTCCACTATGAGCTCCTTCGTTTTGCTGGTGTTAAGGAGCAGGTTATTGTCAGCGCACCAAGTAGCCAAGTGCTCAACCTCTGCCCTGTAATCTGACTCGTCGTTGTCCCTGATGAGTCCAATCACCGTGGTGTCATCTGCGAACTTTATGATGGAATTGGATCCATACATAGGCCTGCAGTCATGGGTGTAGAGGGAGTAGAGGAATGGGCTGAGCACACAGCCCTGTGGTACACCAGTGTTGAGTATGATGACGGAAGAACGGTTGGGGCCTGAGCTAACATGCTGGGGTCTGTTGGTCAGAAAATCCATGATCCAGTTGCAGGTGGAGGTACTGATTCCCAGGTCCCCAAGTTTAGTGAGCAACTTGGAGGGGATAACTGTGTTGAATGCTGAGCTGAAGTCAACAAACAGCATTCTTGCGTAGGTGTTCTTGTCATCCAGGTGTGAGAGTACATAGTGCAGCACTGTAGAAACCGCATCCTCTGTACTCCTGTTGCTCCGGTAGGCGAACTGATGAGGGTCCAGTGTAGGAGGCAGGCCTTTTTTGAGCTGTGCCAAGACCAGTCGCTCAAAGCACTTCATGACTATGGGCGTCAGTGCCACAGGGCGATAGTCATTTAGGCACGATGGTGTTGAATGTTTCGGCACTGGTACTATTGAAGTGGTCTTGAAGCACGCTGGTACCACGGCCTGGGCCAGGGACAGATTGAAGATGTCTGTGAAGACCCCTGCCAGCTGCTCAGCGCATGCCCTCAGCACACGCCCAGGAATGCCATCAGGGCCAGCAGCCTTACATACGTTGACATGACTCAGTGCGTTACGGACGTCGGTGTGGGTGAGTGTGAGGTGGTGGAGGTCATCAGAGGGTGGGAAATTGATGTTCTTTTCGTTGTTGTCCTTGTCAAAACGAGCATAGAAGTCATTTAGCTCATTGAGAAAGGGCACAGTCATGGCTATAGGTATGGAGTTGCTGGGCTTATAATCAGAGATAGCTTGAATGCCCTGCCACATACGTCGGGGGTCAGAGTCCCCAAAATGTTCCTCCACCTTCAGCTTGTAGCTGTGCTTGGCCTTCTTGATACCCCTCTTCAAATCTGCCCTGGATGAACTGTAGGCCTGTTCATCACCAGATCTAAAGGCATTGTTACGTGCTTTTAGCAGAAGCCGCACTTCTCTGTTCATCCACGGCTTCTGATTTGGGTACGTGGTGATCTAGATGTATGTAGACATACATACATGATGTCTGTCACATGATGTGACATGATGTCTGTCACATAGGCACATGATCTTTAGCGAGTCCTGTGGTCATGACAGTCACATCGTCACTCTGTGTGTGTCACGACCATAGGACTCGCTAAAAGATCATAGGATCGCCTATGATTTTCCTATGATGTCTACATGATGTCCTATGATGTTCCTATGATGTCTACATGACATCTATATGATGTCATAGGATCACCTATGATGTTCCAGTGATGTCTACATGATGTCTATATGACATCATATAGACCATAGGAATTGCTAAAAGATCATATCATAGGATTGCCTATGATGTTCCTAAGATGTCTACATGTCTATATGACGTGATATAGACTATAGGAAATTCAAGAAATCTGTCTGCGCCTATGTTCCTATGATCTCTACATGATGTCTACATGATGTCACATAGACACCATAGTATAGAGTGATTCAAGAAAATCTGTGTGTGTGTGTGTGAGTGATCAAAGGCAGGCATCACTCACGATCATAGGACTCGCTATGACATCATCAAAAATCAAAGGCAGGCATCACGCTCACTTACGATCATAGGACATCAAAGATCAAACGCAGGCATCACTCACGATCATAGGACTTGCTATGACATCATCAAAGATCATAGGACTCGTTATGACATCATCAAAGATCAAATGCAGGCATCATAGGACTCGCTTCCATCAGCCTATGGTGTCTATATGACATCATATAGACACCATAGGCAAAAAAGCGTGATTAAAAGGACTCACTATGACATCATCAAAGATCATAGGACTCACTATATATATGGTGTCTATAGTCATCCTCATCTGTCTGTCACGACCATAGGACTTGCTAAAAGATCATAGGATTCGCCTCTTATGTCTATATGTCTATATGACGTCATATAGACACCATGTGTCTATCTGTCACGACCATAGGACTCGTGAAAAGATCATAGGACTCGCTATGACGTCTTCAAAGATCAAAGGCAGGCATCATAGGCAGGCGTTACTCAAGATCATAGGACTCGCTATGACATCATCAAAGATCATAGACTCACTAAGACATCTTCAAAGATCAAAGGCAGGCATCACTCATGATCATAGGACTCGCTATGACGTCATCAAAGATCATAGGATTCCTATGACATCATCAAAGATCATAGGTATTACTGAACGAGTGGTGACGTGCTTGTTTACACCTGCACTACTGAACGAGTGGTGACATGCTTGCTTACACCTGCTTTCTACGGGCATGCAGAAATACTTGCTTATACTTGGTTTCTACGGGCATGCACAGGTATGCACTAGTTATTAACAAAGGGCTAGGGAGAGGATTTTCACCTCTTCTCACTCACCTCTCTTCCAGACACATAAGAGTGACTCTCATGGGCTCACTGATCACTTCCACAGCCTTTACCACCCTCCTTTGTAAGGATATGAGCTCATCAATTTCCAGAATTATCTCTTCCAGCTTTAACTCCAACTCCTTCTTCAGAAACTCAACATCTTTGGCCCTCTGATCTAAACAAAAGGAGGAAAAATAATACACATTACAACCCACCTTTCTTTCTTTCTTTCTTTCTTTCTTTCTTTCTTTCTTTCTTTCTTTCTTTCTTTCTTATCAGCTTTCTACACAAACATTAATGTTTTTCTCTTCCTTACCGAGTCGCCTATTGTGAGCATCTTGCATGCGTTTGCATGTTTTTTTAGCTTCAGTGATCAGCTCTATGCACTCTGCTCTAAAGAGCTTAGAGTTGCTGGGCAGGACCGCAACATTTGTCAGATTGAGTCCATCACCCTGCAAGGCGCTGGTCTCCAGCACAGACATCTTCACTGGTTCTCTGTGTGGACAGGAAGGAGGAATTTATTGAGCAAATGATAAAAATGAGACGGTTTAACAAAAAATTTAAACACTTTGAAAACCACAAGACAATCCTGCTTCTATGATATCAAAAGATCAGCTGAACATAAAACAGCATATTCTGAGCAATTCTGCAAGTGGACAGAAAAATTATAAATCATGAGTCAAAATTGAAAAGAAAAATTATTTTAACTCTTGAATGGAATTTTTTAAATGGCATAAAAAGCTGGAAAGGCACTCACTTCAAATTAGTCAAAACTTAAAAACTAGAGATTAACAGACTAGATTAATTCAGCATTAAAAACTAGCTAAGACCAAATGTACTTGAAAAAAAGTATTTTTTAATAGCAGAGTAACAGTAAAACCTACCGTCACTCCATATATAATTCAAGAAATCTATGTGACGATGTGACTCTGTCATGATCATAGGACTCGCTAAAAGATCATAGAACTGCCTATGATGTGCCTATGGTCTCTACATGATGTCTATATGATGTCATATAGACACCATAGCATAGAGTGATTCAAGAAAATTGTGTGTGTCTGAGTGATCAAAGGCAAGCATCACTCACAATCATAGGACATCAAAGATCAAAGGCAGGCATCATATGACATCAAAGATCAAATGCAGGCATCATAGGACTTGCTATGCCATCATCAAACATCATAGGACTCACTATGACATGATCAAAGATCAAAGGCGGTCATCACTCATGATCGTAGGACTCGCTATGACATCATCAAAGATCACAGGACTCGCTATGACACCATCAAAGGCAGGCATCACTGAACGAGTGCTGACGTGCTTGCTTACACCTACTTTCTACGGGCATGCAGAAATACTTGCTTATACTTGGTTTCTATGGGCATGCACAGGTATGCACTAGTACAATAAAATTCAGTAAAACTTGAGCACATGTACTTGAATACTTGTACCACGTTTACACCAATATTGTGGGAGCCTACACAGCAACTCCCCTCCCCCACCTAGGTCAGTCTGATCACTTATCCTTGTTCCTTACCCCCAAGTATGTACCGCTCATCAACCGGGTGAAGCCATCAGTGAGGACCATCAAAGTGTGGCCAGAGGGGTTGACTCTGTACTCCAGGAAAAGTTTAGGAACACAGACTGGAGTCTGTGTTCCTAAAGTCTGTTCTCCCTGGAGTCTCCCTGTTCACCTCTCAGGCTACCTGTGGCTCCCACATAAACATCGACTCTTACACCCACTCAGTCCTGGACCATATCAACACCACTATTGACAGTGTCACCACGGAAAGACAGATCACCACGTACCCAAATCAGAAGCCGTGGATGAACAGAGAAGTGCAGCTTCTGCTAAAGGCACGTAACAATGCCTTTAGATCTGGTGACGCACAGGCCTACAGTTCATCCAGGGCAGATCTGAAGAGGGGCATCAAGAAGGCCAAGCACAGCTACAAGCTGAAGGTGGAGGAACATTTTGGGGACTCTGACCCCCGACGCATGTGGCAGGGCATTCAAGCTATCTCTGATTATAAGCCCAGCAACTCTATACCTATAGCCATGACTGTGTCCTTTCTCAGTGAGCTAAATGACTTCTATGCTCGTTTTGACAAGGACAATAACGAAAAGAATATCAATTTCCCACCCTCTGATGACCTCCACCACCTCTCACTCACCCACACCGACATCCGTAACGCACTGAGTCATATCAACGTACGTAAGACTGCTGGCCCTGACGGCATTCCTGGGCGTGTGCTGAGGGCATGCACTGAGCAGCTGGCAGGGATCTTCACAGACATCTTCAACCTGTCCCTGGCCCAGGCGGTGGTACCAGTGTGCTTCAAGACCTCTTCTATAGTACCAGTGCCGAAACATTCAACACCATCGTGCCTAAATGACTATCGCCCTGTGGCACTGATGCCCATAGTCATGAAATGCTTTGAGCGACTGGTCTTGGCACAGCTCAAAAAATGCCTGCCCCCTACACTGGACCCTCACCAGTTTGCCTACCGGAGCAATAGGAGTACAGAGGATGCGGTTTCTACAGCGCTGCACTGTGTACTCTCACATCTGGATGACAAGAACACCTACGCAAGAATGCTGTTTGCTGACTTCAGCTCAGCATTCAACACAGTTATCCCCTCCAAGTTGATAACTAAACTTGGGGACCTGGGAATCAGTGCCTCCACCTGCAACTGGATCATGGATTTTCTGACCAACAGACCCCAGCATGTTAGGTCAGGCCCCAACCGTTCTTCCATCATCACACTCAACACTGGTGTACCACAGGGCTGTGTGCTCAGCCCATTCCTCTACTCCCTCTTCACCCATGACTGCAGGCCTATGTATGGATCCAATTCCATCATAAAGTTCACAGATGACACCACGGTGATCGGACTCATCAGGGACAACGATGAGTCATATTACAGGGCAGAGGTTGAGCACTTGGCTACTTGGTGCGCTGACAATAACCTGCTCCTTAACACCAGCAAAACCAAGGAGCTCATAGTGGACTACAGGAAGGAGAGGGGAGAGACACATGACCCCATCCATATCAATGGCATAGCTGTTGAACGTGTCCCCAACTTCAAATTCCTGGGGACCCACATCTCGGAGGACCTGTCCTGGTCAGTTAATACCACCAGCCTGATCAAGAAGGCCCATCAGTGCCTCTTCTTCTTGAGGACACTGAAGAAGAACCATCTGTCAACTGACATCCTGGGCAACTTCTACCGCTGCGTGATAGAGAGCACCCTGACCAACTGTGTCACAGTCTGGTATGGGAGCTGCTCTGTCGCTGACCGTAAGGCACTGCAGCGGGTGGTGAAAACCGCCCAACGCATCACAGGGACTCCACTTCCAGTTATAGAGGACGTCTACAGGAAAAGATATCTGCGCCGGGCACGCAGCATTCTTAGGGACTCCAACTATCCTGCTCATGGACTGTTCCAGCTTCTCCCCTCCGGAAGGCGTTTCAGAAGCCTTTGGACTAGAACCAGCAGGTTTAGGAACAGTTTCTTTCCAACAGCTGTCACGTTATTGAACTTAGTTCCCCGCTGAACCTCCACTTCTCTCCCCCTTAACACCCCCCCCCCGTGCTTCCTCAAACTGTATACACATATATATCATATCTGCATATTGTCATTATATATTGATACATACTGCTCTTCTGTATATTATCATCACATATTTAACTACATACTGTTTTTCTACATATTGCCACTCTGTATAGTTAGATTGTCTGCTACTTACCTCACTTCATCTGTACTTTGCTCTTCTGTAATTTATGCTAACTTATTCCCATCTCTTACCATCCTCACCTGTACTTAACTGCCCACCTAACTTATTGTACATTATTTGCACATAACGGTACTCTTAACTTTCTGCACTGACCTATCTGCATATATTTGCTTAAATTGCACATACTGTCAATTTATTGCACTATCCCTGTCAAATA
Organism: Pholidichthys leucotaenia; assembly: GCA_020510985.1. Lineage (NCBI taxonomy): Eukaryota > Metazoa > Chordata > Actinopteri > Cichliformes > Pholidichthyidae > Pholidichthys > Pholidichthys leucotaenia. The sequence goes on along the minus strand of CM035843.1, from coordinate 78,649,947 downwards.
AACTAATCTACTACTACTACTGTATTTACTGCACTGCTGTCCTTTGCACTTCTGATTGGATGCTAAACTGTGTTTTGTGACCTTGTATTCATACATGTGTAATGACAATAAAGTTGAATCTAATCTAATCTAATCTTGAATAAATACCTACACATATCGATGTATATTGTTTCTTTTTCCTCAAACAACTAAAAGCATAAAATAATGAAATAGCTTTTATTCCTCACTCGAAAAAGGCCCAGCAGTGATTGTTAGTAAATATATTATGTGTGTGTGTGTGTGTGTGTGTGTGTGTGTGTCAGCATAAGCCTGCACACGTTTATCACATACCTTCCTCCCTGTAGCTCAAAATTCCAGCTTTTTATTGTTTTTTTTTTAATTATTTTTTGTTTAAATGTCCGCTGCCTCTGACTTCTAAGCTTCGCTGGAGCAAAACAAATGGTTACTAAGGCAACGGTTGAGGAACACGCACTGTATTTTTCAAAATAAAATGATAGAAAAAACGATTTTATGAAAGGTTTTACCAAGGAGATTGTATCTGAATAAATGAAACCTCTTTGGTTTTGCAAATACTTTTCCTCTAGTTAGGTTTCTATAAACTAATTATATTAGTTACATGAGTTTAGTTTTTTTTTTTTTTTTTTCAAAACTGCTTCTGCGCAGGCGTGGAAACGTGCTGGGGGAGGCAGATTCTACAGATTCATGTAACAAAATAAAAACCTTAGTGGCAACCATAGACCGTATAAAACACTACGGTGCCAACCGAGAGTTGTTTCAAATCAGTAAAATCCTCAGTGAAGTGGTAAAGCATTGCACTACCTCAACAAGTCGGTTAAAAACATCGTTTTGTGTCTCAGACTGGAAATATATTGTAATGCTCGACAGATGGAGCCATTTGCTCTCTTATCTTCAGTGCGTACCTTTTTTTTTTTTCTTCTCAGATTTCGAGCTTGTTTTACACGTATGATCATAACTTGATGCTCTGTAGTCTCTCAGTTGTACGGTAGGCGTTTTCACGATTACCAGACATACAGATCGATATTTATTATGGAATAAGGATTATGCCAGAATCAAATTCTTATCTCGTATTAAAATGTTTGCATATGTAGCAATTCTTGAAATGCACTCATACATAGGACTTAGGTAAAACAGCAATCACCATTAATAGGGTAAAGTGGCTGAAGTCAGCCGTTGCATCAAGTCTTTGTATATTAAACAGTTATTTTTGATTCGTCTAAGATGACTAGGATGGGAAGAGCAAATATACAAAAACGGACATGTCAGGCAACGTTTTACATACAATGGCAGCCAGTGTTTTTCCATGTATGCACACTTATCCTTTGTCCTTAAAGAAAAGGACAAAAGAAGCAGAGCAGCGGTATAAAACATACAAAAATAAGTTAACATGTAGAGGAGCTTGAAATAACGAGGCGATGTGATTCATAAACCAAAGTTTATTATCAGCTCCTCTAACAAGTCTCATCTAGGTGCAGCAGCAGAAGAAGTAAGAGAGCGAACACCTTCGGCTCTACGAACTTATACTCGCACATAACAAAAGACATGCATATCAAAAGCTGACATCCCTCACTATCTTAATCCCCTCTTTTGTCTTCGTACTCCTCCACCTGGCCCTGGGGGGTCAGGGCAACCCATCCGGTCTCCACCGCAGTGCCTCGGATGCTCTTTGATCTTCACTGGCGGTTGAGACCCTTTGTCCTGTTCTGAGGTGTGAAGTCGCTTTACATATGTAATCACTAAACACTCTCACATGCTTCAACATATGTAGGTTATGGGATATATGATTAATATAGACCACAGCCCCCCCAAACGACTAAGAAAAGGACAATATGCGGCGGATGATAAAATAAGGCAGCGATGCTGAGGTTTTAAGCAGGTTTTATTAATCATACTGCCGTCACGGGAACTCGACTCCAGCCCATAGCGTGAGCAGGCTGAAGCCGAATTCCTCAGGCTCTCAGTGAAGAGGGGACACAAAGTCTGTGTCCAGCAGCAGCCGTTGTAGAAGTGAGAATTGAGAGGATGAACATGAAATTCAGACAGCTTATATACTCAGCTACAACAATACATCAAAGCATTCACAGCAGTTGGTATGATCAAAGAGATAACAGAACAGGCATGAGACATTTGCATTTGAGAGACATATTGATCTCAGTCCCTAGGTCACAGTAAGGACAGGATGCATGAACACAATGCATGAAAGGCAACATTAACATCACAGAAGTGAGCCAGACGAAGTGGGGCTGCCTGTAGACGTTCATACACATTTCACTGTTCTGTTATTTGCTCTAGCCGAGCGCTGTGTTTGACCAGTCTGTTTGTGGGGGTTTACACTAAACTGCCACAGCTCCCCCCCAGAGGGCTCGGCAGGTGGCCGAGACCTCGATAGTGCAGTTTGGGCAGCGAGCAGGGAAAAGCTCTGTGCAGGAGGGGGGTGGGGGGTAGTAAAAGCCGGCCGGAGACGATGAAAACGTCCGGGCCGCGCAAAAATTGCTTGTGGGTCCGCGATGTCGAAGGGCTGTCCCGTTGAACGTGCAGAGGTCCACAAGAAGAAAAATTAGTCACTGGCTCCTCCCGCGATTAAGTCCTGCAAAGATTAATAGCGGCCATGAAGAAAAGACGAAGCTGCGTGGCGGCTGTGATGACAGCAGAGGGACTGGCGTGTTGGCTTTAGGTGCGGGCACAACCTTAAAGCTCTCAGGAACCGCAAACCGCTGAATTTCCCTTGTGTACCGTGGCTAAGACCATAAAATCCAATGAGCAAGCTGCGTGCCTCAGGTGAACGAGCAAGCCTGAAGGGCCAGTGTGCAGCAGAAGGAAGGCGGTCAGAAAAGCCGTATTTGTCCCGTGCGTGGTGCGCCGTCCCCGTAACTCCCCGGTGCGTGCGCCGGGGTTCTGTGATGGGTGGGCCAGCTGGAGAGGAGAACCAGGGTCAGGGAGCTTAATCATCCCTGTTCAGTGTGTTGGAGCGGTGAAGGGAAGTAGACGCTCTGTCACTCGCTCGGTCATGGTGCGTTCAGGTCCACGTGTGCTCCGTCGGCCATGGGGATCGCCGTCATGGAGAGGGGACGAGGTGCATGCGCTCTCGTGTGGAGGAGCTGTGAGCGCGGCCGGTCCAGCGTGGATGTGCCGATCTAGGCGTGCAGATCTCACCATGAAACGTTGCTCAGCTTTCCCTGTCGTGGGTGTTCTCCGGGGAGTTTCGCCTGGAAACTCCGCGTTGAGGTCTCCCTGAAGCAGAAGGGAGGGCAGATCAGTCAGGCTGCCGCGTTCATTTGTCGTCGGAGAATCACCGCCGGGTGTTGCGTTCGCTGGCAGCGTGTTCGTTTCAGCGTCGGGTCACCAGTGCGGCGGATGATAAAATAAGGCAGCGATGCTGAGGTTTTAAGCAGGTTTTATTAATCATACTTTCGTCACGGGAACTCGACTCCAGCCCATAGCGTGAGCAGGCTGAAGCCGAATTCCTCAGGCTCTCAGTGAAGAGGGGACACAAAGTCTGTGTCCAGCAGCAGCCGTTGTAGAAGTGAGAATTGAGAGGATGAACATGAAATTCAGTCAGCTTATATACTCAGCTACAACAATACATCAAAGCATTCACAGCAGTTGGTATGATCAAAGAGATAACAGAACAGGCATGAGACATTTGCATTTGAGAGACATATTGATCTCAGTCCCTAGGTCACAGTAAGGACAGGATGCATGAACACAATGCATGAAAGGCAACATTAACATCACAGAAGTGAGCCAGACGAAGCGGGGCTGCCTGTAGACATTAATACACATTTCACTGTTCTGTTATTTGCTCTAGCCGAGCGCTGTGTTTGACCAGTCTGTTTGTGGGGGTTTACACCAAACCGCCACAAATAGAAAAATTCACAGTTTAAGATAATTATTATGACATACTAACTGTTACACCTCTTGACACAGAAGAAACTTTCCAGCAGCCATGCTCCTAAGAGAGTTCAGTGGTAATCATAACAGCATAGTAATATCACAAGTCAGTCCTAAACTGTTACAGCACAATTAGTGAACAACTGTTGAGTAGTTTGCATCAGTCTCTGTGCCGTCTGGGTTTTAATCTTCTCCCGAATCTGCTGTGGGTCCGCTTGGGCGTCCTGGTGGGACCTTCCTGTAAGGAATCTGCAGCTTGGGGAGGAGAGTGATTAATTGTTCCCTGCAGGGGGGCTGAGTCTTTTCTCTTGGGGGGTCTACCCCGCCGAGGTGCCCTCGCCAACCGTGCAGGCTCGTCTCTCAACAAGAAGGCAGGTTTAAGTCTGTCAATGCTGACTGTTTCTTTTCTATCCCCAAAATCAAGCACAAAATGTTTATCACCAGGTTCCAGCACTCTGAATGGCCCATCGTATGGTGGGCGGAAAGTTGGTTTTAAAGCTTCATGCCTAACAAAAACGAATTCAGCGTTTTTTAAAGCTTGGGGGACAAAAACCCGTGGAAAAGAGTGATGTGCCGGTCCGGGGAGAGAGTCCGGTCCGTTGCTGCCTAAAAACCTCGGGGCTGGAAGATGCCCTGGCTCTGGGTTCTCTGGTAAAAATTCACCTGGGAGCCTGAGAGGTTGAGCAAAAACTAATTCTGCTGGTGAGGCGTCTAGATCCTCTTTAGGCGCAGCACGCAACCCCAATAAAACCCAGGGAAGTTTATTTACCCAATTTGTATCCGTTAGTGAGGCTCTGAGGGCGGCCTTTAAAGATCTGTGAAAACGCTCGCATAACCCATTAGCCTGAGGATGATAAGCGGTGGTGCGGTGGATTGTCGCCCCTAAGCTGCTGGCCATGGCTGACCAAAGCTCCGAGACAAATTGAGGCCCCCTATCGGACGTGATGTCCGATGGGACGCCGAAACGTGCCACCCAGTTTGTCAAAAAAACGCGAGCGACTTCCTCCACTGTGGTTGACGCCAGAGGGACTGCCTCTGGCCAGCGCGTGGTGCGGTCTATCATTGTTAACAGGTGTGTGAAACCTTGGGAGGAAGGTAGTGGCCCCACGAGGTCGACATGAACGTGGTCGAACCTTCTAGCAGGGATTCGAAAAGGCTCCAGAGGGGCTTTTGTGTGTTTGTGTACTTTGGCACGCTGACAAGAAATGCAAGTCTTTGCCCATTCTTTTACGTTTTTGCGCAGGCCAGGCCACACAAACTTTTCGGCGACCATTTTAACCGAAGCGCGCACACCTGGGTGCGCGAGGGAGTGAATCGAGTTGAAAATACGGCGGCGCCATGCAGCTGGGACTACCGGGCGAAGTCGGCCGGTTGAGATGTCACATATTAGGGGGGGCACGCCGTCGCGTAAACCCCTTTCCTCCAGCCTTAACCCCGTTGGTCCAGACAGGAGTGCACGCACGTCCGCGTCACTACTTTGCTCCTCTGCCATGGCTGCATAATCTATCCCTGCGTGGATGGGTGCTGCGTATGTGTCCACGTTGGCGAAGAGTTCAGCGGCTGAGGTAGTATAATCTGTCTCCTCGCGCTCTGGCGATGTCACAGCACGAGAGAGGCAGTCTGCTACCACATTAAGTTTGCCTCCCACATGTCGAATGTCTGTGGTGAACTCTGAAATCGCAGCCAGCTGTCTTTGTTGCCTGCCTGACCACGGTTCGGAAATTTTAGCCATCGCAAAGGTGAGCGGTTTGTGGTCTACAAAAGCCGTGAAACGCCACCCTTCCAACCAGAACTGGAAGTGGCGGATGGATAAATGAAGCGCTAGCAGCTCTCTGTCAAAAGTGCTGTATTTACGCTCAGTTTGGTTTAGCGATTTGCTGAAGAATGCCAAAGGTTGCCAGATTCCGCTGACGTGTTGTTCTACAACTGCCCCTATGGCCAGGTCTGAAGCGTCTGTGGTTAGCGCAATGCGGGCCGAGGGATCGGGATGAACCAACGTGGCATTAGCTAGGGCACTTTTTACTTCCGCGAAGGCGCGTTCGCGCTCCGGGGTCCATTCGACCGCGTTGGAAGGTTTTTGTTTTCTGAGCGCATCATATAGGGGCTGCATGAGCTGAGCTGCGTGGGGGAGGAAACGGTTGTAAAAATTAACCATTCCCAAAAATTCTTGCAGCGATTTGACCGTTTGTGGCCGTGGGAAACTTTTTACTGCGTGAACTTTGTCTGGAAGTGGGACTGCCCCCTTCGGAGAAACTCTGTGTCCTAAAAAATCAATTTGTGACACGCCGAATTTGCATTTGGCTGGATTGATTATTAACTAACTAACTACTAACTAACCTGCACTTATATAGCGCTTTTCTAGTCACAAAGACCACTCAAAGCGCTTTCACTAATACTAACCCTCTATTCTATGGGCCTATAGGAAACAGATATCTAGGGACAATTTAGAACAGCCAGTTAACCTAACATGCATGTCTTTGGATTGTGGGAGGAAACCGGAGCCCCCGGAGTAAACCCACGCAGCACAGGGAGAACATGCAAACTCCACACAGAAAGGTTCCAACCCCTGCCAACCTGGGGATTTGAACCAGGAACCTTCTAGCTGTAAGGCAACAGTGCTAACCATTAACCCGTGCTCTTCTAGTCTCTGAAAAACCATAGTGCTCGTGTTCTTCCTCAGACGAGCTGGCTACCAGCATATCGTCGAGGTAGACGAACACGAAAGGGAGGTCGCGTAATACTGCGTCCATCATCCGCTGAAAGGTTTGAGCAGCACCTTTGAGGCCGAAAGGCATCCGCAAAAATTCAAAAAGACCGAAGGGGGTTATTACAGCTGTTTTAGGAATGTCCTCTGCTCTAACTGGGACTTGATGATAACCGCGGACTAGGTCTATTTTTGAAAAAATGCGCGCACCCGCCAGATGTAGTGAAAAGTCTTGAATGTGAGGAATTGGGTAGCGGTCATGCGCTGTCGCATTGTTTAATCTGCGGTAATCGCCGCACGGCCTCCAAGAACCGTCGGATTTCGGGACCATGTGAAGTAGTGAAGCCCAGGGGCTTTTCGAGCGTCTGATAATGCCTAATTTTTCAAGGGTGGTAAACTCGTCCCGAGCTATGGTGAGCTTGGTCGCGTCTAAGCGCCGAGCTTTGGCGAATACGGGTGGGCCCGTTGTGGGAATAAAGTGTTCGACCCCGTGTTTAGCCACTGTGGCTGAGAATTTGGGAATTGTGAGTGCTGGAAATTGGGTGAGGAGTTGATCAAACTTACCTCCTGCTGTGGTGACGCTAGCCTGCACGGGTGGTGGAGAAAGTCGAGCTGAGCAGGGAATAGAAGCAAAGGACAGTGCATTAACCAAGCGTCTGTTCGCTAGATCAACTAATAACCCATGTGCACACAAAAAATCTGCACCCAACAAGTTAAAACTCACCGCCGCTACAACAAATGTCCATCTGTAGTTGCGGCCGTGGATGCAGAGGGGCAGGCTCTTTTCACCAAAAGTGTTGATGATGGAGCCGTTGGCTGCCACCGCTCCATTGCCCCGGGGGCCCATGGCCCGGTCTGCTTGGGAGGGCATGACAAAACTTAGTTGAGCTCCCGTGTTGATAAGGAACTGCTTGCCGGTGTGTCCGTCCGTCACATATAAAAGCTTGCTTTTTTCGCCGAGAACCGCTGCTGTTAACGGCTCTCGGCTTCGGCGTTTTCCCGAAATCGTGAATTTGCAGGGGGGAACGCATCTGTAAGCCTTCTCGGCGAAGCGGTGGTGGTAATAACAAACGTCGCTCCGTCTGTTGCGTCCTGGCCGTGTCGCTGTCACCGCGGGCTGATTATGCTCGGTGATTTGTGGCTCCTCGTGCCTCCGGACATCAGTGTTGAGGTCTGCGGATGCTGCTGTGGGTGTCTACTCCTTGCAGGCGTTGACGAGCCATTGAGCTTCGTGAGCCAGCGTGCGGAAGTCTTGCTGGGTGCTGCATCGCATGTTGGCAAGCGTCCCTCTCATGTGTGGCGGCAGCGTACTGAGGAATATGAAATGGAAGAGGAAGTTGTCATTGTCCTCTTCTTTAAGTTGCAGCAAGTCCTCCATGAGGGCCTTGGGTTTGCCTCCTCTGTGGCCGTAGACCGCCAGGATCCTCTCGGCTCTCTTCCCGGCTGAGGGGACGTAATTTGCCATGATGGTCACTTTCAGTTCTTTATATTTGTCCTGGGCCGGCGGCCGCCGGATTATGCTCCGCGCACATCTCGAAGTGGTGGCGTCGAGTTTGGCGACGATGTGATAGAATTTTGTATCGTCAGCCATGATGCCCGCAAGTGCAAACTGGGCTTCAGCTTGCTGAAACCACGAGGCGGGGTCTTCCTGCCAGAAGTCCGGCAGCTTGACGGTGACGGCGTTTGTGTGGACCGTCACTGATGTGTCCGCAGGGTGAGAGTGCCTTGCTTCGGCTCTCTCCGCGGCGCTGGTGCTCGGTTGAGCCCGCTCTATCACTTCTGCCGTGGGGGAACGTCGTCCATCTGTTCCCCTGTCTGCATGGGCCCCGGCGTCTGCCTGGGTCGCCACAGATGAGTCGATCGCGGGGGAACGCCTCTGGTCCATTCTCGCGTCAGGGTCACCAGTGTAGAGGAGCTTGAAATAACGAGGCGATGTGATTCATAAACCAAAGTTTATTATCAGCTCCTCTAACAAGTCTCATCTAGGTGCAGCAGCAGAAGAAGTAAGAGAGCGAACACCTTCGGCTCTAAAAACTTATACTCGCACATAACAAAAGACATGCATATCAAAAGCTGACATCCCTCACTATCTTAATCCCCTCTTTTGTCTTCGTACTCCTCCACCTGGCCCTGGGGGGTCAGGGCAACCCATCCGGTCTCCACCGCAGTGCCTCGGATGCTCTTTGATCTTCACTGGCGGTTGAGACCCTTTGTCCTGTTCTGAAGTGTGAAGTCACTTTACATATGTAATCACTAAACACTCTCACATGCTTAAACATGTAGGTTATGGGATATATGATTAATATAGACCACAAACATATATAATAAGATATAGTAAAAGAGACTATTACAGTAAAGAACTGGAGAAAAACAGAGACTGTGGGACACATAAGGGGTTTCATAGACTTCATATGTATATTACTGTTGCTTCACGTCTCAGAATGAACAATAGGATGGAGTCTCCGGGAGATAACAGGAGGACGCCAAAAGTGACCTTTGTTATGCAAAGAAAGGACCTTGAGGGATTTCCTGACCACCAGTGACTTTAGGTGGGGAGGAGAAGACCTGGAAGAAGAATTATTGTGTCTTGGGATTAAAAGACAATGTGACTCTGTGCTTTGATGTCCTAGGTATAAGAGGGACAGCCATGGGGGGATGCTTCCTCTTTTTCTGTTTGGAGGATGTTGGAGACAAGTGAATAAATCTGATTTGAGAAATAAACTCAGCCTCATCTTTTCACGCTCTCCACACTGGTGACCTTAAGACGTATCATGAGCAGAAGAAATTCCCCCGAGCCGGACTCTCCAGGAACCAGCCAGGCGAACGCAGTCTCAGTCAAGCTACCAGATTTCTGGCAGGACAACCCGTGTTCCTGGTTCCTCTTGGCCGAAGCTCAGTTCGCTCTCCGGGGAATAACGGCAGATGACACGAAATTCTACCACGTTATTGCCAAGCTTGACAACCGCACGGCTCGACATGTGCAGAGCCTGGTGCAGCGCCCACCGGCCGACGACAAATACAGCGGGTTGAAGGCTGCGCTCATCCAGCGCTTCACTCCCTCAGTCCAGGAGAGAGCGGAGCGACTCCTGGCCCTGAACGACTTGGGAGATAGCACACCCGTCGACCTGATGGAGGACATGCTGAGGCTGAGGGGCTCAGACGACGATGACTTCCTCTTCACCTGCATTTTCCTGAGAACCCTACCGTCAGCCACGAGAGCGACCCTGGCCGGTTCACCGTTGTTGACCCAGTGGGACTTCCGCGCGCTGGCCCAGGAGGCACAGCGGATTCTCAATGCCAGCAGACAGTGCACGGCCACCGCAGCAGCGACAGGACTCGACGCGATGGCCGGAGATGGCAGGGGGCCAGAGGCGGCGGCAGCAGACCCACCGACAACGGCGGCGGTGAAAGCCAAACATCGCGGAGGAGACGACCTCTGTTTCTACCATCGCCGCTTTGCAGAGAGGGCATGTAGGTGTGTACCACCGTGCCAGTTCAAGAGCTCGGGAAACGCCAGAGCCGGGGGCCGGTAGCAGCCGCGGCCCTCGGAGAACAGAACAAGCTGCTCTACTTGACAGACGCGCGTTCAGGGAAGCAATTCCTCGTGGACACAGGCTCCCAAGTGAGTTTCATCATGCCAACCTATGCTGACCGGCTGGCAGGCCCCGGGAGTCACGGAGCATCAGCAGCGAACGGCTTGAGGATTAAGACCTTCGGGGAGAGGACTCTGCTTCTGTCCCTACACGGCCGCACATTTGAGTGGACTTTTGTTATAGCCGCGGTGAGCTTCAACATGTTAGGGGCTGATTTTCTGTGCTCGCATGGGTTGTTGGTTGATCTTGCTAATAGGCGCCTGGTTAATGCACTTTCTTTTTACTCTATTCCCTGTGCAGCCTGAGTGACCCCGCCCACAGCACAAGCCAACGTCGCAACGGCAAGCGGTAAGTTCCACACACTCCTCACTCAGTTTCCAGCACTCACGGTTCCCACATTTTCAGCGGCCATCGCTAAACACGGGGTGGAACATTTTATTACTACCACCGGTCCTCCCATTTTTGCAAAAGCTCGGCGCTTGGATGCAGCTAAACTGACCATAGCGCGCGAGGAGTTCGCCAACCTTGAAAAGCTGGGCATCATCAGACGTTCGAAAAGCCCTTGGGCTTCCCCGCTGCACATGGTCCCCAAAGCTGACGGCTCGTGGCATCCTTGCGGAGATTTCCGCAGGTTAAACAACACTACGACACACGACCGCTACCCAATCCTGCATATCCAAGATTTTTCCGTTCATCTGGCGGGGGCGCGCATTTTTTCTAAGATAGACTTGGTCCGCGGGTACCATCAAGTCCCAGTACGCGCTGAGGACATACCCAAAACAGCGGTAATAACTCCGTTAGGCCTTTTTGAGTTTTTGCGCATGCCGTTTGGGCTTAAAGGCGCTGCGCAGACGTTCCAACGCATGATGGACGCAGTGTTGCACGATCTCCCTTTCGTGTTCGTCTACCTGGACGACATTTTGGTAGCCAGCGCGTCCGAAGAGGAACACGAAAACCACCTCACAGCAGTTTTCCGGAGGTTGGGAGAGCACGGGTTAATAATCAACCCAGCGAAGTGTCAGTTCGGGGTGACGCAGAGTGATTTTTTGGGGCACCGCGTCTCTCCAGAAGGAGCGGTTCCTCTGCCGGACAAAGTGCGCGCAGTAACAAATTTTCCCCAGCCACAAACGGTCAAAGCATTACAGGAGTTTTTGGGAATGGTGAATTTTTATAACCATTTCCTCCCCTGCACAGCGCAGCTCATGCACTCACTGTATGCCGCGCTTAAAAAACAAAAACCCACAAATAAAATCGAATGGTCTCCGGAGCGGGAGCGCGCATTCTTGGAGGTCAAAACAGCCTTGGCGAACGCTGCGTTGTTAGCACACCCAGACCCAACAGCCCGCATAGCGCTCACTACTGACGCGTCAGATGTGGCCATAGGGGTGGTCGTGGAGCAGCAGGTTGCCGGGGCTTGGCAGCCGCTCGCTTTTTTCAGCAGGATTTTGCGCGATACTGAGCGAAAATACAGCACGTTCGACAGGGAGTTGTTAGCTCTCCACTTCGCCATTCGTCACTTCCAGTTCTGGCTGGAAGGATGCAGTTTCACTGCGTTCGTCGACCACAAGCCGCTGACTTTCACGATGGCCAAGGTTTCAGAACCGTGGTCAGGCCAGCAGCAGAGGCAGCTGGCTGCAATCTCCGAGTTTACTACTGATATTGATACTGATACTACTGGGCTGCACGGTGGCGCAGTGGTTAGCACTGCGGCAGCACAGTTTACCCTTGGCCCGGGGATTGTGGGGATCGTGGGATCGTGGGTTCGATCCCAGCCCCCGACCAACAGTGATCTGTGTGGAGTTTGCATGTTCTCCCCGTGTTGCGTGGGTTTACTCCGGGATTTCTCCGGTTTCCTCCCACATGCCAAAAACATGCATGTTAGGTTAATTGGCTGTTCTAAATTGTCCCTAGATATCTGTTTCCTATAGGCCCTTAGAATAGAGGGTTAGTATTAATGAAAGCGCTTTGAGTGGTCTTTGTGACTAGAAAAGCGCTATATAAGTGCAGGTTAGTTAGTTAGTTAGTTAGTTAGTGATATTCAACACGTAGCGGGTAAACTAAATGTAGCGGCAGACTGTCTCTCGCGCGCCGTAACTACGCCATTCCGCATAGGGGTAGATTATGCAGCCATGGCCGCGGAGCAGGCTAGCGGCGCGGAGGTGCACGCGGCCCCGGTCCGCGTGGGGATAGATTATGCAGCCATGGCCGCGGATCAAGTATCAAGTTAGCGACGCAGACGTGTGCGCGCTCCAGTCTGGACCAACAGGGTTAAGGCTGGAGGACAGGGTGCTGCAAGGGGGTATGCCCCCCCTAATCTGCGATGTCTCCACGGGACGACCGCGTCCGGTGGTGCCGGCCGCGTGGCGCTGCCGCGTTTTTGACTCGATTCATTCTCTGGCGCACCCGGGGGTGCGTGCGTCGTTCAAAATGGTAGGAGAGAAATTCGTATGGCCGAGCCTGCGCAAGCAAGTTAAGGAGTGGGCAGCAACCTGCATGGTCTGCCAGCGAGCCAAAATACACAAACACATTAGAGTCCCCTTGGAGCCGTTTCACATCCCGGCTAAGAGGTTCGATCATGTGCATGTTAACCTCGTAGGCCCCCTCCCGCCGTCACAGGGGTACACACACCTTCTGACAATGGTGGACCGCACCACGTGTTGGCCGGAAGTGGTCCCACTGGCATCAACCACAACCGAAGAGGTGGCGCGCGCGTTTTTAACGGCTTGGGTAGCGCGTTTTGGAGTTCCGTCGGACATTACGTCCGACAGAGGTCCTCAATTCGTTTCCGAGTTCTGGTCAGCGATGGCCCGCAGCCTGGGGGTAACGATCCACCGCACTACCGCGTATAACCCACAGGCTAATGGTTTATGCGAATGTTTCCATAGGTCATTGAAAGCAGCCCTCAGAGTGTCGCTTATGGATGCAAATTGGGTGGACAGGCTACCATGGGTTTTGTTGGGGTTGCGTTCTGCACCTAAAGAGGATTTAAAAGCCTCCTCAGTGGAATTAGTTTTTGCACAGCCACTCCGGCTGCCCGGGGAGTTTCTCCCAGATAATCCTGCGCCAGAGTGCTCCCCTGCTCAGCGGTTGCAGAGCGACACAGGATCGAGCACGCTTCCTGGCCCCGTTCATCACAGTTTTCCGCGCGTTTTTGTGCCTAAGGCTTTAAAAAATGCGGAGTTTGTTTTTGTCAGACATGATGCACATCGCCCAACCTTGCGACCACCTTATGATGGACCGTTTAGAGTGCTGGAACCAGGAGATAAGCACTTTTTGCTAGATTTGGGGGGCAGAAAGGAAATGATTGGCATAAACAGGCTCAAACTCGCTTTTGTGATGGCTGACGAAGCTGTGCAGTTGGCGAGGGCTCCTCGGCGCGGCAGACCCCCTAGGGAGCATTCCCCAGAGCTCCCACAGGGATTGACTAACAGTTCTCACCCCCAGGTAGCAGATCCACAGCAGGATGGCACCGCGGGAGAGGTAAAGCCCGCTTACAGCAGGTTCGGAAGAAGATTGAAGCCCAAGCAGCATGTGGACTGATGTTGTGATTTTATCATGATATGCAGACTGTGTTATATTGTTCCATCTTAGACGTTTGGGGGGGGGGGGGGTTATGTGGGACACATAAGGGGTTTCATAGACTTCATATGTATATTACTGTTGCTTCATGTCTCAGAATGAACAATAGGACGGAGTCTCCGGGAGATAACAGGAGGACACAAAAAGTAACCTTTGTTATGCAAAGAAAGGACCTTGAGGGATTTCCTGACCACCAGTGACTTTAGGTGGGGGGGAGAAGACCTGGACGAAGAAGTATTGTGTCTTGGGATTAAAAGACAATGTGACTCTGTGCTTTGATGTCCTAGGTATAAGAGGGACAGACATGGGGGGATGCTTCCTTTTTTTCTGTTTGGAGGATGTTGGAGACAAGTGAATAAATCTGATTTGAGAAATAAACTCAGCCTCATCTTTTCACGTTCTCCACAAGACAATATTAAAAATACATGGACAATACTTAACAATATTCTTGGAAATAAAAACAGAAATACAAGCTACCCAACCAATTTTTCAAAAAATAATAAAATGACTCAGAGTGTGAATGCAGCTTCACCTGCAGATGAATTTAATAACTTTTTTGTTAACATTGGTTCTAATTTGGCTCAAGAAATACCCATTACGGCACCCACAGTTGATGCAATAAGCAAAAACACTGCTATAAAAGACTCCATTTTCATAAAGAACACAGACAAGAGAGAGGTCATTGAAATTGTTAAATCGTTTAAAAGTAAAACATCTACGGACTGTGATGGTATTGACATGCTCTTAGTCAAAACTATTATTGAATGCTTAGTGAAACCACTGACGTATATCTGTAACCTGTCTCTCCAAACAGGTATATTTCCCAATGCAATGAAAATAGCTAAAGTAATTCCGATATACAAGACGGGTGACAGAGGGGAACTTTCAAACTATAGACCAATTTCACTATTGCCACAATTTTCCAAGATACTTGAAAAAAATATTCTATGAGAGAATTGACAACTTCATACTGAAGAATAATTTATTGTGTGAGCAGCAATATGTGTTCAGACACAAGAGGAAAACTGCATTTGCTCAAATGGAATTTATAGAAAAAATATCAACTGCCATTGAAAATAAAGCGTATTCAGTTGGGGTATTCCTGGATCTTAAAAAAGCATTTGATACAGTGGATCATAATTTATTATTAAAGAAACTACAAAATTGTGGTATTAGGGGGGTAGCACTGTCCTGGTTATGTAGTTACTTAAAGAATAGATATCAGTATGTATGTGCTGGTAACAAAAACTCACAGTTACTGAAGGTTACTTGTGGAGTCCCACAGGGTTCAGTTTTGGGGCCATTGTTATTCAATATGTATATAAATGATATATGTAAAGTTTCAGAAAAAATGGATTTAATATTGTTTGCCGATGACACAAATTTATTATGCAGTGGAAGCAATTTGGAACAACTTTTGGATACACTTGGAAAGGAATTAGGAAAGCTTAAACTGTGGTTTGATTCAAACAAATTAACGCTCAATTTAAGTAAGACAAAATTTATAGTTTTTAACAACCATCACAACAACTTTATATCTAAACTCAGTGTAAATGGTGTAGAGACTGAAAGGGTATCCGAAACTAAATTTCTTGGTGTAATAATTGATAATAAACTGTGTTGGAAGTCACATATTAATTATATTGTGGCACACATATGCACATTTGTATATCACTTCATGCTCCATATGTATACCACTTTAGGCTTCACATCTTAGATTCAACAAAGAACTGGGCCTCTTTGGAGATAACAGGAGGATGTGAAAGTTTTGTCTTTGGTATGCAAAGAGACGGCCTGGGGGGATTTTCCTGGCCGCCAGAAGCTTTGGGAGGAGGTGTTAAGATCTGAAAGAAGATGCATTGTGACTTGGGATTAAATACAATGTGACTGTGTGTTTTGACAATGTGACTGTGTGCTTTGAAGTCCTGAGGTATTTAAAGGACGAATGTCTGGGTTTCTTCCTCTTTCTGTTTTTGATGTTGGAAGATGTGAATAAACCTGACTCGTGAGATGAACTCTGCCTCGTTATTTTCACATTTTCCACAATATTAAAGTTAAAATATCCAAATCAATTGCAATACTACACAGAGTGAAATATTTGCTGAATCAACCCACACTATATACCTTGTATCATTCATTAATACTCCCATACATGACATATTGTACTGAAGTATGGGGAAATACATATAAAACAAACATATATCCAATCTTTATGCTTCAGAAGAGAGCTATTAGAATAATAAACAAAGCTGCTTCCAGGGAACCAACAAACCCACTTTTTCTTAAATTAAAAGCTCTCAAGTTGAAAGATCTGGTTGACTTTAAAACTGCAGTAATTGTAGGGAGTTTGAAATGAAGAAGCGATGTGATTTTATAAATCAAAGTTTAATATCAGCTTCACCTCCCTAACATGTCTCATCTCGGTGCAGAAGCAGAATAAGAGGTCGAACGCAGTCAGACCTTCATACTTATACCCACACTCAACAAAAGACATTGCATATCAAAGCCGACATCCCGCATTAACATAATCCCCCCTCCATTGTCCTCCGTCTCCTCCACCTGACCCTGGGTGATCAGGAAGTTCGATCCGGTCTCCACCGCTGCGACTCCGTCTGTTCTTTGATCTTCGCTGGCGGCTGAGACCTCTTGTCCTGTTCTGAGGCGTGAGGTCATTCCACATATGTAATCACTAAACATTCTAATATGTCTATACATATGTAGGTATGGAATATATGATTAATATAAGCCACAGCCCCCCCCCCCAAACGACTAAGAAAAGGACAATCAAATTAAGTTTACAGTTTAAGATAATCTCTGTGACATATTATACTGTTAAACATCTTGACAGGGAAAACAAGGAAAAATCTTTCCAGCAGTCATGATCCTGTAGAAAATTCAGCGGCAACAACAACAGTATAGTAATATCACAAATCAGCCTTAAAACTGTCACGGCACAATCTGATAACATAGTTAACAACTCTTGTCAATTTGCATCAGTCCCTGTGCCGTCAGTCACATAAAGCAGCTTATTCGTCTTGCCGAGAGCCGCAGCTGTTAACGGTTCTTGGCTTGGGCGTTTCCCGAATTTTTTGAATTTGCAGGGGGGCACGCACTTGTACGCCCTCTCGGCGAAACGGTGGTGGTAATAGCAGAGGTTGTTCCTCCTGCTGCGCCTTGGTCGTGTCGCTGCCATGGTGGGCGGGCTCTGCTCCGTTATCTGTGGTTCTCCGCTGCTCTGGGCTTCCGCGCTGAGATCTGCAGATGCTGCTGTGGCCATCTGTTCGCCGCAGGCGTTGATGAGCCGCTGCGCTTCTCGGGCCAACGCGCGGAAGTCCTGCTGGGTGCTGCACCGCATGTTGACCAGTGTCCCTCTCATGTGTGGTGGCAGAGTGCTGAGGAAGATGTGTTGGAAGAGGAAGTTGTCGTTGTCCTCTTCCTTAAGCTGCAGCATGTCCTCCATGAGGGCCTTGGGTCTGCATCCTCTGTGGCCGTAGATCGCCAGGATCTTCTCTGCTCTCTCCTCGGCTGAGGGGACGAAGTTCTCAATGATGGTCGCCTTTAGTTCTCTGTATTTGTGGTGGGCGGGCGGTTGTCGAATTATGCTCCGCGCGCATCTTGACGTGGCAGCGTCGAGTTTAGCGACGATGTGACAAAACTTCGTCTCGTCCGCCGTTATGCCCGCCAGTGCAAACTGAGCCTCAGCTTGCTGGAACCACGAGCTCGGGTCGTTTTGCCAGAACTCTGGCAGCTTGATGGTGACGGTGCTTGTGTGGGCCGTCCTTGATGTGTCCGCCGGGTGAGGACGCCTTTCTTCTGTCCTCACGGCGGAGCTGGGGATGGTGCTCGATTGAGCCCTCTCTGTGGATTCTGCCGTGGGGGAACGTCTTCCATCCGTTCCCCTGTCTGCATGGGCGCCGGCGCTTGCCTGGGTCGCCTCCGATGAGTTCGTCGCGGGAGAACGTCTCTGTTCCATCCTCACATCTGGTCACCAGTGTAGGGAGTTTGAAATGAAGAAGCGATGTGATTTTATAAATCAAAGTTTAATATCAGCTTCACCTCCCTAACATGTCTCATCTCGGTGCAGAAGCAGAATAAGAGGTCGAACGCAGTCAGACCTTCATACTTATACCCACACTCAACAAAAGACATTGCATATCAAAGCCGACATCCCGCATTAACATAATCCCCCCTCCATTGTCCTCCATCTCCTCCACCTGACCCTGGGTGGTCAGGAAGTTTGATCCGGTCTCCACCGCTGCACCTCCGTCTGTTCTTTGATCCTCGCTGGCGGCTGAGACCTCTTGTCCTGTTCTGAGGCGTGAGGTCATTCCACATATGTAATCACTAAACATTCTAATATGTCTATACATATGTAGGTATGGAATATATGATTAATATAAGCCACAGTAATAATGTTTAAAGTGAAGAATCTATCACTGCCCGCAAATATCCAAAAGCTGTTCCAAATAAGGGAGAAACAATATCATTTCAGAGGAACATGTATATTTCAAAAACCTTCAGTGAGAACTACCACCAAGCAACACTGTGTTTCAGTGCAAGGAGTCAGATTATGGAACGATTTTGGACCTAAATTAAAATCATGTACAACGCTTGGACAATTTAAACAAAAACTAAAGGAAGAAATACTCCAAACATACTGTATATACAAGATGACATATAAAATCACATAAGGATTGTCATATCCAGTCTGCGTTGTGTTGCTGCCTAGTTTTTTTTTTTTTGTCACATTTTGTCTTAGCTTTGTTCTGAATTGTAATCGCTCTTGTTTTGTTTTTTCTTTTGAATTCTTGGATGGAATATGGGTGGCAATATAAGCTGCGGCTTCAGCCATCACCCATTTCGGATAACTTATGTTGAACTGTATAATCAGAGGAGTTATTGTCTAATTTGACCTTGTTGGATTTTCTTCCCCCTGTAGAGAATGTGGAAGGACGAGGCTGAGTTTATTTCACAAGTCAGATTTATTCACATTCTCCAACATCATCCAAAAACAGAAAGAGGACGAATCCCCCAACATCTGTCCCTTTTCTACTCAGGACATCAAAACACACAGTCACATGGTACTTAATCCCCAGTAACAATGTAACTTCCTCCCGATCTTACACCCCCCACCTCCAGTCTCTGGCTGCTGGGCGAAATCCCCCACGGCTGTCTCTTTGCATGCCAAAGACTAAACTTTCACATCCTCGTGTTATCTCCAGAGCGGCTCAGTCCTTTGTTCCGTCTCAGATGTGAAACCTAAGGTGGTATACGTATGAATCATGCAATGATATACATATGTGCATATATGTGTCCCACATGACCCCCCCCCCCCCAAACGGCTAAGATGGAACAACGTAATAACAGTCTGCAAGTCATGGTAAAATTATTACACATCAGTCCACGTGTCGCTTGGGCCTCAGTTGTCTCCCATATCTGCCGTATCCGTATCCATATCCGTGGCGCCCTCCTGCTGGGGAGCTGCTGTCTGAGGATGAGAACTGTTAGTCAATCCCTGTGGGTGTTCTGATGAATGCTCCTTAGGGGGTCTGCCGCGCCGAGGAGCCGTAGCCAACAGCACATCCTCGTTGGCCAACACAAAGGCGGGTTTGAGTCTGTTTATGCCAATCTTTTCTTTCCTGCCCCCCAAATCCAGCAAAAAATGCTTATCCCCTGTTTCCAGCACTCTAAATGGTCCATCATAAGGTGGTCGCAACGGGGGGTGATGCGCTTCGTGTCTGACAAAAACAAACTCCGCATTTTTTAGAGCCTTAGGCACAAAAATGCGCGGAAAACTGTGGTGAACGGGGCCGGGAAGCATGCCCGCTTCCGCGCCACTCTGCAACCGCTGAGCCGGGAAACATTCTGGCGCAGGATTATCTGGGAGAAATTCCCCGGGCAGCCGGAGTGGCTGCGCAAAAACTAACTCAGATGGGGAGGCTTCTAAATCATTTTTAGGTGCAGAACGCAACCCCAATAAAACCCATGGTAGCCTGTCCACCCAATTTGCATCCGTAAGCGACGCTCTGAGGGCCGCCTTCAATGACCTATGGAAACGTTCGCATAACCCATTAGCCTGCGGGTTGTACGCGGTAATGCGGTGGATCGTTACCCCCAGGCTGCGGGCCATCGCTGACCAAAGCTCGGAAACAAATTGAAGACCTCTATCGGACATAATGTCCGACGGAACTCCAAAGCGCGCTACCCATGCCGTTAAAAACGCACGCGCCACCTCCTCAGCTGTGGTTGATGACAGTGGAACCACTTCTGACCAGCGCGTGGTGCGGTCTACCATTGTCAGAAGGTGTGTGCACCCCTGCAATGGCGGGAGGGGGCCTATGAGGTCCACGTGAACGTGATCGAACCTCTTAGCCGGGATGTGAAACGGCTCCAAGGGAGCTCTCTTGTTCTTGTGAACCTTGGCTCGTTGGCAAGCCATGCAGGCTGCTGCCCACTCTCTAACTTGCTTGCGCAGGCTCGGCCATACAAATTTCTCTCCTACCATTTTGACCGACGCGCGCACCCCCGGGTGCGCCAGAGAATGTATCGAGTCAAAATCGTGGCGGCGCCACGCGGTCGGTACCACCGGGCGCGGTCGTCACGTGGAGACATCGCAGATTAGGGGGTGCATGCCATCTTGCAGCACCCTGTTCTCCAGCCTTAAACCTGTTGGTCCAGAGTGGAGCGCGCGCACGTCCGCGTCGCTCGCCTGATCCGCGGCCATGGCTGCATAATCTATCCCTACGCAGACTGTGGCAGCGCGCATTTCCGCGTCGCTAGCCTGCTCCGCGGCCATGGTTGCATAATCTATCCCTATGCGGACTGGGGCCGCTACGACGCGCGAGAGACAGTCTGCCACTACATTAAGTTTACCCGCTATGTGCTGAATATTGGTAGTAAACTCTGAGATTGCAGCCAGCTGCCTCTGCTGCCGGCCCGACCACGGTTCTGAAACCTTGGCCATCGCAAAAGTCAGCGGCTTGTGGTCAACGGACGCGGTGAAACGGCGTCCTTCCAGCCAGAACTGGAAGTGGCGAATGGCCAAGTGGAGAGCTAACAACTCCCTGTCAAATGCGCTGTATTTTCGCTCACTATCGCGCAACGTCCTGCTGAAAAAGGCGAGCGGCTGCCAAGCCCTGGCTACATGCTGCTCCACGACCGCCCCTATGGCCACATCTGACGCGTCAGTAGTGAGCGCTATGCGGGCCGTTGGGTCTGGATGCGCTAACAACGCAACGTTTGCCAGGGCTGTTTTGACCTCCGTGAATGCTCGCTCTCGCTCAGGAGACCATTCGATTTTTCTTGTGGGTTTTTGTTTTTTTAGCACGGCATACAATGGTTGCATGAGCTGCGCTGCGCGGGGGAGGAAACGGTTATAAAAATTCACCATTCCCAAAAACTCCTGTAACGCTTTGACCGTTTGTGGCTGGGGAAAATTTGTTACTGCACGCACTTTGTCCGGCAGAGGAACCACTCCTTCTGGAGAGACGCGATGCCCCAAAAAATCAATCTGCTTCACCCCAAACTGACACTTCGCTGGGTTGATTATTAACCCGTGCTCTCCCAACCTCCGGAAAACTGCCGTGAGGTGGTTTTCGTGTTTGTCTTTGGACGCGCTGGCTACCATGATGTCGTCCAGGTAGACGAACACAAAGGGGAGATCGCACAACACCGCGTCCATCATGCGTTGGAACGTCTGCGTAGCGCCTTTAAGCCCAAACGGCATGCGCAAAAACTCGAAAAGGCCTAACGGAGTTATTACCGCTGTTTTGGGTATGTCCTCAGCGCATACTGGGACCTGGTGGTAACCGCGGACCAAGTCTATCTTAGAAAAAATGCGCGCCCCTGCCAAATGAACGGAAAAATCTTGGATATGCGGGATTGGGTAGCGGTCGTGCGCTGTAGCGTTGTTCAACCTGCGGAAATCTCTGCAAGGACGCCACGAGCCGTCAGTTTTAGGGACCATGTGAAGCGGGGAAGCCCATGGGCTTTTCGAACGCCTGATGATGCCCAACTTTTCCAGGTTGGCGAACTCCTCGCGCGCTATGGACAGTTTAGCTGCATCCAAGCGCTGAGCTTTTGCAAAAACGGGTGGTCCGGTGGTAGTAATAAAATGTTCCACTCCGTGTTTAGCGACAGCTGCTGAAAATGTGGGAACCGTGAGTGCTGGGAACTGAGTGAGTAGTGTGTGGAACTTACCACCTGCCGTTGCGACGTTGGCTTGTGCTGTGGGTGGGGTCACTCGGGCTGCACAGGGAATAGAATAAAAAGAAAGTGCATTAACCAGGCGCCTATTAGCAAGATCAACCAACAAACCACGTGAGCACAGAAAATCAGCGCCTAACATATTGAAGCTCACTGCAGCTATAACAAAAGTCCACTCAAATGTACGGCCGTGTAGGGACAGAAGCAGAGTCTTCTCACCAAAGGTCTTAATCCTCGAGCCGTTCTCTGCTGACGCTCCGTGACTTCCGGGACCCGCCAGCCGGTCAGCATAGGTAGGCGTGACGAAACTCACTTGGGAGCCTGTGTCCACGAGGAATTGCCTCCCCGAACGCGCGTCCATCAAGTAGAGCAGCTTGTTCTCTTCCTCAAGGGCCGCGGCTGCTACCGACCCCCGGCCTTGGCGTTTCCCAAGCTCTTGAACTGGCACTGTGGTATACATTTGCGTGCCCTCTCTGCAAAGCCGCGATGGTAGAAACAGAGGTTGTCTCCTCCGCGATCCCTGGCCCTTGCCGCTGCCGTTGTCGGTGGGTCTGCTACCGCCGCCTCTGGCCCCCTGCCGTCTCGGGCCGTCGCGCCGAGCTCCGTCGCTGCTGCGGTGGCCACGCGCTGTCTGCTGGCGTTGAGAATCCGTTGTGCCTCCTGGGCCAGCGCGCGGAAGTCCCGTTGGGCCAACAACGGTGAACCG
Source organism: Pholidichthys leucotaenia (assembly GCA_020510985.1). Taxonomy (NCBI): domain Eukaryota; kingdom Metazoa; phylum Chordata; class Actinopteri; order Cichliformes; family Pholidichthyidae; genus Pholidichthys; species Pholidichthys leucotaenia. The sequence goes on along the minus strand of CM035843.1, from coordinate 78,627,251 downwards.
GCCAGGGTCACTCTCGTGGCCGACGGGAGGGTTCTCAGGAAAATGTGGGTGAAGAGGAAGTCGTCGCCATCTTAGCCCCTCAGCCTCAGCATGTCCTCCATCAGGTCGACGGGCGTGCTGTCTCCCAAGTCGTTCAGAGCCAGGAGCCTCTCCGCTCTCTCCTGGACTGAGGGAGTGAAACGCCGGATGAGCGCAGCCTTCAACCCGCCGTATTTGTCGTCGGCCGGTGGGCGCTCCAAAAGGCTCTGCACATGTCGAGCCGTGCGGTTGTCGAGCTTGGCAATAACGTGGTAGAATTTTGTGTCATCTGCCGTTATCCCCCGGAGGGCGAACTGTGCTTCAACCAAGTGGAACCAGGAGCACGGGTTGTCTTGCCAGAAGTCTGGTAGCTTGACTGTGGCTGCGTTCGCCTGGCTGGTTGCTGACGAGTCCGGCTCGGGGGAATTACTTCTGCTCATGATACGTCTTAGGGTCACCAGTGTAGAGAATGTGGAAGGACGAGGCTGAGTTTATTTCACAAGTCAGATTTATTCACATTCTCCAACATCATCCAAAAACAGAAAGAGGACGAATCCCCCAACATCTGTCCCTACTCAGGACATCAAAACACACAGTCACATGGTACTTAATCCCCAGTAACAATGTAACTTCCTCCCGATCTTACACCCCCCACCTCCAGTTTCTGGCCGCTGGGCGAAATCCCCCACGGCTGTCTCTTTGCATGCCAAAGACTAAACTTTCACATCCTCATGTTATCTCCAGAGCGGCTCAGTCCTTTGTTCCGTCTCAGATGTGAAACCTAAGGTGTTATACGTATGAATCATGCAATGATATGCATATGTGCATATACAGTATGTGTCCCACACCCCTTTGTTATATTATTCTGTTTCTTTTAATCTGTACTTTTAACCTATCTAAAATAAAGATTGATTGATTGATTGATTGATTGACTTATCATGCCTGTTCAGCTTCTTCTTCTTCTTTTAGATTTGATTGGCGGTTGGCAACCAGCTTACAGGTGCATTACCGCCACCTACTCTATCGTCTTCTTCTTCTTCTTCTTCTTCTGCTGCTTCTGCTTCTTCTTCTTCTTCTCTCGGTTACTGGCGGATAGCAAACAACTGAAAGGTGCATACCGCCACCTACTGTACAAGAGTGTGTAACATTATGTCAACTGGGCCCGACCCCTAAATTCTATGACTTAATCCTGTGTTATTTAAGAGATCATAGGACGGCCTATGATGCACCATAGGACATCAGGCAGACATCATAGGCCGTCCTATGATGTCCTATAAATGTGACACACACACAGACACACAGATTTCTTGAATTTATTAAAAATTAAAAAATTAAATCACCCTTTATTGTCATTCAGTCCATACAGCCAATCATGTACAGTAGAATGAAATTGTGTTTCTCATATCTACAGTGTTAATCACACACACACACACACACCCATATATAGAATCAGAGAGGTCGCTGCCATGCAAGGCGCCGCCACAAATTTCCCTCCTCCATTCCATTATTGCTGAGCGCCAAGCTGGACTGCAATCAATCAATCAGCTTTATTTATAAAGCACTTTAAAAGCAACACTCGCTACACAAAGTGCTGTACAGCAAGAGAACATAAAAGCAGGGCACTAACACAAAGGGCGCTAACACAAGAACCACAGTAAAAAAAAAAATCATAAATAAAATAAAAAGTAAAATAAATAAAAATCCATTTCATTCAATAAAATCAATGTCTCATACTGGGTCGAAGGCCAGGGAGTAAAAATGTGTTTTAAGACGTGTTTTAAAAATGGACAGTGAAGGTGCTTGTGTAATGTCCAGGGGTAAATCATTCCATTACCTGGGGGCCATGATTGAAAAGGCTCTGTCCCCTCTGAGCTTGTGCCTCACCTTTGGTACCTCCAAAAGCAGCTGTTTAGCTGACCTAAGGGACCGGGTGGGAGCATAGGGATGCAGAAGCTCAGAGAGGTAAGGTGGAGCAAGACCATTCAAGGATTTAAAAACAAATAAAAGAATTTTAAAATGAACTCTAAAATACACGGGCAGCCAGTGGAGTGAAGCTAAGATGGGTGTGATGTGATCTCTTCCACGTGTACCTGTTAAAAGATGAGCAGCGGCGTTTTGAACCAGCTGCAGACGGGAAAGAGATGACTGGTTGACACCGGCGTAAAGTGCGTTACAGTAATCCAGCCGAGATGAAATAAAAGCATGGATTACTGTTTCCAGGTGTGGTCTAGAGAGAATGTGTTTTACTTTTGCTAAATGCCTTAGATGAAAGAAGCTGGATTTTACTACAGAACGAATCTGCATGTCTAATTTAAAATCATTGTCCATGATAAAACCAAGGTTCCTAGCTGTGGATTTAACACAGCAGGAAGTTCCGCTTTTATATGGTCTTCAGCATGACCCAGCTGGGATTTAAACCCCTGTCTCACAGGTGTGGGGTGGATGCTCTACCAACTAAGCCACCACTCCAGAGGCTCAGTTGGTAGAGCATAAAGTGATTTCTGTGATTTATAAAGTGATTTCTGTGTGTCTCTGTTTCTTGAATTATAGAAATCTGTGTGTGTGTGTGTGTGTGTGTGTCTGTCTGTCTGTCTGTCTGTCTGTCTGTCTGTGTGTCACGACCATAGGACTCGCTAAAAGATCATAGGATCGCCTATGATGTTCCTATGATCTATACATGATGTCTACATGACGTCATTGTCATGATCAGGTGAGCGTGTGCCCCCCTCCCTTCGTGCGAGAGGCATTATCACACTTGCGTGAGTGGACACACCTACTGTCTCTGCCTTGCCAGCGCTTATAAGGAACAATTTGTGAATGCTTCAGTGCTGGCTCGTTGGGTATACTTGCCTTCCAAGCAAGTACATTATATTCTGATTCTAAGGAATCATGTCTAATTCCGCTTCTCCTCCCTTTTCCAGGTTGCTGCCATCTGTGCGGTGTATCTCCAGGGCTCGTTGTGCGCTCACCTGCTCCATCATCCTCATCACCGTTTCAGCTGCCTATCTCCACCCGGTCAGACACCTCACCCAGCTCCACTCCTCTCCTACTCCCTGCCAGCCTCATCCTGCTGGTTCATCTATTCCTGCTGGGTCTCTCTGTCGTGTTCTCTGTTCAGCTCCCATAAGTTATAGTTTGCCATTCCCCTTTCCCGATCTCCCTCCTCCTACTAACTGGCTCTCGTCTTCTTCTTACAGGCTGAGTCCTCCTCTGGCGAGTGGCGTCTTTCCTTAACTGTTTGTTCCCATTTTGGATTAATAAATTGTGGTTTAACTTAGCTTCTCTGTGTCGCGTGTGTATTTTCTCTGGTGTGGCACCCTGCACGTGAGCTGACCATTCTCTCAACATGACAGAACGAGCCAGCCAGAATGTGAGCTCAGCGGGGGCTGCATCAGCGGAACACTCCACTTTACACCGCCTCGACGTCACAGAGAGGCAGGTGGCCGTGCTCATGCAGCAGCTGAAGATGATTATGCAGCAGCTGAGCACGGTCACCGATCATCTGGCCCACATGTCTCGTTTGGGTTCTTCCACTCCACCTGCCACCCCTGCTTCTTCCACCATTCGTCAAACTACCTCCGTTCCCTCACCAGCCCCGTACGTGGGGAAAGTGGGGAAATGTAAGGGATTTCTTTGCCATGTTCGGCTTTATTCGGACCAGGTGGAAGGGAAGTATTCAGACGATACATCCAAAATTCATTTCATGACCCTCCTGCTGTGAGATTGAGCCCTTAGTTGGGCTCAGTCCGTTCTCAACAGCCCGGAGGGTCCTAATTATACGTTTGGTAGATTTGTTAGGGAATTCTCCCGCACATTTGACCGAATGGAGAGTGAGGGTAATATCATGAGCCATCTCATGTCACTCCGTCAGGGGAGCCGGTCTGCTGCCGACTTCTCTGTGGAGTTTCGGGTGGTTGCGGCAGACTCTGGCTGGAATGATGTTGCGTTACGCAGTGTCTTCCTCCAGGGTTTAAATGCCAACCTCCGTGATGACCTGGTAGTTCATGCCGTTCCCTCCTCTTTGGACAGTCTCATCGATCAAGCTGTCAATCTGGACAACCGATACCGCGAGGGCGTGAAGGAGCACAGAACCTCCCCCAGACTGCCCGTTTTGCACGCACCTTCCCCAGCTATGGACACAGGTGGAGCCGACTCTTCCTCCAAAGCGATAGTGCTCAGCCGAGCCCATCTGGCTCTGGAGGAGTACCAGCGACGGAGGAGAGCCGGCGCGTGTATGTACTGTGGCTTTTTAAAGCACAAGCTGTACAACTGCCACCAGAAGCCAAAAGATGCGGCCCGTCGAGTAGCCGTGGGGGGTCTGACGGGCGGGACTCTTATTCATCCCCCTGGTAACTTCTCCATTTTGGCCCTCATTCAGTTGCTGGGGGTCGAGAGGAGGGTTATGGCATTAATTGATTCAGGGGCGGAACAAAATTTCATTTCTTCATGGCTCATGCAGGAGATAGGCATCCCCATGACCAAATTGTCCACTCCATTAAACGTCACGGCCTTATCTGGTGGCGACGTGGCTTCTATTTACGAATGCATGGCGCCGATCCCCGTCCTCCTTTCCGGGAACCACCGGGAGACTTTATTGTTCTTTATTCTCCCAAATTCCTCCTCCCCGGTGGTTCTGGGGTACCCTTGGCTCCAGAAGCATAACCCCATCATTAATTGAGATGATGAGATGAGATGAGATTCAACTTTATTGTCATTACACATGTATGAATACAAGGTAACGAAACGTGACTTGGCATTTGGGCACGCTCTGCAGAGCGCATCCAAGGCCGGGGCAGCCGCTAGGCGCCAGTCATAAAGAAGAAAGGAAAAAAAAGAAAAAAAGGGAAAGGATATGACACAGTAGGCGAGAGAAAAAAAACATGTTTTATCAAAATGGCGCTCAGTGAGTGAGCGAAATTTTGATTGCAGGCAAAAAAAAACCTCAATGCACATTTAGCAGACATTTAGCAGGAGATCACACACAAAAGTTGAGAGAGGCAGTGTATTTGTATGAATCAATATTTGTATCAGTCATGTAATGTTGTATGCATTGTGTAGTGTAAGTGTGACAGTTGTTAGTGAGCAGCAGAGGGCGCCTCCCGGCAGTGGATAGATGTTAGAATCATGTGACTCATAAACAAGTCCAGAGTCTATCTCTCTTGCTTGCAGAAGGCACATGGGCACTGTCCTTGAGGGTCCAATCCGCTGATACGACAACTACTGATTGTCGATTGTTTGGGTTAGCAGAGCCACTCCTTCCGCTTATCTTCATCAGGAGGAATGTAAACACGGGGCACAAAACTCCACCTCTTCTTGGAGCCCCTTTTGTTTGGTGTCATGTCTCAGTTCAGCCAAGTGTTCACCGACCTTGCCCATCTCCTCCTCTCTGGCAGAGCCGCTAGACCTCAGCCTCGTACCCAAGGTCTATCATGACCTTGGGGAGGTCTTTAACAAGTCAAGAGCGCTCTCTTTCCCTCCTCATTGCTCGTATGACTGTGCCATTGACCTCCTCCTGGGTGTGCAACTGCCATCCAGCTGGTTCAACAGTATTTCTGGGCCGGAGAGAGAGGCAATGGAGAGTTATATCAAGGACTCTCAGAATGTCGGCCTCATTCGGCCCTCCTCGGCTACTCTTGGGACAGTTTTTTTTTTTTTTTTTTTGTCAGGAAGAAGGACGGATCTCTGCGCCCGTGTATTGACTACCGTGAATTGAACACCATAACCGTCAAAGACAAATATCTTCTGCCCTTAATCAACTCCGCACTTGAGCTCCTTCAGCACACGCAGGTATTCACCAAATTGGAGTTACGCAACGCTTACCATCTGGTCTGTACTCACAAGGGGGATGAGTGGAGGATGGCCTTTAAAACACACTTGGGGCAATTTGAATACCTCGTGATGCCTTTTGGGCTCACCAAAGCCCCCGCCGTCTTCCAATGCATGATTAATGACGTCCTCTGCGATATGGTAAATCAGTTTGCTTTCGTATACCTTGGCAACATCCTGATTTTTTCCCGCACACCAGAGGAGCACACAGTCCATGTCAGGTCCGTGTTACAATGGCTCCTGGAAAACCAGCTCTTTGTGAAGGCTGAGAAGTGTGAGTTTTCCACCCGCTCCACTTCCTTCCTAGGGTTTATTGTGGCTGAGTGGGAGCTGAGGGCCGACCCGGCCAAGGTGAAGGCTGTGCTTGATTGGCCTACGCCTCATTCCCGCAAGGAGCTCCAGCGCTTCTTGGGGTTTGCAAATTTTTATCGCAGGTTCATCAGGAACTACAGTGGGGTAGCACAGCCTCTCACTCAGCTGACCTTGGTCAAGGTGCCCTTCACCTGGTCCAAGGCAGCTAAATGGACCTTTTCCAAATTGAAGGGCCTGTTCTGTAACACCCCCATCTTGGCCCAGGTCAACCCTCAACTCCAGTTTATTGTGGAGGTGGACGCTTCTGATTCAGGGGTGGGTGCTGTCCTCTCACAGCACTCATCCTCTGATCAGAGACTCCACCCATGCGCATATTTTTCTTGGTGGCTCACACCGGCCAAGAGAAACCATGACGTAGGGGACCGAGAGCTGTTAGCCATTAAGTTGGCTCTTGAGGAGTGGAGGCACTGGCTGTAGGGAGCAGTCCATCCCATTGTAGTGTGGACCGACCACAAAAATTTAGAGTATCTTCGGTCGGCCCACAGATTAAATGCCAGGCAGGCAAACTGGGCCCTATTCTTTCATAAGTTTAACCCTACCATCACCTACAGGCCTGGTTCTCATAATATCAAACTGGACGCTCTCTCCCGCCAGTTCAGTCCCGACCTTCCAGCCCCTCCTTCTCTCCCCCAACCCATTCTGCCACCCTTGTGTATTCTTGGAGCCCTTACCTGGGAGATTGAGCAGCGGGTCCGGCAGGCCCAGTCCACGGAGCCCAGACCTGAGGGGGGACCTAGTGATCGCCTGTTTGTCCCGGCCGGCCTCCACAGTGACATCATCCAGTGGGGCCACTCTAGCCATTTTACCTGCCACCCAGGGGTTTCCCGGACGGTAAATCTGATCCAACGAGTGTTCTGGTGGCCCACCCTGTGTGTGCCTGCAACAAGTCAGACTCCTCACCTCCTGTTGGCCTGCTACATCCACTACCAGTCCCCAGCCAACCTTGGTCTGACATCGCCCTGGACCTTGTCACAGGACTTCCCCCCTCACAAGGTAACACCATCATTCTTACCATAGTAGACTGCTTCGCTAAAGCAATCCATCTGGTACCCCTCCCCAAGCTACCCTCCGCTTCTGAGACCGCCGACCTGCTGACTACACATGTCATCCATCTGCACAGGATTCCCATGGACATTGTGTCTGACCGGGGTCCACAGTTTACTTCCCACATTTGGAAGTCCTTCTGCCGCTCCTTGGGCACCACAGTCAGCCTCACATCCAGATATCATTCACAGAGCAACGGACAGGCTGAGCGCACCAACCAGTCCCTGGATGCCGCCCTCAGATGTGTGGCATCCTATAATCCCTCCACATGGAGCACCCATCTGACCTGGGTGTAGTACGCCCACAACTCGGCAGTTTCTTGGCAGTTTCTTCCTCTACAGGACTCACGCCTTTCGAGGCCTCCATGGGGTATACAACCCCCATTGCCTATGGTGGAGAGGGAAGTTGCCGTACCATTTGTGGGGGCCCATGCCCGCCACTGCCGTTGGCTCTGGAGGGACACCCGAGCCGCCCTTCTCCACTCTACGGAGCAGAATCGCCAGTATGCAGACCGCAGGCAGGCCCCAGCACTTGAGTATACAGTCGGGCAGAGTGTGTGGCTGTCAGCGGACCAGGTGCCCTTGAAGACAGAATCCTGAAAGTTATCACCTCGCTTCTTGGGTCTGTTCACCATCTCCCGGATCATCAATGACATGACAGTCCGCCTGGAGCTTCCACCAATGCTTTGCATTCACCCCACGTTCCATGTCTCAAGACTCAAGCCCCTCTCCGCCAGCCCTCTCTGCCCCCCCCCACCCCAAGACCACCTCCTCCTCCCCGGATCCTCGATGGCCAGACCACCTACACCGTCCAGAGGATTCTGGACATTCGCCGTCCAGAATCCTCCAGTCAGAATCCATGACTGGTCTCTCTGTTGGGTTCTCTTCTTCTTCTTCGTTTAGATTTGATTGGCAGTTGGCAACCAGCTTACAGGTGCATTACCGCCACATACTTCACTCTATATCATCACTCTATATATCTTGGCCATGGCCAACTCCTGTTGGGGAGTCAAATCTAAAAGAAGAAGAAGAGTGAAGTACATGGCGGTAATGCACCTGTAAGCTGGTTGCCAAATGCCAATCAAATCTAAAAGAAGAAGAAGAACTCCTGTTGGGTACTCTGCTCAGCTCCTGTAAGTTATGGTTTGTCATTCCCCTTTCCCAATCTCCCTCCTCCTACTAACTGGCTCTCGTCTCCTTCTTACAGGCTGAGTCCTCCTCTGGTGAATGGCGTCTTTCCTTAACTGTGCGTTCCCCTTTTGGATTAATAAATTGTGGTTTAACTTAGCTTCTTTGTGTCGTGTGTGTGTGTGTTTTCTCTGGTGTGGCACCCAGCACGTGAGCTGACCATTCTCTCTCAACATGACAGTCATATAGACACTGTCACGGCTATAGGACTCGCTAAAAGATCATAGCCTATGATGTTCCTATGATCTCTACATGATGTCTATATGACGTCATATAGACACCATAGTATAGAGTGATTCAAGAAAATCTGTGTGTGTCTATGTGTGATCAAAGGCAGGCATCACTCACGATCATAGGACATCAAAGATCAAAGGCAGGCATCACTCATGATCATAGGACTCACTATGACATCATCCAAGATCAAAGGCAAGCATCACTCACGCTCACTCACGATCATAAGACATCAAGGATCAAACACAGGCATCACTCACGATCATAGGACTCGCTATGACATCATCAAAGATCATAGGACTCGCTATGGACATCAAAGATCAAAGACAGGCATCACTCACGCTCACTCATGATCATAGGACAGCAAAGATCAAAGGCAGGCTTCTTCTTTTAGATTTGATTGGCGGTTGGCAACCAGATTACAGGTGCATTACCGCCACGTACTTCACTCTATATCATCACTTTATCTGATCAGGAGCTGTAGTCCTTACAGCCACGTACTTCACTCAGTAAACATCACTCTATGTATCAAAAGTCAGAATTCTGAGTTGGCAACCTCTTCTTTGTCTTCTTCACTCTATATCTTTGTATAAGGAGTTCTGAACAATCTTCTTCTTCTTCTTCTTCTTCTTCTTCTTCTTCTTCTTCTTCTTCTTCTTCTTCAAACAGTGAGATTTCCATGTCTACATGATGCCTATAACTGTCACATCCGCCGTTTTTACCAGTGCTCAGACCTTATTCCTCCTCAGCCCAGCTCTTACTTTGACAGCGTCTCAGCGGGCCTCCAGCTGTCAAGCTCTATGGGACGGCTGGAGGCCAATTACCTCTCATCAGCTGAGGCGCTGTCAACTACTATAAAAGGGAGCAGTCCTAATCATTCAGTGCTGTGACCTCGCACTATTATCCACGCTCTTCTCCGGCGTGGGTAAGGCTGGATCCCCTTCGTCCGGCGCCAGCCCCCCTTCGTCATTCATCATTGCTCGTAAGTGTGTACCCTTGTATGATCGTTTGTGTTTTGGCCCCACGAGGCCCTGTTCCTTTGTTCCTTTCCCTTATTGTCAATAAACTACGCAAACTCACTGGTCAGCCCTTGGCTCTCATTTATGGCTCGCAGAGCCATACGTAACAGTAGGTCACAGCCAGTGAGTTGCCGGCGGCCGTGAGTTTGCTAAATTGGACTTTGTTCTTTCCTGTCTGGGTGTCAACTCTGGGAGCATGCCGTCTCCCAGGAGCCGCGTTCAGCGCCTAGGTAATGAGCTAGCGCAGGGGTGGGCAATCATGTGCCATGGAGGGCCATTCCACTGCAGGTTTTCTGTTCCACCCAGTCTCTTCGGCAGGTGATTTCACTGATTAGCAATCCTTGAAGTTGATCAGAGCATACACCTGCAGAAGAGACTGGGTGGAACAGAAAACCTGCAGTGGAATGGCCCTCACTGCCCACCCCTGAGCTAGCGACTGCCCTGGAGTATGTCGATGGGACGCTTTTCACCTCCACCCTCTACGACAATCCCAACGACATACGCTGGCACCTGGACTACGCTGAGGTTCTCCTGGACAATCTTCCTCGTTACACCAACCACCCTGAGGTCTGCGCCAGGAGAAATGACATCGCCTCACAACGTGAGATTCTCCGTGGGCTGGAGGGAAATCCCGGCAGGAAGCCGAAGAAGAGGAGTCGTCACCCCTCGCTTCGGGATCCCGCTCCTGCCTCCGTTCCGGCCCAGGAGTTCACACCATCCAGAGGTCCTTTCCCATCAGGCATGACGTTACTCGGGAATCCCCCGGAGAAGCTGCAGCTGGCAGCAATCAGGATCCGAGACCGAGTGGCAGCTGCTCGCTCCGAGGTTCGTCCATTTGCCATCATTGAGCATGTGATGGTGGCCGTTAGACTGGTGGAGAGGAATTCAGAGTTGCGTGAGTTCCCTGAGTTTGCCGACCTGCTCGCCTCTGTCTCTACACAGGAACGGTGATTCCCGGATCTCACCTTCGCCTCGCCCCCTGCAAGTAGTTGTCGTCACACCGGCGATCAACCTCAGCACAAATCCCGTCCAGATCCAGTTCCGGGTCGCCGCAAGGGTTCAATTCCCCACACAGCTGTCACTCCTGCGCCTCGTCAGAGGGGAAACCCCGCAGCCTCGTCTCCCGAGCCATTTTCCCCCGCTGTTACGTCAGCACTCCGGGCCCGGCTCGTCTCGGCTGTCGCCCCCTCCTCCTCGACGCATTCCCCAGCCGCTGTGTGTACTCAGAGACCTGACTTGGCGAGCTCCGTCCCAGAACCATCTCGAGCGGCTCCCCGTCGTCCTCCCAGGGAGTCCGCTGCCACCGTCCGGCGGGGAAAGGGAGGAGCAACATCCGCCACAGCGGTCACCATTCACCCTCCAGGAGACAGGCAAGTCCCAGTTCATTCATCCTCTCATTGTGATTTGCTCTGTCAGACTCCTGGAGGTGGAGTTCGAGGTTCGCAGCTCCCCGAGCTCATACCACCTGCTGTGGCTGTAACTATTAACCCCGCATCCTCTGTGTCTCCCTCTGTTGAGCGGTCCTCGACGCCAGGCCAACGTCACAGGATGAGGAGGGGGCCTGCGGTTCTGGAGAGCCTGGTTCCGGTTCTGCAGCTACGCCATGGGCGGAGGAGGAGAGCGGACTGCAGCGTGGAACCTGAGCCGACGAGGAAGCATCCCCGGGTCTCCACGGAGGAGCGGTCCGGTCCAGTGGGTCGAGGTTCTCCCGCCACCACGCCTTGTGGGCCATCGGCGTTGGCACCGGTGCTGGAGGACTCGCAAACTGCGCGAACCATCATGCCAGCTGCGGAGCCCAACGCAGCTGAGTGGGAGCCTGATGACGACCTCCTGCCGTCTGAACCCGGATCTTCGCAGTCTTGGACGGCGTCAGAACCCAAGATCAGGCAAGTGCTCTGCTTTGTCTTTCTCCTTCATATTTTAGAGCATTTTAGCCTGTCTCTAGGGGAGATGAGCCGGGTGCAGCCGCCCGCTGCATCCAAGCTTATCTCGCCGGGTTCTGGCGCTGCCGGTGATCCTGATCCCGGTTCTTCTCTCTCTCCTGAGCCTTCTCCCAGGGTCGCCGGCGAGGAGCTGCTATCGCCCGCTGTGCCAGAGGTTCCAGGTTCGGGGTTGGAGGTCGGTTCTGGTGCAGCGCCGACCCAATCGGGGTCCGACGCGGGTGCTGCCGAGACCCAGTCGGGGTCCGACGAGGGTGCAGCACCAGTGGCATCCAGGTCAGGTGAGGGAGCTGCAGATCCCCTGCCATCGGACACTGGACCGGCTCATCGTCATCTTCATCCCCCTCTTCACCGTCGTCTTCATAGTCACCCTGATTATCCCCCCAAGCTTTCTCCACCAGGGCCCATATGGACCTCTCTCTGTCGGCCCGGCTCGCCCTCACTATTTCTCTCCACAGGGAAGCCGTTGCCTTTCTCTCCTCTACGGGCCTAGTGGCTGAGCGATGCAGGTCGGCCGCCAAAGGGACTGCCGTACCCATTCGGCTCTTTGGTTCGGCCGCCCGACTCATGGGACTCTCTGTTCGGCAGTCTGGTCCGGCCGCCCGAAATACTGTTTTTCCTGGCCTGGGATTCGGGTAGGCCGCCTGAACATTTCCCGTCACCCCTGTTGGCGGTTTGGACGCTGGGTGCGGGGAGACCCCCCGAACTGAATTATTTCTGCTGTGCCTAGTCCTTTGTGATTTTGTGAGGGTGCAGTTATGTAATTTCTTATAGTCGTTTCACGGTTAGCGTGCTTTTTTTTCCTCCCCCTCCTGTTGAGGATTGTCCTGTATCTGGTGGATTTCGCCTTAGGAGCCTCTGCTCTCATTTTAAGGTCTCCTGGGTTGTTTTTCGTTGGGTCCGTCTATATATTATTATTAGCGTTTTATGGGGTATTGTGCCTTTTTTTTCATACTCTGTAATTGCTTCATTTATCCTCTGCCTATGTGGTGTCTTTTTTTTCTCTCTGGCTGCACATTATTAGCGTTTTATGGAGTATTGTGTGTTTTTTTCCGTACTCTGTAATTGCTTCATTTGTCCCCTGCCAACGTTGTTTTTTTTTCCTTCTGCCTACATGTTAGCATCTCATGGAGTATTGTGGGGTTTTTTTCCGTACTCTGTAATTGCTTCATTTGTCCCCTGCCAATGTTGTGGGGGTTTTTTTTCTCTCTGGCGGCATATTAGCATTTTATGGAGTATTGTACCTTTTCTTTTTCTCCGTACTCTGTAATTGCTTCCTGCCAATATTGTGGTTTTTCCTCTCCCCCTTTTTTCTGATTCTCACCGTCCTGGCCTGCGCCCATCCGCCCACCCTAGGTGGTGGTGGGGGGGGGGCGCTTGGGTGTTACTGGCTGTTCTGAGCCTGGCCTTGAGGGGGTGGAACTGTCACATCCGCCGTTTTTACCGGCGCTCAGACTTTATTCCTCCTCAGCCCAGCTCTTACTTTGACAGCGTCTCAGCGGGCCTCCAGCTGTCAAGCTCTATGGGACGGATGGAGGCCAATTACCTCTCATCAGCTGAGGTGCTGTCAACTACTATAAAAGGGAGCAGTCCTAATCATTCAGTGCTGTGACCTCGCACTATTATCCACTCTCTTCTCCGGCGTGGGTAAGGCTGGTAAGGCTATTGTCAATAAACTACGCAAACTCACCGGTCAGCCCTTGGCTCTCATTTATGGCTCACAGAGCCATACGTAACAATAACACTCTATCTGGTCATTCTTCTTCTTCTAGATTTGACTAGCAGTTGGCAACCAGCTTACAGGTGCATTACCGCCACGTACTTCACTCTATATCATCACTATCTGGTCAGGAGCTGTAGTCCTTCTATCATCATTGCTGTGTCCAATCGAACCTCAACTCTATCTTCAGGCATCATGATGCTTCGTACGCTACTAAGGAGTTCTGAACAATCTTCTTCTTCTTCTTCTTCAAACAGTGAGATTTCCTTCTTCTTCTTTTAGATTTGATTGGCAGTTGGCAACCAGCTTACAGGTGCATTACCGCCTGCTCCAAAACCTGTATGTAACATTCAGCATTAATGGTGCCTTCACAGATATAGTGCAACTTACTCAAGTCATTGGGCATGGGCAGTTCGGTGGAACAGTGGTTAGCAATGTGGCAGCACAGTAAGAAGGTCACAGGATCGATTCCACCCCTGACCATTGTGGGTTCGATCCCACTCCCTGACCATCGGTCACCCTTCTGTGTGCAGTTTACATGTTCTCCCTGTGGCTGCATGGGTTAACCCCGGGTACTCCGGTTTCCTCCCACAGGCCAAAAACATGCAATTTAGGTTAATTGGAGACTCTAAAGTACAGTAGGGCAAAAAAGTATTTAGTCAGCCACCAATTGTGCAAGTTCTCCCACTTAAAAGATGAGAGAGGTCTCCAATTTTCATCATAGGTATACCTCAACTATGAGAGACAAAATGAGAAAAAAAAATCCAGAAAATCACATTGAAGGATTTTTACCTCCGCCAAGGAGGTTATGTTTTCATCGGCTTTGGTTTGTCTGTCTGTTTGTTTGTTTGTTAGCAAGATAACTCAAAAAGTTATGGACGGATTTTCATGAAATTTTCACAGATTGTCAGAAATGGGGTATCCTACAGATGATTACATTTTGGTGGTGATCCGGATCACCGTCTGGATCCAGGAATTTTTTAAAGGATTCTTTTTTTTTTTTTTACCTCCACCAAGGAGGTTATGTTTTCTTTTTTTAAAAATTTTTTTTCATGGTCAACGAATCTATAAAGTTACACTAAATAAATGTAGAATTAATATTTATGATGTTAAACACTGTATGGGGGGAACTCTGGTGCTTGGCGGAGGTCTGCGCTCTCCGAGTGCTTTTCTAGTTAAAGAATTTATTTGCAAATTATGGTGGAAAATAAGTATTTGGTCACCTACAAACAAGCAAGATTTCTGGCTCTCACAGACTTGTAACTTCTTCTTTAAGAGGCTCCTCTGTCCTCCACTCGTTACCCATATTAATGGCACCGGTTTGAACTCATTATCAGTATAAAAGACGCCTGTCCACAACCTCAAACAGTCAGACTCCAAACTCCACTATGGCCAAGACCAAAGAGATGTCAAAGGACACCAGAAAAAAAATTGTAGACCTGCACCAGGCTGGGAAAACTGAATCTGCAATAGGTAAGCAGCTTGGTGTGAAGAAATCAATTGTGGGAGCAATTATTAGAAAATGGAAGACATACAAGACCACTGATAATCTCCCTCGATCTGGGGCTCCACGCAAGATCTCACCCCATGGGGTCAAAATGATCACAAGAATGTTGAGCAAAAATCCCAGAACCACATGGGGGGACCTAGTGAATGACCTGCAGAAAGCTGGGACCAAAGTAACAAAGGCTACCATCAGTAACACATTACGCTGCCAGGGACTCAAATCCTGCAGTGCCAGACGTGTCCCCCTGCTTAAGCCAGTACATGTCCAGGCCTGTCTGAAGTTTGCTAGAGAGCATTTGGATGATCCAGAAGAGGACTAGGAGAATGTCATATGGTCAGATGAAACCAAAATAGAACTTTTTGGTAAAAACTCAACTTGTCGTGTTTGGAGGAGAAAGAACACCATACCTCCTGTGAAGCATGGGGGTGGAAACATCATGCTTTGGGGCTCTTTTTCTGCAAAGGGACCAGGACGACTGATCCGTGTAAAGGAAAGAATGAAGGGGGCCATGTATCGTGAGATTTTGAGTGAAAAACTCCTTCCATCAACAAGGGCATTGAAGATGAAACGTGGCTGGGTCTTTCAGCATGACAATGATCCCAAACACACCACCCAGGCAATGAAGGAGTGGCTTCGTAAGAAGCATTTCAAGGTCCTGGAGTGGCCTAGCCAGTCTCCAGATCTCAGCCCCATAGAAAATCTTTGGCGGGAGTTGAAAGTCCGTGTTGCCCAGTGACAGCCCCAAAACATCACTGCTCTAGAGGAGATCTGCATGGAGGAATGGGTCAAAATACCAGCAACAGTGTGTGAAAACCTTGTGAAGACTTACAGAAAACGTTTGACCTCTGTCATTGCCAACAAAGGGTATATAACAAAGTATTGAGATGAACTTTTGTTATTGACCAAATACTTATTTTCCACCATAATTTGCAAATAAATTCTTTAAAAATCAGACAATGTGACTTTCTGGATTTTTTTTTTTCTCATTTTGTCTCTCATAGTTGAAGTATACCTATAATGAAAATTGGAGACCTCTCTCATCTTTTAAGTGGAAATACTTATTTTCCACTGTGGAGCGTGTAAATAAAGAGGTGTGGAGCCCATAATTATAACTTATGTGACTCACATGTGGCTGGCTGAATTCAGCCAAGAGAGACTTTGAGCTAGCCATGTGTATTGACTTCACACCTCAAGAGGATGATGTGTCTGCACCCCCTGGGGACTCAGGAGAGAGGAGAAGATTACCTGGCCTGACCTTTTGGGGGTCAGCGAGGTGAACAGAAGGACTCTGGATGTTCTATTACAGATGAAAGGATGTAACTGAGTATTGTGAATTTTGTGTGATGTATTGTTCGAGATAAGTGTATAAATGTATGTGTGTGACTGCGTCCTGTCTCTTTTCACTCCGATCGAGAGAGGACGTAGGATGAATGAGAATTAAAGCAGATACTGGAAAATCATCCAGTCTCCTCAATTCTTGACTCCTACAGAGGCGGATTTAGCTCAGACGATTTATTACACATCTCACACAAGAAGCATAGACAGAATGACATCTCAGCAGAGACTCTTCTCTTAAATAACATGGCATTCCTCTAGAAGCTTCTAACACACAAAAGGTCACATTGCATTCACTTCATTCATCCTTCACACCTCCCTGTTATCTCACCAGGGAACCTCTGCTCTTTGTTCTTGTCTAAGATGTTACACAATTATGCTCTCCCCATGTGCCGCCATACCACCCCCCCGAGCATCTTGGATAGAACAATAGAATAACAGTCTGAATGCTGTGATAGAACCATTAAACATCAGTCCACATGCTGCTTGGGCTTCAGTCTTCTCCCGTATCTGCTGTAAGCAGGATTCACCGCCTCCGAGGCGCTGTCATGCTGGGGGGTTGATGTTTGAGGGGGAAAACTTTTTGTCTGTCCGTGTGGGTGCTCTGGGGAATCTTTTCTCTGGGGAGCTTTCCGTGGGGGTCTTCCACCAGAGGAGCCCTCGCCAACAGCACTTGCTCGTCCGCCACCACGAAAGCGGGTTTGAGTCTGTCTATGCCAATCTTTTCCCTCCTACCCCCCAAATCTAGCAAAAAATGCTTATCCCCTGTTTCCAGCACTCTGAATGGTCCATCATAGGGTGGGCGCAATGGAGGCCGGTGGGTGTCGTGTCTGACAAACACGAACTCCGCATTTTTCAAAGTTTTAGGCACAAAAACGCGCGGAAAACTGTGGTGGGCAGGGCCCGGCAGCGTGCTTGTGTCTATGCTACACTGCAACAGCTGAGACGGGGAGCTGCCCGGCGCGGGATTATCTGGCAGAAACTCCCCGGGCAGCTGGAGTGGTTGCGCAAAAACGAGTTCTGCCAGGGAAGCTTCCAGATCCTCTTTAGGCGCGGAACGTAACCCCAATAAAACCCACGGTAGCTTGTCTACCCAATTTGCATCCGTCAGTGAAGCCCTGAGATCCGCTTTCAATGATCTATGAAAACGTTCGCATAACCCATTAGCCTGTGGATTGTACACGGTTGTGCGGTGAATTGTGACACCCAGGCTGCGGGCCATTGTTGACCAGAGTTCGGAAACAAATTGAGGGCCTCTGTCGGACGTAATGTCCGATGGGACTCCAAAACGCACCACCCATGCTGTTAAAAACGCGCGCGCCACCTCCTCGGCCGTGGTTGCCGCCAGCGGAACCGCTTCTGGCCAGCGCGTGGTGCGGTCCACCATTGTCAGGAGGTGCATGTACCCCTGTGATGGCGGGAGGGGGCCCACGAGGTCCACGTGGACATGGTCGAACCTCTTAGCCGGAATGCGAAACGGCTCCAAGGGAGCCTTCGTGTGTCTGTGTACTTTGGCTCGTTGGCACGCCACGCAGGCTGCCGCCCACTCTTTCACTTGTTTGCGAAGGCTCGGCCACACAAATTTCTCTCCTACCATTTTGACCGACGCGCGCACTCCTGGGTGCGCCAAAGAGTGAACTGACTCAAACACGCGGCGGCGCCACGCATCCGGGACCACGGGACGTGGGCGACCCATGGAGACATCGCAGATCGGGGGGGGCATGCCATCCTGCTGCACCCTGCTCTCCAGCCTTAACCCTGTTGGTCCAGACTGGAGCGCGTGCACGTCCGCATCACTAACCTGCTCTGCGGCCATGGCTGCGTAATCTATCCCCATGCAGGCGGGGCCACCACGGCGCGCGAGAGGCAGTCTGCCACTACATTCAGTTTGCCCGACACATGCTGAATATCGGTAGTAAACTCAGAGATCGCGGCCAGCTGTCTCTGCTGCCGGCCCGACCACGGCTCTGAAACCTTGGCCATTGCGAACGTTAGCGGCTTGTGGTCAACGAACGCGGTGAAACTGCGCCCTTCCAGCCAGAACTGGAAGTGGCGAATGGCCAGGTGGAGAGCCAGCAACTCTCTGTCGAACGCGCTGTATTTACGTTCACTGTCGCGCAAAGTCCTGCTGAAATAGGCGAGCGGCTGCCAAGCCCCGGCAACGCGCTGCTCCACGACAGCCCCTATGGCCACATCTGAAGAGTCAGTGGTGAGCGCTATACGGGCCGTTGGGTCTGGATGTGCCAGCAATGCGGCGTTTGCCAGGGCTGCTTTGACTTCCGAGAACGCCCGCTCTTGCTCCGGGGTCCATTCGACCCTATCCGCGGGTTTCTGTTTTTTGAGCGCAGCGTACAGTGGTTGCATGAGCTGCGCTGTGCGGGGAAGGAAACGGTTATAAAAGTTCACCATTCCCAAAAATTCTTGTAGCGCCCTGAGCGTTTGCGGCCGGGGAAAATATGCTACTGCGCGCACTTTGTCAGGCAGCGGGACCGCTCCTTCGGGAGAGATGCGGTGCCCCAAAAAATCAATCCCCGTCACCCCGAACTGACATTTTGCTGGGTTGATTATTAACCCGTGCTCTTCCAACCTCCGGAAAACCGTCGTGAGGTGGGTTTCGTATTCGTCTTCGGACGCGCTGGCTACTAAGATATCGTCCAGGTAGACGAACACGAAAGGGAGATTGCGCAGCACTGCATCCATCATGCTTTGGAACGTCTGTGCAGCCCCTTTAAGCCCAAATGGCATGCGCAAAAACTCGAATAAACCGAACGGAGTTATCACCGCTGTTTTGGGTATGTCCTCAGCGCACACTGGGACTTGGTGGTAACCGCGGACCAGGTCTATTTTAGAAAAAACGCGCGCTCCTGCAAGGTGAACGGAAAAATCCTGAATGTGAGGAATTGGGTAGCGGTCGTGCGCTGTGGCGTTGTTCAACCTGTGGAAATCCCCGCAAGGTCGCCACGAACCCTCAGCTTTAGGGACCATGTGTAGCGGGGAAGCCCATGGGCTGTTTGAACGCCTGATGATGCCCAACCTCTCCAGGTTGGCGAACTCCTCGCGCGCTATGGCCAGTTTAGCTGCGTCCAAGCGCTGAGGTCTTGCAAAAACGGGCGGCCCGGTGGTGGTGATAAAATGCTCCACCCCGTGTTTAGCGATGGCTGCAGAAAACGTCGGGACAGTGAGTGCTGGGAACTGAGTGAGCAGTGTTTGGAACTTACCGCATGTAGCTGTGACGTTGGCTTGTGCTGTTGGCCGGGTCACTCGAGGTATACAGGGGAGAGAGTCAAAGGACAGTGCATTAACTAGGCGTCTGTTAGCGACATCTACCAACAAACCATGTGCACACAGAAAATCAGCCCCCAGTATATGGAAACTCAATGCTGCTATGACAAAAGTCCACTCAAATGTACGGCCGTGTAGAGACAAGAGTAGAGTCCTCTCACCAAAGGTCTTAATCTCCGAGCCGTTTGCTGCCGCCATCTCGGGGCTGCTAGATCCTGCCAGCCGGTCAGCATAGGTCGGCCGGATGAAACTCTTCTGGGCACCGGTGTCCACGAGGAAATGCCTCCCCGAGCGTGCGTCCGTCAAGTAGAGCAGCTTGTTCTCCTCCCCGATGGTCACGGCTGCTACCGACCCCCGGTCTTGGCGTCTCCTGAGTCGCTTGAATTGGCACGGTGGTATACATTTGCGTGCCCTCTCTGCGAAGCGGCGATGGTAGAAACAAAGCGTGTCTCCCCCGCGTTCCTTGGCCCCCGCTGCTGCTGCCGTCGGTGGCTCTGCTGCTGCCATCGATGGCTCCTCGCCTCCTCCAGTCGTCGCGTCGAGCTCCGTCGCTGCCGCAATGGTCGTGAACTCCCTGGTGGCGACGATGATCCAGTTTGCTTCCCAGGCTAGCGCACGATAGTCCCGCTTGGCCAGCAACGGCGAATTGGCCAGGGTTGCTCTCACCGCTGACGGAAGGTTCCAGAGGAAGAGGTGGGTAAAAATAAAATGGTCGTCGTCTGTGCCCTTTAACCTCAGCATCTTCTCCATCAGGTCTATGGTCGACCCGTCTCCCAACCCGGTCCGCGTCAGGAGTCTCTCTGCTCTCTCACCATCCGAGAGTGTGTAGTGCTGGATGAGCGCAGCCTTCAGTGCGCTGTACTTGCCGTCGGTTGGTGGCTGATCAAGCAGGCTCTCTACGTGCTGAGCCGTGCGGGCATCGAGCGTTGCGACCACATAGTGGAACTTTGTGTCATCCGCCGATATCCCCCGGAGGGCGAACTGCACCTCGACTAGGTGGAACCAGGAGCGCGGGTTGTGCTGCCAAAAATCCGGTAGCTTGATCGCAACAGCACATGCGTGGCTGGGGGTTCCCATCGAGGTTGGCTCAGGGGATCTTTCATCGTGTTCCATGATTCGTCTTGGGTCACCAGTGTGGAGCGTGTAAATAAAGAGGCGGATTTGGCTCAGACGATTTATTACACATCTCACACAAGAAGCATAGACAGAATGACATCTCAGCAGAGACTCTTCTCTTAAATAACATGGCATTCCTCTAGAAGCTTCTAACACACAAAAGGTCACATTGCATTCACTTCATTCATCCGTCACACCTCCCTGTTATCTCACCAGGGAACCTCTGCTCTTTGTTCTTGTCTAAGATGTTACACAATTATGCTCTCCCCATGTGCCGCCATACCACCGTAATTTGCAAATAAATTCTTTAAAAAATCAGACAATGTGATTTTCTGGATTTTCTTTTTCTCATTTTGTCTCTCATAGTTGAGGTATACCTATAATGAAAATTGGAGACCTCTCTCATCTTTTAAGTGGAAGAACCTGCACAATTGGTGGCTGACTAAATACTTTTTTGCCCCACTGTACTTCACTCTATATCATGCACCAAGCATGATCACTATTACTATAAATTTCCAGTGAGATTTCCATGTCTACATGTCTATAACACTCTTTCAAAGGCAGGCATCACTCACGATCATCGGACTCGCTATGACATCATCAAAGATCATAGGACTCGCTATGACATCATCAAAGATCAAATGCAGGCATCATAGGACTCACTATGCCATCAGCCTATGGTGTCTATATGACGACATCATCAAAGATTATAGGAATTGCTATGACATCTTCAAAGATCAAAGGCAGGCGTCACTCATGATCATAGGACTCGCTATGACATCATCAAAGATCATAGGACTCCCTATGACATCATCAAAGATCAAAGGCAGGCATTACTGAATGAGTGGTGGTGTGCTTGCTTACACCCGCTTTCTACGGGCACGCAGAAATGCTTATTCTACGGACATAGACGGGTATGCACTAGTGTATAGAGTGATAAATATAGTGACGATACATTTGGTGTGCAGATGCTGCAGATGGAGCCTGTTCACGCCATGAAAAAGGTCTACAAAGCCAGAGTTATTATGGGTGAGGTTAGCCCAGAGCCATAGTCCACTCCTTTCTGGTCTCTCATTGGTTAGTATAAGTGACAGCTTCTTTATGGTAGTGTCTGATTGGTTAGTAGAAATGACGGCTTCTTCGTTCTGCTCTCTGATTGGTGCATCCTGCTCCGCTCGCAGAGGAGGACTTGACTGGAGTGGGAAAGTGACCGTGGGTCAGCTGTTAGCTGTCGATCCTAAATAACCTCTACAGAAAACAACCATCCTCAGGAGTACTTGGCAAAGACACAGGGGCATCCTATGAAGATACAAACCGGGTGCTTAGCAGAGTTTAACAGTTTTCAGGTGAGATAGCGGCTAGCTGAACGGTAGCTATGTGCTAGTTAGCATTACCAGCTGTACCGGGTTGTTGTGTGTAGAAAATGAGATACTGTTGAAGCAGCAGGAAGATAACAGTAGTCGGCTGCACGCAACAGGACTTCAGTATGAATATACAGACTAGTATGTCATTGAATCGGGTCTTCAACATGATTGTTTATGTGCAGTTTGCTAACATGAATGTTTGCAGTCACCCTTTTAACTCTGAAGTATGTTACTCTGTTGAACCAGGTTGTTTACAGGCAGCCTCCTTAACTTAGACTATTTTCGGTATGACTGGCATTTCTTGGTTGTGTGATCTGAAAACGGAGAAGTAGAGTTGCCACAGACTACTCAAGAGTAGCATTATTTTATAACATTATTTACTCAAGTATAATCATTTGCAATGGTCAGAAATTAATCGAGTTAGAAAGTGTCTACTAAATTAAGTACTTTCCTCCTTTTTACTTCTTCATCTTCTTTCGGCTTCTCCCTGTAGGGGTCGCCACAGTGGACTAGCTGCCTCTCTCTCACCCTACCCCTCGCACCCTCTTCTCTTACACCCTCTTATTGTCGTCCTTCACCACATCCATGAATCTTCTCTGTGGTTTTCCTCTTCTCCTCCTGTCTAGCTCCTCCAGCATCTTTTTCCGATATACCTACTATCCGTCTGCTGCACATGTCCAAACCATCTCAGCCTTGCCTCTCTTACTTTGTCTCTAAACTGCTCAACCTGAACTGTCCCTCAGATATACTCATTTCTAATCCTGGCCTTCCTCGTCACTTCCAACGAGAATCTTAGCATCTTCAACTCTGCCACCTCCAGCATTGCCTCCTGTCTTTTTGTTAATGTCACCGTCTCCAAACCATGCATCATAGCAGGTTTCTCTACTGTCTTGTAAATCTTCCCTTTCGCTCTAGCAGTTATCCTTCTGTCACAAGTCACACTCCACACTTGTCTGCACCCACTCCACTCTCTTCTTCAGCGACTACTAAAACACGGAACGATCGGTATGGTACGGAATGTTCCGCCCATGTTATGTACCATACCGTTCCGTCACCGTTCTGTACGGAACATTCCGCTGGCATTCCATACATGCTTCGTACATCAAAAAATTCTTTATAAAGAAACTGTCCCTGCAAAATGACAAGCAAAATGTAAATGATACATCACAAAAAGCATATTTTTTCCAGGAGGAAGGCACTCTTAAAACTGCAACAAGAAAAAAAGCCCCCAAATTTACTTTCTGAAGCGTTAAAAAGAGCCAAGTTTGCCAAATACGTTAATAACAGGGCAAACGAAAACATTGGCTCTTCACATTTCTTAAGTTTCTGAGTAAGCTAGTGCATCAGTTGACATTAAACTGTTTAAGAAAGGTACGTATGTGATCCCAGTTCCTGTAAAAATGACAAGCAAAATGTAAAAGATGCATCACAAAAAGCATATTTTTTCCAGGACACACAAAAGGTTCCGTATACAGAATATTTTGTACGGAACACGGACGGAATGAACATAGCGGGACTAACAGTACTGCACAGACACAACCGGGCAACCTGCCAACTGACAAACCTTATGGTATGTTCATTAATTTCTAATTGAATGTATTTATTTATTGATAATTGCGCGTACAGAACATGTCCCGGAACGCGTACGGAATGAATGTAGCAGGACCGCTAGTATTCCGTAAGGAAAGTTCAGTATCTAATGTTACATGTACATATTCATAGCACACTTGACACCACTAGCTAGTAGGACTGACAGCAGGCAGACTTGGTTGACATCCCGTACGGAACATGTTCCGTACCGTACTATTCGTTCCGTGTTTTAGTAGGCACTCTCTTCTTCACCTCTCTTGTGCACTGTTGCTTTGCTTTGGATTATTTAATCCCTGGTATTTAAACTCATCTACCTTCACTACCTCTACTCCTTGCATCTTTACCATTACACCTGCATCCCTCTCATTTACACACATGTATTCTGTCTTGCTTCTATTGACTTTTGTTCATTTTCTCTCCAGTGCATATCTCCACCTCTTCAGGTTCTCCTCCACCTGCTCCCTACTCTCACTACAGATGGATTAGTTAGTAATGATGATAAATTTGCAGACATGACAGGGATGGATGTTATTATTGTATAAAATGCACATACACCATCCAACCAGTTTCCTCTCTGTGCACACTTTCATCAGCAGTCATATCAACCATAAATAATTAGTTCTGTTGCTGGGCAAAGACAGGTAATAGTGTTTTGAATTTTTAGACAAATACGTCAAGTATCAGCACATTTTAATATAAGGTTTCCATGCAGCATATAAGGTATGTTACAGCTCTACTGACATTTTGATATAATTGAACAAGCTTCAAAATATGAGCAGATAATCATTTCAAATCAGTGAAATCAATAGTTGAAATTAAAGAGTGTGACCAAATACAGAGAAGTAAAACATTTTCCTTAAATAAATTCCCTTACATAAAAGTAAAATATAATTGCAGTAAAACTGCATAGTCAAGTACAATTTTGAAGAAAAAATTATTTGAGTACATGTAATAGAATAATAGAATAAATCAAACTTGTTACTACCAGTCTGTACCTGAAGGTGATTTATACCATCAAAACTATAATCTGTTTTCTACATTGATGTCTACAGGCAGCATGAACTCCCTTCCAGGAAGAGCCACCATATCTCTGTGCAGACACACAGCCACTGGGATGAGGGTCTTAGCCGGGTCATCAGGTCTCTTTTCCGGGGTGCTTCCCACGGACAAGGCCTCTTTTCAGGCTGTGCGAGTCTGCCACTCCGGGACGAGCCGCAAAGGCAGTGTGAGCACCAAGAAGCGGGGATATGACATCACCAGGAACCCCCACCTCAACAAGGTAAATGCTCCGAGGTTCACTCTGTATTAACAAGCTGGCACTGAGATTTATATAAGATGTATTGTTTGAGTAAAATGAGTTGCTAGGTTTACCTTAATTCATCCCTTTTCAATTTATTTTTTATTTAGTTAGTTTGACATAATTTGAATCTTATGGAACTCCCTCCGCAGAATTGGAACTCTCAAAATCTGGCAAATTTCTTCTCTAGTAAGTGTTCTGAATACCCTCTGCAGCAGTGAATGGACTCCCAGTAGACTACTGTTTCTAATATCTCTCTATGCCTCTGTCTGTCTGAGCACTGCATTATAACATAGTAAGTACTGCTGCTGAAGTGAATTATCACTTCCCAAGTATTTTCTGGTTACACCCAACTGCCCCACCAGTGATCACACTGAAGGTTTTTGCAAACATGATGTGAACAAAAATAAGGATGAAACAAGGTCGGTCACATTTCCTTTCACCTCTGCTGCCTAGTCAGCAGTTATGTGCTGGTTCATAGGTCAGTTAACAGTCCAGAAGTGCAAGCTTGCTTAGATTAACAGCTATCTAGTAGAATCATTATGCTTGCATTTGCACATTTTCATTCACACTTCCTGCTATTTTGATTCTGAACAGTTTCACTTGTTACTACACTGAACGTCATTGTCCCACATTGATTCTGTTTACTTCAGTGACCCCTGTCCTTTATGTAAAACTGCCAAACTGTTTGCAGTAACTTCACAAAAAAATCAGCACATTAAATTCAATTTCTTTCTTCTCTTTACTGCGTTGCGCTATAAACATATTGCTGACTTTCTAATTTTACGGTTGTCCATGATAAGCCCTGGTTAAAGGTTAATTTAATAGCAGTTTATGTCTCTTACGTGCTAATTTTCACGTTTCATTTTCTTGTCTTATCCTCAAAGAACATTGTCTGGGTTGATTATACAGTAATTACCAAATAAAAGTGTTTCGATTAATAAGTTTATGCTAAAGTGTCTTTACCTACTCGGTCTAATAGGTTTAGATTAACTCTGTTTAATCTGTGACATTTTCTCTGGCTGTAGTCACTCTATTGTAAATGCATTTCTTTAACTAAGATATCACTGTTGGAGTTTTTAGGATATTTTCCAGAATGGTTTCCACTTTACTTGACTTTTCTTCTCCCTGTCTATTGCTAATCCTGTTTGGTATCTGATGTTTGAGAGTTTCCTTTCTCTTTTTAATGACCTCCAGCTGCAGAAATGTTTGTTATGCTGGTCTGTTGATTCACAGCTACAGCATGCAGCGGATACTCAGTGAGGAGCTCACAGCTCTAATGCACAGTGCCATCGAACATCTTTTCTTCAAAGTACCCGTCAGTGAGAGGTCATATGGATTGCGTAATAACTGTAGACAGCTACGAATGACCGCTATCATATTTCACGCTCCACCATGCCAGCATGAATATTTTACCAGGGCATGAGTGCATACATACCCACAGTAAAAAACCAGCATGGGCATAAAATTGAATACGGAAAGGAAAGTTAATGCACAGAGTTACCAGAGGGCTGACCTCCTACTGTACATTCGCTACTTATACTCACCATGTGACCTACTAGGTCATAGAAATGGAGATGGGTGCTGCCCCTATGCACCACATGGTGTTGAAAGTGAAATATCTTAATGGGTATGGAAAGCCGGTTTGTTCGTCATGGAGGTCAGAGTTTTCACTTACATGTGAAAATCACATGATAAAACAGATGAGGAAGGAGAAGTCGAGTAGATGGGGCGTGGGTTCGGGCCTCTTCACTATTGGACAGAATAAATAGACTAAACCCCACTGCAGTGACTATAAGCAGAAGGCACATGAGTACAAGCCAGAATAAAATCTCTGGATCCTGTTGTCTGCAGGACTTTTCAGTGTGATTTATGTGCAGTGGATACAAAAAGTATACACACCTCTATTAAAATTTCAGGTTTTTGTGCTGTAAAAAAGACAGACCAAGATAAATCATTTAAAAACTTTTCCTACATTTAATGTGATCTATAACCTTCACAATACAACTGAAAAACAAACAAATGTGTCAGGAGAAAAAAATGAACAAAATATACAATAAGCTGGTTACATAAGTCTGCACACCCTTAAATAATACTTTTAATTACTGTATTCAATCTTTTTGGGTAGAAGTCTATCAACATGGTACATCTTGACTGTTATGGGATGGCCCTCGCGGACCATCAATGAGACACCATAGGCAGCCGATGAGTTTGCATATTTATTAACAAGGGTAAAGGATGACAAAATAATGAGCCACGTGGGGCAAAAACACATACAAGAACTACAGCCAAGGCACAGTAATAATACACTCAGGCTAAGGAGTAAACTTACTGAGAACGGGAAGGAACGAGAGGGTGACCGGAGCCGGGGTTAGGGACTCCAGCCGAATGTTGCGAGGAACCAACGTTGTGTGAGGTCGCAGCCAGGAGTAACCTCAGCTGCTTCCTTAAATAGGGCACAATCAATAATGGAGAATGTAATTAGAGGAAATGGCAATCAGCTGTCACAATGTGACTTGGCTTTGACAGCTGGAAACCCCGTTATAACGCTGTCAAAATAAAGGCCCTGAACGGCCATAAGGAAAACACAAGAGGAACGGGGAAAGTACTGGATGATCCGAGCGCGGACAGAATCAGCGCTCAGACCATGACATTGACTTGGTAATATTTGCTCATTCCTTCTTCCAACTCTGTCAGATTGGGTGGACATCTCCTGTGAACTGCCTTCTTCAGGTCAACCTCACATATTTTTCAAGTAGATTTAGGTCTGGGTTCTTGCTGGACAATGTCAAAACTTTAATTTTTTTCTTTTGAAGTCAGTCTTTTGTTGATTTGGAGTCACTGATGTACTGAAAGGTGAAATTCCTCATAATCTTCAGCTTTGTAGGAGACACCTGAATGTTTTGGGCTGAAACTGTTCATACAAACGCCAATTCCACTGAAGTTGGGATGTTGTGTAAAATGTAAATAAAAACAGGATACATCCATCCATCCATCCATCTTCTACCGCTTTTCCGGAGGTCCGGGTCGCGGAGGCAGCAGTTCAAGCAGAGAAGCCCAGACTTCCCTCTCCCCAGCCACCTGCTCCAGCTCTTCAGAGGGGATACCAAGGCGTTCCCAGACTAGCTGGGAGACATAGTCTCTCCACCGAGTCCTGGGTCTGCCCCGGGGTCTCCTCCCAGTGGGACGTGCCTGAAACACCTCAAGTGGGAGGCGTCCAGGAGGCATCCTAATCAGATGCCCATACCACCTCAACTGACTCCTTTCAATGTGGAGGAGCAGCGGTTCTACTCTGAGCCTCTCCCGGATGACTGAGCTCCTCACCCTATCTCTGAGGGTGAGTCCAGCAAAAACAGGATACATTGATTTGCAAATCCTATTCAACCTATATTCAATTGAATACACTATAAAAACAAGGGGCCCTATTTTGACGATCATCAGTGGACTTTTCCGCCAGACTTCCCTCCGTACACCAGTGTTTTTGTTAGTTTCTGTCAGTGCCTTGTCTGCTTTTTATGCTTTGCATCACGCCATCTAATTACCAGTAGACAGTGTGCCCGTTTTGTGCTGAGAGGTGAAGGCTCATTTCAAAAAGGTGTGATGGCGCACAATCTAATGTGCATTACTATTATAGTGCATGTCATAACAATCCGCTTTTGATCAGGAAAAAGGAGGTCTATCGTCAGAAGTGCATTGTTTAATGCTATTTCAGTGGCGTGTTTTGAAATTGCGCAGCTCCAGAGCTCACGATAAAATGGCATGAGCTGGGATGTTCTTTTATTTTAATGGAGAGAGTTGTGACAGTCATCATACAATCACCCGCCATTTTAATTAAATGATGATCACACACTAGTTTTTTTTTTTTTTTTAATTCCATCTACACTCTCATTTTAATTGCGGACTTACAGTGGGGTAAAAAAGTATTTAGTCAGCCACCAATTGTGCAAGTTCTCCCACTTAAAAGATGAGAGAGGTCTCCAATTTTCATCATAGGTATACCTCAACTATGAGAGACAAAATAAGAAAAAAAAAATTCCAGAAAATCACATTGAAGGATTTTTAATGAATTAATTGGTAAATTCCTCGGTAAAATAAGTATTTGGCCAATAACAAAAGTTCATCTCAATACTTTGTTATATACCTTTTGTTGGCAATGACAGAGGTCAAACGTTTTCTATAAGTTTTCACAAGGTTTTCACACACTGTTGCTGGTATTTTGGCCCACTCCTCCATGCAGATCTCCTCTAGAGCAGTGATGTTTTGGGGCTGTCGCTGGGCAACACAGACTTTCAACTCCCTCCAAAGATTTTCTATGGGGTTGAGATCTGGAGACTGGCTAGGACACTCCAGGAACTTGAAATACTTCTTACGAAGCCACTTCTTCGTTGCCCGGGCGGCGTGTTTTTTTGTTACTTATTTGTACCCGTAGGTAGACTTGGTTTGCAGTCTGGTGACAAGCCACCGGCTGCTGGTCGCTGCGTGCGCGAGCGCCCTAAACCTACATGTTTTTGGTATGCGGGAGGAAACCGGAGAAATCCCGGCGTAAACCCGCGCAACACGGGGAGAACATGCAAACTCCACACAGCTCACTGTTGGTCGGGGGCTGGGATCGAACCCACGATCTCATGATCCCCGCGATCCCCCGGCCGAGGGTAAAACTGTGCTGCCACAGTGCTAAACCACTGCGCCACCGTGCAGCCATTTTTTGGGATCATTGTCATGCTGAAAGACCCAGCTACGTTTCATCTTCAATGCCCTTGCTGGTGGAAGGAGGTTTTCACTCAAAATTTCACGATACATGGCCCCATTCATTCTTTCCTTTACACGGATCAGTCGTCCTGGTCCCTTTGCAGAAAAACAGCCCCAAAGTATGACGTTTCCACCCCCATGCTTCACAGTAGGTATGGTGTTCTTTCTCCTCCAAACACGACAAGTTGAGTTTTTACCAAAAAAGTTCTATTTTGGTTTCATCTGACCATATGACATTCTCCCAATCCTCTTCTGGATCATCCAAATGCTCTCTAGCAAACTTCAGACGGGCCTGGACATGTACTGGCTTAAGCAGGGGGACACGTCTGGCACTGCAGGATTTGAGTCCCTGGCGGCATAGAGTGTTTCTGATGTAGCCTTTTTTACTTTGGTCCCAGCTCTCTGCAGGTCATTCACTAGGTCCCCCCATGTGGTTCTGGGATTTTTGCTCACCGTTCTCGTGATAATTTTGACCCCACGGGGTGAGATCTTGCGTGGAGCCCCAGATCGAGGGAGATTATCAGTGGTCTTGTATGTCTTCCATTTTCTAATAATTGCTCCCACAGTTGATTTCTTCACACCAAGCTGCTTGCCTATTGCAGATTCAGTCTTCCCAGCCTGGTGCAGGTCTACAATTTTGTTTCTGGTGTCCTTTGACAGCTCTTTGGTCTTGGCCATAGTGGAGTTTGGAGTCTGACTGTTTGAGGTTGTGGACAGGTGTCTTTTATACTGATAACGAGTTCAAACAGGTGCCATTAATACAGGTAACAACTGGAGGACAGAGGAGCCTCTTAAAGAAGAAGTTACAGGTCTGTGAGAGCCAGAAATCTTGCTTGTTTGTAGGTGACCAAATACTTATTTTACTGAGGAATTTACCAATTAATTCATTAAAAATCCTTCAATGTGATTTTCTGGATTTTTTTTTTCTCATTTTGTCTCTCATAGTTGAGGTATACCTATGATGAAAATTGGAGACCTCTCTCATCTTTTAAGCGGGAGAACTTGCACAATTGGTGGCTGACTAAATACCTTTTTCCCCACTGTACCATTGGAGTCTATAGATTAGGCATTAATGTAGGATTTTTAAAAAATTTTTTTTAGGGGAATGAATAAATGAACAGGGAGGATATGTGCGGTCCAGAGGGAGCACTCCATCTCCCCATGGGCCGGGAGTGACTTTCGCACCATCGTTAATGAAAGTTTGCACAGGCATAATCCTCTTTTCCTGAAGTTTCAAACCAATTCATGTCTGTGTGTTGCGTCCGTCTGCACTACATTAAACCATTCAGCTGATTTTTCAGCCCATTCTTCCCCATTTGTTCTTTCTAAAATAACTAACTGGGCATCAACTGTGACTCATGTCTTCCTTATTACCAAGCAGCATTACTATCGTGTGCATTTTTGCTCACACACACAGGCTTTGGTCAGCACAAAACCTGTCTTAAACCGTCATGATCAGAGTTCACTTTGGATAATGTGCCTCTTTGCATTAAAGGAATGGACAGGAGCGCTTTGGATTGAATTATCCAAAACACACCTCTGAATAATTAGACTGGCCTCTTTGCATCATGCATCCGGTGGAAAGTTTGTTTCTGCACTGTTGTGATAAGGAAATGAACTTGGAAACACCCATAAATGCGTTCTGCGTCAGTGACAACTGACTGACCGACCGCATCCTTGTAATATGGCCCAAGATATTTAATGTTCAAACTGATAAACTTTTCTCTTTTTTTGTTTAGTTCTTTTACAAATATTTACTCATTTTGAATTTGATGTCTGCAACACATTCCCAAAAAAAAAGCTGGGACAGGGCAGGAAAAGACTGGGAAAGTTGAAGAATGCTCAAAAAAACACCTTTTTGGAACATTCCACAGGTGAAGAGGTTAATTGGAAACAGGTGAGTCTCAAGATTGGGTATAAAACGAGCATCCCCGAAAGTCTCAGTCGTTTACAAGCAAGGATTGGGAGGGGTTCACCACTTTGTGAACAATTACATGGCAAATAGTCCAGCAGTGTAAGAACAACATTTCTCAACATACATTTGCATGGAATTTAGGGATTTCATCATCTACAAGCCATAATATCATCAAAAGATTCAGAGAATCTGGAAGAATTTCTGAACGTAAGCAGCAAGGCCGAAAACCAACATTGAATGCCCGTGACCTGATCCCTCAGGCGGCACTGCATTAAAAACCAACATCATTTTGTAAAGGATATTACCACGTGGGGTCAGGAACACTTCAGAAAACCATTGTCAGTTAACAGTTCATTGCTTCATCTATACGTACAAGTTAAAACTCTTATCATGCAAAGCAAAAGCCATACATCAACAACACCAAGAAATGCAACCGGTTGCTCTGAGCCTGAGCTTATCTGAGATGGGCTGACACAAAGTTGAAAAGTATGCTGTGCTCTGACAAGTCCACATTTCAAATCGTTTTTGGAAATTATGGATGTCATGTCCTCCACGCTAAAGAGGAAAAGGACCATCCTGATTGTTATCAGCACAAAGTTCAAAAATCAGCATCTGTGATGATATGGGGGTGTGTTAGTGCCAATGTATTTTTTTGTATTTTGTATACTTTATTAATCCCAGAGGGAAATTACAGGGCATCCACCTGGATGGATGAGGCAGCCATGGTGTAGTGCCAATCCCTTCACCATTTACACACACATTGACACCTAGAGCAACAGTGGGGCAAAAAAGTATTTAGTCAGCCACCAATTGTGCAAGTTCTCCCACTTAAAAGATGAGAGAGGTCTCCAATTTTCATCATAGGTATACCTCAACTATGAGAGACAAAATGAGAAAAAAAAATCCAGAAAATCACAATGAAGGATTTTTAATGAATTAATTGGTAAATTCCTCGGTAAAATAAGTATTTGGTCAATAACAAAAGTTCATCTCAATACTTTGTTATATACTCTTTGTTGGCAGAGGTCAAACGTTTTCTGTAAGTCTTCACAAGGTTTTCACACACTGTTGCTGGTATTTTGGCCCATTCCTCCATGCAGATCTCCTCTAGAGCAGTGATGTTTTGGGGCTATCGCTGGGCAACACGGACTTTCAACTCCCTCAAAGATTTTCTATGGGGTTGAGATCTGGAGAATGGCTAGGTCACTCCAGGACCTTGAAATTCTTCTTACGAAGCCACTCCTTCATTGCCCGGGCGGTGTGTTTGGGATCATTGTCATGCTGAATGACCCAGCCACGTTTCATCTTCAGTGCCCTTGCTGATGGAAGGAGGTTTTCACTCAAAATCTCACGATACATGGCCCCATTCATTCTTTCCTTTACACGGATCAGTCGTCCTGGTCCCTTTACAGAAAAACAGCCCCAAAGCATGATGTTTCCACCCCAATGCTTCACAGTAGGTATGGTGTTCTTTCTCCTCCAAACACGACAAGTTGAGTTTTTACCAAAAAATTCTATTTTGGTTTCATCTGACCATATGACATTCTCCCAATCCTCTTCTGGATCATCCAAATGCTCTCTAGCAAACTTCAGACGGGCCTGGACGTGTACTGGCTTAAGCAGGGGGACACGTCTGGCACTGCAGGATTTGAGTCCCTGGCGGCGTAGTGTGTTACTGATGGTAGCCTTGGTTACTTTGGTCCCAGCTCTCTGCAGGTCATTCACTAGGTCCCCCCGTGTGGTTCTGGGATTTTTGCTCACCATTCTCGTGATCATTTTGACCCTACAGGGTGAGATCTTGCGTGGAGCCCCAGATTGAGGGAGATTATCAGTGGTCTTGTATGTCTTCCATTTTCTAATAATTGCTCCCACAGTTAAATTCTATATCAAGGATTCAGTGTACCCCGCCCGGTATGGGGTTACCGGGGCCTCACCCTGGAGCCAGGCCTGGGGGAGGGGCTCGAAAGCTACCGTCTGGTGGTCGGGTTTCCACCCATGGGACCCGGCCGGGCTCAGCCCGAAGGAGTTACGTGGGTCCGCCCTCCAGTGGGCTCACCACCTGCAGGAGGAATCATGGGGTCCGGTGCTATGTGGATTAAGTGGCGGTCAAAGGCGGAGACCTTGGCGGACTGATCCCAAGCTTTCTAAAATGGCTTTTGGTACGTGGAATGTCACCTCTCTGGTGGGGAAGGAGCCTGAGCTGGTGTACAAGGTTGAGAGATACCGGCTAGATATAGTTGGCCTCACCTCAACACACAGCTCCGGTTCCGGAACCAGTCTCCTGGAGAGGGGCTGGAGCTTGGCCTATTCTGGAGTTGCCCCGGGCGAGAGGCGACGAGCAGGGGTGGGTATTCTTGTATCCCCCCACCTTGCTGCCGCTATATTGGAGTTTTCCCCGGTGGACGAAAGGGTTGCTTCCCTGCGCCTTCGGGTTGGGAAACGGGTCCTGACCATCATTTGTGCCTATGCACCAAATGATGTTTCAGAGTACCCACCCTTTTTGGAGTCTGTGACTGGGGTGCTGGAGGGTGCTCCGCTTGGAGACTCCATTGTCCTACTGGGGGACTTCAATGCGCACGTAGACAATGACAGTGAAACCTGGAGGGGGGTGATTGGGAGGAACGGCCTGCCCGATCTGAACCCGAGTGGTGTTCAGTTACTGGACTTCTGTGCTAACCATAGTTTGTCCATAACGAACACCATGTTCAAGCATAAGGGTGCTCATATGTGCACTTGGCACCAGGACACCCTAGGTCGCAGGTCGATGATCGATTTTGTTATTGTGTCATCAGACCTGCGACCGTATGTCTTGGACACCCGGGTAAAGAGAAGTGCAGAGCTGTCAACTGATCACCACCTGGTGATGAGTTGGATCTGGTGGCAGGGGAGGAAGCCATTCAGACCTGGTAGACCCAAACGTATAGTGAGGGTGTGCTGGGAACGTCTGGCTGAGGCCCCTGTCCGGGAGGTCTTCAACTCCCACCTCCGGAAGAACTTCACCCACATTCCGAGGGAGTCTGGAGACATGTAGTCTGAATGGGCCATGTTCTCCACGTCTGTTGTTGAAGCGGCGGCCCAGAGCTGCGGCCGTAAGGTGGTCGGTGCATCTCGTGGTGGCAACTCCCAAACCAAGTGGTGGACTCCAGTGGTGAGGGGGGCCATTAAGCTGAAGAAGGAGTCCTATCAGGCTTGGTTGGCTTGTGGGACTCCCGAAGCAGCTGAGGTGTACCGGCAGGCCAAGCGGAGTGCAGCTCGGGTGGTTGCTGAAGCAAAAACCCGGGTATGGGAGGAGTTTGGTGAGGCCATGGAGCAAGACTTTCGGTCGGCCTCGAAGAGATTCTGGCAAACTGTCCGGCACCTCAGGAGGGGAAAGCAGCTCCCTGTCCACAGTGTGTATGGTGCGGATGGGACACTGTTGACTTTGACTGGGGATATCGTCGGGCGGTGGAAGGAATACTTCGAAGATCTCCTCAATCCCACTGATACGCCTTCCACAGAGGAAGCAGGGTTTGGGGACGAGGGGGATGACTCGCCTATCACAGGGGCTGAGGTCGCCAAGGTGGTTAAAAATCTCCTTGGCGGCCGGGCCCCAGGGGTGGACGAGATTCGCCCTGAGTACCTCAAGGCCCTGGATGTTGTTGGGCTGTCATAGTTGACACGCCTCTGCAACATTGCGTGGAGGTCGGGGGCAGTGCCTTTGGCATGGCAAACTGGGGTGGTGGTTCCTCTCTTCAAAAAAGGGGACCGGAGGGTGTGCTCCAACTTTAGAGGGATCACACTCCTCAGCCTCCATGGGAAGGTCTATGCCAAGGTACGGGAGAGGAGAGTCTGGCCGTTGGTCGAACCTCGGATTCAGGAGGAGCAATGTGGTTTTCGTCCTGGCCATGGCACATCGGCCCAGCTCTTTACCCTCTCGAGAATTCTTGAGGGTTCGTAGGAGTTTGCCCAACCAGTTTACATGTGTTTTGTGGATTTGGAGAAGGCATTTGACCGCGTTCCTCGTGGTTTTTTGTGGGGGGTGCTTCGGGAGTATGGGGTATCGGGCTTGTTGTTACGAGCTATTTGGTCTCTGTATGACCGTTGTGAGAGTTTGGTTCGTATTGCCAACACTCGGTCGGAGTCATTTCCAGTGAGAGTGGGTCTCCGCCAGGGCTGCCCTTTGTCACCGATCCTGTTCATAATTTTTATGGACAGGATTTCTAGGCGCAGCCAGGGAATGGAGGGTGTCATGCTTGGTGACCACAGGATCTCATCTCTGTTGTTTGCAGATGATGTTGTCCTGTTGGCTTCATCCAGCAATGACCTACAGCTCTTGCTGGGACGGTTTGCCGCTGAGTGTGAAGCGGCTGGGATGAGAATCAGCACCTCCAAGTCCGAGTCCATGGTCCTCAGCCGGAAAAAGGTGGATTGTCCTCTCTGAGTTGGGGACAGGCTCCTGCCCCAAGTGGAGGAGTTTAAGTATCTTGGGGTCTTGTTCACGAGTGAGGGGAAAATGGAGCGAGAGATTGACAGACGGATCGGAGCAGCATCTGCAGTGATGCGGACGTTGTACCAGTCTGTTGTGGTGAAGAGGGAGCTTAGTTCTAAAGCAAAGCTGTCGATTTACCAGTCAGTCTACGTTCCTACTCTCACCTATGGTCACGAGCTTTGGGTAATGACCGAAAGAACAAGATCGCGGATACAAGCGGCTGAAATGAGCTTTCTCCGTAGGATTGCTGGACTCACCCGCAGAGATAGGGTGAGGAGCTCAGTCATCCGGGAGAGGCTCAGAGTAGAACCACTGCTCCTCCACATTGAAAGGAGTCAGTTGAGGTGATATGGGCATCTGATTAGGATGCCTCCTGGACGCCTCCCACTTGAGGTGCTTCGGGCACGTCCCACTGGGAGGAGACCCCGGGGCAGACCCAGGACTCGGTGGAGAGACTATGTCTCCCAGCTGGTCTGGGAACGCCTTGGTATCCTCTCTGGAGAGCTGGAGCAGGTGGCTGGGGAGAGGGAAGTCTGGGCTTCTCTGCTTGAACTGCTGCCTCCGCAACCCGGACCTCCGGAAAAGCGGTAGAAGATGGATGGATGGATGGATGGATGCTCCCACAGTTGATTTCTTCACACCAAGCTGCTTACCTATTGCAGATTCAGTCTTCCCAGCCTGGTGCAGGTCTACAATTTTGTTTCTGGTGTCCTTTGACAGCTCTTTGGTCTTGGCCATAGTGGAGTTTGGAGTCTGATTGTTTGAGGTTGTGGACAGGTGTCTTTTATACTGATAATGAGTTCAAACAGGTGCCATTAATACAGGTAACGAGTGGAGGACAGAGGAGCCTCTTAAAGAAGAAGTTACATGTCTTTGAGAGCCAGAAATCTTGCTTGTTTGTAGGTGACCAAATACTTATTTTACCGAGGAATTTACCAATTAATTCATTAAAAATCCTTCAATGTGATTTTCTGGATTTTTTTTTTCTCATTTTGTCTCTCATAGTTGAGGTATACCTATGATGAAAATTGGAGACCTCTGTCATCTTTTAAGTGGGAGATCTTGCACAATTGGTGGCTGACTAAATACTTTTTTGCCCCACTGTACTCTAGAGTCTCCATTTAACCTAAATTGCATGTTTTTGGCCTGTGGAAGGAAACCGGAGTACCCGGGGTTAACCCATGCAGACACGGGGAGAACATGTAAACTCCACACAGAAGGATGACCGATGGTCAGGGAGTAGGATCGAACCCACAATGGTCAGGGGTGGAATCGATCCCGTGACCTTCTTACTGTGCTGCCACATTGCTAACCACTGTTCCACCGAACTGCCCATGCCCAATGACATGAGTAAGTTGCACTATATCTGTGAAGGCACCATTAATGCTGAATGTTACATACAGATTTTGGAGCAGCATATGCTGTCATCCAAGCAACGTCTTTTTCAAGGATATCCCTGCTTATTTCAGCAAGACAATGCCAAGCCACATTCTGCACGTTACAACAGTGTGGCTTCGTAAGAGAATGCGGGTACTAGATTGGCCTGCCTGCAGACCAGACCTGTCTACCACTGAAAATGTGTGGCACCTTATGTAGCTCAAAATTCACCAACAGAGACCCCAGACTGTTGAGCAACTGAAGTTCTACATCAAGCAAGAATGGGAAAGAATTCCACCTACAAAGTTTCAACAATTACTGTCCTCAGGTCCTAAATGCTTATTGAGTGTTGTTTAAAGAAAAGGGGATGTAGCATAGTGGCAAACATGCCCCTGTCCCAGCTTTTTTGGAATGTGTTGCAGGCATCAAATTCAAAATGAGTTAATATTTGAAAAAAAAAACAAAAAACATAAAGTTTAGTTAAGTTTTTGTAGTATATTCATTTGAAAATAGGTTGAAAAGGATTTTCAGATAATTGTATTTTGTTTGTATTTACGTTTTACACAATGTCTCAACTTCATTGGAACTGAGGTTTTTAATGCTCTCCACTTTCACTAAAGTCCCTGTTCCAGCTGAAGAAAAACAACCCTACTGATGCTGCCACTACCATGCTTCACTATGGGTTTGGCGTTCTTTTGGTGATGTGCAGTGTTTTGTTTTTGCACCAAACTATCTTATGGAATTGTAGCGAAAAAGTTCAACACTGGTTTCATCAAACGATAACGATAGGGGGTGGCTGTGGCGCAGGTGTAGTGTGGCCGACTACTGATCACAGGGTCAGGGGTTTGACTCCAGCTCTGTCTGCAGTCTGTATGTCAAAGTGTCCTTGAGCAAGACACTGAATCCCAGTTGCTTCTGGTGGGTCGGGCCAGCGCCGGTGCATGGCAGCTCTGCCACCATCAGTGTGTGAATGGGTGGATAGCAGGATCTGTAAAGTGCTTAAGAGATGATAAAAAAGTGCTATATAAGTGAACGCCATTTACATTTTCCCACATGCTTTTGGGAGACTTTTTTTTTATTATTAAAATTTTTTTGGCAGGCCTGATTTTTTTTTGTGAGCAAAGTATATGGCACATTCATGAGGTTGTTGTCACATGTAGTACACAGCTAGTACTTTCCAGAAAATCCTGCAGCTCCTTCACTGTTGCTGTAGGCCTCTTGGCAGCCATTCTGACCATTTTTTTTTCCCTTTTTATCAGTTTTTGAAGGACATCAAGTATTCTGAAACAGCACTGTTGTTCAGTACAGGAGTTTATTTTTTCCAGGGTTTCCATGGAAAATTTGCAAAGATTCACATTTCTGAGAAAACTTCAAAAAGACCAGTGTATTTGGAAGCGAGTATGAGTCATACCGTCACAGTAGAATGACTAACACATGAGTCACTGTCACTGGGTTGTCGGATTTGTTATTTAGTTTGTGGGCTTTACCAAGTGCAGACTCTGTTCTTGCATTATTGCTCCTCCTCTGCTTCACAGGGAATGGCGTTCACCCTGGAGGAGCGACTACAGCTGGGCATCCATGGCCTACTGCCCCCCTGCTTCCTCTCCCAGGATGTGCAGGTTCTGCGTGTCATGAAGAGCTATGAACCACGCACCAATCCTCTAGACAAGTGAGAAAATAGAGTAATCCTCAATGAAGCCCTCAGTTACCCTCCACATTAAGAAAACTTCAATATGATGAATTTTATTGAGTCAACTTAGAATAGCACTAGAAAAGATTGAGCATTTCTGCAAAGGTCAGTTAGCACACTTTTAAAAATAATGAATGTTGTGTCCTCTTGGACTAAAACAGAAATCCAGTTGCCTATTAATTAGCAGTTTGCAGGATTTTTATGGCTCAGAATGATATGAGTAATTGTTCTACAAATAGCTGCGGCACTTACGTAGTCTTGTACCTCATTAAATAGAAATCTATGCATTTTCTTGTTATTTCTGACTATTTACTAAACAAAAATGTGCTTCATGCTACTGTGAGTAATTTACAGAAACAGCAACTTAAGAATTTACTGTGTGTTGATAGTCCTGGTGGTTTTCATTTAGAGGAGTACTGTTACCCGTAGAAACTTTTTTGTCTGACCAAAGACCCTGCAGAACTGAGGTAAATTGTACATATTGACAGAGTTAAGCTACTGCATCTTATATTGGGCCTATGAGCATGAAAAATTCTTCTCACAATTTGTCTGAGGTGTATGCAAAACACACTGAAACTTTCATTTCAGTCCACTGTATCGATCCACAGTGGAATGTCTTAAATTCCTGCTGCAGTGATGAATGTATGAATTCTAATACGGGATGATGATATGATAAGTCAGTGGATTAGAGTTGTTACAATGGCTAAAAATATATTCTTGTGCTTCTAGGTTCATTTGGTGCTGTATTTAGATCCAGAAGTATTCATAGCACAGTCAAAGCTGATCTTAAAACTGAGACACTCTGCCTCAGGTACATCTTATTGATGACGCTGCAGGACAGAAATGAGAAGTTGTTCTACCGTTTGCTGACCTCTGACATCGAAGAGTTCATGCCCATCGTGTA
Source organism: Pholidichthys leucotaenia (assembly GCA_020510985.1). Taxonomy (NCBI): domain Eukaryota; kingdom Metazoa; phylum Chordata; class Actinopteri; order Cichliformes; family Pholidichthyidae; genus Pholidichthys; species Pholidichthys leucotaenia. Next base: position 78,587,300 of record CM035843.1, on the reverse strand, counting down.
CACTCCCACTGTCGGTCTGGCCTGTCAGCAGTATGGACTCGCCTTCAGGAGGCCAAGGTGAGCCAATACGGTTTGTTAACTTGTTTATTGAATATTTCTGTGTTTATATTATAGCAAAGCTAAAGGTTGTCACTGTGTTTTTTTTCCAGTGAGGTACAGTGACTCAAAATGTATAACTTTTTGGAAACTCATCAAAGTACTTGCATGATCAAATCTATTAAACTGCTGTCGTGACGCTCATCTTACTCATCCACAGAGGACTCTTCATCACCATCCATGACAAAGGCCACATTGCCACCATGCTCAACTCCTGGCCAGAAGAAGACATAAAGGTCCACACCACAGACACACGCTTATTTCAGAGATATAAATTGTGTATTTATGAAACTAGAATGCACTCTAAGAGCATATTCTCCTCCAGCACCAATGTTCTAGATCCAGATTTTTATTTGGATCCACACCATATCCTACACGCTCACAGATATTTGCCTCCCATAGATAGATGAATTTCTCTCATTACACTCCATGCTTAATTTTCAGATAAATCAATGAGAAATGTCAAAAAACACCCCATCTTGCACTGTTGAAGATCCTATATTGGGCATTTTTTTTAGTCCTGTGTCCCTCTTTGTCAAGTGGTCAGTCTTCTGCCTGCTCAGTAATGTTCACGAGCCCTTAATCTGATTGGGTAAAGGTTTTATGGGTGATGAGCAGTAAGGCAAATCACAAGTAACAAGCAACTGTTGACTGCTAACGCTAAGTGCTTAGTGATACTGCATTGCCCTGTGTAACCACAGCTGACAGCGGTACAAACAGTAGGACAGTGTGAATCCCAGCAGGACCTGATACACCAGCATACAGCAAACAAAACAGACATGACTTCCTCTTTTCAGTCCAGAATATTTAAATAATTTACTGGGTTGCAAGTCCAAAGCCAGGTTCCCTAAGAAGTAGCTTATTATCAACAACACCCAAACTTTGTTTTAGTCCATCTGGTGGCGCAGAACATTAGTTCTGATGTTAACAGGCTACTTGTCTCCTCAGCTGTGAGTGGATGCTTGGAAGTTGGTTCTAGGTCTGTGATCCTGGGGGAGAGGCTGCGGCAGGTGTGCAGTTTGGATGAAAACATGCAGGACCATGGGGGTGGACTTGATTGCCAGCACAGCCGATAGGACTGTGATGGGAGGGAAACCCATGGCGGGGATAAAAATGTGTTTTTGTTCCTGCATCCAGGCCATTGTGGTAACAGATGGGGAGCGTATCCTCGGTCTGGGGGATCTGGGCAGCTATGGGATGGGAATTCCTGTGGGGAAGCTGGCGCTCTATACAGCCTGTGGTGGAGTGCAGCCACAAAAGTGTCTCCCTGTGCTGCTGGACGTTGGCACAGATAACCAGGTGAGCATGACCTCAGAACTGCAGCTATCAAGTTTTGCAAGTTGGTACAACACTTCATATCTGCATCTTATCAGTTGAGCTCATATCTGTAAATAAATCGGCTGATTGGACCATGTAATCATTTGGAAATGATCAGTCCCAAAATCAGAAGACAGTTTCACTTTTATTGACTGATGAATTAATTGTATTTTTTTCAGACTCTGCTAGATGACCCTCTGTACATCGGGCTGAAGCACAAAAGAATCAGAGGGAAGGAGTACGATGAGCTGATTGACGAGTTCATGCAGGCTGTGACGGACAAGTGAGTAGAAACGGAAAGACTGTACGATGATTGTAACGCCTGGCTGATCCCTCTGTCCCTCTACAGGTATGGAATGAACTGCCTGATTCAGTTTGAGGATTTTGCCAACAGCAATGCCTTTCGCATCCTCAACAAATACAGAAATCGATACTGTACCTTCAATGATGACATCCAAGGTACTGAATTACTTACTGTATTACCGCTTGTCTCGATCAGTTGGCTAATAACTCAAAAGTACTGTAGGAACTTTTGGAAATTTGGGTTTTAGTGACACCTGTGATTGTTGAGTGACCCGCAGCCGTTTTCATTTCATTAATAGACATCCCATCCTCAGACATTTTGACAACAGTCTTTCCCAAACATGGATGGACTAAATTGGGCTGCACTTCATGATTTTGTTGTGTTAATGACATTTTTAAATTCACATCAGCCTCACAAAGCCCTGCATTCTCCAGGATCCCCTTTGCAAAGGTAATTTATCTCAGAATGACAGCCAACTCATGTTTTATGACATACTAAACCGATAAAATGCTGACACTGGATTACAACTGACCCAAAACTATAAGTGGAGCTTGTATCATGGTGACTGTAATGTTTCATTTACTTTTGTAGATTCAGGTCATTGCTGCTCTAAGTGTCTGAAGTCCACAATTGCCTCATTTATGGTTTTTGATTATGCTGCCAGAGCATGGCACTCATCATAATAATAGTCTTGTGTTCAGGAAGGCCAAAGTCGGTCACACAGCATCAAAGCCCTGTGGGTTTACTGAACTAAGGAAATGTTGTTTTTATATCTGTGAAGTCTTCCACATAGATTTTATATTTTTTAAAAATAGAAATAGACAGAACAGGGTCATCCTCTGGTTTGTGAATTCCCATTTTGAATCCATGAAACAGCCAGACAAATGTCATTAGTGCATTTTCGCTCAAACATCAACTCAATCTCAGTCTTTTCTGTAACCAGAGGTTCTCCCTATACTGGCTGTTCCGCACTGGATTCATGTTTCAGACCCATAGATGCCATCCTTCTTTATTGCTTATGGGGGGCGTCAGTTGAATCTTCCATGGAAAGAGCCAGTATGACCAAACTTTGGCCAAAGAAATTTACAAAACATGAAATTGTTAAATAGCCATGATATAAGAATAAACTGACATTCAACATTAGCCACAGGAGAGCTTTTTTTTCTGTTTTTTTTCTCTCTCAGAAATGTGCAACTTTTTCTTACAAATTTAAGTGATTTCCAAATCTGACCTTTCCCTTTCATTCATATTTAATTTTTTTTACAACCTTATCACTTTAGAATAAAAACAGGAACAACAGCTGTGAGAAAAAAATAATCGCATCAACACACTCATCCTCAATAGCAAACTGTCAACATTTTTCAGATGGACTGCAAGCATTTTAAGAACAAAGGATCCTAGTTATGTAGGACAGTGACTTGTTTTTAAATTGCCAGCTTCTCATATATTTGTGTCGTTTACTGCCATGTCTGCGACTTCTCATAAAAATTCTGCCTTTTTTCTTGTAAATTTAGTTTTTAAAAATAAATTAGCTATTTTCATGTAAAGTTATAAGATGGTCCTCCAAAATTGAGGTCGTTTTGCCTCATAAATTTGCAGCTTTTTTTCCAAGTAAATTTGTGAGTTTTTAAAGTTTTCTCTTTTTTGTGAAAGCCGCAGAGAGACACTGATTATTTGCAAAAGAGCTCCCCGTCACTCCAGAGCAACAGGTTGTAGACCCATAGTTTATGGTTCCAAGTTGGATAAAAATAGTTTTATTCTTTGAAATAATAAGTTGGACTCATTTTAACTCACATTTTGAGACTCCTGTGACAACTCAATTACCAAAACTTGATTTAATATATTTACTGTTTAATATATTTACCAATTACTGTTTAATATATAATAATTAGTTATCAATTTTTCTTCTGTTGCATCTATTTTGCATCTATTTTGGAATGATCAAAATCAGTAGTTTCCATTAAATATTAAATTTTAAGTGTTAGAAATTAATAACAAGCCAGAAAGAGGGAAACATTTTAATAAATTATAACGGTTTCCTATATTTCCCCTCACTTTGAGCTCTGCAAATTGGTCACAGCTGTTGTGCTTGATTTCTTTTTAGAAGTCACATATTGACATACACACAAATGCTTTATTGTTGTGTATTTTTCTGCAGGCACGGCCTCTGTAGCTGTCGCGGGGATCTTGGCTGCTTTGAAGATCACCAAGAACAAGCTGTTAGACCACACTTTTGTTTTCCAGGGGGCAGGCGAGGTGAGGGGATTTGCTCCCGAGGGTTGATTACAGTTTGGAGTGAAAATAGCCACTCTTAATCCCCAAGAGATAAAACACGACTCAGATCTGATGAAAAACTGGAAATTGCAACCCCTCTTTCTTAAAAGAATTGGAAAGAAAATATAGTCTGTATTCATTGAATAAATAGCAGAATTACAAAAATGCAGGAATTTTAGTTTTTTGACAAATTTGTTACATTTTTAATGGTGAAATATCCTCATTTAAAGAGTTTTCCCAGCTCCAGAATCTACTAATTGTAATATGTGCCTACCTGATGAAAACACAAAATTTCAAATTTGAAAAAAGCCAGTCATGGTGTTTTTAAAGGTCCCATTCACTGAAAAATTGTGTTTTTGTAGGTTTTAACCTTCTGAAATGCATCTATTGGTTACATGATATTTGAAAAAACATCAAAGTGGACACTTCTCTTAAAAAAAAACACACACAGCCCTTATATTTATTGTGTCTGTGAGGAGCCATTTTAACTCTTTCCTGTTTGCCCCTGTACATCAACAGAAGTTAAGCCTAGCCTTGATACCCCCCCGCTGCTCTATTATTGGCCAGCCTTATTGAGCCCGTCCATCCCCGTATCCTGCTAGAGCTGTCTGTCTACAAACATGTAGAGGAGACGCTGCATACTCAGATGAGGCAACAGGTGGGATCCTTACACAAACTCCAAAGGATGCATCTCTAAAGGTGCGTCAGACCAAATGCCAAAGCGCAAATTTTTCACGCAGTGCGATTACATGTAGACTCAATGTGAAGATGCGAATAGACACAGAATTGCCATCCGAGTGAGTTGCAGGAGGGGTGGGGTTGCATTCATAACTTCTGCAGCTGCTTTACTATCTCCTGTAGAAATCCCCAGAACACCATCATGTTTAGGTCTACAGCATTACCCAGCAGGACAGACAGCTGGGAAAATGTTACTTCCTTCTCCAGAAACTACACCTGGAAGATGGGATTTTTTACACTGGTAGTTTGCTAGCCTCATTAGCACATCTGTAGCAGGAGTACATGGGTGGATAAACTACAGACACTCCGTTTCAGCTACAGAGCTCTCGGTCCATTTGTCTAGTGGTGAGTGGCAGTCTTACAAACTAGTTTACTGTCCTGTGTTAATACTTTTACTCCAGTAACGGCAGAATCTCAAGACTGATTAACTATCGCTACAAAATCCATCAGACATGAATGCAGAAATTTGCGTGTATTTGCATGTTTACATTGAGTTAATATGTAATTGCGCCACACGAAAAATTTGCTTCACATTTTGGTGTGAATGTACCATAAGAGAAAGCAGCAAAAAATTTATTTTATTGGACGTTCAGAGGATGTTTAGCTCGAACTTATTACTCTGTTCTGGTCATTTCACTACAGATCCATTCCAAAACCTTGTGAAGTATAACTTAAGTTTTGCCAAAAAGCTTATTCTTAAGGATACCACTATATTGCACGCAACGATGCCATAAAATGCCTAAACAATTAAAAGCTATACTGCCCGTGATTGTGGAGGGTGAGCATGCATCAGGTGAGCTGGGATTACAGCAAAAGAAGCAAAGCACAGGACCAGCAGCCACCCCCATCGGCCAGCCAGGAGTCTCCCGGCTACATATGCCAAATTATAGTTCAGACCCTCCACAATCACAGCAGCATTAGGGTTTAATTTTATAGACATTAGATCTTCATTATGTTCTTTATCTGGTCACATTTGGCACTTCTCATCTGTGTTTTGTGTACGTAGCACTTCGTGAACACTCAGACTTCTGGCCCTGCTGTCGGTTACTCCTCCTCACTTGTGATTGGCTTTGCCACACATGCCAATCTCAAAGCTTTCACCCAATCAGATTGGGGGATCATGAATAACACTGTTAGTTATGGCGTATACTGTCGCGTGCGACAATCAGGACAGCGTTGAAGAGGTCTCTCATTGCAGAAGTGCCAGTAAGCTTCAGAGGAGCGTGTCACACCAGTGCTAAGTGCATTCCTCCAGCCAGTTCGGGTGTGTGCTGTTGCTTCCCATATTTTCCATCTATGCCAAATGCGTTCATGTCCCGCTTTATGACATCTTTGTATCTTAAGCGAGGATGACCCACAGAGTGGCTGCCAGATGCTAGTTCTCCATAAAAGATAGCCTTTGGAATATGTCTGTCATCCATACACACAACGTGGCCAGCCCAGCGCAAACTGCGACAATGCAGCATGGTGTATATGTCTTTTGATCCCGTCATATTGAGCATAACATTGTTTGGGATGTGGTCATGCCAGGTCACACCTATGATGAAAACGAAGGCATCTCATGTGAAAGGCATTGAGCCGATGTTCCTGGTGTTTATATGTTGGCCAAGACTGACTCCCGTACAGAAGTACACTCAGTACACATGTCTTGCATACTCTTGCTTTGAGATTCAGGGAAAGATGTTTATTCTTCCAAATCCTTGTCTGCAGGCAACTGAATGTTGATGAGGCTCTGTCAATGTGAACAGCCAATTCTTTGTCAAGTGTATTGTCACAAGTGACAGTTGACCCAAGGCTTGTGAACTCCTTGACCACTGTTAAAAGTGTATCATTGGACTTCCGGGAAGATGGCGGAGAGACATAACACTTAAACAAAGAGCTCTCCCTAGCCGGATTAAAAATCATCGGTAAATGGCCAACTCGACATAAACGAATCAATAAACTAAAGGATGAAAACACGAAGGAACCGGGCACAAGGACAAAAACAGGGTAAAATTGAAGAATTCCTCTCCAACAACGCAGGAAAAACCGCTGTACGCAAAGCCCAAAAAACGAGGTGTCTACAGCAGAGAAAATGGAAGACACCAGACTCGACAACATGAACGCTGGCATCGCCAGTTTGGGTGAAGAGTTAAGAGAATTCAAGCGACAGCTACAACAGGATTAGCGGCTCTTAAGGAGGAACTGAAAAAAGAAATTAAGGAGGAAATCATGGACCTCCGAAGAGAAATGGAGCGTAAATTAACGGAAAACATGGAGGAGCTGCGCTCCCAGCGGCGTGTATGACAGAAGCGCAGACCCGAATTTCGGAACTAGAAGATGGAAAAGCGAGGCAAACGAACAACTACAGACCCTGACGACGCAAACGCAGAGGATGCAGGAGAAATAAACGACTTGGAGAGCAGATCCCGACGAAGCAATATGCGCATCTTTGGAATTCCGGAGGGCATTGAAGGCAACTCGATGACAAAATTCATGGATCAGTTCTTAAAAAAAGAACTGGAAATACCCGGAGAAACGGATCTGCAGATTCAACGGGCGCACAGAGCACCGGCACAGAACCCGAAAACAAACTCTCCACCCAGGTCAGTTGTGGTAAACTTTGTGAAATATGACATAAAGGAAAGAATCCTGACGCAAGCATGGAAAAAAAAAGATACGAATCGGCGACAAACAGGTATTTTTTGACCATGACTACCCGACAGAAATCGTGCAGCAGCGGAAGAAATATGCCAATATTAAAAAAACGCTGAAAGAGAAAAAAATTAGATTCCAAACGCCGCTAACGAAAATGAGGATTCATTGGGAGGAAGGCACAAGAACCTACAACACGGCCGAAGAGGCAGCGCGGGATATGATGGAGCGGGGCCTTGAGGTGAGCGTGCCGAAGGAGAACGGCTGGAGCAGCGGCGGCCCTGAACGCACCACGACAGACGGAGTGGAGACGAGTGAAACGGCGGAAGAAGGGGGAGAGACGTAGAGCAGCGGGCCCAGGACAAACTACAAGGCTTTCAACTGGAAAGCCTAGATCATAACAAAGATTAAGAAAGGCACAGAAGAAATGAAGGCCAAGAAGACAAGGTAAAAGAGAAACAGACGGCTAGGAGAGGTTTAAGTGATATTTGTGGGACATTTCTAGACTTATGACTATTACTTTGATAGTAATTAGAAGTCTAGGGAGGGCCCTTCACTCTGTGAAGACAAACCCCCCACCCACCAACAGGGACCAGTGGGCAGAAGAAAGGCCCAAAGTACGGAGGTCGAGATTTTTAATGTGTTTTTATATAAATATGTGTTATTTTTGTTGTTAAAGGGGCTAGGAGCACAAGTTAAAAAAATGGAAAAACATGAATATGGGTAAAAATCTTAAGATAATGACATTAAACGTGAATGGTCCTGAACTCACCTGTTAAAAGGGAAAGAATAATAAGAAATTCAAGAAGGAAAAAGCTGAAATTATATTTATGCAAGAGACACATTTGAGCAAGACAGACCATGTGAAACTAAAGAGATTTGGCTATAAGACTACTACAGTTCATTTAAGGGAGTAGCAAAAAGGGGGTTATGATACTAATCTCAAACAAAATACAATTTGAAAGTGAACAGGAAATCCAGGATAAAGAAGTGCAGGTATGTAATAATAAAGGGAAGAACAGATGGTATGCAGATTACATTAGTGAACATCTATGCCCCACCAGAAAGTGGACAAGGGTTTTTTTCAACATCTGTTTGATCTCATAGCAACACACAGTGAAGGAGTCATAATTTGTGGAGGAGACTTAAATGCTGTCAAGGATCATGAAGTTGACACAACAAGTGTTAAGAAGACAAAAAAACATGTAACAAAGTTCATAAGAACCTCACTGGCAGAAATGGTTATGGTAGACATATGGAGGGACCTGCACCCACTCGAAAAAGACTATACACATTATTCAGCAGTCCATAAAGTACACTCTAGAATAGATTACTTCCTTTATGAATGAAGGTGACAGACACAGGGTGAGAATTGTTGGATTGGAGGGGCAGAAATATCATATCATAATCCTATATACATGGAAATATATTTTGAACAATAGAAAACGACAAACAACATGGAAACTTAACGTAGGACTGTTAAATGATGAGGAAAATGAAAGAAAGAATAAAAATAAACATAAACGAATATATCCAAGAGAATGACAATGAAGAAGTGGACCCAACAATACTATGGGACACACTAAAAGCCGTGTTAAGGGGTAAAATTAATTGTTTGAAACAGGAAAAGCAAATAAGACTAAACTGGAAGCGTATGAACAAAGATGTGAGAGACCTGATGGGAACTAGAACGTAAACATCAAAGCACAAATGACCCAAAAAATATATCAAGAAATTAAAGAAGAAAAAACAAAGATAAAAGAAACACAAAATGGATGAATATTGAAAGGAAAAATAGATATCTAAAGCAAAATATATGAAACGGGCCAAAAGCCACAAAACGCTGGCAAAACGGTTAAGAAAACAACAAACAATGATAATGTATACAAGATTAAAGACCCCACCACAAATAAAACCACAGTTAACCCAAGCAAAACATCGAAGAAATTTTACCATAATTTCTACCAAGAACTACCTATACTCGCAACCTGAAGAAACAAATACTAAAGATATCAAAAAATTTCTAGACACATTGGACTTGCCATCAATAGGAAATCAACAACAAATGACAAAACTAACAGCAGACATAACAACACAAGAGTCAGAGATGTTATTTAAGTCACTAAAAACGGTAAATCACCAGGTTAGTGATGGATACCCATCCACTGAGTTTTATAAACTGTTTATAGAAGAACTCACGCCCACAACTCCTAAAGTCCATTTAATTTGTGACGCTGAACAACAACAAAATACCTCCATCATGGAACGAAGCAATCATTCAGTTATTTTAAAACCAGGGAAAGATAAAGAACAATGCGGAAACTATAGACCAATCTCTTTATTAAATGTAGATTATAAATATACACAACAATTATATGTAAACGAATAAAGACAATTCTTGACGGAATTGATAGAAGATGATCAAACTGGATTCATAGAGGGACGCCAAACACATGACAATATCAGGAGAACAATACATATAATAACAAATACATAAAAGAAAAGAAAAGCGCAGTAATAATGAGTTTAGACGCAGAAAAAAGCATTTGACAGGGTTAACTGGAAATTCCTATATAGTGTACTGGAGCGCTTTTGATTTAACGAAAAATCAGTACAATGCATAAGGACGCTATATCAAGAACCTGTTGCAAGAATCAAGATAAACGGATAGCTTAACAGACAAAGTAAATATACAAAGATCAACTAGGCATGGGATGCTGCTTATCGCCCACCTTGTTTTGCTCTGTTCCTAGAACCATTGCTCAAGCGATACGACAAAATAAGAAATTAAAAGGGTGTAACAATAAAGGAGGCGGAACACGAGATTGGCTATTTGCAGATGATATTTATAGTTACCTTGAACAACCAGATAAATCAATAATGGAAATGATGAACTTGATAGAAAATTTGGAAAATATCAGGATACAAGATAAACATAACACAAAACACAAATACTGACATTCCACTATAACCCTCTAAACACCAGATAACTGATAAGATCAAACTGAAACTGGAAACCAAAAAGAAATAAAATACCTTGGAGTGAACATACCTAAAGACCTAAGCAAAATATATAAAGCAATCTATGATAGGTTGGAACAAGAAATAAAAAAAGATATTGATAGATGGTCAATCTTAAATATGGATCTGAATTCAAAAATTGAGACAGTCAAAATCAGCATACAACCTAGATTACTTTACCTCTTCCAGGCTATACCAACAGAGATTCCAGATGCCCAATTCTCAAAATGGGACAGGATGATATCGAGATTTGTTTGGGGAGGTAAAAAACCAAGAGTGAAATATAAAACCCTCCAATTACCAAAAGAGAAAGGAGGCATGGGCCTACCGAGTCTAAAGGAATATTACTACTCAGCACAAATAAGATATATCATATGTTGGTGCGACGAGGGATATGAGGCAAAATGGAAAGAAATGGAAAAGGAAATTGAGGGACTCCCAGTACAAAGCATAATAGGGGATAAAGATGCATATAAGCAAATCAAACAAATAGACCCAATCACTAAATTTACTTTAGAACTGTGGTATAAAATAGTACAAAAATATAATATAAGGGAAGACATAAAACTATTGAAATGGGTAGCATTTGACAGTCAGTTTGAACCGGCAAAACAAGATAGGGGATACAAAAATCTGGTGAACAAGGGAATCACAGCATGGGGCAATATCGGAAAAAAAGATCTCGGGAGCTTTGTAAATATCAGGAGAAAATTTAAATTAGAAAGATCGGAATTTTTCAGATATCTGCAGATGAGAGATTACTATATGAAGAAGATTAGGCATAACCTCCAAACAGATGTGAACGAGATTATACAACTTATTTTAAGCTCATATGCAGGAAATAAAATAAGAATTATTTCAAAACTATATCAGAAACTTATGACAAACAATCATACAAGTAACTATATAAAGGAGAAATGGGAGAAAGAGCTCAATTTAAACATAACAGAAGAAAGCTGGCAGGAAATATGGAAAACACAACACACATCAACAAATTCAAGGGCATGGAGGGAATTTGGATGGAAAAACCTGATTCGCTTTTTCATTACACCACAGATTCAAGGAAAATATACAAATACCCAATCTTTATGCTGGAGGGGATGTGGGGCTCAAAATGCAGACCACTCACATATGTTTTGGAAATGCTACAAAATATCATCATTTTGGAAATCTATGCATGTGACAATACAGAGGATATTAGGATATAATATACCAATGAACTGTAACCTGATGTACTTATGTGATCTTAAAAAAGACAATGTTATACAGGCTGAGGACAGATATCTAGTTAAAATCTTGTTGATTGCATGTAAAAAAACTATCACAAAAAAATGGCGATCAGAAGTTCTTCCTGACCAAGAACAATGGACTGACATTGTTGAGGACATACGTATGATGGAAAAACTAACATATCGACGAAGAATGCAAGAAGGAATATGGGAGAAAAAATGGCGGAAATGGGACACACTACAAAGTGCAACAACGAGGCAGAAATTGAAAGAATAAACAAAGACACTGAAAAAACAAGAAGAAATTAAGAGATGGAAATAAAACTTGATGCTCCAACATTTGCCCCCCCCCCTTTTTATTTTTTATTTTTATTTTTTTTTATTTTTTTTTTTTATTATTTATTTTTTTTATTTTTCCCTACCCTAACCCCTTTGTTTTTTTAAATGTAGAATGTGATCTGAATGCATTATATATGATGAAAAATGAATAAAAATCTAAGTTACAAAAAAGTGTATCATTGATGGTCATAATTGGATCTACAGGTACATTCTGTGCGAGCACGACAGTTTTACTAAGACTGATGCGCAGGCCAAACTCATTGCATGCAGCAGCAAAGGATTTGCAAAGGTCTTGTACTTCTTTGGGTGAGTGAACCACAAATGCAGCATCATCAGCATACAGAAACTCACGGACTAGCACTTTGCAGATTTTTGGTCTTGGCTTGAAGCCTTGACAAGATTGAATAGCTTCCCAGAGCTTTGGGTGTGCAGGTATATTCCAGAAGGATTGGGAAAGCACATTTCAGCAAGACAGAAAATAGATCACAAACAGGGTTGGAGCAAGGACACAGCCCTTCGTAACTCCACACTGGATGTAAAAACTGTGGGACTTCTGTCCATTAAACTGGACTGTGGTACACATATTGTCATGGAATCCACGCATGAGTTCCAAAAGGGTGTCAGGGCAGCCAAGCAGTTTAAGCTGTGTGGCCACCAAACATGTTTTTTCCACTGTGGGTGACTATTTTCTATTCATTCTCTATGTAGCCCAGCATCTACAGCCCTCGGCACTGAAACACTCTCGGCGGTGGCTGCTTTTTGTTGCAGCGCTCGGGGCTGAAAAAAGTTCAACTTTTCAGACTACAGCTGAGCTCGTCAATGTCAGATCTTCTAAGCAGCCATCAGAATTAAGGAAGGGGGGGACATAGGACAATAAGACATAGGACAATCTAAATACTCCGTGAAACGGGCACCATCAAGGCAGAACTTCCAGTACAAGGTTCGGTGTCTGGTTCTCCTGTACAAGTCCGGTTGATGTCTGTACCCAGACTCCTGTTTTCTTTTCTGTGTCATCATATTTTGCATCCACAGCTGCTACCAACGCCAGATATATGTTTCCTGTCCATTGTTACTTAGAGACTGCTTTTTAAAAAAATAAGTAGAATCGTCTGACCATTGGAAAAGCGGAAGTGCTGAGCTGTGAGTAACAAGCTGTTGCTAGGATACAGGGCACAGCCTTTTTTTCCAATAGCACAGTTCACAAGCGCCTGACAAAAAATGACATTCAGGGCAGTCGGCGACACAAACAGGTTTGGTGGACACGCAGCTTAAGGGTCAAGAAAACATAACGGCTGACATAATCAAAGGCTTTAATGAGGTGTCCACAAAGACAATATGGAGGCCTTTGCTGTTCTGTGCACTTTTCTGAAGCTGACGAGAGAAATCCACGGTGTCTAATGTAGATCGGTGTGCACGGAAAGCCCACTGATTCTCGGGGGACTATTGTATCAGCAATGTTGCTGTAAGCGAGAGAGCAGGATGTTGGCAAACACTTTGCCCATCAAACTGAGCAGAGAGATGCCACAGTAGTTATTGCAGTCCTGTCTCTCGCCTTTGTTTTTATATAAGGTTATAATGTTGGCATCTTTGAGCTCTTGAGGTATACAGCATTGTTGCCAGCACACTACCATGAACTCATGGAGTTTCCTGATGAGAACATCTCCACCACACTTCACAACTTTGGGAGAGGTATATGCCATCTGAACCAGGAGATTTCTTCTAATGTAATGCTTTGACAGGCTTGCGAACTTCTTCCACAGCAAACAGAATGTCGAATTCCTGCATGACTAGTTGTTGAGGAATAACAGCCGTGAAGGCATCTTCACTGGCACAAACGTCTGTGCCGTAAAGGGATTCATAGTGCTCCACCCACCTATCAAGTTGCAAGTGAAGATCAGTGAGCACTACACCTGTAGTTGACTTGAGTGGGCGTGATGTCTTTGCTACTGGTCCAAGGGCCTCTTTGATGCCCTCAAACATCCCACAAATGTTTCCAGAAAGGACACAGTCTTTAATACGGGTGCTGAGGTTACTCCAGTACTTCTCCATTGCCACACGAGTAAGGCACTGGACTTTACTTCTAGCACAGTGAAGGGCATTCATGGTAGCTTGACATTTGTTGGTCAAAGTCTTCTTGTGTTTCTCCTTGATAGTTGGGATCAGGGCTTCAGCATATGCTCGAAACCAGTCAGGCTGCTTGTGCTGATGTATGCCAAATGCTTTGAGTGCACAGGTAGAGCTCTTGTTGCAGAGGTAAGACCATGCATTTTCAGTGCCGTCAGCTGGCATAGGGAATTTTGCAAACTCAGCTACTAGGTTGTCCTGAAACTGAGCAATGTGGTCTATGGAAGTAGTAGTAGTGAGATCTATAGTTAGTTGTGATTTTGGTTGGGCTCGATGGAACTTCTTGGGACAGAGCTTCAGTTTACATTGTACAAGAGCATGATAAGAGCTGTTACAATCTTGCAGAATGTAATACTTCTACACTGAGCTACACTCCTTAAATTGTAGCTGAAATAACACTGAGAGGCCTAAAAGCAACAGTGTTTTCTGGGACAGATCAGAGTGGCTTTATAGAGCTCATGCAGATTTGCATTTGATGGGTCTCACAATTTTAAATTAATCTTCAAAAAAAGCAGTCAGTGGGACCTCTAAATTCTCAAACTACTGTATTTATGCATGATGAACCCCTTCATACTCATGTTTCTGCAAACTAAGCCTTTAACCATACGCTTTAATATTCATTTCCCGACTTGTGGTTTTTTTCAGTGACTTTTTAATATGAACTTGTGATATGTCATTTTCTTTGATTAAATATTTGAGTTTATACAACTGGGTAATTATACTGTTGGGTTTTTTATTTATATTTGATATATTTCCACACTTCCAAAACTGAAAACTTTATCCTCCTTTTTAATTTTTTTTTAACAACCAGCTGCTCTGGGTATTGCTCACCTGCTCATGATGGCCATGGCCAAGGAAGGAGTCTCTAAAGAAGAAGCAGCCAAGAGGATCTGGATGGTAGACTCAAAGGGCCTTATTGTGAAGGTAGCGGCTTTACCCACTGTAAGTAATTAACACAAACAGCAAGATGAGTTGTTTTGAGAAGAAGTGTTTTAACCAAACCCAGGGAAGAAGTCACCTGAACCATGAGAAGGAAGAGTTCGCTCATGAGCACCCACACCTGAAGACGCTGGATGAGGTGGTGCAAACCATCAAACCTACTGCCATTATTGGTGAGCTGACCGGGCAGGACGTTGGTCTTAAAACCCAAACATTTTCATGCCTAGCATTATTTATCTCTCTCATTTATGATAATTTCAGACCTGTTTGTGGAAAAACAGACAAAGCTGTTAAAGGTGACTCTTTTTTTTTCTGCCTAGCTTCATGCAGCACATTAACGTGTAATTTGAGACAAAATCAGCTAAAGTAGCATTAAATGTTTAAGAAATCTTTTATGTGGATGTATAAAAAATAGAACACTGCATGTATGATCAACTAAGATTTTAATTCATCTGCTGATTTTATTCGTTGTAACATTAAAGGGAGGATTTTTAAAGTATCAAAAGAAGATGATCAATAATTTTGAAAACTAACATCTAGTCGTATAATTTGAAGCAGATTTCACATAACAAGGGGCTGAATGCTACAGATGGCAGCACTGCACACATTCAGTACGTCTACATGATCTTAGGTAAAAAAAATCTATTGTGTTAGGTTGATTCAAGCCATGCTTTTAAAACACAAGTAATCATTGTAGTTCAACTAAAATAGATTTCTCAAAGTCGGACAAAAGCACCTAGATGATGTAGATGGGAGCCAAATTACTCCAGTGTGTGGACACCTCGGTTGGATCCAAACAAGTCTAAGAGCTCGGTGTGTGCTCTCAAGTTTCCCGTCACTGATTTGACCAGGAAGTCAAACAGCGCAAGGGAATCAGTAGCACATTCTGTGAATTATCTTCGTTCAGAATTTCCCAATCAGTGTTAGGAAGCTGTCAAATCCCCCTTGAGTCATTTCTAACATTAAACATGATCATTGAGTGATCATGTTTAATGTTTATGCTCTGGTTAATGCTTGTTCAGTGTTTATCCCTGGCTGTAGAAACATTATTAACACAAACTATTTTGTGATGCTCAAGGGAAAACTTATTGTCTGCACAGGGCAGATAAGTGGGAAAGCATGGTGACCTTCTCTGATGCAGACACCCAACTGATATGTGACTGACTTTATGCTGTTATCTGAAAAAGAAGGTCAGAGAGAAGTCTCTTTATAAAAACAGCTCATATTGTTAGGATTTTGAGTGTTTCTCTCACTGCTGCTGCTGAGATGACAAACTCACAAAAGCCAAATCTAGTGTACATTGTCTCAATTCCAGTCCTCATTGCACCAAAGATATACTTCCACCACACATAACATGGTAGGAAATCCATCTTCAGGGGCTGGTGCAGTCGAAAGTCTTTAGGAACTGACTGGGAAAGTCTGACCTAGGACAACTACTGAAATATGCTTAGAGACAGATAGTGAGTGCTATGTCGTCTGTGTAGTTTTGGAACAGCAAAACACGAGAGCTAAAGCACTAATGCTTTAGCTCTCGTGTAACCTTCAATATTGAGCTGTAGAACGAATATGCCTTCCCATATACATAACTCGACATACCGAGAGAACTGAGGCGAAAACGCCGCGGCTGCCGGGCTGGAGTAAGGCGGAGGACAAAAAATATAAGGTACAGACCCTCCCTTCCATCTGTTGTCATGGGAAATGTACGGTCGATACTGGGAAAGTTAGATGAGCTAGCGGCTATCTCCCGTTATGATAGCACATACCGGGAGTGCTCTCTCCTTTTGTTTACTGAGACGTGGCTAACTGAACTAGCAGCAGATGCTAACATTGAGCTGGAGGGTTTTCACATGATACGAGCTGACCGAACACCAGACAGTGGCAAGGCTAGGGGTGGTGGAGTGATAATGTATGTTAACAACAACTGGTGCAGTCCGGGACATATCACTGTTAAACAACGACACTGCAGCAAAGACATTGAGTTGCTAGCTGTTAGCATGAGGCCTACATATCTCCCGAGAGAACACTCACACGTGATCTGCATTGTTGTTTATGCAAATCCGACGGCGAACGCTGGGACAGCACGTGACGTCATCCATTCAGTAACCAGCAGGCTGCAGACAGAACACCCAGATGCTCTTCTCCTCATCTCAGGCGATTTCAACCATGTTTCACTGTCTCCCATTCTACCCACGTTCACCCAGTATGTCACATGCCACACTAGAGACAATAAAACACTGGATTTATTCTACGCAAACACTAAGGAGGCGTACACCTCATCACAACTCCCCCCACTCGGGAGATCGGATCACAACTTGGTTCATCTCCGGCCGGTGTACAAACCCCTAGTGCACAGACAACCTCCGGCCATGCACACTGTGGAGTTATGGTCTGAGGAGGACAATGGACACCCTAAAGGGCTGTTTTGAAGCCACCGCCTGGAAGCAGCTCTGCGATCCACATGGTGAGGACATCGATGGCCTCATTCACACCTTCACGGGCTACCTCAGCTTCTGTGTGGACAAATCCGTTCCCACAAGACCATACGGCGTCACTCAAACAACAAACCCTGGATCAACCCTGAGATAAAAACACTTCTGAGAGAGAAGAAGAGGATCTTCAGGTCAGGGAACAGGGAGATGCTGGAAGTCCGTACAGAGAGAGCCTGAGGAGAAAGATCAGGAGAAGGCAAGGACAGCTTCAGGAAGAAGATGGAGGACAAGCTGCAACAGAGCGACATCAGCGGGTCTGGAGAAACCTCAAAACCCATTCGGGGCTCCAGAATACCTCCCCCCAGGACCACAGGGGGCCGGGAGTGGCGAACAACCTGAATCTGTTTTTTCAATAGATTTGACCAACCGCCCACTCCCTGACTGCACAACAACCACTGCTGCCTCTAAAGAAATCAAGTCCTGCTGCCACTCCCCACTCCACCAACACCCCCCCACTCCCAACACACAGCCCCCCATCCTGACCCTGACCAGGACCCAGGTGAGGACGGAGCTGAGGAAGATCAAGGCGAGGAAGGCGCCGGGGACCGGACCGGGCATCAGCGCCAAGCTCCTCAAGTCCTGTGCAGACCAGCTGTGTGGGATTGTGACGTATATCTTCAACATGAGCCTGAAACTGGGGAGGGTACCACAGCTGTGGAAAACATCTTGTGTGGTACCTGTACCCCAAAACCTGCCCACCCCACAGACCTGAACAGCTACAGACCGGTGGCCTTGACGTCCCACTTGATTGAAGAACCCTGGAGAGACTGCTCTCTTGCTCACCTCCGCCCCCTGGTTGGAACCAGCGATGGATCCCACTCCAGTTCGCCTACCAGCATGGCATTGTGGTGGAGGATGCCGGTGATCTTCCTCCTTCACCGTTCTCTGTCCCCACCTGGAGAAGCCCGGGAATATGGTGAGGATCATGTTCTTTGACTTCTCCAGTGCTTTCAACACCATCCAACCGATGATCCTGAAGGACAAGCTGCTGCGCGCAGGGGTGGACCAGCACTGTCTTCATGGATCCTGGACTTCCTCACGAAACCGGCCTCAGTTTGTGAGAAACGGGACTGTGTGTCCGACACGATCATCAGTAGCACGGGGGCCCCCCCAGGTACGGTGCTGGCTCCCTTCCTGTTCACTCTTTATTACTGCGGACTTCTCACACAACACAACACCACTGCCACCTACAGAAGTTCTCTGATGACCTCTGCGATCGTTGGGCCTCATCTCCAATGGAGATGAAGCTGAGTACAGAGGGCTATTCAGGACTTCGTGGACTGGTGCCATCGGAACTGCCTCCAGCTCAACGCGAGGAAAACTAAGGAGCTGGTGGTGGACTGCCGCAGGCATGGGCAGCCCCTCACAGTACCAGTAAATATAAGGGAACACGACATCGAGATGGTGACATCCTATAAGTCACCTGGGTAGGTATCATCTGAACAATAAACTAGACTGGTCACACAATACTGATGGCACTCTACAAGAAGGGACCAGCGGCAGGCTAGATCTGCTGAGGAGACCTCAGGTCTTTTGGTGTACAGGGGCGCTGACGAAGTCATACTATGACACGGTGGTGGCATCAGCCATCACTTTTGGAGTGGTCTGCCTGGGGCAGAGGCATTACTGCAGCCGTATAGGGAAGAGACTGAACAAATCCTGATTAAGAAAAGCTAGCTCTGTCCTGGGGGCAGCGCCTTGATCCGATGGAGGAGATAGGATGAGAGAAGGACGGGTGGTCTAAACTGTCCATCTCTGCTGGAGTCCGAGTTCCACCCTATTGCAGGACATACTGAATGCACATGAGGAGCTCATTTAGCAGCAGACTACATCATCCCCAGGTGCACAACCGAGAGGTTTCGTAGGTCCTTCCTACCAACGGCTGTCAGACTGTACACCTAAGCAGGGCTGCTCGCAGAGATAGCAAAAAGACGTAACAAACTAATAGTTTTTTGAATGCAAAAGATGCAATAGACTTACACAATGGTCCCCTCCGGCATACAACTAGGAACATACCGGTCGCTATGGAGGGTGAGAATATGTATGGGCACATAATCATACCATGTAGGATAACTAAGTAGACGGTTATGCTGTTTCATTCCATCTAGCAACAATGCTCTGCACTGTGTGTGTTTATATATTTACATATTTATTCCATCTAGCTACAATGCTCAGCACTGGGTGTGTTTATATATTTATATATCTACATATTATTCCATCTAGCTACATTGCTCCGCACTGTGTGTGTTTATATACTTGCATATTTATTCCACCTAGCTGCAATGCTCCGTACTGTGGGTGTTTATATATTTACATATTTATTCCATCTAGCTACAATGCTCTGCACTGTGTGTTCATATATTCATATATTATTCCATCCAGCTACAATGCTCTGCACTGTGTGTCTGTGTGTGTGTGTATATATATATATTTTATAGTAATACGTACATATGTATATTAGCTGCTCTTGCTTGCTTGTTTTTTTCTTGCCTTCTGATTGTTGCTCTGAGTGTTGCTATCCCTGTGCTGTTGCAATCCTGGAATTTCCCCGTTGTGGGGACTAATAAAGGCTTATCTTATATGATACCTGATGGTGCTGCTGTGAAGAGGGTACATGTTCCAAGTAGGAATCGGGATGTGTCTGCTGGGCTGGCATGATGGAGATTGCTCTACAGCGGTAAAATCTTGCCAAGTGATAGTTTTGGTAATGAGTCAGTTGTTGCTTTTCGCCTGCAAAGCAATTGAGAGCTTTTTGCCTGCAAAGCAGTTTCAAAGCTTTTCTGGAGCAGTTACCAGGGCCCACTAACGAGGAGGTACGCAACTTGGGCCCCGACCTATGCTCTCGCAAACCCTTCAGTAGATACAGTGGGGCAAAAAAGTATTTAGTCAGCCACCAATTGTGCAAGTTCTCCCACTTAAAAAATGAGAGAGGTCTCCAATTTTCATCATAGGTATACCTCAACTATGAGAGACAAAATGAGAAAAAAAAATCCAGAAAATCACATTGAAGGATTTTTAATGAATTAATTGGTAAATTCCTCAGTAAAATAAGTATTTGGTCACCTACAAACAAGCAAGATTTCTGGCTCTCACAGACCTGTTAACTTCTTCTTTAAGAGGGCTCCTCTGTCCTCCACTTGTTTCCTGAATTAATGGCACCTGTTTGAACGTCGTTATCAGTATAAAAGACACCTTCCACAACCTCAAACAGTCAGACTCCAAACTCCACTGATGGCCCAAGACCAAAGAGCTGTCAAAGGACACCAGAAACAAAATTGTAGACCTGCACCAGGCTGGGGAAGACTGAATCTGCAATAGGTAAAGGAGCTTGGTGTGAAGAAATCAACTGTGGGAGCAATTATTAGAAAATGGAGGACATACAAGACCACTGAATACTCTCCCTCGATCTGGGGCTCCACACAAGATCTTACCCCGTGGGGTCAAAATTATCACGAGAACGGTGAGCAAAAGTCCCAGAACCACATGGGGGGACCTAGTGAATGACCTGCAGAGAGCTGGGACCAAAGTAACAAAGCTGCATCAGAAACACTCTACGCCGCCAGGGACTCAAATCCTGCAGTGCTAGACATGTCCCCCTGCTTAAGCAGTACATGTCCAGGCCCGTCTGAAGTTTGCTAGAGAGCATTTGGATGATCCAGAAGAGGATTGGGAGAATTTCATATGGTCAGATGAAAACCAAAATAGAACTTTTTGGTATAAAAACTCAACTTTTCGTGTTTGAGGAGAAAGAACACCATACCTACTGTGAAGCATGGGAGTGGAAACGTCATACTTTGGGGCTGTTTTTCTGGAAAGGGACCATGGACGACTGATCCGTGTAAAGGAAAGAATGAATGGGGCCATGTATCGTGAGATTTTGAGTGAAAACCTCCTTCCACCCAGCAAGGGCATTGAAGATGAATCGTGGCTGGTCTTTCAGCATGACAATGATCCCAAACACACGCCCCGGGGCAACGAAGGAGTGGCTTCGTAAGAAGCATATCAGGGTCCTGGAGTGGCCTAGCCCAGTCTCCAGATCTCAACCCCATAGAAAATCTTTGGAGGGAGTTGAAAGTCTGTGTTGCCCAGTGACAGCCCAAAACATCACTGCTCTAGAGGAGATCTGCATGAGGAATGGGCCAAATTACCAGCAACAGTGTGTGAAACCTTGTGAAAACTTACAGAAAATGTTTGACCTCTGTCATTGCCAACAAAGGGTATATAACAAAGTACTGAGATGACACTTTTGTTATTTGACCAAATACTTATTTTACCGAGGAATTTACCAATTAATTCATTAAAAATCCTTCATTGTGATTTTCTGGATTTTTTTTTTCTTATTTTGTCTCTCATAGTTGAGGTATACTATGATGAAAACTGGAGGACCTCTCTCATCTTTTAAGTGGGAGAACTTGCCACAATTGGTGGCTGACTAAATACTTTTTTTTACCCCACTGTATGCTGTTTCCCTTGAAATCTCCAACTTTAATCTTCTGGAAAGCTGGGGACTCACTTGGCAAGAGACGAAAAAACCACCTCAGCTCAACGTCACTCCAAGCGCAAAACTACCAGGTGCCTGAGCGTGGTCGCAGAGATTGGGTTATACTCACCATCTGCAAATGGGAGTTGGCCATTTCAATGCCAGTGTGTGTCGCTGGGGCCTTTGCTTGTCACCAGCTTGTATTTGTGACAACCCAGAGCAGACAGCACATCATGTCCTATTAGAGTGCCCTGACCTTGAACCACCTGAGGGTATCCTTGTGGATCTCACCAACCCCACCCCGGAGACAGTGACCTGGCTTCACAGCTTACATGGCATTGCTTAGTGACTTTGGGAGTCATATGAAAGAAGAAGCAAGATGCAGTTCATCCTGTGTTGTTGTGTGTTCGTGCATGTACGAAATGTATGGAGCTGTGCTATAGTATAGTCCATCCCTCCACCACCTGACATGATACTAGTTAGTCACTAGTTAGCTTGTTTGGTTAGTGATGCAATAGGTCAACCAGAAAAAGGTCCAAAACTAGCAAACTGTTGTAGCAGAGTTGGACATACAGTATTTCATTCAATAAACTCATTTCACTTCCTCTCTTTTGTGCTTGTATCATGGGACAAGAACAGTAGTCCCATTAAGTTGATTAGTCATGCTAATCAACTGTGCTTAACTGTGCATGGAAACGTACTGACTGTGTCACTGAAGCTGTCAGATTTTTAAATGTCAGACTTTAAACTATGAAAACTGGTAGACTCTCTCTCTGGGTTTTGCCTTGTTTATTCTCTCTGGCTGTTCAGTTTGTTTAACTACATGCATTCATAATCCACTCCTAACTGCACTGTGTCCCAGGGCTCTGTCCTGGGGCCTTTGCTCTTCATTATTTACCTCCTACCTCGTGTCAACATTTTCAGAAAATATAACATTCACTTCCACCGCTACGTGGATGACACACAGCTCTGTTTTTTCTCCAAGCCCACTGCTACTCTTCCACCCACATCCCTTTCTGACTGTTTAAATGAAATCAAGGTTTGGTTCTCTCACAATTTTCTCAAACTTAATGGTAATAAAACTGAATTTGTTCTTACTGGCTCCAAATCATATACAATTTATTTGGTTATCTATTGATAACTCCGTTTTCACATCCTCCTCCCCTCAGGTCAAGAGTCTGGGTGTCATCCTCGGACAGCACCCTCTCCTTTACAGCACATGCAAACAATGTCCCTCCCATCTACCCTACCTTCATCTTTGCCAATTTTACAACCACCTTTCCCCTCCACCCCACCTCCCACAATACTGCCATACTAGTCAATGCTCTTGTCACAAATCCGGTGTTTGATTACGCAGTTCCCTCTCTAAAGCTTAGCTCATAAATCCCTCCATAAACCTCTCCAGTTGTTCCAGAATTCAGCTGCCCGATCATATGTAGAACCAGATTCACCGAACACATCTACCTGTCCTGAAACAGCTCCACTGGCTTCAGTCCACCTACACATTAACTTCAAGATCCTCCTTCTCACCTTGTTAAAGCCCTTAATAATCTTGCACCCCTGTACCTGTCGATCTCCGTGGCAAATACACACCCTCTGCACACTTCATCCTCTTTAGCCTCTCTTCTGTCCACTCCGTCTGTTTGCTTGGTCTACCATAGGACTTGGAGCTTTTAGCTGCTATGTCCCAAGACTTTGGAATGCACTCCTACCAGAACTCTGTACTAACGACTCTGTCTCCATCTTAAAGTATATCTCAAAACCCATCTCTTTAGACTCGCATACTCCCTTTACAAACACCATCATAGGTCTACCTTTTATCATGACCAGCTCTTAGTTTTTGTTACGTGATTTTATCTGCTTCTTTTAATTGCGCATGCTTTTAAATTGTTGTACTAATGTAAGGTGAGCTTAGGGTTCTGACAGGTGCCTATAAATAAATGTGGGTTGTGTATGTGCTGTATATGAAGGTGTTGCTGCCATTGGAGGAGCGTTTACCGAAAAGATCATCAAAGACATGGCTTCCTTCAATGAGAGGCCAATCATCTTCGCTCTGAGTAATCCCACCAGCAAAGCCGAGTGCACTGCAGAGCAATGTTACAGATTCACAGAGGTAATGCTGTGTGGACATCACAGTTACTGTACTAACAGTGCTGTGAGAAAGTATTTGCCCCTTCCTAATTTCTAATATTTTTTGGATATTTGTCACACTTAAACATTTCAGATCATCAAACACATTTTAATATTAGACGGAGATAACCCAAGTAATACAAAATGCAGTTTTTAAATTATGATTTCAAGGAAAAAAGCTATCCAAACCTACCTGGCCCTATGTGAAAAAGAATGACTGTTAAATGTTCCCGTATCACACTTTATCAAACGTGCGTTCTCACATGCACCTCTGGTGTTTCATTGAAAAGTGCTGCAGACAAATGTCTGTCTCTTATCCCTTTATTAACCAGGGTCGGGGGATCTTTGCCAGTGGTAGTCCATTTGACAAGGTGACGCTAGCTGATGGACGCACCTTCTACCCCGGGCAGGGTAACAACGCTTATGTCTTCCCTGGAGTCGCTCTGGGTATTATTTCCTGTGGTATCCGTCACATATCTGATGACGTCTTCCTCAAAACTGCAGAGGTAGCATCTTCTGTTAGTCTGTTTCTGTGTGTGTTTGTAGCAAAGTGGTGGATATTGACAAGTATTTATTTTTTATTCTGCTCTCTGCTTCACACAGGTGATCGCTGACATGGTAACAGAGGAGCACCTGGCCGAGGGAAGACTTTACCCTCCTCTCAGCAGCATCAGAGAGGTGTCCTTCAAGATTGCAGTGCAGGTATGTGACCCTAACATGAGGTCGACCATCACTTCTGACAACTTAATCAAACAGTACGTTTTTCATCCCCCGCCAGTAAAAGACCAAAGGGGGATTATGGTATGAGGCGGTCCATCCGTCCGTCCCACTTTTGTGAAATCAACTCTTCCTACAGTTTTGTTCTGAAACTTGATACCATGGTTTAATATACACTGATGATGTGCATATTGCAGTATGGCTCCAATCAGATAATTTTTGCAGGAATTATAGCCCCTGACTTGTGATGTCCTATTTCACCTCAGTTCATAAACAGTAACTGTCTTGTGAAATCAACCTCTCCCACAGTTTTGTTCCAGATGTTTTGAAATGTGGTATCCGGGTTTTATATACACTGATGATGTGCATATTGCTATTTGACACTGATCAGATGATTTTTTGAAGGAATTATAGTCCTTGAGGTCAAGGTCAGAGGTCAGATTTTCCTAAATCTTGTAAACACAGTAACTACAGGAAGAAATGATGTAGGCTTTTCAAATCCATACCATAGTTGCATCTAAGACAAATCTTGGACAGCTTCCACACTAACCTGGCTATGGGTTTGGGGTCAAAAGGTCCAAGTTAATATTCTGTTTGCACTGTTACTATAGAATGAGTAAAGCTAGTGCGACCAAACCTTGTACACAGGTTCACCCTAAGATAATGACCTCTGACTATGAGTTTGGGGTCAAAAGGTTAAAGGTCAAGGGTAGTATTCCCTATGCCCCCTTACAATAGAATGAGTAAAGCTCTTTAGGGTCACCAAACTTGCTACACATGTTCACCTTGGGATCCTGACCTACATCTAAAATAATTTTTGTTGGATGTTCATGGATGATAGGCTGATCATAATTTGCTTCTACCTCAATAATTATATGGAAAAAGTTGAAAACTACTCCCTTTCAGTAACATATTGGAGTCTTCAAAGGAAACAGGCAGTGGATATTGCACTCGCCTCAGAGTGCTCTTGTTTTACTACTGGAAGTAACAGCTGGATTTATTTTAAA
Organism: Pholidichthys leucotaenia; assembly: GCA_020510985.1. Lineage (NCBI taxonomy): Eukaryota > Metazoa > Chordata > Actinopteri > Cichliformes > Pholidichthyidae > Pholidichthys > Pholidichthys leucotaenia. Next base: position 78,561,462 of record CM035843.1, on the reverse strand, counting down.
ATATCACAATAATCATCGACCACTTATTATACAGTTAGGTCCATATATTTGGGCACTGACAAGTCTTGTTATTTTAGCTGTTTACAAAGTATATTCAAGATACAGTTATAAAATTAATATGGTCTTAAAATGCAGAGTCTCAGCTTTAATTTGATTCCAAATTGGAGTTACGGTTTTGGAATTGCACCCATTTTTACACAAAATCTCATTTCAGGGGCTCAAAAGTAATTGGACAATTGGATCTAAAAGCTATTTCATGGGCTGCATGGGCTATCCCCTCATTAATCCATCATCAATCAAGGAGGTTAAAGGTCTGGGGTTGATTCCAGGTGTGGCATTGGCATTTGGAAGTTGTTGCTGTGAACCACAACATGTGGTCAAAGGAACTCTCAGTGAAAGTGAAACAGACCATCCTTAGGCTGAGAAAAAGAAATCCATCAGCAAGATATAGGAAATGTTAAGATTGTCGAAATCAACAGTGTGGTGCATTCTGAGAAAAAAATAGTGCACTGGTGAGCTCAGGAACTCAACAAATGAAGACATCTGCAGTAAAAACCTGGAAATGTATCACAAAGTAGTAAAATGAACCAAAGTAGTAAAATGAACATTTTGTTTATAGTAATGTCAATTTGTCCAATTACTTTTGAGCCTCTGAAATGAGATTTTGTATAAAAAATGGTTGCAATTCTAAACCATAACTCGTAATAATGTGGATGTGAATGACACCCTCAATTAAAATGCGAGAGTCTGCACTTTAAGCCTATATTGATTATTATGAAACAGTATTTTGAGTATGTTTTGGCAAACGGCTAAAATAACAAGACTGGTGTCAGTGTCCAAATATACAGTATATGGACCTAACAGTATCTCCTACAAGGGGCACAGTGTAAAGTTTCAAATGAATGCCTGAAAGGGTTTACATGTTCATCTGGGATTAATAATCTGGGATCAGTTTATCTTTTTAAAAACTTTATTCTAACTTAAATATACACTGAGCATTTGTCATGAGTGTGTGCTGCCCTAAGGCCATAAGATCTTTGATTTTTATTCTTGGGGGTTTACTGAACATCTAAAAACTAATCCTTAGCTTAAAAAAATACTGATGCCACTGTGCCACCCATCTGTCTGAAACAATCAGATTAAGTCTTCCCGCTTTGAGGCCAACTGTCTTCTGATTAACCAGTGGAGTAGTGAATGCCACTAACTGATTTCATTCAAACATTACAATGCATCTGGAAAGTATTCACAGCGCTTCACTTTCTCCACATTTTATGTTACAGCCTTATTCCAAAATGGATTAAATTCATTTTGTTCCTCAAAATTCTACACACAATACCCCATAATGATATTTGAATGAATGAATGAATGAATGAAAAAAAAACCTGAAACATGATAAAATATTATTTGTGTATAAAAATTCCTTTAATTGTTCAAGACAAGACTTTCTAAGACCTTAGCTAAAACAGACAGTTTTGAGACTGGTCTATTGTTATTCAAAATTTTTGGATCCCCTCTTTTAAACACAGGGGAGACACATGCCAACTTCCATACCCTTGGAATTTCTTGGTTGGCCAAAGTACCGTATCACTATGAAAAAACATAACACTATTACAGCAGCATTAAAGGTTGTAAATGACTAAAGGGTTTAGAATTGAAATCATCAATCTGTCACTGTTTTTAGAATTTGTCACTTTGGTTTAAATGTCAAATGTCTAATAATTTTATTGTAATTTGTATGGACTATGGTTTGTTTTATGTGTGTTTCCTATTGCTGCTGCCTCTTGTCCAGAACGCCCGTGAAAAAGAGATTTGTAATCTCAATGGGACCATCCTGGTAAAATAAAGGTTAACTTTAAAAAGATTAAAAATAAAAAAAAAACAGCGTGAAATAAAATGTCATGAAGCATATATGTTTGGTTGGTAGAGACTCCCTGAGTGTACCTCACCTACACTACTCACAAAAAGTTAGGGATATTTGGCTTTCGGGTGAAATTTATGGAAAATGGAAAAAGTTCACACCACAGTGATATAATATCATGAAAGTAGAGCATTTAAGTAGAAGCGTGCAATGGTGATTTCCTTATCTCAAACAATTTATTGAAATAAAAGCCAACAACAGTGGTGGGTATACCACAACAAAAAAATGTCAGTGTCTCAATAACTTGTCATGTGCCCTTGAGCATCAGTTACAGCTTGACAACGACATCTCATGCTGTTCACAAGTTGACTTATTGTCTGCTGAGGCATGACATTCCACTCTTCTTGAAGGGCAGCCCTCAGGTCATTGAGGTTGTGGGGTGCAGGGTTACAAGCCTCTACACAGCGACTCAGCTGATCCCATAGGTTTTCTATGGGATTCAGGTCTGGAGAAAATGCAGGCCACTCCATTTGAGGTACCTCAGCCTCCAGCAGCCGTTCCCTAATGATGCAACCTCGATGAGCTGGAGCATTGTCATCCATGAAGATGAAATTAGGCCTGTGCTGTTCATGCAGGGGCACAATGACTGGATTAATGATGTTATTCAGGTAGTATCGGCTTGTCACTGTACCATTCACAAGGAGTAGGGCAGTTCAGTATGGAGTAGATACACCTGCTCAGACTGTAACACCACTACTTCCAAAGGCTCGTCTGGTGACAACAGTGGCTGATGCATAGCGCTCTCCTTGATGTCTCCAACATCGTTGGCGGCCATCATTTCTGCTCAATGGGAATCAACTTTCATCAGAGAACAGCACTGAGGCCCACTGGTCCCTTGTCCAGCATAAATGCTCCCTGGCCCATGCAAGACAATGATACATGTACCTGGTGATGTGGTCAGGTACCCTTGCAGGTCATCTAGCATGCAGACCACGCTGATGTAAATCATTTTGAATGGTCTGATGTGACACTCGGGTCCCTCTCACCTCCCTTAAATGTGCCTGGAGTTGAGTGGCATTCATCATCCAGTTCCGCAGGGCACTGTTCACAATAAAGCGGTCATCAGTGTGCGATGTGGCCAAAGGACGTCTACTTCTATGCCTTTCTGTGACTCTTCCAGTCTCTCTGTATCTCTGTTGCAACCTGCTGATGACACTCTGTAACTCTAAGCTCAGTGGCCACTTTCCTCTGAGAACTTCCTGTTTGAAGCCTCACAGTGGCGAGGTACTGCTGATCACTTGTTAGGTATCGTCTTGGTTTCAGGATGTCAAAATGCGAACAGCATGATGAAGAGGACTGTTTAAATACCAATTCTAATTGAACCAGAGAATTTATTGGTTGATTCATGGATCAAACACCTATTGTGAATTTTGCCGTTAAGCACCTTGTTGGAGAACAGCAAGTTATGCAAAAAGTACTGAAACACTGAACAGTTGGACATGTGCATTTACAAGGTTAGAGAAGGTAAAATTAAATTCACCTGTAAAGGTTATAGTGCATTTTAAGTGCATCCTGAAATTTCACCCGAAAGCTGAATAGTGTATATAAAAAAAAAAAAAGGGAAGCGCATCATTGGTCCTCTTTAAGGGTCTTGGCTGCCCTCAGGTGGCCAGTAAAGGTACTGCAGGCAGGCCATCATAGGAACTGCATTTTAGAACAGGTTATTAGAAAGTATCATAATAATAATAAATTTTATTTGTATAGCACTTTCCAAGGCACTCAGAGACACTTTATATTAGAGAATAAAAACAAACAAAAAAAACAGTATCACATTTAGTTCACTGTCATCGGTCAAGGGCAACTGTATGTACAGTGCTCATGTTTCATGGACAGAGCAGAGGAAAACGGAAAGCTTCTATCTGTTATAGGTACTCAGAAATCACTTTTTTAAAGCCTGGCATTCTGCTGGTTAGTATGAAGGTCATTTTTTTATGGTAAGGTTTTTGAGTCAAATATGCAGATTTAATATGCAAACAACACTCATCAATATGTAACCAATATGCAAAAAAAAGAATATGTAAACAACACACCCATATCAGATACACATGTATGCAAAAATCTATAAATGGTGCACAACTGAGGTGCAAATATCATGTAAGCCTGTGATGTTAGACATCATTTTCATATACTGTAATTATTAACCATTTGGCCAGTTTTAACAGGTCGAACAGTTGAGTTTTTAAGTTTTTCTTGGATTCTGGGCTTTAGGGTGAAACCATGCCCTGTGAATCAAGGGGGTACCCAATAGTATTTAAAGCAGGACTATGTAACTTTCCTGTTCCTGGTGGGAATGCTGAAAAGACTGCAGCTATGGCGACTATGACCCAAGTCTCAGCAGCCAATCACATTGCTTTGTTGTTGGTAGCTAAAGGCATGCCCTATGATTGGCTGTTGGGACTTGGGTCATAGTTGCCATACTTGTAGTCCGTTCAGTGTTCCTACTAAGAACAGAACTGTTATAGTTGTTCTGTTATAATCAGAAACGTGAACCTAGAGACTCCAGTGGCCATAATCAAATGCATTCCCGAGGCCAGAGCAGGCAACATCGAGTCCAATTTGAAAATGCTGGCTAAACGTAACTGTAAATACTCCACAATTGTTATCCATGCTGGCATTAACAACATCCAACTCCGGCAGTCAGAAGTTACAAAACTTAGTGTGGAATCGGTGTGTAACTTTGCCAAAACGATGCCTGCCTCTGTAGTATTCTCTGGGCCCCTCCCCAATCTGACCAGTGATGACATGTTTAGCCGCATGTCATCCTTTCACCGCTGGCTGTTTGTGTAATGTCCTGCAAACAATGTGGGCTACATAGACAATTGGAACTCATTTTGGGGAAAACCTGGTCTTATTAGATGAGATGGCGTCCATCCCACTTTGGATGGTGCATCTCTTTTATCTAACAATCTGGCATAATTTTTATTCAAATTACCAAAACCTTGACAACTCAGAGTTGGGACCAGGAAGCAGAGTCGCAGTCTACACGCCTCTCTGCAGCTCCTCTTCATCCGCCACCCCTCAACTTAGCCCCTATCTTCCCCATCAGAGAATCATTGTCTGCTCCCTCAAAAGTAAATAAAAATATAATGTATAAGCATCCCAAAGTGATTAAACAAAAAATTAATTTAATGACTTAGCCTCATAATTTAAAAATTAAATGCGGTTTGTTAAATATTAGGTCTCTAACTCCCAAGTCTCTGCTAGTCCATGATCTGTTAATTGATCATCAAATTGATTTAATATCCCTTACAGAGACTTGGTTAGGGCAAGAGGATTATGTTGGTTTAAATGAATCAACTCCCTCTGGTTATTTAAACTGTCAAAATCCCAGAAGTTCTGGTCGTGAAGGAGGAGTAGCAACAATTTACCATTCCAAATTATTAGTTAACGTAAAGCAAAAAAAAAAAAAGATAATTCCTTTGAGGTCCTGGTCCTCAGTATTGGGCATGTCAGCAATTTTAGGTTAAACCCAATTTTATTTACCATAGTTTATCGTCCTTCCTCAGCCTACTCAGCGTTTTTATCCAAATTTGCCAAATTCTTAGCGGATTTAGTGCTGAAATCAGAATAATTATAATAAGGGACTTTAATATACATGTATATGTTGATATTGATTGCCTTAATATGGCATTTAATTCAATATTAGACTTGATGGGGTTTTCTCAGAAAGTAGGAAATTCTACCCATTATTTCCACCACACATTGGACCTTGTTCTGACATGGCATAGAAATAGAAAATCTGGTAGTGTCTCCTCATAACCCTGTACTGTCAGACCATTATCTGTTAACTTTTGATTTTACTATTTCTATTTGGCTCCTAAAGAAAACTACAGTAAGTACAGTACTGTACAGTAAGTACAGTACAGCCACCATCAGTGTGTGTGAATGGGTGGATAGCAGGATCTGTAAAGCGCTTTGGTCATCAAGAGATGAGAATAAAAGCGCTATATAAGTGAATGCCATTTACCATTTACCATTTTACAGTAGATGCCTCAGATGATGCTGTTACCAAATTTAAGCAGATTGTTTCCTCAATGCCATGTGTCAACACGATGGAGATTAGCTATGGAGAGCTTGCTTCTTCTGTAGTTGATAGCATGGTAGATAGTGTTACAGCTTCTCTGCATCAGACTCTGGACATGGTGGCCCCTTTAAAAAAAGAAAAAGTCTAATCAGAGATTTCTAACTCCTTGGTTCAACACAGAAACTTGTAGCTTAAAACAGAAGACTTGTCAGTTAGAAAGAAATTGGCGCTCCACTAAATTAGATGAAATCTATTTAGCTTGGAGAAATCATCTTCTAATTTATAAAAACAAAAATCTCTTAGGAAAGCAAGAACAAGTTATTATTCTGCATTAATAGAAGAGAACAAGAATAATCCCAGGTTTCTTTTCAGCACTGTAGCCAGGTTGACAAAAAGTCAGGACTCTGTTAATCCTAGCATTCTCTTAGAGTTTACTAGTCAGGACTTTATGAACTTTTTCAATCATAAAATTTCATCTGTCAGAGATAATATCAGTCAGATTCTTCCAACCGTTAACTTAAATACAGTAACTACTACAACTCCTTCAATTGATATCTGTTTGGATGGGTTTACTCCAATTGAACTTCTAGAGTTAGATAAAATAGTTTCCTTATCCAAGCCTTCAACTTGTCTTTTAGACCCTATTCCTACCAGGTTATTTAAAGAAGTCTTCCCATTTATTGGTAGCTTTATTCTTCAAATAATCAATTCTTCATTTACATTAGGCCATGTACCGCAGGCTTTTAAAACTGCTGTAATTAAACCCTTACCCAAATAGCCAATGCTGGATCCAGGAGTTTTAGCTAACTATAGACCAATCTCTAATCTCTCTTTCATTTCAAAAATCTTAGAAAGAGTTTTTGCTACGCAATTATTTGACCACTTGCAGGGAAATGGTTTATTTGAAGAGTTTCAATCTGGGTTTAGAATCCATCATAGTACTGAAACAGCTTTAGTGAAGGTCACTAATGACCTCCTTATCACATCTGATAATGGACTTGTTTCTGTACTTGTCCTTTTAGACCTTAGTGCAGCTTTTGATACTATCAATCATAATATGTTACTTGATAGATTAGAACACCATGTTGGATTTAATGGAACTTTTTGGATTTAATGGAACTTTGTTGCAGTGGTTTAGATCTTATTTATCTGATAGGTTCCAGTTTTTTCATGTCAATAATGAGTATTCTTCCAACTCAGAGCTCAGTCACAGGGTTCCACAGGGATCGGATGTTGAGAAACTAATCCACGCTTTTGTTAGCTCTAGATTAGATTATTGTAACTCTTTATTATCAGGTTGTCCTAAAACATCTTTTTAAAAAGTCTTCAGCTGATCCATAATGCTGCAGCAAGAGTTTAAACAGGTACTAGAAAGAGAGATCTTATCTCTGTGGTTCTAGCCTGCCTTCATTGGCTTCCCATAGAGTTTAGAATTAAGTTTAAAATCCTTCTCCTTACTTACAAAGCTCTAAATAATCAAGCCCCTTTTTATTTAGAAGATCTGATACTACCCTATTAGCGATATTTGGATGTGTTTTTTGTTTTATGTGTTTGTTTTGTGCATATTCTGCCGAGCGAATATCACCTATAGCCGGCATGATATTCTGAAGATCGGAATATGCTACGAGGGGAAAGTAACAAGTGAGTTTCTCCGCTCACACAAGATCCCGGTGGAAGTAGCGAGGAGCCCTGGCTCTCCGTGGATTACCATCCCAGCGGGGAGGAGGCACAGGCGGTGGAGGGAGAGGAAGCAGAAGTGGGGCTGTAGGGCCAGCGCGCTAGTAAGGCTATGGAGGCAGCCATTCAAACCACCGCTTCCCAGCCTTTTCCTCTCAAACGCCAGATCTCTTGTGAACAAGATGGAGGAACTAAGGCTACAGATCAAGGCAAACAACTGTGCCAGGGATGCATGCATTCTTCTTATCCACCGAGACCCTGGCTCAACCATTTTATCCCGGACTCGGCTATCGAGTTTAGCGGGGCACACTACCACAGCGCTATGACCGAACAGCGGATTCCGGAAAACTGCTCCCATCATCTCTAAGACTGTTGCTACACGGCCAGAGGATGCTTCCCAGCAGCTGCAGGACTGCTTCGACAGGACCAACTGGGAAGTCTTCGAACATCAGGACCTGGAGCTGTTCACGATAGTGTACTGTGCTATATCAAGAACTGCATAGACACTATCACAGTGAACAAACGGATCCGTATCTTCCCTAACCAGAAGCCCTGGATGAACCGGGAGGTCCAGCAACTGCTGAGGGAGAGAAACACCGCCTTCAGGTCTGGTAACAGTGAACTCTACAGCATAGCTCGGGCCAACCTGAAGAGGGGCATCAGAGACGCTAAGGCAGACTATAGGAGGAGGATTGAGGACCATCTGGACAGCAATAATAGCCGGCAGGTGTGGCAGGGCATCCAGCACCTGGCCAGCTATCGAACTAACCTGGGAACCGCGGTAGGTGACCTCACGCTGGCGGAGGAGCTGAATATCTTCTTTGCCCGCTTTGAGGTCGCTGCACCTGTTTCGGTCAACCTACATCAGGCCCACAGCAGTACGTTCCTCACTCTGGAGGAACATGAGGTGAGGCGCACCCTGCGGTCCATTGACCCAAGAAAAGCAGCGGGTCTGGACGGCGTCCTGAGACGTGTGCTGAGGGACTGTGCAGATCAGCTGGCTGGAGTCTTCACTAAGATTTTCAACCAATCCCTGGCACAGTCCACTGTCCCATCCTGCCTGAAGTCCTCCACCATAGTCCCCTTACCTAAGAAGCCTCACATCTCAGCCTCAACGACTACAGACCAGTCGCACTCACCCCAGTGGTGATGAAGTGCTTTGAAAAGCTGGTCCGTAGTCATATCATAGCAGCCCTGCCCCACAGTCTGACCCCCACCAGTTTGCCTACAGAGCGAATCGATCCACAGAAGTGTGGTGGCCACAGCACTCCATGCCACTCTAGCCCATCTGGAACGGCAGGGGGAGCTACGTGCGGATGCTCTTCGTGGATTACAGCTCTGCATTTAACACCATCCTCCCACACAAACTGGTGGTCAAGCTGGGGGACCTGGGGCTTCCTCAGGCCATATGTACGTGGATCAGCAGCTTCCTCTCTGGTCGCAGACAGAGAGTCAGGGTGGGCCATCACACATCCACGGCCCTAAGCCTCAGTACCGGCTCCTCCCAGGGCTGTGTGCTGAGTCCCCTGCTATACTGTCTGTATACATATGACTGCACCCCCGCCCATCACAACAACACCACCGTGAAGTTTGCAGACGACACTACAGTGGTGGGTCTCATCTCGGGGGGGGGACGAGTCTGCCTACAGAGATGAGGTGGTGCGGCTGTCATCATGGTGCAAAGATAATAACCTTCTCCTGAAACACCTCCAAGACCAAAGAGTTGATAATAGACTACAGGAGGAAGAAGACAGAGATTCCCCCCCTCATCATCAGGCGGGGACTTGAGTAGAGAGGGGTAGCTGACTTCGTTTCTTGGGAGTCCACATAGAGGAGAACCCTGTCCTGGAGTGTGAACACCTCTGAGTCGGGTGAAAAAGGCCCAGCAGAGACTGTACTTCCTGAGGATTCTCAGGAGAAGAACATCACACAGAGACTGCTGGTGTCCTTTTATCGAGCTTCCATTGAGAGCATATTAATATACTGTATATGCATCTGGTACAGTAGTTGTACAGTAGCTCAGAGGAAAGCACTCCAGAGGGTCTATCGACACACCCAGAAGATCATTGGCTGCCCTCATCCTCACGCTGGAAGACCTAACACCGCTCCCATTGCCAGAAGAAAGCCCAAAATATCTTAAAGGACACTTCACATCCTGGGCACTCACTGTTTGAACTACTGCCATCTGGGGAAACGATATAGATTAATGAATACAAGGACAAACAGACTCAAACATAGCCCCTCTACCCAACATCAATAACCATTCTGAAACAAACTGAGGAAGTAATGTGCAAAATGGTCATGATTGTATGTGTTGAATGCTCTTTGCAATGACTGTGTGTGCATGATGTCCTGTGTTGATGTCTGTGTGAATGTGGCTAGATATTATTCTTTTTAAAATTCTTTTTATTTGACTTTTAGTATTTTTAGGTTTATGTTTTTTTACTAAATAGGGCAATGTTTTTATATAAGGGGGGCACTGACTGGAGAGCACTTTGAATTTCGTTGTACTTGTGACAATGACAATTAAAAATCTATCTATATCGTCGTCGGCCTCCGTCGGTCTATGATGACCATGGAAGAGAATCTAACGTCAACTTGCTGGAACAGCACCGCCTGTGGCTGAACTGGCCGATGCGCGAATGGCAGTCCCTGTCACACAGGTCACACTTGTGGGTGGTCTCCGTGCTGCTGGGTGTGTGGGCGGGTTCTTCCTGCGGGTCTTTTTTCATCTGCAGAAGCAGTCAGTCTCTCTTCACCCTCCTTGAGCTGTCTGGTCAGGGTGCCTCTCCATTTGGAGTGGTCCGTTGCAAGGTCCTCCCAGCGCTCTGTGTGATCTCCAGGGCCCTTCATGTCTCTCTTGCAGACGTTTTCTCCTAAAACGCAGCTGTGGGCGGCCAACGTCTCTCTTGCCAGTTGCCAGTTCTCCATAGAGGACGTCTTTGGGGATTCTGCCATCCTCCATACGGTGAACGTGGCCTAGCCTAGCGGAGCCTGCGCTGTCTGAGTAGAGTGAACATGGAGGGAAGGCTGGCGCGGGACCAGAACTTCTGTGTTGGGCACTTTGTCCTGCCAGGATATGTCAGGATGTGGCGAATGCAGCGCAAGTGGAAGGAGTTCAGGTCTCTTTTCCTGCCGGGCGTATGTTGTCCACGTCCTCACTTCCATAGAGCAGTGTGCTGATGACGCAGGCGTTGTACACTGCCATCTTCATCTTGACAGAGAGTTGGGATTCTCCCACACTCGTGTGGTGAGGCAAGCGAGTGTGAAGGCTGATTTTCCAATCCTCTTGTTGATCTCTGTATCAAGGGAGAGGTTGTTGCTGATCGTGGACCCCAGGTACGTGAACTGATCACGGACCTCCAGCTCGTAGCGTCAATGGTGATGGTTGGTGGTGCTTCCGTGCCTTGCGCCAAGACGTTAGTCTTCTTCAGGCTGATGGTAAGCCCGAAGTCCTTGCATGCCGGGGAGAAGCGGTCCATAAGGGTCTGAAGCTCCTGCTATGTGTGGGTTGCGACTAGCAGCGTCGTCTGCGTACAGCATGTCTCTGATTAGAGCCTCGCGTACTTTGGTTCTGGCTTTCAGGTGGGCGAGGTTGAAAAGCCCTGCTGTCAGATCTTGTGTGCAGTAGATCCCTCTGTTGCTGTGCTGAAGGCATGCCTCAGGAGCATAGCAAAGAAAATCCCCAAAGAGGGTTGGCGCAAGTACACAGCCCTGTTTCACTCCGCTGCGTATGTTGAAAGGCTCTGAGACGTTGCCATCGTGCTGCACTATCCCCTGCATGTTGGTGTGAAACGATTCAATGAGTGCTTTGCAACTTTGGTGGGCATCCTATCTTGGCAGGATCTTGAAAAAGGCCCTCTCTGCTGACCAGATCGAACGCTTTGGTGAGGTCGATGAAGACGACGTACAGGGGCATGTTCTGTTCTCTGCATTTCTCCTGGAGTTGGCAGATGGAGAATATCATGTCTACCGTCGATCGCTCAGCGCGGAAGCCACACTGAGACTTGGGGTAGACACGTTCGGCAAGCTTCTGTAGACGAACGAGAACAACTCGTGCGTAGACTTTGCCAACAACGCTGAGGAGGGAGATGCCCCTGTAGTTGTTGCAGTCGCTTCTCTCCCCTTTGTTTTTGTAGAGGGTGATGATCTTGGCGTCCCTCATGTCCTGTGGTACGGCACCTTCCTTCCAACACTGGCAGAGGACGTCATGCAATGGCAGCAGTAGGGCGGTCTTGCAGTGCTTGATCAGGTCGGGGGGTATGCCGTCGTTGCCGGGTGCCTTGCCAGCGGCCAAGCTATCAATGGCCTTGCTGAGTTCGTCGATGGTTGGCTCGGCGCTCAAGTTCGTCCATGGATGGCAGGCAGTCGATGGCATCAAGGGCTGACGGTGTCACGGTGTTCTGTCTGGAGTAGAGGTCGGAGTAGTGTTCCACCCATCTCTCCATCTGCTTGTTCTTTTCTGTGATCATCTCCCCAGAGGAGGATTTGAGGGGGGCCGTCTTGCTCTGAGCCGAACCAAGTGCTTTCTTGATGCCATCGTACATACCACGGATGTTCCCTGTTATGGCAGCGGTTTGAATGTCTTGGCTGAGCTGAGTCCAGTACTCGTTGGCACAACGCCGAGCAGTCTGCTGAACTTTGCTTCTCGCAGCCCTGAGAATCTGGAGATTCTTCTCGTTTGGGTACTTCTTGTACTCAGCAAGTGCTGAGCGCTTGGCTTCAATGACGGGGGTCATCTCGGTCAACTTGGCATCAAACCAGTCCTGTGACTTCGAGGTCTTCCTCCCAAAGGTAGCCAAGGCTGTGCGGTGGATGGTGTTTCGCAGCTCTTCCCACTTCTGCTTTGCAGATTCTCCTTCTTGTGGTACACCAAAGTTCCTTCTCAAAGGTGGAGGCAAACTGCTCAACAAGTTCTGGTTGAGCCATCTTGCTGGTGTCAATCCGTGCCTTTCCAGTTGTCTAGCACAATGGAATTTCTTCAGCTGCAGCTTGACTTGCAACACACCAATGAATGGTCTGTGTTGCAATCTGCACTCTGGAACGAACGGGTGATAGCACGTTCTTCAGTGAGGTGTGCCTGGTCAGGATCAAGTCCAGCTGGTGCCAGTGCTTTGAGCGTGTATGTTGCCAGGAAACCTTGTGTTGGGGCTTGGTCTTGAAGAACGAGTTTGTGATGCACAGATCGTGATATGTGCAGAACTCGAGCAGCCCGCTGTCCGTTGTCATTCATTCTGCCACGCCAAAAGGTCCAAGACAGGAGGGCCAGGAGTCGTGGTCAGCACCCACTCTGGCATTGAAGTCTCCAAGGAGAATGAGTTGTTCAGAGTTGGGGGACGATCCTGACAGTTGTTGCGAGATTCTCGTAGAACTCGTCTTTTGCCTCTGGTGTGGCTGTCAGTGTTGGGGCATACACACTGACGAGGGTGACTGGGCCTTGAGTGGTGTTCAGGCAGAGGGTGAGGAGTCGTGCAGAGCCAGTGCTGCTCGGTTCCACCATCTTCAGCAAGGTGTTCTTCACTGCAAAGCCCACTCCGTGTTCCCTGTGTTCGTCACTGCCCTTTCCCTGCCAGTAGAACGTGTAGTCCTTCTCTCTCAGTGTGCCTGCGTCAGCCAACCGTGATTCCTGGAGAGTGGCGATATCCACTCCCAGTCTCTTCAGCTCATTATTGATGATGGCAGTCTTCCTGGTGTCGTTGATGTCCTTGAGGTTAGCAGCGAGTCCTGTCATCATAGTGCGGACGTTCCAAGTTCCCAGTTTTAGAGTTGGTCTCTTTTGTTTTATTGTCTTGCCTGGTGCGAAAGTTCTCAGCCTGCTGTTCGGACTTCTCCTCATCCCCATGCACCCAATGAGGAAAGCAAGCTGTGGCGGGACATCACCTTATTGGCTGGGGGCTGCCCAGCTTGAGGCGGGCGGTAGCTGTCCAGTGAGATCCGATGATCCCTCCCACCGTCGGGAATAACCCCTGGCGCCGAGCTCTACGCCAATTGAGCAGTGGCTTATAACCGGTAACTGTCATTCCCCGTGTTTTGTCTACGCCAAAGGCGAAGCTGGAGTGTCCTCTCCAGTGATCCGGTGTTCTACCTTCCAGCGTTGGGCGTTGGTAGGATTCAAGCCTGGGCAGGAAGATATGGAGGATAAGATGTTGCCCATGCAGCATGTCCCCCCTCTCCACGTCACTGATGAATCCAAAGGAACAGCAGGGCTGCTACAGTTTGGCACCAGCGCCATTGCAGGAGCTGCCAGAACGATGTTGAGCACAACATAGAACTGCCTTAGGGGCTCTGACTCCGGATTTTTCCTCAGGGTTGACTCCCGAAGCCTTTCCCGTGACCGGGTATGCCGCAAGGCAGCGGAGGTTTGAAATCAGGGTTTACCTTCCCCTAGATGGGCTACCTTCCCAGGTTGACGAGCCACCATCTACCCGAAGCATCTGGTTTTAAGGCGCCAGAGATCCGCCCTCGCCCCTTCTCCTATTAGTAAAAGCAGTTCCGCCGGGCTTAGAGACTAAACCACACGGGCAGGCTAGGAGTTGGACTTAGTTGTCAGAGGCTTTTTCGAGACGCACGCCATAAGGAGCATTTTATGAGCACTGGGAGCTTAACCCCAGTGCCGCTCCTGCTATGACAACCTTGGGGACCTATCTATCTATCTATCTATCTATTATCCTAACAGAGCACTACGCTAACAAAATGCAGGATTACTTGTAATACCTAGAATCTCCAAAGTACAATGGGAGGCAGAGCCTTCAGTTATCAGCTCCTCTCCTGTGGAACCAGCTGCCAATCTGGATTCGGGAGTCAGACTCAATCTCTGTTTTTAAGAATAGGGTTAAAACCTTCCTTTTTGATATAGCCTATAATTAGGGAGGGATCATGTGCCCCTGAACCCTCCCTTAGTTATGCTGCTAATAGGTTTAGTCAGCCGGGGGACCTCTAACAATGCACTGGGCTTCACTCCTTTCTTCACTGTCAATGAAATATTTTTACTTGTCATTAACATCTGTTTGTTCTGTCCCATAGATTGAGTCCCCATCGTGCTGTTTGCTCTCTACATGTCTGTTCTTTTCTTCTTCTTCTCTATTCCTCAACCCCCAGCCAGTCGCAGCAGATGACTGCCCCTTCCTGAGCCTGGTTCTGCTGGAGGTTTCTTCCTGCTAAAAGGGAGTTTTTCCTCTCCACCGTCACCAAGCGCTTGCTCACAGGCGATCACCTGATTGCTGGGGTCTTTCTGCAATTGTGGGGGTTTCCCCTATAGTTGAAAGTGCTGAGATGACTGTTGTTGTGAAATGGCCTTATATAAATAAAGTTGAATGGAATCAAAAATCCAAAGATGCTGGGATAGGCTCCAGCCCCCCCGCGACCCGAAAAGGATTAAGCGGAAGAAGATGAATGAATGAATGAAAAATTGAAATTAATTACATATAAACCTAAATCACCTAACACACCTAGAAACCTTTCACTTATGTATGCAGTAGCATGAATGCACACTTCAAATGTCTTCCTAGAACCTGTGGAATTCCACAGACAGTCGCTGGTTACAAGTATTGCTGTTTAAGGTTCAGCTTTTCGGTCAAGAACGGTTTGATCACTGATTAATTGTTGCCTATATAAGTGGTTAAAAGGATGTGTCATTGATTGATTTTGTGATTGTATCATAAAATAGAGTGAGTGATAACCTCCTTTTTTCCTCTCTCTTCTGTCAGCTTGTCAACTATGCGTACAGACACAACATTGCTTCGGTGTACCCCGAGCCTAAAGACAAGGAGGCATTTGTGTTGTCTCAAGTCTACAGTCCCGATTACGACTCGTTCACCACGGACATGTACAGCTGGCCGCAGGAGGCGATGAAGGTCCAGGATGTGTGATCTGGGTCATCTCAGTTTATATAACTTTTTATGCTGCAGTGGTGTCAAGAATACATTTCTATTGCCTTTTTTTATGATTTTTTTTATGTGTCATTAATTATTAATATCCCTTTCAGATTAAATGCATGTTTAAGTCACTTTTCCTTTGTCACAGTGCTGGTGTCTATTGTTTTTTGTTTTTTTTTATCAATTTTTGGTTAAAAAAAATGTGCACAAGAGCATATCAAAGAATTGAACCCTAAACTGTCCTCCCTTATTTTGTTTTTAGGATATTTTGATATCTCCAAACCAGACTGACTCCTCAGCATTTGTGTACTCCATATGACAAGTTAAAACGTCCTGTCGGATGTTTAACGCACATCTGTCTCTTTCATGCCATACACTCCAAAGTCCGCACATGATTTCATTCGGTCATTTATGATTTTTGTTTTTTAGATTTATGCTCATTGAAGGCATGAGAGGTTTAAAAAGTCACCACCCATGTTTTTGCACACATTGTGTAATCCTTTTAGTCCCTTTTCCCTGCCTAAGTTGTTGATGATCTCTAACTTTACTTTTTCTGCTAGAGGAAATGATGTTGTGTAAGCTTTAGTACTGAGATATGTGCTTGACTTTTTTCAAAGGGAACATAGTACTTTTTAAATAAAATTAAGAAAATGTGAATGATTTGGAGGTTTTTTCTTTTCACTTTGATATACTGTATCTTTAGCAGTTATTGCAGCAGTGTCACACTGATACTTTATGAATTTAAGGGCAATGGTACCTAACATCTGTGGCTTACTTTGTGGAACTGGGATTGTTCAGATTTGACCTTCCCTGCTGTTAGATTCCTGGGATTTTTTTTTAATCTCAGTAGTAAAGTCAGTGGAATCTAAACAATCCGTTTTAAAGACTAAATATCAATTCTGTGTTTCACAGCTCCCCAAAAAAACTGTCTTTGAAGTTCTGTTTGAAACAGCCAGTTTCCAGCCTGCTTATTAATATTGTTGAATGTCTAATCTGACCGGGTTAAGGTTTTCTGAGTGGCTAAGGTGGGATGTTTTGGTATCATAAAAGCCAGAAAGTAAATTCCACTCATTTTTGTGAGTTTATCTAAACTCAGTGTGAATATCTTTGCAAAGTTTCATATTTTAACAGTATACAGTGCTGTGAAAAGGTATTTGCCCCCTTCCTGATTTCTTATATTTTTGCATATTTGTTACACCTGAATGTTTCAGATCATCAAACAAATTTTAATATTAGACAAAGATAACTTGAGTAAATACAAAATGCAGTTTTTAGATGATGATTTCATTTATTAATTGAAAAAAGCTATCCAAACCTACAAAGTAACTGCCCCTAAACCTAATAACTGGTTGTGCCACCATTGGTGCCAACAACTGGCAATGAGTCTTTTACATCACTGTTGAGGAATTTTGACCCACTCTTCTGTGCAGAACTGTTTAAATTCAGTCACATTGGAGGGCTTCATGAACTGATGGCTGGACATTCTCCTTCAGGATTTTTTGGTAGAGATACAGAATTCATGGTTCTGTCAATTAGGGCAAGTTGTCCAGGTCCTGAAGCAGCAGAGCAGCCCCAGACCATGACACTACCACCACCATATTTGACTGTTGATACGATGTTCTTTTTATGAAATTCTGTTAGTTTTATGCCAGATAAAACAGGACACGTCTTCTAAAAAGTTCAACTTTTGTCTCGTCAGTCCCCAGAATATTTTCCCAAAAGTCTTCAGGATCATCTAGATGTTTTCTGGCAAATGTGAGACGAGTCTTTGTGTTATTTTTGTCCAGCAGCGGTTTTAGTCTTGGAACTGTCCCATGGATGCCATTTTTGCCCAGTCTCTTTCTTATTGCTCCATCATGGACCAATGGTCAAACTGAGGCAAGTGAGGCCTACAGTTCTTTAGAAGTTCTGGGTTTTTGTTGCTCATCTGTTCTTGAATTTCTTTAGATCACAGTGGGATGTGTTGCTTTTTAAGATCTTTTAGCCTACTTTAGGTTGTTAGACAGGTTCTGTTTTAAGCGATTTCTTGATTCAACAAATCTGGCATAATCAGGCTTGGGTGTAGCTACTGAAACTGAACTCAGCTTACTGAAAATGTGGTTAATTACAGTTAATTCATGATGCAACAAGAGGGGCAATTACTTTTTCACATAGGGCCGGGTAGGTTTGGATAGTTTCTTTCCTTTAATAAATGAAATCATCATTTGAAAACTGCATTTTGTATTTATTCAGGTTGTCTTTGTCTGATATTAAAATTTGATGATCTGAAACATTTAAGTGTGACAAACGTGCAAAAGTATAAGAAATCGGGAAGGGGGCAAATACTTTTTCACAGCACTGTACATGTGACCCATGGTTGCACTTTGAGATTAAAACCCATGAAAACAATTTTTCATAATGTCAGGAATCTAGGAGCTCAAACAAGTGATCGTATATTAGTTCGTTACCTCAATAAAGATTCAAGACACAAAATTCTATTTCTCATGAGCTTTTCTTTACTTGCAAGCAAGGAGTACGAACCTGTTTACAGGAAGTCAGTACTAAAGACAATCATCAGAGTTCAGACATTTTATACACAGCAGTTGCATGATCAAACAAACATCTATCGTATACTCCCTTATACAATCATGATGAAATCATCAAAGAAAAAGGAACAGTTTCACTTTATCAGAGTCCACCTTGTGCTCTAAGGAGTAACAGTTTCTTAGGGCAGGTCATACTGTGCAGCCCAGGTCATCGTGTGCCTTAAGATAAATCTACCATGAAAGGAGAACTGGAATTTCAACATAATTAAAATTAAGAAAAATAACTTCAATCTTCATGCATCACGTACAAAACCTCTAATACACAGACAGTTTTAGTATTTTTCAGCAAACAGTTACATGCAGTTATATATACACTTCATTGAATTATATAAAATGATAATTGTGGGGAGACTTGAATAACGAAACCGAATTGTCTTCCATTCCAGTTTATTCAAGAAATCATTCCACTGTCTGCTCTCATTCTTGAGCAGCGAACAAAGATAGTGAACACACCAAAGTTCTCTCATTTAAACATTCTGACATCAAACCATTTCCCTCGCGGGGGAAATCACACATCTCTCTCAAAATCTCTTTATTCACATTCATTAGCCTTTTATTTACATAACTCCCCCTTCTCTCTTCCCGAGCCTCAGTGGTCAGGAAGTCTTCTGTCCCCTGTCCTCCGCAGGGGGTCCAGGCTCTGTGGCTCCGCACCGCAGGGGGCTGGCTCTCCTTCATCGTGGTTAAATCACATATGCAGTGTCCAACATATACATGTTTCACAACACAGCCATATAACCCCCCCCCAAACGATGAAGAACAGACTAATTCCTAAAATTAAATAGCACCTTACTCACTACTGAATAATCAACACCAACATTCAGTCTGTGCGCCGCTTGGGCTTCAGCCGTCTGCCGAATCTGCTGTGCGTTGGCCCCGCCTTGCCTGCGGTGCGTTTCTGCTTCGGCGCTGTTGACTGAGGGAGAGAGTGATTAATTGCCTTCTGCGGGGGCCTGCCTCGTCGAGGCGCCACCGCGACCGGTACAGACACGTCCTTCATGACAAAAGCAGGTTTTAGTCTGTCAATACTGACTGTCTCTTTTCTGTCTCCAAAATCCAGCACAAATTGCTTATCACCTGCCTCCAGCACTCGAAATGGCCCTTCGTAAGGTGGTTTGAGCGTTGCTTTTAGGGCTTCGCGCCTGACAAAAACGAAATCGGCATTTTTCAAAGCCTTGGGGACGAAAACTCGTGGAAAAGCGTGATGAACCGGACCCGGGAGCGTGTCTGCCCCCGTGCCGACTAACGGTCCCAGAGCCGAGAGAGGTGGGGGCTCTGGGGGCTCTGGTAAAAACTCGCCCGGCAGCCTCAGAGTTTGTGCGAATACCAGCTCCGCTGGGGAGGCGTCTAAGTCCTCTTTAGGCGCAGAACGCAACCCTAATAAAACCCATGGAAGTTTATTCACCCAATCTGCATTCGTGAGCGACGCTCTGAGTGCTGCCTTCAAAGACCTATGAAAACGCTCGCATAAACCATTGGCCTGAGGGTGGTAAGCCGTAGTGCGGTGAATTTTGGCTCCTAAGCCGTTGGCCATCGCTGACCACAGCTCAGAGATGAATTGCGGTCCTCTATCGGACGTAATGTCCGACGGAACCCCGAAACGCGCCACCCAAGCCGTTAAAAAAACGCGAGCCACCTCCACGGCCGTGGTTGTCGCAAGTGGGACCACTTCCGGCCAACGTGTGGTGCGGTCCACCATTGTCAAAAGATACGTGAACCCCTGTGATGCCGGTAGGGGGCCCACAAGGTCGACGTGCACATGGTCGAACCTTCTGGCCGGAATGGGGAACGGTTCTAACGGGGCTCTTGTGTGCCTGTGAATTTTGGCCCGTTGACAGGAAATGCAGGTTTTTGCCCATTCCTTCACGTGCTTGCGCAGGCGCGGCCAAACAAACTTTTCCGCCACTAGTTTCACCGACGCGCGCACTCCCGGGTGCGCCAGTGAGTGGACCGAGTCAAAAACACGGCGGCGCCACGTGGCCGGAACCACCGGACGCGGGCGCCCCGTCGACATGTCGCAGATCAGGGGGGGCATACCGGTTTGTAAACACTTGCTCTCCAGCCTCAACCCTGTTGGTCCAGACTGGAGCGCGCGCACGTCTGCGTCCGCCCCCTGGTCCGCTGCCATGGCTGCGTAATCTATACCCACGTGCACCGGGGCTGCGCGCGCCACCGTGCCGCTCTCCTGCGGCGCGGTCACGGTGGCCCGTTCTGCCTCTGCGCGTGTTGGGGTCGTGAACGCGCGTGAGAGACAATCCGCTACTACATTGAATTTGCCCGCAACGTGCCTAATGTCAGTGGTAAATTCCGAGATTGCAGCCAGCTGCCTCTGCTGCCTGCCGGACCACGGGTCTGAAATTTTGGCCATGGCGTATGTGAGCGGCTTGTGGTCCACATAAGCGGTGAAGCACCGTCCTTCCAGCCAGAACTGGAAATGACGAATAGCCAAATGCAGCGCCAACAGTTCTCTGTCAAACGCGCTGTATTTTCGTTCAGCCGCACTTAAAGATTTGCTAAAGAAAGCCAAAGGCTGCCAAACTCCGGCTACCTGTTGCTCAATAACGGCCCCTATGGCTAAATCTGAAGCGTCTGTCGTCAGCGCGATACGTGCTGCAGGGTCTGGGTGGGCCAGGAGCGCAGCGTCAGCCAAGGCTTTTTTAACCTCTGTGAACGCGCGCTCCCGCTCCGGGGACCATTCGACCGCCTGGGTCGGTTTTTGTTTTTTGAGCGCGGCATATAACGGTTGCATGATTTGAGCTGCGTGGGGCAGGAATCGGTTATAAAAATTCACCATCCCCAAGAATTCCTGTAGTGATTTGACCGTTTGTGGACGGGGAAAATCCGCTACCGCGCGTACTTTCTCTGGTAACGGAACCGCTCCCTCCGGGGAGACGCGGTGACCCAAAAAATCGATCCGCTCGACGCCGAACTGGCACTTGGCTGGGTTAACTATTAAGCCGTGCTCTCCCAGCCTCCTAAAAACTGCTGTGAGGTGCGTTTCGTGTTCGTCCTCTGAAGTACTCGCGACCAAAATGTCGTCGAGGTACACAAACACGAAAGGGAGATCGCGTAACACGGCATCCATCATCCGCTGAAATGTTTGCGCTGCCCCTTTGAGACCAAACGGCATGCGTAAAAATTCGAAAAGTCCGAACGGGGTTATTACCGCTG
This sequence comes from Pholidichthys leucotaenia, assembly GCA_020510985.1. Lineage (NCBI taxonomy): Eukaryota > Metazoa > Chordata > Actinopteri > Cichliformes > Pholidichthyidae > Pholidichthys > Pholidichthys leucotaenia. The sequence continues at coordinate 78,540,213 of CM035843.1, read as the reverse complement.
TTTTAGGAATGTCCTCCGGTTGGACCGGGACTTGGTGATAGCCGCGAACTAGATCAATCTTTGAAAAAATGCGCGCCCCCGCCAGGTGCACCGAAAAATCCTGAATGTGCGGGATGGGATAACGATCGTGCGCCGTAGCGTTGTTTAGCCTGCGGTAATCCCCGCACGGTCTCCAGGAGCCATCGGCTTTCGGTACCATGTGCAGCGGCGAAGCCCACGGGCTCTTCGACCTACGAATGATGCCCAGCCTCTCCAGGCTGGCGAACTCCTCGCGCGCAATGGCGAGCTTAACTGCATCCAAGCGCCGAGCTTTTGCAAACACGGGAGGACCAGAAGTGGGGATAAAGTGTTTCACCCCGTGCTTCGCGACCGTCGCTGAAAAAGTGGGCACAGTGAGCGCTGGAAATTGGGTGAGGAGTGTGTGAAACTTACCACCTGCTGTAGCGACGTGGGTCTGTACTGGTGGCGGGGACACTCGAGCTGAACAGGGGAGAGAGTAAAAAGAGAGTGCATTTACCAGCCGTCTATTAGCAAGATCAACTAACAGATTGTGTGAACACAAAAAATCCGCGCCCAACATGTTGAAACTCACCGCCGCTATCACAAAAGTCCATTCATATGTGCGGCCATGTAAGCATAAAGGCAAGGTCCTTCTCCCGTAGGTGTTGATGTTCGAGCCATTTGCCGCTGTAGCTCCGCTACCGTGGGGTCCAGCCACCCGGTCCGCGTATGTTGGGGTGATGAAGCTCACTTGTGCTCCGGTGTCGATGAGGAACTCTCGTCTGGAGCGCGCATCCGTGATGTAGAGCAGCTTGTTGCGTTCTCCGAGGGTCGAAGCTGCTAGCGACCCCCGGTCTTGCCGTTTCCCGAACTCCTGAAGATGCAGGGCGGCACACACCTGCGTGCCTTCTCTGCGAACCTCCGATGGTAAAAGCAGAGATCTTCTCCTCCGCTGTGTCGTGCCCGCGCTTCTGCCGCCGGGCTATTGGCTCCCCCTCGTCGCGGCCGTGTTGCCGCCGTCGTCGGCCAGTCTGGTTCTGTCGCCTCTGGCTCCCCGCTGTCTCGGGTCGCTGCTGTGGTTGCTTGCCCGCCGCAGGCGTCCAGGATCCCATCTGCCTCCTGGGCCAGCTCCCGGAACTCCTCCAGGGTGTGACACTTTTTGCCGGCCAGCGTGCTTCTCGCATGCGCCGGGAGGTTGGAGAGGAAGATGAACTGAAAAATGAAATCATCGTTGTCCAACCCTCTCAGCTGTATCATCTCCTCCATCAGGGCGCTCGGCCTGTGTCCACCTTGGTCTAGCAAAGACAGGATCCTCCTCGCCCTCACTTCAGCCGAGGGGGTGAAAAACTTGATGAGGGTGGATTTCAGCTTGCCGTACCTGTCGGTCGCGGGTGGCTGCTCCACCAAGCTTTGCACGCACCGAGCTGTGCTGTTGTCCAGTTTAGCGATGACATGGTGGAACTTAGTGTCATCCACCGTTACTCCTGCGAGCGCGAACTGCGACTCTGCTTGCAGAAACCACGACCGTGGGTTATCCTGCCAGAAATCAGGCAGCTTAACGGCCACTGCGCTCGCCAGCTCTGAGCGCTGTGAGTCCGGGACCCTGAGAATTTCTTCGTTCATTCTCAACGTCGTCAGTCACCAATGTGGGGAGACTTGAATAACGAAACCGAATTGTCTTCCATTCCAGTTTATTCAAGAAATCATTCCACTGTCTGCTCTCATTCTTGAGCAGCGAACAAAGATAGTGAACACACCAAAGTTCTCTCATTTAAACATTCTGACATCAAACCATTTCCCTCGCGGGGGAAATCACACATCTCTCTCAAAATCTCTTTATTCACATTCATTAGCCTTTTATTTACATAACTCCCCCTTCTCTCTTCCCGAGCCTCAGTGGTCAGGAAGTCTTCTGTCCCCTGTCCTCCGCAGGGGTTCCAGGCTCTGTGGCTCCGCACCGCAGGGGGCTGGCTCTCCTTCATCGTGGTTAAATCACATATGCAGTGTCCAACATATACATGTCTCACAACACAGCCATAGATAATATGTATACACATAGCAATTTTCCTGACACACAACATGAGGCTTTCAAGTTTATGAATGAGACTGCATGGAGGAAATACAGATTTAAGCCACGTGTTTCTCCAAGTGTGTACTACAGGAGTGATAAACTAAATACACTCCAGGGGAAGTGTATGTGATATTACTGAATCTTTTCTAATATTGAGTTTTCCTAAATATAAGTAAGACTATTATCTGTATGCTTACTCCATGTACTCTAATGCTAATTCTTCAATTTGTTTTAGTTCAATTTATTTTAGGGATAAGGACCTGTACTTATATAATGCTTTTTGTAGTCACAAAGACCACTCAAAGCGCTTAATTAGTAGCCAGAGCCGTTTCTATTATAAGCACCAATCAGAGACCGATACCTAGGGACCATTTAGAGTCACCAATTAACCTAACATGCATGTGTTTGGTTTGTGGGAAGAAATCGGAGGCACACGACACAGGGAGAACATGCAAACTCCACATAGAACAGTTGCCAGCCTGGGGATTCAAACCTGGAACCTCCTAGCTGTGAAGCAACAGACCACTGTACCACCTTGCTGCCCAAGTTTAGGTAAAATTTATACTGGATATGAAGGTGTGGCAATGTCTGCTATATCTACTGTTAATTGAATCGGTGAATTCAAAAGGGGCCCAAGTCCAAGAAATATGTTTTTGCAGGAAATCAAATAAATTGCATATCTCAAAGGTAGTCTATGCCAGATGGTTCATACTTTACTCAGATATAGCACAAGGCCATAGCTTAGAAATGCTATAATATGAAGCATTTCACTTTTTTAATTTCAGAGGATTGGCAAACTAAAGACTTGGGCCCTTCTTGAATTAAACAATAAGAACATATGAAAAGAAGCGCATAACATCTATTTCTCACATGTTGAAAACATTTTTTTTAATTATGCCATGTTTTGAACACCCTTTATGATCACTTTATATTCAAACTATTGTTTTGATAACTGCCAGCAAATGAGATTTTCATCTAAAAGTGGGCAGATTAACATAGAGGTCCATCTACTGGTAACTAATCGTCAAAGTCAGACTCATCTTCACGCCTAGCATCACAAACTGTTAAATTACTGAGGAACTGCTGAGCCTCTGGTGAAAGATATTTCGCCAATTTCTGAACATCCTTTACTTTAGCTGCCTTTACACCAAGTTGCTCGCTGTAGAGTGGCTCCTCTGGGTATGTAACAACCCTGCACGATGGCTTTAGAAGGCGGAATCTGGATGTGACCTGAGCAGACATATTTTCGGAAACTTCTATATCATTTCTGAAATTTGTGCTGCCACCTAGGACTTTAAGTTTAATCCATGCAGGAAGGGCCCAAGTCCTGGACTTGGGTCTCTCTTGCACTCAATGCATAAACAATGCTGTGAATAGTCAGTGCATTAAAGTTGACTTGGGACGTTTTTGCACATAATCAGATAGCTTGTCTCTTAAAGTTCATTAAACATGTAATATCTGGGTTTTGAAAAAGTGTGGACTTGGGCCCTTTTGGAATTCACCGATTCAATTATGTATGAATAAGGAGTCGGAGTCTCATCTTGCAGGGAACCAACAGCCCAACCACATTTATTATCAGAACACAATTATATACACAAGTGGCCATGCCCGGCTGATGTCACCCTGTGGCGGGTACAGCATCACACACACACACACACACACACACACACTCACTACACAACATTCCCCTCCCCCTTACAAAAGTGTATAGCCTTAAGCTGGATTCATGCTGCACCTCTGCTGTCTGCGTACGTGTAACCAGAAACTTTGTGTGATGAAATTTTTGTCGTCTCCACTCCGCTAGTGTCCGCAGTGCTCGAACGCGGATGACCATGTGCAGCCCAAATTTTGTGACCGCTCCACCTGCCCACGACCTGAATGCGTTGAAAAGCACATGCGCAAGACTGAACGTCCCATTTACGAGGTGGCGATATCGACACAGCATACCAAGACAAAGTAGACAAAGAAGACAACAAGGAAGCGGAAGACAAGAATAAACATACATGAATCATGCATACATACTGCAGTAGCAGCATCTTGCTGCTGCAGTATGTATGCATGATTCATGCATACATAAATTCAAAGCGCATACATAAATTCAAAGTGCATACATAAATTCAAAGCGCACGCGGACCAAAGTTAATACTGGATATGAAGACCAAAGCGGAGTCCGCGTGCACTTTGGACGAGCCCAGCATACACGCAGGACTGTACATGCTCACCTTTTTCATCTACACAGGCCAAGCGTTTGATGTATGCGCACAACCATCATTTGTAGTTTCACTCCCACCCTACAGGTAGCGCCAAAGCGCTCACGTACCAGGATTTTCACCACCGAAGAAACGCTGCTTGCTTTCTGCTGCTTGACTTCCCAGTTTTCACTCCTTTTCCACGAAGATGCTGCTGCTGCTGCTTAAGTATGTATGTATGATTCATGTATGTTTATTCTTGTCTTCTGCTTCCTCGTTGTCTTCTTCGTCTACTTTGTCTTGGTATGCTGTGTCGATATTGCCACCTCGTGAAAGGGACGTTCAGTCTTGGGCATGCTTTTTTCAACGCGTTCAGGTCATGGGCAGGCGGCGCAGTCACAAAATTTGGACTGCACGTGGTCGTCCGCGGTCAAGCACTGCGAACACTAGCAGAGTGGAGACGATGACAAAAATTTCATCACACGAGGTTTCCAGTTACGCGTACACAGACAGCAGAGGTGCAGCATGAATCCAACTTAAGACCACACACAGAATCAAGACTCTCCCCAATTTAGGACCCGAATCACACACTAAAGAACAGGGAATAATTAACTGTAATAAAATCACCTAACGCACTCATCCAAAAGAATAACAAAAACTGGACCACATCTCTAAAATATAAAAAATAATCCCATACCATACATACCCTCATACACACCAGCAGGCTATATACATATTTACATTTGAGATTTTTATGTTACTCCACAGTCCCTGGGCAGCCATGGACAAAACCAGCCCGGAGGCCCAGGGCAATCCCGCGGCATGCATGCCGTTGGCCACCGTCTGCCCCCAGGATCGAGGCCACCCTCCCCCGTGAAAATGTCTCTTCTCGCCATCAACTGCTTCTCTCCTCTGACCCCACAGTGCTGCTGTCCGGCACGCCACCCTCCATGCCTATTGGCCCGCTCCCGACCACCTTCAACACCGCCGTCATGGCTTCAAACACTCCAGCCCCCTGTGGCCGCACTCTGGGGAAAACCAAAGCCTGCCCATCGGCGCCACTCGCTGCCTCAGGCGTCTCGCCATACCGCCCGGCACTCTCGTCCAGGGCGCTCCCCTGCGCTGCCTCCATGTCCAGCCACAGCTGCTCTCTCCTGGGGCTCTCAGCTCCGCTCTCATCGGTGTCACTCTCTGACCCGGGCGTTTCGGCGCTGCTCTTGGTACCCTCGTCCCAGGCACTTCGCTGCGTCGTCTCCATGCCCGGCTGCAGCTGCTGTCCCCTGGGGGTTCTCACCGTCACCCTTGTCGGCATCACTCTCCGACCCAGGCATCTCGTCGCTGCTCTCAGCACCCTCGTCCCAGGTGCTCCACTGTGTCGTCTCCATACCTGGCTGTCACTGCTCTTCCCCGGGGCTCTCAGCCTCCATGGTCCCGTTTTCCCACTGCAGGGATGATTCCTGCTGCTGCTGTCCTTCTCCGCTGTCGTCACACACCGCGCCGTCAATCTCACCAGCGCTACAGTCTTGCACCCTTCTGCGCTTCGTAGCTGGCCCGCCATCTTCAGTGACTGGGGACTCACCTCTCGCAGTTCTGGTCCCACCTCGAATGACAGCAGACGACTGTTTTTTTTTTCAGGAAGGCTAACTTCACACACTGAACGTTGCATGTGTATCATCCAATCACAGCAAAGCATATTAAACAACCAATAGAGTAGCTTGTAACTGTGAGGTAGTTCAGATGATGTAGTAATAAATCAAGCTGTCTATATTCTCTAAGAATATTACATCCCCTTTCTTCTAAAAAAATAACATAAATGCAGTCATTATATTGCCTGTTTGAAGTTGTGAACAATAAAAGATTGTACTCGTAAGAAGCAACTACTTAATACTGTGACGTTGTGAGGGTTCACACAAGAAAGGAGAGATGACTGTGACGAAAACAGGCTTTATTTTATACACACCCACGCAACATAGACAGGAGGGGAGGTCATTCACACAGACCCCCGTCTCACTGAGGGAGACACAAACACATGATCACCGCTCTAACTCTTCTTATAACACTGCTGTTATGGAAGTCAGGTTATTTCGCACCTCAGACAGAGACAATGAATACACATGGGAGAACAATGCCCAAGAGGGTGAGAGGGGGTTGAATGAAGTGTAGTGTAAATATCATGCTGTGTATGAGGAAGTGCCTCGAAGCTTGTGAAGGTGACTTGTGATATAGAAAGGAGTGCTTGCTGTAAGGTTCCAAGGTTGTCATAGCCAGGAGCGGCACTGGGGTTAAGCTCCCAGTGCTCACAAAATGCTCCTTATGGCATGCGTCTCGAAAAGCCTCTGATAACTAAGTCCAACTCCTAGCCTGCCCGTGTGGTTTAGTCTCTAAGCCCGGCGGAACTGCTTTTACTAATAGGAGAAGGGGTGAGGGCGGATCTCTGGTGCCTTAAAACCAGATGCTTCGGGTAGATGGTGGCTCGTCAACCTGGGAAGGTAGCCCATCTAGGGGAAGGTAAACCCTGATTTCAAACCTCCGCTGCCTTGCGGCACACCCGGTCACAGGAAAGGCTTCGGGAGTCAACCCTGAGGAAAAATCCGGAGTCGGAGCCCCTAAGGCAGTTCTCTGTTGTGCTCAACATCGTTCTGGCAGCTCCTGCGATGGCGCTGGTGCCAAAGTATAGCAGCCCTGCTGTTACTTTGGATTCATCAGCGACGTGGAGAGGGGGGACATGCTGCATGGATAACATCTTGTCCTCCATATCTTCCTGCCCAGGCTTGAATCCTACCAACACCCAACGCTGGAAGGTAGAACACCGGTGCGCGTCGGCCTGTTCGGCCGCGGGCGGTGCTGTTCCAGCGGAGTGGACGTTTGGGATTCTCTTCCATGGTCATCATAGACCCACGGAGGCCGACGACGACGGGTTTGCTGTAACCAGTCAGTCTGTTCTGTGCTTGTGAGATGTGTGTGTAATAAATCGTCTGGCATGAAGCTGCCTCTTCATTTACACACTCCACACTGGTGACCCAAGACCTATTATGGAACACGAGGCGAGAACCCCGGAGCCGGCCCGGTCGGGAAGCCCCAGAGACGCAGCAGCCATTCCACAGACAGCCAGGACTGGAACCCCCAGCAACACGTGTGCAGTTTCACTCAAGCTACCGGATTTCTGGCAGCACAACCCGCGCTCTTGGTTCCACCACACCGAGGCCCAGTTCGCCCTCCGGGGAGTAACGGCAGACGACACTAAGTTCTACCATGTGGTAGCAGCGCTGGACTCCCGCACAGCCCAGCAGGTAGCGAGCCTGCTCGATCAGCCACCAGCCAGCAACAAATATGAGGCGCTCAAGGCTGCGCTCACCTGGTGCTACACGCTCTCGGAATGTGAGAGAGCGGAGAGGCTCCTGGCGCGGACCGAGTTAGGAGATGGGTCAGCCGTAGACCTGATGGAGAAGATGCTGGCGTTAATGGGCACGGATGACGGGCACTTTCTGTTTGCCCAACTTTTCCTCCGGAACCTTCCAACAGTGGCGAGAGCGGTTCTGGCCAATTCACCGTTGCTGGCTGCGCGTGACTACTGTGCGCTAGCCCAGGAGGCGGACCAGATCATCCTCACCACCAGGGCGATCACAGTCAACGCGGCAGCGGCGGAGCCCAGTAAGACGACCAGCGGAGGCGAGGAGCCACAGATGGTAGCAGCAGCGGGGGCTAAGGAGCGCCAGAGAGACACGCTCTGTTTCTACCACCGCCGCTTTGGAGAGAACGCACGCAGATGTGCGCCACTGTGCCAATTCAAGCGCTCAGGAAAACGCCGAGGCTGGCGGTCGGTAGCAGCTGCAACCCTCGGTGAAGAGAACAAGCTGCTCTACTTGACGGACGCGCGCTCGGGGAGGCGTTTCCTCGTGGACACCGGAGCCCAGAAGAGCTTCATCCTGCCGACCTACACTGACCGGCTGGCAGGACCTAGCGGCCCCGTGATGTTGGCAGCAAACGGCTTGGAAATTAAGACCTTTGGTGAGAGGACACTGATCTTATCTCTACATGGCCGTACATACGAGTGGACTTTTGTCGTAGCAGCACTGAATTACCATATCCTGGGGGCTGATTTTCTGTGTGCACATGGTTTACTGGTTGATGTTGCTAACAGGCGCCTGGTTAATGCACTGTCCTTTGACTCTCTCCCCTGTATAGCTCGAGTGACCCAGCCAACAGCACAAGCCAACGTCACAGCTCCAGGCGGTAAGTTCCACGCACTGCTCACTCAGTTCCTAGCACTCACGGTCCCGATGTTTTCGGCGGCCATCGCTAAACACGGAGTGGAACACTTTATCACCACCACCAGGCCGCCCGTTTTCGCACGACCTCGGCTAAACTGGCCATAGCGCGCGAGGAGTTTGCCAACCTGGAAAGGTTGGGCATCATCAGGCGTTCGAACAGCCCATGGGCATCCCCGCTACACATGGTCCCTAAGGCTGAGGGATCGTGGCGACCGTGCGGTGATTTCCGCAGGTTGAACAACGCCACAGCACACGACCGCTACCCAATTCCCCACATACAGGATTTTTCCGTCCACCTCGCCGGAGCATGCATTTTTTCCAAAATAGACCTGGTCTGTGGTTACCATCAAGTCCCAGTGCGTGCTGAGGACGTACCCAAAACAGCAGTAATAACTCAGTTCGGTTTATTCGAGTTCCTGCGCATGCCATTTGGGTTAAAAGGCGCGGCTCAGACGTTCCAGCGCATGATGGATGCAGTGCTGCGCGATCTCCCGTTCGTGTTCGTCTACCTGGACGATATCTTGGTAGCCAGTGCGTCCGAAGACGAAGACGAAACCCACCTCAGAACAGTTTTCCGGAGGTTGGAGGAGAACGAGTTAATAATCAACCCGGCGAAATGCCAGTTCGGCGTGACGGAGATTGATTTTTTGGGGTACCGCGTCTCTCTGGAAGGAGCGATCCTGCTGCCTGACAAAGTGCGCACCGTGGCGGATTTTCCCCAGCCTCAGACGGTCAGGGCGCTGCAGGAATTTTTGGGGATGGTGAACTTTTATAACCGTTTCCTTCCCCGCGCAGCGCAGCTCATGCAACCATTGTATGCCGCGCTCAAGAGACAGAAACCCGCGGATAAGGTCGAATGGACCAACAGGGTTGAGGCTGGAGAGCAGGGTGCTGCAAGACAGCATGCCCCCCTAATCTGCGATGTCTCCACAGGACGCCCGCATCCGGTGGTTGTGGTCGTGTGGCGCCGCCGCGTGTTTGAGTCGGTTCACCCTCTGGCGCACCCAGGAGTGCGCGCGTCGGTCAAAATGGTGGGAGAGAAGTTTGTGTGGCCGAGCCTACGCAAACAAGTAAAAGAGTGGGCTGCAGCCTGCGTGGCGTGCCAACGAGCCAAGGTACACAGACACACGAAGGCTCCCTTGGAGCCGTTTTGGGTACCGGCTAAGAGGTTCGACCATGTTCACGTGGACCTCGTGGGCCCCCTCCCGCCATCACAGGGGTGCACGCACCTCCTGACAGTGATGGACCGCACCACGCGCTGGCCAGAAGCAGTCCCACTGGCGGCAACCACGTCCGCAGACGTAACATGCGCTTTTTTAACAGCATGGGTGGCGCGTTTTGGAGTCCCGTCAGACATTACGTCCGACAGGGGCCCTCAATTTGTTTCTGAACTCTGGTCTGTGATGGCCCGCAGCCTGGGTGTTACAATTCATCGCACAACCGCATACAACCCACAGGCCAATGGGTTATGCGAGCGTTTTCATAGATCACTGAAAGCAGCACTCAGGGCTTCACTGACGGATGCAAATTGGGTGGACAGGTTGCCGTGGGTTTTATTGGGGTTGCGCTCCGTGCCAAGAGAGGATCTGGAAGCTTCCCCGGCAGAGCTGGTTTTTGCACAGCCCCTACGGCTGCCCGGGGAATTTCTGCCAGATAATCCCGCGCCGGACAGCTGCCCGTCTCAGCTTTTGCAGCGTAGTGCAAACACAGGCACGCTGCCGGGCCCGGCCCACCACTGTTTTCCGCGTGTTTTCGTGCCTAAAACTATGAAGAACGCGGCGTTCGTGTTCATCAGACACAATGCCCACCGCCCTCCATTGCGCCCACCCTATGATGGACCGTTCAGAGTGTTGGAAACAAGGGATAAGCATTTTGTGCTAGACTTGGGGGGGTAGACGGGAGAAAATTGGCATAGACAGACTCAAACCCGCCTTTGTAGCGGCGGATGAGCAAGTGCTGTTGGCGAGGGCCCCTCGGCGCGGAAGACCCCCACGGAGAACTCCCCAGGCGAACGATTCATCAGAGCAGCCACACGGACAGAGCGAACCCCCACCCCCCCCTCACCATGGCTCACCCACAGTCGGACACACTCCCAGCAGCCCCCCACCGGCACAGCAGCGCCACGGAGGCAGTAAAACACAGTTACAGCAGATATGGGAGGAGACTGAAGCCAAAACAGCATGTGGACTGATATTCTATTGTTCTGTCTAAGATGCTGGGGGGGGGGCGTATGGAAGTCAGGTTATTTCGCCCCTCAGACAGAGACAATGAATACACATGGGAGAACAATGCCCAAGAGGGTGAGAGGGGGTTGAATGAAGTGTAGTGTAAATATCATGCTGTGTATGAGGAAGTGCCTCGAAGCTTGTGAAGGTGACTTGTTATGTAGAGAGGAGTGCTTGCTGTAACCAGTCAGTCTGTTCTGTGCTTGTGAGATGTGAGTGTGTAATAAATCGTCTGGCATGAAGCTGCCTCTTCATTTACACACTCCACACTGTGTCATTATAACGCAGCCACACTGACTGTCATAACACTGTTATAATGACACAGCAATAGCACTTAGAACACATGAATAATAACACTCTTTGAATCCTCCGCTGCCAAAGCATGCCGGGAGAATCCCTGCCCACTTAACACAGCCCCGACGTTACACTGTCCCCCCCGGACTGGTTTCTGTCCCCAGAATAATAAAAGTACAGTTCAAAAGTCCAACACGAATCCGTCCAGGTGTTGGGGCGGTCGCCGTTGTCAGCAATCAGCACATACAGGCCCACTAGTGTTCATCTGTGCCTCGGTCGGAGTATCTGGTCGGGATGAAGGCCAAGGCTCAACCACCCGCGGGGCGGATGGCTGGTACAGGGCGAGACGGTCGTGGTGGGGTACCACGACCTGGTCTCTTTTCTGCAGCCTCACCCTGTACACCACATCCGCCAGTCGCTGTAGGACCTCGCACAGTCCCGACCAGTGGCTCGCCAGTTTTGGTGACAGTCCTCCTTTTCGCTCCGGGCAGAAAACCCAGACTCAATCTCCTGGTGCAAAGTCCCTCCCCTGGCAGTGGGAGTCATATGCCCGCTTCTGCCGGCTCCCCGCTGCTGCCAGGGCCTCCTGAGCCAGTCCGTGCACTGTGTGGAGACGTTTCTTCAAGCAAAACAAATAATCCAACCCCGGTTTGCCCTCCACCTCCGGCTCCGGGGGGAAGCCGAATATCAAATCCATTGGTGTGCGCAGCTCATGTCCAAACATCAGCACTGCAGGAGTGCACCGGGTGGATTCCTGTGCTGCCATCCGGTACGCCCACAGAACAAAGGGCAAATGCAGGTCCCAGTCTCGCTGTTGCTGGTCCACTAGGACAGCGAGCTGGGTGGTAAAGGTCTGGTTGAATCGTTCGACCAGGCCGTCGCTCTGTGGATGCAGCGGGGTGGTGACTGATTATCTGAGGAGGAGCTGTGTGCCGCTACATTATTCCTGCTCACAGCGGTCTGGAGAGCAGCAGCCCGTGGGATGGCTTGGTCTCGATCCTCTACCCGCTGGCAGTGCCGACAGTCATCTGCAGCACAGGGACGCCTAGACAGCACGTCAGCATTGGCATGGAGGCGGCCTGCCCGATGCACAATCAGAAAATCATAATCCTGCAGTGCCTCCAGCCATCTTGCCAGCTGTCCATCCGGCTCTTTAAAGTTGAGCAGCCAGGTCAGGGAAGCATGATCTGTCCTGAGCTGGAACCTCCCCCCGTACACATACGGGCGAAAATGGCGAAGACCCTGGATGACAGCCAACAGCTCTCTGCGAGTAACGTAATAATTCCTTTCAGCTCTGCTGAGAGTGCAGCTGAAAAAAGCAACTGCCTGCTCTCCATGTTCTCCCTCCTGGGATAACTACGCCCCAATGCCCTGGTTGCTGGCGTCCATGTCCACACTGAAAGGGCGGTTCGGGTTGGGATACTGCAGGATGGGGGCTCCGATGAGCGCTGAGCGAAGCCGGGAAAAAGCAGCAGCACAGCTCTCACTCCACTGAAACGCACGGCCCTTCTGTGTCAGCTGATGCAGTGGGCTGGTGATGGTGGCAAAGTCTTTCACAAATCTCCTATAATAGGAGGCCAGTCCAAGAAAACTCTGCAGCTCTCCTACATCCCACAGCACTGTCCAGTTTTTCACCGCTGCCACTTTCTCTGGATCGGTGGCGACTCCTGCTCCTGCTCCTCCTGACAACATGGCCCAGGAAGGTGGTCTCCCGCCGAAATAAGTGGCATTACCGCGGGCTATCCGACAGCCCAACCTGTCGGATAGCATCCAATACCTCCCGGAGGTTGGACAGGGCGCCATCGAAGTCAGCTGCGTGAACCAGCAGGTCATCCAGGTAAATGATGCAGGGGCTCCGGGGCACGTGAGCCAACACTCGTTCCATCAGATGTTCAAAGGTGGCCGGGGCATTGCAAAGTCCAAACGGCATCACCTTGAACTGATGCAGTTCCTGCCCGATGGAGAAGGCTGTTTTCTGGCGGGCCTCAGGTGACAGCTCTACCTGCCAATAGCTGCTGCGGAGGTCCAGCGAGCTGAACCAGCTGGAGCCGGTGATGTAGTCCAACGCATCATCGATGCAGGGCAGGGGGTAGGAATCCTTGCGGGTGATGTCATTCAGGTGCCGGTAATCCACACAGAACCACCACGAACTGTCCTTCTTCCTAACCAGAACCACCGGCGCCGCCCAGGGGCTGCTGGAGGGCTCAATAACATCTGCCTCCAGCATTTCCCATATTTTTTGTTCTGCCGCTGCTCGCCTTGAAAAAGGCAGATGGTGGGGGCGGAACTGGATTGGCCTGGTCTCACCAGTATTGATCCCGTGCTGCACCAAGCTGGTTCAGGTGCAATCCTCATCCTTGGCAGTGAAGACGTCAATGTAGCAGTCCAACAGCTCCTGCAGCTGGCATCTCTGTCCCGATTCCAGTCCGCTGCAGCTCTGCTGGAACAATTCCTAGACCGCCTGCTGCATTTCTGCTGACACATTGACCCGCTCTGCTGTGGCCCTCCCCCTTGCTGTTGCTATTGGTGATTGTGCTCCTTCTGCTCGTGCTGGTGACACCGTTGTGTTCAGTTCTTGCGGTGACCCGCCCGGTTCGGTCTGCCCTAGCAGCCCCTCCATCATGCAGGCCTCCAGGTTCCTCCTCTGAGCCCCGCTGCAGAGCATGATGGTCCGAGCCCCCAGCAGGAGGGACAATCTGGCGGTGTCAATTTTTGCGCTCCATGCTGCAAGCAGATTGAGTCCAATAATGCAGGGGTCTTGAATGTCAGCCAGCCAGAACAGGTGGTTTGTGTTCTGGCCAACCACCCCCACCACAAGAGCTCGCCGCCCTCCCAGTCTGGCGAGCTCACCGGTGGCTGTGGTGACGCAGCGCCCGGTGGGTTCCCACCCCTGCGGTTCTGCCTCGTCCATACCTGGCAGCACTCCAGGTTGGACCAGGGAGATGGGAGAACTGGTGTCAGTCAGGGCCTGGATCAGCGTGTTGTCCAGGCTGCACTGTAGGTACATCCCTGGCGAGTGTCCAGTTCAGCCCACATGTGGTGACAGTTCATTGGTGAAAACGTCTGTGGGAGGCGGCAGGTCCCCGTCCATGCCACCTTGCTCTAGTTTAACGTTGGCGAGGGGCCAGTTTGTTGCGGGGGTGGGTGCCGGGCAGTACCGCGCGGTGTGTCCTGGCTCCCTGCAGCAGAAGCACTCTTCCTCGCGCTGCCATGGCCGTCTTCTCCTTGGCCATGCCGCTGTGGTCTGGCGCAGTACCTCCTCCTCCTTCTCACTCTCAGCCATAGCCTGGAAGACACTCTGCCTCAGTGCCGACGCATCAGCTGCACAATCCATTAGCGGTTCCACCCGCTCCACTTCTGCCACAGCCGTCTCCCAGCTGCTCGTGGCGTGAATCCGGATGTAGCTCTGGAGCTGCGCTGGGCAGAGCCTCCGGATGAAGTTCCGGAGGGCAAGCTTCTCCACTGCCCCCGGCTCGAAATCCGGGTAGCTACGTCGTGTCAGCATCTGTATTTCTGCTGTGTAGGCTCCCAGGCTCTCTCGGCTGCCTCACCAGTGGTTGGCCAGCTGTTCCTGGGCGTGCTCAGCGTTGGCCACTCTCCCAAACTGCCTCTGGAGTGCTCCTTGTAGCACTGGCCAGCTGCGACGTTCCTCGGGCTGGAGATTGGACAGTCTGTGGAGAGCCCTTCTCTCCAGGGCCAGCGCGACCTGCACGAGGGTCTCTTCGGGTGGCCAGCCGTTCAACGCAGCAGCTAGTTCGACCTGGACCAGATAGTCGTCCAGCAGGGTTTCACCATTAAAGCGGGGAAGTTTGGCCCGCTGACAGATGGGTGGGACGGTCGCCTCTTGGTCGATCGCCACCCCTGGTCACAATGGAATCACCGGCCCGTCCTGCCCTGAAAAGGGCGGGGAGTGGGCTGATCTGCTCTGCTTGGCCCGTCCTGCCTTGAGAAAGGCAGAAGATGGGGTCCGCTGGTCCCGTCGGGTCCGCTGCTCCATTCATCCCGGCGAGCAACTCCGGGGGTTGGTGTATCAGCGCTGTCGTCCACTCCCACTGAACCGCTCCAGCTGCTGAATCTCTGCTCTGATTCTGGCTTCCATCTGCTCCATATCCTACTCCTGACACCAGTGTGATGTTGTGAGGGTTCACACAAGAAAGGAGAGATGACTGGGACAAAAACAGGCTTTACTTTATACACACCCACTCAACACAGACAGGAGGGGAGGTCATTCACACAGACCCCCGTCTCACTGAGGGTGACACAAACACATGATCAGTCACTGCTCTAACTCTTCTTATAACACTGCTGTGTCATTATAACGCAGCCACAATGACTGTCATAACACTGTTATAATGACACAGCAATAACACTTAGAACACATGAATAATAACACTCTTTGAATCCTCCGCAGCCAAAGCATGCTGGGAGAATCCCCGCCCCCTTAACACAGCCCCGACATTACAATACTGACAAATACATTGCATAACAATTTAACAGCCTGCAGGTAATAGACGTATGAACATTTTGTGTCACAGATATTTCTACAGATCCAGAATATTTCTGGGCTTAACCATTCATCCATATCTCCTCTGGTGTAGGGCAGTATGAGGGGCTATTTCACTTATGTTCTGTGAAATATGTGGTGTGGCTTTGCCATCAGGTGTTGTCAGTGTGAGTGTTGTGTGTTTCTTTTGTGTCCAGAAGGTGGCACCTGTTTCTTCTGTATTCCTGTTCTGATGTGCGTATGTGATAAGATCTCAGTGTCAGCAGGCTGGACTACAATTTCTGGTTTCCAGGGTATGTGCCCCTGGAAGCGGATGTGTTGTCCTGCATGCAGCTGCGACATTGACCTGGCTGACCTGTCATAGTGTCTCTTCTGATGCTGTTGTCGATGTACTCTTCTGGCATGAGCATCAGTGTGACTGACCACTTTTGGTTGAAGCTGCTGGTGGGTAGTGATGTTACGCTCAACACTGCCCACTCGACATTCAAGCAATATAAAGTGGAAGTGCCATGAGCAGTGTATCAAGTGCTATTTCAGCACATCCACAGTCACGTGACCGTAGCAAGCAAGGCCTCGTTATGTCGGTCACATCACATGACTTGAGGGCTCGCGGGAAGTTTGAGAGGGAATTGGCTTTTTTTGTTTGAATTCAATTCAACTTTATTTATATAGTGCCATTTCACAACAACAGTCATCTCATAGCACTTTCAACTGTAGGGGAAACCCCCACAGTTGCAGAAAGACCCCAGCAATCAGGCGATCCCCTGTGAGCAAGCGCTCGGTGACGGTGGAGAGGAAAAACTCCCTTTTAACAGGAAGAAACCTCCAGTACAACCAGGCTCAGGGAGGGGCAGTCATCTGCTGTGACTGGCTGGGGGGTGAGGGGATAGAGAAGATGAAAAGAACAGACATGTAGAGAGCAAACAGCATAATGGGGACTCAATCTATGGGAGAGAACAAACAGATGTTAATGACCAGCAAAAAAAAAAAAATTCCATTAAGTGTGAAGAAAGGAGTGAAGCCCAGTGCAGTATTGGAGGTCCCCCGGCTGTCTAAACCTACTAGCAGCATAACTAAGGGAGGGTTCAGAAACATATGATCCCTCCCTAATTGTAGGCTATATCAAAAAGGAAGGTTTTAACCCTATTCTTAAAAACAGAGATCGAGTCTGACTCCCGAATCCAGATTGGCAGCTGGTTCCACAGGAGAGGAGCTTGATAACTGAAGGCTCTGCCTCCCATTGTACTTTTGGAGATTCTAGGTATTACAAGTAATCCTGCATTTTGGGAGCGTAGTGCTCTGTTAGGATAATAGGGTAATATCAGATATTTTAAATAAAAAGGGGCCTGATTGTTTAGAGCTTTAAAAATGAGAAGAAGGATTTTAAACTTAATTCTAAACTCTATGGGAAGCCAATGAAGGGAGGCCAGAACCGGAGAGATATGATCTCTCTTTCTAGTACCTGTTAAAACGCTTGCTGCAGCATTTTGGATCAACTGAAGACTTTTTAAAGATGTTTTAAGACAACCTGATAATAAAGAGTTACAGTAATCTAATATAGAGCTAACAAAAGCGTGGATCAGTTTCTCAGCATCACTCTGAGACAAGATGCTCCTAATCTTGGCAATATTACACAAATGATAGAAGGCAGTCTTAGAAACGAATTTAATATGTGAATTGAAAGACAGATCTTGATCAAAAATAACTCCAAGGTTCCTCACAGAGCTATTAAGAGAAAGAGTAACCACATCCAAACTAAGAATTTGATTTGGAAAGGTATTTCTAAGGGTTTTTTGGACCAACAAGAATGACTTCAGTTTTATCTGAATTTAAAAGCAGGAAATTGCAAGTCATCCAAACTTTGACTTCCTTAAGACAGGCTTCAAACTTGGCTAATTGATTACTTTTGCTTTGTGTTGTTTGTTCCTGCCATCCAATTTTGAATAGACCTCGGATGCCCAAATGCTTAAAGAAAAGTAATGAGATTTTTTCAGGTCTTCCAATAAGATGCAGTTCTGACACTCAGTCTGCAGATGGCACTCTTTATTAAATGTTTCATAACACTGTGTCGATCATGAAGCTATTGTCTCAAAGTTGGTCATTGTTTCATAAGGCCTCAGTTTCACCATAACTCATCAGCAGCTGAGCTGGTGAGCTGAAGTTTTCAACAGGGGTGTTGCGACACTCAAGAAGGCGTAAGTAAGATAAGATAAGCCTTTATAAGTCCCACAATGGGGAAATTCCAGGATTGCAACAGCACAGGGATAGCAACACTCAGAGCAACAATCAGAAGGCAAGAAAAAACAAGAGCAGCTAGTATACATATGTACATATTACTATAAATATACAGTATATATATATATATATATATATATACATACTGTATACTGTATATATATACAGTATATATACAGTGCGGAGCATTGTGGTTGGTGGATGTGCAGCAGAAAGTCTAAGCTCTCTCTCCGCGGATGCGGCGGGCCAGCTGGATGTCTTTGGGCATGATGGTGACCCTCTTGGCATGGATGGCGCACAGGTTGGTGTCCTCGAAGAGACCCACCAGGTAGGCCTCGCTGGCCTCCTGCAGAGTCATGACGGCGGAGCTCTGGAAGCGCAGGTCGGTCTTGAAGTCCTGAGCGATCTCCCTCACCAGGCGCTGGAAGGGCAGCTTATGGATGAGTAGCTCCGTGGATTTCTGGTAGCGACGGATCTCTCTCAGAGCCACGGTACCGGGCCTGTAACGGTGAGGCTTCTTCACTCCGTCGGTGGCTGGAGCGCTTTTCCAAGCAGCCTTGGTGGCCAGCTGCTTCCTGGGGGGCTTTTCCTCCAGTAGATTTACGGGCGGTCTGCTTGGTTCTTGCCATCGCTCTTTATTATTCTGTCTTATATTTCTTGCACGCCGCCTAAACTCCAGCCCGGCACCCGCATCGTTTTCGCTTCAGTTCCCCGGTATGTTGAGTTTCTCTGTTATCACCGGGTGGCGGTTGAGTGCTAGCTATCTTTTCCCTGCTGTATCGTCTCCTGCTGTAAACAGAGGCTCCGTCCGCCGACTCGGGAGACCTTTGGGGCGATCTGTGTGTCTGTGATATATATAGAGTGAAAGGTGTGCCAGATCAGAAAGTTATCACCGGATCAGAAAGAAGAAGGAAGATAAAAAGACTCAGAATTGAGCCGCTGTTGCAAAAGGCAGCCAACTCGTGTGGCGCCGGAACCTGAAGTATGGGTCTTTGTGGTCTGCCTTGGTTTTAGCCATGAGTAATTTGGCAGTCTGTACTGCAAGACCATTGCTTTGGGGGTTGTGTGGACTTGTGCTGACGTGGGTGAACTCCCAGGTGCTGGCAAAAGTTTCAAACTCTTTACATTTGTACTGGGGGCCATTATCAGATATGACAGTCTGTGGTATGCCATGTCTGGCAAAGACAGTGTAATGGAAATTCACTGATGATGCATTTATCTGTTGAGATCACATGTTCTATAATGACTTTACATTTATCTGTTGAGATCATATGTTTTGTAAGTGTGTGTTACAACGTATGACTATAACTTTATCCATACATGAACTGTTTTATTACAAGCTGCTTGATGATTTTATGATGCTTTGTGTCCCAAGATAAAACTTGTATGTCACAGTAACCAGCTTAGGTATCCAGGCTCTCACTCCCTTCTCCTGCTGACGGTTGTGACCTTGGCCCCCACCTGTGAGATATTCCTCAGTAGCACAGAGTGCTTTGTGCGCTTTTCCTTTTTTTCTGTAGCCTAGAAGATATAAATGTGTGTGGGTTTTTCTCTCTCCCCTCGGGAGAGAGCAGAGCTGTATTCCTGATCTTAGAGCGGTTTCCTGACTTTACCTCTTTATTGTTGCGACAATAAAGGAAGATTCACCTCACAGATCCGATTGATTATTTTACTCTAGGACCTTTCTTAGTGTTTAGATAAAATTCGGCTACAATGCTGGTGTCAGAAGGTGGGATAATTGATCACCGATTTCCAGCGGCTGACATGGATTGATCACCCGAACGAAGTTCGGCTCTTTCCGCCTTGAGCGCGTCACTTGATGGAATCGTGACACATTATACAGGGAACCGTCTCAGAAGCCTCCATATCTCAGTAAGTGAATTTTGCTGTGTCTCTATAAGTTTATTGATAAAATATCGGTTGTGTAGTTCACCTTGATAGACCGATTTTAGACCGATTCCTGTGCAGTTTCTGGATCCGGCGGGTTTATCTCATGGCAGGATCAATTTCTGGATCCGGCGGGTTTATCCCATGGCAGGATCAATTTCTCGTGGCAGGACTAAATTGCACAGTCAGACACGTGGGAACGCCTGGGGACGCCTGGGGTGAACACGGTCTAGTAAAGGGTGTGCTGGGATGCACTTGAGATGTTTTGTGGTCTCTGAGCAGTCAAATCGGCTAAAATGGGTCTTGCAAGTCCAAGCCCAGACAGGGTTTGTCCGGCGTGACGGGACCGAGGGTGAAATACATGACTGATAACTATGGTCCTGAGTGTGGAGTTTTGTTTTGTTTTTTTTGGAAAAAATGGATCTGCGAGGCTGAGCTTCTTTCTGGGGGGGGGGGGGTCACTTTCTATAGAAATTATTACTACTCTGAGGGATAAAATATATGTTGGAATTCAGGAGGTACTGTAGAGGCTTGGAAATAGTTAATAGGTATGTAAGAGGTGCTAAAAAGACATCTGGATAAGAAAATAAAAAAAAAAAAAACAGGCACCCCTACATTTATGACAGTTCTTAAAATGATTAATTTAAATATAAATTCATGGGTTATTGTTTAAAATGTAAATATTTGAACAAGTTAAAAGCTATATACATGGGAAGGAGATAAAAACAATAATTCATTTCATGTTAGGGTAATTTGTTAAAAATGTTAAGTATACAGTTAATGTCACATCGAAAATTGTGATAAATGGACATGATTGTGTTTTGTTTAATGGTGATGTGATCAGATAATAAGAGAGAAACTATGGACTTTGATAGTAAATACTAGTCAGTTGATGTTGGTCATGTGAATGACTTGAACGAAGAATAAACTCCTTGTGTGAAATAACGGCACAAAACGTGTTCTGCCTATTCTTCTATCACAGGTTGGAGAGTTAACTTCCACATGCACGTTGCCTCCTCCTGGGCCGCTACCCAGGGGAGCAACAATTTTGGGGGCTCGTCCGGGATGGTGTGATAGTTGTTGGAGGAGGAAGAGGAGGAGGGGGTCGAAGACAGTGAAAGGAGTGGCTGTGGAGAGGAGGAGGAGCTGGATGGAGGTGGAGTAGGGAAGGTGAAAGAGGTCTGCTGCAGTGCCGGGGTGGTGGAGGTGTCGTTGCGGGAGGTTGAGAGAAGCGAGGGATAGTTGATGGGAGGGATGGAGGGCTGAGGGTCCGATCCATTCGAAGACTCTGGAACTGGAGGGGAGGAGAAGGATGACTGTGGAAGAGGAGCTGAAGGAAAAGAAGAATTGGTGGGGAAGCTGGAAGTGTAGGCTGATTCTGCCATGTCTGATCTTTCAATCATATTATCTGACTCCTCACTTCCTGTTGTGTCCTGGATTCCGTTGGCCATTCCAATGCTCATGTCGGACATCTGCGGTGCCATGAAGGCCTGGCTGAGGTCTGGTGCCTGCTGCTCAGGCACCAGTGAGCCCTGATAGGTCTCCTCTGGTCGGAACCCACAAGAAGCGCCAGGCAGCAGAGGCAGAGTGGCCAGAGTGAGGGTTTGGAGGTCTGTGCTGGTGTCTCTAGGCTGTGGCTGAAGCTCTGTCGCATTGCACGATTCAGAGTTCGCTATATCCAAAGTTTCTGTTAAGACAACCATTTTACGCTTCTGTCGTTGATCTCTTATTTTTTTGCTGTTCATGCCATTGTCTCGAAAGCCTTTCGCAAAAGGGTTGGAGTTGATCTTCAATTCTGTGATCTTGTTGTTCTGGTAGGCAGTGACAGAGATAAACTGAGTTTCAGGGAAAACATAGGAGTGCTGCTCTCCAACCCATCTCATAACATCTCTGGCTTCTACTACATGAACTCTGGGTTGATAGCGATGCATTGAGTGTAGAATGATATGCCCCCGTGTGTCCAGTGTGTTGTTGGTGAGCTTGGCGAAGTGAAAGGAGATGGTGCGACTCTGCCAGTGGACCCCCGTTGCAGGCGAGTCTGGGTGGATGTAGACTCGGCCTGGTAGCCTTGCCTCTGCAGCACCAACAGCCTGCCAGCCACCTCCTTGGAAACGATAGCGGCAGTTGTCCACCGGAACGATGTCCAGGAGGAGGATGTAGTGGAGGGAAGGCTTCAGGCCCGACAGCTTCAACTTTAAATCAGGAAACATTCGCCTGCCCTTCTTTGTGATGATCATTTCTGTTCCTACAGAGCTGAACTGTTTCCATAGAGCAGAGTTCTCCAGCTCCATCGTCATCTCATCTTTTTGGGTTTTGGATGCAGGCTCACTGGAAACAGACTGCTGGGCCCCTAACCTCTGGCTCAGAGATGTGGCTGCCACCTCACAGGCTGGAGGAAATCGTGGGACGTGTGCAGGGGCCTCTCGGTCTCTGTAGAAGCAGTCCCCAAATCTGTGTGGTCCCAGACCCAAACTAGGGTACATCTCCATGCTAATCATTGTTCTCCTGTTTCTGAACTCTTCCTGTTCATGTAGAGCAAAGTAAGGTTTTCGTCGTCTTCTTTTCCCCCAAGATGAAATATCAGCATGAACACAGCAAAAGTCACAGCCTCACGGCCTCTCAGGCTCGTGCTCCCATCAACAAGAAGACCCACAGGTCTCCACACAGATCGTCCACAGCCTCTCTCGTCCGCTCACAAGTGGAGGTGATGGACGGAGAACAGGAGGAACTGAGAAGGTCACAGCGGAGAGCAAGGCCAGTAGAGAGACTGACCTACGACGTCCTGGGACAGCCATCGTACCAGCCTTGGACTGCAGACGTAAGACCTGTCTTACTCCCTACCCCTGTGCCGCTAGCTCAAAACTATATGCCATTCCAATACCCCACCCAACCTCAGTCCCATGGTTATAATTGGTACACTCTCATGCATTAAGTCACCCTAGAACATGAAATGTCAGGAGACATTTATTTGAAGTGGGGGAGAGTGTAGAGGCTTGGAAATAGTTAATAGTTATGTAAGAGGTGCTAAAAAGACATTTGGATAAGAAAATTTAAAAAAAAACAGGCATCCCTACAATTTTATTTTATTCTTTAATTGTTTTATTTTTCTACAATGCATTTGTAATCCACCTGGTTCCATTATAACTCATGTGAGTTGAGTGCAGTTCCGTACGCCGACCAATAGATGGCGCATGTCACACAGTGATATAGAGAGTAGACTCACGCACCGGAGGACAAAGAATAAACTCCTTGTGTGAAATAACGTCACAAAACGTGTTCTGCCTATTCTTCTATCACAGTTTGGTAAATACTAATAATTCAAGAGTGCAATATAAACTGTAAGAGTCCTAAGATGTCCGAGATTATATTGTGATAAGTGTGAGGCGAAAAGCGGGTTTGTAAGGGTATTTCTGTTAAAGTTGATGTGTTGTTGTATAAGCTAACCTGCTAATGTTAATGATCGACTGTATGGGACGTGCCACAACAGTGAAATCCGCCCACATGTTAGGAACCATTTGCTTACTTTATTTAAAGACAGTTATGAAACGGTTTTCATACAGTACGACATTTACTAGTTTGATTTGTCACCAAGTGTGCATATTTCGGGTGTATTACCGAATACCAGGAATACTATTGTAAAAGTGTGTTAGATACACAGTGGCCAGGTCAGTGCATTGTTAAGAATAACACCACATGCTGTACATTTATGACAGTGCTTAAAATGATTAATTTAAATGTAAATTCATGGGTTATTGTTTAAAATATAAATATTTGAACAAGTTAAAAGCTATATACATGGGAAGGAGATAAAAACAATAATTCATTTCATGTTAGGGTAATTTGTTAAAAATGTTAAGTATACAGTTAATGTCACATCGAAAATTGTGATAAATGGACATGATTGTGTTTTGTTTAATGGTGATGTGATCAGATAATGAGAGAAACTATGGACTTTGATAGTAAATACTAGTCAGTTGATGTTGGTCATGTGAATGACTTGAACGAAGAATAAACTCCTTGTGTGAAATAACGGCACAAAACATGTTCTGCCTATTCTTCTATCACAGGTTGGAGAGTTAACTTCCACATGCACGTTGCCTCCTCCTGGGCCGCTACCCAGGGGAGCAACAGTACAAACAAGGGAAAAGTAGAGTAAGAAGGACAGAGAAAAGTTGACGCAGTTACAATTGGAAAGGGCACGGTCGAGATGTGGCTCACTGAAGCAAGAGAGAGAAACAAGAGCAGAATAGAAAGGAGAATGAAAGGAAGAGAAAATACACAAATTACACAAAAACAGTTTTTAAGATAAGAAAAGATCAGCCTTTATTAGTCCCACAGTGGGGAAATTCTAGGATTGCAACAGCACAGTATAAGAGCACTCAGAGTAATAATTTAGAAGATGAGAAAATAAGAGCAGTGAATATACATATGTACACATAAATATATATACACAGTGGCCCTGTGATGGACTGGCGATCTGTCCAGGGTGTACCCTACCTCTCGCCCAAAGATGCTGGGATAGGCTCCAGCCCCCCCGCGACCCGAAAGGATTAAGCGGTAGAAGATGGATGGATGGATGGATGGATATACACCGTGTGGAGCATTGTGGCTAGATGGACTACACAGCATAACTGTTTATTTAGTTATCCTATATAGTATGAATATGTACCCATGCATACTGTCACCCTCCGTAGTGACTGATATTGTCCTGGTGGTATACTTTTACACTCTGCTGGGGATCCCATGCCACCTCAAACCCCACCCTACTAATCCTTCCGGCATTATACCCAGCACTACCTGACCCATAAGCTCTCACACCAGAGGATGACAGTTTTAAAAGGGGGCCAGCACATCAAGATGCCCAAGAGGACCCAGCACTGCAGGAAGGGGGGACGAGGAGCGGTAGGAGGAGAGGCTGCTGCCCAACCACTGACTGACCAGAAACCCCATCTCAGCACAAAGCGGTCACGCGCACATAAACTCCACTTTTGCGTGACCACACATCAAAGCAAGAACATGATCAACCTCCGGACGCCAACATGCCTATGATGGAGGTGGCAGGGGACGGAAGTCCACACTTGGTGTTTTGCCCGTGGGCTCCAGAAGACATTCCCAAGTTCGCAGCTACATTGCTACAGCTGGAGAACGACCCTGCGTACTTCTATGAACAATTGCGGGCATTCCGCCCCATCTGCCCCAAATGACTACATGAAGGATACGGGGCCGTACTGCACACATCTTAATATGTGGTTCATGGCAGGATTGCATCCTCACCTTGCAGCAGACAAAATGGTGACCTGCATCGGCTGGGAGTAGGAAAATTGTGAGACTGTCCTCTGCCATGCCAACCATCACCATCGTAAACATGAATAAACCACAAAGAAGAAGACAAAAGCAAGGAGGACAACCTGGAAAAGGCCCTGCTCATGACGGCGCAGTGGGCCTCCACTCCAACGCAGCCACATCCAAACTCCTCTGCTGGCCCTAACCAGTGTCGCTACTGTGGCCAAGAAGGACACTGGATGACACAGTGCCCACAGCTGTCAACCTGCAGTTACTGCAAGAAATCTGGACACTGGGCTACAGCATGCTCGGTAAGACCACAATCTGGACCCCGTGGAAGGGGAAGGGGCAGAGGCACCTTCCAGCAAGGCAACCGTGCATCCTGGCCTGACAAAACCCTGGCCAACCACCACACACTTTCCCCCAGCCCCCACCACTTCAGCCTCAACCCCAACGGCCTCAGCAGTGACGTCAGGTGGATAAGACTGGACAATGCTCGCTCTCTCTTTACCCTCACCCCCAGCAGATGCTGCACATGTGCTTGCCAATAAAAATCACGCTGCAGCCACACACACATCTCGTACTAAATACAAAGCATTGACAATTGCATCATACCTCCTCTCACCTATCGTTCACTCACATCACAGGTGGCGAGTGGAGGCTTCACACATGAGTTTTTCACAGAACCATTGTCATGTACAGTGGATGGGAAAACATTCACTCACAATTTCTATTTTCACCTCAGTGACCTTTCAGTTTGTTAGGCAGAGATGTGATGGGAAGTTTGTCACTCTCATTCTCCTGCGCACCACTGGGAACCCAAATTGAAACTCCCAGCTCGACCTTTGCCAAAATTCCATCTCTGCTGTACATTTATGGGTGGGCACTGACAGATGAAGGGTAGAGCTTTCCTTTGGTTGTAATGGGAAAGAAGATAAACACATTTCTCACAGGGTCCTGACACAGAATATGAGAGAAAAAAAATGGTTACAAGTTAAATTTACCCCATTGCAAACGACACATACTGTATTGTGTGGGCGTCAGATTTTGGCTTCTTGCTGATTGCACTGACGCCCTGCATGTCTGCAGTGTTCTCAGTTCCACACAGTTACCCACATGTTTCACTCACCAAGGCCCCCTCCTCAGCGTGGAGCGATATGGGTGCACGGGCCCTTGCCGCTCACCGCGCTGATGACTGGGGTTTCATCTGCATCACTGCACCATGTGGGCCTCCGTGCAGTTTTATTCTCCCCTTCTCTGCAGATGTATCGTGCAGAGTACGCGGCGACGCTTTCCTGCAAGCATTTCATCCAAACTTTGGAGTACACCAGGTGATACAGATGGATGAAACCTGTCATCATGCCATCTGTACAGAGTCAGGAAGACCACATGCTCTCATGTGTTCCACCATCTTTGTGGGCTGCGCACTGTGCAGTACCCACTCAGGGCTGAGGCACGTGACGGCATCACTCCTGTCTTTGAATCACTTTTAAAAGAAGGGATTACTGTTGAAGCGCTAAATTCTCCAGTTTGTACGCCAGTTTTTTCCAGCAAAAAAAGATCAGAGATAAGGGCCAACCTGCTGAATGGCGTTTTGTCCAAGATCTTCAGGCTGGTAACGCTGCCGTCATCCAGCGTGCTCCTGTGGTCCCTAATCCTCATACCATTTTGACTCAAATTCCTCCAAATTCAACCCATTTTACAGTGGTGGATTTGTCAAACGCGTTTTTCAGCGTCCCAATCCACAAAGACTGACAGTTTTGGTTCACATTCCAATTCAATGGGGCTCTTTACACGTTCACCAGATTGGCCCAGGACTACTGTGAAAGCCCGACCACTTATAACGCAGCTCTCAAAAGCTCCTTGAGCTCTCTTCAACTGTCAGACGGCTCTGTCCTGATTCAATATGTCAATAACCTTTTGCTGTGCGCGCCAAATGAAGCACAATGCCAAGCAGATTCTTTGAATCTTTTGTGCCACCTTGCTGCAGAAGGCCACAAGGCTTCAAAGTCCAAATTGCAGTTTTGCAAATCAGTGGTCACATTTTTGTGCCATCAAATCTCCAATCAAGGCAAATCTCTTTCTCCAAAATGTGCACAAGCAATCTGTCACATGGACAAGCCTAAAACCAAGAGGGAACTTCTCTCCTTCCTTGGCATGGCATCCTATCGCCACTCTTTCATTCCTGATTTTTCATGCATTGAGAGACCACTGCGTAAAATCATTCTATCAAAGGGTCCCTCACACTTCCCTCTTGAGTGGACACCCGCTGCTAATAACTCCTTTGACAACATGAAAAAGCTCTCTTGGTTCCTCCAACTCTTTCACTTCCTGATTCATCTAAACCCTTTGTTCAGTATGTTGATGAAAAGTCTGGATGCATGACCTCCGTTCTCCTGCAGCCCCACGGTGACAGACTTCACCCAGTTGTGTATTACTCCTGCAAATTGGATGCTGTTGCAGCAGGGCTCACTCTCTGTCTCCGGGCTGTGGCTGCGGCAGGGCATGTGGTAGTGGCATCCCGCGACATTGTTCTGTATAATCCCCTCAGTCTGTATGTTCCTCATGCTGTTGCACTGCTTCTGAATGAGCAGAAGTCGTCATGCAAGGTGGCTTAGATATCATTCCATCATCCTTGAATCACCAAACTTTACTGTCAAACGCTGTGCACAGTCAATTAACCCAGCCACCAATAGAGCCAAAAGAGCTTACTTCATGTTTTCAAAGGAGTCATTACCAGCGGGTGTCCACTTAAGAGGGAAGTGTGAGGGACCCTTTGATGGAATGATGTCACGCATTGGTCTCTCAATGCATGAAAATTCAGGGATAAAAGAGCGGCGATAGGAAGCCATGCCAAGAAAGGAGCTCCTTTTTGGTGTTTGGTCTGTCCATATGACAGATTGCCTGTGCTCGTTTTGGAGAGAGAGATTTGCCGTGATTGGAAATTTGGTGGCCCAAAAATGTGACCACTGGTTTGCAAAATTGCAGTTTTGATTTTGAAGCTTTGTGGCCTTCTGCAGCAAGGTGACACAAAAGTTTCAAAGAGTCTTCCTGACATTGTGATTCAGTTGGAGCACACAGCAAAAGGTCATCAACGTATTGGATCAGGACAGAACCTTTTGACAATTTGAGAGAACTCAGAGAGTCTTTGAGGGCTGCATTATAGATGGTTGGACTTTCACAGTAGCCCTGGGCCAATCTGGTGAATGTGTAAAGGGCCCCATTGAATTGGAACGTAAACCAAAACTGTGAGTCTTTGTGAACTGGGACACTGAAAAACGCGTTTGACAGGTCCACCACTGTGAACCAAGTTGAATTTGAGTCAAAATGGTGTGGGGGTTACAGGCGTGTGCTGAACTCCAGCAGCATTCACTGCCTGGAGATCCTGAACAAAACGCCATTAAGCAGGTTGGCCCTTGTCCCTAATCTTTTTTACTGGGAAAGTGGGTGTGCACACCGGTGAGTTGGGGGCTGGGACCACTGTCCCTTCTTTTAGAAGTGATTCAAAAACAGGAGTGATGCCATCATGTGCCTCAGGCCTGAGTGGGTACTGCATGCATTTGGGTCTGAAATCAGACTTTGGAGTAATAACCACTGGAGGACAGTTTTTTTATAAGCCCTGCATCGTATTTGTATGCAGCCCACAGTGATGGTGGAACACGCAAGAGCATGTGATCTTCTTGCATCTGTACAGAGGGCATAATAACAGGTTTCATCCATCTGTACTGCCTGTTAGCATCCAACATTTGGATGAAATGCTCACAGGGAAGTGAAACTGTGCACTCTGCACGAAACATTTGCAGAGAGGGGGAGAATGAAACTGTGGTGAGGCCGGCCTGGGAAAATGGTGGGGATGGGACCCAATCGTCAGTGTGCCCATGTCACGCCACACTGAGGATGGGGTTTTAGTGAGTGAAATCTGTGGGTGGCTGCGG
Source organism: Pholidichthys leucotaenia (assembly GCA_020510985.1). NCBI lineage: Eukaryota > Metazoa > Chordata > Actinopteri > Cichliformes > Pholidichthyidae > Pholidichthys > Pholidichthys leucotaenia. The sequence goes on along the minus strand of CM035843.1, from coordinate 78,511,319 downwards.
GGAACTGAGAACATGGTAGCCATGTGAGTTGTCAGTGCAACCAACAAAAAGCTGAAGTCAGCAGTCCACACGACGTGTGTCATTTGCAATGGTGTAGGTTTAACTTGTAACCGTTGTTTTTCATATGCTGTGTCAGGGCCCTCTGAGAGTTGTGATGTGCAATGCGTCCTGTGTGGTGGCATGGAAACTGTGGCATGTGGCAAAAGCTTCTTTCCCATTTCAATCAAATGAGAACTTCACCCTTCACCTGTCAGTGCCCATTCATAAATGTACAGCAGAGATGGTATTTTGGCAAAATGCCAAAATGCCAGAGATGCTATTTCGGGAGTTTCAATTTGAGTCCCCTGCGGTGTGCAGGAGAGAGAGAGAGCGACAAACTGCACATTAAACCTCTGCCTAACAGGCTGAAGGGGCACTGAGGTGAAAACAGGAAGTTATGAGTAAATGTTTTCCCATCCACCGCACATGACAATGGTTCAGTAAAAAAATTCACGTGTGAGACCTCCACATGCCACTTGTAATGTGAGTGAGCAGGAGGTGAGAGGGGGCTTCAACCCAGAGTTTGAAGACAACACTGAATTAGTAGCCCCAGAGTCTACCATAAAATCTATCATTTTCCCTGAAACTTCTACTGGCAGAATTGGCAAATCTCTAAAATGAGAAGTAGAATATGATGCAAATGTCAATGCCGGCATATTGTCAGTGTGGTGTGTGTGTGTGTGTGTCTGCAGCATGATTGTTATTAGCAAGCTCGTGTACAACATCTGCTGGGGTGAAAGTAAGAGAGGCACACATGTACCAGTCTTATCTGCCCGGCATCACTGTTGCTGCTGTTGAGGCTGAGGCCCTGGGACCGACCGCTGGTGGGGCTGTGGCCGAGGGCCAGGACTCTGTCGTGGCCAGGATCCACAAATTCCTCGCTAGAAGTTTCCTCTGCCTCGCTCTCTCCCGCGGGAGGCAGTCCTGGGCTTCACGGGGCAATCTCTGATCCATTGTCCACTTTGTTTGCAATAGTTGCAGCTGGATAGTTGTGGGCACTGGTTCATCCAGTGTCCCTCTTGCCCGCAATACCGTCACTGATTAGGGCCAGCGGAGGAACCTGGGTGTGGCTGGGTTGCAGTTGGGACCCACTGGGCCATTGTCAGCAGGGCCTTTTCCAGGTTGTCTTCAGAATCAGAATCAGAATCAGAATAAACTTTATTGCCAAGCATGTAAAAAAACACACGAGGAACTTGACTCGACATTGGTGCGCATGCGCGCGACACAACGACACGGCAGCCATAATAGGCGCCTCATCAAACAGAGATAGATAAGAAAGGGAGGGGAGGGGAGGGAACGACACAAGGGGGGAGGAGAGAAAAAAAAACTTCGTTATCAGAATACAGCTTATATTTAAGCAGATTATGATTACAATGAAAAAAAATCTCTCAATAGCACAGAGCAACAATCAACCACAAAAAACCAAAAGACCAAAAGTCAGAGAGAATCAGTGAATGGATGGGTGTAATTCAGTATTATGAATCAGTGTGTTCGTGTATGTTGAATGCAGGTGGGTGTTTATCAGTTACTGGAGGCAGCAAAATCTCTCCCAGCCGAGATGTTATGTCTTAGTGTCTGAAACTTGGAAGCATGTCCTTGAGGCATGGCAGATGGAAATTTCCTGAGCCAGTCACATGTCAATGAGAGTTCAGATGCAGTCCCAGTATGTTTATGAAAGAGAAGTACAATCTTCTGTTTTGTCTTAATCCAGGAGGAAAATAGACAACAGGGCGAATTCAAGGTCTGATAGACACAGATCACTCAGAGCATAGAATTTTACATCTCCAGCAATCCTGTGTTCATAATTTCCATACATAGGCTTTAAATCCATTCCTTGGAGGCACCAAAGACGACTCCAGATGTTTCCCTTCTAGAACATGGGTAAACATGTCCGGTAGAGTCCGGTAGAGTCCATCCCTCTACAGTGCATGCAGATGGTAATTTCCATGTTATCATTGCCGATAGTTAGTGCACTCCCCCGTCTAGTCGAATTGTTGAGAAGCAGCTATGCCGGGACCGCTTTTAATTAGCTCTTCCAGTTAATTTTTCGATACACCAGGAAAAACTCCAGAGCCAATCAGCAGAAAATCCTGTGATCCTAGCCAAACCAGGTAGATGTTTCCACATCCTCAGTCGAATCATGCAGACACATGCATTCCAATCCATGGGTCTCTCCATAGGGGCTCCCCCTGGCCCGAATTTATATAAAATGTTGTTAATCTTATTAAAGCCGCTCACCAAATCCATTCTTTTCGTTTGGTTCAAGATTCAGCCAGAAGACAGCGACGCAGACAAGACAGCAAGCTGGGATTCTCAGTTAGGGAGGGAAGGAGGGTAAAAGAGAGCAAAGAAAAAGGCGTCTGTTCTCTCTGAAGGGCCTTATTTCTCAGTCTCTTTTTTTTCAGAGCTCTCATTCTGCCTGTAGTGAAGTTCAGCATGGCGGAGTATTTCTTGTGATGTCTGGGTCTCCCAGCCGATGCATGTCTGCTTCACATCCACAGCCAAACTGGGGAGAAGGCCCGCCATAAACCACATGTTCAAATGTGTGCCATATGCTCCTTTGTCTGTCATATAAGCATCTGGACATTTTATGGCTGCTGCCCCATTGAATACTTTCCTCAGCCGATGAAAATAATCTCCCGGTGTTTCGTCGTCCTTCTGCTTGCAGTTCACCACCTTGCTCAGATCCGAGCACTTACTACACTCCCTGTAACGGATGGAGGTCTCTTTAGGCCTCCATCAGCCTAAAGAGACCGTTCTTGTAATCTTCATTGTGTGTGTTTGACGATGTACCCCAGTCCTTGTGATCCGGTCAAATATCTTTATCAAACAAAGGCATTTCAAAGCAGTCCACAGGGTCAGCGGGCTATGTTTACGCTCAGGAGGGGGCATGTCATCTTAGGTGTAAATGAATGTGGCCCAGACAGAGCTGGATACAATGCCGCAGTGAAAGGGTTAGTAGGATGGGGGGTGGGGGGTACAGGATGATTGCGCTCACAGGGTGGGGGAGTAGGGTCCCCAGCAAAGTGTGAAAATTGCCTTTATGTGGTGTGTGTGTTTTCCCTGTCCTTTTGTTTCTGTTCACTTTCCAGTCTATTCTGCTTTTGTTTATTCCTACGTGTCTTTGCTTCCATCAGCCACATCTCTGCTGCCCACTTTTCTAACTGCAACTGCGTCAGCTTCTCTCTGTCCTTCTTACTCTGTTTTTTTTTTTTTTTTTACATATCTGAGCTTTCTGACTGTCAGCATTAATCTTATTTCTCAAAGCAATAATTGTTTCAAGTGAGAAGGACCCCCCCCCCCCCGGAGGAAATTCAGCTTGGCAGATCCACTTTTCAATAAATTCCACACTTTCAGGACCATAATTGTCAGTCATAAATTTCACCTTTGGGCCACTCACGCCGGAGGGACACCGTTTAGGTCTCAACCCGCAAGATCCCATTACTGACCAATATGACTGCTAAACACCACCAAATGTCTTAAGTGCGTGCCTAATGCATTCTTTATCTTGACCGCTGGTCACCCCAGGCGTGCCCCAACGCGTCTCACTGTGACTTCAGACTATGTCCCCAAACCTGTTTATAACAGGTACTGTACACCGTCTAGGCTATGTCCCCAATCCTGTTTATAACAGGAACTGTACACCGCCTTCAATTTAGTCCTGCCACAAGATCAACTCACCGGACTCCAGAATTTGTCCTACCATAGGACTTTAACCTGCTGGACGTGCACAGATATTGGTCCAGTGAGGTGAACTACATAACTGACAATTTACCAATACAATCTGCATAAAGAGCACAATAATCTACTGGAGGAAGAAGCCCCCCAGGAGACAGCTAGCCACCAGGGCTGCTCGGAGAGGCGCTCCGGCCACCGGCAGAGTGAAGAGGCCTCGCCGTCACAGGCCCGTGGCTCTGAGAGAGATCCGTCGCTGCCAGAAATCCACGGAGCTGCTCATCTGTAAGCTGCCCGTCCAGCGCCTGGTGAGGGAGATCGCTCAGGACTTCAAGACCTCCTGCGTTTCCTGAGCTTCGCCGTCATGGCTCTGCAGGAGACCAGCGAGGCCCACCTGGTGGTCTCTTCTTCGCTAAGGGGGTCACCATCATGCCCAAAGACTTTCAGCTGGCCCGCCGCATCCGCGGAGAGAGAGCTTAGACTTTCTGCTGCACATTCACCAACCAACCATAATGCTCTGCACTGTGTGTCTATATATATACATTTATAGTAATATGGACATATGTTTACTAGATGTTGTTTTTTCTTGCCTTCTGATTGTTGCTCTGAGTGTTGCTATCCCTGTGCTGCTGCAATCCTGGAATTTCCCCGTTGTGGGACTAATAAAGGCCTATCTTATCTTAATAAATTTTACTTACTTTAACTTTAGGAGACCTGTAAAATGGATTCTTCTGGATAGTGTGACACCCCTTCGCCGCCTCCGCACTCCCATTGCCAAACTGAGCGGAAAGAGCCGAACTCCGTTCGGGAAACTCCGTTCGGGGTGATCAGCCTGCGTCGACGGACAAAGATTGGCGATCAACTATTCCACTTCTGACACCACTGATGTAACCGAATTTTATCTAGCCCTGCTTATAAGGTCCTGGAGAAAATAATCAGACGGATCTGCCAAGTTGAATAGCCTTTATTGCTGCATGCAGGAGAGGAGGGGAGAAAACAGGAAGCCCGGTCCCTGCACTGCTCTGCTCAAACAAAGGAGGCCTCTAGTTTTAAAGGCCCCCTCAGAGCCCCACCCCCCCACATTACCTTATATGGATACATAAAGACTGGCTGAGTAGGTACGAGAACAATCTGGCAGTAACTTTCCACTCAAACACCAAAAAGGAGCCATCTGGCAGTTATTTTCCACTCACTGTGGCCATACCATATGGGCTCGTGTTACTGATGGTTATAAATGTATAGCGTCTGAATCATCATTTACACAGCAGATTACTGCATGAATTGTAAATTTCTACCACAGCCACCCTTAGCAGCAACAACTGCAATCAAGCATTTGCAATAACTGGCAATGAGTCTTTTACAGCGGTGTGGAGGAATTTTGGCCAACTCATCTTTGCAGAATTGTTGTAATTCAGCCACATTGGAGGGTTTTCGAGCATGAACCTCCTTTTTAAGGTCATGCCACAGCATCTCAATTGGATTCAGGTCAGGACTTTGACTAGGCCACTCCAACGTCTTAATTTTGTTTTTCTTAAGCCATTCAGAGGTGGACTTGCTGGTGTGTTTTGGATCATTGTCCTGCTGTAGAACCCAAGTGTGCTTCAGCTTGAGGTCACGAACAAATGGCCGGACATTCTCCTTCAGGATTTTTTGGTAGACAGCAGAATTCATGCTTCCATTTACCACAGCAAGTCTTCCAAGTCCTGAAGCAGCAAAACAACCCCAGACCATCACATTACCACCACCATATTTTACTGTTGCTATGATGGCCCTTTTCTGAAATGCTGTGTCATTTTTATGTCGTGTGTAATGGGACACACACCTTCCAAAAAGTTCAACTTTTGTCTCGTCAATCAACAGAGTATTTTCCAAAAAGTCTTGGGGATCATCAAGATGTTTTCTGGCAAAACTGAGACGAGCCTTTATGTTCTTTCTGCTAAGCAGTGGTTTTCGTCTTGGATCTCTGCCATGCAGGCCATTTTTGCCCAGTCTCTTTCTTATGGTGGAGTCATGAACACTGACCTTAACTGAGGAAAGTGAGGCCTGCAGTTCTTTGGATGTTGCTGGGGGGTCTTTTGTGACCTCTTGGATGAGTTGTTGCTGCGCTCTTGGGGTAATTTTGTTTGGCCGGCCACTCCTGGAAAGGTTCACCACTGTTCCATGTTTTCACAATTTGTGAAGAATGGCTCTCACTGTGGTTCACTGGAGTCCCAAAGCTTTAGAAATGGCTTTATAACCTTTTCCAGACAGAGATCTCAATCACTTTGTTTATCATTTGTTCCTGAATTTCTTTGGATGATGTCTAACTTTTGAGGATCTTTTGGTCTACTTCACTTTGTCAGGCAGGTCCTATTTAAGTGATTTTTTGATTGAGAACAGGTGTGGCAGTAATCAGGCCTGGGTGTGGCTAGAGAAATTGAACTCAGCTTTCCAAAGATGTGATAAACCACAGTTAATTTATGTTTTAACAGGGTGGCAATCAGTTTTTCACACAGGGCCATGTAGGTTTGGATTTTTCCCCCTTAATAATAAACACCTTCTATTTTTGTTGTTTACCTTTTTGTAAATAAAAGAACCACTTTAAAGTGACATTCAACAAAAATTCCAAAGCTAGTTATTGATGAAGAATTCCAATACTAGGCTTTGAACATTTAAGTAAAGAAGTCAGTCCACACATTTTTTTGTTTTTGTGAAACACAAATTCAATTAAATTTCAATTCAACTTATTAACAATTCAACAAAATACAGTTCAACAAACAAATTGAAACATCTCCACATTTCTAAATAATTCCAAAATTCTACTTCTTTTCTTGCAAGCCTGTAAGTTGGAACAAGTTCTAAAAAGAACTTATAACTACCACTAATATAAAATAACAATCAAAGTTATTTTAATTCCAAAATTCTACTTCCCTTCTTACAAGCCTGTAAGTTGGAACAAGTTCTAAAAAGAAGTTATAATTACCACTAATATAAAATAACAATCAAGGTTAACCCTTGACTAACAAATTTAGCTACAATTAACAAGTTGATTTTTAAGCCAACTGGTAAACAACGGTAAAACATGGCGGGTCTACGAACAACCGACTGATTTACCAAACTGGATGACCTTCACGTAATAGCTCAAGTAGGTTCATTTTGTCTTCTTTTAATTATTTATCTTTTGTTCTTATTAAAGACAAAAATAGAATAGAAAGGAGATGTCTTTTCCTTCTTAACATGTTTCGACTGTACACTGCAGCCTTTGTCAGAAGAGTCAGCTGATTGCTGCCAGGTGACATTTATCAGCTGACTTTCGTAGGCGGGGCCAGCTCAGCAGATCTGTCAGATCCACCAAGCCAGCCCCGCCTTCCGCCGTCAGATGGTCTCTGGAGAATGTGATCCCAGGTGTGGGAAAGCATAAAGGCCCCCTCATCTCGGTTCATGGTATCTTTTCCCCTCTTCCTGATTTCTATGGCCTCCTTGATCCAGCGTTTGTGTCTGTTGCTGTCTGATCCAATAATTTTTGCGTTGTCCCAGTCCATGATGTAATTATTTCTTTTGCAGTGATCTGATATTGCTGATTTTAATGTTTCTTGTTCTGCCTTTTCTTTTTGTGATCTTGTGAGTCGTCCTTGTGTTTCCTTCTCACATTTCTTCTGGTGTTCTTTTTTTCTTGTGGTGAAGGATCTTCCAGTTTCTCCAATGTAGGTTTTGTTGCATGATCTGCATGATATTTCATATATTACATTGCATTTTTTGTCTTGTTCTATTCTCAGGGTGCCCGCGATGTCTAAAAAAGTCTAAAATTATACATTTTCAATTTTAGGCCTAAAAAAGTCTAAAATACAGGGATATTTTGCACTGTGAGTCTAAAATTGAGTTTGAGTAATTTAAGACCTACGTTTCAATGCAAAATATCGATAAAGGATTAATGTTTTTTTTAAAGTATTGTTCTTATGTCTTTTCCACACGGCCATTACGAGCTCAGATCACACGAGACGGCCCGCTGAATTTAAGCATTTATTTATTTATTTTCTACTCGTTTCAGTTCTGCATTTAATATGAACCCTGAGTTTGAAATAAACGTTTGAATTTAAATTTGAATATCCCGGAAGCCGCTGCACATCCAGGTATCCAGGCTCAGCCAATATTGAGCACCAGAAGTCGCATTAATGGAAAGAAATACTCAACATTGATTAGCAACAGCATAACAATGTTATTAAAAAGAATTCAGAGACTTATTGTACTTTAAAAGTGTTGAAATAACTAAAATGCACACATTTACTTGTATTTTTAGTTTTAAACATATTGTATGGCTCTCACGGAATTACATTTAAAAATATGTGGTGTTCATGGTTCTCTCAGCCAAAAAGGTTCCTGACCCCTGTTCTACATGAAATGTTGCTGTTAGTGGAACGCACAATAAAACTACAGATGTGAAACGGAAATGTACTGTCGTCACAGGATGCTGGAGCAAGCATTTTGGCTCTGGTCTGAATGAGCTGTGTGCGCGAGGCGGGAATAGTTGTGAAGTAACGTGCGAATGGCAGGAGAGAAAGCTAGCAGGACAAAACTAAAAAGATGGGCAAATGTAAATTTAATGACAGTTGGCTCTCAAGAGATGATTTTGCAGACTGGCTCAAATGCGTTCCCAACGACGACACTGAGGCGTACTGCACGTTGTGCAAAAGAACACTTAAACTCGGGACCCTGGGCGTCAGGGCGCTGGAGTCACACATCAAAGCTAGCAAACACCAGGAATCAGCAAATGCAGCACGCAACTCTCATGGAATTGCTCAGTTCTGTTCGGTTGCAAGCAGCACGTCAAGAAATAATACTGTGACGTTTGCAAGGGTTCACACAAAAAGACAATGGAGCAGATGGCTCTGATCAACCAGATTTATTTTGTACACCCCAACCCCCCAACTTGCAACTTAGTACACAGAGCAGGGGAGGTCATTCTCACAGACCTCTGTTTACATCACGGTTACACACACATGATGCATCTTGCCCTAATCCTGCTAAACACTGCTGGGTCATTATAATGCAGTTATAATGACACAGCAGTATAACTCAGAAGTAACACATTTAACACACACAGTAACGTTTCAAACTGGCAAAGCATGCTGGGAAATCCCTGGCTCCCTTAAAATGGCCCCGACGTTACACTGCCCCCCCCCCCCCGGACTGGTTTCTGTCCCCAGAAAAATTAAAGTCCAATTTAAAAGTCCAATACAAACTCATCCAGGTGTCGGGGCGGTCTTCGGCGCCGGTGGCCAACATGTACAGGCCCCCTAGTGTCCATCTGGGTCTCGGTCGGGGTATCGGGCCGGGATGGAAGCTCCGGTTCGTCCACCAGCGGTGCAGATGGCCGATACGGGGCGAGACGGTCACGATGAAGGACCACAACCCGGTCCCTTTTTCTAAGCCTCACCCTGTACACCACATCTGACAGTCTCTCCAGGACCACGCATGGCCCCGACCACTGGCTCGCCAGCTTCGGTGATCGTCGTCTCTTCCTCTCAGGGCAGAAAACCCAGACTCGATCTCCCGGTGCAAAGTCCCTCCCCTGGCAGCGGGAGTCGTATGCCCGCTTCTGCCGACCCCCTGCCGCTGCCAGGGCCTCTCGAGCCAGCTCGTGCACCGTGTGGAGACGTTCTTTCAAACAAAAAAAATAATCCAATCCGGGTTTTCCTTCCACCTCTGGCTCGGGGGGGCAACCGAATACCAAATCCACCGGTGTGCGCAGCTCGCGTCCAAACATGAGCACCGCAGGGGTGCACCGGGTAGATTCCTGAGCAGCCGTCCGGTACGCCCACAAAACAAAAGGCAGGTGCAGGTCCCAGTCTCGCTGTCGCTGGTCCACTAGGATAGCGAGCTGGGTGGTGAGGGTCCGGTTGAATCGTTCGACCAGGCCGTCGCTCTGTGGATGCAGTGGGGTGGTCCGGGTCTTCCGGATGCCCAGCCGTTTGCAGACCTCTCCGAAGACCTCCGCCTCGAAGTTCCGACCCTGATCGCTGTGCAGCTCCTCCGGTGCGCCAAACCGACAGAACATTTCATCCACCAGCTTTGATGCCGTCGTAGCGGCGCTCTGATCCGGGACCGCGTACGCCTCTGGCCACTTAGTGAAATAATCCATCGCGACCAGCACGTAGCGGTTCCCCCGGTCCGTGGTCGGGAAAGGGCCCAGGATGTCCACTCCCACTCGCTCCATCGGTGCTCCCACCCGGTACTGCTGCAGGGGAGCGTGGGATCGCTGAGTTGGTCCCTTCTGAGCTGTGCATGTGTCGCAGCGATGAACGTGGAGCTCCACGTCCTGATGACAGCCGGGCCAGTAGAACCGGGCCCGAAGGCGCTGCAGCGTCTTTGTCACCCCGAAGTGGCCCGCTCCTACCGCCCCATGAACCAGCTGGAGTACTTTGGGCCGGAGTCGACGAGGAACCAGCAGCTGCCAAATGTGCCGCTGCCCAGCTGGAGTCTGCCACTGTCTATACACCACGCCCTCATGACAGCGGAGGTTGGCCCACTGGGAGTGCAGGGCCTTAGTCTCTGGGTCCAGCGGTGACACAACCTCCCAGGCGGGCCGCTGTCCTGCGTCCAGCCACTGCCGAACCCGCGAAATGACTGGGTCTCTGTCCTGCTCGCTCTGCAGCTGCTGCGTGCCAAGAACCTCTGTGACGTCATAGCTGGGGAGAACTGCCTGATCATCTGAGGAGGGGCTGTGCGTCGCTGCGTGATTCCTGCTCGCAGCGGCTCGGAGAGCGGCAGCCCGTGGGGCGATTTGGTTCCGATCTTCAGCCCGTTGACAGTGACGACACTCCTCTGTCGCGCAGGGGCGCCGAGACAGCGCGTCAGCGTTGGCATGGAGGCGGCCTGCCCGATGCACAATCTGGAAATTATAATCCTGCAGTGCCTCCAGCCACCTCGCCAACTGTCCATCCGGTTCTTTGAAATTTAACAACCAGGTCAGGGAAGCGTGGTCCGTCCTGAGCTGGAACCTCCCCCCGTACACATACGGGCGGAAGTGACGCAGTCCTTGAATGACAGCCAGCAGCTCTCTGCGAGTCACACAGTAATTTCTCTCGGCTCTGCTGAGAGTGCGGCTGAAGAAAGCGACTGCCTGCTCTCCGTGTTCTCCCTCCTGGGATAGCACCGCCCCGATGCCCTGGTTGCTGGCGTCCGTGTCCACAATGAAAGGGCGGCTCGGGTCAGGATACCGCAGGACGGGGGCTCTGATGAGCGCTGCGCGAAGCTGGGAGAAAGCAGCAGCACAGCTGTCACTCCACTGGAACGGGCGTCCTTTCTGCGTCAGCTGATGCAGCGGGCTGGCAATGGTGGCGAAGTCTCTCACAAACTTCCTATAATAGGAGGCCAATCCAAGAAAACTCCTCAGTTCTCCAACGTTCCGCGGCACTGGCCAGTCTCTCACTGTTGCCACTTTTTCCGGGTTGGTGGCGACCCCCGCTGCGCTGACGACGTGGCCCAAAAAGGTGGTCTCTCGCCAGAACAGGTGGCATTTCCTAGGGTGTAACCGTAGCCCCGCCTGCTGGATGGCTCCCAGCACCTCTCGGAGATTTGACAGGGCGCTGTCAAAATCAGCTGCATGCACCAGCAGGTCATCCAGGTAAACAACGCAGCGACTCCGCGGCACGTGAGCCAGCACTCGCTCCATCAAGCGCTCAAAGGTGGCCGGGGCGTTGCAGAGTCCAAACGGCATCACTTTAAACTGGTACAGTCCCTGCCCGATGGAGAAGGCTGTTTTTTGGCGGGCCTCGGGTGACAGCTCTACCTGCCAATAGCCGCTGCGTAGATCCAGCGAGCTGAACCAGCTGGAGCCGGCGACGTGGTCCAGTGCGTCATCGATGCGGGGCAGGGGGTAGGAATCTTTCCTGGTGGCATCGTTCAGGCGTCGGTAATCCACACAGAACCGCCACGACCCATCCTTCTTCTTGACCAGCACCACAGGCGCTGCCCAGGGGCTGCTGGAGGGCTCAATAACATCTGCCTCCAGCATTTCTCGCACTTTTTGTTCCGCCGCTGCCCGCCTTGAAAAGGGCAGCCGGCGTGGGTGGAGTCGAATCGGCCTGGCCTCACCGGTGTCGATCTCGTGCTGCACCAACCCGGTCCGGCCGCATTCCTCATCCTTCGCAGCGAAAACACCCACGTAATAGTCCAATAGCTCCCGCAGCTGGCGTCTCTGTTCCGGGTCCAGCCCGCTGTAGCTCCGCTGAAATAATTCCTCCACCGCCTGCTGCGTCTCCGCTGACACGTTGGCCCCTCCCCTTGCTGTCCCTGTGCGTGCTCGTGCTCCCTCTGTCCGCGCTGGTGACGTCATCGTGTCCAGTCCTCGCGGTGGCCTGCCTGGTCCGGTCTGTCTTGGCGATCCCTCGATTGTGCGTGCCCCCGTGTCCCTTCTCTGGGTTCTGCTGTGGAGCGTGATGGTCCGGTTTCCCAGCTGGAGGGAAGGTCCGGTGGTGTCGATCTTGGCACGCCAGGCTGTGAGCAGGTCTAATCCAATAATACAGGGGTCTTGGATGTCAGCCAGCCAGAACGGGTGTCTTATGTTCTGACCGGCCACCCCCACCACCAGCACTCTCCGCCCCTTCAGTCGGGCGCGCTCACCGGTAGCTGTGGTGACGCAGCGCTCGGTGGGTTTCCACCCCCGCGGAGCCGTTTTGCTTGTGCCCGGCAGTACGCCCGGTCGAACCAAGGAGATTGTAGAGCCGGTGTCAATCAGGGCCCGGATCAACGTCTTCCCCAAGCTGCACCGTAGATAGATCCCTGGAGAGTGTCCAACTCGGCCCACGCGCGGTGCCGGCTCCTCGGGGGAAACATCTGCTGGAGGTGGCCTGTCCCCGTTCACGCCACCTCGCTCTAGTTTAACGCCGGCGAGGGGGCCGGTTTGTCGTGGGGTGGGTGCGGGGCAGTATCGCGCGATGTGTCCCATCTCTCCGCAGCGGAAGCACCCTTCCTCGCGCCGCCGAGGCCATCTTCTCCGTGGACGCGCCGCCGTGGTCTGCCGTAATTCCTCCTCCTCCCCCTCGCTCTCCATCGTAGCCTGGTAGGTTCTCCAGCTGTGCGTTGCTGCTTCAGCGGTGCGATTTATTAGCGGCTCTGCCCGCTCTGCTTCTGCCACTGCAGTCTTCCAGTCGCTCGCGGCGTGGAGCCGTACGTGGCTCTGGAGCTGGGCCGGGCGGAGACCTTGGATGAAGCTCCGGAGGGCGAGCTTCTCTAGTGCCTCCGGCGCGAAATCTGGGTAGCTGCGCCGGGTTAACAGCCATATGTCTGCAGCATAGGCTCCTAATTTTTCCTGGTGGTTCCGGCGGCGGCGGGTCAGCTGTTCTTGGGCGTGCTCAGCGTCCGCTATTCTCCCAAATCGTCTCTGGAGCGCCCCTTGTAGTGCTGGCCAGCTGTGGTGCTCCTCGGGCCGGAGATCAGAGAGCGTGCAGAGGGCTTTCCCTTCCAAGGCCAGCGCGACCTGTACGGCGGTTTTCCTCTGGTGACCAGCCGTTCAGCGCCGCAGTCAGCTCGACCTGTGTCAGGTAGTCATCTAATGTGGCTTCGCCGTTGAAACGGGGAATCTTGGCCCGCTGTCGAACAGGTGGGGTGGTCGTTTCCTGATCGATCGCCACCCTTGATCGCCGTGGGGTCGCCAGCCCGTGCTGTCCTAAGAAAGGTGGAACGTTTGCTCTGTTCTGCCCGCTCTGTCTTGAAAAAGACAGGAGGCGGGGTGCGCTGGCCCCGTCAGGTCCGCCGCTCCGTTCGTCCCAGCTCCGGGCTCCCGGTGGTGATGTCTCGGTCTCATCATCCATCATCAGCTGAGCAATGGCCTGCTCCAGCTGCCGGATCTCCATTCTGATCGCTTCCATTTGCTCCATCCCACTTCTGACACCAGTGTGACGTTTGCAAGGGTTCACACAAAAAGACAATGGAGCAGATGGCTCTGATCAACCAGATTTATTTTGTACACCCCAACCCCCCAACTTGCAACTTAGTACACAGAGCAGGGGAGGTCATTCTCACAGACCTCTGTTTACATCACGGTTACACACACATGATACATCTTGCCCTAATCCTGCTAAACACTGCTGGGTCATTATAATGCAGTTATAATGACACAGCAGTATAACTCAGAAGTAACACATTTAACACACACAGTAACGTTTCAAACTGGCAAAGCATGCTGGGAAATCCCTGGCTCCCTTAAAATGGCCCTGACGTTACACTACAAATGATATTCGCGATCTAATGGGTTCGACTGAAACGATGAAGGCAGAAGTTCTGTGGGCGCTTAACACCGTGGCTAAACACCAGTCATACAGAGCTAATGACGACATCGGGGAACTGTTTCAAGCAATGTTTCCCGACTCGACAGTAGCCAAAACATTCCAATGCAGGAGAGACAAGACCGCCTATATCATCCGATTTGGAGTAGCAGAGTTCGTCAAGAAAGATTGTATCTCAAAGGTTTGCACACAGGCTTGTTTGCGACTACGTTGCAATACATGGGGGCGTTACCAGGGTTCCACTTACACCTGACTTAATGAAATCTGTCATGGCTGCCAGGTCACGGTACCGTGTGCATTTGGACGAAGAGAGGAAGAGGAAGGAGGCAGAGACACAAGGGAAGAAAAGGGCACACGCGGAGGAGCAGTTACAAGACCTGAAAGTCAAGAGGGACAGTCTGCATACAGTCATTGAGAGCCTGGGCAAAGATGCAGATGAGTTGGCAGAGCAAGCAGAGGGCAAGGCTGGGAGCAAAATGGCACAGCTCCTCTCAAAATCAAATGCTCTGAGGAGGGCTGCTAAAGACAAACTCTCCCAGCTTAAGGTTCTGGAGGACGAAATTGCCACCAAAAGTGCAGAGCTTAGAAGCATGTAAAATAATGAAAATAATGGGTGTATATATAAAATATGGGTGTATTAGTACTCGGCGCCACACCAGTAGGCTGCCTTTTGCAACAGCGGCTCGATTCCGAGTTTTTTTTCCCTTCCTCTCTTTTTGATCACTTTTTTTTTTTTTTTTTCACCCCACTTATATCACGGACACACAGATCGTCCCAAATGTCTCCTGAGCCGGTGGACGGAGCCACTGTTTATAGCAGGATACGATACAACAGGGAAGAGCTGCTAGCATTTAACCGCCACCCGGTCCCACTGGAAAAACTCGACATACCGAGAGAATTGAGGCGAAAGCGTCGCGGCTGCCGGGCTGGAGTAAGGCGGAGGACAAAAAATATAAGGTACAGACCCTCCCTTCCATCTGTTGTCATGGGAAATGTACGGTCGATACTGGGAAAGTTAGATGAGCTAGCGGCTATCTCCCGTTATGATAGCACTTACCGGGAGTGCTCTCTCCTTTTGTTTACTGAGACGTGGCTAACTGAACTAGCAGCAGATGCTAACATTGAGCTGGAGGGTTTTCACATGATACGAGCTGACCGAACACCAGAGAGTGGCAAAGCAAGGGGCGGTGGAGTGATAATGTATGTTAACAACAACTGGTGCAGACCGGGACATATCACTGTTAAACAACGACACTGCAGCAAAGACATTGAGTTGCTAGCTGTTAGCATGAGGCCTACATATCTCCCGAGAGAACACTCACACGTGATCTGCATTGTTGTTTATGCAAATCCGACGGCGAACGCTGGGACAGCGCGTGACGTCATCCATCAGTAACCAGCAGGCTGCAGACAGAACACCCAGATGCTCTTCTCCTCATCTCAGGCGATTTCAACCACGTTTCACTGTCTCCCATTCTGCCCACTTTCACCCAGTATGTCACATGCCACACTAGAGACAATAAAAACACTGGATTTATTCTACGCAAACACTAAGGAGGCGTACACCTCATCACAACTCCCCCACTTGGGAGATCGGATCACAACTTGGTTCATCTCCCGGCCGGTGTACAAACCCCTAGTGCACAGACAACCTCCGGCCATGCACACTGTGGAGTTATGGTCTGAGGAGACAATGGACACTCTAAAGGACTGTTTTGAAGCCACTGCCTGGAAGCAGCTCTGCGATCCACATGGTGAGGACATCGATGGCCTCTTTCACACCTTCACGGGCTACCTCAGCTTCTGTGTGGACAAATCCGTTCCCACCAAGACCATACGGCGTCACTCAAACAACAAACCCTGATCAACCCTGAGATAAAAACACTTCTGAGAGAGAAGAAGAGGATCTTCAGGTCGGGGAACAGGGAGATGCTGAAGTCCGTACAGAGGGAGCTGAGGAGAAAGATCAGAGAAGGCAAGGACAGCTTCAGGAAGAAGATGGAGGACAAGCTGCAACAGAGTGACATCAGCGGGGTCTGGAGAAACCTCAAAACCATCTCGGGGCTCCAGAATACCTCCCCCCAGGCCACGGGGGGCAGGGAGTGGGCGAACAACCTGAATCTGTTTTTCAATAGATTTGACCAACCGCCCTCCCCCCTGTCTGCACAACAGCCACTGCTGCCTCTAAGAAATCAAGTCCTGCTGCCCACTCCCCACTCCACCGACACCCCCCCCCCCCACTCCCAACACACAGCCCCCCATCCTGACCCTGACCAAGACCCAGGTGAGGACGGAGCTGAGGAAGATCAAGGCGAGGAAGGCGTCGGGGACCGGACGGCATCAGCGCAAAAGCTCCTCAAGTCCTGTGCAGACCAGCTGTGTGGGATTGTGACGTATATCTTCAACATGAGCCTGAAACTGGGGAGGGTACCACAGCTGTGGAAAACATCTTGTGTGGTACCTGTACCAAAAACTTCCCACCCCAAAAGACCTGAACAGCTACAGACCGGTGGCCTTGACGTCCCCACTTGATGAAGACCCTGGAGAGACTGCTCCTTGCTCATCTCCGCCCCCTGGGTGGAACCAGCGATGGATCCACTCCAGTTCACCTACCAGCATGGCATTGGGGTGGAGGATGCGGTGATCTTCCTCCTTCACCGTTCTCTGTCCCACCTGGAGAAGCCCGGGAATATGGTGAGGATCATGTTCTTTGACTTCTCCAGTGCTTTCAACACCATCCAACTGATGATCCTGAAGGACAAGCTGCTGCGCGCAGGGTGGACCAGCACCTGTCATCATGGATCCTGGACTACCTCACGAACCGGCCTCAGTTTGTGAGAACCCGGGACTGTGTTTCCGACACGATCATCAGTAGCACGGGGGGCCCCCCCAGGGAACGGTGCTGGCTCCCTTCCTGTTCACTCTTTATACTGCGGACTTCTCACACAACACAACACATTGCCATCTACAGAAGTTCTCTGATGACTCTGCGATCGTTGGTCTCATCTCCAACGGAGATGAAGCTGAGTACAGAGGGCTTATCCAGGACTTTGTGGACTGGTGCCATCGGAAACTGCCTCCAGATCAACGCGAGGAAAACTAAGGAGCTGGTGGTGGACTGCCGCAGGCATGGGCAGCCCTCACAGCACCAGTAAATATACAGGGAACAGACATCGAGATGGTGACATCCTATAAGTACCTGGGTATTCATCTGAACAATAAACTAGACTGGTCACACAATACTGACGCACTCTACAAGAAAGGGACAGCGCAGGCTGTTCCTGCTGAGGAGACTCAGGTCTTTTGGTGTACAAGGGGCGCTGCTGAAGGTCATTCTATGACACGGTGGTGGCATCAGCCATCACTTTTGGAGTGGTCTGCTGGGGCAGTGGCATTACTGCAGCCGATAGGAAGAGACTGAACAAACTGATAAGAAAGCTAGCTCTGTCCCTGGGCAGCGCCTTGATCCAATGGAGGAGATAGGGAGAGAGAGGACGGTGGCTAAACTGTCATCTCTGCTGGAGTCCGAGTTCCACCCTATGCAGGACATACTGGATGCACTGAGGAGCTCATTTAGCAGCAGACTACATCATCCCAGGTGCACAACCGAGAGGTTTCGTAGGTCCTTCCTACCAACGGCTGTCAGACTGTACAAACCTAAGCAGGGCTGCTTGCAGAGATAGCAAAAAGACATAACAAATAGTTTTTTTTGAATGCAAAAGATGCAATAGACTTACACAATGGTCCTCTCTGGCATACAACTAGGAACATACCGGTCGCTATGGAGGGTGAGAATATGTATGGGCACATAATCATACCATGTAGGATAACTAAGTAGACGGTTATGCTGTTTCATCCCACCTAGCAACAATGCTCTGCACTGTGTGTGTTTATATATTTACATATTTATTCCATCTAGCTACAATGCTCCGCACTGTGTTTTTTATATCTACATATTATTCCATCTAGCTACATTGCTCCGCACTGTGTGTTTATATACTTGCATATTTATTCCACCTAGCTGCAATGCTCCGTACTGTGGGTGTTTATATATTTACATATTTATTCCATCTAGCTACAATGCTCTGCACTGTGTGTTCATATATTCATATATTTATTCCATCAGCTACAATGCTCTGCACTGTGTGTCTGTGTGTGTGTGTGTATATATATATTTTATAGTAATAGTACATATGTATATTAGCTGCTCTTGCTTGCTTGTTTTTTTTTTCTTGCCTTCTGATTGTTGCTCTGAGTGTTGCTATCCCTGTGCTGTTGCAATCCTGGAATTTCCCCGTGTGGGACTAATAAAGGCTTATCTTATCTTATCTTATCTTATATATGTTTGTTTCATTGACAATAAACGTCAATTGACCGCAATCTGGGTTTGTTCTTTCTTTTTTTAATACTTTGTGAAGGTCGTAATTTAATCCATGATGGTCTAAAAAAGGTCTAAAAAAGTCTAAAATTGCACTTGTTAAAACCTGCAGACACCCTGTATTCTGTCCTTGGGGTGTACTAATAACTGTCTTAATTTTTTTGTGTGGTTTTACCGCTGTTTATTTTGTATTTTTTCATCATCCTTTGAATTGGTTCCGTGATCCCTTGTATGTATGGTATAGTTATGGTGTCCTTGTTTTGATTTCGGCTTTTGTTCTGTGTCTTATTTCCTGTTTGTTTTCTTTGTTTTTGACTTGCTGTTTCCCTTTGTTTATGGCCCATACTGGATATTGGCAGTGTATAAGTGCATGTTTTATGTGGTTTCCTCCTCCTGTCTGTCTTCTTGGTCTGTGATGATAGTGGCCCGTTCATATAATGTCCTGACAACTGATAGCTTGTGTGCTGTGGGGTGTTCCGATGTCCATAGTAGGTATTGATCTGTGTGGGTTGGTTTCCTGTAGACTGTGACTTTTATGTTGCCGTCAATTGTTGTGGTGGATTTTCATGTCCCAAAAAGGCTATGGTGCCATTTTCCTCCTCTTCGTGTGTGAATTTTATATTCCAGTGCTGTCCCGTGCTGTTCAGATGGTCAGTGAGTTCTTGTGTGTGTCCTTTCCTTATTTTTTCCAGAATGTCATCCACGTATCTCTTCCAAAGGGTGGGTTTGCATTGTGTAGGTGCTGTGTGATGGCTTTGTTTTCCAGATCCTCCAGAAAAAGCTGCTCATAATGGCTGATAGTTGGGTCTCCCATTGCAAATCCTTCTTTTTGTCTGTAAATTTTTCCTCTGTATTGAAAATAGGTGGATTTTGCAACAAATTGTAATAATTTGGATATGTCGTGACTGTGAGATTTGGTGCGTCTTTTAAGGGTAACTGTCATTATTGAGGCGTCTTGCACTGTGTGTAGTGTGACGTCAACAGGTGTCTTTGTGAATAATGAAATGACATCATGTGAAATGAGGATCTCGTCTGATTCTATTTTCATATTTTTGAGTTCTTGTGCCAGCTCTTTTGAGTTTTTGCAGTGGAATCTGATAGTCCAAGGAGGGGTTTGATGATTTCAACCAGGGCTTTTGATAAATTGTACGTGACTGATCCAATACTGTCTATTATTGGCCGCAGTGGATATCCTTTTAATGTATTTTTGGGGTTCCATAGATCCGGGGGTGATGCTGGCTGTGGGTATCAGGTGATCATATGCATCCTGTGTGATTTTTTTGCTTTCTAATAGGGGTTTGAGAAGGGCTTTTAGCATTTTTTTCTTTTCTTCTGTGGGATTTGTTTTTATGATTTCGTATGTGCTTTCATCTGCCAACATGGTTTCCATCTGTTTTTCATATGTTTCCGTGTCCAATATTACTGTCATTCTGCCTTTATCTGATGGGAGGATTGTGATTGTTTTATCTGTCTTGAGTGAGTTTAATGCTTTATCTTCTTCTTTTGTAACGTTGCTTTGTGGTAATTTGGCCGTTTTGAGGATTCCTGCGACTGCGTTCTGGAGTGATGCTTTTTCCCCCTTGGTCCGGATTTTTTCACATGCCAGTTCTGTTGCGAGGATGTATTCTTCATGAGGTATTTTGGCTGGTGTGATGGTGAAATTCAGTCCTCTGCTCAGCACTGTTTTCTCCGTGTCCGTGAATGTGCATTTTGACAAGTTTTTGACCCACTTAGCGTTCATTTCCGTGTGTGTTGTCTTCGTCCGTTCTTCCTTACTGTAAGTTTTTTTAGTTTTTTTAATTGGCGGTTTTTCATTATAATGAATTCTTGTTCGTGTGCGTGTTTTAATTGTGCTTCTATCTGCTCCTGCGTTTCCTGGTTGGTTGGGTAGGGTTTCTTGAAAAAGTCCATTTTCTCCTTGATCTTGTTATTGATTCTGTCCAGCTTTGTTTGCCGTCATTCTTATACGTTCTTTGATCAGGTCTTTCCGTTCTTTACTGATAATTTTCTCTGCGTTATTGGTTGGAATTGGATTTCTTATGTGTAAGCTTGCTGGTGTGACATCCTCATCTCTGCAACGGAGGTTAAATCGCAGGTGGTTTCTGAAGCGTGCTCGTGTTTTTTCCCAATTTCTCCAGCCGACGGAAGTCTTTTGATGCAGTCTTGTCCATAACTTCCCACGTAATAGCTCAAGTAGGTTCATTTTGTCTTCTTTTAATTATTTATCTTTTGTTCTTATTAAAGACAAAAAATAGAAAAGAAAGGAGATGTCTTTACCTTCTTAAACATGTTTCGACTGTACACTGCAGCCTTCGTCAGAAGAGTCAGCTGATTGCTGCCAGTGACATTTATCAGCTGACTTTCGTAGGACCGTTTTGTAGACAGTTATTAGTACACCCCAAGGAAAGAATAGAACAAGACAAAAAATGCAATGTAATATATGAAATATCATGCAGATTGTGCTGCCCTCACAGCACGTTTCTCTGTGCTGCTAGACAGCCAGCGAACCATTGAAGAAAACTTCGCATACAAGGCTTACTTTTCTTGTCTTTATAAAGTTTTCTTGCATGCGTGTGTAGCATGACGCGCGCGAGGTAACTGAAACATACAGAACAATGCACTTACTATCTACATATTAACATGCGGTATGCTAACACAAAGAACTAATACACTTAAATAACTAACAGAAACATCGTTGCTCAACAAAACTCATTCATGTAACACTTTAGAACATCAGCGCTCTCTATCAAGTGCTTGTACATAAAAATATTCACAAAGACAAAAGTTTCCCAAGACTCAAACGAAGAAGAACAACACAGCGTACTCAATGAACTTTTTACTTCGTTTCTGTGGGGCTAGCTGACTGTAGCCGCGGGGAAAAACACATCAAAGATCATCTATATGCGGAAGAGTACACACTCTGCAATAACAAAAAACTATCCTTTAAGGAAAAGATGTCTCACTTCGATAACTTTTTAAACACAGGTTTTTGACAATTTTATCACTCATTTTAACTTATTTATTCCTTTTAACCAATTTATTAACTTTATAAATTTATCAATGTCTTTTACCCAAAGACATGACACTCCCCGCTTGATATAATCACATTATATCATCACAAATACCAAACACAACTAACATTCCAGTGTTACATGGTATCAAAAATTACTGTATCACTCCAGTCTTGAAAGTAAGACTATGACCTCTGAGATGGGTCTCAGGAATACTTTTGCAGTCCCTTCTTTTACGATCCGCACTTCCACTTTGCGGGACCATTTTGTCACTGCTGGGCGAAAGTTTTTTACAACAAGTCCCATGGGCCATTCATTTCTGTTTACTTGTATGTCCTTCAACAGAACAACTTCTCCTTCTTTGACATTTGGTTTGCTGTCATTCCATTTTGTGCGTTTCTGCAAGGTAGACAAATATTCTCCTTTCCACCTCTTCCAAAACGTATCTGCAAGATGCTGTACTTGTTTCCACTGTTTTCCAAACAACTGTCCTCCAACTATCCAGAAACCAGCACCACGGACAGCTCCTTCAGTAATGTGTCGTCCCTGATGAGCTGAGCATTCATGGAAGTATCTTACAAGAAGTGTGGGCAACATGGCTGGCAGAAAGGATGATCAGAAGGTGCTTTTCATTGTCTGTGAGATCGGAAGAGGAGAGAGCGTCCACTGACTCGTAGTAGTCCATCTTTGTCTACAATCGGATTGAGCTCTTGAGCGTGTCATTTTGGAGTTTACCTGTTTTCCCTTCTTTTATCTTTTCGAATGTCTCTTTGTATGCTTCCTGCTGGACTGAGTGAATGATAACGTTCTCGGCTTGAGTGAGTTCTTTCATGTTTGTACATTCTTTGAGACTTTTCCATCCTTTCTGTCCACTGACTTTTTGTTTGAAAGATGCAGTAACATGAGATAAGTTTGGCTACTGCCCTGCATAGCGTCGTCCAGCTTGAAATTCTTTTAAACCGCTCAGGAGCTCAACTGTGACCCTGATACTGCTGTTAACAGTGTTTTTACTTCTGGACGTATTTCTTTGTCCTCTTCAGGTTCCACTAGTGCATACAGATTGTCTTTGTGTGACTTATCAGGATAGTCTGTATACAAAAAGTTTGGGCCTGTGAACCATTTACTGTTTTTGAGTTCTGCGGCTGCAACAGGTCTAGTTGCCTTGTCAGCTGGATTTAGCTCAGTTGCAACATAATGCCATTGGTCAGGTTGTGTGGATAGCCTAATGCGTGCGACACGGTTGGCTACATACATGTAGAATCTTTTGGAGGTATTGTGTATGTACCCCCAACACAGATACGACTGTCAGTGAAAAACTTCACATGTCTATTTTTATGTCTAACTCGCCTGTGATTAGCTCATACATCTCAACCGCAAGTACAGCAGCACAAAGTTAGAGCCGTGGTACAGTGTGTGCAGGACGAGGAGCAAGTTTAGACTTTCCCATCACAGAACTCACATGGTACTGACCGTCACTGTCTAAAGAGCGCAGTAAGCTACAGCTCCTATTGCTACAGTAGACGCATCAGGAGTAGATATACAGTTCATTACTTTTCATAGTACTTAATGAACCTGGACTGTAGCACCTTTTGATTTGCAGATCTTCAAGGGCTTTTAAAGAGTCTTTCCATGTGACCCACATCTCCTCCTTTTCTGGAGGAAGTGGAGCGTCCCAGTCTCTCTCTTCAGATGACAGTTCTCTGAGTAGCGCTTTGCCCTGCATGATTATGGGAGCAACAAAGCCCAAAGGGTCATACAGGCTATTGACTGTTGACAGCACTCCCCTGCGTGTGAATGGTTTGGTCTCATTGGTTACGAGGTAAGTGAAGCTGTCTGTCTGTAGATTCCAACAAAGTCCCAGACTCCTCTGAACTGGGAGAGGATCTACTCCAAGGTCCAAATCTTTTAAATCCTTTGCACGGTCCTCCACAGGAAACGCTTCCATAACTAGGCTATAGTTGGATGCAACCTTGTGAAGTCTCACATTAGATTCAGCTAACATGTTTTTGGTTCTTGTTAACAGATCAACAGCATTCTCTGGTGTGGCAACTGACGTGAGTCCATCATCGACATAGAACTGTTTCTCAACAAACTGTCTTGCGTCAGTGCCATGTTCTTTCTCACCCTCTTGTGCTGCCCGTCTCATCCAGTAAATGGCTACAGCGGGTGACGGGCTGTTACCAAAAACATGAACTTTCATGCTATATTCAACTACACCCTTAGTGATGTCATTATCCTCAAACCACAGATAGCGAAGATAGTCTCTGTGTTCTTCGCACACCTCAAAAGCAATAAAACATTTGCTGTATGTCTGCTGTCAGGGCTACGGGCTCTTTTCTAAACCTCAATAGCACCCCTATCAAAGAGTTGTTGAGATCAGGTCCACTAAGGAGCACTTGATTTAGCGATATGCCGTCATACTCTGCACTAGAATCAAAAACAACTCGTATTTGATCTGGTTTCTGCGGGTGGTATACACCAAAATGTAGGCAGGGTACCAGTGTTCTTTACCTTTTGGCAGGGGTGGTGCAATTTCAGCTTGATCATTATTTAACATTTTCTGCACTGAATTGGATGTAGTGACTCTTCATTTCTGGTTTCCCTGTCAGAGTCTTTGAGTGAGTACAGGCGTTTCAGGGCTTGCTCTCTATTGTTTGGGAGTCTCCTTCTTGGTGAAGCGGACGGGCAGCGGAGCAACCCAACTGTTCTCTTTGTTCTGGCTAACTGTATTGTCCATAAGAGTTAGGAAAGTTTTGTTTCATCTATGGACAGTGCAACTTTATCAGTCTGATTCAGATCTGTCCAAACACAGAGTGACCTGCTTGTCTGTGTTGTGAGCAAAGTCAATTGTGTCTTTACACCTTTGACTGACTGAGTGTTTTGCTCTGACAGAATGCCATAGTTTCTCTTTAACTGTAATGAAGTTTGGGCATGGCTCAAATAAGATGTGCGACCACTGTCTAATGTGTGTGTCTTGTAAATCATTCACCTCTGATGCGCTATGAGTCTTTCCTACACACACCTCTCCTACAATAACCCCAACCCAAGTCCAGTCTTTGTGCATAAGGAGCGTTGTTTGGCCCATTAATCTGCTCGCGTACCTTATGACCCTGAGGATGTCCCTTCCCAGGAGTAAGAGGATTGGAGCATGGTGGTCGACAGGTTGGATTTTGTTTGCGATAGGGAGCAGATGGGGATGGTGCTGAGCAATCTCAGGTGAGGGTATTTCAGTTCTGTCGTCCGGCACTGAATCACATTCGATCAAGGGAGGCAGCCGGATATCTGTTTTTCCATCCATGGATTGTATGAAGAAGTTCACAGCTCTCCTGCCTGCAGTTTCAGCTTTGCCAGAGCAGGTTTTTAATGTGTACGGTGCAGGTGTAGCTTTAATGTCAAACAGGCTGAAGAACTCTGTCTACCAACTTATCTTGTTCTCACTGCATACATGCTGTCTTAGCCAGGGACTTATTACTTTGTTCGTCAATTACTGCATACATGTTCATTGCTCTGTCTTTCTGACCTTCTGGATAGGCTTTCACTAAGCAAATCTTAGAGCAAGAGCGTGGGCTATTACTTTGACCACACACCTCTGTGCACTTGGAGATGACTGAAGGAGAGCTCTCCGTTTGCTCTTCACCTTTGTTTTGTTCATCACTTCCTGATGTGGCACTTTGTTACAGCTAGATGTAGCAAAGCTTGGATCATTTCTCATTTTAGCTTGTTGCTGAACAAACTGCACAAAAACAAAGAAAGGGGGAAATGACACACTATGAGTCTCTTTGTATTTCGTCCCCACAGTTGTCCACTTTTCCTGTAGGTTGAAGGGAAGTTTTTCAACTATTTGTCTTACCCCTCTAGCTGTATCTAGGTATGCTAGCCCTGGTAGTGCACCATCTACTTTGGCACACTGTAACTCTAAAAGGAGGTCACCGAGTTCTCTTAACCTGGCATTGTCTTTGTTTGTTAGCCTTGGAAAGTCCTCTACCTTTTTTAAGAGTGCGTCTTCGATGGCCTCTGAGGAGCCATAACACTCCTCAAGGCGCTGCCAGACCATTATCAAACCTGCAGAGGCATTAAGGACATGTACTGCACGGATCCTTTTGGCCTGCTCTGAGGATTTTGACCCTAACCACTTTGTGAGCAAGTCTAGTTCCTCTCTTGCTGACAGATTTAAGTCTTTAGTTGCACTAACAAATGAGGCTTTCCATGCCCAATAGTTTTCAGGCTTGTCATCGAAATGCAGTAAACCAGTACTGACTAGTTCTTTGCGGATGAGATATTTTGCAAAATCTTGTCCTCCACTAAACTCAGCCGAGTTATTGTTAAGAGGTTGAAAGGTGTGAGCTAGAGGGTTTAACAGGTGGGTGTTGTCAGACCCTTGGTTACCTTTTGCTCTTGTTTTATGCCTGTATTCACTGGAGGAGGTACATACTGGGTTGTAGTTGTTTAGCTGATCAACTGACTGATTGGTGGCTTGCACTTCTACTGCATTGTCTCTCATTTCAAGGGCTGCTGTGGCCTCTTGGAAGCTTCTGAAGAGAGTAACTCACATTGTTGTGCAACATATTCGCTGGTGCGCCATACTGTATCAAGAGGCTCAGTTTCAGTAGGGGGCCCTATGCTTCTCTCCCCGCTCTGATTCTGTACTTCTTCATAGGCTGCAACTTCTGCTTCAGCTGCTGCTATAATTTTATGACATTTTAGAATGTGGAGGCTGGCATATAAGTCAGCCTTTTGCTTTTCTAAATCTGCTTTTTGTTTCATCATATTAGCCTCTTTTTCAGCAAAGGCTAGTTGAGCTTTAGCCGCTTGCGCCCTGGCGTAGGCCTTTATGGCTGAAGACCCTAGTGATGTGTGAGACTGCCTGCTGGTAACCCTGGACCTGGTGTCGAATGGCGGTGATGGTGGCTGCATGTCCGACGTTTGGTCTGAGGCGTCTGGCTTCTCCACGTCCACGTCTGGTCGTTGCTCTGCTTCGTTTCGCAGCTCATAGTTTTTCAAATAGTTTTTTCCTGAACGTAAGCTCATGTCTGCTTAATGTTGCTCTGTGTTGCTTGAATCCGCCGAGAAAACGTCTTGCTTCGGACGTCTTTAATGTCTTTTTACTGTGCTGCCCTCACAGCACGTTTCTCTGTGCTGCTAGACAGCCAGCGAACCATTGAAGAAAACTTCGCACACAAGGCTTACTTTTCTTGTCTTTATAAAGTTTTCTTGCATGCGTGTGTAGCATGACGCGCGCGAGGTAACTGAAACATACAGAACAATGCACTTACTATCTACATATTAACATGCGGTATGCTAACACAAAGAACTAATACACATAAATAACTAACAGAAACATCGTTGCTCAACAAAACTCATTCATGTAACACTTTAGAACATCAGCGCTCTCTATCAAGTGCTTGTACATAAAATACAAAGACAAAAGTTTCCCAAGACTCAAACGAAGAAGAACAACACAGCGTACTCAATGAACTTTTTAACTTCGTTTCTGTGTGGCTAGCTGACTGTAGCCGTGGGAAAAAACACATCAAAGATCATCTATATGCGGAAGAGTACACACTCTGCAATAACAAAAAACAATCCTTTAAGGAAAAGATGTCTCACTTCGATAACTTTTAAAACACCGGTTTTTGACAATTTTATCACTCATTTTAACTTATTTATTCCTTTTAACCAATTTATTAACTTTATAAATTTATCAATGTCTTTTACCCAAAGACATGACACAGATCATGCAACAAAACCTACATTGGAGAAACTGGAAGATCATTCACCACAAGAAAAAAAGAACACCAGAAGGAATGTGAGAAGGAAACACAAGAACGACTCACAAGATCACAAAAAGAAAAGGCAGAACAAGAAACATTAAAATCAGCAATATCAGATCACTGCAAAAGAAATAATCACATCATGGACTGGGACAACGCAAACATTATTGGATCAGAGAGCAACAGACACAAACGCTGGATCAAGGAGGCCATAGAAATCAGGAAGAGGGGAAAAGACACCATGAACCAAGATGAGGGGGCCTTTATGCTTTCCCACACCTGGGATCACATTCTTCAGGGACCATTTGACGGCGGAAGGTGGGGCCAGCTCGGTGGATCTGACAGATCTGCTGAGTGGGCCCCCCACCTACGAAGTCAGCTGATAAATGTCACCTGGCAGCAATTAGCTGACTCTTCTGACGGAAGGCTGCAGTGTACAGTCGAAAACATGTTAAGAAGGGAAAAGACATCTCCTTTCTATTCTATTTTTGTCTTTAATAAGAACAAAGATAAATAAATGGATGACTTCAAGTAACATTAGAAGAATGGACTTCTGATTTATATATTTACCTTCACAACACGGGTCAAGAAAACACAGCCCAAAGATCTTAAAGAACTCCACTGAAGAACTTTCGGATGATTATGCAGAAAAACCCACCAAAGAGAAGAATCTCCCTAGTGCGTTGGAAGGTTCGCAGTAGCATTAGTCACGAGATTAAAAGTAGCTGAAGCTAAAGTGTTATGCGCCGAGAATGAGCAAAGGAATCAACAACCTTCTCTCTCAGGAAGAGAACAATTTATCAAAGAAGAAACTGGAACACATGCCAAAAAAACATGCAAGTTAGGTTAATGGCATCAACTGTGGATTCTAAATTGTCCCTAGGTATGACTGTGAGAGTGAATGGTTATCTGTCTCTCTGTGTTGGGCCCCTGCGATGGACTGGCGATCTGTCCAGGGTTGTACACTGCCTCTAGCCCAAAGATGCTGGGATAGGCTCCAGCCCCCCAGCGACCTGAAAAGGACTAAGCGGAAGAAGAAGATGGATGATGGATGGATGGATGGATGGATGGATGGATGGATGGAAGGGAAACTGGAACAATCTCAAACTGAAAATGACGGTACTCAAGCTCAACTTGATAATGCGTTATGAGATTTAAACCAGGGCAAAACCAGAAAGCAACCGTTGACTCACAACATCGACTTCCTTCGCAAAGAGAACAGTGACTTGAAGATGCCCTTCAGGACATGAAAAAGGAACTCGGAAGAATTGAAGGTTCAACTTGAAAAGATGAAGTATGACTACAAAGAATGTCAGCTGACTTCTACAGGAGCACATCAAAATCTAAAGGATTTAAGAGAAGACGTGGAGGAATACTGACAACAAAAAGAAAGCCAAGACCACATTCGCTTCCACGACCTCCCAGAAACTCCGGCTGCTCTCCAACTGAGGCCACAAACTGGAAGCAGGTTGGTAGGCCCAAAGGAAACACAATCTCACCAGACAGGGACTTCCATCGCGCCCCATCGCCCAATTTACGTTTTGAGTATGGACGATCGCGTGGACAGCATGTGTGTGCCCCTTCAGACCCTTGACCTTGACCAAGATCACGCGAAATGTCACGAAATTTGATTCCAGGTCCTACGGGTTCCCCTGATACTAAAGCCTATTTACAAGACATTGACTTACTACCTGCGTAAGTACCCTGATGCTATGGTGGATGATACATCTATTTGATTAAACTAACATCTAACAGATTGGTATCAAAATTTATAGGCAGCTGACAGACATTAGGACGGATGATATATTGCAACTCTGCGGAAGCCATCCAAAAAGGAAATTCTTCGACGACTGCCCTACAATCAGGACTATCGGCACCCCTGGTCGTGAAGCAAGGTCGCTCAGAGCCTACACAGGCCTACACAGGCAAAACTTCTTCTTGCATTATTTTGGATCTCTGTGGGCTTCCTTTGGTAACGTATCATCACTTCCTGTGTTGCTGGCTGTCTGTGGTTTGCTCTTTGGTTAGCTCTCCTCATTCTCTTTGAACGCACTGAGTCATGTCAACGTACGTAAGGCTGCTGGCCCTGATGGCATTCCTGGGCGTGTGCTGAGGGCATGCGCTGAGCAGCTGGCAGGGGTCTTCACAGACATCTTCAATCTGTCCCTGGCCCAGGCCGTGGTACCAGCGTGCTTCAAGACCACTTCAATAGTACCAGTGCCGAAACATTCAACACCATCGTGCCTAAATGACTATCGCCCTGTGGCACTGACGCCCATAGTCATGAAGTGCTTTGAGCGACTGGTCTTGGCACAGCTCAAAAAAGGCCTGCCCCCTACACTGGATCCTCATCAGTTCGCCTACCAGAGCAACAGGAGTACAGAGGATGCAGTTTCTACAGCGCTGCACTATGTACTCACATCTGGATGACAAGAACACCTACGCAAGAATGCTGTTTGTTGACTTCAGCTCAGCATTCAACACAGTTATCCCCTCCAAGTTGCTCACTAAACTTGGGGACCTGGGAATCAGTACCTCCACCTGCAACTGGATCATGGATTTTCTGACCAACAGGACCCCAGCATGTTAGGTCAGGCCCCAACCGTTCTTCCGTCATCACACTTAACACTGGTGTACCACAGGGCTGTGTGCTCAGCCCATTCCTCTACTCCTTCTACACCCCATGACTGCAGGCCTATGTATGGATCCAATTCCATCATAAAGTTCGCAGATGACACCACGGTGATTGGACTCATCAGGGACAACGACGAGTCAGATTACAGGGCAGAGGTTGAGCACTTGGCTACTTGGTGCGCTGACAATAACCTGCTCCTTAACACCAGCAAAACCAAGGAGCTCATAGTGGACTACAGGAAGGAGAGGGAAGAGACACATGACCCCATCCATATCAATGGCATAGCTGTTGAACGTGTCCCAGCTTCAAATTCCTGGGGACCCACATCTCGGAGGACCTGTCCTGGTCAGTTAACACCACCAGCCTGATCAAGAAGGCCCATCAGCGCCTCTTCTTCTTGAGGACACTGAAGAAGAACCATCTGTCAACTGACATCCTGGGCAACTTCTACCGCTGCGTGATAGAGAGCACCCTGACCAACTGTATCACAGTCTGGTATGGGAACTGCTCTGTCGCTGACCGCAAGGCGCTGCAGCGGGTGGTGAAAACCGCCCAATGCATCACAGGGACTCCACTTCCAGTTATAGAGGACATCTACAGGAAAAGATGTCTGCGCCGGCACGCAGCATTCTTAGGGACTCCAACCTCCTGCTCATGGGACTGTTCCAGCTTCTCCCCTCCAGAAGACCGTTTCAGAGCCTTCAGACTAGAACCAGCAGGTTTAGGAACAGTTTCTTTCCAACAGCTGTCACGTTATTGAACTTAGTTTCCCCGCTGACTCTCTTACCATCATCATCTTACCATCCTCACCTGTACATAACTGCATAACTACATAACTACATCTAAACTTATTGCACATTATTTGCACAATAACGTTTGCATAAACTACATAACTACATCTAACTTATTGACACATTATTTGCACATAAACAGTACTCTTAACTTTCTGCACTGCTGCATATATTGCATATATTTGCTTAAATTGCACATACTGTTAATTACCGTATATACTGCACTGCTGTCTCTTTGCACTTTGTTTGGATGCTAAACTGTGTTTCGTTACCTTGTATTCATACATGTGTAATGACATAAAGTTGAATTCTAATCTATCTAATCTAAATTCTCCTGAGGATTTTGCCTTTAATTGTATTTTAAATCACTTTTTTCCATCTACCGTTAGCTCTCACTTCTGTTTATCAAGCCCTCCTGCACCTGTGTGCGCACTCAGTGTCATCTAATCACCCCTCTTTAGCCTTCTGTTCACCCTTTCATCAGCGTTTTTGTTAGCTTTGGGTTAACCACTTGCTATGGCTACTAACTCTCCTTCCCCTTCTCTGGTGTGCTCTCTCTGTCAGATGTTTAGCTACACCTCTGCCTCTTTTAATGATAAACGGATAAATGTAATAAATGTTGTCTTTTTGAAGTGCTCGAGGCAAGGTTGTCTGATTTGGAATCCCTGCTCCACTGCATTGAAACACCGTCTGCGCCGTTAATAACGACAGACGTCCCTTAGAACTGCCAGTGGAAACTCCCTAGCATAGGGCGGCACTGCTAGCGGTCCTCGGTCCTCCTCAGCGCGAGGAGACTGGAGTGGGTGACGGTGAGAAGGAAGCCTAGTCGCAAAGCCCCCGGTTCACCACCAACCAGTTCATGTTTCTAATTGTTTTTCCCCGCTCAGCGACCACACCAGCTGAGGAAAAAACTCTGATCATTGGTGACTCTGTAGTCCGAAACGTGAACTAGAGACTCCAGCGGCCATAGTCAAATGCATTCCTGGGGCCAGAGCAGGCGACATCGAGTCAAATTTAAAAATGCTGGCAAACGTAACTGTAAATACTCCCACAATTGTTATTCCACGCCGGCATTAATGACATCCTACTCCGGCAGTCAGAAGTCCACAAAACTTAACGTGGATTCGGTGTGTGACTTTGCCAAAACACCTGTCTGCCGCTGTAGTATTCTCTGGGCCCCTCCACAATCTGACCAGCAAGGACATGTTTAGCCGCTTGTCGTCCTTTCAGCCGCTGGCTGTCTGTGTGGTGTCCTGCAAACAATGTGGGCTACATAGACAATTGGAGCTCATTTTGGGGAAAACCTGGTCTTATAGATGAGAAGGCGTCCATCCACTTGGATGGTGCGTCTTCTCATTTATCTAACAATCTGGCATCATTTTTATCCAAAATTACCAAAACCTTGACAACTCAGAGTTGGGACCAGGAAGCAGAGTCGCAGTCTTACACGCCCCTCTGCAGCTCCTCTTCATCCGCCACCCCTCAACTTAGCCCCTGTCTTCCCCATCAGAGAATCATTGTCTGCTCCCTCCAAAGTTAATAAAAATATAATGTATAAGCATCCCAAAGTGATTAAACAAAACATGTGTAAACTCAAATTAAACATGAAGCCTCTAAATTAAATAATTTGGCCTCTGTTCCTCCTCATAATTTAAAAAATTAATGCGGCTTGTCCATGATCTGTTAATTGATCATCAGATATGATTTAATATCCTTACAGAGACTTGGTTAAGGCAAGGGATTATGCTGGTTTAAATGAATCAATTCCCTCTGGTTATTTAAACTGTCAAAATCCCAGAAGTTCTGGTCGTGGAGGATGAGTAGCAACAATTTACCATTCCAAAATTACTGGTTAATGTAAGCAAAAAACACGTTATCGTTCCTTTGAGGGCCTTGTCCTCAGTATTGGGCATTTTAGCAGTTTAGGCTAACTCCAATTTTATTTGCCATAGTTTATTGTCCTCCATCAACCTACTCAGAGTTTTTATCTGAATTTGCCGAATTCTTAGCTGATTTGGTGCTGAAATCAGATAGAATAATTATAGTAGGGGACTTTAATATACATGTAGATGTAGATAGTGATTGCCTTATATAGCATTTAATTCAATATTAGACTCTATGGGGTTTTCTCAGAAAGTAGGAAATTCTACCCATTATCTCCACCGTACGTTGGACCTTGTTCTGACATATGGCACAGAAATAGAAAATCTGTAGTGTCTCCTCATAACCCTGTACTGTCAGACCATTGTCTGTTAACCTTTGATTTTGCTATTTCTGACTATTTGGCTCCTAAAGAAAAATATTACCACAGTAGATGACTCTCAGATGATGTTGTTACCAAATTTATGCACATTGTTTCCTCTATGCCATGTGTCAACACAATGGAAATAAGCTATAGACCAGCTTGCTTCTTCTGTAATTCATAGCATGGTAGATAGTGTTACAGCTTCTCTGCATCAGAATCTAGACTTAGTGGCCCCTTAAAAAAAGAAAAAAGTCTAATCAGAGATTTCTAACTCCTTGGTTTAACACAGAAACTCATAGCTTAAAACAGAGACTCATCAATTAGAAAGAAAATGGTGCTCCACTAATTTAGATGAAAATCTATTTAGCTTGGAGAAATCATCTTCTAATTTATAAAAAATCTCTTAGAAAAGCTAGAACGAGTTATTATTCTGCATTAATAGAAGAGAACAAGAATAATCCCAGGTTTCTTTTCAGCACTGTAGCCAGGCTGAACAAAGAGTCTGGACTCTCAATCCTAGCATTACCTTAGAGCGTACTAGTCAGGACTTTATGAACTTTTTCAATAATAAAATTTCATCTATCAGAGATAAAATCAGTCAGATTCTTCCCACCGTTAACTTAAATACAGTAACTACTACAAACTCCTTCAATTGATATCTGTTTGATGAGTTTACTCCAATTGACCTTTTAGAGTTAGACAAAATAATTTCCTCATCCAAGCCTTCAACTTGTCTTTTAGACCCTATTCCTACCAGGTTATTTAAAGAAGTCTTCCCACTTATTGGTAGCTTTATTCTTCAAATAATCAATTCTTCATTAACTTTAGGCCATATACCGCAGGCTTTTAAAATGGCTGTAATTAAACCCTTACTCAAAAAGCCAACGCTGGATCCAGGAGTTTTAGCTAACTATAGACCACTCTCTAATCTCCCTTTCATTTCAAAAATCTTAGAAAGAGTTGTTGCTATGCAGTTATTTGACCACCTGCAGGGAAATGGTTTACTTGAAGAGTTTCAATCTGGGTTTAGAATCCATCATAGTACTGAAACAGCATTAGTGAAGGTCACTAATGACCTCCTTATCGCATCTGATAATGGGCTTGTTTCTGTATTTGTTCTTTTAGATCTTAGTGCAGCCTTTTGATACTATCGGTCATAATATTCTACTTGATAGATTAGAACACTATGTTGGACTTAATGGAACTTCGTTGCAGTGGTTTAGATCTTATTTATCTGATAGGTTCCAGTTTGTTCATGTCCAATAATGAATTTTCTTCAACTCAAAACTCAGTCATGGAGTTCCACAGGGATCTGTGCTAGGCCCTACTCTTTTTAGTTTATATATGCTTCCGTTAGGCAACATTATTAGAAAGCACTGTATACATTTTCATTGTCATGCAGATGACACACAATTATACCTGTCAATGAAGCCAGATGAGCCAGTCAATGAGCCGTCAATGAAGCCAGACAAGTTAGAAGCCTATCTTAAGGAAATCAAAGCTTGGATGACTTGTAATTTCCTGCTATTGAATTCATATAAGACTGAAGTCATTCTTGTTGGTCAAAAAAACCTTAAGAAATACCTTTCCAAATCAAACTTTTAGTTTGGATACGGTTACTCTTTCTCTTAATAGCTCTGTGAGGAACCTTGGAGTTATTTTTGATCAAGATTTGTCCTTCAATTCACATATTAAATTTGTTTCTAAGACTGCCTTCTATCATTTGTGTAATATTGCAGATATCAGAACAGATCTGACACAAGATCAGGAGCATCTTGTGTCAGAGTGATGCTGAGAAACTGATCCATGCTTTTGTTAGCCCTAGATTAGATTACTGTAACTCCTTATTATCAGGTTGTCCTAAAACATCTTTAAAAAGTCTTCAGTTGATCCAAAATGCTGCAGCAAGAGTTTTAACAGGTACTAGAAAGAGAGATCATATCTCTCCGGTTCTGGCCTCCCTTCATTGGCTTCTCATAGAGTTTAGAATTAAGTTTAAAATTCTTCTTCTCACTTACAAAGCTCTAAACAATCAGGCCCCTTTTTATTTAAAAGATCTGATACTACCGTGTTATCCTAACAGAGCACTACACTCCCAAAATGCAGGATTACTTGGAATACCTAGAATCTCCAAAAGTACAATGGGAGGCAGAGCCTTCAGTTATCAAGCTCCTCTCCTGTGGAACCAGCTGCCAATCTGGATTCGGGAGTCAGACTCGATCTCTGTTTTTAAGAATAGGGTTAAAACCTTCCTTTTTGATATAGCCTACAATTAGGGAGGGATCATGTGTCTCTGAACCCTCCCTTAGTTATGCTGCTAATAGGTTTAGACAGCTGGGGGACCTCCAACAATGCACTGGGCCTCACTCCTTTCTTCATTCTCAATGAAATATTTATTTTTTCCTGGTCATTAACATCTGTTTGTTCTCTCCCATAGATTGAGTCCCCATCGTGCTGTTTGCTCTCTACATGTCTGTTCTTTTCATCTTCTCTATCCCCTCACCTCTCAGCCAGTCGCAGCAGATGACTGCCCCTCCCAAAGCCTGGTTCTGCTGGAGGTTTCTTCCTGTTAAAAGGGAGTTTTTCCTCTCCACCGTCGCCAAGCACTTGCTCACAGGGGATCGCCTGATTGCTGGGGTCTTTCTGCAACTGTGGGGGTTTCCCCTACAGTTGAAAGTGCTATGAGATGACTGTTGTTGTGAAATGGTGCTATATAAATAAAGTTGAATTGAATTGAATCTCAAAATACACCAGGGATGGAAGAAGATCACAATTTTATGACCCTCTTCATTCAGAACCTCCATCCCACTGTGAGTTACCACCTTGGAGTTACAGCTAACCCAAGGTCAAGCTCAATAAGTCAGCTGAGAGAGTTCGCACATTATCCATTCCAAAAACAGCAACAAAGTTGCAACAAGCACGCTGAGCCTGCCACCGTGCTAGCTATCAGCGCTGCTTCTGACACCCTGGAGTTGGAAGGAGCCCCTCGCTACTCTATCTCCTACACCACGATCACATGAAAATCTGAGATGTTCCCCCAACAGACTTCATCAAGGTTAAAACCAAAATAGGTTCTTTGGATCTCAGTCAGGACCAACTTCGCGAAAACCCGACTACCGTCGTAGGCCAAATCCACCAGATAGATCGCGAAAATATGGTATGGACTCTCAAGATGACAGATACCGATATGAACACACGCGTAACCGCGGCAAATGGTCTTCTCCACCTCTTCACAGAAGCTCAGAAACAGAGACCAATCAGAAGCCCTGGAAGAAGAAAGAAACTCCTACTCTCAGTAAAGAAGATTTAGAAGCTCTCAAACATCTCCTAGCGAAGATTCAGAACAACAAAGAAAATGAAACCACCTGACATCCTAGCTATCACAGCTATGCCAACTCAGAACAAATGCTCTAAATCATGAAGAAAAAGCAAAAAGAGAAGCTCTCTTACAAATGGAGAAGAACCAAAGGACCCAATGCAGTTCAGTGCTGTTGTGGCAGCCCAACCACAAGTCAAAGGCCACTTATCTAAAAATAACATTTTGCAAATCCGTGTCAAACCACCGCTTCCACAATTTCTGTGTGATTTAAATGAGAGGGGGGTGGCGTGAAAATTCTATCTTCCACTGACCTTTGAAGACGTGATGTGTCAGGATGCTGTTTTAGACACTGCCGCTGACATCACTCTTATGTCACACAATCTTTTTGACCATCTACGTGTTGCTGCTAAACACGCTCACAAAGATTTAAAACTGGAACCTTGTTCGTTAGCTGTTTGACCATACGCGCTCACTAACACAACTCTATCTGGCGTGTCACTAATCAAGGTCTCCATTGGTCCCCTGACCTTTGTTGTGTTGCAGCCAGTCAATAAAGGAGGCTCCGTGTTCACCCAAAGCAGCAGTCTTTATTTATAAAAGAACCCAACACAACATGGTGTCAGAAGTTGGTGCGCTTTGAGGTGAGAAAAGTCAGCTTTGCAACCGGCTAGCGGCTATGCCAGACGAAGCTCAAAGGGCTGCAGCTGCGCCAATTGATCCTGTAATGGCGGCAGCTACTCCAGCGGCAACCTTCACCATCAAACCACCGGAGCCCTTCGACTTTGCGAAACCCCAAGAGTGGGAAAAGTGGATAAGACGTTTTGAGCGTTTTAGACTGGCAAGTAACCTGAATAACTCATCTGAGGCGAACCAAGTAAATACGCTGGTTTATTGCATGGGAGATGAGGCTGACGACGTGCTAAGAGAGCTCGAGCTAACGAGTGTGCAGCGCCAGCAGTACGATGCCGTTAAAACAGCCTTTGATAGACATTTCGTTCCCAGAAAGAACGTGATTTACGAACGAGCAAAATTCAACAAGCGAGTGCAACAGCCGGCAGAACCAGCAGACTCGTTCATAACAGCACTCTACGCACTGGCAGAAAACTGTGAGTACGGTGCACTTCATGATGACCTTTTGAGAGACAGGCTTGTAGTGGGTCTAAAAGATTCGTCGCTGTCAGAAAGAATGCAGCTTGACAAAGATCTTACCCTAGCTAAAGCTATAACAATGGCAAGACAATCTGAAGAAATAAAACGACAACAAACTGACCTAAGAGGTGAAACTAGCGTTAACAGAACAGCCGTGGATGCGGTACACATCAGAAAAGCCAAGCCAAACAAGCTCATAATCAAGGAACAAAAACAGATTAAGTCCTCAAGGCCTCAGCAGACAAAACAAGACAGTAAATCTTGTTCCAAGTGTGGCAAAGCACCAGCACATGCAGCAGTACAGTGCCCAGCTAAAAATGCGGAATGCCATAACTGTAAAAAACGTGGACACTATAGTAGTCTGTAGGTCCAACCCAACTGTGAATGAGGTCGCTGACAATGCAGACGGACTTTTTCTGGGTGAAGTGGATCTAGGAGAGGATCCATGGCTGGCAGACATAAATGTGAGAGGAAATAAAGTGACTTTCAAGTTAGATTCCGGAGCGGACATCACAGCGGTTTCCGAACAAACATTTGAAACCTTCAAGAAGAAAAATGAACAGTTGGAAAAGGCACAAAAACCACTCTACGGACCGGGTGGAACTGCACTAACCGTGTTGGGGTCTATGACAGAGACTATTACATATGGTGACAAGAGCGCTACTGAGAAAATCTATGTTGTCAAAAATCTGCGCATGGCACTACTGAGTAGAACAGCTTCCGTGAGACTGAAACTAATTGCCAGAGTTGACACTATAGACCAAGAGACAGTGAGAAAAGCGTACCCCTAGTTATGCGATGGACTTGGGCTTGTTCAAAAGCCATACACAATTAAACTGAAACCTGATGCTAAGCCCTTTTCGCTCAAGGTGCCAAGGCGTGTGCCACTGCCGCTCATGGGTAAAGTGAAAGAAGAGCTCGAGAGGATGGAAAAGTTGGGAGTTATCAGTCGAGTGGAGCAGCCAACAGATTGGTGCTGTGGCATGGTTGTAGCTCCCAAAAAGGACAAAGAAAAGGTGCGTATCTGTGTGGACATGACACCTTTAAACGAGTCAGTGTGTCGCGAAAGATACATCCTCCCGTCTGTGGACCAAACGCTAGGCATGCTCACAGGTGCTCAGTACTTTTCAAAGCTCGACGCAAATATGGGATTTTGGCAAATACCACTGTCTAAAGAGTCGGCCTTTCTCACCACATTCATTACGCCATTTGGCAGATACCACTTCAACCGTTTGCCATTTGGTATTTTCAGTGCACCTGAACATTTCCAAAACATGATGGTGACAGAGGTTACAGCGGGTCTCGACGGAGTCGTCTGTCACATGGACGATATCCTGGTCTGGGGATCCACCAAGGAGCAGCACGACGCAAGACTGCACGCTGTCTTGAAGCGCGCAGAGAAAGCCGGCGTTACGTTGAATATGTCAAAATGTGAGTTTGGCAAAAGAGAGGTCAAATTTCTTGGGTTTATTGTTTCAGCAGAAGGAATGAGGCCAGATCCAGACAAAACCCAAGCTGTTCAGGACATGAAAGAGCCAAGCAACGTGAGTGAGCTCAGGAGCTTTCTCGGAATGGTGAACCAGCTGGGGAAGTTCATTCCGAACCTTTCTGAAAAGGACAAACCATTGAGAGACTTGCTTTCAACAAAGAACATGTGGTACTGGGGGCATGAACAACAAAATGCGTTTTGTAACCGCAAACAAAAACTGTCCTCTGCTCCTGTACTGCAGCTCTATGACCCAAACAAACCACAGAAAATATCTGCAGATGCCTCTTCATACGGATTGGGGGCAGTCATGCTACAGAAGGAGAGAGATGTGTGGTCACCAGTTGCTTACGCTTCCCGATCATTGACACCTACAGAGCAGCACTACGCCCAGCTGGAAAAAGAAGCGCTGGCTCTCACGTGGGCCTGCGAAAGATTCAATGACTTTATCCTGGGTCTGCACTTTGAACTAGAAACTGATCATAAGCCACTAGTGAGTCTACTGGGAGGACAAGCTTTGGAAGCGCTTCCACCGCGTATACAGAGATTTCGTATGCGCCTAATGAGGTACTCATACACTATAAAGCACATCCCTGACAAAAGTCTCACCACTGCCGACACGCTCTCACGCTTACCGCTCACAAACAGTGTTACTGACACAGACACAGATCTTATGGAGGACACTAACATTTATGTTGACTCTGTGCTAGAGGGACTCCCTACAAGTAGCAAATATCTTGCGGATCTCCAAGAGCAACTGCAGTCCGACAGCGTCTGTTCACAAGTCATGAAATACTGCACAGAAGGCTGGCCGGATCGTAAAGAGCTACAGGGAGCGGTGAAGCACTACTGGTCTGAGAGAGCCGTTTTGAGTGTGCATAACGGACTACTACTGAGAGGCACGAGGTTAGTTATCCCCGCTAACATGAGAAATGCAGTTTTGGACAAGATACATGAGGGCCACCAGGGGGTGGTTAAATGCAGAGAGCGCACCCGTCAGGCTGTATGGTGGCCAGGTTTAAGCAACCAGATCAGTGAAGTTGTACTCAAATGCAGACAGTGCATACAGGAAAGAGTTAATGTGAGAGAGCCTTTAATGCCCACAGATTTACCAGAAAGGCCATGGCAGAAGTTGGGAGCTGATTTGTTCATGCTACAAGACAAAAACTACCTGTTATTAGTGGACTACTTCTCTAGGTATATAGAGATTGCCCAGCTCAGCCCAACTCGCTCTGCCAATGTCATTGTGCATTTAAAGTCAATGTTTACACATCACGGAATACCGGAGATACTGATCACGGATAACAGCCCGCAGTTCGCAAGTCAGGAAATGGAAGACTTTGCAAAGGAGTACTGTTTTGAGCACGTGACCAGTAGTCCCAGGTACCTCCAAAGTAACGGTGAGGCAGAAAGAGCTGTCAGAACAGTCAAAAATCTTATCAAGAAAGCCAGTGATCCATACCGAGCACTGTTAGCCTACAGAACCACAGCGTTGGCAAATGGCTACAGCCCAGCACAGCTTCTCATGGGGCGTAGGCTTCGTACCACCCTGCCAATGCTTCCAGAGGTCTTGCAGCCATGCGTGCCGAATCTGCAACAAATTCGTCACGTGGAAAAGGAGGGACGGATGAGGCAAACAGAATGTTTTAACAAAAGACACAGAACGAGAGATTTGGACAAACTGTTACCCGGAAACTCTGTTTGGATTACAGATGCGAAAGCACAGGGCACGGTGACATCTGTCCACAAAACTCCACTGTCCTACGTCATCAGTGGACCACAAGGGACAATCAGGAGGAACCGCACTCATCTTGTGCCTATGTCGATACCAAAGACTGAGATTGAACCACAACAGACCTAGTCAAATGGAAAAGACACTCCTACAGAAACTGCTTCTGAGCCCAATGCACAGGAAACACCAGGTGTTGTTCGAACCAGGTCTGGTAGGGAAGTGATTAAACCAAAGAGACTGGATCTGTAGAAGTTGCATGTTAATATTTGTGAAAGCAGAGTTGAGTTCTAAAAATGCCTTCTTTAAATAGAAAATAAGAGGCCTTTGCATAATATGTTCTTACATGGCAACAGTGTTGGGGAAAAAAAAAAGAAGAAATGTTATAGATTTGTTAAAAGTGGTGATGTGTTAAATTTATGCTGTCATAGTTAGTTGACAAAAGGGAACAGAAACGATCTCATATAAGAATGTATTTTATTTTTTCAGCTAAAAGGGGTCAACCTATCTTCAGTAAGGGGGATGTGGTGTAATCTAGGCATTACATGTGTGGA
Source organism: Pholidichthys leucotaenia (assembly GCA_020510985.1). Classification (NCBI taxonomy): domain Eukaryota; kingdom Metazoa; phylum Chordata; class Actinopteri; order Cichliformes; family Pholidichthyidae; genus Pholidichthys; species Pholidichthys leucotaenia. The sequence continues at coordinate 78,470,272 of CM035843.1, read as the reverse complement.
GCCACTAGGGGGCGATCATAGACCGGATGTTGTCAGTAGTACTGCATGATGGATATTTATATGGCGGAGTTCGTGTGTTAATGTGTTGCAGCCAGTCAATAAAGGAGGCTCCGTGTTCACCCAAAGCAGCAGTCTTTATTTATAAAAGAACCCAACACAACAACCTTGACTCATCCGGTCTATGTGTCCAAACTTGATGCCATTCCATTGCTTGTCGGCAAAGACCTACTGAATTGCTTTGAGCCACTGATTGACTTCAAGAATCTCAAACTATGGGCTCAAACTCAACACCCTCACCCATTCGACCTACCAAGGACAACTGAATCACAGTGCTTTGTTCTTGACACTTCGGACACCCCGAGTCTCACACAACTAGCACTGTTGGAACAACTGAAACCGATTGAAAGCGAGCAGAAAAACCAAGGTGAACACTGCCCTCAAGAAGTCAAAGATCACCTTCAAACACAAGGTCAAGACAAAGAATCAAATGATCTTGGGAACTCAATGGCCATGCAAAAAGCTCCACATGGCCCCCTTGTTACCTTGGACTCAACGTTGGTGTTACCTTCTGAGTCCTACCCACCCACCCCTGCGGCCTGCGTGGTCACAGGAGCCAAATCAACCGGCTCCCTAGACCCTCCGCAACCTAAGGGTTCTGCATTGGTGGACCCAACTTGAGATCCAAGACGAAAACCACTGCTTAGCAGAAAGAACATAAAGGCTCGTCTCAGTTTTGCCAGAAAACATCTTGATGATCCCCAAGACTTTTTGGAAAATACTCTGTTGACTGACGAGACAAAAGTTGAACTTTCTGGAAGGTGTGTGTCCCATTACATACGACATAAAAATGACAGCATTTCAGAAAACATCTGTAACTTTTGAATGATTCAATATAGAAGCTTCATCTTGGGCTCTAATGAAAGGTGACATTCAGGGCTGTGTGTGTGTGTGTGGGGGGGGGGGGTTGTTTATTCATTGTTGCTGTAGGCAGAGACAGTAACATGGCGGTAATGCACCTGTAAGCTGGTTGCCAACCGCCAATCAAATCTGAAAGAAGAAGAAGAGACAGTAACTAAAGACGGAAGTGGCAGAAAGAAACACAACTACATCTGTTCACGTTACACTGCATGCATATTTTGGTGGGTATGAGAGAACTCCTCAGTTTTATTTCACTCCAGTAATACTTAACAGTGAAAAACTGATGAATGTAAACAACATCGAAAAGAACTGTGCTCAATACAGGAGTAGATTTTGCCTCAAGGATCATTGATACTCAATTATGTGAACTTTGCACCAGTTGGCCATGTCACAAGCACAACTGTTCATAAATGCCCAGTAGGCGATGTGCAGTACATTGTTAATTTTCCTTTTTATTGCCTTCTTTTTTTAACAAGAAAAAAAGAAGGGAGGTTAACCTCTTGCACTCCGGTGTACAGCAGGCGGTCACCTCTCTGCGTCCTAGAACGCACGAGGGCGCCCTAGGACGCACACTGTGCGTCCTAGTGCGCACTGGAAAAAAAAGCTGTATTTCCGTTCTTCCACTACAGACACAGCCGCGAACAGAAAGCCAAAGGAGTGCTTTGATTGGTTTAGATGTGATTGACCTCTCATTCGACTAATAAGAGCCTTGAATTGGGTTTCTGAAACCTTGAAGAACCAATGACTGAAAACCTAGCAAGAAGGACCCGCCTACCAACGGCTGCGAATACGGCGAGCCAATTGAAGCACAGAAGTTCGAAAGCGTGCGTCCCTTGCAAAATCTGTTTTGTGTAAGCCGCTGGGTGACACACACGCATTCGCCAGTCTTTTTTTCTTACTACTGTTCTTATTTGTTTTGAAAAATCGTTCGCCAAAACCGCAATCATGGAAGCGCAAAACCGCAATAATGGAATTATGGTTTGACCGGGTCACGTGACCAGAACCACGAGTCTGTAACAAGCGGACCAGCGTCATGTTCGTCTGACAATGAGGAAGAGAAGTTCGCCAGGGACACTGCTGTTGTGGACAGGTAAGTGTTATAAGCTAAATTATTCTTTATCCCTGAAAATTGTAATCAAAATGACTTTTGACCGATCGGTAAATTACAGCTGTGCGTCATCACAACATGAAGACCGCGGCGCACGGGTCCAGTCCGTGCGCTGTGTCCGGACCGTGAACGCCCCCCCCCGCTACTCTTCTGTAGCGGATTGCACATATTATTGCAGATATTTTAGTACAACTGTGCGTAGTAGACTGCGGCATGCGCCACGGTCCGATGGACGATGTCCGTCCTCTGTAGCGGGGGGGGGGGGAGTTGTTATCCTCTACATTACAGATAGTGCACTGTAGGTTATTTTTTTCTTGTAAAAAAAAGCCACACATTTTTTACGTGGCATGCTTCTTTGTGTGTGGGGGCTTGTTTGTTCATTCATTCATGAATGTTGGCAGTGTGTTGTGTGAGAAGTCCGCAGTATAAAGGGTGAACAGGAAGGGAGCCAAAACCATTCCCTGGGGGGCCCCTGTGCTACCGATGATCATGTCGGACACACAGTCTCGGGTTCTCACAAACTGAGGCCGGTTAGTGAGGCAGTCCAGGATCCATGATGACAGGTGCTGGTCCACCCCTGCGCACAGCAGCTTGTCCTTCAGGATCATTGGTTGGATGGTGTTGAAAGCACTGGAGAAGTCAAACAACATGATCCTCACTGTATTCCTGAGCTTCTCCAGGTGGAACAGAGAACGGTGAAGGAGGAAGATCACCGCATCCTCCACCCCAATACCATGCTGGTAGGCGAACTGGAGTGGATCCATCGCTGGACCCACCAGGGGGCGGAGGTGAGCAAGGAGCAGTCTCTCCAGGGTCTTCATCATGTGGGACGTCAGGGCCACTGGTCTGTAGCTGTTCAGATCTTTGGGGTGGGAAGTCTTTGGTACAGGTACCACACAAGATGTTTTCCACAACTGTGGTACCCTCCCCAGCTTTAGGCTCAGGTTGAAGATGTACTCCACAATCCCACACAGCTGGTCTGCACAGGACTTGAGGAGCTTTGCACTGATGCCGTCCGGTCCCGACGCCTTCCTCGCCTTGATCTTCCTCAGCTCCGTCCTCACCTGGGTCTTAGTGAGGGTCAGGTTGGGGGGCTGTGTGCTGGGAGTGGGGAGGTGTTGGTGGAGTGGGGAGTGGGCAGCAGGTCTCGATGACTTTAGAGGCAGCAGTGGTTGTTGTGCAGTCGGGGGGGAGGGTGGTTGGTCAAACCTATTAAAAAACAGGTTCAGATTGTTCGCCCACTCCCTGCCCCCCGTGGCCTGGGAGGAGGTATTCTGGAGCCCAGAGATGGTTTTAAGGTTTCTCCAGACCCCGCCAATGTCGCTCTGTTGCAGCTTGTCCTCCATCTTCTCCCTGAAGCTGTCCTTGCCTTCTCTGATCTTCCTCCTCAGCTCCCTCTGTACGGACTTCAGTATCTCCCTGTTCCCTGACCTGAAGATCCTCTTCTTCTCTCTCAGAAGTGTTTTTATCTCAAGGTTGATCCAGGGTTTGTTGTTCGAGCAACACCGTATGGTCTTGGTGGGTACGGTATTGTCCACACAGAAGTTGATGTAGTCCGTGATGGTGTGAGTGAGGCCATCGATGTCCTCACCATGTGGATTGCAGAGCTGCTCCCAGGCAGTGGTCTCAAAGCAGTCCTTTAGAGCGTCCCTTGCCTCCTCAGACCATAACTTCACTGTTGAAGTTATGGTCCGAGGTTGTCTGTGTACTAGGGGTTTGTACACCGGCAGGAGATGAACCAAGTTGTGATCCGATCTCCCGAGTGGGGGGAGTGGTGATGAGGTGTACGCCTCCTTAGTGTTTGCGTAGAATAAGTCCAGTGTTTTATTGTCTCTAGTGTCTCTCGTCTGTGTTCTTTATGAAAATGGAGTCTTTTATAGCAATGTTTTTGCTTATTGTATCACCCGTAGGTGCTGTAATGGGTATTTCTCGAGCCAAATTAGGACCAATGTTAACAAAAAAGTTATTAAATTCATCTGCAGGTGAGACTGCATTCACACTCAGTTGTTTTATTATTATTATTTTTTTTTTGAAAGATTGGTTGAGTAGCTTGTATTTCTGTTTTTCTTTCCAAGAGTATTGTTAAGTATTGTCCATGTATTTTTAATATTGTCTGTTTTTCTCCAGTTCTTTACTGTAATAGTCTCTTTTACTACATCTCATTATATATGTTAACTTATTTTTGTATGTTTTATACCGCTGCTCTGCTTCTTTTGTCCTTTTCTTTAGAAAAGCTTTATATAATGAATTTTTCTTTTTACACGCCTTTTGTAATCCTTTGGTTAACCATGGCTTGTCGACAAATTTCTGTTTAAGCTTTTTCTTTACTAATGGACAATTTTTTTCATAAAGAGTGGTTACAATATTCATAAATGTGTCATAGGCTTCATTTACATCTGATACATAGACTTTTGTCCAGTCTTGCTTCAGCAAGTCTTCTTTAAAAGAAAGAACTGATTGCATTTTGTGATTTGTATCTGAAAGATTTTAAAGTTTTTTTTGTATTAGCCCCCGTGTGGCGATGGATAAGTGCAAAGACTGGCAAATGGTCACATATCATTTATCAATAATCCACTTTCTATTTTCTTATCAATAATATTAACAAACAGGTTATCAATAAGTGTAGCAGTGTGAACTGTGATTCTACTGGGATTTGTTATTGTGGGATATAGACTCATTCTGTACATAGAATTCATGAACTCTGTAATTACATTTTGTTGAAATGGATTTAGTAAATCAATATTGAAATCTCCACAAATTACAACCATTTTCTTACTAGTAATATTATTGTACAGCTCGACTAATTTATCTCTGAATGTCTCAGTGCAAGTTCCCAGCATTCTATATATACAACTTACAATTAGATTTTTTGTTTTTTGTTTTATCTTGGTTAATCTCAACAGTAACACATTCCAGAATCCCTGGTAGTGCAAAGGACATTCCATTTACAAGTTTACACCTATACAGGTCATCAATATACAGTGCAACACCACCACCCTTTTTTGAGATCTGTTAATATGAAACATCTGATATCCCTCTATTGCCATCAGGGGAGCCTGCTCTTCATTAAGCCAAGTTTCAGAGACTGCGATAGCTGTAAATTTTCTGTCTAGCTGTTTTAAATAGTCCTGAATCTGTGGAAAGTTTTTGTTAAGACTTCTGCTGTTGAAGTGTATTATTGATAGTTTACCATCTAATTGCACTTGACTTTTGAATTGCTTTTCAGTATAGTATTCACAATGATTATGAATATTATTGAAAAAGTGGTTATCGGGATCAATATCATTCCCCATCTCTTGTAGTTTATGTTCAGCATAATGGCATATTTTCAGAGTTTGAATTTCCTCACTCTGTGTCAAATGACTTCCTCCAACTGGGGATAATTGATGTCTACTCAAGTCAGTCATAAGTTTTTTTGTTTTGTTTAGTTTATTTTTTTTTAAGTACATTGACATGGTATGTCACAAAAGAACTATTCTTGCTGTGTGTGTAGATATGGATTATCATAGTCTCTTAGTTTTCTTAATAAGTGTTCATCTATATTTATTTAAGTCAGTGAGATCTCTGATTACGGCCTTTGCTTCCTCAGGTGTTCCATTTAGTTTGATCCAGACTCTACAGTTTCTTGTCCATGTTGCCTGTATCTTATTTTGTCTTTTCAGCATCTGTGCTTGCCGTGCTATTTCAGCATTAGCCTTTGTTAAATGTTCATTTAGGTAAACTTCTGTTCCCCGTAGCTTTCTGGCCTGCCTCAGTATGTCATTCTTTACCCTTCTGTTCACAAAGTGCATCACAATTGATTTCTTTGTTTTATTATCTTTTCTGGGTAAAGTATGACAGGTTGAAATTGCATTTAGTTCAGCCTTTATATTTCTGCTTTCAAGGAACTGAAGCACTTGGTTTTCCAGGGAGACTGATTCACTTAGGGGACACTCCTCACCTCTCATTCCTGCTGTAACATTGGCATATGATTGATATTTAATGCCTCGTCTCCTTATAATAAGATCATCCATATGAGAATATTGTTCAAAATCCTTGATGCGTCGCTCCAAGTCTGCAATTTTTTTGTCTTTTTCCTTAATTGTTAATTTCAGTTCTCGGACTTCTTCCATTAGCTCTAATAGTTTAAGCTATTGATTGGCCACTTTGGTCAGTTCTTCTGACAAGAAGTTCAGAGATTTTTTGATCTCTTCCATTTCCTCCTTCTTTGGTGGCATTTTTACTGACCTGTTGATAATAAAACAATCTCTGCTGGTGTCGCCGGTATCCGATCCGACCAACCTTGAATCCAGCCGGGGCCTCAGCTAGCCCCCTCCGCTGCTAGTCCCGCTGCTTACCGCCACTGCAATTGAGCTCCAGTCCAGCCGGAGTGCTGGCAGCTCCTCCACCGAGCCCCGCCGCCCACCACCGCTGTAGTTGAGCTCCGATCCTGCTCCTGTCCAGCTGGGGTCCCGGTAGTTCCTCCACTGAGCCCAGCCACCTACCGCCGTCTTCCTCAGTAGTTCCTCCGCCAAGCCCCGCCGCTGTAACTGAGCCCCAATCTGGCTCTTATCCAGCTGGGGCCCCGGCTGCTCCTCCACTGGTCCCCGTCTCCTACCGCCGCTGTAGTTGAACTCCGATCTGGCTCCCGTCCAACTGTTGCCTCGGTTAGTTCCTCCGGCAAGCCCCAATGACAAGATTCTAAGAATCTGCACGGGAGGCTCAGCTGTCATCTACCGGGCCGATGCCGGGTCAGTGGTGATTCAGACGCTATGTATTTATAACCGTCACTAACACGTGCCCATATGGTATGGCCACAGTGAGTGGAAAATAACTGCCAGATGGCTCCTTTTTGGTGTTTGAGTGGAAAGTTACTGCCAGAATGTTCTCGTACCTGCTCGGCCAGTCTCTATGTATCCATATAAGGTAATGTGGGGGGGGGGGCGCTCTGAGGGAGCCTTTAAAACCGGAGGCCTCCTTTGTTTGAGCAGAGCAGTGCAGGGACCGGGATTCCTGTTTTCTCCACTCCTCTCCTGCATGCAGCAATAAAGGCTGTTCAACTTGGCAGAGCCATCTGATTATTTTCTCCAGGACCTTATAAGCAGGGCTAGATAAAATTCGGTTACATGGCCCAACCAGTTATTAGGTTTAGGGGGCAATCACTTTTTCACACAGGGCCATGTAGGTTTGGATTTTTCCCCCTTAATAATAAACACCTTCATTTAAAAACTGCATTTTGTGTTTACTTGTGTTATCTTTGTGTAATAATAAAATTTGTTTGATGATCTGAAACATTTAAGTGTGACTAACATACAAAAAAATGAGAAATCAGGAAGGGGGCAAACACCTTTTCACACCACTAAAGGTACCACCAAGGGTTGCACCCTTCTTCCACTGCTTTATGCAGCTGTGGAGACCTTGCCTGTAAAAGTCTACAGCAGGGGTGTCCAACCATGTGCCATGGAGAGCCAAGACCCTGCAGGTTTTACCTCCAACCAGTGTCTTCAACAGCAGATTTCTGTGAACTTCTTCCCACTGATTGCTGATAAGTGAAAACACCTGCTGAAGAGACTGGGTAGAAGAGAAAACCTGCAGGGTCTTGGCTCTCCATGGCACATGGTTGGACACCCCTGGTCTACAGCTTGCATCAGAATCCACAACTTGACCACAGAAATCAACACTTCATCATCTTGGAAGTGCTTGCCCTTCAAGAATGATTTAATGGTTGGAAAGAGGTGGAAGTCAGATGGTGTGAAGTCAGAATAGTAAAGGGGAGGTGAGGAAAGATTTCATAGCCAGGACCATGCTGGGCAGTATGTGAGTTGTGAACCATGGCGTTGTCTTGCAGGATGCGGACACCTTTGGCCAGTATGCCACGCCTCTCAGTTTTGATGGCCTTCTGCAATTTCTGCAGCAGAGAAGCGTAGTAAGTCCCAGTAACTGTGGTACCCTTTGCCAGGAAATCCATCATCAATACTCCATGCTGGTCCCAAAAGACCATGAACATGCGCTTGTCCAGCGAGATTTGGACATATGCCGTCTTCAGATGTGCTGAGTCATAAGGCTTCTGTTGCTTCGACTGGGTTTTAGTCTCTGGATCATAGTGATGGACCCATGTTTCATCCTGTGTGATTAGTCTGTCAAAGAAGTCCTCCTGGTTTTCTTGGCACATGGCCAAAAGATCCTGGGAGGACATGACTGCTTCCTGTTTCTGTAAAGTTGTGGGCAACTGAGTAATCCATCCTGCAGATAACTTCCCCATGTACAAATGGTCATGCATGATTTCTTCCACAGACTCCACACTGATCTTGACATCTTGGGCTACTTGACAAATGGTTATGCGGTGTTATTTTATTTTTTTTTTGGACTTATTTTGTACCCGTAGGTAGATTTGTTTTGCAGTCTGGTGACAAACCACCAGCTGCCGGTCGCCGCGTGCGCAAGCGCCCCGTAACTCCCTAACCTGCATGTTTTTGGCATGTGGGAGGAAACCGGAGAAATCCCGGAGTAAACCCACGCAAACACGGGGAGAACATGCAAACTCCACACAGATCACTGTTGGCCGGGGGCAGGGATCGAACCCACGATCTCACGGTCCCCGCAATTCCCCGGCTGAGGGTAAAACTGTGCTGCCACAGTGCTATCCACTGCGCCACCGTGCAGCCCAGTGTTATGACCTGGCTCTAGGCCATAACAAATAGAGAGGATGCACGAGAGTTAACTTAAAAGTAAAAAGTGTTTATTTACAAAAAGTGCAATAAACTAAAACAACAAAATGAGTCTGAAAAGGTCTGGTGTGCCCAGGAGAGAAGAGCAGCCTCAAATGCCTGCAGGTGACAGCCCTGCCAGCTGCCTTGACAGCTCCTCTTTTATGAAGCCGCCCATTAGCATCTTCTGCCAATCAGCCACTCCTCAATCAGCTGATCACCTGAAAGAATAATGACATACAGGTGCACATCCCAACTCCAAAGGGGAGATGACAGCTGTCACAGTGGTGATCCTCCAAAATGGTGGCCTCCACTTGCCGGATGGTGTCTTCATCAATGGCACACTGTGGATGCCGTTTCCATCGATGTGCAACTACACTTGAACTGTCAGTGCCAGTGTTTGACTACGTCATATGATGGGACATCCTCTCCATAAGTTTCTTTCATCTCACCAAACATCTCCCGTGGTGTGCGGCCTCCCAAGTGCAGGAATCTGATGACCACTGTGCATTCAACTGGCTCCATTATCACACCTTACTCCACCTTAGTACCTGGAAAAGAGAAATTCTTCGGAGTTCAGGGCTGCAAATTACCACGTGACCTACAGAGATATGTATTATTATACATATGCAATTTCAGCCTCCTACAATAACCAGAAGTGGGTCAGAGAAAATCTTTAATGAGCAGCTCTCGTATAGGCACATACTTTATTTTGTCCCACATTTAGGTTAAATAAAACTAAATGAATGAAAATACTCAACACATATAAATAAACAGGGGCTACTGCCATTATTACATTTATTGAACTGTAAAGGGTTAGCAAAAAGGAAAGAAAAACATGTCACCAACCCATGGTGACATGTTTGACATGGAGTATTGTTGATGGATTTACTGGCAAAACATATAGGTCCTTATGGTATTTTTCTTCATTTTACAATATCATCTCCACCTTAAACACCCTTTAAACTCATGTCTGAAAATAATGATTCATGGAGTCCAAATGCAAAATACATGAAGTACTCCTGCAGCAGATAGAAAAATGCCATTACATACTGTATAAGTTATGGAAAAATATCTGATAAAACAAACTGATAGTTATTAGGACAAAGAAAGTTGCTTTCAAATAGTCACATTTATGTTTCTTGCATCATAAGACCATGATGAATCTTTCTGAACCCACTCTCTATAATTTACCATACTGTAGAGACTGGGTTAATCATCTCAGACTGGATGCAGAGGGTAAACAGAGGACAATGGCTATGAAGATTATGGTGAGGTGGCAGGAAGATGGAGTTGGGGGGAGAAGGGATGAATGTATTGTGATGTGAGATGTCATGCAGATGTGAGATGGGTGGTTGGTATAAAAGGAGAACCCATGGTGTATTGAGACATGCTTTTCTGTGTATGACTGATGTGAGAGTGAATAAAGTCGTCTGCTATATGAACCAGTCTCGTTATTTACACTCTCCACACTGGTGACCCCTTGACAAATTATGGAACACGAGGCAAGAACCCCGGAGTCGGCCTGGACGGGAAGCCCCAGCAACGCGGCAAGCATCCCAGAGACGGCCCGGACGGGAACCCCCAGCAACGTGTGCGCTGTTTCGGTCAAACTACCAGACTTTTGGCTGCACGACCTGAGGTCTTGGTTCCACCACACCGAGGCTCAGTTTGCCCTCTGGGGAATAACGGCAGACTGTGGAGATATGTGGAAGGACGAGGCTGAGTTTATTTCTCAAGACCAGTTTTATTCACATTCACATTCTCCAACATCCAAAAACAGAAAAGGGAAAGGAACCCCCCCACATTTGTCCCTTTAATACCTCGGGACATCAAAGCACACAGTCACGTGGTCTTTTAATCCCAAATTACAATGCCTCCCCCTCCAGGTCTTCTCGTCTCCACCTAAAGTCCTGGTGGTCAGGAAATCCCTCAAGGCCATCTCTCTGCATACAAAAGGCCAGACTTCACATCCTCCTGTTACCCCTAGGAGGTTCAGACCTTTTGTTCCTCTGAGACGTGAAGCACACAATAAGCATATAGTAATACACATGTGAAGCATATGGAACCCACATATGTGCACTACATGACCCCCCCCAAACGTCTAAGATGGAACAACATAACCACAGATTGCATGTCATAATAAAATCACTACATATCAGTCCACGTGCCGCTTGGGTCTCAACCTTCTCCCGTATTTGCTGTAAGCAGGCTGTACCACTTCTGCGACGTCTTCTTGCCGTGGAGTCGCTGCCTGGGGATGAGAACTGTTAGTCAACCTCTGTGGGTGTTCTGGGGAATGCTCTCTAGGGGGTCTGCCGCGTCGAGGAGCCTTAGCCAACTGCACAGCTTCGTCAGCTACCACAAAAGCGGGTTTGAGCCTGTTAATGCCAATCATTTCTTTTCTGCCCCCCAAATCTAGCAAAAAATGCTTATCCCCTGTTTCCAGCACTCTATATGGTCCGTCATAAGGTGGGCGTAAAGGCGGACAATGGGCATCATGTCTGACAAAAACAAACTCCGCATTTTTTAAAGCCTTAGGCACAAAAACACACGGAAAACTGTGGTGAACGGGGCCAGGTAGCGTGCTCGGGCCCGTGCTATTCTGTAACCGCTGAGCCGGGGAGCACTCTGGCGCTGGATTATCTGGGAGAAATTCCCCGGGCAGCCGAAGTGGCTGTGCGAAAACTAGCTCAGCTGGGGAGGCTTCTAAATCCTCTTTAGGTGCAGAACACAACCCCAATAAAACCCATGGTAGCTTGTCCACCCAATTTGCATCCGTAAGCGACGCTCTGAGAGCCGCCTTCAGTGACCTGTGAAAACGTTCGCATAACCAGTTAGCTTGCGGGTTGTACACGGTCGTGTGGTGGATCGTTGCCCCCAAGCTGCGGGCCATCGCTGACCAAAGTTCGGAAACAAATTGCGGGCCTCTGTCGGACGTAATGTCCGACGGGACTCCAAAACGCGCGTGCGCCACCTCCTCGGCTGTGGTTGACGACAGCGGAACCACTTCTGGCCAGCGCGTGGTGCGGTCAACCATTGTCAGAAGATGTGTGCACCCTTGTGAGGGTGGGAGGGGGCCTACGAGGTCCACGTGGACATGATCAAACCTTTTAGCTGGGATGTGAAATGGCTCCAAGGGAGCTCTCGTGTGTCTATGAACCTTGGCCCGCTGACAAGCCGTGCAGGCTGCCGCCCAATCTCTAACTTGTTTGCGCAGGCTCGGCCATACAAATTTCTCTCCTACCATTTTGACCGAAGCACGCACTCCCTGGTGCGCCAGAGAATGGATCGAGTCAAAAACGCGGCAGCGCCACGTGGCCGGAACCACCGGATGCGGCCGCCCAGTGGAGACATCGCAGATTGGGGAGGGCATACCGTCTTGCAGCACCCTGTTCTCCAGCCTTAACCCTGTTGGTCCAGACTGGAGCGCGCGCACATCCGCGTCGCTAACCTGCTCCGCGGCCATGGCTGCATAATCTATCCCCACACGGACCAGGGCCGCGCGCAATTCCGCGTCGCTAACCTGCTCCGCAGCCATGGCTGCAGGATCTACCTCCGCACGGGCTGGAGCCCTCACGGCGCGCGAGAGGCAGTCCGCCACTACATTAAGTTTACCCGCCACATGCTGGATATCGGTAGTAAACTCCGATATCGCAGCCAGCTGTCTCTGCTGCCGGCCCGACCAAGGTTCTGAAATCTTGGCCATCGCGAAAGTCAGCGGCTTGTGGTCAACGAACGCGGTGAAATGGCGTCCTTCCAGCCAGAACTGGAAGTGGCGAATGGCCAAGTGGAGAGCTAACAACTCCCTGTCGAATGCACTGTATTTTCGTTCGCTGTCGCGCAGGGTCTTAATGAAAAAGGCGAGCGGTTGCCAGGCTCCGGCTACATACTGTTCCATGACCACCCCTATGGCCACATCTGACGCGTCAGTAGTGAGCGCCATGCGGGTCGCTGGGACTGGATGTGCTAACAATGCAGCGTTTGCCAGGGCTGTTTTGACTTCAGAAAATGCGCACTCTCGCTCCGGAGACCATTCGACTTTATTTGTGGGTTTTTGTTTTTTTAGTGCAGCATACAATGGTTGCATGAGCTGCGCTGCGCGGGGGAGGAAACGGTTATAAAAATTTACCATTCCCAAAAACTCCTGTAACGCTTTGACCGTTTGTGGCTGGGGAAAACTTGTTACTGCGCGCACTTTGTCAGGCAGAGGGACCGCTCCCTCTGGGGAGACGCGATGCCCCAAAAAATCAATCTGCGTCACCCCGAACTGACACTTCGCTGGGTTAATTATTAACCCATGCTCTGCCAACCTCCGGAAAACTGCCGTGAGGTGGTTTTCGTGTTCGTCTTCGGACGCGCTGGCTACCAATATGTCGTCCAGGTAGACAAACACAAAAGGGAGATTGCGCAAAACCGCGTCCATCATGCGTTGGAACGTCTGCGCCGCGCCTTTAAGCCCAAACGGCATGCGCAAAAACTCGAAAAGCCCGAAAGGAGTTATTACCGCTGTTTTGGGTATGTCCTCAGCGTGCACTGGGACCTGGTGGTAACCGCGTACCAAGTCTATTTTAGAAAAAACGCGCGCCCCCGCCAAATGAACTGAAAAATCTTGGATGTGCGGGATCGGGTAGCGGTCGTGCGCTGTAGCGTTGTTCAGCCTGCGGAAATCACCGCAAGGCCGCCACGAGCCATCAGTTGTCGGGACCATGTGAAGCGGTGAAGCCCATGGGCTCTTTGAACGCCTGATGATGCCCAACCTCTCCAGGTTGGCGAACTCCTCGCGTGCTATGGTCAGTTTAGCTGAATCCAAGCGCCGAGCTTTTGCGAAAACGGGCGGTCCGGTGGTAGTAATAAAATGTTCCACCCCGTGTTTAGCCACTGTCGCCGAAAATGTTGGGACCGTGAGTGCTGGGAACTGCATGAGGAGTGTGTGGAACTTACCACCTGCAGCTGTGACGCTAGCTTGTGCTGTTGGCGGGGCCACTCGAGCTGTACAGGGAATAGAAGAAAAAGAGAGTGCATTAACCAGGCGTCTGTTAGCAAAATCGACCAACAAACTATGTGAGCACAAAAAATCAGCCCCTAACATGTTGAAATTGACTGCCGCTATGACGAAAGTCCACTCGAATGTACGGCCGTGTAAAGACAGAAGCAGAGTCCTCTCACCGAAGGTCTTAATCACCGAGCCGTTCGCTGCTGACACCCGGGGACCACTGGAAGGCGCCAGCCGGTCAGCGTAGGAAGGTGTGATGAAACTCAGCTGGGAGCCCATGTCCACGAGGAAATGCCTCCCCGAGTGCGCGTCCCTCAAGTAGAGCAGCTTGTTCTCCTCTCCGAGGGCCGCAGCTGCTACCGACCCCTGGTCTTGGCGTTTCCCGAGCGCTTAAAGTGGCACGGTGGAATGCACTTGCGTGCCCTCTCTGCGAAGCGGCGATGGTAGAAGAAAAGGATGTCGTCTGCTCTGTGTTTCCTGGCCCCTGCCGCCGCCGGTGAGTCTGGTGCTGCAGCCTCTGGCCCCCTGCCTTCTCCGGACGTTGCGCCTGGCTCCGCTGCCGCAGCCGTAGCCGCGCGCCGTTTATTGGCGTCGATGAGTCGTTGCGCCTCCTGGCCCAGCTCGTGGTAGTCTCGTCGGGCCAACAGTGGTGAACTGGCCAGGGTCACTCTCACCGCTGACGGTAGGGTTCTGAGGAAAAGGTGGGTGAAGATGAAGTTATCATCTTCGGAGTCTCTCGAACTCAACATCTTCCCCATCAGGTCTGCAGGTCTGTCGCTCTCAAATTCAGTCAACGCCAGGAGCCTCTCTGCTCGCTCCTGCACCGAGGGGGTGAAGTAACGAATGAGTGCAGCCTTCAACATGCTGTACTTGTCGCTGTCCGGCGGGTGGTTGATCAGGCTCTCCACTCGCTGGGCTGTGTGGTTGTCCAGCTTTGCAACCACATGGTAGAACTTTGTGGCGTCTACCGAAATCCTCCGGAGGTGGAACTGTGCCTCGACTGCGTTAAACCAGGAGCGCGGATTGTTCGGCCAGAAGTCCGGCAGTTGAACTGTGGCTGCATTCGTTTGGCTGGCTCCTGACGAGTCTGGCTCGGGAGATTCGTCTCCACTCATGATACGTCTTAGGGTCACCAGTGTGGAGATATGTGGAAGGACGAGGCTGAGTTTATTTCTCAAGACCAGTTTTATTCACGTTCACATTCTCCAACATCCAAAAACAGAAAAGGGAAAGGAACCCCCCCACATTTGTCCCTTTAATACCTCGGGACATCAAAGCACACAGTCACATGGTCTTTTAATCCCAAATCACAATGCCTCCCCCTCCAGGTCTTCTCGTCTCCACCTAAAGTCCTGGTGGTCAGGAAATCCCTCAAGGCCATCTCTCTGCATACAAAAGGCCAGACTTCACATCCTCCTGTTACCCCTAGGAGGTTCAGACCTTTTGTTCCTCTGAGACGTGAAGCACACAATAAGCATACAGTAATACACATGTGAAGCATATGGAACCCACATATGTGCACTACAAGACGACACCAAATATTACTATGTGGTCACAGCGCTGGACGCTCGCACGTCTCAGCAGGTAGTGAGCCCGCTCCAACAGCCTCCAGCCCACGACAAATACGGGACTCTCAAGGCCGCGCTGACCCGGTGCTACACGCTTTCGGACTGTGAGAGAGCAGAGAGGCTCCTGAGGCGCTCCAAGTTAGGAGATGGTTCGGCGGTCGAACTGATGGAGAAGATGTTGGCGTTAATGGGCATGGACGACGGGCATTTTCTGTTTGCCCACCTTTTCCTCCGGAACCTCCCAACAGAGGCGAGAGCGGTTCTTGCCAATTCGCCGTTGCTGGCCTCGCGTGACTACCATGCGCTAGCTCAGGAGGCAGATCGGATCATCCTCACCACCAGAACCCTCACAGTGAACGCGGCGGCGTTGGAACCCAGCGAGACGACCAGCGGAGGCAAGGAGCCGCCGACAGTAGCGACAGCGGAGGCCAGGAAGCGCCAGAGAGACACGCTCTGCTTCTACCACCGCCACTTTGGAGAGAACGCATGCAGATGTACGCCACTGTGCCAATTCAAGCGCTTGGGAAACGCCAAGGCCGGCAGTCGGTAGCAGCTGCGACTGCCGGTGAAGAGAACAAGCTGCTCTACGTGACGGACTCGCGCTCGGGGAGACAGTTCCTCGTAGACACCGGAGCCTAGAGGAGCATCATCCTGCCGTCCTACGCCGACCGGCTAGCAGGACCTAGCGGCCCCGGGCTGGTAGCAGTAAACGGCTCGGGCATTAAGACTTTTGGTGAAAGAACACTGACTTTATCCCTATATGGCCGTATGTACGAGTGGACTTTTGTCATAGCGGCACTGAGTTTCCCAATCCTGGGAGCTGATTTTCTGTGTGCACACGGGTTACCAGTCGATGTTGCTAACAGGCGCCTGGTTAATGCACTGTCTTTTGATTCTCTCCCCTGTACAGCTCGAGGGGCCGGCCAATAACGCAAGCCAACGTCACAGCTCCAGGCGGTAAGTTCCACACACTGCTCACTCAGTTCCCAGCACTCACGGTCCCAACATTTTCGGTGGCCATCGCTAAACATGGGGTGGAACACTTTATCACCACCACCGGGCCACCCGTTTTCGCACGACCTCGGCGCTTGGACGCAGCTAAACTGGCCATAGCGCACGAGGAGTTTGCCAACCTGGAAAGGTTGGGCATCATCAGGCGATCGAATAGCCCATGGGCATCCCCACTACACATGGTCCCTAAGTCCGAGGTATCGTGGCGACCGTGCGGAGATTTCCGCAGATTGAATAACGCCACAGCGCACGACCGCTACCCGATTCCCCATATTCAGGATTTTTCCGTTCACCTTGCCGGAGCACGCATTTTTTCTAAAATAGACCTGGTCCGTGGTTACCACCAGGTCCCAGTGCGTGTGGAGGACATACCCAAAACAATTCAATTCAATTCAATTCAACTTTATTTATATAGCGCCATTTCACAACAACAGTCATCTCATAGCACTATCAACTGTGGGGGTTCCCCCACAGTTGCAGAAAGACCCCAGCAATCAGGCGATCCCCTGTGAGCAAGCACTTGGTGACGGTGGAGAGGAAAACTCCCTTTTAACAGGAAGAAACCTCCAGCAGAACCAGGCTCAGGGAGGGGCAGTCATCTGCTGCGACTGGCTGGGGGGTGAGGGGATAGAGAAGAAGAAAAGAACAGACATGTAGAGAGCAAACAGCACGATGGGGACTCAATCTATGGGAGAGAACAAACAAATGTTAATGACCAGCAAAAAAAATATTTCATTGAGAGTGAGAAAAGGAGTGAGGCCAGTGCATTACTGGAGGTCCCCCGGCTGACTAAACCTATTAGCAGCATAACTAAGGGAGGGTTCAGAAACACATGATCCCTCCCTAATTGTAGGCTATATCAAAAAAGTAGGTTTTAGCCCTATTCTTAAAAACAGAGATCGAGTCTGACACCCAAATCCAGATTGGCAGCTGATTCCACAGGAGAGGAGCTTGATAACTGAAGGCTCTGCCTCCCATTGTACTTTTGGAGATTCTAGGTATTACAAGTAATCCTGCATTTTGGGAGCGTAGTGCTCTGTTAGGATAATACAGTAGTATCAGATCTTTTAAATAAAAAGGAGCCTGATTGTTTAGAGCTTTGTAAGTAAGAAGAAGGATTTTAAACTTAATTCTAAACTCTATGGGAAGCCAATGAAGGGAGGCCAGAACCGGAAAGATATGATCTCTTTCTAGTACCTGTTAAAATTCTTGCTGCAGCATTTTGGATCAGCTGAAGACTTTTTAAAGATGTTTTAGGACAGCTTGATAATAAAGAATTACAATAATCTAATCTCGAGCTAACAAAAGCGTGGATCAGTTTCCCATCATCACTCTGAGACAAGATGTTCCTAATCTTGGCAATATTACGCAAATGATAGAAGGCAGTCTTAGAAAACAAATTTAATATGTGAATTGAAGGACAAATCCTGATCAAAAATAACTCCAAGGTTCCTCACAGAGCTATTAAGAGAAAGAGTAACCGCATCCAAACTGAAAGTTTGATTTGGAAAGGAATTTCTAAGGTTTTTTGGACCAACAAGAATGACTTCAGTCTTATCTGAATTTAATAGCAGGAAATTACAAGTCATCCAAGCTTTGATTTCCTTAAGACAGGCTTCTAACTTGGCTAACTGATTACTATCATCTGGCTTCATTGACAGGTATAATTGTGTGTCATCAGCATAACAATGAAAATGTATACAGTGCTTTCTAATAATGTTGCCTAACGGAAGCATATATAAACTAAAAAGAGTAGGGCCTCGCACAGATCCCTGTGGAACTCCATGACTGAGCTTTGAGTTGAAAGAAAACTCATTATTTACATGAACAAACTGGAACCTATCAGATAAATAAGATCTAAACCAGTGCAACGAAGTTCCATTAAGTCCAACATAGTGTTCTAATCTATCAAGTAGAATATTATGATCGATAGTATCAAAAGCTGCACTAAGGTCTAAAAGGACAAGTACAGAAACTAGTCCATTATCAGATGCAATGAGGAGGTCGTTAGTGACCTTCGCTAAGGCTGTTTCAGTACTATGATGGATTCTAAACCCAGATTGAAACTCTTCAAGTAAACCATTTCCCTGCAGGTGGTCAAATAATTGCGTAGCAACAACTCTTTCTAAGATTTTTGAAATGAAAGGGAGATTAGAGATTGGTCTATAGTTAGCTAAAGCTCCTGGATCTAGCGTTGGCTTTTTGAGTAAGGGTTTAATTACAGCCGTTTTAAAAGCCTGCGGTACATGGCCTAAAGTTAATGAAGAATTGATTATATGAAGAATAAGGCTACCAATAAGTGGGAAGACTTCTTTAAATAACCTGGTAGGAATAGGGTCTAAAAGACAAGTTGAAGGTTTGGATGAGGAAACTATTTTGTCTAACTCACAAAGGTCGATTGGAGTAAACTCATCAAGACAGACATCAATAGAAGGAGTTGTAGTAGTTAGAGTATTTAAGTTAACTGTGGGAAGAATCTGATTGATTTTATCTCTGATGGATGAAATTTTATTATTGAAAAAGTTCATAAAGTCCTGACTAGTAAGCTCTAAGGGAATGCTAGGATTGACAGAGTCCTGACTCTTTGTCAACCTGGCTACAGTACTGAAAAGAAACCTGGGATTATTCTTGTTCTCTTCTATTAATGCAGAGTAATAACTCGTTCTAGCTTTTCTAAGAGATTTTTTTATAAATTAAAAGATGATTTCTCCAAGCTAAATAGATTTCATCTAAATTAGTGGAGCGCCATTTTCTTTCTAATTGACGAGTCTTCTGTTTTAAGCTACGAGTTTCTGTGTTGAACCAAGGAGTTAGAAATCTCTGATTAGACTTTTTCTTTTTTAAGGGGGCCACCAAGTCTAGAGTCTGATGCAGAGAAGCTGAAACACTATCCACCATGTTATCAATTACAGAAGGAGCAAGCTGTCTATAGCTTATTTCCGTTGTGTTGACACATGGCATAGAGGAAACAATCTGCATAAATTTGGTAACAGCATCATCTGAGAGGCATCTACTGTAATAATATTTTTCTTTAGGAGCCAAATAGTCAGAGATAGTAAAATCAAAGGTTAACAGACAATGGTCTGACAGTACAGGGTTATGAGGAGACACTACAAGATTTTCTATTTCTATGCCATATGACAAGGTCCAATGTATGGTGGAGGTAATGAGTAGAATTTCCTACTTTCTGAGAAAACCCAATCGAGTCTAATATTGAATTAAATGCCACATTAAGGCAGTCACTATCTACATCCACATGTATATTAAAGTCCCCTACTATAATTATTCTATCAGATTTCAGCACTAAATCAGCTAAGAAATCAGCAAATTTGGATAAAAATTCTGAGTAGGTTGATGGGGGACGATAAACTATGGCAAATAAAATTGGGTTTAACCTAAAATTGCTAAAGTGCCCAATACTGAGGACCAGGCCCTCAAAGGAATTATAACATGTTTTTTGCTTTACATTAACTAGTAATTTGGAATGGTAAATTGTTGCTACTCCTCCTCCACGACCAGAACTTCTGGGATTTTGACAGTTTAAATAACCAGAGGGAGTTGATTCATTTAAACCAACGTAATCCTCTTGCCCTAACCAAGTCTCTGTAAGGGAAATTAAATCAACCTGATGATCAATTAACAGATCATGGACGAACAGAGACTTGGGAGTTAGAGACCTAATATTTAATAAACCACATTTAATTTTTAAATTATGAGGAGGAACAGAGGCCAATTCATTCAATTTAGAGGCTTTATGTTTAATTTGAGTTTTACCAATATTTTGCTTTATCACTTTGGGATGCTTATGCATTATATTTTTATTTACTTTGGAGGGAGCGGACAACGATTCTCTGATGGGGAAGACAGGGCTAAGTTGAGGGGTGGCGGATGAAGAGGAGCTGCAGAGAGGTGTGTAAGACTGCGACTCTGCTTCCTGGTCCCAACTCTGAGTAGTCAGGGTTTTGGAAATTTGGATAAAAAAGATGCCAGATTGTTAGATAAATGAGAAGCACCATCCAAAGTGGGATGAATGCTGTCTCGTCTCATAAGACCAGGTTTTCCCCCAAAAAGAGCTCCAATTGTCAATGTAGCCCACGTCATTTTTAGGACACCACACAGACAGCCAGCGGTTCAAGGATGACGAGCGGCTAAACATGTCATCACTGGTCAGATTGGGGAGGGGCCCAGAGAATACTACAGTGGCAGACATCGTTTTTGCAAAGTCACACACCGATTCTATATTAAGTTTCGTGACTTCCGACTGCCGGAGACGGATGTCATTAATGCCGGCGTGAATAACAATTGTGGAATATTTACAGTTACTTTTAGCCAGCATTTTCAAATTTGACTCGATGTCACCTGCTCTGGCCCCAGGAATGCATTTGACTATGGCCACTGGAGTCTCTAGGTTCACGTTTCTGACTACAGAGTCGCCAATGATCAGAGTTTTTTCCTCAGCGGGTGTGTCGCTGAGCGGGGAAAAACGATTAGAAACGTGAACAGGTTGGTGGTGTACCGGGGCTTTGTGACTAGGCTTCCTTCTCACCGTCACCCACCCAGTCTCCTCGCTGCTGAGGAGAGCCGGGGGACCGCTGACACGGGGGCCTAAGCTAGCTAGCTCCGCTGCAGCTAAGGGGCGTCCGTCGAGATTAACTGGCGCAGACGGTGTTTCAATGCAGCGGAGCCAGGATTCCAAATCAGACAACCTCGCCTCGAGCGCCTCAAAAAGACAACATTTATTACATTTACCGTTATCACTAAAAGAGGCAGAGGTGTAGCTAAACATCTGACAGAGAGAGCACACCAGAGGAGGAGAGGAAAGAGAGCTAGTAGCCATAGCTAGTAGCTGGAGAGCAAACCACACAGGCAGACAGCAAAACAGGAAGTGACGATACGTTACCACAAGGAAGTGACGATCCCCACTTCAAAAACAGCGGTAATAACTCCGTTTGGCTTGTTTGAGTTTTTACGCATGCCCTTCGGATTAAAAGGAGCGGCACAGACATTCCAACGCATGATGGATGCGGTGTTGCGCGATCTCCCGTTTGTGTTTGTCTACCTGGACGATATCCTGGTGGCCAGTGCGTCCGAGGACGAACACGTAACCCAACTCAGGACGGTTTTCCGGAGGTTGGAGGAGCACGAGTTAATAACCCGGCGAAATGCCAGTTTGGTGTGATGGGGATTGATTTTTTGGGGCACCGCGTCTCACCGGAGGGAGCGATACCCTTGCCCGACAAGGTGCACGCCGTGGCGAATTTTCCCCAGCCTCAGACGGTCAGGGCGCTGCAAGAATTTTTGGGGATGGTTAACTTTTATAACCGGTTCCTCCCCCGCGCAGCTCAACTCATGCAGTCATTATATGCCGCGCTCAAGAAACAGAAACCCACGGACAGAGTCAAATGGACTCCGGAGCGAGAGCAGGTGTTCTCTGAGATTAAAACAGCCCTAGCAGATGCCGCAATGTTGGCGCACCCGGACCCGGCGGCCTGGATAGCGCTCACTACCGACGCCTCGGATGTGGCCATAGGGGCCGTCATGGAGCAACGTGTCGCTGGTTCCTGGCAGCCGCTCGCTTTTTTCAGCAGGGCTTTGCGCGACAGTGAGCGTAAATACGGCACGTTCGACAGAGAGTTGCTGGCTCTCCACCTGGCCATACGCCACTTCCAGTTTGGCTGGAAGGGCGCAGCTTCACCGCATTCGTGGAATCACAAGCCGCGTTCGCGATGGCCAAGGTTTCGGAACCATGGTCGGGCCCGGCAGCAGAGGACAGCTGCCCACGATCTCAGAGTTTACGACCGATATTCCGTGTCGGGTAAACTGAATGTGGTGGCGGACTGCCTCTCGCGTGCAGTAGTGGCCCCGGTCTGCCGTGGGGATAGATTATACAGTCATGGCCGCAGAGCCAGATTGGCAATACAGACGTGCGCGCACCTCCAGTCTGGACCAACAGGGTTAAGGCTGGAGAGCAGAGTACTGCAAGACGGCAAGCCCCCCCTAACTCTGCGACAGTCTCCACGGGACTCCCGCGCCCGGTGGTCCCAGTCACATTGCGCCGCCGCGTGTTTGAGTCAGTTCACGCTCTGGCGCACCCAGGGCGTCAAAATGGTCGGGAGCGAAGTTCGTTTGGCCAGGCCTGCGCAAACAAGTGAAACGAGTGGGGCTGCAGCCTGCCGCAGTGTGCAACGAGCCAAAGTACACAGGACACACCGAAGGCTCCTTTGGAGCCGTTTCGTAATCCCGGCTAAGAGGTTCCGACCATGTTCACGTGGACCTCGTGGGCCCCCCTCCCGCCATCGCAGGGGTGCACGTACCTTCTGACTGTGGTGGACCCGCACCACACGCTGGCCAGAAGCAGTCCCGCTGGCCAGAAGCAGTCCCCGCTGGCGGCAACCACGTCCGCGGACGTGGCGGCGCACTTTTTTTTGACGACATGGGTGGTACGTTTTGGAATCCCTGTCGGACATCACGTCCGATAGGGGCCCTCAGTTTGTTTCAGACCTCTGGTCCATGATGGCCTGTAGCCTGGGTGTTGCAATTCATTGCCACAACCGTTGGTACAACCCACAGGCCAATGGGTTATGCGGCAGCGTTTCCATAGATCACTGAAAGCAGCGCTCAGGGCTTCGCTGACGGATGCAATTGGGTAGAAACGGTTTGCCGTGGGTTTTATGGGGTTGCGTTCCGCACCAAAAGAGGATTGGAGGCCTTCCCCGGCGGAGCTTGTTTTTTCTCAGCCCGCTGCGGCTGCCCGGGGAATTTTTGCCAGATAATCTGCGCCGGACAACTGCCCGTCCTCAGCGTTTGCAGCATAGAGCAGAACACAGGCACTGCTGTGGACCCCACCCGGCCCACCACTGTTTTCCACACGCTTTTGTGCCAAAAACTTTGAAGAACGCAGCGTTCGTGTTTGTCAGGCACGATGCCCACCGCCCTCCGTCTGCGCCTCACCACGAATGGCCCCGGTCAGCAGCTGCTGGAAACAGGGGACACACTACTCGGGATTCTTGTCTAGATCTGGGGGGTGTCGTGGAGAAAATATGCATAGACCAGACTTAAGCCCGCCTTTGTGGTGGTGACGAGTCAAGTGCTGTTGGCTAAGGCCCCTCGACGCGGAAAGAAGACCCCACTGAAGAACTCCCCAGGTAAACGCTTCATCAGAGCAGCCACACGGGCAAGTCGACGGTTTCACCCCCCTCGCCTGGCCCGCCTGCAGACAGACACACCTTCAGGAGCCCCCCGCCAGCACAGCAGCGCCGCAGAGGCGGTAAATCCCCGTTACAGCAGATATGGGAGGAGACTGAAGCCAAAACGGACGTGAGGACTGACAACTCGGTCTGAGATTCTGGGGGGGCGGTGCAGAGACTGGGTTAATCATCTCAGACTGGATGCAGAGAGTAAACAGAGAAGGACAATGGCTATGGAGACTCTATGGTGAGGTGGCAGGAAGATGGCGTTGGGGTGGAGAAGGGATGAATGTATTGTGATGTGAGATGTCATGCCAGATGTGAGATGGGCGGGTTGGTTATAAAAGGAGAAACCCATGGTGTATTGAGACATGCTTTTTTCTGTGTATGGACTGATATGAGAGTGAATAAAGTCGTCTGCTATATGAACCAATCTCGTTATGTACACTCTCCACAATCTGGGCTGCACGGTGGCGCAGTGGTTAGCACTGCGGCAGCACAGTTTACCCTTGGCCGGGGGATTTGTGGGATCGTGGATCGTGGGTTTGATCCCAGCCCCCGACCAACAGTGATCTGTGTGGAGTTTGCATGTTCTCCCCGTGTTGCGTGGGTTTACTCCGGGATTTCTCCGGTTTCCTCCCACATGCCAAAAACATGCATGTTAGGTTAATTGGCTGTTCTAAATTGTCCCTAGATCATTTGTTTCCTATAGGCCCTTAGAATAGAGGGTTAGTATTAATGAAAGCGCTTTGAGTGGTCTTTGCGACTAGAAAAGCGCTATATAAGTGCAGGTTAGTTAGTTAGTTAGTTAGTTAATTACCCATTACACGAGTTATGAGAAATAATGCTAAACCTCTTACCATTTTCAATGTAATGACTGGAGGGGACCAAAAATGGAGTCGATCTATTAGTCACCAAGAAAAATCACCAGGATACCTTAAAAAAAAAAAAAAAAAACTATCAACAAATGTTTAAATTATTATCTCAGGGAGAGGGGTTGGCCACCTTCCTATAGGTAACGAGCCATTTTGGCCAAAAAAAAAAAAAAAATCTGCATGAAGCCACAAAAATGCCCTTAAAATCACAGTAAAACATCTTATAAATGTAGACTATTTTCTCTTAGGTAATATAGTTTTATTTTCTCATAAATTTGCTAATTTTCTTGTAAATTTACTGTACTTTTTTCTTGCAAATTAGTTTTTTCCTCAAAGTGTCCACATTTTTTCTTATAAAATAGTTTTTTCTTCATATTTCCTCTGAAATATGCCTCTTCGTCTCAATGATTTTCTGTTGCTTTCCTTGAGACATTTTTCCTCTTCAGTTTGCAGATACACTGATTTTGTAAACTTGCTAGGGTTTGCCTTTTATTGTGCTTTTTGGGGGTCAAATCCACAAGGAACCACAGAAAATCGACAAAAGAGCTGTGTGTGGCTCTGAAGCCGCAGATTGCAGATCCGTCTTAAGATAAATAACTGAACATTTCCTCTCTAGGATTTATAAAAAGGAAAATATATGATCAAGGTGTAGCTATGTGATTGAGCCTTGACGCTGTGATTATTCGCTACTGTATTCACATTTAATGTACAAAACACAAAGCTTGGATTTACTCAATGATGCAAAATAACTATATATAAAAAATTAATATTGATCAATATATAAAATCTTCAGCTTTGGCAAAACTTAAAAATACTGTATGTGCAGAGAGGAAAATATTTCAAGTTCCATATTGTGCAAAATGATGATTGCATGGGTTTTAAACATGTAAAATATGTGCATGGTCATTTGTTTACTGTTAAAATATTCAAAATGTTCACTTCACAAAAAATGCACACCTGCCTTTTTAGGTTACAGGGGACATTGATTGCACTTTTTTCTACATTTTAATGGCTCACTCATGCTCTTGATGAAACTGTTGTGACATATTTTGTTCAAATTTTCTTTAATTATTGCTGCAAATTAGATTTTTTTTTCCCCAGCCTTTCTGAAAATGGCCTGTTTGAAGCTAGATTCATGCTGCACCTCTGTTGTCCGCGTATGCGCAACCGGAAGGCTTGTGTGATGAAATTTACGTCATATCCTCCAGTCTGCTGCGGACGACCGTGTGCAGCCTAAATTTTCTGACCGTGCAGCCTGACCACGTTGACTGTGCATGCGCAAGATTGAACGTTCCATTCACAAGGTGGCACTACCAACACAGCATACAAAGTCAAAGTAGATGAAGAGGAAGCGGAAGATGAGAATAAACATACATGAATTGTTTTCCAGCAGCAGTTTGAACAGAGAAGAACACAGGAAAACGATAATTCCTCCTTTTCTTTGAAACGATGCCACTGTTGTTGCTACAAAAAAAATGTGCATCACTCTCGCGTTTATAGCCGATGAACAAACTGGTGTGTTAGTGCATTTGAGCTACCCATAGGGCTGGGGCGAAACTGCAAATAACAATTGTGTGTATGCGTCAACTGCTTGGCCTGGTAGACGAAAAAAGTGAGCATGTATAGCGCCATGTGCGCACTAGGCTCCTCCAAAGCGCACGTGGACCAAAGTGGGCCAGAGGGGAAATGCAGCATGAATCCAGCTTGAGTGTATATACTGTGGTGGCACTGTGTGGGGGATCTCCATCCAGAGTTGGAAGCTGGGGGAAGATGGAACAAAAGGACTGAAGGAGGAAGTGGCTCCAGGGGGTTTCAGAAGTAGTGGAAAGGACTATCCGTACCCCGGGGAGTCGGGAGACGCAAGAGTCAAGAGAGAAAGAGAGGGGGTTGTTATGTTGATGTGCCACGCATGTCTTTGTGCACTGAAAGTATTGTGTTTGGACTCCCTGGGTCTCATTGTGCAGAAATAAAGGCTATAAAAAGGAGGCGCAGAGAGACCCAGACAGAGATTTTCCTGTACTTGATGTTGGAAGAAGAATAAAGTTCATGTGTCGTCCAGCTCGCTGCCCCGTCTGCTTTCGTCTTCCACATTGATGACCCCAAGACGTGCCATGGAGAGCGAGCCAAGCACCGCCCCGGAGACAATCCTTCTGGCTTCACAACCCAACCATGTAGTTCTTGCATATAGAAGCACAGTTCGCACTCCGTGGGATCACAACGGATGACACGAAATATTACCATGTGGTCGCTGCACTGGATGTGCGCGCCACGCAACAGGTGACAAGCCTACTCCAGGAGCCGCCGGCCCAAGGGTAATATGAAGTGCTCAAGAGGATGCTACTCCAGCGTTATACCCTGTCTGACAGTAAGAGGGCAGAGAGACTCCTAACACGTTCAGAGTTAGGTGACAGATCAGCCGTGGAGCTTATGGAGAGCATGCTGACGCTGAGGGGGAAGAATGGCGAATTTTTCCTGTTTGCCCACCTGTTCCTCAGGAACCTACCAGTTACAGCGAGGGTGATCCTGGCCAATTCGCCGCGGCTGGTGACCAAGGACTACTGCGTCCTGGTGCAGGAAGCGGACCACATCATTTTAGCAACCAGAGCTCTCAGCGTGCATGCAGTGGCACCGGCATCCATGAGAGACTCCAGCGAGGTCGATGAGCCATTGATGAGTAGCTGGGACGGATGCCAACGAGATGCAAGAAGGGCAATCTGTTTCTATCATCGCCATTTCAGCTCAGCATGCCCAACGCTGTCATGCCGCCGTGCCAATTCAAAAGCGTGGGGCTATGGCATGGCCAGCAGTCAGTAGCAGCCTGCAATCGCTGTGCCCACAGGAACAACCAGCTTTTATCATGGACACACAATTCGGGGAGACAGTTTTTTGGTGGACTCCGGCTCCCAGAAGAGTCTCATCCTGCCGGTGACACACAGACAGGTGGCAGTAGGCAGCGGTCCCGAGCTCACGGCCACCAACGACTCACCATCAGGACGTTTGGCGAATGGACGCTGACGATATGCTTGCATGGACACAATTATCAGTGGGACTTTGTGGTAGCTGTGTGCTCTGCCCCCATTTTGGGTGCAGATTTTTTTATGTGCTTATGGGTTGTTAGTTGATGTTTCAACAAATATTTAGTGGGCGCTGTCTCTTTCACCTCCCTGCCCTGCACAGCTTGGGGAGCTGGGTCAACAACACTGGCTAACATTATAGCTCCAGGGATAAATACCAGCATTTACTTGCACAGTTCACAGCAACTCATAGGTACCGACTTTTTTGGCTACGGTAACCAAACATGGGGTCAAACATTTCATAACACAAAAGGCCCGCTGGTGTACACGCGACCTTGGTGCCTGGACATGGCTAAACTGGCCAGCGCACGGGAGCCCAGTTTGCACTTGGAGCAGCTGGGCATCGTTAGGCGCTCCAACAGCCCGTGGCCATCCCGCTACACATGATGCCTAAGGCCGCACAGGTCGTGGTGACCATGCGGCGATTTCCAGTGCTTGAACAATGCCACGGAACACGATCAGTATCCCATCCCGCACATCCAGGATTTTTCCGTGCACCTGGCGGGGCGCGTGCTTTTTCAAAAGTGGATCTGGTCCGCGGTTTATCACCAGGTCCCGGTACGCATGGAGGATGTTCCCAAAACAGCGGTAATAACTCCTTTTGGCCTTTTCGAGTTTTTACGCATGCCATTTGGGTTAAAGGGCATTACCTTTCAGAGAATGATGGACATGGTGCTCCGTGACCTTTGGTTTTTGTCTACTTAGATGACATTCTAGTGGCTAGTGCGTCCGAGGAGGAGCACCTCGCCCATCTAAAAATGGTTTTCCAGAGGTTGGAAGCGCACTGGCTTATAGTTAACCCGGTGAAGTGCCAGTTTGGTGTACCTGTGATTGATTTTTTTGGGCCACTGCATTTCGCCAGAGGGCACGATTCTGTTAACCGATAAGGTGTGTGCCGTGATGGATTTTCCGCGTCTGCAGACAGTGAGGGGCCCTACAGGAATTTTTGGGAATGGTCAACTTTTATAACCGTTTCCTCCCCCGGGCAGCCCAGCTGCTGCAGCCGTTGTATGCCATGCTTTAGAAAAAGAAGCCCGCAGGAAAACATCGACTGGACCCCCAAGTGAGTCCAGGCTTTTGCAAATGCCAAAACAACACTCGCTGACACCACTCTGCTAGCCCATCCTGCCTAGTCAGCACGAATAGTGGTCACCACGGACGTGTCTGACGTTTGCCATAGGGGCAGTGGTGGAGCAGTAGATCTCGGTTCGTGGCAGCCACTTGCATTGCTACTTTGCCTGACAACGAATGCAAATACAGTACGTTCAACAGAGAATGTTGGCGCTCCACCTGGCAACGCGCCATTTCCAGTTTTGGGCTAGAAGGGCGCAAGTTCACCGCTTTGTGGCTCATAAACCGCTAACATACACGATGTCCAAGGTCTCGGAACCGAGGTCAGTCCGGCAGCAACGGTATTTGGCCACAATCTTGGAGTTCACGACCAACATTCAACACGTTGCTGATAAGCTCAACGTTGTGGCCGATTGCCTGTTGCGTGTATTAGTCTCCCCAGTTTTACATGGGAATAGATTTCCCCTGCTATGGCCACGGAACAAACCAAGGACGCGGACATTGGCGCCCTCCAGTCCGCACCCACTGGGTTAAAACTGGAGAGCAGGGTGGTGCAGGAAGGGTGCCCTCCCTTGCTCTGCGACGTCTCCATCAGTGGCCTGCGCCCGGTGGTTCTGAGCTCTTGGCGCCGCCACATTTTTGAATCAGTCCACTCCTTTTCGCATCCCAGCGTGCATGCCTCAGTTAAACTGGTGTGGGCGAAATTTGTCTGGCCACGCTTGCGCAAGGATGTAGGCTGCAGCGTGCATCGTGTGCCAGCAGGCCAAAGTGCTCAAGCACACCAGAGCCCCCCTCGAACCATTCCAAATCCCGGCTAGGATGTTCAACCACATCCACGTGGATTTGGTGGGACCCCTCCCGCCGTCGCAAAGTTTCATGCACCTTTTGACAATTGTGGACCACACCACGCGTTGGCCTGAAGTGGTCCCGCTGGCTTCCACCACGTCCGTGGAAGTGGCTTGCGCTTTTTTGTTGGCTTGAGTTGCACGGTTCATTTCCCCGTTGGACATCACTTCCGACAGGGGTCCGCAGTTTGCTTCAGAACTCTGGTCCGCGATGTCCAGAGCCCTGGGGGGTCAAAATCCACTGCACTTACGCGTACAACCCCCAGGCTAATGGGTTATGCAAACGTTTTCATAGGTCGTTTAAGGCGGCACTGACAGCTTTGCTCACGGGATGCAAATTGGGTTGACTGCTTACCCTGGGTTCTTTAGGGTTGTGCTCCACGCCTAAGGAGGATTTGGCAGCTTCGCGGGCAGAAACTCATTTTTTCTCAGCGCTGGGGAATTTTTATCAGAAAACCCCGGGGCCAGCTGCCCACACAATTTTTGCACAGTACGGAGGCTGTTAACATGCTGGGCCCGGCTCACCATTGTTTTCCCCACACCTTCATCCCGAAAAAGCTTACAGAACACCAGTTTGTTTTTGTCAGGCACGATGCACACGGACCCGCTGCGCCCAACCGTACAACGGACCATTCAGGGTGCTGGAGACTGGGGCAAAGCATTTTATGTTAGACTTGGGGGGGGGGGGGGCGTAGGAGACCGTCTGTATCGACAGGCTGAAGCCCGCTTTTGTGTTGGCAGACAAGCAGGTGGTGTTGGCCCAAGCTCCCTGGTGTGGATGCCCACCTTTGGTGGCTCCGCAAGTTGGTGTTCCCGCAGTAGAGACCTGCGCTTGCGAAGCCGACATGTTTTCTCCCCCACCCTTTTTCCCTCCACAGAATAATGTAGCCGCCTGCACACCTCGCCAGCAGGGTGTTTCAACTGGACCGGCGACCCCCCGCTACAGTCGCTATGGGCGCAGGCTCAAACCCAAAGGACGAGGGGGTAGTGCCCTTT
This sequence comes from Pholidichthys leucotaenia, assembly GCA_020510985.1. Classification (NCBI taxonomy): domain Eukaryota; kingdom Metazoa; phylum Chordata; class Actinopteri; order Cichliformes; family Pholidichthyidae; genus Pholidichthys; species Pholidichthys leucotaenia. The sequence goes on along the minus strand of CM035843.1, from coordinate 78,439,937 downwards.
CTGGGTGTTCGGGGGGGGGGGCACTGTGTGGGGGTTCTCCACCCAGAGTCGGAAGCTGGGGGAAGATAGAACAAAAGGGCTGAAGGAGGAAGTGAAGTGGCTCCGGGGGGTTTCAGAAGTAGTGGAAAGGACTATCCACCCTCTGGGGAATCGGGAGACACAGGAGTCGAGAGAGGAAGAAAGGGGGTTGTTATGTTAATGTGGCACGCATGTCTTTGTGCACTGAAAGTATTGTGTTTGGACTCCTTGGGTCTCATTGTGCAGAAATAAAGGTTCTAAAAATGAGGCGCAGAGAGACCCAGTCAGATTTTCCTGTACTTGATGTTGGAAGAAGAATAAAGTTCATGTGTCGTCCAGCTCACTGCCTTGTCTGCTTTCGTCTTCCACAATACCTTTAAATCTTAAGACTGGATTCAACTCTGCCCTCCCTCTTACATCATATTGCTAACATTGGCTAACTCCTAGCCTTAGGCTCAGAATGTGTCCTGAGCTGAATACAAGGTGGGTTGGCCCCAGGATCTTTCATAGGATGGGTGAAGAATTTCTGTAAAAGTCCTTCCATTTGTTGGTGACCAAGAAAAGTCCTATTAACAGTTTTGTGGGGTTCTCCGCTTTTACCATCCTGCGTCAGGGCTAACTTGACCTGCTACCCCTGAGCCAACTAACATTTGTCTTAAAGAATGAATGAAATAATGCATCACTGGCTGACAGGGGTGTGTGTTTTCAGTGGTTGATAGGATATTACTGGTCTCTGGAGTACAATAAGCACAGAAACATTTGTGAATGAGTAGCTAAATAGCTAGCTAATGTTAGGGGCTAGCTGGTGTTAGCTATTTGCTCAAAATAATGTCTAAGAATGACCTATATGGTCAACTGTTGGTAGATGAACAAGGATTCCAGTTGAGGTGAATAGAATTTATAGAAAATAGCGATCCAAACTGACCGGTGTCAACAGTTAAGCTAACGCAAGGCAGGTCACGTAACCAATGCTGACCAATGCCTAGTCAAGTTAATGCTAACAGGGCCATGAATTGAAAAAACAATATAAAAGCTGAGTGGGGTTTTTTTTTTAAGATAAGGAGCATTTTGATATTTTTCAATAATCACATGACCAATAGATACCTTTCAGAATGCTGAAACCTACAAAAACAATTTTTAAGTCAATGACCCCCTTTACACTATAAAACAAACAAGCAGATTGCACTTCTTGGGATTTATAACATTGCAACTAACAATTCTTTAAATTATCAAAACAAGCAACCCTTATTATCGCCTTACTTCTAATTGGCCCACTCAAAAAAACCTTTACCCAATCAGATTAGGGGTTCATTAATATTAATGAACATGAGGACAGCAGACAGCTTTTTTGGGAAGCTGTAAAACAACAAAGACATGGTTTTTGCTCTACATATACATGTCTTTGTGGATGTCAGAATGTTAAATGGGCTGCACGGTGGCGCAGTGGTTAGCACTGCGGCAGCACAGTTTACCCTTGGCCGGGGGATTGTGGGGATCGTGGGATCGTGGGTTCGATCCCAGCCCCCGACCAACAGTGATCTGTGTGGAGTTTGCATGTTCTCCCCGTGTTGCATGGGTTTACTCCGGGATTTCTCCGGTTTCCTCCCACATGCCAAAAACATGCATGTTAGGTTAATTGGCTGTTCTAAATTGTCCCTAGATATCTGTTTCCTATAGGCCCTTAGAATAGAGGGTTAGTATTAATGAAAGCGCTTTGAGTGGTCTTTGTGACTAGAAAAGCGCTATATAAGTGCAGGTTAGTTAGTTAGTTAGTTAGTAGTTACATGAGTCTCTGGAAAATGCACAACATGGGACATTTAAAATAATGTGCACTCACAAAACTTTGGTAATACTGAAAGATGACAGAGACAATCACTGCGCCAAAGTCTTTGGCATTCCTGGAATAAAATGTTTCTGTAGGGAAAAATATAAACCTACATCAAAAGAGGCAGTGATGAAATACTCTAAAATATTTCACACATGATTTGTCAGGTGTGGAGCTTTGGGAAATGATTCATTTTTTATAAAACTGGACAGGAATTGATGGGTGAATTTACACAGAAAAAAATCACCAGTTTCCTTCAGCAGATCCACTGAGCCTCTATTTCTGTCTCTTTTTCTTCTCAGGGCAAACATAAGACAAAAGCATGTCTATCATGTTCTTTACGATGACTGGAGGAGGATGGAGGGCATGGGGGAGATGGTGGGCTGAAGTCATCTGCCAGGCATCCACCACCAGGATGTTGAGTCCCTTGAACATGGCCCTGAGCACCTGATCCAGCTGCAGAGAGAACCAGTCACTGTTGTAGAGGCTCACCTCCTGGTCCAGGGCCTGGAGGTTGGCGGACCGGATCACTACCAGTGCCCCGGGCGCTCGGTCCATCAGTCTCACCAGCGCTCGCCGGATGTGACGAAGCCGCCGTATGTAAACCTCCAGGGGGAAGGTGCTGAAGTGGGCCCAGATGCTGAGCATCACCACCGTGTTGGGGCCTCCAGCGAGGCCATCGAGCTCATTTGAAATGTACCGCATCTCGCTGGTCAGGACGGTGGAGAAGCGGATGGGAGGGCCGTGACACCGATACTTCAAGAGGATATTATTGGTGCTGTCTACCGCCATGAAAGGTCCCACGTTTTTAGGACTGTGCAGGTTGAACTCTTTCAATTCTGTATAAGATGAGAAAAAAATGTTATAGGTAAGGAGGATTTTTTTTTAAAGTCAAAGAGAATAAGGAAAAACCATAAAAACCACTCACCTGGCACTAAAGCGGTGAGATACTCGTACCACTGCCGTACTGTGGAGTCCCCATACATGTAAACCATCTTGTTCCTCAAACACTGAATGACAGCAGAAGATTCACTGAAATGGCGTATTGTAACACCATCCAAAGGCCTCCAGGAGTCCTCATAGTAATACCCCGAGGGTGCTAGCTGGGTCACTTCGGGATTTACACTGCTGCTTTCGTCTTCTTTTTTTTTAAACAAAGTGAGAAATGTTGCAGACAAAGTGAGTTTATTGAAATAAAGGACACACAGATATTACAAATGCAAGAGTTCTGTACCTTTCTGTGGCAGCACGGTGATCTTCTCTGATCCTGAAGCGTGTATGTGAACTTTGAGGTTTACACCACTGAGGCACAGAGAAACAAGGAACTGATTAATGTTTAAAGTTAGGGCTAAGATCATGTTATGAATCCTGTAGCTAGAAAAAAGTACAAAACAAAATGTTTAGTATCTGCATGAAAGAGTAGATAAAATAGGTCATGTCAAGGCCAAAATTAGAATAAGACTATATTAAATAACTTCTCCAAACAGCCACAAATGAATTAGATTCCAGTGATTGGATACATCTCGTTTAGATCATTAAAACAAGAAAGTACAGTTTCCTCCATAACATGATTATGCCAGTGTACAATCTAACACACAAAAGCATCAACTAAATAAAAACAATGTATAATAATTCACCCAATTTGTGATCTATTTTATTACTCCAATACCTTTAATATCCCCACTCTGAGAAAATAATTTTGCACTGAATTAAAAAAATATGAAAAAAATTTTCATGCTTCTTACACGTGAAACCAAATCCCCCAGACACAAAACATTTTTCTCACAGCCCAGAAGAGCAGGAAGCAGCAGGACTACCAGCTGCTCAACAGAAAGAAGTGGTTACAGTGCAAACAAAAGCATCACAATGTGAGTTTCCATTCTTCTTTTCTCGAACATCAGATGTTGAAGAAATTGTTTGTGCATTGCCACTAGACCTTCAGCTGTTTAGTGGGCTGTCATACAGACACCAGAATGAGCGATCAAAAACCTAGGAATATGAGTGTTGGGATTTGGAGAAGACATTGTCTTCTGCTGGTGATCATCAAAACATCTGACAAACATTCATTACTCCTTGGGAATCTTTAAAAAGTACTGGTACCCCTCATCTTGATGGCATTAAGAGCACTGCCTGGATGAATTTTTGTGTGAAGTCACCCGCAACTGAAATCATCCTAGATTTTTTATAGCTGCAACTATGGGATCAATATGAAAAGCCTACATCACTTCATTCACAAGTTATCACATTTACAAGGTTTTTGTGAAAGTTGACTTGGGCTCATCCCAGACAGAACTATGGTATCATTGTGGAACATTTACATAATTTCCTCTCAGAGTTATCATGCTTTACAGTGTTTTGGGAAAAATTGACCTGTGATCTTGACCTTGAGTTCAAGGTCACCTAAATTCAAACTCATCAGAGATTTGTCACAGATACCAGTAGAAAATTCATTCATTCTTCTTCTTCTGCTTAATCCTTTTCAGGCCGCGGGGGGGCTGGAGCCTATCCCAGCATCTTTGGGCGAGAGGCAGGGTACACCCTGGACAGATCGCCAGTACATCGCAGGGCCAACACAGAGAGACAGACAACCATTCACTCTCACAGTCATACCTAAGGACAATTTAGAATCCCCAGTTTGATGCCAATTAACCTAACTTGCATGTTTTTAGCATGTGGGAGGAAACCGGAGAAATTCCGGAGTAAACCCATGCACACGGGGAGAACATGCAAACTCCACACAGATCACTGTTGGTCGGGGGCTGGGATCGAACCCAGGATCCCCCGGCCAAGGGTGAGTTGCTGTGCTGACGCAGTGCTAACCACTCCGCCACCGCAGTGCCCCAGTAGAAAATTCACAAGGGAAATTTTGAGAGCATTTCAATGCAACTCTCTGTTGGTCGTGGCTTTAATCTGTGAGAACCTAATGAAAAATCATGAAAACCAACAGAATTTGAATGAAAATCAAAAACCTTGACCTCTGACTGTTTGACCCCAGAACCATAGTTTGAGGTCAAGATTCCAAAGTCAACCTGTGTACAAAGTTTGGTGACTGTAGCTATACCTGTTTACTTGTTCTATATTAATAATGCATAGGGAATGTTAACATTGACCTTTTGACCCCAAACCCATAGTTCTAGGTCAGGATCCCAAGGTGTACCAAGTTAGTGACCCTATCTTTCTTAGTTCTTGCAATATAGTTTATCTGGCATCTTGACCTTGACCTTGATCCCAATCCAATAGTCAGAGGACAGGGTCTACTCCATCCAAGATTTTTCTTAGATACAACTAGGGCTGGGCGATATACTGAATATATTCGTTGTATCGGTACATTTTGCTGCTCATGATACATAAAATGATTGTATTGTGCATATTTATGACTGGCGCCTAGCGGCTGCCCCGGCCTTGGATGCGCTCTGCAGAGCGTGCCCAAATGCCAAGTCACGTTTCGTTACCTTGTATTCATACATGTGTAATGACAATAAAGTTGAATCTCATCTCATCTCATCTCATATTTGAGTATTTGTCATGTTAATATGAGCTGCTGCTGCTGAAGTCAAGTCTGAATGGAAGTGCAATGTGGCTGCCCCGCCCACCTGATGCGCACAGAGAAATGTACACTGCAGCAAGCAGAGATAAAAAGTGATAACAGAATAAAAGTAGGCCCACCTTAAGCACAGGAAATGGGGGGGGGGGGGCAGGAGAACATAAGCATCTCCAGTCTGAACTCTCTGCAGGTGTAAAATCCTACTCACTTAGCGAATGAACTTTCAAAATAAGAGCTCCTATCCGGTGTTGCAACCCTTCAAAATAAGGGTGGCTCACCAAATAAGGAACTGCTGCAATATAGATACAAAAAAAAAATAAAAATAAATACATAATTAAATAAATAAGAGACAAGTTATACATCTGTCACTTATTAGACTGCCAAGTATTAACTATGTGTGGTAAACTGAAACATTTCTACCCATGTAGATAAACTTGATTACTTGATAATGTGAGTTCTGTTAAGCAAAGGAAAAAAGACACTTTGCTCAATTACATATTATTCAATTCAATTCAATTCAACTTTATTTATATAGCGCCATTTCACAACAACAGTCATCTCATAGCACTATCAACTGTAAGGGGGAACCCCCCACAGTTGCAGAAAGACCCCAGCAATCAGGCGATCCCCTGTGAGCAAGCACTTGGCGACGGTGGAGAGGAAAAACTCCCTTTTAACAGGAAGAAACCTCCAGCAGAACCAGGCTCAGGGAGGGGCAGTCATCTGCTGCGACTGGCTGGGGGGTGAGGGGATAGAGAAGAAGAAAAGAACAGACATGTAGAGAGCAAACAGCACGATGGGGACTCAATCTATGGGAGAGAACAAACAGATGTTAATGACCAGCAAAAAAAAAAAAATATTTCATAGAGAGTGAGGAAAGGAGTGAGGCCCAGTGCATTACTGGAGGTCCCCCGGCTGACTAAACCTATTAGCAGCATAACTAAGGGAGGGTTCAGAAACACATGATCCCTCCCTAATTGTAGGCTATATCAAAAAGGTAGGTTTTAGCCCTAATCTTAAAAACAGAGATCGAGTCTGACACCCGAATCCAGATTGGCAGCTGATTCCACAGGAGAGGAGCTTGATAACTGAAGGCTCTGCCTCCCATTGTACTTTTGGAGATTCTAGGTATTACAAGTAATCCTGCATTTTGGGAGCGTAGTGCTCTGTTAGGATAATACGGTAGTATCAGATCTTTTAAATAAAAAGGAGCCTGATTGTTTAGAGCTTTGTAAGTAAGAAGAAGGATTTTAAACTTAATTCTAAACTCTATGGGAAGCCAATGAAGGGAGGCCAGAACCGGAGAGATATGATCTCGCTTTCTAGTACCTGTTAAAACTCTTGCTGCAGCATTTTGGATCAGCTGAAGACTTTTTAAAGATGTTTTAGGACAGCCTGATAATAAAGAATTACAATAATCTAATCTCGAGCTAACAAAAGCGTGGATCAGTTTCTCAGCATCACTCTGAGACAAGATGCTCCTAATCTTGGCAATATTACGCAAATGATAGAAGGCAGTCTTAGAAACAAATTTAATATGTGAATTGAAGGACAAATCCTGATCAAAAATAACTCCAAGGTTCCTCACAGAGCTATTAAGAGAAAGAGTAACCGCATCCAAACTGAAAGTTTGATTTGGAAAGGAATTTCTAAGGTTTTTTGGACCAACAAGAATGACTTCAGTCTTATCTGAATTTAATAGCAGGAAATTACAAGTCATCCAAGCTTTGATTTCCTTATTATTATTGTGAGGAATCTCTCCTTGGTAAAGTCTCTGAGTTGGAAACGAGGCTCTCCAACCTTTTTAAGATTTGGGAGGCCGAAGATCACCTCGATACCATCATTCTCGGGCGTACATCGGCTCCACCTACCGACTCACAGTTGGCAGAGACAGCTACTTACTTGGGTGAGCTCAGCGCTTCTCCATCCATGTCTACACCTGCTCCAGCCTCTGCAGACGCCCATGACCAAAGTAATAAACACTGGCTTCGTCTCGGGGCTAAACCCAAAGCTTTGGTTGGTCCCTCTCATCCTCCATGTGCGCCCTGGACCTTGGTTTGACCAGCTAACAACTATCGTCGATCGACCAGAAAGGGCCGCGCCGCTTCTCTTCCCGTGTCCCTGGATAACAGATTTGATATTCTTTCTATGGAGGATTTTCCCCACCTGGACGCTGGCTGTCCGCCCCTGGATGCCGCTCGTCCCCCCTCTTCTTCTTCAGTGGCGGCTCATGTCCGCAAACCCCAGATAAAGACCACCCTGGGTGTGTTAAATCACACACCAGCTCCAGATAGAAGAGAGTGCTTCTCCCCGCCTTCGCAACAACAACATCACCCTCTACAAAATTACTCTCCTCATCAGAATCCACCGACAAAACCCCCCCCAGACGATGCTGGTAATTGGTGACTCGATCGTGAAGAACGTCAGAAGCAGGTACTGTGTTACTTGATTTTTTCCCGGGGCTAGAGTCTCTGACATTGAGGCTCTTATCCCTGACCTGCTGAATGAATTCCCTCACATACAAACTGTCGTTGTGCATGTGGGATGAAATAACATCCCAGATGAAGCGTCGGAGATTTTAAAAAGTGACTTCAGGAGCCTTCTGTCCACTCTTATGAACTGTGGCAGACGTGCACTCATCTCTGGGCCTTTGGCACCTTTCAGACGAGGCTGCAATCGTTTTAGCAGAACTCTCAGTCTTAATACTTCGCTGTGTTTTACTTGTCTTTTTTTAACATTGGTTTTGTTGACAATTTTAACTTATTCTGGAACCGCCCTTCACTTATGAGGTCTGATGGCATCCACCCAAATAGACTTGGTGCATGTGTTTTTTTTTGTAACTTTGATTTTTATTCATTTTTCATCATACATATTACATTCAGATCACAGTCTCTATATTTAAAAAAAGGAGCTAGAGGAAGAAAAAAAAAGAAAAAGGGGGGGGGACAAATGTTGGAGCATCAAATTTTTAGTTTCCATCTCTTAATTCTTCTGGTTTTTCCAGTGTCTTTGGTTATTCTTTCAATTTCTAGTCTCGTTGTTGCACTTTGTAGTATGTCCATTTCCACCATTTTTTTTCATATTGTCTTTCTTGCATTCTTTGTCGATATGTTAGTTTTTCCATTAAATGTATATCCTCAACAATGTCTGTCCGTTGCTCTTGGTCAGGAAGAACTTCTGATCGCCATTTTCTTGTGATTGTTTTTTTACATGCAATCAGCAAGATTTTAACTAGATATCTGTCCTCAGCCTGTATTACATTGTCTCTTTTAAGATCACATAAATACATCGTTACAGTTCATTGGTATATTATATCCTAATATCCTCTGTATTGTCACATGTACAGTGGGGTAAAAAAGTATTTAGTCAGCCACCAATTGTGCAAGTTCTCCCACTTAAAAGATGAGAGAGGTCTCCAATTTTCACCATAGGTATACTTCAACTATGAGAGACAAAATATAAAAAAAAAAAAAATCCAGAAAATCACATTGAAGGATTTTTAATGAATTAATTGGTAAATTCCTCGGTAAAATAAGTATTTGGTCAATAACAAAAGTTCATCTCAATACTTTGTTATATACCCTTTGTTGGCAATGACAGAGGTCAAACATTTTCTGTAAGTTTTCACAAGGTTTTCACACACTGTTGCTGGTATTTTGGCCCATTCCTCCATGCAGATCTCCTCTAGAGCAGTGATGTTTTGGGGCTGTCGCTGGGCAACACAGACTTTCAACTCCCTCCAAAGATTTTCTATGGGGTTGAGATCTGGAGACTGGCTAGGCCACTCCAGGACCTTGAAATGCTTCTTACAAAGCCACTCCTTCGTTGCCCGGGCAGTGTGTTTGGGATCATTGTCATGCTGAAAGACCCAGCCACGTTTCATCTTCAATGCCCTTGCTGGTGGAAGGAGGTTTTCACTCAAAATCTCACGATACATAGCCCCATTCATTCTTTCCTTTACACGGATCAGTCGTCCTGGTCCCTTTGCAGAAAAACAGCCCCAAAGTATGATGTTTCCACCCCCATGCTTCACAGTAGGTATGGTGTTCTTTCTCCTCCAAACACGACAAGTTGAGTTTTTACCAAAAAGTTCTATTTTGGTTTCATCTGACCATATGACATTCTCCCAATCCTCTTCTGGATCATCCAAATGCTCTCTAGCAAACTTCAGATGGGCCTGGACATGTACTGGCTTAAGCAGGGGGACACGTCTGGCACTGCAGGATTTGAGTCCCTGGTGGCGTAGTGTGTTTCTGATGTAGCCTTTGTTACTTTGGTCCTTCTTATTAACTTAACTTTGGTTCTTATTTTGTCGCATCGCTTGAGCCAGTGGCTCTATGAACAGAGCAAACAAGGTGGGCGATAGGCAGCATCCCTGCCTAGTTGATCTTTGTATATTTACTTTGTCTGTTAAGCTACCATTTATCTTGATTCTTGCCACAGGTTTTTGATAGTGTCTTTATGCATTGCACTGACTTTTCGTTAAATCCAAAGCGTTCCAGCACATTATATAGGAACATCCAATTAACCCTATCAAATGCTTTTTCTGCATCTAAACTCATTATTACTGCACTTTTCTTTTCTTTATGTATTTGATTAATTATGTGTATTGTTCTCCTGATATTATCATGTGTTTGGCGTCCCTCTATGAAACCAGTTTGATCCTCCTCTATCAATTCCGTCAAGAATGTCTTTATTCGTTTACAGATAATTGTTGTATATATTTTATAATCCACATTTAATAAAGAGATTGGCCTATAGTTTCCGCATTGTCCAGTGTTCCCCATTGACCAGTGAAGCTGGAGAGAAACTGAACACATGCATGGAAATAACTGACTGGGGCATGTTTAAAAGAGCCACCCTTGATCTTAATGAGTACACAGACACTGTGAACTCATATATCAACTTCTGTGAGGAGGACATTCTCCCATCGCGCACCAGGGTGAGATATTCTAATGACAAGCCCTGGTTCACAGCTAAGCTCAGACGGATCAGGAAAGAGAAGGAAGCAGCGTTGAAAAGTGGAGACAGGGACTGCTACAGGGAGGTTAAATATCGGTTTAACAGAGAGCTGAGGAGAGCTAAATCTGTGTATTCTGAGAGACTCCAGCAGCAGTTCACTGCTAATGACTCGGCTTCTGTGTGGAGAGGACTGAGGCAAATCACCAACTATCGGCCTCAGGCTTCTAAAGGTCAGGATGACAAAGCCCTTTGTCAAAGACTGTCCCAACATTATGCCCGTTTTGACACCTCGTCAGCTGTGTCCAACTCACCCACTCCACCCAGCTTCACTGCCTCCTCAGCCCCTAATTCATCAAAAGCGGTCCCCCCCTCCTCCTCCTCCCCCCCTCCCCTTGTCATCAGTGAGCAGGACGTGCATAGACAGTTCTCCAGACTGAACCCGCGCAAGGCTCCCGGGCCGGACGGTGTGTCTCCCTCCACCCTGAGACACTGTGCGAAAGAGCTGGCTCCTGTCTTCACAGACATTTTTAACACCTCCCTTAAGCAATGTCACGTGCCGACCTGCCTCAAATCCTCCACCATCATCCCTGTCCCCAAGAAGCCACGGATTGCTGGACTTAACGACTTCAGACCTGTAGCGCTCACCTCTGTAGTCATGAAGTCCTTTGAGCGCCTGGTCCTGTCTCACCTCAAGTCCATCACCACACCCCTCCTAGACCCACTGCAGTTTGCCTACCGTGCTAACAGGTCTGTGGATGACGCAGTCAACCTGGCCCTCCACTCCATCCTGCAGCACCTGGACTCCCCGGGAACCTACGCCAGGATTCTGTTTGTGGACTTCAGCTCCGCATTCAACACCATCCGCCCCGATCTGCTCCAGGACAAGCTGTCCCTGCTCAACGAGCCTGACTCCCTCTGCAGGTGGATCACCGACTTCCTGACGGACTGGAGACAGCATGTGCGGCTGGGGAAGTCTGTCTCAGACTCTGTTAGCATCAGCATTGGATCACCCCAGGGCTGTGTACTTTTCCCCCTACTCTTCTCCCTTTATACCAACTCCTGCACCTCCTCCCACCAGTCTGTTAAGCTGATTAAGTTTGCGGACGACACCACCCTCATTGGGCTCATCTCCAACGGCGACGAGTCCGCCTACAGGGAAGAGGTGGCCCAGCTGGTGTCCTGGTGCAGCCACAACAACCTGCAGCTGAATGCTCTGAAGACAGCGGAGATGATTGTGGACTTCAGGAAAGTCACAACCCCCCTGCCCCCCCTCACCATCACAGGCTCTCCCATCACCATTGCAGATTCCTTCCGCTTCTTGGGCACCACCATCACCCGAGACCTCAAATGGGAGCCAACCATCAGCTCCCTCATCAAAAAGGCCCAGCAGAGGATGTTCTTTCTGCGGCAGCTGAGGAAGCTCAAGCTACCCACCAAGATGTTAGTGCAGTTCTACACGGCCATCATCGAGTCCATCCTCACCTCCTCCATAACTGTGTGGTATGCAGGAGCCACTGCCAGGGACAGACTAAGGCTGCAGCGCGTCGTGCGCACTGCTGAGAAGGTGATAGGCTGCGAGCTCCCATCTCTCCAGGACCTGTACATCTCCAGGACCCGGAGGCGTGCTGGCCGGATCATAGCCGATCCTTCACATCCTGGTCACGTACTGTTTGCTCCCCTCCCCTCAGGTAGAAGACTTCGGTCCATTCGGACTAAAACCTCCCGGCACATGAACAGCTTTTTCCCCTCTGCCATCAGACTGCTGAACATTAAGTGACTTTTTGACTCTCGTGCACTATGTACAGCAGCTCAACCAGACTCACGTCATTCATCACTGTTTTCTGTTGCATTATCAACTGCACTATGTGGTACTTCACATTATCTGCTACTTGCTAATTTTTTAAAACTGCCTTGACTAGTACTACTCATTATTACTAGTATTGTTATTATTATTATTATCATTATTACTTATTATTACTTATTTTTCTACACTTATTGCACATTTTCAGTCCTTTAGTTTTTTAGTTTATCTCTTTTTCTCATCATGTTTTTAATGTTGCAGCATGGCATGGAGACAAATTCCTAGTTTGTGTACTACATGAACAATGGCAATAAATCTGATTCTGATTGTTCCCTATCTTTCCCTGGCTTTAAAATAACTGAAATAATGGCTTCGTTCCATGATGGAGGTATTTTGTTGTTGTTTAATGTCCAATTAAATGACTTTAGGAGCTGTGGCGTGAGTTCTTCTATAAACAGTTTATAAAACTCAGATGGGTATCCATCACTACCTGGTGATTTACCATTTTTTAGTGACTTAATCACATCTTTAATCTCTTGTGTTGTTATTTCTGCTGTTAGCTTTTCATTTTGTTGGTTTCCTATTGATGGCAAGTCCAATGTGCATAGGAATTTTTTAATATCCTTAACACTTGTCTCTTCAGGTTGCGAGTAGAGTTCTTGATAGAATTTATGGAATATCTCTTAGATGTTTTCTGGGGTAACTGTGGTTTTATTTGTGGTGGGGTCCTTAATCTTATATACATTATTCACTGTTTGTTGTTTTCTTAACAGTTTTGCCAGCAGTTTTGTGGTCTTTGGCCCCGTGTCATAATATTTTTGTTTTAAATATCTATTTTTCCTTTCAATTTCATCAATTTGTATTTCTTTTATCTTTATTTTTTCTTCCTTAATTTCTTGATATATTTTTGGGTCATTTGTGTTTTGGTGTTTACGTTCTAATTCCCTCAGTCTCTCACATCTTTGTTCATATGATTCCAGTTTAGACTTTTTTGCTTTTCCTGATTCAACAATTAATTTACCTCTTAACATGGCTTTTAGTGCGTCCCATAGTATTGTTGGGTCCACTTCTCCATTATCATTCTCCTCGATATACTCATTTATGTTTACCTTTATTCTTTCTTTCATTTTCTCATCATTTAATAGTCCTACATTAAGTTTCCATGTTGTTTGTCGTTTTCTATTGTTTAAATATATTTCCATGTATATAGGATTATGATCTGATATTTCTGCCCCTCCAATGCGACAATTTCTCACCCTGTGTCTGTCACCTTCATTCATAAGGAAGTAATCTATTCTAGAGTGTACTTTATGGACTGCTGAATAGTGTGTATTGCGGCGGCATGAAATAAAGCGGCGTTGTTGGAGGTTTTAAGTAGTTTTATTATATCATACCACCGTTACGAGCTCCTCTCCCGGCGCCGTGCGTGCGTGCCGGGAGCGAGCCCACGGCTCTCAGAGAAGGGACACACAGTCTGTGTCCTGCAGCAGGGTTGAAGTCAGATGAGTGAGAGAGCGTGTTACAGGACCTGTGCAGTATTTATACCCAACTCAAACAATACATCAAAGCAGATTCACAGCAGTTTGTCTGATCAAAGGGACTGCAGAACAGGCATGAGATATTTGCATTTGTGAGACACAGACAGGATGCATGAACACAATACATGAAAGGTGACACATTAACCTCACAGCAGTGAAATGCATAAATGGCTGATTAGATCACAGCATGCAGCGGAAAAAACCAGAAGTAGCGAGTTGTCTGTCCTTAGTCTGTTTGTGGGGGTTTTCCCAAACCGCCACAGCTCCCCCCCAGAGGGCTCGGCAGGTGGTCGAGACCTCGATACTGCAGCTTGGGCAGCGAGCAGGGAAAAGCTCTGTGCAGGAGGGGGTGGAGGGGGGTGGGGGTAGTAAAAGCCGGCCGGGGACGATGAAAACGTCCAGGCCGCGCAAAAATTGCTTGTGGGTCCGCGATGTCGAAGGGCTGGTCCCGTTGAACGTGCAGAGGTCCACAAGAAGAAAAATTAGTCACTGGCTCCTCCCGCGATTAAGTCCTGCAAGGATTAATAGCGGCCATGAAGAAAAGACGAGGCTGCGTGGCGGCTGTGATGAGAGCAGAGGGACTGGCGTGTTGGCTTTAGGTGTAGGCGTAACCCTAAAGCCTCGGGAACCGCAAAACCGCTGAATTCCCTATGTGTGCCGTGGCTGAGACCATTAACAAATCCTTCGAGCATGCTGCGTGCGTGCCTCCAGGTGTGAGAGCAGCCCTGAAGGCTCTGTGTGTAGCGGCGAAGGATGATGGGGGTCTGTAGAGCCGTATGCATCCCGTGCGTGGTGTGCGCCGTCCTCGTAACTCCCCGGTGCGTGTGCCGGGGTCCCATGCGTGGTTGGGCCGCTGGAGAGGAGAACCAGGGTCAGGGAGCTTGCTGGAGATCATCCCTGTTGTCTGTTGCGTCGTTCGGTCGTGGTGCGTTGGAGCGGTGCGAGGAAAGTAGACGCTCTTGTCCCTCGCTCGGTCATGGTGCGTTCAGGTCCACGTGTGCTCCGTCGGCCATGGGAATCGCCGTCGCGGAGAAAGGACGAGGTACATTCGCTCTCGAGTGGAGGAGCTGTGAGCGCGGCCGGTCCAGCGTGGATGTGCCGATCTAGGCGTGCAGATCTCACCATGAAACGTTGCTCAACTTTCCCGGTCGTGGGTGTTCTCCGTGGAGTTTCGCCTGGAAACTCCGCGTTGCGGTCTCCCTGGAGCAGAAGGGAGGGCAGATCAGTCAGGCTGCCGCGTTCGCTTGTCGTCGGAGAAACACCGCCGGGCGTTGCGTTCGCTGGCAGCGTGTTCTTTGCAGCGTCGGGTCACCAGTGCGGCGGCATGAAATAAAGCGGCGTTGTTGGAGGTTTTAAGTAGAGTTTTATTATATCATACCACCGTCACGAGCTCCTCTCCCGGCGCCGTGCGTGCGTGCCGGGAGCGAGCCCACGGCTCTCAGAGAAGGGACACACAGTCTGTGTCCTGCAGCAGGGTTGAAGTCAGATGAGTGAGAGAGCGTGTTACAGGACCTGTGCAGTATTTATACCCAACTCAAACAATACATCAAAGCAGATTCACAGCAGTTTGTCTGATCAAAGGGACTGCAGAACAGGCATGAGATATTTGCATTTGTGAGACACAGACAGGATGCATGAACACAATACATGAAAGGTGACACATTAACCTCACAGCAGTGAAATGCATAAATGGCTGATTAGATCACAGCATCCATCCATCCATCCATCCATCTTCTACCGCTTTTCCGGAGGTCCGGGTCGCGGAGGCAGCAGCCCAAGCAGAGAAGCCCAGACCTCCCTCTCCCCAGCCACCTGCTCCAGCTCTTCAGAGGGGACACCAAGGCGTTCCCAGACTAGCTGGGAGACATAGTCTCTCCACCGAGTCCTGGGTCTGCCCCGGGGTCTCCTCCCAGTGGGACGTGCCTGAAACACCTCAAGTGGGAGACGTCCAGGAGGCATCCTAATCAGATGCCCATACCACCTCAACTGACTCCTTTCAATGTGGAGGAGCAGCGGTTCCACTCTGAGCCTCTCCCGGATGACTGAGCTCCTCACCCTATCTCTGAGGGTGAGTCCAGCAATCCTACGGAGAAAGCTCATTTCAGCCGCTTGTATCCGCGATCTCGTTCTTTCGGTCATTACCCAAAGCTCGTGACCATAGGTGAGAGTAGGAACGTAGATTGACTGGTAAATCGACAGCTTTGCCTTAGAACTAAGCTCCCTCTTCACCACAACAGACCGGTACAATGTCCGCATCACTGCAGATGCTGCTCCAATCCGTCTGTCGATCTCTCGCTCCATTTTCCCCTCACTCGTGAACAAGACCCCAAGATACTTAAACTCCTCCACTTGGGGCAGGAGCCTGTCCCCAACCCGGAGAGGACAATCCACCTTTTTCCGGCTGAGGACCATGGACTCGGACTTGGAGGTGCTGATTCTCATCCCAGCCGCTTCACACTCAGCGGCAAACCGTCCCAGCAAGAGCTGTAGGTCATTGCTGGATGAAGCCAACAGGACAACATCATCTGCAAACAACAGAGATGAGATCCTGTGGTTACCAAGCATGACACCCTCCATTCCCTGGCTGCGCCTAGAAATCCTGTCCATAAAAATTATGAACAGGACCGGTGACAAAGGGCAGCCCTGGCGGAGTCCAACTCTCACTGGGAATGACTCCGACCGAGTGTTGGCAATACGAACTAAACTCTCACAACGGTCGTACAGAGACCGAATAGCTCGTAACAACAAGCCCGATACCCCATACTCCCGAAGCACCCCCCACAAAAATCCACGAGGGACGCGGTCAAATGCCTTCTCCAAGTCCACAAAACACATGTAAACTGGTTGGGCAAACTCCCACGAACCCTCAAGAATTCTCGAGAGGGTAAAGAGCTGGTCCGATGTGCCACGGCCAGGACGAAAACCACATTGCTCCTCCTGAATCCGAGGTTCGACCAACGGCCGGACTCTCCTCTCCAGTACCTTGGCATAGACCTTCCCAGGGAGGCTGAGGAGTGTGATCCCTCTAAAGTTGGAGCACACCCTCCGGTCCCCTTTTTTGAAGAGAGGAACCACCACCCCGGTTTGCCATGCCAAAGGCACTGCCCCCGACCTCCACGCAATGTTGCAGAGGCGTGTCAACCATGACAACCCAACAACATCCAGGGCCTTGAGGTATTCGGGGCGAATCTCGTCCACCCCCGGGGCCCGGCCACCAAGGAGATTTTTAACCACCTTGGCGACCTCAGCCCCTGTGATAGGCGAGTCATCCCCCTTGTCCCCAAACCCTGCTTCCTCTGTGGAAGGCGTATCAGTGGGATTGAGGAGATCCTCGAAATATTCCTTCCACCGCCCGACGATATCCCCAGTTGAAGTCAACAGTGTCCCATCCGCACCATACACAGTGTGGACGGGGAGCTGCTTTCCCCTTCTGAGCCGCCGAACAGTTTGCCAGAATCTCTTTGAAGCCGACCGAAAGTCTTGTTCCATGGCCTCACCGAACTCCTCCCATACCCGGGTTTTTGCTTCAGCAACCACCCGAGCTGCACTCCGCTTGGCCTGCCGGTACACCTCAGCTGCTTCGGGAGTCCCACAAGCCAACCAAGCTTGATAGGACTCCTTCTTCAGCTTAATGGCCCCCCTCACCACTGGTGTCCACCACTTGGTTCGGGGGTTGCCACCACGAGATGCACCGACCACCTTGCGGCCGCAGCTCTGGGCCGCCGCTTCAACAACAGAGGTGGAGAACATGGCCCATTCAGACTCCATGTCTCCAGACTCCCTCGGAATGTGGTTGAAGTTCTTCCGGAGGTGGGAGTTGAAGACCTCCCGGATCACAGCATGCAGCGAAAAAAACCAGAAGTAGCGAGTTGTCTGTCCTTAGTCTGTTTGTGGGGGTTTTCCCAAACCGCCACATGTATAGTCTTTTTCGAGTGGGTGCAGGTCCCTCCATATGTCTATCATACCCATTTCTGCCAGTGAGGTTCTTATGAGCTTTGTTACATGTTTTTTTGTCTTCTTAACACTTGTTGTGTCAACTTCATGATCCATGATGGCATTTAAGTCTCCTCCACAAATTAGGACTCCTTCACTGTGTGTTGCTATGAGATCAAACAGTTGTTGAAAAAAACCCTTGTCACTTTCTGGTGGGGCATAGATGTTCACTAATGTGATCTGCATACCATCTATTCTTCCCTTTATTATTACATATCTGCCTTCTTTATCCTGGATTTCTTGTTCACATTCAAATTGTATTTTATTTGAAATTAGTATCATAACCCCCCTTTTAGTTCCTCCCTTAAATGAACTGTAGTAGGAGTTCTTATAGCCAAATCTCTTTAGTTTCTCATGTTCTGTCTTGTTCTAATGTGTCTCTTGCATAAATATAATTTCGGCTTTTTCCTTCTTGAATTTTCTTATTATTCTTTCCCTTTTAACAAGTGAGTTCAGACCATTCACGTTTATTAATGTCATTATCTTAAGATTTTTAACCATATTCATGTTTTTCCATTTTTTTAACTTGTGCTCCTAACCCCTTTAACAATTCAATTCAATTCAATTCAACTTTATTTATATAGCGCCATTTCACAACAACAGTCATCTCATAGCACTATCAACTGTAGGGGGAACCCCCACAGTTGCAGAAAGACCCCAGCAATCGGGCGATCCCCTGTGAGCAAGCACTTGGCGACGGTGGAGAGGAAAAACTCCCTTTTAACAGGAAGAAACCTCCAGCAGAACCAGGCTCAGGGAGGGGCAGTCATCTGCTGCGACTGGCTGGGGGGTGAGGGGATAGAGAAGAAGAAAAGAACAGACATGTAGAGAGCAAACAGCACGATGGGGACTCAATCTATGGGAGAGAACAAACAAATGTTAATGACCAGCAAAAAAAATATTTCATTGAGAGTGAGAAAAGGAGTGAGGCCCAGCGCATTACTGGAGGTCCCCCGGCTGACTAAACCTATTAGCAGCATAACTAAGGGAGGGTTCAGAAACACATGATCCCTCCCTAATTGTAGGCTATATCAAAAAGGTAGGTTTTAGCCCTATTCTTAAAAACAGAGATCGAGTCTGACACCCGAATCCAGATTGGCAGCTGATTCCACAGGAGAGGAGCTTGATAACTGAAGGCTCTGCCTCCCATTGTACTTTTGGAGATTCTAGGTATTACAAGTAATCCTGCATTTTGGGAGCGTAGTGCTCTGTTAGGATAATACGGTAGTATCAGATCTTTTAAATAAAAAGGAGCCTGATTGTTTAGAGCTTTGTAAGTAAGAAGAAGGATTTTAAACTTAATTCTAAACTCTATGGGAAGCCAATGAAGGGAGGCCAGAACCGGAGAGATATGATCTCTCTTTCTAGTACCTGTTAAAACTCTTGCTGCAGCATTTTGGATCAGCTGAAGACTTTTTAAAGATGTTTTAGGACAGCATGATAATAAAGAATTACAATAATCTAATCTTGAGCTAACAAAAACGTGGATCAGTTTCTCAGCATCACTCTGAGACAAGATGCTCCTAATCTTGGCAATGTTACACAAATGATAGAAGGCAGTCTTAGAAACAAATTTAATATGTGAATTGAAGGACAAATCCTGATCAAAAATAACTCCAAGGTTCCTCACAGAGCTATTAAGAGAAAGAGTAACCGCATCCAAACTGAAAGTTTGATTTGGAAAGGAGTTTCTAAGGTTTTTTGGACCAACAAGAATGACTTCAGTCTTATCTGAATTTAATAGCAGGAAATTACAAGTCATCCAAGCTTTGATTTCCTTAAGACAGGCTTCTAACTTGGCTAATTGATTACTATCATCTGGTTTCATTGACAGGTATAATTGTGTGTCATCAGCATAACAATGAAAATGTATACAGTGCTTTCTAATAATGTTGCCTAACGGAAGCATATTTAAACTAAAAAGAGTAGGGCCTAGCACAGATCCCTGTGGAACTCCATGACTGAGCTTTGAGTTGAAAGAAAACTCATTATTTACATGAACAAACTGGAACCTATCAGATAAATAAGATCTAAACCACTGCAACGAAGTTCCATTAAGTCCAACATAGTGTTGTAATCTATCAAGTAGAATATTATGATCGATAGTATCAAAAGCTGCACTAATGTCTAAAAGGACAAGTACAGAAACTAGTCCATTATCAGATGCAATGAGGAGGTCGTTAGTGACCTTCGCTAAGGCTGTTTCAGTACTATGATGGATTCTAAACCCAGACTGAAACTCTTCAAGTAAACCATTTCCCTGTAGGTGGTCAAATAATTGCGTAGCAACAACTCTAAGATTTTTGAAATGAAAGGGAGATTAGAGATTGGTCTATAGTTAGCTAAAGCTCCTGGATCTAGCGTTGGCTTTTTGAGTAAGGGTTTAATTACAGCCATTTTAAAAGCCTGCGGTACATGGCCTAAAGTTAATGAAGAATTGATTATATGAAGAATAAGGCTACCAATAAGTGGAAAGACTTCTTTAAATAACCTGGTAGGAATAGGGTCTAAAAGACAAAAGGAATAGGGTCTAACAACAAAACTAACACATATGAGATGAGATGAGATGAGATGAGATTCAACTTTATTGTCATTACACAGGTATGAATACAAGGTAACAAAACGTGACTTGGCATATATGTACAAAAACACATTAACGAATCTCAACCTCCGTACTTTGGGCCTTTCTTCTGCCCACTGGTCCCTGTTGGTGGATGGAGGGAATGTCCTCACCAAGTGAGGGGCCCTCCCTAGACCTGTAGTTACTATCCAAGTAACAGTCATTAGTCTAGAAATGTCCAACAAAAATCACTTTAACCTCTCCTAGCCGTTTGTTTCTCTTTTACCTTGTCTTCTTGGCCTTCATTTCTTCTGTGTCCTTCTTTTTTTTGTAACTTAAGATTTTTATTCATTTTTCATTATATATATTGCATTCAGATCACAGTCTACATTTAAAAAAAAACAAAAACAAAGGGGCAAGAGTAAAAAAGAAAAAGGAAAAAAAAAAAAAAAAGGGGGGGGGGACAAATGTTGGAGCATCAAGTTTTTAGTTTCCATCTCTTAATTCTTCTGGTTTTTCCAGCGTCGTTGGTTATTCTTTCAATATCTGTCTCGTTGTTGCACTTTGTAGTGTGTCCATTTCCGCCATTTTTTTTCCCATAGTCCTTCTTGCATTCTTTGTCGATATGTTAGTTTTTCCATCATACGTATGTCCTCAATAATGTCAGTCCATTGCTCTTGGTCAGGAAGAACTTCTGATCGCCATTTTTTTGTGATTGTTTTTTTACATGCAATCAACAAGATTTTAACTAGATATCTGTCCTCCGCCTGTATAACATTGTCTCTTTTAAGATCACATAGGTACATCAGGTTACAGTTCATTGGTATATTATAGCCTAATATCCTCTGTATTGTCACATGTATAGATTTCCAGAATGATGAGATTTTGCAGCATTTCCAAAACATATGCGAGTGGTCTGCATTTTGAGCCCCACATCCCCTCCAGCATAAAGATTGGGTATTTGTATACTTTCCTTGAATCTGTGGTGTAATGAAAAAGCGAATCAGGTTTTTCCATCCAAATTCCCTCCATGTTCTTGAATTTGTTGATGTGTGTTGTGTTTTCCATATTTCCTGCCAGCTTTCTTCTGTTATGTTTAAATTGAGCTCTTTCTCCCATTTCTCCTTTATATAGTTACTTGAATGATTGTTTGCCATAAGTTTCTGATATAGCTTTGAAATAATTCTTGTTTTATTTCCTGTATATGAGCTTAAAATGAATTGTATAATCTCGCTCACATCTGTTTGGAGGTTATGCCTAATCTTCTTCATATAATAGTCTCTCATCTGCAGATATCTGAAGAATTCCGATCTTTCTAGTTTAAATTTTCTCCTGATGTTTACAAAGCTCCCGAGATCTTTTTTTCCGATATTGCCCCATGCTGTGATTCCCTTGTTCACCAGATTTTTGTATCCCCTATCTTGTTTTGCCGGTTCAAACTGACTGTCAAATGCTACCCATTTCAATAGTTTTATGTCTTCCTTTATATTATACTTTTGTACTATTTTATACCACAGTTCTAAAGTAAATTTAGTGATTGGGTCTATTTGTTTGATTTGCTTATATGCATCTTTATCTCCTATTATGCTTTGTACTGGGAGTCCCTCAATTTCCTTTTCCATTTCTTTCCATTTTGCCTCATATCCCTCGTCGCACCAACATATGATATATCTTATTTGTGCTGAGTAGTAATATTCCTTTAGACTCGGTAGGCCCATGCCTCCTTTCTCTTTTGGTAACTGGAGAGTTTTATATTTCACTCTTGGTTTTTTACCTCCCCAAACAAATCTCGATATCATCCTGTCCCACTTTGAGAATTGGGCATCTGGAATCTCTGTTGGTAGAGCCTGGAAGAGGTAAAGTAATCTAGGTTGTATGCTGATTTTGACTGTCTCAATTTTTGAATTCAGATCCATATTTAAGATTGACCATCTATCAATATCTTTTTTTATTTCTTGTTCCAACCTATCATAGTTTGCTTTATAGATTTTGCTTAGATCTTTAGGTATGTTCACTCCAAGGTATTTTATTTCTTTTTGTTTCCAGTTTAGTTTGATCTTATCAGTTATCTGGTTTAGAGGGTTATAGTGGAATGTCAGTATTTGTGTTTTTGTTATGTTTATCTTGTATCCTGATAATTTTCCAAAATTTTCTATCAAGTTCATCATTTCCATTATTGATTCATCTGGTTGTTCAAGGTAAACTATAATATCGTCTGCAAATAGCCCAATCTTGTGTTCTGCCCCCTTTATTGTTACACCTTTTAATTTCTTATTTTGTCGTATCGCTTGAGCCAGTGGCTCTATGAACAGAGCAAACAAGGTGGGCGATAAGCAGCATCCCTGCCTAGTTGATCTTTGTATATTTACTTTGTCTGTTAAGCTACCGTTTATCTTGATTCTTGCCACAGGTTCTTGATATAGCGTCCTTATGCATTGTACTGATTTTTCGTTAAATCCAAAGCGTTCCAGCACACTATATAGGAATTTCCAGTTAACCCTGTCAAATGCTTTTTCTGCGTCTAGACTCATTATTACTGCGCTTTTCTTTTCTTTATGTATTTGATTAATTATATGTATTGTTCTCCTGATATTGTCATGTGTTTGGCGTCCCTCTATGAAACCAGTTTGATCATCTTCTATCAATTCCGTCAAGAATGTCTTTATTCGTTTACATATAATTGTTGTATATATTTTATAATCTACATTTAATAAAGAGATTGGTCTATAGTTTCCGCATTGTTCTTTATCTTTCCCTGGTTTTAAAATAACTGAAATGATTGCTTCGTTCCATGATGGAGGTATTTTGTTGTTGTTCAGCGTCCAATTAAATGACTTTAGGAGTTGTGGCGTGAGTTCTTCTATAAACAGTTTATAAAACTCAGATGGGTATCCATCACTACCTGGTGATTTACCATTTTTAAGTGACTTAATCACATCTCTAATCTCTTGTGTTGTTATTTCTGCTGTTAGCTTTCCATTTTGTTGATTTCCTATTGATGGCAAGTCCAATGTGTATAGAAATTTTTTAATATCTTTAGTATTTGTTTCTTCAGGTTGCGAGTATAGTTCTTGGTAGAAATTATGGAATATTTCTTCGATGTTTTCTGGGTTAACTATGGTTTTATTTGTGGTGGGGTCTTTAATCTTATATACATTATTCATTGTTTGTTGTTTTCTTAACCGTTTTGCCAGCAGTTTTGTGGCTTTTGGTCCCGTTTCATAATATTTTTGCTTTAGATATCTATTTTTCCTTTCAATTTCATCCATTTGTGTTTCTTTTATCTTTATTTTTTCTTCTTTAATTTCTTGATATATTTTTGGGTCATTTGTGCTTTGATGTTTATGTTCTAATTCCCTCAGTCTCTCACATCTTTGTTCATAT
Source organism: Pholidichthys leucotaenia (assembly GCA_020510985.1). Lineage (NCBI taxonomy): Eukaryota > Metazoa > Chordata > Actinopteri > Cichliformes > Pholidichthyidae > Pholidichthys > Pholidichthys leucotaenia. The sequence goes on along the minus strand of CM035843.1, from coordinate 78,416,312 downwards.
GGTTCCAGTTTAGTCTTATTTGCTTTTCCTGTTTCAACAATTAATTTACCTCTTAACACGGCTTTTAGTGCATCCCATAGTATTGTTGGGTCTACTTCTTCATTGTCATTCTCTTGGATATATTCATTTATGTTTACTTTTATTCTTTCTTTCATTTTATCATCATTTAACAGTCCTACATTAAGTTTCCATGTTGTTTGTCGTTTTCTATTGTTTAAATTTATTTCCATGTATATAGGATTATGATCTGATATTTCTGCCCCTCCAATCCAACAATTTCTCACCCTGTGTCTGTCACCTTCATTCATAAGGAAGTAATCTATTCTGGAGTGTACTTTATGGACTGCTGAATAATGTGTATAGTCTTTTTCGAGTGGGTGCAGGTCCCTCCAAATGTCTACCATACCCATTTCTGCCAGTGAGGTTCTTATGAATTTTGTTACATGTTTTTTTGTCTTCTTAACACTTGTTGTGTCAACTTCATGATCCATGACAGCATTTAAGTCTCCTCCACAAATCAGGACTCCTTCACTGTGTGTTGCTATGAGATCAAACAGATGTTGAAAAAAACCCTTGTCACTTTCTGGTGGGGCATAGATGTTCACTAATGTGATCTGCATTCCATCTATGCTACCCTTTATTATTACATACCTGCCTTCTTTATCCTGGATTTCCTGTTCACATTCAAATTGTATTTTATTTGAGATTAGTATCATAACCCCCCTTTTAGTTCCTCCCTTAAATGAACTGTAGTAGGAGTTCTTATAGCCAAATCTCTTTAGTTTCACATGTTCTGTCTTGCTCAAATGTGTCTCTTGCATAAATATAATTTCGGCTTTTTCTTTCTTGAATTTTCTTATTATTCTTTCCCTTTTAACAGGTGAGTTCAGACCATTCACGTTTAGTGTTATTATCTTAAGATTTTTACCCATAATCATGTTTTTCCATTTTTTTAACCTGTGCTCCTAGCCCCTTTAACAACAAAAATAACACATATTTATATAAAAACACATTAAAAAATCTCAACGTCCGTACTTTGGGCCTTTCTTCTGCCCACTGGTCCCTGTTGGTGGGTGGAGGGAATGTCCTCACCGAGTGTAGGGCCCTCCCTAGACCTGTATTTACTATCCAAGTAATAGTCATTAGTCTAGAAATGTCCAACAAATATCACTTAAACCTCTCCTAGCCGTCTGTTTCTCTTTTACCTTGTCTTCTTGGCCTTCATTTCTTCTGTGTCTTTCTTAATCTTTGTTATAATCTAGGCTTTCAGTTGAAAGCCTTGTAGTCTTTCCTGGGCCCGCTGCGCCACGTCTCCCCCCGTCTTTTGCCGTTCACTCGCCTCCACTCCGGCTGTCGTGATGCGTTCAGGGCCTCCGCTGCTCCTACCGTTTCCTCCGGCACGTACACCTCAAGGCCCCGCTCCATCATGTCCTGCGCTGCCTCTCTGGCTGTGTTGTAGGTTCTTACGCCGTTCTCCCAATGAATCCTCATCTTCGTTAGCGGCGTTTGGAATCTAATTTTTTTTTCTTTCAGCGTTTTTTTAATGTTGGCATATTTCTTCCGCTGCTGCACAATTTCTGCCGGGTAGTCATGATCAAAGAATATCTGCTTGTCGCCGATTCGTATCTTTTTTTTCCACGCTCGTGTCAGGATTCTTTCCTTTACATCATATTTCAGAAAGTTTACCACAACTGACCTGGGTGGAGAGCGTGGGTTCGGGTTCTGTGCCGAGGCTCTGTGTGCTCGTTGAATCTGCAGATCCGCTTCGCTGGGCAGTTCCAGCTCTTTTTTTAAGAACTGATCCATGAATTTCGTCATCGAGTTGCCTTCAATGCCCTCCGGGATCCCGAAGATGCGTATATTGCCCCGTCTGGACCTGCTCTCCAAGTCGGTTACTTTCTCCTGCATCCTCTGCATTTGTGCCGTCAGGGTCTGCAGCTGTTCGCTTGCCTCGCTATTCCAATCTTCCAGCTCTGATATTCGGGCCTGCGCTTCTGTCATACACGCCCGCTGGGAGCGCAGCTCCTCCATGTTTTCTGCTAGCTTGCGCTCCATTTCTCTTCGGAGGCCCATAATTTCCTCCTTAATCTCTTTTTTCAGCTCCTCCTTAAGAGCCGCTAAATCCTGTTGTAGCTGCCGTTTGAAGTCTCTCAACTCTTTACCCAAACTGGCGATGCCAGTGTTCATGGTATCGAGTGTGTCCTCCATTTTCTCTGCTGCGGTCACCTCGTTTTTTTGAGCCCCGTGTTCAGCGGTTTCTCCTGCGTTGTTGAAGAGGAATTCTTTAATTTTACTCTGCTTTTGTCCTTGTGCCCGGCTCCTTCGTGTTTTCATCCCTTAGTTTATTGATCCGCTTATGTCGAGTTGGCCATTTACCGATGATTTTTAATCCGGCTAGGGAGAGCTCTCTGTTTAAGCGTTATGTCTCTCCGCCATCTTCCCGGAAGTCCCCGATGCTGTGGTTTTAAGTGAAGCTTTATTATATCATCCAGCCGTCACGAGCTCCGCTCCCGGCGTCGTGCATGCGTGCCGGGAGCGAGCCCACGGCTCTCAGAGAAGGAGGACACAAAGTCTGTGTCCAGCAGCAGCAGTTGCAGGATCAGAATGAGAGTGAGAGCCTTCTGTGTCCTTCTTAATCTTTGTTACAATCTAGGCTTTCCGTTGAAAGCCTTGCAGTTTTTCTTGGGCTCGGTGTGCCACGTCTGTCTCCCGCCCTCTGCCGCTCACTCGCCTCCACTCTGGCTGTCTCGATGCATTCCGTGCCGCTGCTGCTCCAGCCGCTTCCTCCGGTACGCTCACCACAAAGCCTCGCTCCGTCATGTCCCGCGCTGCCTCTCTGGCCATGTTGTAGGTTTTCACGCCGTCCTCCCAATGAATTCTCATCTTCGTTAGCGGCGTTTGGAATCTAATTTTTTTCTCTTTCAGCATTTTTTTAATGTTGGCATATTTCTTTCGCTGCTGCACAATTTCTGTCGGGTAGTCATGGTCAAAGAATATCTGTTTGTCGCCGACTCGTATCTTTTTTTTCCACGCTTGTGTCAGGATTCTTTCCTTTACGTCGTATTTTAAAAAGTTTACCACAACTGACCTGGGTGTAGAGTTTGAATTCGGGTTCTGTGCCAAGGCTCTGTGCGCTCGTTGGATCTGCAGGTCTGTTTCATCAGGCAGCTCAAGCTCTTTTTTTAAGAGTTGAGCTATGAATTTCGTCATTGAGTTGCCTTCAGTGCCCTCCGGAATCCCGAAGATGCGTATATTGCTCCGCCTGGACCTGCTCTCCAGGTCGGATATTTTTTCCTGCATCCTCTGTGTTTGTGCCGTCAGGGTCTGCAGCTGCTCGCTTGCCTCGGTCTTCCAGTCTTCCAAATCTGATATTCGAGCCTGTGCTTCTGCCACACATGCCCGTTGAGTGCGCAGTTCCTCCATGGTTTCTGCTAGCTTGCGGTCCATTTCTTTTCGGAGACCCATAATTTCCTCCTTCATCTCTTTTTTCAGTTCTACCTTAAGAGCCGTTAAATCCTGTTGGAGTTGTCGCTTGAAGTCTTTTATGTCCTTACTTATATTGGCGAAGCCAGTGTTCATAACATCGAGGTTGGCGTCCTCCATTTTCTCTGTTGTAGTCACCTCGTTTTTTTGGGCCTCGTGTTCAGCGATTTCTCCAGCGTTGTTGAAGAGGGATTCTTTAGTTTTACCCTGCTTTTGTCCGTGTGCCCGGGTTCTTCGTGTTTTCATCCCTTGGTTTATTGATCTATTTATGTTGAGTTGGCCATTTACCAAAGATTTTTAATCCGACTAGGGAGAGTTCTCTGTTTAAGCGTTATGCCTCTCCGCCATCTTCCCGGAAGTCCTCGTCATCCTCTTGGTGCACGTGTTTTAAGAGACAATCTATTCTATTCCATTCAGTGTTTTTTAGTACAGTGACTGGGACCTGGCGTGTTTACTCGCTCTGAAGCTTCTGGGTTTGCCAAACTGCCCTTTTCTGGTTCTGTTCCCACTTCTTGTATTGATCGCATTAATTCAGGTGGTCTTTACCGTTTGGATCAGCCTTTGATTTATAATCCTACAGAGACTGTGTCTGTCTCCCGTTGCCCTAAATATTGTAACCCAGGACAAATACAACATAACTTGAAAGACACACGCACTTCTGCAGCTCCTCCTCATCCACCACCCTTCAACTTTGCCCCCGTCTCCTCCCTTAGAGAACCTTTTTCTGCTTCCTCCAAAGTTAATAAAAAAGTTAATAAAACTAGAATTCATAAACATCCCAAATTGATTAAACAAAATGTTGGTAAAATTCAAATCCAACCTCAAGTCCCTAAAATTAATAAATCGACCTCTGTTCCTCCCCAAAACTTAAATATTAAATGTGGTCTATTAAATATTAGGTCTCTAACTTCTAAGTCTCTTCTGGTTCATGATCTATTAATCGATCATCAGATCGATCTATTATCCCTCACAGAGACCTGGCTTGGGCAAGATGATTATGTTGGTTTGAATGAATCAACTCCCTCTGGGTATTTAAACTGTCATAACCCCAGAGGTTCTGGTCGTGGTGGTGGAGTGGTGGCAATTTTCCACTCTAAATTACTAGTTAATGTTAAGCAAAAATTATGTTTTAATTCCTTTGAAGGTTTGGTCCTCAGAGTGGGGTTTGTTGGCAATCTTGGCTTGAACCCAATTTTCTTTGCCATAGTTTATCGTCCTCCCTCGGCCTATTCAGAGTTTCTATCGGAATTTGCCAAATTTTTAGCTGATTTAGTGCTGAAATCCGATAGAATAATTATTGTTGGGGACTTTAATATACATGTTGATGTACAGAGTGATTGTCTTAATAAGGCATTCAATTCAATTTTAGACTCAGTGGGGTTTTCCCAGAAAGTAAAAAATTCTACCCATCATTTCCACCATACATTGGACCTTGTTCTGACTTATGGTATAGATATCGAAAATCTGGTAGTGTCCCCTCAAAATCCTGTACTGTCTGACCATTGTCTGTTAATTTTTGACTTCATTATCTCTGATCACTTGTTTCCTAAAGAAAAATACTACTACAGCAGATGTCTTTCTGATGACGTTGTTGCTAAGTTTTTGCAGATTGTCTCCTCTATGCCATGGGTCAACACAACAGAAACAACAGAAATAATAGATGGAGAGTCTGCTCCATTCGTGATTGATGGCATGGTTGATAGTGTTACAGTCTTTCTGCATCTGACTCTAGATTTGGTAGCCCCTTTAAAAAAGAAAAAGTCTAACCAGAGATTTCTAACCCCTTGGTTTAACTCAGAAACTCATGACTTAAAACAGAAAACTTGTCAATTGGAAAGGAAATGGCATTCAACTAATTCAGATGAATTCTACTTAGCGTGGAGAAATCATTTCCTAATCTATAAAAAATCTCTTAGAAAAGCTAGATCAAGCTATTATTCTGCATTAATAGAAGCAAACAGGAATAACCCAAGGTTTCTCTTCAACACTATAGCCAGGCTTACAAAGAGCCAGGACTCGATCAATCCTCGCATCCCCCCTGAGTTTTCTAGTCAGGACTTTCTGAACTTTTTCAATCTTAAAATTTTATCTATTAGAGATGAAATCAGTCAGATTCTTCCTACCGTAAACTCAAGTACATTAACTTCTACAGCTCCCTCAATTGATATCTGCTTAGATAAGTTTACTCCAATCGACTTCTTGGAGCTGGATAAAATAATTTCCTCATCTAAGTGTTATCTTGCCTTTTAGACCCTATTCCTTCTAGGTTATTTAAAATCATCTTCCCAATTATTGATAGCCGTATTCTTCTTATAATTAATTCTTTAACTCTGGGTTATGTACCACTGGCTTTTAAAACTGCTGTAATTAAATCCTTACTCAAAAAACCGACTCTCAATCCAGGACTTTTGGCCAATTATCGACCAATCTCTAATTTGCCTTTCATTTCAAAAATCTTGGAAAGAGTTGTTGCTGTGCAACTAACTGACCATTTGCAGGGAGTTGGTTTGTTTGAGGTGTTTCAATCTGGGTTCAGAGCTAGTCACAGCACTGAAACTGCTTTAGTGAAGGTCACTAATGACCTCATGATCGCATCTGATAATGGATTTGTCTGTTCTTGTTCTTTTAGATCTCAGTGCAGCCTTTGACACTATCGATCACGCCATTCTACTTGATAGATTAGAACACTTTGCTGGACTAAATGGAACTCCGTTGCAGTGGTTTAGATCTTATTTGTCCGATAGATTTCAGTTTGTTCACATTAACGATGAAGTTTCTTCCAACTCTAGGCTCAGTCACAGAGTTCCACAGGGATCTGTGTTGGGCCCCACTCTTTTTAGTGTATATATGCTCCCATTAGGCAATATCATCAGAAAGCACTGTATACATTTTTACTGTTACACAGACAACACACAACTATACCTGTCAATGAAGCCCGATGACTGTAATCAATTAGCCAAGTTAGACGCCTGTCTTAAGGACATCAAAGCTTGGATGACTTGTAATTTTCTACTATTAAACTCTGATAAGACTTGACGGGATAAAGTGATCAATATAACCACATAACAGTTATTTGTGTGATTCAAAATATGTGTGTGATCAATATAACCACATAACAGTTATTTGTGTGATTCAAAATATGTGTGTGATCAATATAACCATATAATAGTTATTTGTGTGACTCAAAATGTTTGTATTCTGCTTATACTTAGGTACTATGACCAATATGCCATAATGGAATGTATATATTGGCAGATGTGTGGTTTATTTCCTGCAAATGGAGCAAATGTGGACCTCTGTCTCAACACAGAGGGCAGTAAAACGCCTGGAGTTTATGAGGAGGTCTCAGCACAAAGGGCAATAAAACGCCTGGTGTTTGTGAGGAGGAAACACCGTTGTGATAAAGGATGGGAAATGGCTTTCATCTGGATACACCTGGAGCCAGAAGCAGACCCTTCAGATCCTCCCTGGTCTTGGCACCTGGACTGTTATTGCATGCTTTCTTCTTTGTTCATTTGTGTATAAATATTCTGGGTCAGGGCCAGCACAGTCAGTCAGACTTCATGAACTGACACAGTCTGTTGCTGTCAGGGCAAGAATGTTTGACCTAGTGCTGTAACCTACTATATTCAACTTGCTTGATTAAATAAATACGTGTTCCAATTAAACTAAATCTCTTCCTTTAAAAAACGAATCTGGGTAAACCATCTACACACATAGACAAGCTTTGAAGAGTAGACTTAGATGGTTTTTCTACTGAGTTTTTTCATCCTAACAGACTGAAGTCATTCTTGTTGGCCCAAAACATGTTAGGAATTCCTTCTCAAATTATGCCTTTAATTTAGATACCGCCACTCTCACTTTGAATAGTTCTGTGAGGAATCTTGGGAGTTATTTTTGATCAAGATTTGTCCTTTAATTCACATATTAAAATTGTTTCTAAGACTACCTTCTATCATCTGCGCAATATTGCCAAGATCAGGAGCATCTTGTCTCTAAATGATGCTGAGAAACTGATTCACGCCTTTGTCAGCTCTCGATTAGATTATTGTAATTCGTTATTATCTGGTTGTCCTAAAGTATCCTTAAAAAATCTTCAGTTGCTTCAAAATGCTGCTGCTAGAGTTTTAACTGGTTCTAGAAAAAGAGATCATATCTCTCCGGTTCTGTCCTCCCTTCATTGGCTTCCCACAGAATTTAGAGTCAAGTTTAAAATCCTTCTTCTTACTTTCAAAGCTCTTAATAATCAGGCCCCACAATATATAAAAGATCTGATATTACCTTACCATCCTAATAGAACATTATGCTCCCAAAATGCTGGCTTACTTGTGGTGCCCAGAATCTCCAAAAGTACAGAGGGTGGCAGAGCCTTCTGCTACCAAGCTCCTCCTCTCTGGAACCAGTTACCACTCTGGGTACAGGAGTCAGACTCGGTCTCTGTTTTTAAGAACAGGGTAAAATCCTTCTTTTTTAATATAGCTTATGTTTAAGGAGGGATTTTGTGTCTTTTATCCCCTCTTTTGTTCTGCTGTTATTTGATCCATACTGCTGGTTGACCTCCAATAATGTACTTGGCACCTTACTGTTATGTTTTTATGTCTGCCCTCTCCATCCTCCCTATCCCCTCACCCCCAGCCAGTCGCAGCAGATGACTGCCCCTCCCTGAGCCTGGTTCTGCGAGAGGTTTCTTCCTGCCAAATGGGAGTTTTTCCTCTCCACTGTCACTTAGTGCTTGCTCATAGGGGATCGTCTGATTGCTGGGTTTTTCTGAGACTGTAGGGTTTTTCTCTGCACTCTGGCACCATGAGACAGCCTCTGTTGTGATATGGCGCAGTATAAATAAAGCTGAATTGAATTGAATAAGTTTTCATTTTATTTTATTATTCAGTTTTTTCATAAGTGAAATATATATATATATATATATATATATATATATATATATACACATACATATACATATACATGTATATATACTGTATATATGTATGTATGTATATATATATATATATATATATACTGTACACACAGTGGAGAAAATAAGTATTGAACACATCAACATTTTTCTCACTAAACATATTTCTGATGGAGCCATTGACCTGAGATTTTCACCAGATATCAGTAACAACCCAAGTAATCCATACATACAAAGAAATCAAGGCAACTCTGTTCACAAAACAAGTTATATTTGTTATATTTGTTTATATTTGTTGTTTATATTTATATTGTTTATATTTGTTTATATTTGTATATGGCTGCACGGTGGCGCAGTGGTTAGCACTGCGGCAGCACAGTTTACCCTTGGCCGGGGGATTGTGGAGATCGTGGGATCGTGGGTTCGATCCCAGCCCCCGACCAACAGTGATCTGTGTGGAGTTTGCATGTTCTCCCCGTGTTGCGTGGATTTACTCCGGGATTTCTCCGGTTTCCTCCCACATGCCAAAAACATGCATGTTAGGTTAATTGGCTGTTCTAAATTGTCCCTAGATATTTGTTTCCTATAGGCCCTTAGAATAGAGGGTTAGTATTAATGAAAGCGCTTTGAGTGGTCTTTGTGACTAGAAAAGCGCTATATAAGTGCAGGTTAGTTAGTTAGTTAGTTATATTTAATAAAGTGGAATGTCACAGGGAATAAGTACTGAACATGCTTGGTGAAATTCATTTAATATTCAGTAGAAAAGCCTTTGTTGGTAATAACAGCTTCCAGACGCCTCCTGTATGGAGAAACTAGGTGCAGGCATTGCTCAGGAGTGATTTTAGCCCATTCTTCCACACAGACTGTCAAATCCTGAAGGTTCTGTGGGTGTAGAATGGCCCAGTCAGTCACCTGACCTGAATCCATTTGAAAATCTATGGACCAAACTGAAGATCAGAGTTCATAAAAGACGCCCACGGAACCTTCAAGATTTGAAGACAGTTTGTGTGAAAGATCAATGGCTCCATCAGAAATATGTTTAATGTGAAAAATGTTGACGTATTCAATACTTATTTTACCCTATATATACGTATACACACACACACACACACACACACACACACACACATACAGTATACATACAGTATATATAATTTCTAATAAAAATCTAAGTAAAACCAAATTTTCAAGGACATTCAGTACACAAAATACATATCGCGATATTATTTATTAACCTGTACTTATACAGGTAGTGTTATTGAGACACAAGGTCTCATTTTCGAGAGATATGTATCATGCATCGCGATATAGAGAAATTATATCGTGATGTATTTTTTGAGCTATATCACCCAGCCCTGGATAAAACTATGGTATCGATTAGAAAAACCTACATCATTTCTTTCTGTAGTTACTGCATTCACAAGGTAGGTGTTGACGCCACTGCCGCCCATCCACCCAGCCGGGTGACAATACCCCTTCAGCCTTTTATAGGCTGAGGGGTAAAAAACTGTGGAGGCCGATAATGATCCATATCACTCCCAAAATCTAACTGACCAGTCCTTGGTCTCCAACCTCACCTGAAAACTACAAAAAAAAAAAAAAAAAACTCTGTATAAACCTTTTTTTGAGTTGTGCCAGCAACACAGACACAAGTAGATGAACACAATCCAAAGCATTATCCTTGGCAAATGGAGAAAACAGAAAATTTACACAAAGTATATACTAAGGCTATTTTATGTTGTGGATTAAGACAGTAGAGTGACCTTTACTGTATGTAAAGCAGAGGTACCACTAGATTAGGGCTGCCGCAATATCCGCAATTATGTAATACCGCGGTATGGACATGCCTACCGCGGAGGAAAATGACCAACCGCAGCTACCGCGGTATTCACTTTTTGTGTGTGTGTCTATATCTTGTTGTTCACTTATGCACCCCTATTGATTATTAAATAAATTGCTAAGGCAGGCAGTTAGTGGTGAAAGCGTTTGGACTCCTCGTTTAATACAGCCGTAACAGTGAGCACTGAAAGGGCACAAAGCGTGTTGTTTCCTTCTGAGCGGAGTGTATATGCTCCTGACTGTGTATGAGCTACGAGAGCAGCTTGTTTGAATGAGATTTTTCTAGCTATGCTAGCTAGCGGATGGGGTAAAATTATCACCATTGCGGAGTAAATTAGTTAGAAAATGAAACTCACTCACTGGGAGACAGGAGAACTAGAAACTCTTCAGCTGAATCGGATTTTGGAGTTATTTATCCACGGTAAATAACTATGGACCTACGGATGTTGTAGCAAGCTAGCAGCGAAAACTCATCTTCTATGACGTTTCGGAGACTTAAGTCGACATTTTGAGGTGAGCCCGCAGTCGGATAATGTAAACCTAAGCATGACGTTATTTTAGGAATCTCCACAGCAGGTTCAACACAGCTGCAGAAGTTATAAAGGCAACTTCGTCTGTCTACATCTCACTCAGACTCATGTCTGTTCGCGTGTTTACTTTGAGTGATAATGTAATCATGCTGAGCGAAAAATTCACCTGTTCATGTTTGGTGTGAAGCACACCTTTAGTTACCGCTACTGCTTTATGAAAATGATCGTTTTGGGTTTTTTTTTTTTTTAACAGAATCAGCAGTTCATGCTTGCATAAAGAGCAGAGCTCCACACAGTTGTGCAGCACGTGCATAAAGTTGAGAGGGAGCTGCAGCGAGACTTACAGCTTCCCTCATTTGCCACCTAAGTTATAAACCCTGTTTAAATTACGAATCCACAGGGTCCTAAAAACATTTGCAATAATACCGCGGTATTGAGCTGTCCACCGTCACCACAGGGGAAATTCCTCTACCGCGACAGCCCTACACTAGATTTTCTCGTTATGTCATTTTGACAGACAGGGTTGTTAAAATTACATCATACTTCCCTATTACTTCTAGTTTTAATTTTCATATGTTAAAAACATGGAATAGTTCTTGTTTTGTTTAAATGTTCAGTGTTAATCATGAACCTCTAGGATACTGAATGCACATTTTGTATTTATTTATTCATGGAACAGATGAACAGACTGTAGCTCCATGTTGTTCAATGCCACACGATGCAAATTCATGTTTTTGTGGGTACAGAGATGTAAATATACACAAACAGTTGTGGATGTTTGTCCTTCATTCTCCACTGCATTAGTCCCTCTATTTTTCAACCCTCATATCAGTAACATCATAACTGTTTGGCTGTTTCAAGAAAGCTTTCATACTCAGCTGCTTTGACATTTTTGCAGTTGTAACAGAGCAGAAACAGAGAAAAATGAACTGTCATAAAGACTTAAGACACTAAAGTCAAAAGCAAGACAACAGTAGATAATCACTATTTTAAATGTGCTATAAAGTGGACAGGTGGCATTTATGCTCAGTGTAATCTGTCAGTGACAGACTACATTTGGTTAATTAGACTTATATAAAGAGGCAACATGATGGCTCCCCAGAATTAGCAGGCCAAGTCAGCACAGTCATGATGACTGGATTGGAGATGTGCTTCTGCTGCCTACGTAGTTCTTCACATCAACCACAGACGACTAGCACCTAAAGGAAAATTACAGGTTTGTCTGTAGGCGGATACTGAAGAAGCACACAGCAGACGAGGAAAAACAAGCATGTGTGGCGGTTCGTTTTAACCCCACAACAGACTAAGGACACTCAGCCCTCTTTTCTCTGTTTTCCTGCTACATTACTGAGATGCAATGTGCCATTCATGTATTTGTGATGCAAACATGCATGTATTGTGATGTAATGCGCCATTCTGTATAGTGTGCATATGGCTTGTCCTTACTGTGCTTTTTCTGAGCATCTTACATATGTAGATGTGCTTTGGTGTATTAATGTCTACAGGTAGACGAAGTTCTTCTGTCTCACCCCTGTGACGTTAATTATTGCCTTTCATCCATTGTACTCATGCGTCCTGTCCTTACTGTGACCTAGAGACTCAGATCAATATGTAGATGTGCCTGTTAGCCTCTTTGTCTTGCACCTAGAGCGAGGTCTAGCTAATCTGCCCATTGTGATGTATGTCTTACAAATGCAAATACCTCCTGCCTGTTCTGTTATACCTTTGATCATTCTAACTGTGGGGTATGTCTCTTTCATGTATTGTTATGGTCAAGTATTTAAGGTGCAACTCTGTAACGCAATCTCTCTCTCTCACTCTGATCCTGCAACTGGTAGACACACATGTGTCCGCCTCTCTTCTTCTTCACTGAGAGCCTGAGGAATTCGGCTTCAGCCTGCTCACGCTATGGGCTGGAGCCGAGTTCCCGTGACGGCGGTATGATTAATAAAACCTGCTTAAAACCACAGCATTGCTGCTTATTTTTTCATGCCGCCGCACATGCACAGATAATCAGATCTGTGGGGGCTGGGTGGTGTGTGACGTTTCTGAAGTTGTGTGTATCGCATTTGGCCCCGTCACATCAGTGTAATATCTCCAGCACCCAGTCACCACTGCACATAGTTTTATCAAGGACAAGGTTTGACAACAACATGTAACACTGTAGTCTTTTTATTTGAACAGTTGGTTGATGTATTTCCCCTTTGCAGTCAATGATCGATGATACTAGTCAGTGGCTATGGGTCACTGTAAGAGGGGCATAGTGAGTTGTGGTGAATAAGTATATTGTAATAATGCTTTATTTCTTCCTCTAAGGCAGTTGGATAGTGAATTGTCACACAGTTTGGTGATACAGTACAGTAGATTCCCCAATTGATGACATTAGTCACTATGGGGGCAGGCCAAAACGAATGTTTATGATGCTGCAAAACTTAGATTTGGACTGGGTAACCTTTTTTGCTTGTTCAGATGTTACATCCAGCAGGTTGCTGATCTTCAGCCAGGGATCTCTATAGTACTTTTTGACGGCAATGCAAATAAAGCCTTTTTCGTAAGACTGGTGTTTTCACCCCTACACACATGAGCAATCCACTTGTGATACTGCACTGTGATAAAATCTTTGACGGCTACAGTCTTTGTCAATTTAAAAATATCTTCATTGGAATAAACAAAGTGAAATGCGTCTTCCTCGTCATCACAAGCCTCCTGGTGCCAACCTCCCTTCACCATACTTCTCAGGCATTGTGTCCAGCATATTTCAAGTTTGGCAATTTGCCTCTCATTAGTGAACCACGCTTGAGTGTCATAGATAAGTCTAGACCAAATGCATGCTTCTACGATCTTTCGTCTCGTGTACATGGATACCCTGCAATTGGTCAGCACATTACGTAGCTCACTGAACTTAAGCTATTGCACTGGCCACATGGTGTTCAGTAAAGCATCCGTCCTCTGCATTAGTAACAGTCTGCCCAAGATGGCAAAACTGTGTCACATTCTCAATGGCATGACCTTCTATAGAAAACAGGGTTGTATTCTTTGCAAGGGCTTGGTCATTGAACACCTGAGTCTTAGTTTTCTTGAAAGATATTGTTAGCCCAAAACGCTTAGGTGTCTCATTGAGGATACTCAAAACTTTTTCTACCTCACGGATGGACTTGGAGAACAGAGCAACATAATCAGCGTACAAGATCCACTCCACAACATCCGTCCCTCGCAGCTGGCCACGACAGTGCTGTTCTCTATTAGTACAAAGATGTGGTATGTTGTATTCAACATTAACTCCCCCATGATAGTTGAAATTTATTGTCTATACAGTGCCTAAGTCAGGCCCCCTCTACTTCCGCATATGGGACTTTAAATTGGAAAAAATCTCCAATGAAGTGAATGGCAAGAGAGAAATTATCTTTTGATCCTGATCAAATTTTGCTACAAGTTACACATAGAATAAGCTTGAATAGGCTTTATTGTCACTGTACAGTTGTAAAGTACAACGGAATTCTGGGTGCTCCACCCAGCTACTGTACAGTAAAAGTATAAAATATAAAAACAGCGATATAAAGCACACACTTAAATAAAATAGCACACATTAAATAGAATACTGTAAATAAGAAGTATAAAAATACACACATTTGGTAGTGGCTCAACGGATGGATCAATGAACTGAAAAGTGCAAAAATGGGTGAGAGGGTTTTTTTTAATGATAATTAAAAGGTCCTCAGTTCTATGTACGTGAGTGTTGTGGGGGGAGGGGGGACTCTGTTTGCAGTCCTGATGGCCCAGAAGAAAGTGTGAGACCTGATTGATCTGAACCGTTGTCCAGAGGGAAGCAGGTCAAACAGGTGGTGGGCGGGATGTGAGGGGTCACCTGTGATGGCCTTGGTGTTCCTGAGACAGGAGGATCTGGAGAGGTCCTCCAGGGTGGAGCCGGTGTACCACACACCCAGGCAGCAGGTGAGCGCACACTCCACTGAGCAGCAGTAGAAGACTAGCAGCAGCTTCTGGTCCAGGTTGTTCTCCCTCAGGATGCAGAGGAAGTGCCACTGCTGCTGGGTTTTCTTCACCAGGGCCTTGGTGTTGTCAGTCCAGGAGAGGTTAGAGGTGATGTGGGTGCCCAGGAACCTAAAGGTTTTGACAGTTTCCATGTGGTCTCCATTTATGAGGAGGGGGGTGTGGTCCTATCTGTGCTTTCTGAAGTCAGTAATGAGTTCCTTGGTTTTATGGACATTCAGTTTCAGGTTGCTTGCTGAGCACCACATCAACAGATTTTCTACCTCCACCCTGTATGCCTTCTCACCGTTGTTGGTGATGAGCCCAACCAAAGTGGTGTTGTCCACGTACTTCATGATGGCAGTGGCTGGGTAGGTTGGAATACAGTCAAAGGTGTACAGGGCGTACAGTAGAGGGCTTAGCACACAGCCCTGGGGGGAGCCAGTGCTAAGAGACAGTGTGGAGGAATGGTGGGGGCCAAGTCTGACTGTTTGTGGGTGGTTTGTGAGAAAGTTTGTTTTGTTTTTTTTTATCTAGGAGCAGGTGGGGAGGGGGATCTGGAGGTGGTGCAGTTTGTTGATCAGGATGTCCGGGATGATGGTGTTGAATGCTGAGCTGTAGTCCACAAAGAGCATCCTCACATAGCTCTTTGTGTTCTCCAGGTGGGCCAATGCTCTGAAGTGTGATGATGATAGTGTCTTCCGTGGACCGGTTCACCATGTAGGCAAACTGGTGGGGGTCGAAGGAGGGAGGGAGAGACAGCCCCTGATGTGCTGGGACACCAGTCGCTCAAAACACTTCATGACTACAGACCTAAATGCTATGGGTCTGTAGTCATTCAGGCTGTCTATTGCAGTCTTTTTGGGGATGGGGATGATGGTGGAGACCTTAAGGCAGGAGGATATGGTGGCGTGTGTCAGGGAGAGGTTGAACAGCTTGGTGAGGATCCCTGCCAGCTGGTACATGCTTTGACCACCCCTCCTGGGATGCCGTCAGGTCCAGCAGCTTTCCGGGGCTCACTGCTCCCAGTTTCCTCCTCACCTCATGCTCCTGGAGAGAGAGGGGGGACGAGCTGGAAGTCAAAGTCAAGTCAAAGTGCCTTTATTGTTATTCCATTGTTAATGAACAATGCAACAAAATTGAGATGCTGCTCCCTAAAAGCAAACTATAAACAAACTATCACATTCACAGTTCACTCATGCATTTAACATTCTTTTGATTACAACAATAAATAATGCTTGAAACAAAACTACCTAAAAGTTGAATACAATATGTACGTAGCAATAAAACATACTGAGTGATAAATACAAAAGACCAGCTTATGCACACAGGGTTGTTGCTACAAAATAACCTAAAATAACAAAAAATATCAGCAGTCTGTGCGTGTTACATAAATCCGTTCAAAATGTGTACCGCTGCTGGGAAAAAACTATGATTAAGCCTGGTAGTCCGGGTTTTATGGGATCTGTACCGCTTTCCCAAGGGAAGCAGGTGAAAGAAGTCATGGCCTGGATGAGCACAGTCTTTAATGATGGCAGTAGCTCTGTTGAGGTACCGAGACCTGGAAATCTCTTCCAGAGAAGGGAGAGAACAGCCAGTGATTTTTTGCGCAGTCTCGATCACTCTCCGGAAGGCTTTGCGGTCTGTGGCTGAACAGCCCTCATACCAAACCGTGATGCCATATGACAGAATGCTCTCAATAACAGAGCGATAAAATAAAACCAGCAACTGTGCATTCAGGCCATTCTTCTTGAGGAGCCTCAGAAAGTGTAGACGTTGTTGAGCCTTTTTTTATCGTAGCTATGGTGTTAACTGCCCAGGTAAAGTTGTGAGAAATATGAACACCCAAAAACTTAAAAGCCTCCACCCTCTCCACACGCTCCTTGCCTATATATAGAGGAGGCGGTTCACTGCTATGCTTCCTAAAATCAATAACGAGTTCTTTTGGGGTTTTTTTTGTATTCAATAGCAGATTATTATCTGAGCACCATCTCACCAGTTTCTGGACCTCATCTCTCTATGCGGACTCATCTCCTCCTGATATGAGCACCACTACTGTTGTGTCATCTGCAAACTTCACTATAATGTTTGTGGGATGAACAGGTATGCAGTCATATGTGTACAATGAATACAAAGTGGGGCTCAACACACAGCCCTGTGGCGAGCCTGTGTTAAGCATGACTGTAGAGTAGGAATGGGGTCCGAGTCTAACAGTCTGTGTTCTGTTTGTTAGGAAGTCCTTAATCCAGCTGCAAGTGTGAGTAGGCAGACCAAGCTGAAGCAATTTGGTGATGAGAATGTTGGGAATAATTGTATTAAATGCCGAGCTATAGTCAACAAACAACATTCTTACATAGCTCCCCTTGTCTTCTAAATGGCAGAATGCCAAGTGGAGAGCTATAGCAATAGCATCTTCAGTGGGATCTGCCCCGCCTGTAGGCAAACTGGTGCCGATCAAAGTCTGGGGGGAGACTAGGCAAAAGATGTTTCAAAACCATTTTCTCAAAGCACTTCATAACAATGGGTGTTAATGCTACTGGTCGATAGTCATTCAGACTGCTAATAGTATGTTTTTTTGGTACAGGAATAACGACTGCAGATTTTAAACACTGTGGAACAACGGCTGCCTTGAGAGACAAGTTAAAAATGTCAGTCAAAACAGAGCATAGCTGATCTGCACATGCTCTGAGCACTTTTCCTGGCACTCCATCGGGACCAGTAGCCTTTCTCGGGTGAACTGCTCTCAGTGTCTGTCTCACCTCATGATCCTGCAGGATAAGCACATCAGAGCTGGCATACAATAACATCTGTGGGTCCGGGCGAGGTGCATTTGCCTCAAACCGTGCGAAAAAGCAGTTCAGTTCTTCTGCCAGTGAGGCGCTGATGTCACTGGAAATGATGCTGCTGCCCTTATAGTTTGTGATATGGTTAAAGCCTTGCCATACTCGTCTCGAATCATTATCAGAAAAATGGTCCTCGACTTTCTTCTTATAGGTCTGTTTAGCCTCCTTAATGCCTTTCTTCAGATTAGCCCAGGCAGTGCTATACAATCTGTATCCCCTGACCTGAAGGCTGTATCATGAGCTCTGAGGAGTGCCTGGACTTCTTTTGTCATCCAAGGCTTCTGGTTAGGAAAAACCCTGATGCGTTTTTCCACAGTCACCTGATTGATACAGAAGATAATGTAGTGTAATACAGTCTGTGTGTACATTTCCAGATCCTCATTCTTGAATAAATCCCATAGAGTGTTTGAAAAACAGTCCTGCAGCTGAGAAAGAGCTCCTCAGGCCATGTTGTGATGTTCTTTATAGTAGGGAAGAGTTGTTTGTCAATTTAAAAGATAATTTCCATGTAATTAAAGTTGTCAGTTGTCACATAATAAAAGAGTAATATTTAGTTTTTGTAAAACTGCTTAGTGGACTACATTTATTTGTCTCAGACTGCACACATCACCAAACATGATTATGGTGGTTTCCCTCTCAAAGCTCACCTCCTGTTTCTTTTGCCATACAGTTCAATGGAGATTTTTTCGATTTATGGTCCCATATGCGGAAGTAGAGGGGGCGTGACTTAGGCTTTCTATAGCCTGTTCACCTGCTGCTTACTGCAGTAAGAACTTCAATAATCTGAGTTTTTTTTTTATTATGTTTTACATATTCACTTCAATTGTATGTATCATTCCACGTCAAAGGTGTTCTAGTAACCATTAATTACTAACCATTATTTACTGTCAACTCTATCAGTGGCTTCTTTTAGATAGGTGAGAATTGTAATATTGTGTTTGACACCTTAATTTCCACCATGAGGTGCTATTTGAAAAGAAATCATACCTCTGTGACACATCTGTTAAAAAAATAGGAATTGGAAACATCTGTAAATTATTTAAAGTTATTTAAACTTTGAGTTCAAAACATAAGCTGTCCTGTCAACACAGCAGCAATAGACAAGTTTTCTTCCTCTCAAAAATGCAACTTTTCTTAATTTTCTCTTCTCAATTTTCCAAATTTACTGTGTTTTTATTTTCCTTTAAAATTTTTGACTTTCTGTTTGTAAATCTTCTATTTTTTCCTCATAATTCACAAATTTCTTTTCTCATAAGCATGGAACTTTTTGCACATTTACATTTACAAATCATACTCAGAAATGTTTGAGTTCTCTGGCTGTAGGCAAGCAAAGCCACATGGAGCCTCAGGCTGCAGAGCCCTGGTTAGAAGTAAAACAAATGGCAAAATTCACCAGACATACGGTACATTTTGATAAGAAACAGAGAATTACCAATTTTCAGTATAAAGCTACAGACCTCTGGAAGAGCAAGGCCTCCCTGTTGGTGAGGAGGTGTTTCAAGTAGCCTCCCTTGGCGTGGTTGATCCTGGTGTCACAGCTGAGGATCTTGGGCTTGTAGCAGTACCAAGGCTCTCCTGTGTGCAGGTCCGTGTAGTTGCACAGAGGCTGCTGGTCGGGGGGCAAACACATGTTACACACCGTCGTCTCCGACACAAAGCCCAAGCGGAACAGGCTCTTGAAAAACACCCGATCCGGCCGTTCCTCCCTCAGCCGCCGCAGCACGTCTATGGCCTCGCTGGGGTGCACCAGCACAATCTCAATATGTGCCGTCCCCACCCAGAGGAGCGGGAACAGAGCTGAATAAAACCCATTCCTGTGGTCCACGACCTGCCCTGCTACGCCTGCTCCAAGTTCCGGAGAGTGCAGCCTGGCTAGAAGGAAATCTCCGCCGTAGCGCTTGGGCCGACCGTAGAAGTCGTGCATTTGGACAAAGGCCTCCAGCTGGTCCCCGACATGCCACTCCCTCCCCTCTTTATTGGGAAGGATGGTGAAGAGGCTGTGCACGGGGTCACTCGTCTGACCCAAGGACTGGGCAGACTGGGGCGGGGGGCTGGGCCAGGAGACGGAGTCCAACAGGTAGCGCTCTTCCAGTACATCTTCAGAGGAGGGTTTCTGGCCCAAGTGGGCACAGAAGGTCCGGTTGTGGTAAAACGTAGCAACGTTCACCGCAATCAAGGACGACTGGATCCGGCTATGCAGCTGGTAGAGGGTTGAAATTGTGTGGCAGTTCCAGTTCTACAAAGGAAATAATGTGAGTGAATGACGCATAGAAACATTGAAACTGGCATGTTACATTATTGTGGGGGAACTAAAACATGTTAAGATGTTACACTTAGCCAGAGGTCCTTAAAAAAGCAGATTTATAAGATAAGATAAGATAAGATAAGCCTTTATTAGTCCCACAATGGGGAAATTCCAGGATTGCAACAGCACAGGGACAGCAACACTCAGAGCAACAATCAGAAGGCAAGAAAAAAAAAATGAAATAAAAGATATATATATATATAGATATATAAATATATTATGAAATAAAAGTTACAAATTTATTTGAGAAATTAATTCTGAAGAAAAAAGTTGCACATTTAGGATTAAAACTGCAGTAATAGATAAGAACATTTCAAAATTCAAAAGGAAAAAAGTCTCAGATTTAAAGGTACCCAAGCCAGCATGCCCATGTTGTCCTCATGATAGGTTTAAGCTGGTCTGTCTTACGGGTCCCATGTGGGTTTGTCTTCCGGTTCCATGTTGGCCCCCTCTGTGTTTGCCCACATGGACTTTACCTGTGGTGCAGGTAAGCAGGTAATCTGTTTACTCACTTTAAACCCATCTGGGCGCCACATGGCTTTAACGTAGGCGAGCAGGTTTCAGTAACACTTGTGCCATAGGAAAAATTATGCAAAAAAGTTACAAAATTTTGAGGAAAAAAATGTGAAAATTTATAAGAAAAAAGTGACAATTTTACAAAAAAAAATAGTAGCAAATTTTGGAGCACAAAGTAAAAATTTAGGAGAAAAAGCTGCAAATTTACAAGAAAAAAATTGTCAAATTACTTGAAAAGAGTTAAAACTTACAAAAAAAATTGCAAAATTACAAGAAACAAGTCCCAAATTTATGAGGAAAAGTTGTAAGTTTACAGTAAGAACAAGTTTAACATTTTTGAGAAAATTCCATATTTACATGAAAAATGTCACAAATTTGTGAGAAAACTCACAAATTTACAAGGAAATAGTAAATTTACAAGGAAAAAAGTAACAAATTTATAAGAAAAAGTTGCGAGATTATAGTAAAAAAAATGATAAATTTATGAGAAAGTTCCAAAATTACAAGAAAAAGTTGGCCAATTTGCAAGAAAAAAGCCACAATTTTACAAGAAAAACTACAAATTTATGAGGAAAAAAGTTGCAAGTTTACAGTAAAAAAAAAAAAGTTGCAAATTTATGAGAAAGTTTCAAATTTTCAAGAAAAAAATTATCAAATTAGGTGGGAAAATGTCACAAATTTATAAGAAAACAGCAAATTTATGAGAAAATAACTTGAAAATAGGTAGTTAAAAGTCCATGTTGGCAAACACAGAGGAGGCTAACATGGAACCCACGGACAAACTCACATGGGACCCAGAAGACAGCTCAAATTTAACCTTTGGTGGGGCCCACAGTTACATGCTGGCTGGGACAGCGTGTACAATTTGAGGGTACTTTGAAGAGTAAAACTGAATGTAGAATAAAATCTTAAATGTGTTTTATTGTTATTCATATATTCACTTTCAAGTAAAAGTTGTTTCACTTTCTGTATCTTGAGATAAAAAATTTTTACACATAGGAAACGGGTCCTTCTCCATGTCGACGGCCATCTTGGATCACCAAAATGTCTTTCTGAGATTTTATGTCAAACTTTAATTACATAAATAGCTTCTGCTGGATCTCCTATATGCTCTGACAGAGGGTGATGACTGATAAAATGGTTGTACTTCAAAATCTAACTGCTAGATTGCACGGAATATTATGCACTGCACCTTTAAAAGAAAAAAATCTACATGAAAAAGCTAATTTTATAAGGAAACAACAGAAATTCTTCACACGAGAAAGTATTAAGGGCCCATTTACACAGGTGGAGATCGTTGATTGACCATTGAGAGATCAAAAATTGGCCAATCTCTCAATGATCTCCTAAGGCCTCAAAAAAGCCGTTGCTGTATAAATGTTTGGTACATGTTTCTGCAACTTTCACGGCGATCTATAGAGATCTTTGAAAGATCATTGAGAGATCATTGAAAGATCACTGAAAGATCAATAAGAGAGCTGGCCATTTTTTCATCACTCAACAATCTTTCAATTACGTATCTCCACCCCTGTGTAAAGGGGGTTTCAACTAATAAGGAAAAAGTCAAATTTATGAGAAAGGTAACAAATGGAAGAGAAAAAAGTTTAAAATTTGGAAATTTATTAGAGAGAAGTAGCATATTTAAGAGGAAAGAACTTGCCTAACGCAGACAGATCAGGTATAACTCAGCTGTTTTTCTAATTCTTTTTAGGCTTTAATGTTTTGTGGCTCCATGTAGACTTTTGTGGCCAGAAAAAAAAAATATGCCCAGAATAGTTCTTTTCACAGTAGAGGTTGCAGGCCACAGCTGTAAAGAGGAAGCAACAGATGTAGGAATGAAGGACTGAAAACAGTTTCACTTTGTGAATTAGGTTTGGAAAAACTAGTTACTAATGGCATGGAAAATGAGAGATTAGTTAAATAAAAGTAAGGTGAAGCAATGAAGGAAATAAAGAACTGACAAAAAGAGTATGGATGCACCTTGGGAAATGACAGAGCCAATATTCTTACGTAAGTGATTTCATGAATTACACAACATGAATTTAAAGTATATGGGCTAATGCTGTTCTAACATTTAATTAGAGAATTAATTACAGAACTGTCCCAGCACATCAAAGACTGTCTTTCCCCTCTTTCGACCCCCACCAGCTTGCCTACAGGGAGAACCGGTCTACAGAAGATGCCATTGCCACCACTCTCCACAGAGCGCTAAGCCACCTGGAGAACCCAAGGAGCTATATGAGGATGCTCTTTGTGGACTACAGCTCAGCATTCAACGCCATCATCCCAGACATCCTGATCAACAAACTGCACCTCCTCCAGATCTCCCCCCACCTGCTCCTGGATAAAAAAAAACTTTCTCACCAACCGCCCACAAACAAGCAGACTTGGCCCCCACCACTCCTCCACACTGTCTCTGAGCACTGGCTCCCCCCAAGGCTGCGTGCTAAGCCCTCTACTGTACTCCCTGTACACTTTTGACTGTACTCCAACCCACTCAACCACCGTCATAGTCAAATACGCGGATGATACCACCTTGGTTGGTAAGGTACTTACCAATCCATGCAGATATCTACACTCCACCCACTGCCCGACTTTCATCCAGACGGCCGATTTGGAAAAACCCTCCCCCAGCTGACTTTACCATCCAGACAGCTTGGCAAGAGGAATGGGAGACCAAGGAGGTCCCAAACAAACAGCTGGTGATAAACCCCAACCAACAGGTCCCGGGCACCAACCTCCCAAGGAGACAGTGGTCTACACTCAATCGCTTCAGGACTGGACATGGCCCCTGCTTGGCCAGCCTTTACAGATGGGGCAGTAGCCCTAGCCCTCTGTGCGCATGTGGAGAGGAGCAAACAATGGAACACATCATAGAGGCTTGCCCGCTCCAAAGACTGGAAGGAGGATTACACACCCTCCATACAGCAAACCAGGAGGCAACTGCTTGGCTTAAGGACTTTGCATTCGCTAAATAAATAAAACCACCTTGGTTGGGCTCATCACCGATGACGATGAGAAGGCATACAGGGCAGAGGTAGAGAATCTGCTGCTGTGGTGCCAAGCTAACAACCTCAAACTGAATGTCCAAAAAAACCAAATAACTCAAACTGGACTTCAGGAAGAACAGACAGGTCCACCAAACCCCCCCTCCTCAAAAATGGCAACCGCATGGAGAACGTCCCTGCTTTCAGGTTCCTAGCCAGGAACCTCCATCTGACCTCTCCTGGACTGTCAATACCAAGGCCCTGGTGAAGAAAGCCCAGCAGCGGCTGTACTTCCCCCGTGTCCTGAGGAAGAACAACCTGGACCAGAAGCTGCTGCTGACCTTCTACCACTGCTCAGTGGACAGCATGCTCACCTACCGTCTGGGTGTGTGGTACGCCGGCTCCACAGCCGAGAACAGGAAGGCTGTGCAGAGGGTCATCAACACCGCCTAAAAAATTATCGGCAGCCCTCTACCCTCCCTGGAAGACATGTCCAGAGCTTCCTGTCTCAGAAGGATCAAGGCCATCATAGGAGGCCCCTCACATCCCACCCACCACCTGTTCTACCTGCTTTCCTCTGGACGATGGTTCAGATCGATCAGGTCCCACACCTCCAGACTGACAAACACCTTCTTCCCCTGGGCCATCCGAACTGTAAACAGTCAGAGGCCCCACCCACCTCCCTCCGAACGCTCACATGCTCAGAACTGAGGACCTTTTAATTATCACAGTAACTCCCCTGTCTTTGCACGGCTCACTTTCCTGTATATTGACCCATCCGTGAAACCACTACTGTGTATATTTTCCATAATCCTTGGGCCATTTTACTCAATTGTGTGTTCAATTGTTTTTCAGCACTCTGCACTCTTATGTACATAGTTCCACCCACGTAGCCACAACCATGCCTGTGTATAGTTCCATAATCCTGAGCCATTTTTATTTTATTTTATTTTTATTTTCATTTTATTTTTATTTCAGTCGTGTGTTTAATCGTGTGTTCTGTAACTGTGTTTTATCTAATTCTCTCTCTTACTTTATTGCACAGTAGCCTGGTGGAGCACCCACAATTTCGTTGTACTGTATTACTGTAGTACAATGACAGTTTAGCCTATTTTATCATCTACACTCACACTGAGTACAGGTGCACCACAGGGCTGTGTCCTCAGCCCAGCGCTCTTGACGTTTGACTGCACCCTCATCTACCCCTCCATCACAGTTGTGAAATTTGCTGATGACACCACTGTAGCGGGTCTAATATCTGACAACAGTGAGGCTCACTACAGGGAGGATGCCCAGCACCTGGTCAGCGGGTGCTCTGCAAGCAAACTGATGCTGAATACCACTGAAACCAAGGAGATCATTGTGGACTTCAGGAGAGCTAGGAAAATGACCCCTTGGATTGGTGTCCAATCATGTGTCACGAAGGGCCAAGACCCTGCAGGTTTTCTCTTCTTCCCAGTCTCTTCAGCAGGTGTTTTCACTTATCAGCAATCAGTGGGAAGAAATTCAGTGGACTCTGCTGTTGAAGACACTGGTTGGAGGTAAAGCCTGCAGGGTCTTGGCCCTCCATGACACATGATTGGACACCCCTGACATAAATGGAAAGGAGGTGGAAAGGATCAGCAACATCAAGGTCCTGGGTCTCCATATCACCAATGATCATGGTCACCATTACCTCCTACCTGGTTAAAAAGGCACAGCAAAGACTTTTCTTTCTTTGGAGGTTGAGAAAGACCAAGCTCCCTGTGCAGCTCCTCCTGAACTTCTATAAGAGCACGATTGAGAGCATTCTGTGCTACTGCAGCATGGTCTGGTTCTCTAGCTGCACAGTCAAAAACAGAAGGGACTTAGCTTGCATTGTTGAAACTGCTCAGCGGATTGTGGGAGCACAGCTTCCCAGCCTGGACTCAGTCTATGCCTGCCAGCTAAGGAAAAAGGCCAGCAGCAGACGCCACCCATCCAGGACATAGGCTGTCTGTTCCCCTTCCATCAGGGAAAAGGTTCAGGACTTTAAAAGCATGAACCAGCAGACTGCGAACAAAGCTTCTTCCCCAGAGCTGTTTCCTCCATCACATCTCCCACCACTTCTCCACCACTCCACAGAACTAGCCCAATAAGACAGTAACTGTCTCAGGCCCCCTCCCTCATCTGTGTAATAATAAATTAAATTACCCTTATTGTCATTCAACTGTACAACCAATCATGTACAGTAGAACGAGATTGTGCTTTACCTATCTACTGTGTCAATCACACACACCCCAAGTGTAGAATCAGAGGGCCGCTGCCATGCAAGGCGCCGCCACAAATTTCCCTCCTCCATTTCATTATTGCTGAGCACCAAGCTGGATGGCAGGAAGTTCCACTTTTTATATGGTCTTCGGCATGACCCGGCTGGGATTTGAACCCCTGCCGCCCGGGTGTGGGGCGGATGCTCTACCAACTGAGCCACTAATAAGAACTGTACTTTTATACTGAACATATTCAAGGCACCACCTGGTACTATCTTTGCACTCCACTACTTGCGCAATTTATGCCTGTTTACATGTGCCATAATTTTGCACTGCAAAATGTGTACAGTCATGTGAAAAAATTTGGACATCCCTTTAAATATTCAGTTCTTTATGAAGAAATGTTCACATATCTATGTCTAACCTTGTGTTTGTTTTTATTTGCATTTTTTAAAATTAATTTTAGCCATTGTAAGTGGGAATGAATGTAGGGGTGTCCTAAAAAAGATGGGGGGGGGGGGGGGGTTCCTAATTTATTCCTCACTATTTGTTTAGAATTACATTTTACAGAAAATTTGAAAAAAGTCTTTAATTTGTTTTTAATTGTTTAGCTGTATTATGTGAATCTCCCAGTATTTTTTAACATTGATATTAAATATCCATATGTCCAAATATGTTAATGAAACACACAGGCATATACAGGGTGTCCTATTTTTTTCACGACTATACATATGTATAAACCTAAGTTGTTTTACTTTCTTTTTTTATTACTCTGCTGCGCTGATTACTGGAGCTACCACATACGATGGGGCTGAAAAGTTGATAGTGGTCAAATCTGACCAAATGTGGTTTATTTTTCAACCGCAGGGATCCAAGCCCTTCAACACCGATGGAAGAAATGTGTGGACCGAAGGGGAGCGAATGTTGAAAAATAAACCACATTTGGCCAAATATGACCACTATCAACTTTTCAGCCCCCCCGGTAAGTTTCGTTGTACTTTGCACAATGACAATAAAGCCTCTCACTGTATCTTAAAATACTTCTGCCTTTCTCTTTTTTCTGGCAACCATTTCTCTTTATCGCTTTTCTTTTCTGGGAATTGGTATCACTTTGGGAAAGGAAGTGTGCAAACCTGTGAGAGTGAACATTTTTGGTGTACAAAAAGCGGTGGATTAAAATTTGTTTGCTTCTTGTGGTTGGCATCATGTGACGTTTATTAGATTTGTGAAATGGGAAACTGCTTCTGATATTATTTCACAACTGGTTTATTCACAAGGTGAGTATCATTAACTAGATTATATCCACAAGATGGCAGATATAATATGGTCCAAATCTCCAAAATTGTGAGGTTTAAACCACAACTATCTAGCTACTAGAACTACAACCTCTATTATAGAAAAAGTCATTTAGATTTTTTTAGCCACAAAAAATCTCTTGAAAGATCACTGAGGGATCATTAGGAGATTTATTTAAAAAGTGTCCAATTTGCTTCGTAACTTCACTAGGAAAATGATTCAGTTCAAAGCCGCCCCGTCTCCTCACCTCTAGAGTGTGGATGTTTCTCAGCAGAAAGATGAGGCCAGACAGTGCTAAGAAAAGGAAGATGAGGGCATATTTTGACAGATTTCGACACATGGTGGCCTACTTCTGTCTCCCATGATCAGGCCCGACTACACACGGTCACCACGGCGATAATGGCGTCATTTCATCACGAGCTCTGTCAATAGGAAGCAAGACACAAAGAGAACAGGTTTGTGTTAAAAAGAACAATATGAAAATACAGGGACCAATAGACCAAAAATATACCAAAACACACCAAAATCTTCAAACTTTAAATATTTTCACTGATCAGTGCTGGCTTCTTCTATTTAAATGAATTTAACAGATGGGAACTTGTAGTATATTGACCATAATGTTTATAAGGTTAACATGTGTTTGAACCTTGGTACTTGCTGTAGAGTTTGAGCCACAAGTCATGTATGCGCAGTAACTGTCTGAGTATAAAGATGGTGAAGTAAAAGGCAACACGAAACGCAACGCTGTCTCGGCCCTTATTCAACACACCACAGAAACTGGCGACAAGGATAAATTGTGAGGGAAAAGAGACACACGGTGTCGGTACTAGTGAGTACAATGGCCCTGTTTGGAAAAATTGATGAGTTCAAGCCAGAAAATAAGCAATGGCCTGCGTATATTGAAGGTGTGGAGTAGTTCTTTGTAGCTAAGAGCATAGCCGAAGACAAGCAAGTAGCCACACTGCTAAGTGTTATGGGCGACGCTACATATGGAGTCTTGAGAAATTTGGTGCAGCCCAGTAAGCCAAAAGACAAAACGTTTGCTGAAATAGTGACCATTCTGAAAGGACACTGAGCCTAAGCCATTATTGGTGGCAGAAAGATTCCATTTTAATTAATGCAACCAAAAACAAGGCCAGACAGTAGCACAGTACATAGCTGAGTTGAAGCAATGTGCGGCTAACTGTGAGTTTGACGCCAACTTGGATTCATCATTACGAGACCGATTTGTTAGCGGAATAAAAAACGAAGCATGCCAGAGGAGATTATTGACAGAAAATGATCTCACCTTTGCCAAAGCTTTTGAAATGGCCCTCAACATGGAAACAGCCGACAGAGACACACAGCAGCTGAGAGGAATGGAAGGTGAAAAAGCCAGCACTGAAAGTGCTCACAAAGAAAAGCCACAGACAACTAAAAATTGCTACAGGTGCCAAGGGAAGAATCACCATGCAAGTGAGTGCCATTTTAAAGAGACCAAATGCCATAACTGTGGGAAAACTGGACACATAAAAAAGGCCTGTCATTCTAAGTCACAAACTGAAAGTGCAAAAAATTCACGGAGCAGAGAACAGCTGAGTAAACACACTAGGTATGTGAAAGCTGAAGAGGACACAGGAGTGGAGATGCTTACCATTCTGACGGTCACGAGCGAGGATGAAGACCTGTATAAGGAAACATTCTCTGTAGCTGATGTTGAGTTAGAGATGGAAATTAACACAGGAGCGGCTAGGAGTGTAATAAGCGACTTTCGCATTATGAGTGCACATGTGTGGACTACCAAACATTCCGCTAGCCGGCTTGCTTTTGTATAGAAACAGTACTGTCACACCTGAACAACTGCCACTTAAAGTCTGCTTTAAGCTTTAAATCTCCGTTATGCTAGGTGCACATTGTGCCTTAGTGAAGTGTGGGAACAGCATGTATCATCTGAAGTGGTGGAAAAAGCAAACTTGCAGCATACATGCGTGTAACTTCGGGACCAGCGTGTGCACATGTCCGCCACCATTCACGTTATATACATTCCCCACGGAGCTGAAGGATCCGGACGGACGTAATTGTTGGATTAACCACTTGCGCTCCGTTGTTCCGCGGGCGGGCAAGTCTCTGCGTCCTAGGACGCATAGTCCAGATTGTGGTGATGGTGATGTAGTGGCGTTCAAGCGCCACTAAAAAAAAAACTGCAGACACAGCCGCGAACAGATTAGTTCATCTGATTGACCTCTCATTCGACTAATAAGAGCCTTGAATTGGGTTTCTGAAACCTTGAAGAGCCAATGAATGAAAATCTAGGAAGGAGGACCCGCCTACTGTGAATGCAGGAGCCAACTGAAGCACAGAAATTCAGGCTGGGTGAAGAGAGATTTACTGCTGCAGCAGATGAAAACAAAGGACGCTGGATGAATCTGCTACAGACCCAGGCTCACCCAGCAGCATGGAGACCACCCACAAGTGGGACCTGCACTCATTCCAGCAGAATAGACGTTTAGGATTCTCTTCCGTCGTCATAGACCGACGGAGGCCGACGACAAAGGTCGTAAATCATTCACCAAAACCGCAATATTGGAATTATGTTTTGATCGGGATCCACGAGCGGAGCAGCGTCGCGTTCGTCTGACAATGGGGAAGAGAAGTTCGCCACGACTCTGCTGCTGTGAAGAGGTAAGGTGTTATAAGCTAAATTATTATTTCTCCCTGAAAACTGTAATCCAAAAATGACTTTTGACCAATCGGTAAATTACAACTGTACTGCGCACGAAGTACGAAGTGCGTGCGCCGCGATAAACGGTTCATTTGCCGTGTTGGGACCGTGAACGCCCCCCCTTCCCCCCCCCGCTGCAGAAGAGGAGCGGGGGGGGGGCGTTCACGGTCCAAACGCCCCCCGGTCTGCGGGGGGAAGCATATGAGTCTATTCCTTCATGTAGCGATGGCCGTCTTCTGTAGCGACACACACACACAGTAGCGAGGGGGGGGGGGGGGGGAGCCGCTGCACAATTTGGCACAGTTCCAAAACGCCTAGGAACTACCTGAGAACAAAGCTGTGTAAAATATTCATTTTTTGTGGTATTGTTACCAAATTTGGATCTCAGCTTGATAACACTTGGTTCTACATTTCTGTTGCATTTTCCAGCCGGATCGGACAGCTGTGTGTTATTTGCAAGCATTTGTATCCAAAAAAACACTGTGTCCAAATTTATTTTCTTCAAGTTCAGTATGTTTAGATGACTGTAACTCAGTGGCCGGAGCACGTAGAGAGATTAAGTTTTTTTTGCCAAAAAATTCAAAGTGTTTTCTTTTAAATGAGACCAACCCCATGAAGATGCTGCAAAGGGTTGAATAACAGCTTTCGATTTACTTTGGGCACGTTATTTTTTGGCATTTTTAGGAAAATTGCCCGGAGTGCAAGGGGTTAAAGCAGTAAGTCTATATTATAATATAATTAAAAAGTGGTGTGTATTGTTCAAGTTCCAGCCTAACTGACACGATTAAGTAATTAAGGCCATTGATAAGTAGGCTGGTATAAAATAAAATTGCAAATCATTGAAAACGTGTGGTACTTAAACTACAGTAGTACTGACCTATAGATCTAAGTAAGCAGGCTATGCTTTGTAGTGAAATTTACTCAAAATGACAAAACCAAAGTTGAGCTGTCAAATCACTCGCTTACCTTCTTTGTAGTCGTTTCAGAGTCTCGCAAGTAAGGGTGCTTGGTCCTTTGACAACAAAAAATCTGCTATGTCAGCGTACATACAGGGGGGCCATTTTGACACGGCACTGATTTCCGTCTCCCAGCCTTCCTTAAGTCCCAAGGGGTCAGGAATTGTCAGCATTTCAGACACTTCAAACGTCAACAAGCTGACATAGTCACATTGAATCTGCCCGGATTCCTCGGCCATTGACAACACTACTGGCAATTTCTGCAACGTGGCCATGAATGCAAGCCCAACTAGTTAATCCTTGCGTTTGCAGGTACAACCGGGAAGACCCCTACGCATACAATATGCTCGTAGATCAGGAACTTTCCATAAATTAAATGTATCGATAGAGCATGTTTCATCCACATTTATATTAACCTCCCCCATTTTGGTAGTTTGTTTGGTAGCCACGATCCCATGATGCTTTGCGTGAGCCGAAATGCAAAAGTCACTTATATCAAGGCAACATACAGAAAGAAATTCTCACACCTGCCACTAGACAGTGCTAAGGTTAAGCTTAAAGCTTATAATGGAGGCAAAATCCCTGTTTTAGGACAGATTACAGCCAGAGTAGTCTATGAGGGGCAAACTGAAAATCTACCACTATTGATTGTAAGGGGCGATGGTTCAACCCTGTGTGGCAGAAATTGGCTAAGGTGTGGGGGCATGGTGCTGGGCTTCTCCACCCAGGGAACAATGGACCGAAAGAAGAGGTGTCACTGGGGGGTACCAGACGGGACAGTAAGGACTATGCGCCCCCAGGGAGAGGAGTAATTGCCGGAGCTGCTGGGAGTAGAAGAGTGTTGAAGCAGCACCGGCGTTATGTTAATGTGCCACACAGTGCTTTGTTCAAACAACAATGTGTTATGGTCGGAAGTTTCGGGTCTCGATGCATGGAAATAAAGTTATAAAAGAGAAATGCACAGAGACCCGAGTTGCTCTTTTGCTGTAAAATATGTTGGAAAAAGAATAAAGTAACTGTCGTCCAGCTCGTTGTCTCACCTGCCTCCTTTCTCCACATTGGTGACCCTGACGTGCCATAGAAAGTGAGCCGAGCACCGCCCCGGAGACTGCCTGGAGGGAGGGCACCAGCGCCGCGTGCGTGGTCCCAATCGAGCTCCCACACTTCTGGCTTCACGACCTGACGGCGTGGTTCTTGCACATAGAAGCCCAGTTTGCACGCCGCAGGATAACAATAGACAATACCAGGTATTACTACGTGGTTGCTGTGCTGGATGCATGCGCCACACAACAGGAGACGAGCCTGCTCCAGGAGCCGCCAGCCCAAGGAAAACATGAGGCACTCAAGAGGATGATTCTCCAGCGCTACACCCTTTCTGACAGAGAGAGGACAGAGGGGCTCCGAACGCGTTCAGAGTTACAGGACAAATCAGCAGTGGAGCTGATGGAGAGCATGTTGGCGCTGAGGGAGAATGGAAGATGGTAAATGGAATTCACTTATATAGCGCTTTTATTCTCATCTCTTGATGACCAAAGCGCTTTACAGATCCTGCTATCCACCCATTCACGCACACATTGATGGCGGCATGCTACCTAACATGGCACTTCCAGACCCACCAGGAGCAATTGGGGGTGAAGTGTCTTGCCCAGGGACACAACGGCAGGATATCCGGGGAGAGCGGGATTCGAACCGCCAACCATGCGGTTATTGGACGACTGGCTCTACCTCCTGAGCCACTGCCGTTCCTCAGGAACCTACCGGCTACAGCGAGGGCGATCCTGGCCAACTCGCCGCGGCTGGTTGCTAAGGACTACCGCGCCCTGGTGCAGGAAGCAGACTGCATCCTTTTGGCGACCAGAACTCTGAGCGTGCAGACAGTGGCACTGGCATCCATGAAGGACTCCAGTGAGATCGAGCAGCTGTTCATGGTAGCCGGGATGGACACCAGAAGACAAAAGAATGTGATGATCTGTTTTTATCATTGCCGTTTCGGCTCAAATGCCCAACGCTGCCTGTCGCCATGCCAATTCAAGAAGCAGGGAAGACGCCACTTTCGGAATTCAGTGGCAGCTGCAACCGATGGCGACAGGAACAGACTGCTTTATGTCACGGACACACGTTTGGGGAGACGGTTTTTGGTGGACTCCGGCTCCCAGAAGAGCCTCATCCTGCCGGTCAATGCAGACAGGGTGGCAGGACACAGTGGTCCCAAGCTCACGGCCGCCAACGGATCCACCATCAGGACATTTGGCGAGCAGACACTGACGATATGCTTACAAGGACGCAACTTTCAGCGGGACTTTGTGATAGCTGCATGTTCCGGCCCCATTTTAGGAGCAGATTTTTTATGTGCTTATGGATTGTTAGTCGATGTTGCTAATAGGAGATTAGTGGATGGTGTCTCTTTTACCTCACTGCCCTGCACAGCTCGGGGAGCTGGGTCGACAGCACTGGCTAACGTTATAGCTCCAGGGGGTAAGTACCAATATTTGCTCGCAGTTCCCAGCACTCACGGTCCTGACTTTTTCAGCTATGGTAATGAAACACGGGGTAAAGCACTTTAGAACAACAAAAGGCCCGCCACTGTTTGCGCATCCTCGACGTTTGGACGCAGCTAAACTGGCCAGCGCACGAGAGGAGTTTGCCAACTTAGAGCAGTTGGGCATCATCAGGCGCTCCAACAGCCCGTGGGCATCCCCGCTACACATGGTGCAAGAAGCCGACAGGTCGTGGCGACCAATACGGAGATTTCCCACGTTTAAACAATGCTACGGAACACGATTGCTATCCTATTCCACACATCCAGGATTTTTCCGTGCACTGGCCGGGGCGTGTGTTTTTTCCAAAGCGGATCTGGTCCACGGTTAGCACCAGGTCCTGGTGCGCGTGGAAGACGTTACAAAAACAGTGGTAATAACTCCTTTTGGCCTTTTCGAGTTTTTACGCATGCCATTTGGATTAAAAGGCACGGCGCAGACCTTCCAGAGGATGATGGACGCAGTGCTTCGCGACTTGTCCTTCGTTTTTGTCTACTTAGACGACATTCTGGTTGCCAGTGCGTCCGAGGAGGAGCACAGCGCCCATCTCAGGACAGTTTTCCAGAGGTTGGAAGCACACGGGCTGATAGTTAACCCGGCAAAGCACCAGTTTGGTGTGCCAGAGATTGACTTTTTGGGCCACCGCATTTCACCAGAGGGCGCAATCCCGTTACCGGACAAAGTGCGCACTGTGTCGGACTTTCTGCATCCGCAGACCATGAGGGCACTACAGGAGTTTTTGAGAACGGTGAATTTTTATAACCGTTTCTTTCCCTGGGCAGTCCAGCTGATGCAGCTGTTGTACGCCGCGCTTAAAAAAACGAAGCCCGTGGAAGCCGTCGACTGGATTCTCGAGCAAGTCCAGGTTTTTACGAATGCCAAAATAGCACTTGCGGATGCCACATTGTTAGCCCACCTGGACCCATCTGCACGGATAGTGTTCACTACGGACACGTCAGATGTTGCCATAGGGGCAGTAGTGGAGCAGTGCGTCTCAGGTTCATGGCAGCCGCTCGCATTTTTCAGCCGCACTTTGCGCAACAATGAATGCAAGTACAGCGCGTTCGGCAGAGAATTGCTGGCTCTCCACCTGGCGACGTGCCATTTCCAGTTCTGGCTGGAGGGGCACGAGTTCACCGCGTTTGTGGGCCATAAGCCGCTAACATATGCAATGGCCAAGGTCTCAGAACCATGGTCGGCCCAGCAGCAATGGCAGTTGGCCACAATATCGGAGTTTACTACCGACATTCAACACATCGCCGGTAAGCTCAACGTTGTGGCCGACTGTCTCGCGCATTAGTCTCCCCGGTTTACATGAGAATAGATTTTCCCACCATGGCCGCGGAGCAAGCTGTTGACACGGACATTTGCACGCTCCAGTCTGCACCAACTGGGTTAAGGCTGGACAGCAGGGTGGTGCAAGACGGGTGCCCTCCCTTGCTCTGCAACATCTCCACCGGACGCGTTCCGAGCTCTTGGCGCGTCACATTTTTCGGTCGGTCTACTCCCTTTTGCATCCAGGAGTGCGCGCTTCAGTGAAGCTAGTGGGGGGCGAAATTCATCTGGCCACGCTTGCACAAGGACGTGAAAGAGTGGGCTGCAGCTTGCGTACAGAAGGAGAATGCACAGAGACCCGGGAGTTCTTTTGCTGTACTGATATGTTGGGGAAAGAATAAAGTTTATGTGTCGTCCAGCTCGTTGCCTCGCCTGCTTCCTTTCTCCACACTGGTGACACCAAGATGTGCCATGGAAAGCGAGCCGAGCACCGTTCCAGAGACTACCTGGAAGGAGAGCACCAGCGCCGTGTGCGCTGCGTGGTGCGCACATCCAGCGCAACGACCACGTAGTAATACTTGGTATCGTCCGTTGTTATCCCGTGGAGTGCAAACTGGGCTTCTATGTACAAAAATCACGCGGTTGGGTTGTGAAGCCAGACATCTGGGAGCTTGACTGAGCCAACAGGCGACGAGCCTGCTCCAGGAGCCGCCGACCCAGTGGAAGTATGAAGCGCTCAAGAGGATGCTTCTCCAGTGCTATACCCTTTCTGACAGTGAGAGGGCAGAGAGACTCCTAACGCGTTCGGAGTTAGGGAACAGATCAACAGTGGAGCTCATGGAGAGCATGTTGGCACTTTATTTATTTAGCGAATGCAAAGTCCTTAAGCCAAGCAGTTGACTCCTGATTTGCTGTATGGAGGGTGTGCAATCCTCCTTCCAGTCTTTGGAGCGGGTAAGCCTCTATGATGTGTTCCATAGTTTGCTCCTCTCCACATGCACACAGTGGGCTAGGGCTACTGCCCCATCTGTGAAGGCTGGCCAAGCAGGGGCCATGTCCAGTCCTGAAGCGATTGAGTGTAGACCACTGTCTCCTTGGGAGGTTGGTGCCTGGGACCTGTTGGTTGGGGTTTATCACCAGCTGTTTGTTTGGGACCTCCTTGGTCTCCCATTCCTCTTGCCAAGCTGTCTGGATGGTAAAGTCAGCTGGGGGAGGGTTTTTCCAAATCGGCCGTCTGGATGAAAGTCGGGCAGTGGGTGGGGTGTAGATATCTGCATGGATTGGTAAGTGAGGAAAATCTTTAACTTTTTGGAGCATCCTTTGAGTTAATGCTGCTCGCCGGATGTGTGGAGGGGCTATGTTTGACAGTACAGAGAGCCAGGGGAGTGGTGTTGAGCGGATTGTTCCAGTTATAGTTCTCATGGTTGAGTTGAGCTGGGTGTCTACATGGTGTGTGTAAGATGACCTGGACCAGACAGGGGCACAATATTCTACTACAGAGTATGAAAGGGCACTGAGGGGGAAGGACGACGAATCTTTCCTGTTCGCCCACTTGTTCCTCAGGAATCTACTGGCTACAGCGAGGGCGATCCTGGCCAACTCGCCACGGCCGGTTGCTAAGGACTACCGCGCCCTGGCGTAGGAAGCGGACTGCATCCTTTTGGCGACCAGAACTCTCAGCTTACAGGCGGTGGCACCGGCATCCATGAGGGACTCCAGCGATGTCAAGGAATTAAAATCAAATCAAATCAAATCATTAAATCACCCTTTATTGTCATTCAACCGTACAACCAATCATGTACAGTAGAACGAGATTGTGTTTTACCTATCTACAGTGTTAATCACACACACACCCCAAGTGTAGAATCAGAGGGCCGCTGCCATGCAAGGCGCCACCACAGATTTCCCTCCTCCATTCCATTATTGCTGAGCACCAAGCTGGACGGCAGGAAGTTCCACTTTTATATGGTCTTCGGCATGACCCAGCCAGGATTTGAACCCCTGCCTCCCGGGTGTGGGGCGGATGCTCTACCAACTGAGCCACCACTCCGGTTCGTGGAGCCGTTCGTGGTAGCCAGCACAGACACCAGGAGACGAAGGAACGAGGCAATCTGTTTTTGTCACAGCCATTTCAGTTCGAATGCCCTGTCACCATGCCAATTCAAGAAGCTGGGAAGACGGCACATTGGCATTCAGTTGCAGCTGCAACCGCTGGCGACAGGAACAAACTGCTTTATCTCACGGACGCATGTTTGGGGAGACGGTTTTTGGTGGACTCCGGCTCCCAGAAGAGCCTCATCCTGCCAGTCAACGCAGACAGAGTGGCAGGAGGCAGCGATCCCGAGCTCATGGCTGCCAACGGATCCATCATCAGGACATTCGGCGAGCGGACACTGACAATATGCTTACACGGACGCAACTTTCAGTGGGACTTTGTGATAGCTGCATGTTCCAGCCCCATTTTAGGCACAGATTTTTTGATGTGCTTATGGGTTGTTAGAAGATGCTGCTAATAGGCGACTAGTGGATGCCGTCTCTTTGACCTCACTGTACAGCTCGGGGTGCTGGGTCGACAACACTAGCTAACGTTATAGCTCCTGGGGGTAAGTATCAACATTTTCTCACACAGTTCCCAGCACTCACGGTCCCAACTTTTTCGGCTACAGTAACAAAACACGGGGTCGAACACTTTATAACGACAAAAGGCCCGCCAGTGTTCGCGCGACCTCCGCATTTGGACGCACCTAAACTGGCCAGTGCGCGAGAGGAGTTTGCCAACTTAGAGCAGTTGGGCATCGTCAGGTGCTCCAACAGCCCGTGAGCATCCCCGCTACACATGGTGCCTAAAGCCGACGGGTCGTAGTGACCATGCGGCAATTTCTGGTGCTTGAATAACGTCACAGAACACAATCGTTATCCCATTCCGCACATTCAGGATTTTTCCGTGCACCTGGCCAGGGCGCATGTTTTTTCAACAGGGGATCTGGTCTGCGGATACCATCAGGTCCCGGTGCGCGTGGAAGATGTTCCAAAAACAGCGGTAATAACTCCTTATTACTGGCGCGGTGCAGACTTTCCAGAGGATGATGGACGCAGTGCTTCGCGACTTGTCCTTCGTTTTTGTCTACTTAGACGACATTCTGGTCACTTGCGCATCCGAGGAGGAGCACATTGCCCATCTCAAGATGGTTTTCCAGAAGTTGGAGGCACACGGGCTGATAGTTAACCCAGCGAAGTGCCAGTTCAGCGTGCCAGAGATTAATTTTCTGGGCCACCGCATTTCGGCGGAGGGTGTGATTCTGTTACCGGATAAGGTGCACGCTGTGTCGGACTTTCTGCGTCCGCAGACAGTGAGAGCACTACAGGAGTTTTTGGGAAGGGTAAATTTTTATAACTCGAAGGCTAGCGTCTGGTGGCCGGGTTTCCACCCATGGGACCCGGCCAGGCTCAGCCCGAAGGAGTTACATGGGTCCGCCCTCCAGTGGGTTCACCACCTGCAGGAGGGATCATGGGGGTCCAGTGCTATGTGGATTAGGTGGCGGTCAAAGGCGGAGACCTTGGCGGACTGATCCCAAGCTTTCTAAACTGGCTTTTGGTACGTGGAATGTCACCTCTCTGGTGGGGAAGGAGCCTGAGCTGGTGTACAAGGTTGAGCAATACCGGCTAGATATAGTCGGCCTCACCTCAACACACAGCTCCGGTTCCGGAACCAGTCTCCTGGAGAGGGGCTGGAGCTTGGCCTTTTCTGGAGTTGCCTCGGGCGAGAGGCGACGAGCAGGGGTGGGTATTCTTGTATCGCCCCACCTTGCGGCCTCTATATTGGAGTTTTCCCCGGTGGACGAAAGGGTTGCTTCCCTGCGCCTTCGGGTTGGGAAACGGGTCCTGACCATCATTTGTGCCTATGCGCCAAATGATGTTTCAGAGTACGCACCCTTTCTGGAGTCTGTGACTGGGGTGCTGGAGGGTGCTCCTCCTGGAGACTCCATTGTCCTACTGGGGGACTTCAATGCGCACGTGGGCAATGACAATGAAACCTGGAGGGGGGTGATTGGGAGGAACGGCCTGCCCGATCTGAACCCGAGTGGTGTTCAGTTATTGGACTTCTGTGCTAACCACAGTTTGTCCATAACGAACACCATGTTCAAGCATAAGGGTGTCCATATGTGCACCTGTCACCAGGACACCCTAGGTCGCAGGTCGATGATCGATTTTGTTATCGTATCATCAGACCTGCGACCGTATGTCTTGGACACCCGAGTAAAGAGAGGTGCAGAGCTGTCAACTGATCACCACCTGGTGGTGAGTTGGATCCGATGGCAGGGGAGGAAGCCATTCAGATCTGGTAGACCCAAACGTATAGTGAGGGTGTGCTGGGAGCGTCTGGCTGAGGCCCCTGTCCGGGAGGTCTTCAACTCCCACCTCCGGAAGAACTTCAACCACATTCCGAGGGAGTCTGGAGACATGGAGTCTGAATGGGCCATGTTCTCCACCTCTGTTGTTGAAGCGGCAGCCCAGAACTGTGGCCGCAAGGTAGTCGGTGCATCTCGTGGTGGCAACCCCCGAACCAAGTGGTGGACACCAGTGGTGAGGGGGGCCATTAAGCTGAAGAAGGAGTCCTATCAAGCTTGGTTGGCTTGTGGGACTCCCGAAGCAGCTGAGGTGTACCGGCAGGCCAAGCGGAGTGCAGCTCGGGTGGTTGCTGAAGCAAAAACCCGGGTATGGGAGGAGTTCGGTGAGGCCATGGAACAAGACTTTCGGTCGGCTTCAAAGAGATTCTGGCAAACTGTTCGGCGGCTCAGGAGGGGAAAGCAGCTCCCTGTCCACACTGTGTATGGTGCCGATGGGACACTGTTGACTTCAACTGGGGATATCGTCGGGCGGTGGAAGGAATACTTCGAGGATCTCCTCAATCCCACTGATATGCCTTCCACAGAGGAAGCAGGGTTTGGGGACGAGGGGGATGACTCGCCTATCACAGGGGCTGAGGTCGCCAAGGTGGTTAAAAATCTCCTTGGTGGCTGGGCCCCGGGGGTGGACGAGATTCGCCCCGAGTACTTCAAGGCCCTGGATGTTGTTGGGTTGTCATGGTTGACACGCCTCTGCAACATTGCGTGGAGGTCGGGGCAGTGCCTTTGGCATGGCAAACCGGGGTGGTGGTTCCTCTCTTCAAAAAAGGGGACCGGAGGGTGTGCTCCAACTTTAGAGGGATCACACTCCTCAGCCTCCCTGGGAAGGTCTATGCCAAGGTACTGGAGAGGAGAGTCCGGCCGTTGGTCGAACCTCGGATTCAGGAGGAGCAATGTGGTTTTCGTCCTGGCCGTGGCACATCGGACCAGCTCTTTACCCTCTCGAGAATTCTTGAGGGTTCGTGGGAGTTTGCCCAACCAGTTTACATGTGTTTTGTGGACTTGGAGAAGGCATTTGACCGCATCCCTCGTGGATTTTTGTGGGGGGTGCTTCGGGAGTATGGGGTATCGGGCTTGTTGTTACGAGCTATTCGGTCTCTGTACGACCGTTGTGAGAGTTTGGTTCGTATTGCCAACACTCGGTCGGAGTCATTCCCAGTGAGAGTTGGACTCCGCCAGGGCTGCCCTTTGTCACCGATCCTGTTCATAATTTTTATGGACAGGATTTCTAGGCGCAGCCAGGGAATGGAGGGTGTCATGCTTGGTGACCACAGGATCTCATCTCTGTTGTTTGCAGATGATGTTGTCCTGTTGGCTTCATCCAGCAATGACCTACAGCTCTTGCTGGGACGGTTTGCCGCTGAGTGTGAAGCGGCTGGGATGAGAATCAGCACCTCCAAGTCCGAGTCCATGGTCTTCAGCCGGAAAAAGGTGGATTGTCCTCTCCGGGTTGGGGACAGACTCCTGCCCCAAGTGGAGGAGTTTAAGTATCTTGGGGTCTTGTTCACGAGTGAGGGGAAAATGGAGCGAGAGATCGACAGACGGATTGGAGTAGCATCTGCAGTGATGCGGACGTTGTACCGGTCTGTTGTGGTGAAGAGGGAGCTTAGTTCTAAGGCAAAGCTGTCGATTTACCAGACAATCTAAGTTCCTACTCTCACCTATGGTCACGAGCTTTGGGTAATGACCGAAAGAACGAGATCGTGGACACAAGCGGCTGAAATGAGCTTTCTCCGTAGGATTGCTGGACTCACCCTCAGAGATAGGGTGAGGAGCTCAGTCATCCGGGAGAGGCTCAGAGTAGAACCGCTGCTCCTCCACATTGAAAGGAGTCAGTTGAGGTGGTATGGGCATCTGATTAGGATGCCTCCTGGACGCCTCCCACTTGAGGAGTTTCAGGCACGTCCCACTGGGAGGAGACCCCGGGGCAGACCCAGGACTCGGTGGAGAGACTATGTCTCCCAGCTGGTCTGGGAACACCTTGGTATCCCCTCTGAAGAGATGGAGCAGGTGGCTGGGGAGAGGGAAGTCTGGGCTTCTCTGCTTGAACTGCTGCCTCCGCGACCCGGACCTCCGGAAAAGCGGTAGAAGATGGATGGATGGATGGATGGAAATTTTTATAACCGTTTCCTTCCCCGGGCAGCCCTGCTGATGCAGCCGTTATATGCCGTGCTTAAAAAAAAGAAGCCCGTGGAAGCAATCAACTGGACTCCCGAGTGGGTCCAGGCTTTTACCAATGCCAAAACAGCGCTTGAGGATGCCGCATTGTTAGCCCACCCAGATCCATCTGCACGGATAGTGCTCCCTATAGACGCTTCTGATGTTGCCATAGGGGCAGTGGTGGACCAGAACGTCTCAGGTTTGTGGCAGCTGCTCGCATTTTTCAGCCAAACACAAATATAGCATGTTCGATAGAGAATTGCTGGCTCTCCACCTGGCGACGCGCCATTTCCAGTTTTGGTTAGAGGGGCGCAAGTTCACCCCGTTCGTGAACCATAAGCCACTGACATATGCGATGGCCAAGGTCTTGGAACTGTGGTCGGCCCGGCAGCAACGGCATTTGGCCGCAATTTCGGAGTGTACTACCGACATTCAACACGTCGCCGGTAAGCTCAATGTCGTGGCCGATTGTCTGTCGCGCGTGTTAGTCACCCCAGTCTACATGGGAATAGATTTCCCCGCGATGGCCGCGGAACAGACCGGGAAAGCGGACATTTGCGTGCTCCAGTCTGCACCTACTGGATTAAGGATGGAGAGCAGGGTGGTGCAAGAGGGGTGCCCTCCTTTGCTCTGCGACGTCTCCACTGGCCGCCCTCGCCTGGTGCTTCCGAGCTCTTGGTGCCATTGCGTTTTTGAGTCAGTCCAATCCCTTTCACATCCGGGAGAGCGCACTTCGGTGAAGCTGTTTTGGGCGGAATTTGTCTGGTCGCGTTTGTGCAAGGACGTGAAAGAGTAGGCTGCAGCTTGCGTCACG
Organism: Pholidichthys leucotaenia; assembly: GCA_020510985.1. NCBI lineage: Eukaryota > Metazoa > Chordata > Actinopteri > Cichliformes > Pholidichthyidae > Pholidichthys > Pholidichthys leucotaenia. The sequence continues at coordinate 78,374,537 of CM035843.1, read as the reverse complement.
TGCCAGCGGGCCAAAGTGCATAAGCACACCAGAGCCCCCCCTCGAGCTGCTCCAAATCCCAACTAGGAGGCTTGACCACGTCCATGTGGATTTGGTGGGACCCCTCCCACCTTCGCAAGGTTTTACGCACCTTTTAACAACCATGGACCGCACCATGCGCTGGCGTGAAGTGGTGCTGCTGGCTTCTGTCACGTCCGCATAAGTGGCTTGTGCTTTTTTTGCTGGCTTGAGTGGCGTGGTTTGGATCCCCGTTGGACATTACTTCCGACAGGGGTCCACAATTCGTTTCAGAACTCTGGTCTATTCTTTTGTAAATAAATCATTATTCAAGGTTCACTATCGTACCTACAACTGCGTCTTTAACCCCACACTCTTGCACACTTCCTTGCCAGTATCACACTGTCAAAATTCAATTTTTATGTTTAACATAGGACCATTTTATAAATGTTAAAGGCACTGTCTGCTAAAGCTGGAAGAGAGGGAAATCTGAGAAATAGGGCTGGGAACGATCCCTAATTTCCAGAATCGATTCGATTCCGATTCTTGAGATTCTGAATCGATTCGATTCGATTCCGATTCAATCCCGATTCGATCTTGGGAATTACCATTTTAATAGCCATTTTACTTCCCATGAAACAAAAATCTTCGAGACCTAATGCTGCAAATTGTACCAAGAATCTTCTAACGTTGTTAATTCATAAATTATCACATATAGAACTGACCCAAAATCAGTTACAATAATGCACTTTTTATTATTTAACTTATCATTTCATAAAGTGCTCACAGGTGCTTTCTTTAGTGCAAAGGGTGTGTCCTGTCAAGTTCACCATCCAGAGTAAGTAAACAAATTCAATGCATGAACCATGCAGACATAATCTCACTGTATTTCAGTCCCTCCAGGATTTTGTCAGCTGTTTTTGTGATTGTTGTGGCCCAAAAAGCCTGGATTTGTGGGAGCTTTTCCAAAAAGTTATGGCACTTTTAGAGTTTTTTTGCACTCAAAGTTGTGTGAGGAAGTACAGATTTTAAAGCAGCTGCTTTTTCCATAGTTTAGTGATGCTGTTCTATGTAACACCACAAGAAAAGTACAGGATTGCCAAAAATTTCTTGTTAAACAGTGATTTATTTAGAATTAAATGCTCAGTAAAATTGTTAAAAAAAAAAAATGACCAATATTGTGTTCTTGCTGAGAACTTTAAAAAAAGAAATAAAAGAATTTGTCATTACAACAACTAAATTGCATTGAATGCATGTTAGTGTGGAGAAAGTGATGGCAGCACCTCCATGAATCTTGAAGGTCTTCTTCTGTGCTGAAATCCACATGAAGCAGGGATGCTCCTCCACTGACGACCTCTGACCTTCAGAAGGTCTCATTGAGAATGAAGCTTCCAGTCTTCACACATCTGAAGGCAGATAAAAAGAATAGATTTCACTGTAAAATTAACATTCATATTTTTAGATCGCCACACCACAGTAGGGTTTAATAATTTAGGTTTTTTTTAATATTTTAACTACAAATTAACTTTCAATGTTGGAAAAGGGTTTCAGTTCATTTCCTGAGAAGGTTTGTTCATTTCAATTTAGTTCTACTGAGTAAAAATAGCTTGTTGTACTGCAGCCTTTATTAATTTTATTGTGATTTATTCTCTTCACATCGCTTAAGTGGCAGAAGTCCATAATCTCATAAAATATACCTTAATTCTGCATTTATTCACAGCGCTTAACCAACAGTTCTCTGTGTCCATAGTTTGTAAAAGAAACCACCATCATGCCAGATAAATTATTAATTGACGACATAAACGTTAAAACAAACAGATATTATACTTACAGTCTCAGCAGCTCCAAGTCTCCCTTCACGGGTTTCAGTCTCCGCATTTTCCCTTTATCAGTCGTCAACTTGATGTTCCAACACAGCGCTGCACGGAGTAAAAGTCCGTTTATCCCCGCTTTATGAAAAATATTCAGAAGCTGTTGAGGACAGTCTTTACGGTGACTTTTGCTGCTAAATTAAGAGACGCACGTTATTAACTCCGCGTCATGTAAACACAAAAGACGTGTGCACGCGCCGCAGGGAACACAGAAGTTTTATTTATGAAAAATATTCAGAAGCTATTGAGGACAATCTTTACGGTGACTTTTGTTGCTAAATTAAGAGACGCACGTTAATATCGCCGCTCGTTTAAACACGAAAGAGCACGCGCGGCAGGAAACTCTTGCCGGATGAGAACCGTTTTAACACCACAGAAGAAGAACTAGCATATCCGTTAGCTTGCTAGCTCCGTTAGCGCGTCAGTTGTTTATGGTTCTCGGCCATTGTTCCTGGCTGACTGACCCGGTTTCGACCCGATTATACTCAGCAGACGTTCACAAACGTAAAAATATTATATTAAAACATATTAATATTAAAAGATCGATCCGCGGATTTTGTGGATCGATATCGGCTCAGTCAAACATGTATCGATACATATCGATATATTGATCTTTTGAACCCACCCCTACTGAGAAACCAGAAAACTAACTTTGTCCTGCAACTCCCTCTGAGCGGCCTCTAGCTGACAAGACCTATGTTTGGGTGAAGAAACTGTCACAGATGTGAAACTAGTTGCAGCCGGAATAGAGCCCAGAGGAGATGGTGTGGTGTAGTTGTCCTGTCAGACCACCTGAATTACAGAATAGTACAGGATGATAATTAGATTATTTTCAAACTTAAACAAAATTATTCTTCCAACTGCAACTTTAAAGTCCAAAGCAAAGTCCATCTACTTTATTAGTTGGCGCTAATGGATGTGATGCTGCTATGACATCAAAAAATACAGAGACAGGAAGTAGAGTGAAGATGAGCACAGACACAAATACAAACCACTGATCTATTTAAGCTGTAACAGTGACTGACTTAGATGCTGTGATTAAATGACACCTATTTGAGAAAATATGACCTGTGTTGTCAAATTAACCCTGTACTGTTTATCTTAGGGAGAGTTTACGATGTGTTATTAATTGGTCCAAAATTGGTCCAAAAAACTCTAAATAACTTGTCATTGTTGTGTATGGGTTCTGTAGTGGCTCTTCCATGTCAGTAGGGTGCAGTATAGTTACAATCTTCTTCCTCTTCTTCTTTCTGTGTTTTATGGGGGTTAATGACCTTGTCAAGATGCGCTAGGTTGTGGTGACTAGATGAAGAACCGCAATGGATAAATATTTGAAGAGGAAAGATTCAGACTCTCAACTGGGCCCTGGACAAAATTCTAATCCAGGCAAAGGGCCCAACGGTTGTCAAAAGAAAGCTAAGACAGTGAAGACAAGGCAGTACAGCAAAAGTTACCTTTCCTTTGGAGTTATGTCCACTGAGGATCTCACTGAACCAAGCCATCACACTTGGTGTGTTGGGAAAAGCAATCCAACAGTGTCATGGCCCCATGCAAGCTTAAACATCATCTCCAAACAAAACACCCATCACTTTCTCCTTGATTATCTCTGTGAGCACAAGGAGAAACAGATAACTTTAAAGTCCCTGAAAAGTGAATCAGTAAATGTGTTTTGAGTCCACCAGGCAAAACAAAAGTGTGTTACATTCAGCCAAATTTGAGTGTTTAAAAATATCGCCAACTATGTAAACACAGCTTTAAAAATCTTGAAAAATCAGCCAGCCCTCTCTCTTCTGAGATGGTGGGGGCGTGTCTGCAGCAGGCGCTGAAACCATGCCCCCTCCCCGAACAGTGTTAAGTGTCAGCTGTCAAAAAAACACACGGCAAAAGAGTTGTAAATATACAGCATATCTTTTTGAGCCAGAAGAGCCACATAAGCTAACATTATTTCTAAACAGTCCCTCCAGAATTTAGCCAATCCTGCAAAATTTGAATTTTGTCCAGTCACCACAACTTCCCGCAGTTTTGGGCAATCGCTGTCAACTTCCACCAATTTCGCCAATCAAAAAAAAACAGGGTGTGTGATTTAACCCCTTGAACTCTGTGAATTCCGCGGGCAGTCACGTCTCTGCATCTTAGTGCGTCTCAGCGCGCACTGAAAAAAAAAGCTGTATTTCCGGTCTTCCAGTACAGACACAGACTCGTTACAACCTGAGAAAAAAGCTGTGTAATATATTCATTTTTTGTGGTATTTTTACAAAATTTTGACCTGAGCTTGAAAACACTTGGTTCTACATTTCTGTTGTGTTTTCCAGCCAGTGTCTGACAGCTGTATGTTATTTGCAAGCATTTGTATCTAAAAAAAACACCCAGGCGAACTTTCTTGTTACTCAGTGGCAGGAGCACTTAGAGAGATTCTGACTGTTTTGCCAAAAAATTCAGAGTGTTTTCTTTTAAATGAGACTAACCCCATGAAGATGCTGCAAAGGGTTGAAGAACAGCTTTTGATTTACTTTGGGCATGTTATTTTTAGGCGTTTTTAGGGAAGTTGAACAGAGTTCAACAGGTTAAAAAAAACACTCACCCACGAGTTTTCCCGCACCGTCCCTTCCTCCGTCTTCCCTGGCCCGCGCGTGAACGTCTTCCTGTGTCTCCGTGCTGACCATGTGGACGAAGTGCTGGGTTTGTGTTGAAAAAAGTCTGCCTGCCTGAAAGCACCCATGTCATGGGAGTGCATGTGACTGATACAATATGTAAAATGTGTTGAATTTAACTAAATCTATTTTTGTGTATTTGGCCCAGTTTTATTTTATTTTATTTTAATAATCTCCAGCCTTTGTACTGTATGTGTGTGTATGTGTGTGGCAGTGCTCGGTGTGCTGACGTTGTCAGGTCTGTGTATGTTCTGGCCAGAACCGTTTTTTTTCTATGGCTGGAGGTAAGTACCAGCAGAACCAAGCTCCACAAACAAAAGTTATTATTGAATTACTTAAAGTGATGTAAGTGTTGGAACTTGTTCTGTGTAATGACCACTTCATTTTGTGAGAACCCTGCTAAGTTTTATAGTTTAATAATTCAATTTTTGTATGAGTTTTTGGTCTTGCAAAGGGCTATATTAACATCCTAAGCTAACTGCTTAGTAACCATTAGTTAATAACGGTTAGTTAAAGGGTACCTGTAGTGAATTTTAATAAATAGCTATTTCAAATGATCAACTATGATACTAGTGGTTCCGTCCAGGAATGTTGGTCATGATTCCTTGTCAAATACGCGCGAGTTTCAAGTCACTGCTCTGTCAGTCAGTCATGGTCAGCGACATCTTGCCTCCTACATGGGCTATTGCAGCACCCATAGTGACGCACAGTCGTTGCTTTGTGTGGTTGGCTGGGCTGCAGTGGACTGGTCACTGACCAGTGTGGCTGGCATTTGTATAATTTTCCTGGTTAAAATTTATAAAAAGTAAAATGAGAAGTAACACCTCAAATCCTCAATATACATCATTCATTAAAATATTACTTTTTAGTTATTTTTCCCTCTCGTGAAAAATAGAAATTAAATAAGGAGAATAAGCCCAATGAACACTTATCTGAAGGGATAGGATGAGTCATAATGGTATATCTTTATATTCAAAGGTTGGATCAAGTGATTAATCTTACTTACTTAATCCCCACAAGCCTCCTCTTGCCCCTCTGGTTCGTATAGATAACTGTTTAAATCCACCTCATCATAGGGACTGGCCATTGTTTACTCGTCCGTGGTAAGGGTGGATTCACACTACAACATTTGAACCAACTTTTACTGACGTTCTGGCAAACGTCTGGCTCTGCTGGATAAAGCTGATAAAAGTTAATGACGGTTGGTGTTTGTTGGCAAAGCCTAAATTAAAGGGTACCTGTGGTGGTCGTGAAAAAAAAGATATTATATTGAGCCCCTGTCTCACTTTCTAGTTCAATTTCAATTTCAAATTCAAGTTCAAGGCAATTTTATATAAATCCATTGCCGATGTGCTGTTTCAGGTATGCCAGCAAAGCATGTGCGCACCCATACTTGCGGCTACATGGCCTTCAAGGACGCTTCCTGTGACGTAATATCGTTGGCACCGCGATCTGGATCAATATTGGCTGACCCTGTAGTGCCCTGCTGCACGGTGGCTGTCGGGATATTGATATCGAAAAATGGCGGAATGTAAAGCCTTTGGATGTCTCAATAGTAAGCGAAAAAACAAAGATAAACACTTCTTTTGTGTACCCAAACCCAGCACACCTTTTCGTAAGATCGTCGCGGAAAAGTGGTTGCACAATCTTGGAACAGGGCACACACTGAAGACGTTTCGTTTCGGAAGTAATTCCGTTGTGTGTGAGGACCACTTTGAAGCCTCGTGTTACGAGGGAGATTTACAGGCTAAGCTCCTCGGTTACAAAGGTCGACTTCGTCTGAAAAGTGATGCTGTTCCCTCGTTATTTGCTCACAGACCAGGCAAGCCTGCTAGTGGACGGCAAGACCGGCTGGAAAAGCGCAACAATCACAAGGTAAGCTGTGATCTGAACGATAATAGATGAAAATACAATATTTTTTGTATTTCACCTGTATATTAATTAATATTAATTAATATTTTATATATTAATTAATATATTAATATTTCAACTGTCGATATAAGTGGGAGACATATAAGGGCGTATTGTGATCGCCTGTGTGTGTGTGCATCTGTCCGTCTGTGTGTCTGTATGTGTGTGTGTATTAATGGCATAATGTGGAATCAAATACAGGTGTATTATTTTATGTAGTACTGCCACTGTACTGGCAACGGATTGTATCACTGCGAGAAATGGACTTTACAGTGAAACTGGTCCGTTCTGCAGCCTATATGAAACTATTGGACACCTTGTTACAGATCATAAGAAAAACCTGATAGAGTAAGAGTCAACTGGATGTAACTGATTATGATTTAATAATAATAAGATAAGATAAGATAAGATAAGCCTTTATTAGTCCCACAACGGGGAAATTCCAGGATTGCAACAGCACAGGGATAGCAACACTCAGAGCAACAATCAGAAGGCAAGAAAAAAAACAAGCAAGCAAGAGCAGCTAATATACATATGTACATATTACTATAAAATATACTGTATATATATAATGTCATTGTCATTGTCACCAATAATGTCATTGTCACCAAATTTGTCAAAAATGCATAGTTATTTTGCTCCTTATATATGCATTAGAGCAGTGCTTCTCAATTATTTTTTGCAAAGCCCCCCCTAGGAAAGAGAAAATATTTCGCGCCCCCCCAACTCGCCACAGTGACTATAAATAAGATCATTATCTATAAAAATTGTATAAGTATACCTAAAATTGTATCCTTTTTAACATTAACAAAAGAAAAAAGCAATATAAATCAACTTTCAACAAATATTAACTTTATTTTGCCACACAGAAACCCTGTTATAGTCTAAAACAGAAAAAAAAACTTAAAGTGCATCAAAGTGCCTGAAATAAAAAATATGTCAATCCTTATTTAAACTAGAAACATTTTTGACCAACTGAACCATTTGATGCTGAGAAAAATAATTCAATCAATAAATAATATTAAATGTAAATTGATCTGGAACATTAACACAGGAGTACCAATATATTTAACATTTTAGTCTGAAGAAAAAGGTAGAAAAAGGCAGTATCAACTCCTCTGCAATTGTGTGGGGGGGTTTTTTTTGTGGGTTTTTTTGCACTGCGCAATTTGGTACGCCACTTTAAATGATGCTAAAAGTGCTCGCTGGTTTACTGATGTAGCGTTCACAAAGCGGGATGATTGTTGGCCGTACTCCGCACGTTTTCGCTGAAAAAATCAAGCGGCTTATCAACGTGTTGAGGATGTAATGTCTGTAGGTGACGTCTTACTTTATTTGGCTTCATGCTGTCCGCTGCCAACACTTTCAGACACAGTGAACACACCGGTCTTTCCTCGTCTCCCACCGTAGTCAGAGTGAAGCCAAGCGTGAAGTGAAGTGAAGCCAACCTCTGTCTCTCTCCGCCTTTCTTTTTGTTACTGTTAAATATTTCTCCATGGTGTCTCTCGAGGGGTTTGTTGACAGCAATTTAAAAAGTTTTAAACTCCCGCACAGACTTTGACAATGAGAGCGTCACTGCACCACCTGCTGCCGTGGATGTGCAATTACACTTTACACGGCAAAAGCAAAGCCTGTTCCCCGAGGTCACACGCCCCCCCCCCCCCCCGGCATCGCATCGCGCGCCCCACTATTTGAGAAGGACTGCATTACAGTAACAGTGCATGTGCCATTTTATTTTACAGTGGGTAGAGAGTGTACTCCAGGACAAGCCGAACGCTACAGCAACCCAATCTTCCCCTCCCCCCTCAACAGAGCTGATGGATTGCACAGATCAGAACACATCTTCAGCTGATCCAGTGTATCAAGACAATGTAGGTTCCATGTTCAAATTCAAATGTTTATTTCAAACTCAGGGTTCATATTAAATGCAGAACTAAAACGAGTAGAACATAAATAAATAAATAAATAAATAAATAAATAAATAAAAGTATATACAGATAAATATATACAGATGTAATTCCCTGCCATAATTTTTATATGTACATGTAGATCTACAGTCGAAACTGAGGGATTCCCTGCTCATAGTGAAAAATTCCATTGTATTAGTACCAAATATTGTTCATTGATTTTTGAAAATAAACTACAGCCATACATATAATAATTTTATTTTTAGCTCGGTTCTTTCACTGAGCTGACCGATTCTATTTTGTCTGATGCTGAAACGTGTAACTGTCAGTGTTCTTTATATTATCTAGTTTGTGTTCAGTGTGTAGATTCTGCATGAAAATTTTAATAGTTTTTGTAATTCTAATGCAAAATATGTGCTTTCAGGTATGCCACGCTGAGGTGCAGACAGACCCTGTGCAAGTATTTGATGAAGGAGCAAATGTTATTGTTAGGGTGCATATGTACCAGCCAGCTAATGAAAGCGCCATGAAACTAGACCAGGCATATTGTGCTGCAACGCCAGAAAGTGGGGAAGAAGAATCTGTCATATGTATGGAACTTTGTCCTTCAGAAAAGTCTCCAGAAGAGTCTGCGCATGGCATGTCTACTGAACATTGTTCTGTAGAAAACACTCCAGCTGTGGTCCCCAGAGTAGACCCTTGTACGTCACAGGAAGTAACGGTAGTGACCACAAATGATGTTCCTGTACCTGTATGCACATCAACGCCTTCAAAAGCCAAGTCCAAAGCTATGGTGGATGTGTTGTCCTCGGAAATGGAGATCACATATGTTGAGGAAGTTTCTGTGTCATATGAGCCACACGATAAGGATACTTCATGGCGGGAGGAAAGTTGTGCAGACCCACTTGATACGAGTACTGAATCTGAATGTAGTGCTAATGATAATGTTAGTCATTATGCTGATATCATAAAAATCAAGAAATACATAGTGTTTAAAACGTGCCTAGACACTTTAGTTAACCTTACATCATGCAGTACCTGTCGAAGCCCTGTTAGTAGTGTGAGAAAAGTATTGACAGGCAGCAACATAGTCTACCATATTCAATACCTGTGCAATCATGCAGAACAAACCTGGTCAGGTCAGACATATATTGGGGAAGTGCGATTTAAAGTGCCTGCTGGAAATATGCTTCTCTGTGCATCTACTTTGTTTTCTGGATTGACATATGCTAGACTTGCTAGTCTAGCACAAGTAATGAACTTGGCAGTTATTTCGGAAACAACATTTTATGATGTCCAGCAAAATTGGCTTATACCAGTGGTTAACCAGGCATGGTTGCACCAGCGTGCACTAATCCATAATGAACTGAAAGAAAAGAAAGAAGCTTTGACGCTAGGGGGTGATGGTCGTTGTGACAGCCCAGGATTTTCTGCAAAATATTGCACTTATTCATTTATAAATCAAGCAGATAATCGCATTGTGGATTTTGAACTTGTGCAAGTGACACAAACAACTTCCTCCCAGGCCATGGAAAAGTTCGGCTTTTGTGCAACACTTGATCGCCTCCTTGAAAATAAAATAAATGTCAGTACCGTTACCACAGACAGGCACACTGGCATTAGATCTATTGTGAAAAAGGAATATGCAGAGAAGGGAACTGCTCATCAATTTGATGTGTATCATATAGCCAACAACTTCCGCAAGAAGGTGCTGGATTTGAGCAAAAAGAAGCGGCATGCAGACCTGGCACCTTGGTTAAAAAGTCTTATGAATCATGTGTGGTTCAGCAGCAGAAACTGTGACAAGAACCCAGACAAATTGGTTGAGCTGTTCACCAGCATCTGCTTTCATGTAGCTGGCAAGCATGAATGGAGCGGCTTTTCTCATGTCAACAAGTGCCTACATAAGCCATATTCAGCTCAGGAACAGAAAAAGAAAAAGTGGCTAAAGGGAGCCACACTTCAGGCATTGAAGGAGATTGTTTTTGAACCCAAGTTTTTGCGGGATATCAGGCAGCTACATTTGTTTTGTCACACAGGCAGTCTGGAGTCCTACCATTCATCTCTGTTGGTCTTCTGCCCCAAGAGACAAGAGTTTGACTATCCTTGCATGCTTGCAAGAACCCAGCTTGCAGTGCTGCAACACAACAGTAATGTGGGGCGGAAGCAAGCCATTGTGAAGAAGCCACGCCAAGGTTCAACGCCAGCTGGTGAAGCAAGGTTCAAACCTGAATGGAAAAAGCAGTCTGGTGCATGGAGGATCAGGCCTGTCTATGAGTCAGCAGCAAACACACATATACAGGAAATGGTAGAAGCAGTGCTGCGTGCCAGGGCCAAAGGGACAAAGTTGCCACAGGTGGAGCGGCCCAAGGCCAAAAATATTGCTAAGGTGCCAGCACCTAAAAAATGTGAACTGATCAAAAAACATGTTGACAGATTCAAGTAGACTGTCTGCCATATGACCGATTTATTTTCTTTGAAAACATTCATCATTCATGAATAACATTCAATGACATTAGACAATTGTGACCATTTGTGAATTGTATATATATATAAGGTACACAATAATAATTGGAGTTTTGCATACAGTTCATTAGAGCAAATGTAAACAAAATAAAGCTTTTTTGATTATGACAAACAAATTCCAGCAATTCATTACTGTAAAATCGAATATTCATTTTAAAACTTTATCATATTTTGTAGTCCAAACATGTTGGGCCAAAGAGAAATATGTTTTGATTCAAGAAAAATGCATATTAGATTTTCTCAATTTTAATATGGATCAGATAGGGGAACTATTCATGTTCATGAGGTGTCAAAAATAGACATTTTTGGCCTACTATATATTATGATATATGGGCCGTATGAAAAAGTATATCCAGTCTCTTACACGTAGCCTGTCATAGGCGGTAGTGCATATACATATATATCAAAATGCAACTTCGATCATATTGATATAAGAATTTTTATTATTACATGGTAGCTATTTTTACTGGGAAATTCATTATGCAGCACATACATTTCATTGTAAAATTCAGATCAGTATGCACATTTCTTCTGTCCATGTGTAGCAATCAAATGACCAATTTTAGTTACTGTTGTATAAAGTGATGATGGCATATCACAATGTGTAAACACTACTAAATGAACAATATGATGAATATGAACAATACTATACCAAAAACATGCAAGTTAGGTTAATTGGCATCAACTGGGGATTCTACATTGTCCTTAGGTATGACTGTGAGAGTGAATGGTTGTCTGTCTCTCTGTGTTGGCCCTGCGATGGACTGGCGATCTGTTCAGGGTGGACGCTTCCTCTCGCCCAAAGACGCTGGGATAGGCTCCAGCCCCCCCTCGACCCGAAAACGATGAAGCGGTAGAAGATGGATGGATGGATGGATGGATAGATATGACCATGTTGGTGAATCACTATGAATTTTAATAAAAGAAAAATAAAATGATTATGAACAATGCCATGAATAAAATCACTTCATGCACTCCAGGTTTCATATGAACCGATGATGACGAATCAGTTTGAATATGAAATCGTAATATATTATTAGAGGAGAATAATGAATGATTATACAATGAACAATACTGTAGAAGTATAATGAAAACACCTTATGCACCATCTTCCTGTATATATTGAACCAAATTATCATTGTACTGTATCCATGTTATATTGATAGTGGACCAAGTGACAAATTGACAATACAGTAATTGTTAACATACGTCCGTCCACCAAGCTAGTTGAACACGCATCTTCAGTGTTGAGCCTCGGGAGAGCGTCTGTATTCTTTGAAGCCAACGTATCTTCCACCAAGATCAGGAAACTGCTGGTGGATGTACTCCACACAACATGAAGGCAATGGCTTTCTGACATGTCACCCCAGTGTCTGTCCACGGTGCAAGTACAACGTGAATGCTCGATACGCCATTAGCCTGTATTGCCTGCAAAAATAGGAATATATCTATTGAATATATCATATATCATCTGATTCAATGCATATTCAATGGATAAATATTTCTCATTTAAGGCCATTTAATCACATAGTCTCCTTGTACATGGTAAACTTCATGACTGTGCCACTGCTATCCATAGTGAAACATATTATAAAGTACATGTATATTAAAGAAGTCTTCTTATAATATACATCTATATACTGTATATATGATAATATTTTATTTGCCACAAAATACCCAGCTTTGCCCCCAAACCCTGGCGTGAAGGCCACTCAGAAAGTATCACCGTAACCCCCCCCCCCAAAAAAAACAGCACCTTGACACACACTGTGGTTACTATAGCGTGGGTCCTAAATACAGGTAATATATATTTATATATCAGATATTTATATATTTATATTTAAATACAGGTTGCATTGTATATTAGATACATGCATGGTAGGCTTACCGAGTTGACAGATGAGCAGGTGCGGGGCCCCGCACAAATCGTCGTATCATGCTGTAGATGAACATCATCTCTAGTGACGGCCTGTGAGTGACATAGCTTGGCAAATGGTCGATCAGTGTCACGCATTCCACAGAGTTTTCTTCCAATAAATTCACTGTCAGTTCGTATTCCTTGCAACAGAAACATTCAACATCAGTTTTTTGCCGAACACAATGGCCACATTTGCACCAGTCTGCATTGTCCATAGTGGCTCGGCCGGCCCGCCAGTTTATCGCAGCATTTTCCTCCGAGGAATCTGAAGACTCCGACGAATCAGTGTCATTTTCACCCTCAGACCTTTCTGGCTCAAACATGTAGCCATGTCGCCCGAATTCTTCCTCAGAGTCAGAAAATTCAGCCATAATAGAACAAAAACAACGGACAACAGCACCGTAGTCGCGGGGAAACGCTGAGTATTGTCTTTTCACTAGCAACGTTATGACGTCACTTCCGCATATGTCATGGCTGCGCCCATAGTTTTCATTGGCTGGCCATGCCCGCGGTCCTATTTGAATATATCTCAGGTGGTATATGGCTGGTAACAATTATTTACCCAAATAACAAATACCTTTTCCTAATGTTTTCAAGTTAAATGCGTCTTCACAACCACCACAGGTACGCTTTAAGCTCAGTTAGCAAACGTTGACTGAAATGCCAGTGGAAGCATATGTTTATAGGCCGACACTCATTTCAGACATGCACAGACGAAAGAGAAATAGAGAGAAGGGGAATTTTAAAAAAAAATGTGACAGCCCCCTCCCAAAAAAAAAATCTCACTGATAAATTTACTGTTCCGTGTGTAATCACTCTCCAGGATTTGTGGGGAATCAAACAGCACTTAAATGGTATTAAAAAGTAAATGACATTTAATGGGATTTTATGTTATTTTAATGGAGAGAGTTGTAATAGTCAAAATATAATCACCAGTCATTTATATGATGATAGACTAAATAGTTTTTATTCCATCCACGTTCACATTTTAATTGCGGACTTAGTCTTGGAGTCTATAGGGATTATTGTATTATTTTTTTAGAGGAATGAATGAATGAACAGTGGAAAAGGGTTTGCAGAAGTAACTACATAGGAATATAAAACAAAAATAAACACTGCCTCCACAAACGCTGATCTTTATATGAGCGTTGCCTGACACCGATGTCAACTGACCTGCGCCGTTTCTCTGATTTTTCAAAACGTCTGTAAAAGTCCGTCCAAATGCTAGTGTGTGAACACAGCTTAAGCTGGAATCAATGACTGTACATCACTTCTGGCCAGCAATGGCTACTGCCCATTGGTTTTGTCCGAGCGGGTTTCATGGGCTTCAATTATTCAGTATACTGACTCTAGTGGGTTGTTTTTACTGAATAAGCGCATTTTTGGTTTATAAGTAATACCTAAAGCACGATTAATGTTGTTATAATGACCAGTACTGGTTCCCTTTAATAATGGTCTTTTTACCGCTGCCAAGGAGGTTATGTTTTCATTGGCGTTGGTTTGTCTGGGTTTTTTTTGTTTGTTTGTTACCTCCGCCAAGGAGGTAATGTTTTTGCCGGGGTTTGTCTGTTTGTCTGTTGGTTAGCAAGATAACTCAAAAAGTTTTGGACGGATTTCGATGAAACTTTCAGGCGTTGTTGGAAATGGTACAAGGAAGAACTGATTAAATTTTGGTGGTGATCCGGCTCACCGTCCAGAAGAAAAATGCCATTATGGAAAATGCCATTTTCGTGAATAACTACTGAACCACTTATCCTATCATTGTCAATCCAATTGCTAGTCATATGTTTTCATGGTCAAGGAATCTGAAAACGTACACACAAACACTGTATGGGGGGGGAACTGTGGCGCTTGGCAGAGGTCTGCGCTCTCCGAGTGCTTTTCTAGTTTGTTTGTTTGATTGTTAGCAAGATAACTCAAAAAGTTATGGACGGATTTTCATGAAATTTTCAGAGATTGTCAGAAATGGGGTATCCTACAGATGATTACATTTTGGTGGTGATCCGGATCACCGTCCAGAAGAAAACCGCCATTACGGAAAATGCGATTTTCGTCAATAACTACTGAACCACTAATCCTATCATTGTCAATCCAATTGCTAGTCATATGTTTTCATGGTCAAGGAATCTGAAAACGTACACACAAACACTGTATGGGGGGAACTGTGGCGCTTGGCAGAGGTCTGCGCTCTCCGAGTGCTTTTCTAGTTATTTTTGATTTTGTGTACTTTATTGATCCCCAAGAGGGGAATCGGTGTGTGACTTTGCCAAAATGATGTCTGCCTCTGTAGTATTCTCTGGGCCCCTCCTCAATCTGACCAGTGATGACATGTTTAGCCACTTGTCATCCTTCAACCGCTGGCTGTCTGTGTGGTGTCCTGTAAATGATGTGGGCTACATAGACAATTGGAGCTCATTTTGGGGAAAATCTGGTCTTATTAGACGAGACGGTGTCCATCCCACTTTGGATGGTGCGTCTCATTTATCGAACAATCTGGCATCATTTTTATTCAAATTTTCAAAACATTGACAACTCAGAGTTGGGACCAGGAAGCAGAGTTGCAGTCTTACATGCCTCTCTGCAGCTCCTCTTCATCCGCCACCCCTCAACTTAGCCCCTATCTTCCCCATCAGAGAATCATTGTCTGCTCGCTCCAAAGTAAATAAAAAGATAATATATAAGCATCCCAAAGTGATTACACAAAAAGCTGGTAAAACTCAAATTAAACATAAAGCCTCTAAATTGAATGATTTGGCCTCTGTTCCTCCTCATAATTTAAAAATTAAATGCGGTTTGTTAAATATTAGGTCTCTAACTCCCAAGTCTCTGCTAGTCCAGGATCTGTTAATTGATCATCAGATTGATTTAATATCCCTTACAGAGACTTGGTTAGGGCAAGAGGATTATGTTGGTTTAAATGAACCAACTCCCTCTGGTTATTTAAACTGTCAAAATCCCAGAAGTTCTGGTCGTGGAGCAGGAGTAGCGACAATTTACCATTCCAAATTACTAGTTAATGTAAAGCAAAAAACACGTTTTAATTCCTTTGAGGGCCTGGTCCTCAGTATTGGGCATTTTAGCAATTTTAGGCTAAACCCAATTTTATTTGCCATAGTTTATCGTCCTCCATCAACCTACTCAGAGCTTTTATCCGAATTTGCCAAATTCTTAGCTGATTTGGTGCTGAAATCAGATAGAATAATTATAGTAGGGGACTTTAATATACATGTAGATGTAGATAGTGATTGCCTTAATTTGGCATTTAATTCAATAGTCAGCAGGGGGACCTCCAATAATGCACTGGGCCTCACTCTTTTCTTCACTCTCAATGAAATATTTTTTTTTTGCTGGTCATTAACATCTGTTTGTTCTCTCCCATATATTGAGTCCTCATCGTGCTGTTTGTTCTCTACATGTCTGTTCTTTTCATCTTCTCTATCCCCTCACCCCCCAGCCAGTCGCAGCAGATGACTGCCCCTCCCTGAGCCTGGTTCTGCTGGAGGTTTCTTCCCGTTAAAAGGGAGTTTTTCCTCTCCACCATCGCCAAGCGCTTGCTCACAGAGGATCACCTGATTGCTGGGGTCTTTCTGCAACTGTGGGGGTTCCCCCTACAGTTGAAAGTGCTATGAGATGTCTGTTGTTGTGAAATGGCGCTATATAAATAAAGTTGAATTGAACTGAATTGAATTGAATTAGACTTGATGGGGTTTTCTCAGAAAGTAGGAAATTCTACCCATTATCGCCACCATACGTTTGGACCTTGTTCTGACATATGGCATAGAAATAAAAAATCTGGTAGTGTCTCCTCATAACCCTGTACTGTCAGACCATTGTCTGTTAACCTTTGATTTTACCATTTCTGACTATTTGGCTCCTAAGGAAAAATATTACTACAGTAGATGCCTCTCAGATGAAGTTGTTACCAAATTTATGCAGATTGTTTCCTCTATGCCATGTGTCAACACAACAGAAATAAGCTATAGAGAGCTTGCTCCTTCTGTAATTGATAGCATGGTAGATAGTGTTACAGCTTCTCTGCATCAGACTCTAGACATGGTGGCCCCTTTAAAAAAGAGAAAGTCTAATCAGAGATTTATAACTCCTTGGTTCAACGCAGAAACTCATTGCTTAAAACAGAAGACTCGTCAATTAGAAAGAAAATGGTGCGCC
This sequence comes from Pholidichthys leucotaenia, assembly GCA_020510985.1. Taxonomy (NCBI): domain Eukaryota; kingdom Metazoa; phylum Chordata; class Actinopteri; order Cichliformes; family Pholidichthyidae; genus Pholidichthys; species Pholidichthys leucotaenia. The sequence continues at coordinate 78,357,586 of CM035843.1, read as the reverse complement.
ACTAATTTAGATGAAATCTATTTAGCTTGGGGAAATCATCTTTTAATTTATAAAAAATCTCTTACAAAAGCTAGAACGAGTTTTTATTCTGCATTAATAGAAGAGAACAAGAATAAGAATTTCTAAGAATCTTAGAAATTCCTTCTCAAATTATGCCTTTAATTTAGATGCCGCCACTCTCACTTTGAATAGTTCTGTGAGGAACCTTGGAGTTATTTTTGATCAAGATTTGTCCTTTAATTCACATATTAAAATTGTTTCTAAGACTGCCTTCTATCATCTGTGCAATATTGCCAAGATCAGAAGCATCTTGTCTCTAAACGATGCTGAGAAACTGATTCACGCCTTTGTCAGCTCTCGATTAGATTATTGTAATTCGTTATTATCTGGTTGCCCTAAAGTATCCTTAAAAAATCTTCAGTTGATTCAAAATGCTGCTGCTAGAGTTTTAACTGGTTCTAGAAAAAGAGATCATATCTCTCCGGTTCTGTTCTCCCTTCATTGGCTTCCCATAGAATTTAGAATCAAGTTTAAAATACTTCTTCTTACTTTCAAAGCTCTTAATAATCAGGCCCCACAATATATAAAAGATCTGATATTACCTTACCATCCTAATAGAGCATTACGCTCCCAAAATGCTGGCTTACTTGTGGTGCCCAGAATCTCCAAAAGTACAGTGGGAGGCAGAGCCTTCTGCTACCAAGCTCCTTCTCTCTGGAACCAGTTACCACTCTGGGTCCGGGAGTCAGACTTGGTCTCTGTTTTTAGGAACAGGGTAAAATCCTTCTTTTTTAATATAGCTTACGTTTAAGGAGGGATTTTGTGTCTTTTATCCCCTCTTTTGTTCTACTGTTATTTGATCCATACTGCTGGTTGACCTCCAATAATGTACTTGGCACCTTACTGTTATGTTTTTATGTCTGCCCTCTCCATCCTCCCTATCCCCTCACCCCCAGCCAGTCGCAGCAGATGACTGCCCCTCCCTGAGCCTGGTTCTGCTAGACACAGCAGAACCAGGCACAGGTGTCAAACTCATTCCATGGAGGGCCAAGACCCTGCAGGTTTTACCTCCACCCAGTGTCTTCAACAGGTGATTTCTCTGAATTTCTTCCTACTGATTGCTGATCAGTGAAAACACCTGTTGAAGAGACTGGGTGGAAGTAAAACCTGCAGGGTCTTGGCCCTCCATGGAATGAGTTTGACACCCCTGTGCTAGAGGTTTCTTCCTACCAAATGGGAGTTTTTCCTCTCCACTGTCGCTTAGTGCTTGCTCATAGGGGATTGTCTGATTGCTGGGTTTTTCTGAGACTGTGGGGTTTTTCTCTGCACTCTGGTGCCATGAGACGGCCTCTGTTGTGATGTGGCGCAGTATAAATAAAGCTGAATTGAATTGAATTGAATAATCGAGCCGCTGTAGGAGCAGGGCACTGAACATTGTTAAGGACCACTCTCACCCTCTGCATAAACACTTTGAAATGCTGCCATCGGGCAAACGATTCCACAGCATTAGAGGCAGAACCACCAGACTGGTTAACAGCTTCCTTCCACAAGCTGTTAGGATGCTGAACAGTTGATCCGGAATCTTTTATACATATTACTGCACTTTATGGACATTATCTATATTATATGTATATTATAGTTCTAGTTAGTTTTAAGTATTTATTTCACTTAGCTACCTTGACTCACTTAGCCAGTTTAATTGGTATTTTATATATAGGCAGTTATTATCACCTTAAACTGCAACTGTAATAAGTTAATATTACTGTAAAAACCAAATGTGTCTCAGGGATGTGTGAATGGCTGTTGGGGTGGGGGGTGAGGGTGTGTGTGAATAGCTTAAAACAGAAGACTCGTCAATTAGAAAGAAAATGGCACTCCTGTGGCGGGTTGATTCAACCCCCCCACAACACACAGGACAGTCAGCTCTCTTCTCTTGGTTTTTCCCGCTGCACTACTGAGATGTAATGTGCCATGCATGTATTGTGATGTAATGTGCCATTCATGTATCGTGATGCAATGTGCCATTCATGTATCGTGATGCAATGTGCCATTCATGTATTGTGATGTAATGTGCCATTCATGTATAGTGTTCATGCGTCCTGTCCTTACTGTGACCTAGAGGCTGAGATCAATATGTAGATGTGCCTTGTAACCTCTTTGTCCTACACCGGGAGCAGAGGCTAGCAAATCTGCCTATTGTTATGTAGGTCTTTCAAATGCAAATATCTCATGCCTGTTCTGCAGTCCCTTTGATCGTACCAACTGCTGTGAATCTGCTCTTTGATGTATTGTTGTAGTTGGGTATATATGCTGCAACTCTGTAACGCAAACCCTCTCATTCTGATTCTGCAACTGCTGCTGCAGGACACAGACTTTGTGTCCTCCTCCTCTGAGAGCCGCTTGGGCTCGCTCCTGGCACGCATGCACGGCGCCAGGAGCGGAGCTCGTGACGGCGGTATGATATAATAAAACTCTGCTTAAAACCACAGCATCGCTGCTTATTTTTATCATCCGCCGCACTGGTGACCCCGAAGACGCACACGCTTTGTGCGACGCAGCCTTCTGGTCTGGACATCCACGCTGAACTGGCCGAGGGACACAAGACGTCTCCTCCCTCTTGCCGCCCCAACGCACCATGACCTGAAGGCAGAAAGGAACACGCTGCCAGTGAACGCTTCACTGGCAACCCCGATCATGCACACATTTGTGCAAAGCAACCTTCTGATCTGGACAGCTGCGCTGATGACCCGTTCTTCATGATGAGATCTGCACGTCTGAGATCTGCTCATCCACGCTGGAACGGCCGCGCTCGCAGTTCCTCCACACGAGAGCGCAGGCACCTTGTCCCCTCTCCACGACGGCGTCCTCCATGGCCGGCGGAGAACGCAACACGTGGACCTGAACGCACCACGGCCGAGCGGTGCCAAAGATCGTCTATTCCCTCCCACCGCTCCAACGCATCTGCACGAGCCTGAGGGACAAAAGATCGTCTATTTCCTCCCACCGTTCCAACGCACCATGGCCAAGCTGCAGCCACAGCCCAAACCTGGATTTTATCGGCGCGGTCTGCGCCAATCTCCACCAAGATTCTGCACCCTGACTCGCCACTCCAGCGGCCCCCCACGCACGGAACCCCCGCGCGTGCACCAGGGAGTTACGAGGACGGCACACCACGCACGGGACAATAACGGCTTCACTGACCGCCTTCCTTCTGCTGCACACTGGCCCTTCAGGCTTGCTTGTACACCTGAGGCCCGCAGCTTGCTCACTGGATTTTGTGGTCTTAGCCACGGCACACAAGGGGAATTCAGCTGTCTGCGGTTCCCGAGGCTTTAGGGTTGCACCTGCCCTAAAGTCAACACGCCAGTCCCTCTGCTTTTATTTTTTTTTTTTTTTCTTTTCTTCATGGCCACGAGGGGAGTCAGAGACAAATTTTTCTTCTTGTGATCTCCGCACGCGCAACGGGACAGCCCCTCGACGTCGCGGAGCAGCAAGCAATTTTTGCGCGGCTCGGACAATTTCACCGCCCCTGCTGGCACTTACTACCCCTCCCCTCCCTCCCCCCCCCCCGCCTGCAGCGAGCTTCTCCCACAGCTCGCTCCCATAGATGGATTATCGAGGTCTCGGCCCCCTGCCGTGCCCTCTGGGGAGGAGTGTGTGGCGGGTTGATTCAACCCCCCAACAACACACAGGACAGTCAGCTCTCTTCTCTTGGTTTTTCCCGCTGCACTACTGAGATGTAATGTGCCATGCATGTATTGTGATGTAATGTGCCATGCATGTATTGTGATGTAATGTGCCATTCATGTATAGTGTTCATGCGTCCTGTCCTTACTGTGACCTAGAGGCTGAGATCAATATGTAGATGTGCCTTGTAACCTCTTTGTCCTACACCGGGAGCAGAGGCTAGCAAATCTGCCTATTGTTATGTAGGTCTTTCAAATGCAAATATCTCATGCCTGTTCTGCAGTCCCTTTGATCATACCAACTGCTGTGAATCTGCTCTTTGATGTATTGTTGTAGTTGGGTATATATGCTGCAACTCTGTAACGCAAACCCTCTCATTCTGATTCTGCAACTGCTGCTGCAGGACACAGACTTTGTGTCCTCCTCCTCTGAGAGCCGCTTGGGCTCGCTCCCGGCATGCATGCACGGCGCCGGGAGCGGAGCTCGTGACGGCGGTATGATATAATAAAACTCTGCTTAAAACCACAGCATCGCTGCTTATATTTTTATCATCCGCCGCACTCCACTAATTTTATAAATCTATGATGATGTGACCTATTAAGCTTGGAGAAATCATCTTTTAATTTATAAAAAATCTCTTAGAAAAGCAAGAACAAGTTATTATTCTGCATTAATAGAAAATAACAAGAATAATCCCAGGTTTCTTTTCAGCACTGTAGCCAGGCTGACAAAGAGTCAGGACTCCGTCAATCCTAGCATTCCCTTAGAGCTTACTAGTCAGGACTTTATGAATGTTTTCAATAATAAAATTTCATCTATCAGAGATAAAAATCAGTCAGATCCTTCCCACCGTTAACTTAAATACAGTAACTAATACAACTCCTTCAACTGACATCTGTTTGGATCAGTTTACTCCAATTGACCTTTTAGAGTTAGGAAAAAATAGTTTCCCCATCCAAGCCTTCAGCTTGTCTTTTAGACCCTATTCCTACCAGGTTATTTAAAGAAGTCTTCCCATTTATTGGTAGCTTTATTCTTCAAATAATCAATTCTTCATTAACTTTAGGCCATGTACCACAGGCTTTTAAAACTGCTGTAATTAAACCCTTACTCAAAAAGTCAACGCTGGATCCAGGAGTTTTAGCTAACTATAGACCAATCTCTAATCTCCCTTTCATTTCAAAAATCTTAGAAAGAGTTTTTCCTACGCAATTATTTGACCACTTGCAGAGAAATGGTTTATTTGAAGAGTTTCAATCTGGGTTTAGAATCCATCATAGTACTAAAACAGCCTTAGTGAAGGTCACTAATGACCTCCTGATTGCATCTGATAATGGACTTGTTTCTGTACTTGTCCTTTTAGACCTTAGTGCAGCTTTTGATACTATCGATCATAATATTCTACTTGATAGATTACAACACTATGTTGGACTTAATGGAACTTAGTTGCAGTGGTTTTGATCTTATTTATCTGATAGGTTCCAGTTTGTTCAGGTCAAGAATGAGTTTTCTTTCAACTCAATGTTCAGTCATGGAGTTCCACAGGGATCTGTGCTAGGCCTTACTGTTTTTAGTTTATATATGCTTCCGTTAGGCAACATTATTAGAAAGCACTGTATACATTTTCATTGTTATGCAGATGACACACAATTATACCTGTCAATGAAGCCAGATGATAGTAATCAATTAGCCAAGTTAGAAGCCTGTCTTAAGGAAATCAAAGCTTGGATGACTTGTAATTTCCTGCTATTAAATTCAGATAAGACTGAAGTCATTCTTGTTGGTCTAAAAAAAACCCTTAGAAATGCCTTTCCAAATCAAACTTTTAGTTGCAGTTACTCTTTCTCTTAATAGCTCTGTAAGGAACCTTGGAGTTATTTTCGATCAAGATCTGTTTTTCAATTCACATATTAAATTCGTTTCTAAGACTGCCTTCTATCATTTGTGTAATATTGCCAAGATCAGGAGCATCTTGTCTCAGAGTGATGCTGAGAAACTGATCCACGCTTTTGTTAGCTCTAGATTAGATTATTGTAACTTTTTATTATCAGGTTGTCCTAAAACATCTCTAAAAAGTCTTCAGTTGATCTAAAATGCTGCAGCAAGGACTTCCGGTCTGGACACCATGGTGATAGCAGCTTAACGCTGAAGCTCCCAGACCCAATCCAGGAAAATACCTTGAAAATCAGATTTAACGGATTTTTGGAAGAGTGAAAATCAAAAGACAAAGTCATCATGCCTAAAGGAAAACAGAAGAAATCGACATTTACCAGGCCAGGACACGCATCGGCCGGAGAATCTGATCCGGAGGATTTCCATTCAGAAGATGAGGAGCTGAATGAAGCTAGCAAAAAGGTTAGCTTAAAAATGGTATTTAAAGAATTAAGACAATTTCGCCGAGAGTGTTGGGCCGAATTTCGTGAAATCAAAGAAGAAATAAAAAGGACAAACAGCAGAGTGGACCAGGCCGAGGACCGAATCTTGGAAGCAGAGGAAAGAATAAAAGGGCTGGAAGATACCGTGCTGGATCTACACAATAGACAGTCAAGACTGGGGGCTAAGCTAACCGACCAAGAAGGCAGACTAAGAAGAGACAACATAAGAATTCATGGTCTGAAACAAGGAGTCGAGGATGGTTTCACCACAATGGCGGCATGCGTGGAATCCTTATTGAGAGAAAAGTTGGCTATTCCCCAAACCACCGACTTGAAGACAGAAAGGGCGCACCGTACATTAGCCCCAAGGCCGGCGGCGGAAGCGCCTCCATGATCGGTGGTGGTGAAGTTTTCCAACTCCAAAATAAAAGAAGATGTTGTAAGACTGGCTTGGCAGAAAAAAGGATTTATGCACCAAGAGAGAAAAGTTTTCGTGGAACACGATTACGCCCCGGAGGTCCTTAAAAAGCGTCGGGAATACAACGACGCTAAAAAGGTATTACGAGAGAAAAAAACTGCGCTTCCATACACCATTTTCGGCGAAGCTGCGGGTTTTCTACGGCGATTAGACGTGTCTCGACAACTCGGCGGAAGAAGCAACCACGGATATGGTGAGAAGAGGGCTCCCGGTAATGGTGTATAAACCCGCAGCAGACCCGATCGAAAGAATCAAGGCTCAAACGTTGTCCACACAGAGGCCCTCAAAATCCACGGGCCAGCAGCGGGAAACCCAGCGCCAGAGCTACAAGGAAAAACTGGCCGTTAACAGGAGGGAATAACGATATTTTTAGTCAATCTGCACATCCAACCCCCCTCCTACAAGGTAACAAACATTAAAGGAGATGCAGAATCTGCAAGTGGTAAAACATTTCATGGAACAGTCATAATATTAGAAACAAATAAGTCTTTAAAAAAAAAAAAAAAAAAAAACTTGTTAAAATAGAAATGTGACAATGAACCACATGTTCTCTCCACACTAACAAATACTGTATTAACGTGAATGTTTGCTGTGATGGTGGTGGGAGGGTGCACACAATTTCATAGGGTATAGGCATATAAAAAAAAAAAAAATCATTACAAGTTCGGATTGGGATCTGAAATTCACGTTAAAAACATGGGACAACTTACAGGGGCAAGAGAGGGCCCTCAGCACGTAACGGAATCTGAGGAATTTCCCTCAGAGCCAACACACCATCAAGGCTCTTCTAGGGTCACTAAAAAGACCTCAGCTCAGGAAGTTCTTTTGTCAGTTTTTTGTTTTAAAGTTTTATACACTATGTTCTTAATGTTTTTTATGTTCTTAATGTTCTTTCAGTTTCTGAGTAGCATAAAAGAGGGCCACCACACTGTTATACTAAATAAGACAACACAATGGAGAAACAGGGTGTAACCAAAATAATCTCATATAATGTAAAAGGGATCCTGAATCCAGTTAAAAGATCCAAGATTCTACGCAAAATGAAAAAAGACAAAGCAGGAATAATATTTTTACAAGAAACCCACCTAACAGACGTGGAGCACACTAAACTCAATAGACTAGGGTTTAAAATGATCTCTTCATCTTCATATAAGTCAGGGAGGAGGAGGGGAGTAGCGACATTGATCTCAACCAATATTATATTTGAAAAAAAATCAGAACACAAAGATAAAGAAGGGAGATACAGTTTGGTACTTGGGTGGCTAGAGGGAGAAGATATCACCCTGCGGAATGTATATGCACCTCCAGGGGCTAACTGGAAATTTTATAAAAATGTATTTGACCTAATGATAACTAAAGCCCAAGGTTTAGTGATATGTGGTGGAGACTTCAATCTAAGACTGAATCCATACTGGGATGCATCAGGTAATTCTCCACATCAAAATAACACCCTTGGCCGGGGGATCATGGGGATCCTGGGATCGTGGGTTCGATCCCAGCCCCCGACCAACAGTGATCTGTGTGGAGTTTGCATGTTCTCCCCGTGTATGCGTGAGTTTACCCCGGGATTTCTCCGGTTTCCTCCCACATGCCAAAAACATGCAGGTTAGGTTAATTGGAGACTCTAAAGTGGCCCTAGGTGTAAATGTGTGTGTGAATGGTTAAGGGATAGCGCCGTATCGTGGCTGCTTCATCCATCCAGGTGGTGGATGACCCTCAACTTCCCCTCTGGGGATCAATAAAGTATACTAAATCTAAATCTAAAAAAAAAAGTAAGAAAACTCGGATGCTACTAAAAGAAATGGGAATCTGTGATGTGTGGAGGGAATTCAACCCCAGTGTAAAAGATTATACATTTTACTCAGCACCACATTCATCATACTCAAGGATTGACTATTTTTTTATGTTTAATAGAGACATTGGAAGAGTAAAAACATGTAAAATAGGACTGATGGATCTCTCTGACCACAGTCCGATCTATATGGACTTAAGGATCCAAAAATACACAAATAATACATTTTCTTGGAGGTTAAATTCAAATGTTCTGAAAGGACCACTGAAAGATGAATTGGAATCAGATATTCTCAGATATTTGGAAGAAAATGATAATGGAGAAGTACCCCCTTTAATACTGTGGGACGCATGCAAAGCTGTAATAAGGGAAAAGATTATTGCAAAACTGGCAATCCAAAAGAAACTGAGACAAGAAAAACTAACCACATTAGAGTCAGAACTTAAGAACCTAGAAAAAGAGCACAAAGACAACACTCATTCTAATGACTCGCTCAAAATTAAGGAAATTAAAAAACAAATAAATGAGATCTACACAATAGAAATCCAGAAGAAACTTACATTTCTGAAACAAAAATACTATGAAGCAGGCAGCAAATCGGCAAAATTACTAGCCTATAAATTGAGGAAACAACAAACGGAGAGAGCAATCTACAAAATCAGAGACCCAGTATCAAAGGAAATAAAATTCAGAATTCAGGATATTCTTAAAAGCTTCGAGAACTACTATAAGAACTTGTACTCCCTCAAAAAACATAAAAACGCATCCGAAGCATTCCTAAACACATTAAACCTTCCCCAACTTACTGAGTCACAAAATAAAACACTACTGTCAGAAATACAACCTAAAGAATTAGAAAAAGCAATTATGAAACTTAAAGCTAACAAATCCCCAGGAGCAGATGGCTATACGGCAGAGTGGTACAAAACCTTTAAACAGCAACTATCTCCTCTCCTCCTGAAAACATTTAACTATGTCCTCCACACAGGGGAAATCCCCCCCTCCTGGAGAGAAGGGGTCATTGCAGTCATACCTAAACCTGAAAAGGATAAACTAGACTGCTCCAACTACAGACCAATCAATGTATTAAATCAGGACTATAAGCTTTTTACCATTATCCTTGCCAAAAGGTTAGAAAATATACTGACAGACTTAATTCATTTAGACCAAACAGGTTTTATAAGACAAAGACAGACACAAGACAACATTAGATGCACTTTACACATAATTCATCATATAAAAAAATATAACTTAAATGCAGCCATATTGGGATTAGATGCTGAAAAAGCATTTGATTCGGTTGACTGGTCTTTCCTATATAGAATCTTATCCAGTTTCAATTTTCATAATAACTTCATTAGAACTATCCAGGCATTATATAAAAAACCAACAGCTAAAATAAGGATTAACGGTAAATTATCATCATCTTTTGCGCTGGAAAGAGGATGTCGTCAGGGCTGCCCCTTGTCTCCACTGCACTTTGCAATCTTCATAGAACCTCTGAGCCAATGGATAAGACAGAATCAAAAAATTCAAGGTATTACACTTGGTCAGAAGGAACATAAAATAGCACTCTTTGCTGATGACATTTTAATATAACTGGGGCAGCCGGACACCTCTTTTCCAGAACTAATCTCAGTTTTTTCAGAGTATGGAGATTTATCGGGGTACGAACTAAACATGCATAAAACCCAAGTTTTAACATTCAACTATGACCCAAATCAATATTTACTAAGCAAACTCAAAACTAACTGGGAGATGGAATCTATGAAATATCTGGGGGTCAATATCCTGAAACAACTCAACAAAATTACAACACTAAACTATGATCTACTGGTGGCAAAAATAAAATCTGATCTAGCAAGATGGAATATGATACTATTCTTGGGTACTGCACAAAGAACTGAAGCAGTCAAAATGAATATACTTCAGGTTCAGGTTCAGGTTACTTTATTTGTACCCGTAGGTAGATTTGTTTTGCAGTCTGGTGACATCCATATTTACAAGCCACTAATTACATTCAACAAAGACACAAACACAGACACACATCATACAAAATAAGTAAATATAAAATATGTACAATATATTTTTATAGCTTGTTCAACTCTTTGACAGCAGCAGGGACAAAGCTGTTTTTGTAGCGCTGGGTTTTGCTTTTTGGGACAGCAAACCTCCGTCTGGAGGGAAGAAGCTGAAAGTTGCAGTGCAAAGGGTGGGAGTCATCATTTAAAATCGAGTCAGCCGGGACTTCCGGGAAGATGGCGGAGAGACATAACGCTTAAACAGAGAGCTCTCCCTAGCCGGATTAAAAATCATCGGTAAATGGCCAACTCGACATAAACGGATCAATAAACCAAGGGATGAAAACACGAAGGAGCTGGGCACACGGACAAAAGCAGGGTAAAATTAAAGAATTCCTCTTCAACAACGCAGGAGAAATCGCTGAACACGAGGCCCAAAAAAACGAGGTGACTGCAGCAGGGAAAATGGAGGACGCCAAACTCGATACCATGAACACTGGCATCGCCAATTTAGGTAAAGACTTAAAAGACTTCAAGCGGCAACTCCAACAGGATTTAGCGGCTCTTAAGGAGGAGCTGAAAAAAGAGATGAAGGAGGAAATTATGGGCCTCCGAAGAGAAATGGAGCGCAAGCTAGCAGAAAACATGGAGGAGCTGCGCTCTCAATGGGCGTGTATGACAGAAGCACAGGCCTGAATATCAGAGCTGGAAGACTGGAAGAGCGAGGCAAGCGAGCAGCTGCAGACCCTGACGGCACAAACGCAGAGGATGCAGGAAAAAATAACCGACCTGGAGAGCAGGTCCAGACGGAGCAATATACGCATCTTCGGGATCCCGGAGGGCATTGAAGGCAACTCGATGACGAAATTCATGGATCAGTTCTTAAAAAAAGAGCTGGAGCTGCCTGGTGAAGCGGATCTGCAGATTCAACGAGCGCACAGAGCCTCGGCACAGAACCAGAAACCAAACTCTCCACCCAGGTCAGTTGTGGTAAACTTTCTGAAATATGATGTAAAGGAAAGAATCCTGACAAGCGTGGAAAAAAAAGATACGAATCGGCGACAAACAGATATTCTTTGATCATGACTACCCGACAGAAATTGTGCAGCAGAGAAAGAAATATGCCAACATTAAAAAAACGCTGAAAGAGAAAAAAATTAGATTCCAAACGCCGCTAACGAAGATGAGGATTCATTGGGAGGACGGCGTGAAGACATACAACACAGCCAGAGAGGCAGCGCGGGACATGATGGAGCGGGGCTTTGTGGTGAGCGTGCCGGAGGAAGCAGCTGGAGCAGCGGCGGCACTGAACGCATCACGACAGCCGGAGTGGAGGCGAGTGAGCGGCAGAAGGAGGGGGAGAGACGTGGAGCGGCGGACCCAGAAAAAACTGCAAGGCTTTCAACTGAAAGCCTAGATTATAACAAAGATTAAGAAAGGCACAGAAGAAATGAAGGCCAAGAAGACAAGGTAAAAGAGAAACAAACGGCTAGGAGAGGTTTAAGTGATTTTTGTTGGACATTTCTAGACTAATGACTATTACTTGGATAGTAAATACAGGTCTAAGGAGGGCCCCTCACTCGGTGAGGACATTCCCTCCACCCACCAACAGGGACCATTGGGCAGAAGAAGGGCCCAAAGTACGGAGGTCGAGATTTTTTAATGTGTTTTTATATAAATATGTGTTATTTTTGTTGTTAAAGGGGCTAGGAGCACAAGTTAAAAAAATGGAAAAACATGAATATGGGTAAAAATCTTAAGATAATGACACTAAACGTGAATGGTCTGAACTCACCTGTTAAAAGGGAAAGAATAATAAGAAAATTCAAGAAGGAAAAAGCCGAAATTATATTTATGCAAGAGACACATTTGAGCAAGACAGAACATGTGAAACTAAAGAGATTTGGCTATAAGAACTCCTACTACAGTTCATTTAAGGGAGGAACTAAAAGGGGGGTTATGATACTAATTTCAAATAAAATACAATTTGAATGTGAACAAGAAATCCAGGATAAATAAGGCAGGTATGTAATAATAAAGGGAAGAATAGATGGTATGCAGATCACATTAGTGAACATCTATGCCCCACCAGAAAGTGACAAGGGTTTTTTTTTCAACATCTGTTTGATCTCATAGCAACACACAGTGAAGGAGTCCTAATTTGTGGAGGAGACTTAAATGTTGTCATGGATCATGAAGTTGACACAACAAGTGTTAAGAAGACAAAAAAACATGTTCATGACTTCCGGTCTGGACGCCATGGCGACTGCAGCTTAACACTGAAGTTCTCAGACCCAATCCAGGATAACACATTGAAAATCAAACTTAACGGATTTTTGGATGAGTGAAAATCAAAAGACAAAATCATCATGTCTAAAGGAAAACAGAAGAAACTGAAATTCTCCAGGCCAGGACACGTATCGGCCGGAGAATCCGAACTGGAAGATCTCCGTTCAGAAGACGAGGAACTGGTGATAGCTAACAAAAGGCTTAGCCTGAAATCACTATTTGAGGAGCTACGACGATTTCGCCGAGATGTTACGGCCGAATTTCGGGAATTCAGAGAAGAATTGAAAAGGACAAACAGCAGAGTGGACCAGGCCGAGAACCGAATCTTAGAAACAGAGGATCGAATAAAAGTGCTTGAAGATTCTGTGCTAGACCTACGCAAAAGACAAGCAGCTATAGAGGCTAAGCTAACCGACCAAGAAGGAAAACAAAGAAGAGACAACATAAGAATTCATGGTCTGATAGAAGGAACCGAAAATGGTTTTAACTCAATGGCAGAATGCGTGGAATCCTTACTAAGAGAGAAATTGGATATTCCACAAACCACCGACTTGAAGATAGAAAAGGCACATCGTTCATTAGCCGCTAGGCCGGCGGCGGAAGCGCCCCCACGTTCGGTGTTGGTAAGATTTTCCAATTTCAAAATAAAACAAGAGGTTGTAAGACTGGCCTGGCAGAAAAAAGGATTTATGCACCAGGAGAGAAAAGTCTACGTGGAACACGATTACGCCCCGGAGGTCCTTAAAAAGCGCAGGGAATACAATGACGCGAAAAAGGTGTTAAGAGAGAAGAAATTGCGCTTTCAGACACCATTTCCTGCGAAGTTAAGGGTCTTCTACGGCGATGAAACGTGTCTCTATAATTCGGCGGAAGAAGCAACAGCTGACATGGCGAAAAGAGGCCTCCCGGTAACGGTATTTAAACCCGCAGCAGACCCGAGTGAGAAGATCAAAACGCAAACATGGACAACACAAAGACCTTCAAAATCCACGGACCAGCAGCGGGAAACCCAGCACCAGAGCGTCGCGGATAAACTATCCGTTTTCAGGTTGGAATAGCGACCTTTTTTTTTTTTTTTCTCTTGAATCAATCCGCACATCCAACCCCCCTCATACAAGGTAACAAACATTAAAGGAGATGCGTATTCAGCATGTGGTAAAACATTTCATGGAACAATCATATTATTTGAAACAAATAAGTCTTTGTAATAAAAAAAAAAAAACTTGTTAAAATAGAAATGTGACAATAATCCACATGTTCTCCTCATACTAACAAATACTGTTTTTGCGTGAATGTTTGATGTGATGGGGGTGGGAGGGTGCACACAATTTCACAGGGTTTAGGCATAAAAGGAAAAAAAAAAAATCATTACAAGTTTGGATTGGGTTCTGAAACTCACGTTAAAAGCATGGGACTACTTTCAGTGGTAAGAGAGGGCCCTCAACACGTAACAGAGTTTGAGGAATTTCCCTCAGAGCCTTCACTCCATCAAGGCTCTTACAGGGTCTTTAAAAAGACCTCAGCTCAGGAAGTTCTTATGACAGCTTTTTGTTTTAAAGTTTTTTACACTATGTTCTTAATGTTTTTCTTGTTTTTAATGTTCTTTCAGTTTCTGAGTAGCACAAAAGAGGGCCACCACACAGTTATACTAAACAAAACAACACAATGGAGAAACAGGGTGTAACCAAAATAATTTCATATAATGTAAAAGGAATCCTGAATCCAGTTAAAAGATCCAAGATTCTAGGCAAAATGAAAAAAGACAAAGCAGGAATAATACTTTTACAAGAAACCCACCTAACAGACGTGGAACACAATAAACTCAGTAGACAAGGGTTTAAAATGATCTCTTCATCTTCATATAAATCAGGGAGGAGGAGGGGAGTAGCGACATTGATATCAACCAAAATTACATTTGAAAAAAAATCAGAACACAAAGATAAAGAAGGGAGATACAGTTTGGTAACTGGGCGGCTAGAGGGAGAAGATATCACCCTGCTGAATGTGTATGCTCCCCCAGGGGCTAACTGGAAATTTTATAAAAATGTATTCGACCTAATGATAACTAAAGCTCAAGGTTTAGTGATATGTGGTGGGGACTTCAATCTTAGACTGAATCCATACTGGGATGCTTCTGGTAATTCCCCACATCAAAATAACACCCAAAACAGGAAGACTCGGATGCTACTAAAAGAATTGGGAATCTGTGACGTGTGGAGGGAACTCAACCCCAGTGTAAAAGACTATACATTTTACTCAACTCCACATTCATCTTACTCAAGGATTGACTATTTTTTTATGTTTAATAGAGACATTGGAAGAGTAAAAACATGTAAAATAGGACTGATGGATCTCTCCGACCACAGTCCGATCTACATGGACTTAAATATCCAAAAATACACAAATAATACATTTTCTTGGAGGTTAAATTCAAATGTCCTGAAAGGACCATTGAAAGATGAATTGGAATCAGATATTCTCAGATATTTGGAAGATAACGATAATGGAGAAGTATCCCCTTTAATACTGTGGGATGCATGTAAAGCTGTAATAAGAGGAAAGATTATTGCAAAACTGGCAACCCAAAAGAAACTAAGACAAGAAAAACTATCCACATTAGAGTCAGAACTTAGGAACCTAGAAAAAGAACACAAAGGCAACACTCATTCTACTGACTCGCTCAAGATTAAGGAAATTAAAAACCAAATAAATGAGATCTACACAATAGAAATCCAGAAGAAACTTACATTTCTGAAACAAAAATACTATGAAGCAGGCAGTAAATCGGCAAAATTGCTAGCCTATAAATTGAGGAAACATCAAACAGAAAGAGCAATCTACAAAATCAGAGACCCAGTATCAAAGGAAATAAAATTCAGAATTCAGGATATTCTTAAAAACTTCGAGAATTACTATAAGAACTTATACTCCCACAAAAAACATAAAAACGCATCCGAGGCATTCCTAAACACATTAAACCTTCCCCAACTTACGGAGTCACAAAATAAAACACTACTGTCAGAAATACATCCTAAAGAATTGGAAAAAGCAATTATGAAACTTAAAGCTAACAAATCCCCAGGAGCTGATGGCTATACAGCAGAGTGGTACAAAACCTTTAAACAGCAACTATCTCCTCTCCTCCTGAAAACATTTAATTATGTCCTCCACACAGGGGAAATCCCCCCCTCCTGGAGAGAAGGGGTCATTGCAGTTATACCTAAACCTGAAAAGGATAAACTAGAGTGCTCCAACTACAGACCAATCAGTGTACTAAATCAGGACTATAAGCTTTTTACCATTATCCTTGCCAAAAGGTTAGAAAATATACTGACAGACCTAATTCATTTAGACCAAACAGGTTTTATAAGACAAAGACAGACACAAGACAACATTCGACGCACTTTACACATAATTCATCATATAAAAAAATATAACTTAAATGCAGTCATATTGGGATTAGATGCTGAAAAAGCATTCGATTCGGTTGACTGGTCTTTTCTATATAGAATCTTATCCAGTTTCAATTTTCATAACAACTTCATTAGAACTATACAGGCATTATATAAAAAACCAACAGCTAAAATAAGGATTAACGGTAATTTATCATCATCTTTTGAACTGGAAAGAGGATGTCGTCAGGGCTGCCCCCTGTCTCCACTGCTCTTTGCAATCTTCATAGAACCTCTGAGCCAATGGATAAGACAAAACCAAAAAATTCAAGGTATTACACTTGGTCAGAAGGAACATAAAATAGCACTCTTTGCTGATGACATTTTAATATACCTAGGGCAGCCGGACACTTCTTTACCAGAACTAACCTCAGTTTTTTCAGAGTATGGAGATTTATCGGGGTACAAATTAAATATGCATAAAACCCAAGTTTTAACATTCAACTATGACCCAAATCATTATTCACTAAGCAAACTCAAAACTAACTGGGAGTCGGAATCTATGAAATATCTGGGGGTCAATATCCCGAAACAACTCAACAAAATTATATCACTAAACTATGATCCACTGGTGACAAAAATAAAATCTGACCTAGCAAGATGGAATATGATACCATTCTTGGGTACTGCACAAAGAATTGAAGCAGTCAAAATGAATATACTTCCACGTCTTCTATACCTTTTCCAAACAATACCGGTAGAACCTCCCAAAAAAACATGGCAAGAACTGGACAGAAGGATCTCAAGATTCATATGGCAGGGCAAGAGACCTAGAATCAGATATAGAACCCTACAGCTAAACAAAGACAAAGGTGGGCTCACGATGCCAAATTTCAGGGACTATTTTAAAGCCGCACAAATTAAAACTTTAGTAGAAATATGTAACCCAGTCTACACTGCACAATGGAAGGAGATGGAATGCCAAATAACAAGTGACATCCCCCTACAGGCTATAATGGGGAACAATGCCTTACCTAAACTTTTGAATAACACTAACCCGTGGATAGAGACCCCACTAAAAATTTGGTTTAAGATAGTCAGAGAGAATCAAACTAAAGAGCCCTATCGACTTCTGCAATGGATCGCCTATGATCAGGACTTTACTCCTAATAAAACAGACACCAGATTTAAAAAGTGGAAGGAGAAAGGGCTGATAAAATATTACGATTTTTTTAAAGGGCAAATCTTAAGAAGTTTTGAAGATTTGAAAAAACAAGGCCTAATAAATCAAGACCTTTACAGGTTCTTCCAGCTTAGACACCACATAAACAATATACTTAAAAAGGAGGTTTTGGAAAGGGCCCAGTCAGGTGTTCTGAAGGTCTTCTGAATGGCATATAAAGGGATCCCAGGGATCAGATACATTTCTAAAATATACCAAGGTCTTCAAGACTTAAAAGGAGACAACACATCTTATATAAAAGAGAGATGGGAAAAAGAGGGGAATTTCACTTTACAACTGGAAATATGGGAAAAGCTAAATAAACAGCAATGGAAAAGTACCTCATCCCTGCAGTGGAGAGAATTTGGATGGAAAAACTTGGCAAGATTTTTCAGAACACCTGCACAAAACAAATTTACCCATAAGGGATTGAACTGTTGGCGCTTGTGTGGTGAAAAGACTGCAAATCATTTTCATGTGTTTTGGTCATGCCCAGTTATCCACCAATATTGGACCAAGGTACAGACAATATTGGGGAAAATATTCAAAATTACAGTTCCCTTTTCTTTTGTAACTTTGTATTTGGGTTTACTACCGGACTCACTGGAAAGACGAGGAGAAAAATACTTATTCAATGTTTTAATATTGGCAAGCAAAAAAGCTCTAACTAAAAAATGGATGTTGAAGGACTGTCCTACACCTGAAGATTGGACTAACGTGATCCAAGACATTTACTCGATGGAAAAGTTGACATTCGCACTGAGACAGGACATGGATGTGTTCATGAACTTTTGGCAACCCTGGACCGCATATGTGTCTTCCATTAGATCTAATCTTTGACAAATACCATTTCAATAATGGTTCCGCTCTTTGTTCCAAGGCTACTCAGATGCTCTTTTATCTTTATTTACTTACTTTTTCTTTTTGTTTGTTTTTTACTGGTTTGTTTGTTTTTTTGTTATTTGTTTCTTGTTTTTTTTTCTCTTTAATTTCACTTTTTCTTTCACTTTAAAAAAAAAAAAAGGGGTGTTGTAAGAATTAATCTTCCAATGTTGTCAGATATCAGAAAATAAGGGAACATGTGATGAAAATGTAAACACTGCATTGCTGTAACGACCTGTATACCCTTTACAAAAACTTAAATAAAAAAAAAACAAAAAAACATGTTCATAAGAACCTCACTGGCAGAAATGGGTATGGTAGACATATGGAGGGACCTGCACCCACTCGAAAAAGTCTATACACATTATTCAGCAGTCCATAAAGTACACTCTAGAATAGATTACTTCCTTATGAATGAAGGTGACAGACACAGGGTGAGAAATTGTCGGATTGGAGGGGCAGAAATATCAGATCATAATCCTATATACATGGAAATATATTTAAACAATAGAAAACGACAAACAACATGGAAACTTAATGTAGGACTGTTAAATGATGAGAAAATGAAAGAAAGAATAAAAGTAAACATAAACGAGTATATCCAAGAGAATGACAATGAAGAAGTGGACCCAACAATACTATGGGATGCACTAAAAGCCGTGTTAAGAGGTAAATTAATTGTTGAAACAGGAAAAGCAAATAAGTCTAAACTGGAAACATATGAACAAAGATGTGAGAGACTGAGGGAATTAGAACGTAAACATCAAAACACAAATGACCCAAAAATATACCAAGAAATTAAAGAAGAAAAAATAAAGATAAAAGAAACACAAATAGATGAAATTGAAAGGAAAAATAGATATCTAAAGCAAAAATATTATGAAACGGGACCAAAAGCCACAAAACTGCTGGCAAAACGGTTAAGAAAACAACAAACAGTGAATAATGTATATAAGATTAAAGACCCCATCACAAATAAAACCACAGTTAACCCAGAAAACATCGAAGAAATATTCCATAATTTCTATCAAGAACTATACTCGCAACCTGAAGAAACAAATACTAAGGATATTAAAAAATTTCTATGCACATTGGACTTGCCATCAATAGGAAATCAACAAAATGAAAAGCTAACAGCAGAAATAACAACACAAGAGATTAGAGATGTGATTAAGTCACTTAAAAACGGTAAATCACCAGGTAGTGATGGGTACCCATCTGAGTTTTATAAACTGTTTATAGAAGAACTCACGCCACAGCTCCTAAAGTCATTTAATTGGACGTTGAACAACAACAAAATACCTCCATCATGGAACGAAGCCATTATTTCAGTTATTTTAAAGCCAGGGAAAGATGGAGAACAATGCGGAAACGAAAGACCAATCTCTTTATTAAATGTGGATTATAAAATATATACAACAATTATATGTAAACGAATAAAGACATTCTTGACGGAATTGATAGAAGATGATCAAACTGGTTTCATAGAGGGGCGCCAAACACATGACAATATCAGGAGAACAATACATATAATTAATCAGAATCAGAATCAGAATCAGAATCAGCTTTATTGGCCAAGTATGCACAACACATACAAGGAATTTGACTTTGGCTAAAAACTTGCTCTCATTGTTCAGATGGAGGATTTAAATAAGGATTCAATGACAACAGAGTATGTACAGTAAATTACAGTCTGTAATTTATGTATTTACAGTCAAATACATAAAGAAAAGAAAAGCGCAGTAATAATGAGTTTAGACGCAGAAAAAGCATTTGACAGGGTTAACTGGAAATTCCTGTATAGTGTGCTGGAACGCTTTGGATTTAATGAAAAATCAGTACAATGCATAAGGACGCTGTATCAAGAACCTGTGGCAAGAATCAAGATAAACGGTAGCTTAACAGACAAAGTAAATATACAAAGATCAACCAGGCAGAGATGCTGCTTATCGCCCACCTTGTTTGCTCTGTTCATAGAGCCACTGGCTCAAGCGATACGACAAAATAAGAAATTAAAAGGTGTAACAATAAAGGGGGCGGAACACAAGATTGGGCTATTTGCAGACGATATTATAGTTTACCTTGAACAACCAGATGAATCAATAATGGAAATGATGAACTTGATAGAAAATTTTGGAAAATTATCAGGATACAAGATAAACATAACAAAAACACAAATACTGACATTCCACTATAACCCTCTAAACCAGATAACTGATAAGATCAAACTAAACTGGAAACAAAAAGAAATAAAATACCTTGGAGTGAACATACCTAAAGATCTAAGCAAAATCTATAAAGCAAACTATGATAGGTTGGAACAAGAAATAAAAAAAGATATTGATAGATGGTCAATCTTAAATATGGATCTGAATTCAAAAATTGAGACAGTCAAAATCAGCATACAACCTAGATTACTTTACCTCTTCCAGGCTCTACCAACAGAGATTCCAGGTGCCCAGTTCTCAAAGTGGGACAGGATGATATCGAGATTTGTTTGGGGAGGTAAAAAGCCAAGAGTGAAATATAAAACTCTCCAGTTACCAAAAGAGAAAGGAGGCATGGGCCTACCGAGTCTAAAGGAATATTACTACTCAGCACAAATAAGATGTATCATATGTTGGTGCGACGAAGGATATGAGGCAAAATGGAAAGAAATGGAAAAGGAAATTGAGGGACTCCCAGTACAAAGCATAATAGGAGATAAAGATGCATATAAGCAAATCAAACAAATAGACCCAATCACTAAATTTACTTTGGAACTGTGGTATAAAATAGTACAAAAGTATAATATAAAGGAAGACATAAAACTACTGAAATGGGTAGCATTTGACAGTCAGTTTGAACCGGCAAAGCAAGATAGGGGATACAAAAATCTGGTGAACAAGGGAATCACAGCATGGGGCAATATCGGAAAAAAAGATCTCGGGAGCTTTGTAAACATCAGAAGAAAATTTAAACTAGAAAGATCGGAATTCTTCAGATATCAGCAGATGAGAGACTATTATATGAAGAAGATTAGGCATAACCTCCAAACAGATGTGAGCGAGATTATACAATTCATTTTAAGTTCATATGCAGGAAATAAAATAAGAATTATTTCAAAGCTATATCAGAAACTTATGGCAAACAAACATTCAAGTAACTATATAAAGGAGAAATGGGAGAAAGAGCTCAATTTAAACATAACAGAAGAAAGCTGTCAGGAAATATGGAAAACACAACACACATCAACAAATTCAAGGATATGGAGGGAATTTGGATGGAAAAACCTGATTTGCTTTTTCATTACACCACAGATTCAAGGAAAATATACAAATACCCAATCTTTATGCTGGAGGGGATGTGGGGCTCAAAATGCAGACCACTCACATATGTTTTGGAAATGCAGCAAAATCTCATCATTCTGGAAATCTATACATGTGACAATACAGAGGATATTAGGATATAATATACCAATGAACTGTAACCTGATGTACTTATGTGATCTTAAAAGAGACAATGTAATACAGGCTGAGGACAGATATCTAGTTAAAATCTTGTTGATTGCATGTAAAAAAACAATCACAAAAAAATGGCGATCAGAAGTTCTTCCTGACCAAGAGCAATGGACTGACATTGTTGAGGACATACGTATGATGGAAAAACTAACATATCGACAAAGAATGCAAGAAGGACTATATGAAAAAAAATGGCGGAAATGGACACACTACAAAGTGCAACAATGAGACAGAAATTGAAAGAATAACCAAAGACACTGAAAAAACCAGAAGAATTAAGAGATGGAAACTAAAAACTTGATGCTCCAACATTTGTCCCCCCCTTTTTTTTTTTCCTTCTTACTCTAACCCCTTTGTTTTTTAAATGTAGACTGTGATCTGAATGCAATATATATAATGAAAAATGAATAAAAATCTAAGTTACAAAATCGAGTCAGCCATCCTCTGTACTTGTCTGGTGTACAGGGATGTCAGGCTCAGCTGTGACTCACCAAGCAAACGACTGGACCATCTAACTACCTGATCCAAGGATTTCCTCTGTTTCAGTTTTATCTGACCAAACCATGACATTAAAGAAAAGGATAAAACAGATTCAATAAAAGCCCAATAAAACATAGTCATTATGGTTCGGTCAATTTGGAAGCGTGCCAGTTTCCTCAAACAATGCAAATTTTGCTGACCCTTTTTGCACACCCTTTCACAGTTCACTTCAAAGTTTAATTTACTATCAATAATCGTCCCAAGATATTTGTACAATTGTACACATTCGGTGGTCTGGCCTTTTAGAATGGTGACTTTGTGCCTGGGAGTTTTCCTCCTAAAGTCAATAATCATATCTTTCGTTTTTGTTGTATTCAGCTGCAGGTAGGAATCCTCACACCAGTGAACAAAGTCATCAACTACTGGGCCGTGGCCACTCTCACCATCCTGGAGGAGACTGACAATGACTGAGTCATCAGCATACTTTATAATGTGTCTGTTGTCATGTCTGCTCCGACACATGTTTGTGTACAGGATGAAGAGTAGTGGTGACAACACACACCCCTGAGGAGAGCCAGTAGAAGAGCACTTTAGGTCAGACAATGTGCCATTGACCCTTACTCTCTGCGTCCTGTTGGTTAAGAAATCCAGAATCCAACCCACCAGATTATTGCTCAAATCAAATTGCTGCAGGAGCCTTTCAACTAAAATATGAGGTTGGATTGTATTAAAGGCAGAAGAAAAGTCCACAAATAAAAGCCTGGCATGTGTCCCATTAAAATCCAGATGTTTAAAAAGCATGTTAAACATAGTGACAGTGGCATCCTCCACTCCTCTGTGAGGCCTATAGGCAAACTGCAGGGGATCCAATGCATGTTCAGTGTGCCTTAGGACCTCACATCTGACCAGTTTTTCAAAAATTTTCATTAAAATTGAAGTCAAAGCAACTGGTCTAAAGTCATTTACCGTTTTAGGACAGCTGGATTTTGGAACGGAACAACCACGGCATCTTTCCAGATCTTAGGCACATGTTGTGTCTGTAAGGACTTATTGAAAATGTAATGAAATATAGGACTCAGTTCATGTGCACAGGACTTTACCAGGCGCCCACATATATTATCAGGGCCCTGACTTTTGTTCACTTTTACAGCGCAGAACTCCCTTTTAACATCCTGCATCTCAATATTAAAGTGCTGATTGTCTTTGAGTTTTTGTTTCAAATCTTGGATTTCTGTGCTGAAATCAAAGGAGTCAAAACGACCATAAAAACAATTAAGAGCATTAGCCAGCTCTGTGTCTGAACTAAAACCATCTAAAAACACACGATTACTGCGCTCTGTGCTCTGAAGGCCTGCAATAGTTTTCATACTGGCCCAGGCCGAACCAAGTTTATTTGCTGCCATCTTGCTTTCCAACTCTGATTTATAATTCTGCTTTGCTCTTAAAATTTCGGCCTTCAGCTCCTTAGTGGCAACCTGTAGCTCAGAAACACACCCCTGTTTAAAGGCAAGTGCTTTCCTCTGTAAGCAGGATTTAACTGATTTAGTAACCCATGGCTTGTTGTTGGGATATATTTTGACACGTTTACGTGGAACAATCTTATTTTGACAGTAAGCCATGTATGAGCATGTGAGCTCAGCCAGAGAGTCCAAATCATCCCCGCAGGCCATTATGAACATCTCCCAGTCTGTACAGTCAAAGCATTCCTGGAGGCTGTGCTCTGAATCTTCTGACCACACATCATTGTCTCTCATCTCCACCTTGCCTCTTCTAAGAGCAGTTTTATATGTGGTCAGCAAATGTACACAGTTGTGATCTGAGGATCCTAAAGGAGGAAGGGGGAGTGATTTATGGGCCCTCTCTATGGATCCATAGCACAGGTCCAATGTCTTTTTTCGCCTGGTTGGGCAGGAGACATACTGATGAAAGTTTTTAAGTGTCTTCTTTAAAGAAACATGGTTAAAATCCCCAAGAATGAAGTTTGGCACCTCTGGAGAAATTGACTGCAGCCGCTGGATCACATCAAAGATGGTTCTGGAGGCGGAGTCAGCGTCTGCCCTCGGATGAATGTACACGGTTGTGATGAAAATTTGGGGAAACTCGCAAGGCAAATAAAAGGGGCATAGTGACACAGACAGCAGCTCCACATCGGGTGTACAGATGCGCTCTCTGACCGTGACAGATGTGCAGTACTGCTTATTAATGTATAAACATACGCCGCCCCCCTGACGCTTCCCCGTTACCTCTTCCTGCCGATCCGAGCGCAGCGGGGCTCCAAAGTCGTCAATCCACAGGTCTGCATCTCGGTCATGCGCAGTAAGCCAAGATTCAGCGAAAGCCATGACGCAGCAGTTCTTAAAATCCTTCTGGTAGCGTACAATTCCTTGAATTTCATCCACCTTGTTTCTCACAGACTGTGCATTCCCAAAAATTATCGAAGGAAGAGGAATGTTACCAAACTGACGTCTCCTAAGGCGCAATTTCACACCTCCACGTCTTCCACGCTTCCTTCTGCCGCCTCTCTTTTCACCGCTGTGTCCGTCTCTCAAAATAAAGTCCGGCAGTTGCAGCTTAGGCTAAATCACAGACGCTGCATCAGCTGTGTTTAAGCGTAGCAACACGTCCCTGGAATATTGTATTCTGCCCGCTATTCTGCTCGCCATGGAGCCGAACGCGTTTACTTCAGAGACAAAGAGCCACAGCACAGATAGCAGCAGTGCAAAAGAGGAGAGGAAATCCATGTTGTAGATACCAGGGAGCTCTTCGCCATATATTCCCACAAACACTCCAGGGCAGAAACGACACAGAGGATTTTATAAAACGTATAAATGTACACAAAAGCACACACACACACACATGCACTAATTCACCAGCTGCCGGTCGCTGCGTACGCATGCGCCCAACTCCAAGACTTCCACGTCTTCTATACCTTTTCCAAACAATACCGGTAGAACCTCCCAAAAAAACATGGCAAGAACTGGACAGAAGGATCTCAAGATTCATATGGCAGGGCAAGAGACCTAGAATCAGATATAGAACCCTACAGCTAAACAAAGACAAAGGTGGGCTCACGATGCCAAATTTCAGGGACTATTTTAAAGCCGCACAAATTAAAACTTTAGTAGAAATATGTAACCCAGTCTACACTGCACAATGGAAGGAGATGGAATGCCAAATAACAAGTGACATCCCCCTACAGGCGATAATGGGGAACAATGCCTTACCTAAACTTTTGAATAACACTAACCCGTGGATAGAGACCCCACTAAAAATTTGGTTTAAGATAGTCAGAGAGAATCAAACTAAAGAACCCTATCGATTTCTGCAATGGATTGCCTATGATCAAGACTTTACTCCTAATAAAACAGACACTAGATTTAAAAAGTGGAAAGAGAACGGACTGATAAAATATTACGATTTTTTTAAAGGGCAAATTTTAAGAAGTTTTGAAGATTTGAAAAAACAAGGTCTAATAAATCAAGACCTTTACAGGTTCTTTCAGCTTAGACACCACATAAACAATATACTTGTTTGTGCTCTTCTACTGGCTCTTCTACTGGCTCTCCTCAGGGGTGTGTGTTGTCACCACTACTCTTCATCCTGTACACAAACATGTGTCGGAGCAGATATGACAACAGACACATTATAAAGTATGCTGATGACTCAGTCATTGTCAGTCTCCTCCAGGATGGTGAGAGTGGCCACGGCCCAGTAGTTGATGACTTTGTTCACTGGTGTGAGGATTCCTACCTGCAGCTGAATACAACAAAAACGAAAGATATGATTATTGACTTTAGGAGGAAAACTCCCAGGCACAAAGTCACCATACTAAAAGGCCAGACCACTGAATGTGTACAATCGTACAAATATCTTGGGACGATTATTGATAGTGGATTGAACTTTGAGGTGAACTGTGAAAGGGTGTGCAAAAAGGGTCAGCAAAATTTGCATTGTTTGAGGAAACTTGCACGCTTCCAAATTGACCGAACCATAATGACTATGTTCTATCGGGCTTTTATTGAATCTGTTTTATCCTTTTCTTTAATGTCATGGTTTGGTCAGATAAAACTGAAACAGAGGAAATCCTTGGATCAGGTAGTCAGATGGTCCAGTCGTTTGCTTGGTGAGTCACAGCTGAGCCTGACATCCCTGTACACCAGACAAGTACAGAGGATGGCCGACTCGATTTTAAATGATGACTCCCACCCTTTGCACTGCAACTTTCAGCTTCTTCCCTCCAGACGGAGGTTTGCTGTCCCAAAAAGTAGAACCCAGCGCTACAAAAACAGCTTTGTCCCTGCTGCTGTCAAAGAGTTGAACAAGCTATAAAAATTATATTGTACATATTTTATATTTACCTATTTTGTAAGATGTGTGCCTGTTTTGTGTCTATGTTGAATGTAATTAGTGGCTTGTAAATATGGATGTCACCAACTGCAAAACAAATCTACCTACGGGTACAAATAAAGTAACCTGAACCTGAACCTGAACCTACTTAAAAAGGAGGATTTGGAAAGGGCCCAGTCAGGTGTTCTGAAGGTCTTCTTAATGGCATATAAAAGGATCCCAGGGATCAGATACATTTCTAAAATATACCAAGGTCTCCAAGACTTAAAAGGAGACAACACATCATATATAAAAGAGAGATGGGAAAAAGAGGGGAATTTCACTTTACAACTGGAAATATGGGAAAAGCTAAATAAACAACAATGGAAAAGTACCTCATCCCTGCAGTGGAGAGAATTTGGATGGAAAAATTTGGTAAGATTTTTCAGAACACCTGCACAAAAATTTACTCATAAGGGGTTGAATTGTTGGCGCTTGTGTGGTGAAGATACTGCAAATCATTTTCATGTGTTTTGGTCATGCCCAGTTATCCACCAATATTGGACCAATGTACAGACAATATTGGGGAAAATATTCAAAATAACAGTCCCCTTTTCTTTTGTAACTTTGTATTTGGGTTTACTACCGGATTCACTGGAAAGACGAGGAGAAAAATACTTATTCACTGTTTTAATATTGGCAAGTAAAAAAGCCCCAACTAAAAAATGGATGTTGAAGGACTGTTCTACACCTGAAGATTGGATTAACGTGACCCAAGACATTTACTCGATGGAAAAGTTGACATTCGCACTGAGACAGGACATGGATGGGTTCTTGAACTTTTGGCAACCATGGATCGCATATGTGTCTTCCATTAGATCTAATCTTTGACAAATACCATTTCAATAATGACACCGCTCTTTGTTCCAACGCTACTCAGATGCTCTTTTTTTTATTTATTTATTTTTATTTTATTTTTTTGTTTTTTGCTCTTTTGTTTTGTTTATGTTTTTTTTGTTCTTTCTTTAATTTCACTTTTTCTTTCACTTAAAAAAGGGGCGTTGTAATAATTATTCTTCCAATGTTGTCAAAAAACAAAAAAAGGGAACATGTGAGGAAAATGTAAACAATGCAATGCTGTAATGACGTGTATACCCTTTACAAAAACTTAAATTTAAAAAAAAATGCTGCAGCAAGAGTTTTACCAGGTACTAGAAAGAGAGATCATACCTCTCCGGTTCTGGCCTCCCTTCATTGGTTTCCCATAGAATTTAGAATTAAGTTTAAAATCCTTCTTCTCACTTTCAAAGTGCGCCACTGCGCCACCGTGGGCTGCACGGTGGCGCAGTGGTTTAGCACTGTGGCAGCACAGTTTACCTTCGGCCGGGGGATCGTGAGATCATGGGTTCGATCCCAGCCCCTGACCAACAGTAAGCTGTGTGGAGTTTGCATGTTCTCCCCGTGTTGCGTGGGTTTACTCCGGGATTTCTCCGGTTTCCTCCCGCATACCAAAACATGTAGGTTTAGGGCGCTCGTGCACGCAGCGACTGGCAGCCGGTGGCTTGTCACCAGACTGCAAACCAACGGGTACAAATAAGTAACAAAAAAAAAAAAAAAAAAAAAAAAAAAGGCCTCTTTTTATTTAAAAGATCTGATATTACCCTACTATCCTGACAGAGCACTACGCTCCCAAAATGCTGGATTACTTGTAATACCGAGAATCTCCAAAAGTACAATGGGGGCAGAGCCTTCAGTTATCAAGCTCCTCTCTTGTGGAATCAGCTGCCAATCTGGATTCGGGAGTCAGACTTGATCTCTGTTTTTTTAAGAATAGGATTAAAACCTTCCTTTTTGATATAGCCTACAATTAGGGAAGGATCATGTGTTTCTGAACCCTCCCTTAGTTATGCTGCTAATAGGATTAGACAGCCGGGGGACCTCCAATAATTGCACTGGGCTTCACTCCTTTCTTCACTCTCAATAAAATATTTTTTTTTTGTTGGTCATTAATAATCTGTTTGTTCTCTCCCATAGATTGAGTCCCCATCGTGCTGTTTGCTCTCTACATGTCTGTTCTTTTCATCTTCTCTATTCCCTCACCCCCCAGCCAGTCGCAGCAGATGACTCCCCCTCCCTGAGCCTGGTTGTGCTGGAGGTTTCTTCCTGTTAAAAGGGAGTTTTCCTCTCCACTGTCGTCAAGCACTTGCTCACAGGGGATCGCCTGATTGCTGGGGTCTTTCTGCAATTGTGGGGGTTTCCCCTACAGTTGAAAGTGCTATGAGATGACTGTTGTTGTGAAATGATGCTATATAAATAAAGTTGAATTGAATTGAAATTCAGGGCATCCACCTGGATGGATGAAGCAGCCACGGTACGGCGCTATCCCTTCACCATTCACACACACATTCACACCTAGGGCCGCTTTAGAGCCTCCAATTAACCTAACCTGCATGTTTTTGGCCTGTGGGAGGAAACCGGAGAAATTCTGACGTAAACCCACGCAGACCCGGGGAGAACATGCAAACTCCACACTAGGGGTGGGTTCAAAAGATCAATATATCGATATGGATCGATACACGTTTGACTGAGCCGATATCGATCCACAAAATCCGCGGATCGATCTTTTAATATTAATATGTTTTAATATAATATTTTTATGTTTGTGAACGTCTGCTGAGTATAATTGGGTCGAAACCGGGTCAGTGAGCCAGGAACAACGGCCGAGAACCATAAACAACTGACGCGCTAACGGAGCTAGCAAGCTAACCGATATGCTAGTTCTTCTTCTGTGGTGTTAAAACGGTTCTCATCCGGCAAGAGTTTCCTGCCGCGCGTGCTCTTTTGTGTTTACACGAGCGGAGATAATAACGTGCGTCTCTTAATTTAGCAACAAAAGTCACCGTAAAGACTGTCCTCAACAGCTTCTGAATATTTTTCATAAATAAAACTTCTGTGTTCCCTGTGGCGCGTGCACACGTCTTTTGTGTTTACATGACGCGGAGTTAATAACGTGCGTCTCTTAATTTAGCAGCAAAAGTCACCGTCTGTCCGTCTGACTGTCCTCAACAGCTTCTTAATATTTTTCATAAAGCGGGGATAAACGGACTTTTACTCCATGCAGCGCTGTGTTGGAACATCAAGTTGACGACTGATAAACGGAAAATGCGCGGAGACTGAAACCCGTGAAGCAGAGGGAGACGGAGCTGCTGAGACTGTAAGTATAATATTTGTTTGTTTTAACGTTTGTGTCGTCAATTAATAATTTATCCGGCATGATGATGGTTTCTTTTACAAACTATGGACACAGAGAGAACTGTTGGTTAAGCGCTGTGAATAAATGCAGAATTAAGGTATATTTTATGAGATTATGGACTTCTGCCACTTAAGCGATGTGAAGAGAATAAATCACAATAAAATTAATAAAGGCTGCAGTACAACAAGCTATTTTTACTCAGTAGAACTAAAGTGAAATGAACAAACCTTCTCAGGAAATGAACTGAAACCCTTTTCCAACATTGAAAGTTAATTTGTAGTTAAAATATATAAAAAAAAACCTAAATTATTAAACCCTACTGTGGTGTGGCGATCTAAAAATGTGAATGTTAATTTTACTGTGAAATCTATTCTTTTTATCGGCCTTCAGATATGTGAAGACTGGAAGCTTCATTCTCACTGAGACCTTCTGAAGGTCAGAGGTCGTCAGTGGAGGAGCATCCCTGCTTCATGTGGATTTCAGCATAGAAGAAGACCTTCAAATTCAAGATTCAAGGAGGTGCTGCCATCACTTTCTCCACACTAACATGCATTCAATGCAATTTAGTTGTTGTAATGACAAATTCTTTTATTTCTTTTTTTAAAGTTCTCAGCAAGAACACAATATTGGTCTTTTTTTTTTTTACAATTTTACTGAGCATTTAATTCTAAATAAATCACTGTTTAACAAGAAATTTTTGGCAATCCTGTACTTTTCTTGTGGTGTTATATAGAGTAGCATCACTGTAAACTATGGAAAAAGCAGCTGCTTTAAAATTTGTACTTCCTCACACAACTTTGAGTACAAAAAAACTCTAAAAGTGCCATAACTTTTTGGAAAAGCTCCCACAAATCCAGGCTTTTTGGGCCACAACAATCACAAAAACAGCTGACAAAATCCTGGAGGGACTGAAATACAATGAGATTATGAATGCATGGTTCATGCATTGAATTTGTTTACTGACTCTGGGTGGTGAACTTGACACGACACACCCTTTGCACTAAAGAAAGCACCTGTGAGCACTTTATGAAATGATAAGTTAAATAATAAAAAGTGCATTATTGTAACTGATTTTGGGTCAGTTCTATATGTGATAATTTATGTATTAACAAAGTTAGAAGATTCTTGGTACAATTTGCAGCATTAGGTCTCGAAGATTTTTGTTTCATGGGAAGTAAAATGGCTATTAAAATGGTAATTCCCCAGATCGAATCGGGATTGAATCGGAATCAAATCGAATCGATTCAGAATCTCAAGAATCGGAATCGAATCGATTCTGGAAATTGGGGATCGTTCCCAGCCCTACTCCACACAGATCACTGTTGGTCAGGGGCTAGGATCGAACCCAGGATCCCATGGTCAAGGGTGAGTTGCTGTGCTGCCACAGTGCTAGCCACTGCACCACCGCACTGCCCATAATGTTTCTTATCTCTGCTCTTTCTGTAGTGCATGTCACGATGCATGGATAAAACACCTACAAAATACCTATAAAACCAGGATAAAACACCTATAAAACACAGATAAAACTTAACTGTGGCCTTTACACCTTTACGTCTAATCAGAAACAGCTCCTTCAAAAGGAGAATCAGGAATGTTCAAGGTTACTTGAAAAACATCTCCCTCAGGATATCTACTTCAGATGTAGCTGTATGAACCAGGGCAGATATCAGAGGTGGTCCTTTGCCCAGTAGCACTATTTCTCTCTCGGCCATCCCAGTTGAGTCTAAAGGAAAGACAAGAGTCAGTGCATTTGGAACTGGTCAGACTGCAGGAGATGCCGGAAAACAGTTTGGAATGCCTCCTTCCTGCTAACCGAATTAGGGTCTCCACTCCTGATTTTCTGTCTGGGTTTACTCCCATAGCCTATTGCCTTCCTAGGCTAACTTACAAGGCAGTGGGAACAGGCATAGGTGGTACCGTCTAACTGACATACGGTAGCAGGCAATAACACCTGACCTGACCTGAAAAACACCCATGAAACACAGATAAAACTAGTATAAAACACAAATGTATGTTCACTGCTCTTATTTTCTTATCTTCTAAATTATTGCTATCTCTGTGCTGTCGCCAATCCTGGAATTTCCCGATTGTGGGACTAATAAAGGCTTATCTTATCTTATCTTATCGGATGGCAGTGGCTCAGGAGATAGAGCAGGTCGTCCAATAACCACATGGTCGGCGGTTCGAATCCCACTCTCCCCAGATATCCTGCCGTTGTATCCTTGGGCAAGACACTTCACCCCAATTGCTCCTGGTGGGTCTAGAAGTGCCATGTTAGGCAGCATGCCACCATCACTGTGTGCATGTGTGTGTGAATGGGTGGATGGCAGGATCTGTAAAGCGCTTTGGTCATCAAGAGATAAGAATAAAAGTGCTATATACAGTGGGGGAAAAAAGTATTTAGTCAGCCACCAATTGTGCAAGTTCTCCCACTTAAAAGATGAGAGAGGTCTCCAATTTTCATCATAGGTATACCTCAACTATGAGAGACAAAATGAGAAAAAAAAAATCCAGAAAATCACATTGAAGGATTTTTAATGAATTAATTGGTAAATTCCTCAGTAAAATAAGTATTTGGTCAATAACAAAAGTTCATCTCAATCCTTTGTTATATACCCTTTGTTGGCAATGACAGAGGTCAAACGTTCTCTCTAAGTCTTCACAAGGTTTTCACACACTGTTGCTGGTATTTTGGCCCATTCCTCCATGCAGATCTCCTCTAGAGCAGTGATGTTTCAGGGCTGTCGCTGGGCAACACGGACTTTCAACTCCCTCCAAAGATTTTCTATGGGGTTGAGATCTGGAGACTGGCTAGGCCACTCCAGGACCTTGAAATGCTTCTTACGAAGCCACTCCTTCGTTGCCCGGGCAGTGTGTTTGGGATCATTGTCATGCTGAAAGACCCAGCCACGTTTCATCTTCAATGCCCTTGCTGATGGAAGGAGGTTTTCACTCAAAATCTCACGATACATGGCCCCATTCATTCTTTCCTTTACACGGATCAGTTGTCCTGGTCCCTTTGCAGCAAAACAGCCCCAAAGTATGTTTTCACCCCCATGCTTCACAGTAAGTATGGTGTTCTTTCTCCTCCAAACACGACAAGTTGAGTTTTTACCAAAAAGTTCTATTTTGGTTTCATCTGACCATATGACATTCTCCCAATCCTCTTCTGAATCATCCAAATGCTCTCTAGCAAACTTCAGACGAGCCTGGACATGTACTGGCTTAAGCAGGGGGACACGTCTGGCACTGCAGGATTTGAGTCCCTGACGGCGTAGTGTGTCACTGATGTAGCCTTTGTTACTTTGGTCCCAGCTCTCTGCAGGTCATTCACTAGGTCCCCCCGTGTGGTTCTGGGATTTTTGCTCACCGTTCTCGTGATCATTTTGACCTCACGGGGTGAGATCGTGCATGGAGCCCCAGATCGAGGGAGATTATCAGTGGTCTTGTATGTCTTCCATTTTCTAATAATTGCTCCCACAGTTGATTTCTTCACACCAAGCTGCTTACCTATTGCAGATTCAGTCTTCCCAGCCTGGAGCAGGTCTACAATTTTGTTTCTGGTGTCCTTTGACAGCTCTTTGGTCTTGGCCATAGTGGAGTTTGGAGTCTGACTGTTTGAGGTTGTGGACAGGTGTCTTTTATACTGATAATGAGTTCAAACAGGTGCCATTAATACAGGTAATGAGTGGAGGACAGAGGAGCCTCTTAAAGAAGAAGTTACAGGTCTGTGAGAGCCAGAAATCTTGCTTGTTTGTAGGTGACCAAATACTTACTTTACTGAGGAACTGACCAATTAATTCATTAAAAATCCTTCAATGTGATTTTCTGGATTATTTTTTCTCATTCTGTCTCTCATAGTTGAGGTATACCTATGATGAAAATTGGAGACCTCTCTCATCTTTTAAGTGGGATAACTTGCACAATTGGTGGCTGACTAAATACTTTTTTGCCCCACTGTAAGTGAGTGCCATTTACCATACCTTATCTTATCTTAAATAAAACTTATCTGTGGCCTTTACGACTTAGATGAGCAGCCACTTCCACACAGCTCATACGTGGCTTTCTGTTACTGCACAGACCTCAGTAAAGAAACATCCAGACCTGCTTCCTGTCCTTTTGTTGAAGGACCCAGAACACAATGCAGAAATAAGACACAGGTTATGCACGTGTGAGGAGAGATGCCATAAAACCAAAAACAAATGAGCAAATCTAACACTTCGGCCAGTGTTGTAAGATTTTATAGACCTTTAGAGGTAAAAGTCACTACTACAGCTTGTCAATGAGTTTTAAAGCTGTGACTCTCCGGTCTGGACACAGACCAATGCGCGATTCAGGCAAATCCCTAGGGAAAAAAAAAATCCTGTGAAATCCTGGTGTTCGGGCTCTATTACATAGAGCAGCCCCGTTTTAGCCCCGCCCAAAAAATCCTGGCTAGAGTACTGCCAGAAAACTGTTCAACTGTTGAACTCTGCTGTTTAGCTCTGTATACTTGTAAGTCTTTTACCATAATTTAATCACCACATTTGCAATTTGTTTAGAAGAAAAATGCTGAATTCACTTGTCAGGGACTTTAGTGAGAAAAACCTGGGCTTTTCAAGCCTGACTGCTATAAACACTAAAAAAGAGAAAGACTGGGAGCTGTGGAGGAAGACCTTCATTTAAACCTTTCTTCAGTTCCTGCCAGGATATCAGCTCTGTGTTCCATCTAAACAGGCCCAGGTTTCACACTGAGAGGGTCCAAACAAATTACAAGAATAAACTGTCATCACATTGTATATGCTGTAATAGCTACAATGAGTCACTTGTCTGCAGGGTGAGAGTGAATGAAGGGAAGGAAGGAATGTGTTTGTTTATAGTGAGTGACAAAGGGAGGGAGACCTGAAATAGGCAAATGTGAACCAGGTTTTTATATTGTGTATTTATAATCTTGTTTGCATTGATGTATGTGGTTATTGTTTTTGATGTATATGTTTTTGCCGGGGTTTGTCTGTCTGTCTGTCTGTCTGTTTGTTTGTCTGTCTGTTGGTTAGCAAGATAACTCAAAAAGTTTTGGACGGATTTCGATGAAACTTCCAGGCGTTGTTGGAAATGGTACAAGGAAGAACTGATTAAATTTTGGGGATGATGCGGATCACCGTCTTGATACAGGAATTTTTAAAACGATTCTTTAACATAGTGAGATACGGCCATTTTCAACATGTGTGCGGGGCAATAGAGGGCGCTGGTCGTCGTGTCTGACGAACACAAACTCCGCCTTCTTCAAAGTTTTAGGCACAAAAGCATGCGGAAAACTGTGGTGGGCAGGGCCCGCCAGCGTGCCTGTGTTTGCGCCACGCTGCAAAAGCTGAGACGGGCAGCTGTCCGCCGCCGGATTATTTGGCACAAATTCCCCGGCCAGCCATAGTGGCTGCGCAAAAACCAGCTCTCTGCCGGGGAAGCTTCAAATCCTCTTTTTTTCTGCGGAGCGCAAACCCAACTAGAAAAGCACTCGGACAGCGCAGACCTCCGCCAAGCGCCACAGTTCCCCCCATACAGTGTTTGTGTGTACGTTGTCAGATTCCTTGACCATGAAAACATCTGAGTAGCAATTGGATTCACAATGATAGGATTAGTGGTTCATTAGTAAAAGCATTACCTCCTTGGCGGAGGTAATAAACTGAAGTGTTGGTGTCGTGTCCATGTCCTGCATCTGCAAACTCCCAGGCTGGGGGCGTTGCAATTGAATGAATGAATGAATTAATCTTTATTTCGAATAGATTAAGAGTACAGGTTAAAAGAAAGTGAATAATATAACAAAGGGGGTAATAAAATCCAACAAGGTCAAATTAGACAATAGCTCCTGTGATTATACAGTTCAACATAAGTTATCTGAAATATGTGATGGCTGAATCCGCAGCTTATATTGGCCACCCATGTTCCATCCAAGAATTCAAAAGAAAAAACAAAAGAAGTCATGACACAACTGCGTACAACCCACAGGCCAATGGGTTATGTGAGCGTTTTAGATCACTGAAAGCAGCACTGAGGGCTTCACTGACGGATGCCAATTAGGTAGACGGGTTGGCGTGGGTTTTATTCAAAATTCAAACGTTTATTTCAAAGTCAGGGTTCATATTAAATGCAGAACTAAAAGGAGTAGAAAATAAATAAATAAAAGTATATACAGATCAGCAGACAGTCGGCGGTCTTGTAACAACAATAACATACAATATTGGACTCAGTATAAAATGGGACGCCACCACTTCCAAATGCTGGAGTGAAGTGTGAGTGACGAGTTGACAATTGCTGATATAAGATGATTGTTACATGGCAGCAACCTTCTCATCAAACTGTAAACATTGTTACGTATCAACTCGCCAAAAGACGGAATGTTCACAGACACAAACATCTTGCTTGCACTCGACCTTCGTGGTACATCTAATCTTTATCTTTATTGGGGTTGCGCTCCGCGGCCAAAGATGATTTGGAAACTTCCCCGGCAGAGAACTTCTTTTTGCGGAGCTACTATGGCTGACCGGGGAATTTCTGCCAAATAATCTAGCGGCGGACAGCTGGCCGTCTGAGCTTTTGCAGCGTTGCGCAAACACAGGCACACAGGCACGCTGCCGAGCAGCTCGTTTTTGCGCAGCGCCTATGGCTGCCCGGGGAATTTCTGCCAAATAATCCGGCGGCGGACAGCTGCCCGTCTCAGCTTTTGCAGCGTCGCGCAAACACAGGCATGGTGGCGGGCCCAGCCCACCAGTGTTTTCCGCGTGCTTTTGTGCCTAAAATGTTGAAGAACGCGGAGTTTATGTTGGTCAGACACGATGACCAGCGCCCTCCATTGCGCCTGCGCACATGTTGAAAATAGCCGTATGTCACAGTGTTAAAGAATGCTTTAAAAAATTCCTGTATCCAGACGGTGATCCGGATCATCCCCAAAATTTAATCAGTTCTTCCTTGTACCATTTCCAACAACGCCTGAAAGTTTCATGGAAATCCATCCAAGACTTTTTGAGTTATCTTGCTAACCAACAGACAAACAGACAGACAGACAGACAGACAGACAGACAGACAGACAGACAGACAAACACACAGACAAACCCCGGCAAAGACATTACCTCCTCCTGGCCTTTTCGGCCTGGCAGAGGTAATAAAACCCACGCCAACCTGTCTACCCAATTTGCATCCGTCAAAACAGTGGTGGCCCGGGCCCGCCAGCGTGCCTGTGTTTGCGCTACGCTGCAAAAACTGAGACGGGCAGCTGTCCGCCGCCGGATTATTTGGCACAAATTCCCCGGCCAGCCATAGGGGCTGCGCAAAAACCAGCTCTCTGCCGGGGAAGATTCAAAATCCTCTTTTTTCCCGCGGAGCGCAAACCCAATAAAACCCACGGCAACCTGTCTACGCAATTTGTATCCGTCACTGAAGCCCTGAGTGCTGCTTTCAGTGATCTATGAAAACGCTCGCAGCCTGGGACTTTGCACATGAAGGAGATGGACACAACAGCAACACTTCAGTTTATTACCTCCGCCAAGGAGGTAATGCTTTTACTACTGAACCACTAATCCTATCATTGTGAATCAAATTGCTAGTCATATGTTTTCATGGTCAAGGAATCTGAAAACGTACACACAAACACTGTACGGGGGGGGGGGGGGGAACTGTGGCGCTTGGCGGAGGTCTGCGCTCTCCGAGTGCTTTTCTAGTTTATTCTGTTTTCATTTTTTCTTTTCCTTATCCTTCTTTCTTTTTACCTGTTTCTTCTTTCTAAAGCCCATCCAGGGACAAGAGTTGCAAATTAGCTAATAGCTATACACTCTTTGTACAACACATTAGATTGTCATTTGATTAATTGTCTATGTTTATTGCACTGTCCCTGTCAAATAAACAAATAAAATAAATAAAATTCTTAACTTTTTTGGTTGGTGGGGTGCCACAATACTTTTTCAACCTAAAGAGGGTTCTTTGGCTCAAAAAAGGTTGAGAACCACTGTTTTGGAGGATCAACATATCATTTCCTGGAAGTTCAGACTGACTTTTGAAAGTAGATGTGATTGTCTCAATGACCAAAAACTACACGTTCCAACTACTTTACAACTTTATCAAAACGACTAAACAGATATGCACCAATGATTATAGATTCATAGCCATTTTTTGATCGATGATGCATACCTAATTGTTTATTTTTAGCTGTTTTCAACAAAGAGCAAAATCAAACACCAAAATGGTTCTGCTGTTCTACTACTTCAATGACTGATTTTGTGAAAGTTTGTAAAAAAAAAATTTTTGGGAGGAAAACATGATTTGCCATGTGGGTCGAACAATTAGGAATGCAGCTGTAAATGGGTAGATGTTTTAAAAATCCGCTGTTCTGTCAAACCTCAGCTATAAAGGCTACTGCAAACACGGACACTGACAACTAGCAACTGTATGGAGTTGACACGCAAAAACTGAGGAGTATCAGTTTTGTTTTAGTATCGCTCAGATCAAACCAGCTATCCACTCACTGCCCCACTTCATTTCTGTGGCACATCTGTCCTTCAAACTGTCTCACCATCTCCATCTTGGGACCCTGTAAAGCTCAGATTCATCTTTATTTCCTTGCTGCTACTGTCACATTTAAGGCTGCAACGACGCAAGAGCAAACAACAGAGGGGCGGCGGGTAAATGGAGATTAGTCCACATTTACAACAGAAATATAATCCCTGATAGCTGAGGATAACGGCACCGATCCTGCTGCTGTTTTGATAATGCTAAAACAAAATACTCACAGTGCTAGCATCATGTCGCTGCCGTCAACGTGGATGGGAGGCGACTGGGTCGGTCTCGGAGGTGCAGCAGAGACGAAGTGGTCAGGCGTCTGGAGAAGCCCCCTCTCACGTGAAAACCCCAAAGACTTGCTGAGCGGTATGTGTATGTAACTGCGCCCCCTAGAGGGCAATATGGCCACTGTAGCGCATTGTACCCCCATATCATTATTATAAACCTTCATTGTATATCATGTAAGGCTTTATATATCATGTTACGTAACTTGATTTGAAGCACCAATGCTGAGCATAAATGCATTTTTTCTTCTAAATTTGTAGCTTTTCTCATAAGTTTGTGATTTTTTTCTTTAAAATTTGCTACTTTTTGCTCATAAATTTGCAACTTTTTTCCTCATAAATCTGCTACCTTTTCCCTCATAGATTTGCTAATCTTTTCCATAAATTACAGCTTTTTTTCTCATAAATTTGTTACATTTTCCTCATAAATTTGCTACTTTTTTCCATAAATTTGCTATTCTTTTCCATAAATTGTAACTTTTTTCTCATAAATTTGTTACATTTTCCCCATAAATTTGCAACTGTTTTCTCATAGATTTGCTACTTTTTCTGATAAATTTGTTACTTTCTTGTCATAAATTTTCAACTTTTTTCTCATAAAAAAAACCTCATAAAATTTCTCTCTGTTTCATCCCATCTAGCAACAATGCTCTGCACTGTGTGTGTTTATATATTTACATATTTATTCCATCTAGCTACAATGCTCCGCACTGGGTGTGTTTATATTTATATATCTATATATTTATTCCATCTAGCTACAATGCTCCGCACTGTGTGTTTATATATCTACATATTATTCCATCTAGCTACATTGCTCCGTACTGTGGGTGTTTATATATTTACATATTTATTCCATCTAGCTACAATGCTCCGCACTGTGTGTTTATATATTCATATATTTATTCCATCCAGCTACAATGCTCTGCACTGTGTGTCTGTGTGTGTGTATATATATATATTTTATAGTAATATGTACATATGTATA
Source organism: Pholidichthys leucotaenia (assembly GCA_020510985.1). Lineage (NCBI taxonomy): Eukaryota > Metazoa > Chordata > Actinopteri > Cichliformes > Pholidichthyidae > Pholidichthys > Pholidichthys leucotaenia. Next base: position 78,318,094 of record CM035843.1, on the reverse strand, counting down.
TTAGCTGCTCTTGCTTTCTTGTTTTTTTTCTTGCCTTCTGATTGTTGCTCTGAGTGTTGCTATCCCTGTGCTGTTGCAATCCTGGAATTTCCCCGTTGTGGGACTAATAAAGGCTTATCTTATCTTATCTTATAAATTTGCTACTGTTTTCTCGTAGATGGGCTCCTTTTTTATCATAAATTTGATACTCTTTCCATTAAATTTGCAACTTTCTTCTCATAAATTTGCTACTTTTCCCCATAAATTTGCAACTGTTTTCTCAGATTTACTACTTTTTCTGAAAAATTTGCTTCTTTCTTGTCATAAATTTACTTTTTTTTTCTCATAAATTTGATATTTTTTCCTCATAAATTGGTTACTGTTTTCTTACAGATTTGCTACTTTTTTCTCATAAATTAGCTTCTATTTTCTCATAAATTTTCCATCAAGCTTTGGACAAGGAAAGAAGACCTGTGCCACACACTTCTCCTCATGACCTTATGTGGTCAGTGGCTGACTGCGAGAGAGAGACTTTTTTTTCTCATACATTTGGGACCTTTTTCTTGAAAATTTGCAGCATTTTTCTGTTGTGATCCCGAGCGCAGGTCTGTCCCGTGCTCGAGTCAGTTATTATTTTCCCCATTTTCTATCTTTATATTCTGTCTTAGTTGTTTTGGGGATTATTGGGGCTTTTATTTTGACAGCGCCACGGCAGGACTTCCTGCTGTCAAGCCTGCTGGCAGCCTGTCACAGCTGAGTGTATTTATTGATTACATTAACTCCACACCTGGTTGAAGTGTGTGTTCTCTGTGCATTTTTTAGCTGCTCACAGTCTGCTCTCCTCAGCTGTGAGCAGTCAATTAGGTCACCTGCTAGCTCAGCGACTCACACCTGCGACTCATTTTTTCCCCCATGTATTTAAGCACTGCCTGACCACTATCTCATTGCGGCAATATTGAATGTTTCCAAAGACTGACTTCTACTGTGATCTTCCCCTGTGTTTGCAGAGCGATTCCGGCTCTGGAACACCATCGCTGTAAGTTATTGTTTGTTATATTTTTGGATTCTCTGCACTATTTTGGACTTTTATGTTCTTTTTGTTAATAAATGTCATGAATGCGATTCAGTGCCTGGGTCTGTTTTCCTGCCCCTCAGGGGCATTCATAACAGAATATTTGCCGCCAGTTAAGGACTCAGCTGCTGTGTTTGTGCATTTTTTCCTTTTTTTTGTGTTTTTCCCACTAACCTGTTCTGGAGCTCATCATGCCCCCGGCTCGCCGGCCTCACATAAACAAAGGAGGATTGGCAGCAGGGCCCTCGACCTTGGAGGAGGAGTGGGCGGCGGACTTCATCCAAAGCTTTGTGAATGAGGCTCTCACCGCCCGAGGACCCAAGAAAACCTGGGAAAGTTTGAATGGAGCAGTGGGAATTCTTCAGGCACACCCCGGCCTGTGGAATTATCCGCAATACACGGAACTGCTATCCACAGTCTGTGCACTCCAGCGATCATTTCCTGGACTAACGGTGGGGGCGTTTCCAGCAGAGTTGAGGCGGAGACGCTCACCACAGCTGACGTCCTTCTCCCCTCTCGCGTCACCAGACTTAGCTCCAGCACGCGCGTCGCCAGCTTCACGGCGGCGCTGTCGCCCAGCTCCGGATCGCCAGAGAAACGCATCCACCTCTCAGTCAGCAGCTTCCCCTACATTGAGCCAGACAAATCCACAGCAGTTTCTCCAACTCATTCTCCATCGCCGGCTGTCCCGCCAGCCTCCTCCTTCTCCTTTCCTGCTGCAAATCCTGTCTCCTCAACGTATCCTCCCGCTGATGAGGGTCCGTCTGCGTTCTTCCCAACTCCGTCCACCTTCGCGGCCACTGGGACAGCTCCTCCATGATCCACCGAGGGGCCCGAGTCCATTGTAGCCATGGAGAGGAGCAACACCACAGCAGGAAACACCAAGTCCTGGGAAACCAGGCAAGTGCCATTTCATTCTATTTCACTAAATGATAATATGCCTTGCCTGAATTCTGGTAGAGAGACTCAATGGTGCCAATGGTGAGCCAGACTCCAGCCGCCACGGCGGACGAACCTGGGGCGGACTGCAACCACTATCATGCCTGCTGCGAAGGCCACCACCGCAGCAGAGTTCAAGGCCGAGCCGGACCTCCAAAGGGCCTTGATCAACGGGGTCCTGGACAGCGGTGGAGCTCGAGCTCAGGCAAGTGCTGTCCTTCATTTTTCTCTTATCTGTCTTAGAGCAATCTTGCCTGGCTCTTGGTGAGGAGGGCTGGGTGCAGCCGCCCGCTGCACCTGAGCTCACCTCGCCAAGCTCCGCCGCTGCCGGTGACCCTGATCCCTCTTCTCTGTGTGTTTTGTCTGAGCTTCCTCCCAGGGTCACCGGAAATGTCCCAGTACCACCAGAGGTTTCCATGGGTCTAGGCTCGCTGCCTGAGGTCACGTTGGGTCCAACTTCCCCTGCAGTGGAGGTGCCCTGTCCCAGCCCGGGACCTCTGTGGGTGCAGTTTTGGCCCAGGCCGGGTCCACTGCGGGTGCAACTCCTCCTCTGGCCGAGGCCATTGTTTGGGTCCCTTCTTCTCTGTCTGGGTCCCCGTGGGTGCTGCGCCCTAGCCTGACGCCAATGTGGGTGCTGTATTCTAGTATGGGTCTGCCATGGGCGTTGCGCTGCAGCCCAGGGCCCACCGTGGGTGCAGCCTTGGCCCAGTCTGGGTCCACCAAGGGTGCAGCGTTGGCCCAATCCGGGTCCACCAAGGGTGCAGCGTTGGCCCATTCCGGGTCCACCGAGAGTCCAGCGTTGGTCCAGTCTGGGTCCGCCGAGGGTGCAGCTCCACTCCTGCCTGGAGCCACCGTGGGTGCTGCTACGCTCCAGCCTGGAGCCACCGCAGGTGCTGCCTTGCTCCAACCTGAGCCCACCACAGGTGCAGCGTTGCTCCAGCCTGGAGCCACCACGGGTGCTGCCATGCTCCAGCCCAGAGCCACTGCGGGTGCAACAATGTCTCAACCCAGGACCACCGAGGGTGCAACCAGCCAACCCGAGGATGTCATGGTCCCCCTTTCTCCTCTGCCAGATGCCGTCATGGTTCCCTTTCCTCCTCTGCCAGATGCCGTCGGGGTTCTCCTTACTCCTCTGCCAAACGCCGTCAAGGTTCCCCTTCCTCCTCTGCCAGATGCCATCATGGTCTCCCTTCCTCCTCTGCCAGATGTCGTCTTGGTCTCCCATCCTCCTCCACCACCGGACACCCTCGTGGTTCCCCCCTCCGGCCCTGCTCTCCGTCATTGGGTCTTCCCATGGGGGAGCCACCTCCTGGGTCACTCCTCCGGTCCTGGTGGCTTAAGAACTCTGGCCGGCCGCCCGAAAGAATGAGCCACTGGGTTGGGTGGTTCATACTCTCCTGCAGGCCACCTGAATCATACCATCTTGCCGTCCAGCTGGCCTGGGATTTTGGCCAGCCTCCCAAACTATGTAATTCTGTGACCTAGAGGGCCCAGGGGTCTAGTATTGCACAGGTGCAGGTCATGAGCGGGGTTTGCATTTTCCCTCCTAAGCCTGTTTCCCCCAACTCCCACCCGGGGTGGTGTTTTGCTGTTCCCTTTTCTCTCGGGGGGGGGGGGGGTCATTTTGGGTGTTTCCTGGGGGTGTCTGGAATCCACCTCTTAAAGGGGGGGCTCTGTCATGTGTCTGAGCATATGTTTTCACAGAGCTCAGACTCGCACTTTATTTCCAAGTTTTGTATGTCTGTTAGTTTGATTTTGTTAGTTTTGTCTATATTTTGGTTTGCTGACACTTATGCTTCCCCTTTCCCAGATGCTCCCACTAGCTGCTCACAGTCTGCTCTCCTCAGCTGTGAGCATTTATTCAATTAGGTCACCTGCTCGCTCAGTGACTCACACATGCAACTCATTTTTTCCCCCATGTATTTAAGCACTGCCTGTCCACTATCTCATTGTGGCAATATTGAATGTTTCCAAAGACTGACTTCTACTCTGATCTTCCCCTGTGTTCGCAGAGTGATTTCGACTCTGGAACACCATCACTGTAAGTTATTGTTTGTTATATTTTTGGATTCTCTGCACTATTTTGGACTTTTATGTTCTTTTCATTAATAAATGTCACGAATGCAGTTCAGCGCTTGGGTCTGTTTTCCTGCCCCTCATGGGCATTCATAACAATATCATTGTCAAGAAAGGGTGAAAAACTGGACCCAAAGGCAATATTTAAAGTTGGCAAAGATTTAATAAAGAGCTGGCCAGCCGGGCACAGCTCGATGGTGAAAGCACAGAAGATAACGAAGAGCTCGTGAGCTGTAACAAAAGACTCACAAAACTAGGCAGGATCAGGCAGGATACAGAAGTGTGTTGTTCACGCTGATGTGACAAATGACACTCGTAAGGAAACACAGATTGGGGCTTGACATAAATAGACACAGGAGCAATCAAACGGAACAAAGAACAGGTGAGCACAATCAGGAACAAATGGAGATGGCAGGGATTGATCACAGATACAGGATGGGCAGGGCTACACAGACGATCACAGACAGAGGATGCACAAAACATGAACAGAGGAACCAGGGGAGACAAGACCATGAGAATAATGATAATTGTAATAATAATAATGATGATAATAATATTGATAAACTAAGAGGATGACCCATGGAGAAATAAATATGTGTAGTGTGACCTTGAGTTCCAATTTATTAAACTCATTCTATGCTGAAGAAAAATTGTTTCAACTCAAAAGTCTGGCTTTTGAGACTGCTTCTCTCACCAAAGAACCAGAGCTGTAACCCTATCCATCGGCCATAAAGTGGAAGTTAATCCCTTTCTCCAAGACTCTTTGGCAAAGGAATGTTCTAATTGACAGTTTTATGATCGACATAGTCAAGACTTTGGAAACCAAGACTTTCCAGTAAACAACCAGTTTCACAGTGCCATCTGGTGGACGAATCAGATATATTTAACTTTCTCTCTCTCTGTGGTGGAATACAGACGTGGACAAAATTGTTGGTACCCCTCTGATAATGAAAGAAAAACCCACAATAGTCACAGAAATAACTTGAATCTGACAAAAGTGGTAATAAATAAAAATTCTATGAAAATTAACCATTGAAAATCAGACACTGCTTTTGAATTGTGGTTCAACAGAATTATTTTAAAAAACAAACTCATGAAACAGGCCTGGACAAAAATGATGGTACCCTTAACTTAATATTTTGTTGCACAACCTTTTGAGGCAATCACTGCAATCAAACAATTTCTGTACCTGTCAGTGATACTTCTGCACCTCTCAGCAGGTATTTTGGCCCACTCCTCATGAGCAAACTGCTCCAGTTGTCTCAGGTTTGAAGGGTGCCTTCTCCAGACGGCATGTTTCAGCTCCTTCCACAGATGTTCAATAGGATTTAGATCAGGGCTCATAGAAGGCCACTTTAGAATATTCCAATTTTCGCTCTTAGCCATTCTTGGGTGTTTTTAGCTGTGTGTTTTGGGTCATTATCCTGTTGCAAGACCCATGACCTGCGACTGAGACCAAGCTGTCTGACACTGGGCAGCACATTTCTCTCTAGAATACCTTGACCGTCTTGAGATTTCATTGTACCCTGCACAGATTCAAGACACCCTGTGCCAGATGCAGCAAAGCAGCCCCAGAACATAACAGATCCTCCACCGTGTTTCACAGTAGGGACAGTGTTCTTTTCTTGGTATGCTTCATTTTTGCGTCTGTGAACATAGAGCTGATGTGCCTTGCCAAAAAGTTTCAGTTTTGTCTCGTCTGTCCATAGGACATTCTCCCAGAAGCTTTGTGGCTTGTCAACATGCAGTTTGGCAAATTCCAGTCTGGCTTTTTTATTGATTTGTTTTCAACAGTGGTGTCCTCTTTGGTCGTCTCCCATGAAGTCCACTTTGGCTCAAACAACGGCGGATGGTGCGATCTGACACTGAAGTACCTTGACCTTGGAGTTCACCATGAATGTGTTTAGAGGTTGTTCTGGGCTCTTCTGTTACCATTCTTCATCAAGTTTCCTCCTGTGGCCACATCCAAGGAGGTTGGCTACAGTCCTGTGGATCTTAAATTTCTGAATAATATAGTAACTGTAACTATAGTCACAGGAACATCAAGCTGCTTGATGCTTCTTCTTCCGGCTATCAGAGAGAGCTGACGCATTTCTTCTCCTCTCCCTTCTCCTCCTCCCCTTACTGATCCCAGCTTGCTGTGTCCTGTCTGTGTCTCGCTCTTCTTCTGCTGCATCTCGACCCAAACGGAAAATTATGGAATCGGTGAGCTGGGCTTTAAACGCAATTGACACCACTTTTAAACAGAAAATCGGGCCAGGGGGAGCCCAAGTGGAGAGACTCATGGGACAATTGGAACTCATGTGTCTGTGTGATTCGATTGAAGATGTGGAAGACATCTACCTGTTTGGCTACATGATCACAGGATTTCTGCTGTTTGGCCTTGGAGTTTTCCTGGTGTATCGGAAATTAAAGAAGTTGGAAAGAGCTAATTAAAATGCGGACCCAGCGAAGCTCCTTCAACAATTCGACCAGCTGGGGAGAGCACTGATAGCGGCTAATGGTGAACTGAATAGGAAGATGGGTAACATCTCGGAGTCGCTGGTGCTCTCCGGGAAATGATTTTAAAGCCTGGAAATGTATATGGAAATGTACATGCAAATTGCGATGCACAGAATCGCATGAGAGGTGAAATTTCTATGCTCTAAGTGAACTGTGCCTATCAGGTCTTGATTCGGCGTCCTTGAGAATCATTCCTCCAGGAGAAAAGATAAGGCAGAAGGGAGTTTTGGCTTGGCTTCTCTCTAACCCAAACAATTGCTGATGTGCAACAATCTGAACTCTCCAAGGACAGCCATGTGACTAACATGGAATTTTACCATCTGGCATGAACTGAAGAGAGATGAACTCTGTGGACATGTTATCTATGTTTTAGGACACTAAGGACATAACATCTAGCCGTTGCCTAAGAGAGGATTTTTGTTGTCCACCAGTAACTGATACTTCACACACTGCATTCACACTGATATCACATGACTGACATACACACACTGGTCTCTCTCTTGCTTTGTTAATGTGTGGATCTGTATTGTCTGCTAAGTGTGCTTAGAGGGTTTTTTTCTATGTGATCACAATCTTGCTCACTCGAGCCATATTTTGATAACTATGTTTTTTCTCTCTGCCCAATGTGTCACCCCCTTCCCCCCTCCCCCTCTTTACCCCCCACTGCATGAGGCGCCTGTATGGCTGCCGCGTCATTAGGGAGCGCTTAACACGAGCGCACCTTAGTGATAAGTAAAATTCTTGTATGTGTAAGCATACTTGGCAATAAAGTTGATTCTGATTCTGATTCTGATTGGAGATGGTCTTATAGCCTTTACATTTAACATGCTTGTCTATAATTTTCTTTCTAATCTCCTGGGACAATTCTCTCCTTTGCTTCCTCTGGTCAAACACCATGTCAACAAACAGCACAGTGACTACTTGTCACCCTTTAAATAGGCCGACTGACTGATTACAAGTTTGTAGACACCTATGATGTTAATTAGAGGACACATCTTGGTTGAACATGTCCCTATGGTCACATTATTTTCAATCTTTTCTAGGGGTACCATCATTTTTGTCCAGGCCTGTTTCATGAGTTTGTTTTTTAAAATAATTCTGCTGAACCACAATTCAAAAGCATTGTGTGATTTTCATTGGTTAATTTTCATAGAATTTTTATTTATTACCACTTTTGTCAGATTCAAGTTATTTCTGTGACCATTGTGGGTTTTTCTTTCATTAACAGAGGGGTACCAACAATTTTGTCCATGTCTGTATATTTCTGATGGACAAATGAACTAATCCATATTCTTTCTTTTAAGACAGCAGCTGCTACAGAAGATATGATTGAACTCTGGGGATGGACAATGTGGTTTCAAATGTTTTATTGATATGATTTTGATACATGTTGCTCTATTTTCAAGAAGAAATTAATGTTTGCATTGTGGTGACCCACCACACTCTGCACGGACACTTCTCACACTCAGCAGGTCTGGAGGAAGCAGAAGACAATTTACATACAGAGGACAATTCACAGATGGACAGAGAGCCACAGGAGGCAGTCAGATGGGACTGTATGCATGTGTCCTCGAGCCAACCAATGTCATGCTAATCATGTGTATTGACCAATGTGTATTAGATGACAACAGCTATGCTAATGTGCCATGCATTCTCTCTGTCTGTATAACGTGTATAAAAGAGCTTGCTATACATGCCTCAGCAGCACAGTAGCTCACTGAGCTACAAAGTGTGTCTCATTATGTTGGAGGAAATAAAACCTATTACCCTTCCAGCTTGTCGCATCTTGTCTGCTCTATTACCTCCACAGCATGCTTATTATCACAAGTTAATTACAGTAGATGTAGATGCATTTTATGCTCCTTTACTGAGTAGAATATCTTAGTCACTAGAGTTTAAAGAATTTATGCTTTATTCAGCAACATACTGGAGGAGGATTTCACTCTCAGATCAAATGTCTCTCCCCGTCCTCTTTCTTTAGGAGACCATAGCTGTACTTAACTGGCCAATAGAGTTCAAAGCTTCATTGCATTTCCCTTTTTAGGTCGAGTTTATTACCTTTGTGGAAAAAGCTCAAATATAATTGGGCCAGCTCAGGTCTCAGGAAGTTTTGGACCACCCTGCAACACTAGAGAAAACTTAAGTTTTATTGCTATTTGTTCAGTCTGTTTGGGGGCATTGGCCAAAGCTTCAAGGAGCCCCCTTTTGCGCTCCAATTTTTCTCCGATCTTTTTAAGAAGGGCCCAGAGCCTGTCATGCTCTGTGTAAATCCTGTTTCTTTTCTTTAAAATTTATTGTTCTTATTTTATTATTCTTTTTCTTTAAATCATCGTGCAAGAAGAGTTTGTTTAATTTTTTTAAAGTTTAAAACAACTCATTTAAACCACCAACATTGGAAGAAATGAGTTTGTGATGTAATTTGACTTAATGATGAGACTTTGCACAATAAACTAATTCCTTCTTTAAGTGCATAAGAGAGGACCTCACCCAGTTTGCTGGAACAGCCTTTGTGATCCCGGGAGGAGGCCATAACAGTGGTAATGAGTCTGTCTGCCAGCCTCCCAATAGAACCCCTCCTGGTCCAGTTGAACAGAAAGGGGACTGCCTGCTACCCACGGGGATGCAAAGTTTCTGCGGCTGACGGTCTGTTACTAATTTAACCTTAATTCTTCAGAATATTCCTGGTATAAGTTCTTTGAACTTAATTTTATGCAAACCCCCATCAGAATCTCAAAATGCATGTCATCTTTCATTAATTTACATTCTTTTTCAGAGTTAAAACTTAACGTGGAATCGGTGTGTGACTTTGCAAAAACAATGTCTGCCTCTGTAGTATTCTCTGGGCCCCTCCCCAATCTGACCAGTGATGACATGTTTAGCCGCTTGTCATCCTTCAACCGATGGCTGTGTGGTGTCCTGCAAACAATGTGGGCTACATTGACAATTGGAACTCATTTTGGGGAAAACCTGGTCTTATTAGACGAGATGGCATCCATCCCACTTTGGATGGTGCATCTCATTTATCTAACAATCTGGCATCATTTTTATCCAAATTTCCAAAACCTTGACAGCTCAGAGTTGGGACCAGGAAGCAGAGTTGCAGTCTTACACGCCTCTCTGCAGCTCTTCTTCATCCGCCACCCCTCAACTTAGCCCCTATCTTCACCATCAGAGAATCATTGTCTGCTCCCTCCAAAGTAAATAAAAATATAATGTACAAGCATCCCAAAGTGATTAAACAAAAAGCTGGTAAAACTCAAACATGAAGCCTCTAAATGTAATGATTTGGCCACTGTTCCTCCTCATAATTTAAAAATTAAATGTGGTTTGTTAAATATTAGGCCTCTAACTCCCAAGTCTCTGCTTGTCCAGGATCTGTTAATTGATCATCAGACTGATTTAATATCCCTTACAGAGACTTGGTTAGGGCAAGAGGATTATGTTGGTTTGAATGAATCAACTCCCTCTGGTTATTTAAACTGTCAAAATCCCAGAAGTTCTGGTCGTGGAGGAGGCGTAGCAACAATTTACCATTCCAAATTACTAGTTAATGTGAAGCAAAAAATACGTTATAATTCCTTTGAAGGCCTGGTCCTCAGTATTGGCCATTTTAGCAATTTTAGGCTAAACCCAATTTTATTTGCCATAGTTTATCGTCCTCCATTAACCTAGAGACCCATTAACCCAGAGTTTTTATCCGAATTTGCCGAATTCTTAGCTGATTTGGTGCTGAAATCAGATAGAATAATTATAGTAGGGGACTTTAATATATATATGTAAATGCAGATAGTGATTGCCTTAATTTGGCATTTAATTCAATATTAGACTCAATGGGGTTTTCTCAGAAAGTAGGAAATTCTACCCATTATCTCCACCATACGTTTGGACCTTGTTCTGACATATGGCATAGAAATAGAAAAACTGGTAATGTCTCCTCATAACCCTGTACTGTCAGACCATTGTCTGTTAACCTTTGATTTTACTATTTCTGACTATTTGGCTCCTAAAGAAAAATATTACTACAGTAGATGCCTCTCAGATGATGCTGTTACCAAATTTATGCAGATTGTTTCCTCTATGCCATGTGTCAACACAACAGAAATAAGCTATAGACAGCTTGCTCCTTCTGTAATTGATAGCATGGTAGATAGTGTTACAGCTTCTCTGCATCAGACTCTAGACATGGTGGCCCCTTTAAAAAAGAAAAAGTCTAATCAGAGATTTCTAACTCCTTGGTTCAACACAGAAACTTGTAGCTTAAAACAGAAGACTCATCAATTAGAAAGAAAATGGTGCTCCACTAATTTAGGTGAAATCTATTTAGCTTGGAGAAATCATCTTTTAATTTATAAAAAATCAAAAATCTCTGAGAAAAGCTAGAGCAAGTTATTATTCTGCATTAATAGAACAGAACAAGAATAATCCCAGGTTTCTTTTCAGCACTGTAGCCAGGCTGACAAAGAGTCGGGACTCCGTCAATCCTAGCATTCCCTTAGAGCTTGCTAGTCAGGACTTTATGAACTTTTTCAATAATAAAATTTCATCTATCAGAGATAAAATCAGTCAGATTCTTCCCACCGTTAACTTAAATACAGTAACTACTACAACTCCTTCAATTGACATCTGTTTGGATCAGTTTACTCCAATTGACCTTTTAGAGTTTGACATATTATTCGGCCCAGGAAACACGCACGCAGGCTCAGGCAGATTTGAAAGCTTTATTAACCAACAGTGTGACGTGTATGAATGCGTGTGTGAGGGATAAGTATGTACTGTGGGTGGAGGATGCAGGTCAGGACAGAGCAGCACGCCGTGCGGCCAGGCAACCCTATGAGTGAGAGGAGAACAGGGGTTAGCTGGGCAACCACACAGGAGAGTGACAAAGTTCTGTGCTTACTTGTAGTACTGCGATGGCTGGCGTTGGCAAGGTCCCAAGCCTGGGAGACAGCGTCCTGCTGTGCGTCCGGGATGAAGCGGCGAGGCAGAGGAGCGGCGAGATGAAGGGGAGAGTGTCCGCCGCCGGGAGATCCACCTGTGCACAGGGGAAGGCTGACAGGAAAAGGTAAGGTAATAATGGACAGCTTACGTGCCGTGATGAGGAGTCAGCAAGCCTGGAGGATAGGATGCTGCTGAGAGTTTGAGTACGCAGGGAGACAGACGGCTCCAGGCTGCACCTCAGGGCAGGATGGAATAAATAGCTGCGCACTAACGAGGAGCAGGTGTGCGCGCAGCTGAGGTGGATGCCCGTGAGCTGCGGGTGATGACAGTACTCCCCCCCCCTACCAGCGCCTCCTGGCGCTGGCTTACCTGGGTGCGTCCGATGAAACTCCGCGATGAGGTCCCGATCCAACACCCACAAAGAGTGCACCCAGATCTCCACTCCGGACCATAACCTTCCCAATCCACCAGATATTGCAGCCCACGACCCCGGCGCCGGGAGTCCAGGATGGCAGTAACACCCCATGCCAGGTCACCATCGATCATCCTAGGTACAGGGGGAGACCTAGGAGGGGGGCAGAGTGAATTGGAAAGGACAGGCTTGATTTTAGAAACGTGGAAAGTGGGACACACACGTAGGGAGGGGGGGGGGACAAATGCACAGCCACCGGGTTGATGATCCTCGAAATCATGAAGGGGCCGAGAAATCGCGGCGCCAACTTCCTTTTCTCACCCTTAAGGTTAATGTCCTGGGATGAGAGCCAAACCCGCTGACCCACCTGGTAGACAGGAGCCGGTCTTCTGTGGCGATTGGCGGTGGAGCTGTTGCGTGCCGCTGTGCGTAAAAGCGCGCTCTTGATCTTGGTCCACACACTCCGGCAGCACCTCATGTGCGCCTGGATAGAAGGGACAGCTAACTCACCCTCTTGCTCGGGAAACACGGGAGGATCGTACCCCAAGGACGCTTCGAAGGGCGACACACCAGTAGCAGTGGACCGGGCCAAGTTATGGGTGTATTCCACCCAGGTCAGGTAGGAGCTCCAGGATGAAGGGCATGAGGATGTCACGCAGCGCAGGGCGGCCTCCAACTCCTGATTCGTGCGCTCGCACTGCCCGTTAGACTGGGGGTGGTGACCAGAGGAGAGACTAACCGTGGCCCCCAAAGCGTTGCAAAAGCTCCTCCAAACCTGGGAGACAAACTGCGGGCCCCAGTCCAAGACCACGTCCAGCGGGATCCCATGCAGCCTGACGACATGTTGGACCAGGAGGTCAGCCGTCTCACGTGCCGAAGGGAGACCCTGAAGAGGCACAAAATGGGCGGCTTTGGAAAATCTGTCCACAGTAGTCAGGACTGTGTCAAAGGTGTTAGAGACAGGAAGACCGGTGACGAAGTCTAGGGCGATGTGTGACCAGGGCCTGCCCGGGACCGGCAGGGGCTGGAGTAGACCCACAGGTGGAGAGTTCTGGGATTTGCCAGTAGCGCACTGGGGACAGGCCCGGACATAATTGGTCACGTCCTTTTGGAGACCCGGCCACCAAAACGAGCGTTGCAGCAAACTCACCAGGCGGGTGATACCAGGGTGGCAGGAGAGCTTGGAGGTATGGGCCCAGTGGATCACTTCATCTCGAACCGCCGAAGGAACAAAGAGCCTCCCCTCTGGTCCCCCACCAGGATCCGTCTCCGTCTCCTGAGCCCTCAGAATCTTGTCCTTGATGGACCAGGAAATCACCCCCACGACGCACGAGTTGGGCAGGATGGTGTGTTCAGATTTCTCCGGGTCCTCAGGGGCAAATTGTCTGGACAGGGCGTCGGGCAACCCATTCTTCGAGCCTGGACGGTATGTGATGGTGAACTGGAAGCGAGCAAAAAATAGAGACCAGCGCGCCTGGCGGGCATTCAGGCGCCTCGCTGACCTCAAGTACTCAAGGTTTTTATGGTCCGTCCAGATCACAAAAGGCTGGGCTGCCCCCTCTGACCAGTGGCGCCACTCCTGCAGCGCGAGCTTGACAGCGAGGAGCTCCCTGTCGCCGACGTCATAATTGCGCTCCGCCGCCGATAGCCACCAGGAGAAGAAGGCGCAGGGCCGCTTGACACCATTCACCGGTGAGCGCTGGGAGAGCACCGCCCCCACCCCCGTGTCGGACACGTCGACCTCCACCAGACACTGAAGCATGAGATCAACCTGGGTCAGGACCCGGGAGGACGAGAACTCCGCCTGGAGAGTCTTGAAGGCGGTGGCCGCTTCCTCTGACCACTGGAAGGGCACCTTTGATGATGTGAGGCGGGTCAGGGGGGTGACAATGGCGCCGAAGTTGGGAACAAAGCGCCGGTAGAAGTTTGCGAACCCAATGAACTGCTGCACCTGCTTCCTGGAGGTAGACGTGGGCCATTCGACCACCGCTTTAACCTTAGCAGGGTTGGGGAGGATCTGATTATGTGAGATGACGAACCCCAGGAAGGAGGTGGTCCGGGCGTAGAATTCGCACTTCTCTGCTTTAATGAACAGGCGATTCTCCAGCAGCCGTTGCAGGACCCGCCTCACATAGGCCTGGTGCTCCTCCCGTGACTTGGAGAAGATGAGTATGTCATCAAGATAAACAAAGACGGACTTCCGGTCTGGACGCCATGGCGACTGCAGCTTAACACTGAAGCTCTCAGACCCAATCCAGGATAACACCTTGAAAATCAAACTTAACGGATTTTTGGAGGAGTGAAAATCAAAAGACAAAATCATCATGTCTAAAGGAAAACAGAAGAAACTGAAATTCTCCAGGCCAGGACACGTATCGGCCGGAGAATCTGAACTGGAAGATCTCCGTTCAGAAGACGAGGAACTGGTGATAGCTAACAAAAGGGTTAGCCTGAAATCACTATTTGAGGAGCTACGACGATTTCGCCGAGAAGTTACGGCCGAATTTCGGGAATTCAGAGAAGAATTGAAAAGGACAAACAGCAGAGTGGACCAGGCCAAGAACCGAATCTTGGAAACAGAGGATCGAATAAAAGTGCTCGAAGATTCTGTGCTAGACCTACGCAAAAGACAAGCAGCTATAGAGGCTAAGCTAACCGACCAAGAAGGAAAACAAAGAAGAGACAACATAAGAATTCATGGTCTGATAGAAGGAACCGAAAATGGTTTTAACTCAATGGCAGAATGCGTGGAATCCTTACTAAGAGAGAAATTGGATATTCCACAAACCACTGACTTGAAGATAGAAAAGGCACATTGTTCATTAGCCGCTAGGCCGGCGGCGGAAGCGCCCCCACGTTCGGTGTTGGTAAGATTTTCCAATTTCAAAATAAAACAAGAGGTTGTAAGACTGGCCTGGCAGAAAAAAGGATTTATGCACCAGGAGAGAAAAGTCTACGTGGAACACGATTACGCCCCGGAGGTCCTTAAAAAGCGCAGGGAATACAATGACGCGAAAAAGGTGTTAAGAGAGAAGAAATTGCGCTTTCAGACTCCATTTCCTGCGAAGTTAAGGGTCTTCTACGGCGATGAAACGTGTCTCTATAATTCGGCGGAAGAAGCAACAGCTGACATGGCGAAAAGAGGCCTCCCGGTAACGGTATTTAAACCCGCAGCAGACCCGAGTGAGAAGATCAAAGCGCAAACATGGACAACACAAAGACCCTCAAAATCCACGTACCAGCAGCGGGAAACCCAGCGCCAGAGCGTCGCGGATAAACTATCCATTTTCAGGTTGGAATAGCGACCTTTTTTTTTTTTTCCTTTCTCTTGAATCAATCCGCACATCCAACCCCCCTCATACAAGGTAACAAACATTAAAGGAGATGCATATTCAGCATGTGGTAAAACATTTCATGGAACAATCATATTATTTGAAACAAATAAGTCTTTGTAATAAAAAAAACAAAAAAAAAAACTTGTTAAAATAGAAATGTGACAATAATCCACATGTTCTCCTCATACTAACAAATACTGTTTTTGCGTGAATGTTTGATGTGATGGGGGTGGGAGGGTGCACACAATTTCACAGGGTTTAGGCATAAAAGGAAAAAAAAAAATCATTACAAGTTTGGATTGGGTTCTGAAACTCACGTTAAAAGCATGGGACTACTTTCAGTGGTAAGAGAGGGCCCTCAACACGTAACAGAGTTTGAGGAATTTCCCTCAGGGCCTTCACTCCATCAAGGCTCTTCCAGGGTCTCTAAAAAGACCTCAGCTCAGGAAGTTCTTATGACAGCTTTTTGTTTTAAAGTTTTTTACACTATGTTCTTAATGTTTTTCTTGTTTTTAATGTTCTTTCAGTTTCTGAGTAGCACAAATGAGGGCCACCACACAGTTATACTAAACAAAACAACACAATGGAGAAACAGGGTGTAACCAAAATAATTTCATATAATGTAAAAGGAATCCTGAATCCAGTTAAAAGATCCAAGATTCTAGGCAAAATGAAAAAAGACAAAGCAGGAATAATATTTTTACAAGAAACCCACCTAACAGACGTGGAACACAATAAACTCAGTAGACAAGGGTTTAAAATGATCTCTTCATCTTCATATAAATCAGGGAGGAGGAGGGGAGTAGCGACATTGATATCAACCAAAATTACATTTGAAAAAAAATCAGAACACAAAGATAAAGAAGGGAGATACAGTTTGGTAACTGGGCGGCTAGAGGGAGAAGATATCACCCTGCTGAATGTGTATGCTCCCCCAGGGGCTAACTGGAAATTTTATAAAAATGTATTCGACCTAATGATAACTAAAGCTCAAGGTTTAGTGATATGTGGTGGGGACTTCAATCTTAGACTGAATCCATACTGGGATGCTTCTGGTAATTCCCCACATCAAAATAACACCCAAAACAGGAAGACTCGGATGCTACTAAAAGAAATGGGAATCTGTGACGTGTGGAGGGAACTCAACCCCAGTGTAAAAGACTATACATTTTACTCAACTCCACATTCATCTTACTCAAGGATTGACTATTTTTTTATGTTTAATAGAGACATTGGAAGAGTAAAAACATGTAAAATAGGACTGATGGATCTCTCCGACCACAGTCCGATCTACATGGACTTAAATATCCAAAAATACACGAATAATACATTTTCTTGGAGGTTAAATTCAAATGTCCTGAAAGGACCATTGAAAGATGAATTGGAATCAGATATTCTCAGATATTTGGAAGATAACGATAATGGAGAAGTATCCCCTTTAATACTGTGGGATGCATGCAAAGCTGTAATAAGAGGAAAGATTATTGCAAAACTGGCAACCCAAAAGAAACTAAGACAAGAAAAACTATCCACATTAGAGTCAGAACTTAGGAACCTAGAAAAAGAACACAAAGGCAACACTCATTCTACTGACTCGCTCAAGATTAAGGAAATTAAAAACCAAATAAATGAGATCTACACAATAGAAATCCAGAAGAAACTTACATTTCTGAAACAAAAATACTATGAAGCAGGCAGTAAATCGGCAAAATTGCTAGCCTATAAATTGAGGAAACATCAAACAGAAAGAGCAATCTACAAAATCAGAGACCCAGTATCAAAGGAAATAAAATTCAGAATTCAGGATATTCTTAAAAGCTTCGAGAATTACTATAAGAACTTATACTCCCACAAAAAACATAAAAACGCATCCGAGGCATTCCTAAACACATTAAACCTTCCCCAACTTACGGAGTCACAAAATAAAACACTACTGTCAGAAATACATCCTAAAGAATTGGAAAAAGCAATTATGAAACTTAAAGCTAACAAATCCCCAGGAGCTGATGGCTATACAGCAGAGTGGTACAAAACCTTTAAACAGCAACTATCTCCTCTCCTCCTGAAAACATTTAATTATGTCCTCCACACAGGGGAAATCCCCCCCTCCTGGAGAGAAGGGGTCATTGCAGTCATACCTAAACCTGAAAAGGATAAACTAGAGTGCTCCAACTACAGACCAATCAGTGTACTAAATCAGGACTATAAGCTTTTTACCATTATCCTTGCCAAAAGGTTAGAAAATATACTGACAGACCTAATTCATTTAGACCAAACAGGTTTTATAAGACAAAGACAGACACAAGACAACATTCAACGCACTTTACACATAATTCATCATATAAAAAAATATAACTTAAATGCAGTCATATTGGGATTAGATGCTGAAAAAGCATTCGATTCGGTTGACTGGTCTTTTCTATATAGAATCTTATCCAGTTTCAATTTTCATAACAACTTCATTAGAACTATACAGGCATTATATAAAAAACCAACAGCTAAAATAAGGATTAACGGTAATTTATCATCATCTTTTGAACTGGAAAGAGGATGTCGTCAGGGCTGCCCCCTGTCTCCACTGCTCTTTGCAATCTTCATAGAACCTCTGAGCCATTGGATAAGACAAAACCAAAAAATTCAAGGTATTACACTTGGTCAGAAGGAACATAAAATAGCACTCTTTGCTGATGACATTTTAATATACCTAGGGCAGCCGAACACTTCTTTACCAGAACTAACCTCAGTTTTTTCAGAGTATGGAGATTTATCGGGGTACAAATTAAACATGCATAAAACCCAAGTTTTTTTTTTAACTTAAGATTTTTATTCATTTTTCATTATATATATTGCATTCAGATCACAGTCTACATTTAAAAAAAAACAAAGGGGCTAGAGTAAAAAAGAAAAAGGGGAAAAAAAAAAGGGGGGGGGACAAATGTTGGAGCATCAAGTTTTTAGTTTCCATCTCTTAATTCTTCTGGTTTTTCCAGCGTCTTTGGTTATTCTTTCAATATCTGTCTCGTTGTTGCACTTTGTAGTGTGTCCATTTCCGCCATTTTTTTTCCCATAGTCCTTCTTGCATTCTTTGTCGATATGTTAGTTTTTCCATCATACGTATGTCCTCAATAATGTCAGTCCATTGCTCTTGGTCAGGAAGAACTTCTGATCGCCATTTTTTTGTGATTGTTTTTTTACATGCAATCAACAAGATTTTAACTAGATATCTGTCCTCAGCCTGTATAACATTGTCTCTTTTAAGATCACATAGGTACATCAAGTTACAGTTCATTGGTATATTATATCCTAATATCCTCTGTATAAGATAAGATAAGATAAGATAAGCCTTTATTAGTCCCACAACGGGGAAATTCCAGGATTGCAACAGCACAGGGATAGCAACACTCAGAGCAACAATCAGAAGGCAAGAAAAAACAAGCAAGCAAGAGCAGCTAATATACATATGTACATATTACTATAAAATATATATATACACACAGACACACAGTGCAGAGCATTGTAGCTGGATGGAATAAATATATGAATATATGAACACACAGTGCAGAGCATTGTAGCTAGATGGAATAAATATGTAAATATATAAACACCCACAGTATGGAGCATTGCAGCTAGGTGGAATAAATATGCAAGTATATAAACACACACAGTGCGGAGCAATGTAGCTAGATGGAATAATATGTAGATATATAAAAACACAGTGCGGAGCATTGTAGCTAGATGGAATAAATATATAGATATATAAATATAAACACACCCAGTGCAGAGCATTGTAGCTAGATGGAATAAATATGTAAATATATAAACACACACAGTGCAGAGCATTGTTGCTAGGTGGGATGAAACAGCATAACCGTCTATTTAGTTATCCTACATGGTATGATTATGTGCCCATACATATTCTCACCCTCCATAGCGACCGGTATGTTCCTAGTTGTATGCCGGAGAGGACCATTGTGTAAGTCTATTGCATCTTTTGCATTCAAAAAAAAAAAAAAAAAAAAAAAAAAAAACTATTAGTTTGTTACGTCTTTTTGCTATCTCTGCGAGCAGCCCTGCTTAGGTTGTACAGTCTGACAGCCGTTGGTAGGAAGGACCTACGAAACCTCTCGGTTGTGCACCTGGGATGATGTAGTCTGCTGCTAAATGAGCTCCTCAGTGCATCCAGTATGTCCTGCATAGGGTGGAACTCGGACTCCAGCAGAGATGACAGTTTAGCCACCGTCCTTCTCTCTCCTATCTCCTCCATCGGATCAAGGCGTTGCCCCAGGACAGAGCTAGCTTTCTTAATCAGTTTGTTCAGTCTCTTCCTATCGGCTGCAGTAATGCCACTGCCCCAGCAGACCACTCCAAAAGTGATGGCTGATGCCACCACCGTGTCATAGAATGACTTCAGCAGCGCCCCTTGTACACCAAAAGACCTGAGTCTCCTCAGCAGGAACAGCCTGCGCTGTCCCTTCTTGTAGAGTGCGTCAGTATTGTGTGACCAGTCTAGTTTATTGTTCAGATGAATACCCAGGTACTTGTAGGATGTCACCATCTCGATGTCTGTTCCCTGTATATTTACTGGTGCTGTGAGGGGCTGCCCATGCCTGCGGCAGTCCACCACCAGCTCCTTAGTTTTCCTCGCGTTGATCTGGAGGCAGTTCCGATGGCACCAGTCCACAAAGTCCTGGATAAGCCCTCTGTACTCAGCTTCATCTCCGCTGGAGATGAGACCAACAATCGCAGAGTCATCAGAGAACTTCTGTAGATGGCAATGTGTTGTGTTGTGTGAGAAGTCCGCAGTATAAAGAGTGAACAAGAAGGGAGCCAGCACCGTTCCCTGGGGGGCCCCCGTGCTACTGATGATCGTGTCGGAAACACAGTCCCGGGTTCTCACAAACTGAGGCCGGTTCGTGAGGTAGTCCAGGATCCATGATGACAGGTGCTGGTCCACCCCTGCGCGCAGCAGCTTGTCC
Source organism: Pholidichthys leucotaenia (assembly GCA_020510985.1). Taxonomy (NCBI): domain Eukaryota; kingdom Metazoa; phylum Chordata; class Actinopteri; order Cichliformes; family Pholidichthyidae; genus Pholidichthys; species Pholidichthys leucotaenia. The sequence goes on along the minus strand of CM035843.1, from coordinate 78,297,865 downwards.
TTCAGGATCATCGGTTGGATGGTGTTGAAAGCACTGGAGAAGTCAAAGAACATGATCCTCACCATATTCCCGGGCTTCTCCAGGTGGGACAGAGAACGGTGAAGGAGGAAGATCACCGCATCCTCCACCCCAATGCCATGCTGGTAGGCGAACTGGAGTGGATCCATCGCTGGTTCCACCAGGGGGCGGAGATGAGCAAGGAGCAGTCTCTCCAGGGTCTTCATCAAGTGGGACGTCAAGGCCACCGGTCTGAAGCTGTTCAGGTCTTTGGGGTGGGAAGTTTTTGGTACAGGTACCACACAAGATGTTTTCCACAGCTGTGGTACCCTCCCCAGTTTCAGGCTCATGTTGAAGATATACGTCACAATCCCACACAGCTGGTCTGCACAGGACTTGAGGAGCTTTGCGCTGATGCCGTCCGGTCCCGACGCCTTCCTCGCCTTGATCTTCCTCAGCTCCGTCCTCACCTGGGTCTTGGTCAGGGTCAGGATGGGGGGCTGTGTGTTGGGAGTGGGGGGGGTGTCGGTGGAGTGGGGAGTGGGTAGCAGGACTTGATTTCTTAGAGGCAGCAGTGGTTGTTGTGCAGACAGGGGGGAGGGCGGTTGGTCAAATCTATTGAAAAACAGATTCAGGTTGTTCGCCCACTCCCTGCCCCCCGTGGCCTGGGGGGAGGTATTCTGGAGCCCCAAGATGGTTTTGAGGTTTCTCCAGACCCCGCTGATGTCGCTCTGTTGCAGCTTGTCCTCCATCTTCTTCCTGAAGCTGTCCTTGCCTTCTCTGATCTTTCTCCTCAGCTCCCTCTGTACGGACTTCAGCATCTCCCTGTTCCCCGACCTGAAGATCCTCTTCTTCTCTCTCAGAAGTGTTTTTAACTCAGGGTTGATCCAGGGTTTGTTGTTTGAGTGACGCCGTATGGTCTTGGTGGGAACGGATTTGTCCACACAGAAGCTGAGGTAGCCCGTGAAGGTGTGAATGAGGCCATCGATGTCCTCACCATGTGGATCGCAGAGCTGCTTCCAGGCAGTGGCTTCAAAACAGTCCTTTAGAGTGTCCATTGTCTCCTCAGACCATAACTCCACAGTGTGCATGGCCGGAGGTTGTCTGTGCACTAGGGGTTTGTACACCGGTCGGAGATGAACCAAGTTGTGATCCGATCTCCCAAGTGGGGGGAGTTGTGATGAGGTGTACGCCTCCTTAGTGTTTGCGTAGAACAAATCCAGTGTTTTATTGTCTCTAGTGTGGCATGTGACATACTGGGTGAAAGTGGGCAGAATGGGAGACATTCTATTGTATATATTCTATACATGTGACATGTGACATGTATTGTCACATGTATAGATTTCCAGAATGATGAGATTTTGCAGCATTTCCAAAACATATGCGAGTGGTCTGCATTTTGAGCCCCACATCCCCTCCAGCATATAGATTGGGTATTTGTATACTTTCCTTGAATCTGTGGTGTAATGAAAAAGCGAATCAGGTTTTTCCATCCAAATTCCCTCCATGTTCTTGAATTTGTTGACGTGTGTTGTGTTTTCCATATTTCCTGCCAGCTTTCTTCTGTTATGTTTAAATTGAGCTCTTTCTCCCATTTCTCCTTTATATAGTTACTTGAATGATTGTTTGCCATAAGTTTCTGATATAGCTTTGAAATAATTCTTGTTTTATTTCCTGTATATGAGCTTAAAATGAATTGTATAATCTCGCTCACATCTGTTTGGAGGTTATGCCTAATCTTCTTCATATAATAGTCTCTCATCTGCAGATATCTGAAGAATTCCGATCTTTCTAGTTTAAATTTTCTCCTGATGTTTACAAAGCTCCCGAGATCTTTTTTTCCGATATTGCCCCATGCTGTGATTCCCTTGTTCACCAGATTTTTGTATCCCCTATCTTGTTTTGCCGGTTCAAACTGACTGTCAAATGCTACCCATTTCAATAGTTTTATGTCTTCCTTTATATTATACTTTTGTACTATTTTATACCACAGTTCTAAAGTAAATTTAGTGATTGGGTCTATTTGTTTGATTTGCTTATATGCATCTTTATCTCCTATTATGCTTTGTACTGGGAGTCCCTCAATTTCCTTTTCCATTTCTTTCCATTTTGCCTCATATCCCTCGTCGCACCAACATATGATATATCTTATTTGTGCTGAGTAGTAATATTCCTTTAGACTCGGTAGGCCCATGCCTCCTTTCTCTTTTGGTAACTGGAGAGTTTTATATTTCACTCTTGGTTTTTTACCTCCCCAAACAAATCTCAATATCATCCTGTCCCACTTTGAGAATTGGGCATCTGGAATCTCTGTTGGTATAGCCTGGAAGAGGTAAAGTAATCTAGGTTGTATGCTGATTTTGACTGTCTCAATTTTTGAATTCAGATCCATATTTAAGATTGACCATCTATCAATATCTTTTTTTATTTCTTGTTCCAACCTATCATAGTTTGCTTTATAGATTTTGCTTAGATCTTTAGGTATGTTCACTCCAAGGTATTTTATTTCTTTTTGTTTCCAGTTTAGTTTGATCTTATCAGTTATCTGGTTTAGAGGGTTATAGTGGAATGTCAGTATTTGTGTTTTTGTTATGTTTATCTTGTATCCTGATAATTTTCCAAAATTTTCTATCAAGTTCATCATTTCCATTATTGATTCATCTGGTTGTTCAAGGTAAACTATAATATCGTCTGCAAATAGCCCAATCTTGTGTTCCGCCCCCTTTATTGTTACACCTTTTAATTTCTTATTTTGTCGTATCGCTTGAGCCAGTGGCTCTATGAACAGAGCAAACAAGGTGGGCGATAAGCAGCATCCCTGCCTAGTTGATCTTTGTATATTTACTTTGTCTGTTAAGCTACCGTTTATCTTGATTCTTGCCACAGGTTCTTGATACAGCGTCCTTATGCATTGTACTGATTTTTCGTTAAATCCAAAGCGTTCCAGCACACTATATAGGAATTTCCAGTTAACCCTGTCAAATGCTTTTTCTGCGTCTAAACTCATTATTACTGCGCTTTTCTTTTCTTTATGTATTTGATTAATTATATGTATTGTTCTCCTGATATTGTCATGTGTTTGGCGTCCCTCTATGAAACCAGTTTGATCATCTTCTATCAATTCCGTCAAGAATGTCTTTATTCGTTTACATATAATTGTTGTATATATTTTATAATCCACATTTAATAAAGAGATTGGCCTATAGTTTCCGCATTGTTCTCTATCTTTCCCTGGCTTTAAAATGACTGAAATAATGGCTTCGTTCCATGATGGAGGTATTTTGTTGTTGTTCAACGTCCAATTAAATGACTTTAGAAGCTGTGGCGTGAGTTCTTCTATAAACAGTTTATAAAACTCAGAGGGGTATCCATCACTACCTGGTGATTTACCTTTTTTAAGTGACTTAATCACATCTCTAATCTCTTGTGTTGTTATTTCTGCCGTTAGCTTTTCATTTTGTTGATTTCCTATTGATGGCAAGTCCAATGTGCATAGAAATTTTTTAATATCTTTAGTATTTGTTTCTTCAGGTTGCGAGTATAGTTCTTGGTAGAAATTATGGAATATTTCTTCGATGTTTTCTGGGTTAACTGTGGTTTTATTTGTGGTGGGGTCTTTAATCTTATATACATTATTCATTGTTTGTTGTTTTCTTAACCGTTTTGCCAGCAGTTTTGTGGCTTTTGGTCCCGTTTCATAATATTTTTGCTTTAGATATCTATTTTTCCTTTCAATTTCATCCATTTGTGTTTCTTTTATCTTTATTTTTTCTTCTTTAATTTCTTGATATATTTTTGGGTCATTTGTGCTTTGATGTTTATGTTCTAATTCCCTCAGTCTCTCACATCTTTGTTCATATGCTTCCAGTTTAGTCTTATTTGCTTTTCCTGTTTCAACAATTAATTTACCTCTTAACAGGGCTTTTAGTGCATCCCATAGTATTGTTGGGTCCACTTCTTCATTGTCATTCTCTTGGATATATTCATTTATGTTTACTTTTATTCTTTCTTTCATTTTATCATCATTTAACAGTCCTACATTAAGTTTCCATGTTGTTTGTCGTTTTCTATTGTTTAAATTTATTTCCATGTATATAGGATTATGATCTGATATTTCTGCCCCTCCAATCCAACAATTTCTCACCCTGTGTCTGTCATCTTCATTCATAAGGAAGTAATCTATTCTAGAGTGTACTTTATGGACTGCTGAATAATGTGTATAGTCTTTTTCGAGTGGGTGCAGGTCCCTCCAAATGTCTACCATACCCATTTCTGCCAGTGAGGTTCTTATGAATTTTGTTACATGTTTTTTTGTCTTCTTAACACTTGTTGTATCAATTTCATGATCCATGACAGCATTTAAGTCTCCTCCACAAATTAGGACTCCTTCACTGTGTGTTGCTATGAGATCAAACAGATGTTGAAAAAAACCCTTGTCACTTTCTGGTGGGGCATAGATGTTCACTAATGTGATCTGCATTCCATCTATGCTACCCTTTATTATTACATACCTGCCTTCTTTATCCTGGATTTCCTGTTCACATTCAAATTGTATTTTATTTGAGATTAGTATCATAACCCCCCTTTTAGTTCCTCCCTTAAATGAACTGTAGTAGGAGTTCTTATAGCCAAATCTCTTTAGTTTCACATGTTCTGTCTTGCTCAAATGTGTCTCTTGCATAAATATAATTTCGGCTTTTTCTTTCTTGAATTTTCTTATTATTCTTTCCCTTTTAACAGGTGAGTTCAGACCATTCACGTTTAGTGTTATTATCTTAAGATTTTTACCCATAATCATGTTTTTCCATTTTTTTAACTTGTGCTCCTAGCCCCTTTAACAACAAAAATAACACATATTTATATAAAAACACATTAAAAAATCTCGACCTCCGTACTTTGGGCCTTTCTTCTGCCCACTGGTCCCTGTTGGTGGGTGGAGGGATTGTCCTCACCGAGTGTAGGGCCCTCCCTAGACCTGTATTTACTATCCAAGAAATAGTCATTAGTCTAGAAATGTCCAACAAATATCACTTAAACCTCTCCTAGCCGTCTGTTTCTCTTTTACCTTGTCTTCTTGGCCTTCATTTCTTCTGTGTCTTTCTTAATCTTTGTTATAATCTAGGCTTTCAGTTGAAAGCCTTGTAGTCTGTCCTGGGCCCGCTGCGCCACGTCTCCCCCCGTCTTTTGCCGTTCACTCGCCTCCACTCCGGCTGTCGTGATGCGTTCAGGGCCTCCGCTGCTCCTACCGTTTCCTCCGGCACGTACACCTCAAGGCCCCGCTCCATCATGTCCTGCGCTGCCTCTCTGGCTGTGTTGTAGGTTCTTACGCCGTTCTCCCAATGAATCCTCATCTTCGTTAGCGGCGTTTGGAATCTAATTTTTTTTTTTCTTTCAGCGTTTTTTTAATGTTGGCATATTTCTTCCGCTGCTGCACAATTTCTGCCGGGTAGTCATGATCAAAGAATATCTGCTTGTCGCCGATTCGTATCTTTTTTTTCCACGCTCGTGTCAGGATTCTTTCCTTTACATCATATTTCAGAAAGTTTACCACAACTGACTTGGGTGTAGAGCGTGGGTTCGGGTTCTGTGCCGAAGCTCTGTGCGCTCGTTGACTCTGCAGATCCGCTTCGCTGGGCAGTTCCAGCTCTTTTTTTAAGAACTGATCCATGAATTTCGTCATCGAGTTGCCTTCAATGCCCTCCGGGATCCCGAAGATGCGTATATTGCCCCGTCTGGACCTGCTCTCCAAGTCGGTTACTTTCTCCTGCATCCTCTGCATTTGTGCCGTCAGGGTCTGCAGCTGTTCGCTTGCCTCGCTATTCCAATCTTCCAGCTCTGATATTCGGGCCTGCGCTTCTGTCATACACGCCCGCTGGGAGCGCAGCTCCTCCATGTTTTCTGCTAGCTTGCGCTCCATTTCTCTTCGGAGGCCCATAATTTCTTCCTTAATCTCTTTTTTCAGCTCCTCCTTAAGAGCCGCTAAATCCTGTTGTAGCTGCCGTTTGAAGTCTCTCAACTCTTTACCCAAACTGGCGATGCCAGTGTTCATGGTATCGAGTTTTGTGTCCTCCATTTTCTCTGCTGCGGTCACCTCGTTTTTTTGGGCCCCGTGTTCAGCGGTTTCTCCTGCGTTGTTGAAGAGGAATTCTTTAATTTTACTCTGCTTTTGTCCTTGTGCCCGGCTCCTTCGTGTTTTCATCCCTTAGTTTATTGATCCGCTTATGTCGAGTTGGCCATTTACCGATGATTTTTAATCCAGCTAGGGAGAGCTCTCTGTTTAAGCGTTATGTCTCTCCGCCATCTTCCCGGAAGTCCATAAAACCCAAGTTTTAACATTCAACTATGACCCAAATCATTATTCACTAAGCAAACTCAAAACTAACTGGGAGTCGGAATCTATGAAATATCTGGGGGTCAATATCCCGAAACAACTCAACAAAATTATATCACTAAACTATGATCCACTGGTGACAAAAATAAAATCTGACCTAGCAAGATGGAATATGATACCATTCTTGGGTACTGCACAAAGAATTGAAGCAGTCAAAATGAATATACTTCCACGTCTTCTATACCTTTTCCAAACAATACCGGTAGAACCTCCCAAAAAAAAAACATGGCAGGAGCTGGACAGAAGGATCTCAAGATTCATATGGCAGGGCAAGAGACCTAGAATCAGATATAGAACCCTACAGCTAAACAAAGACAAAGGTGGGCTCGCGCTGCCAAATATCAGGGACTACTTTAAAGCCGCACAAATTAAAACTTTAGTAGAGATATGTAACCCAGTCTACACTGCACAATGGAAGGAGATCGAATGCCAAATAACAAGTGACATCCCCCTACAGGCGATAATAGGGAACAATGCCTTACCTAAGCTTTTGAATAACACTAACCCGTGGATAGAGACCCCGCTAAAAATTTGGTTTAAGATAGTCAGAGAGAATCAAACTAAAGAGCCCTATCGACTTCTGCAATGGATCGCCTATGATCAGGACTTTACTCCTAATAAAACAGACACCAGATTTAAAAAGTGGAAGGAGAAAGGGCTGATAAAATATTACGATTTTTTTAAAGGGCAAATCTTAAGAAGTTTTGAAGATTTGAAAAAACAAGGCCTAATAAATCAAGACCTTTACAGGTTCTTCCAGCTTAGACACCACATAAACAATATACTTAAAAAGGAGGTTTTGGAAAGGGCCCAGTCAGGTGTTCTGAAGGTCTTCTTAATGGCATATAAAGGGATCCCAGGGATCAGATACATTTCTAAAATATACCAAGGTCTTCAAGACTTAAAAGGAGACAACACATCTTATATAAAAGAGAGATGGGAAAAAGAGGGGAATTTCACTTTACAACTGGAAATATGGGAAAAGCTAAATAAACAGCAATGGAAAAGTACCTCATCCCTGCAGTGGAGAGAATTTGGATGGAAAAACTTGGCAAGATTTTTCAGAACACCTGCACAAAACAAATTTACCCATAAGGGATTGAACTGTTGGCGCTTGTGTGGTGAAAAGACTGCAAATCATTTTCATGTGTTTTGGTCATGCCCAGTTATCCACCAATATTGGACCAAGGTACAGACAATATTGGGGAAAATATTCAAAATTACAGTTCCCTTTTCTTTTGTAACTTTGTATTTGGGTTTACTACCGGACTCACTGGAAAGACGAGGAGAAAAATACTTATTCAATGTTTTAATATTGGCAAGCAAAAAAGCTCTAACTAAAAAATGGATGTTGAAGGACTGTCCTACACCTGAAGATTGGACGAACGTGATCCAAGACATTTACTCGATGGAAAAGTTGACATTCGCACTGAGACAGGACATGGATGGGTTCATGAACTTTTGGCAACCCTGGACCGCATATGTGTCTTCCATTAGATCTAATCTTTGACAAATACCATTTCAATAATGGTTCCGCTCTTTGTTCCATCGCTACTCAGATGCTCTTTTATCTTTATTTACTTACTTTTTCTTTTTGTTTGTTTTTTACTGGTTTGTTTGTTTTTTTGTTATTTGTTTTTTGTTTTTTTTTCTCTTTAATTTCACTTTTTCTTTCACTTAAAAAAAAAAAAGGGGTGTTGTAAGAATTAATCTTCCAATTTTGTCAAATATCAGAAAATAAGGGAACATGTGATGAAAATGTAAACAATGCATTGCTGTAACGACCTGTATACCCTTTACAAAAACTTAAATTAAAAAAAAAAAAAAGATAAACAAAGACGAATACTCCCAGGAAGTCCCGAAGAACGTCGTTAATGAGACGCTGGAAAACGGCAGGTGCGTTGGTGAGCCCGAACGGCATCACAAGATATTCGAAGTGGCCGCTGGGTGTCCTAAAGGCCGTCTTCCATTCGTCTCCCTCCCGGATCCTAACGAGATGGTAAGCGCTGCGGAGGTCAAGCTTGGTGAACCAGGTCGCCCCCTGGAGGGAGTGGAAAGCAGTGTCCATGAGTGGTAATGTGTAGCGGTCCTTAATGGTGATGTCATTCAACGCTCTGAAGTCGATACAGGGGTGTAGGGACCCGTCCTTCTTAGCCACGAAGAAGAAACCCGTGCCAAGCGGGGACGAGGAGGGGCGGATGATCCCAGCGCTGAGCAACTCCTTAATATAGGTGTCCATTGCCTCGCGTTCTGGTGCAGAGAGACTGTACAGACGGCCAGAAAGCAGGGGGGCCCCCGGGCAGATGTTGATCGCACAGTCATATGGTCGGTGCGGAGGAAGGGACAAGGCTCTGGACTTGCTGAACGTTACCCCCAAGTCATGGAACTCCTGCGGCACTAGAGTCAGGTCCGGGGGCTCGGAGACCGGCGCCGGCGGAGGGGAGGATGGAGCACAAGCCACCGACTGGAGGCAGGTGCCCGGGCAGAAGGTGCTCCAGGAAAGGGCGCTGCCAGTTCTCCAATCCAGGACAGGGTTATGCAGCCGCAGCCAGGGGTAACCCAGAATGACACGGTCCGACGAGGAGGGCAGGATGAAGAGGGTCAGATCCTCCCGGTGGTTGCCGGAGACGATGATGGGGACTGGCTTAGTGCGATGCGTCACTGTTCCCAGGGGAGAGCGAGAGAGCATGACCAAGTTTAGGGGGGTAGGCAGCAGTTGGCAGGGTATGTCCAAATGGGTTGTCAGGCTTCTAGAGATAAAACTCTGCTCTGCCCCGGAATCCACCAGTGCGTGAGTGGCATGCCCGGTAGAGTTGTGGCAAAAGCGTATGGGCAATGTGCATGATGATAGGGATGGCATTTTCCGTAATGGCGGTTTTCTTCTGGACGGTGATCCGGATCACCATCTGTACAATTTCTGACAATCTGTGAAAATTTCATGAAAATTCATCCATAAGTTTTTGAGTTATCTTGCTAACAAACAAACAAACAGACAAACAAACAGACAAACAAACAGATAGACAGACAAACCAACGCCGATGATCACATAACGTCCTTGGCGGAGGTAAAAAAAAAAAAAAAAACTGCCAAGAGAAGTTGTGGATTACAGAAAAACAAGTAGGGTCCTACACAAGACCTAGAAGACATGAAAGTAACGATGTGGTTCAGTAGCATCAAGGGGTCATCAAGTAGGAGAGTAGTAGGACATCAAGTAGTAGGACATCAAGTAGGTGACATCACATGGTGACATCACATCACCATTATGACTGGCGCCTAGCGGCTGCCCCGGCCTTGGATGCGCTCTGCAGAGCGTGCCCAAATGCCAAGTCACGTTTCGTTACCTTGTATTCATACATGTGTAATGACAATAAAGTTGAATCTCATCTCATCTCATCTCATCATTTGGCCGGTTAGAGTCCGCGAGGCTCCCTACAGTGACTCGCGGACTTCCCCGTTTGGCTTAACCGGGCACAGCTCCACAGGATGCTGGTCATCTCCGCAATACATGCAGAGACCCCGTTCCCGCCGGCGTTGTCTCTGCGCTAGAGGGAGCCTAGTGCGCCCGATAGCCATGGCCTCTGATTCATCGGCGGACTCTGGAGCCGGTAATGCCAGGGGGCGAGACTGAGCTGGACGGAGGGAAGCTCCAAGCGAGCGGCTGACAGACTTCCGCTCCGCAGCCCGCTCACGTAGCCTGTTGTCCAGGCTAATAGTGAGCGAGATCAGCTCAGAGAGTCGCCCTGGGAGATCCCAACCGGCTAGCTCATCCCTCAGACCAGAATTGAGGCTACGGAGGAAGATACCGCAGAGAGAAGCCTCTCCCCAGCCCACCTCCTCCGCTGCCACCCGGAAGTCGACAGCGTATTCCGCCGCTGACTGGCTCCCCTGTTGGAGACTAAGAAGCCGATCAGCGAGGACGCTGTCGAGACGGGAATGGTCAAAGACTTCTAAAAAGTCCTGCACGAACCGGTCATACGAGAGGTTTGCGTAGCTGGGCTTCATCATTACGGCTAAGGTGAAGGTACGAAACAACCTGCTCTGCAAGCTCGCTGGTGCAAAATGGGGGGCGGCAGTCTCCACCCTGCGCACCTCAGCACTGGCCCTTTCATACTCTGTAGCAGAATATTGTGCCCCTGTCTGGTCCAGGTCATCTTACACACACCATGTAGACACCCAGCTCAACACAACCATGAGAACTATAACTGGAACAATCCGCTCAACACCACTCCCCTGGCTCTCTGTACTGTCAAACATAGCCCCTCCACACATCCGGCGAGCAGCATTAACTCAAAGGATGCTCCAAAAAGTTAAAGATTCTCCTCACTTACCAATCCATGCAGATATCTACACTCCACCCACTGCCCGACTTTCATCCAGACGGCCGATTTGGAAAAACCCTCCCCCAGCTGACTTTACCATCCAGACAGCTTGGCAAGAGGAATGGGAGACCAAGGAGGTCCCAAACAAACAGCTGGTGATAAACCCCAACCAACAGGTCCCGGGCACCAACCTCCCAAGGAGACAGTGGTCTACACTCAATCGCTTCAGGACTGGACATGGCCCCTGCTTGGCCAGCCTTTACAGATGGGGCAGTAGCCCTAGCCCACTGTGCGCATGTGGAGAGGAGCAAACAATGGAACACATCATAGAGGCTTGCCCGCTCCAAAGACTGGAAGGAGGATTACACACCCTCCATACAGCAAACCAGGAGGCAACTGCTTGGCTTAAGGACTTTGCATTCGCTAAATAAATCATTACGGCGTAAGCCCAAGCTAATGCTCGCCCCTCGAGAAGATTAGCCATGTACCCGATTCGGCTATGGTCTGAAGGGAAATCCCCGGGAACGCGCAGAAACACTGACTCACACTGCAAGATAAACCCCTTCACTCCACCGAGTTTCCCGTTGAAGCGAGCGGGGGTTGGAATGGGTGTGAGACGGGTTGGCGCTCCCGAGCTAGGCTGGCCAGCCGAGGAGGCAACCGGAGCTGCAGCGCCGAGAGGACCCGGAGGGAAAGCCCGTGGAGGGTCCAGGTGGTCTAACCGGTTAGTAAATGTGGTTAATTGATTCTGTATAACCTGCTGTTGGTGAGCAATCATATCCACCCGAGCCTCAAGGGTGGAAAAGCGGCGTGCGAGCCCGCTGTCCACTGGGCCGCTTTGCTGGAGCCGTACTGACATATTATTCGGCCCAGGAAACACGCACGCAGGCTCAGGCAGATTTGAAAGCTTTATTAACCAACAGTGTGACGTGTATGAATGCGTGTGTGAGGGATAAGTATGTACTGTGGGTGGAGGATGCAGGTCAGGACAGAGCAGCACGCCGTGCGGCCAGGCAACCCTATGAGTGAGAGGAGAACAGGGGTTAGCTGGGCAACCACACAGGAGAGTGACAGAGTTCTGTGCTTACTTGTAGTACTGCGGTGGCTGGTGTTGGCAAGGTCCCAAGCCTGGGAGACAGCGTCCTGCTGTGCGTCCGGGATGAAGCGGTGAGGCAGAGGAGCGGCGAGACGAAGGGGAGAGTGTCCGCCGCCGGGAGATCCACCTGTGCACAGGGGAAGGCTGACAGGAAAAGGTAAGGTAATAATGGACAGCTTACGTGCCGTGATGAGGAGTCAGCAGGCCTGGAGGATAGGATGCTGCTGAGAGTTTGAGTACGCAGGGAGACAGACGGCTCCAGGCTGCAGCTCAGGGCAGGATGGAATAAATAGCTGCGCACTAACAAGGAGCAGGTGTGCGCGCAGCTGAGGTGGCTGCCCGTGAGCTGCAAGTGATGACAGAGTTAGGCAAAATAGTTTCCTCATCCAAGCCTTCAACTTGTCTTTTAGACCCTATTCCTACCAGGTTATTACCTCCGTCAGGCCGCAGGCCGCAGGAGGTTATGTTTTTGCCAGTGTTTGTCTGTCTGTCTGTCTGTTTGTTTGTCTGTCTGTTGGTTAGCAAGATAACTCAAAAAGTTTTGGACGGATATCGATGAAACTTTCAGGCATTGTTGGAAATGGTACAAGAAAGAACTGATTAAATTTTGGGGGTGATCCGGATCACCGTCTGGATACAGGAATTTTTTTAAAGGATTCTTTAACATTGTGAGATACAGCCATTTTCAACATGTGTGCAGACGCAATGGAGGGCGCTGGTCATCGTGTCTGACGAACACGAACTCCGCGTTCTTCAAAGTTTTAGGCACAAAAGCACGCGGAAAACAGTGGTGGGCCGGGCCCGGCAGCGTGCCTGTGTTTGCGCTACGCTGCAAAAGCTGAAACGGGCAGCTGTCCGGCGCCGGATTATTTGGCAGAAATTCCCCGGGCAGCCATAGTGGCTGCGCAAAAACAAGCTCTCTGCCGGGGAAGCTTCCAAATCCTCTTTTGCCACGGAGCGCAACCCCAATATAAAACCCACGGCAACCTGTCTACCCAATTTGCATCCGTCAGTGAAGCCCTGAGTGCTGCTTTCAGTGATCTATGAAAACGCTTGCATAACCCATTGGCCTGTGGGTTGTACACGGTTGTGCGATGAATTGCAACGGCCGCAGCCTGGGAGTTTGCAGATGGAGGAGATGGACACAACAGCAACACTTCAGTTTATTACCTCCGCCAAGGAGGTAATGCTTTTACTTCTGAACCACTAATCCTATCATTGTGAATCCAATTGCTAGTCATATGTTTTCATGGTCAAGGAATCTGAAAACGTACACACAAACACTGTATGGGGGGAACTGTGGCACTTGGCGGAGGTCTGCGCTCTCCGAGTGCTTTTCTAGTTTAAAGAAGTCTTCCCATTTATTGGTAGCTTTATTCTTCAAATAATCAATTCTTCATTAACTTTAGGCCATGTACCGCAGGCTTTTAAAACTGCTGTAATTAAACCCTGACTCAAAAAGCCAACGCTGGATCCAGGAGCTTTAGCTGACTATTGGCCAATCTCTAATCTCCCTTTCATTTCAAAAATCTTAGAAAGAGAAGACTTCCGGTCTGGACGCCATGGCGACTGCAGCTTAACACTGAAGTTCTCAGACCCAATCCAGGATAACACCTTGAAAATCAAACTTAACGGATTTTTGGAGGAGTGAAAATCAAAAGACAAAATCATCATGTCTAAAGGAAAACAGAAGAAACTGAAATTCTCCAGGCCAGGACACGTATCGGCCGGAGAATCCGAACTGGAAGATCTCCGTTCAGAAGACGAGGAACTGGTGATAGCTAACAAAAGGGTTAGCCTGAAATCACTATTTGAGGAGCTACGACGATTTCGCCGAGATGTTACGGCCGAATTTCGGGAATTCAGAGAAGAATTGAAAAGGACAAACAGCAGAGTGGACCAGGCCGAGAACCGAATCTTGGAAACAGAGGATCGAATAAAAGTGCTCGAAGATTCTGTGCTAGACCTACGCAAAAGACAAGCAGCTATAGAGGCTAAGCTAACCGACCAAGAAGGAAAACAAAGAAGAGACAACATAAGAATTCATGGTCTGATAGAAGGAACCGAAAATGGTTTTAACTCAATGGCAGAATGCGTGGAATCCTTACTAAGAGAGAAATTGGATATTCCACAAACCATCGACTTGAAGATAGAAAAGGCACATCGTTCATTAGCCGCTAGGCCGGCGGCGGAAGCGCCCCCACGTTCGGTGTTGGTAAGATTTTCCAATTTCAAAATAAAACAAGAGGTTGTAAGACTGGCCTGGCAGAAAAAAGGATTTATGCACCAGGAGAGAAAAGTCTACGTGGAACACGATTACGCCCCGGAGGTCCTTAAAAAGCGGAGGGAATACAATGACGCGAAAAAGGTGTTAAGAGAGAAGAAATTGCGCTTTCAGACACCATTTCCTGCGAAGTTAAGGGTCTTCTACGGCGATGAAACGTGTCTCTATAATTCGGCGGAAGAAGCAACAGCTGACATGGCGAAAAGAGGCCTCCTGGTAACGGTATTTAAACCCGCAGCAGACCCGAGTGAGAAGATCAAAGCGCAAACATGGACAACACAAAGACCTTCAAAATCCACGGACCAGCAGCGGGAAACCCAGCACCAGAGCGTCGCGGATAAACTATCCGTTTTCAGGTTGGAATAGCGACCTTTTTTTTTTTTTTTTTTTTTTTTCTTTTCTCTTGAATCAATCCGCACATCCAACCCCCCTCATACAAGGTAACAAACATTAAAGGAGATGCATATTCAGCATGTGTCATATCCCGAGCGCTTTGTCCGCGCTCGGGTTATTCCTCATCCCTGTCAGCTTTTGACAGCTGGTGTCGTCACACGGGTTTCCCGGGCTCTGATTGGCCAGACGCTCGGGAGCTCTCAGCTGTCAGAACCTGGGCAGCTGTGCCGAGTTTCCAATCATGACCAGCTGGCTTTAAATGTCAGTGCGAGTGAACTGGACGGCGCGGCTGTCTCGTCAGAAGTCCTATGACTTTCCCCTGTCTCCTTACCACATGCTCCCTGGGTTCCTCGACGTATCCCGCGGCATGTAAGTGATTTATTTGGAACTGTCTTCTCCCTCGCTGACGTTCCTTCCTATGTACGGCAGACGAGAGCTCCTCGTCACTGCCTCAACTCTCTATTGTGAATTTATGTTGTGTTGTGTAACGAAGCCTGCGTGGCAAAGTTATGTTGTACACCTAAGTCCTGTGCTTTATAAATAAAAGAACTGAACTGCAATCTACTGAACTGAGGCGTCTTATGCTGGCTCGTGAGGGCCAGCCGTGACAGTAGACAGCCGCCAGAAGGAGACGCCGTTCTCAGTAAGTTGCAGTTCAGTTCTTTTATTTATAAAGCACAGGACTTAGGTGTACAACATAACTTTGCCACGCAGGCTTCGTTACACAACACAACATAAATTCACAATAGAGAGTTGAGGCAGTGACGAGGAGCTCTCGTCTGCCGTACATAGGAAGGAACGTCAGCGAGGGAGAAGACAGTTCCAAATAAATCACTTACATGCCGCGGGATACGTCGAGGAACCCAGGGAGCATGTGGTAAGGAGACAGGGGAAAGTCATAGGACTTCTGACGAGACAGCCGCGCCGTCCAGTTCACTCGCACTGACATTTAAAGCCAGCTGCTCATGATTGGAAACTCGGCACAGCTGCCCAGGTTCTGACAGCTGAGAGCTCCCGAGCGTCTGGCCAATCAGAGCCCGGGAAACCCGTGTGACGACACCAGCTGTCAAAAGCTGACAGGGATGAGGAATAACCCGAGCGCGGACAAAGCGCTCGGGATATGACAGCATGTGGTAAAACATTTCATGGAACAATCATATTATTTGAAACAAATAAGTCTTTGTAATAAAAAAAAAAAAAAAAAAAACTTGTTAAAATAGAAATGTGACAATAATCCACATGTTCTCCTCATACTAACAAATACTGTTTTTGCGTGAATGTTTGATGTGATGGGGGTGGGAGGGTGCACACAATTTCACAGGGTTTAGGCATAAAAGGAAAAAAAAAAAATCATTACAAGTTTGGATTGGGTTCTGAAACTCACGTTAAAAGCATGGGACTACTTTCAGTGGTAAGAGAGGGCCCTCAACACGTAACAGAGTTTGAGGAATTTCCCTCAGAGCCTTCACTCCATCAAGGCTCTTACAGGGTCTTTAAAAAGACCTCAGCTCAGAAAGTTCTTATGACAGCTTTTTGTTTTAAAGTTTTTTACACTATGTTCTTAATGTTTTTCTTGTTTTTAATGTTCTTTCAGTTTCTGAGTAGCACAAAAGAGGGCCACCACACAGTTATACTAAACAAAACAACACAATGGAGAAACAGGGTGTAACCAAAATAATTTCATATAATGTAAAAGGAATCCTGAATCCAGTTAAAAGATCCAAGATTCTAGGCAAAATGAAAAAAGACAAAGCAGGAATAATACTTTTACAAGAAACCCACCTAACAGACGTGGAACACAATAAACTCAGTAGACAAGGGTTTAAAATGATCTCTTCATCTTCATATAAATCAGGGAGGAGGAGGGGAGTAGCGACATTGATATCAACCAAAATTACATTTGAAAAAAAATCAGAACACAAAGATAAAGAAGGGAGATACAGTTTGGTAACTGGGCGGCTAGAGGGAGAAGATATCACCCTGCTGAATGTGTATGCTCCCCCAGGGGCTAACTGGAAATTTTATAAAAATGTATTCGACCTAATGATAACTAAAGCTCAAGGTTTAGTGATATGTGGTGGGGACTTCAATCTTAGACTGAATCCATACTGGGATGCTTCTGGTAATTCCCCATATCAAAATAACACCCAAAACAGGAAGACTCGGATGCTACTAAAAGAATTGGGAATCTGTGACGTGTGGAGGGAACTCAACCCCAATGTAAAAGACTATACATTTTACTCAACTCCACATTCATCTTACTCAAGGATTGACTATTTTTTTATGTTTAATAGAGACATTGGAAGAGTAAAAACATGTAAAATAGGACTGATGGATCTCTCCGACCACAGTCCGATCTACATGGACTTAAATATCCAAAAATACACAAATAATACATTTTCTTGGAGGTTAAATTCAAATGTCCTGAAAGGACCATTGAAAGATGAATTGGAATCAGATATTCTCAGATATTTGGAAGATAACGATAATGGAGAAGTATCCTCTTTAATACTGTGGGATGCATGTAAAGCTGTAATAAGAGGAAAGATTATTGCAAAACTGGCAACCCAAAAGAAACTAAGACAAGAAAAACTATCCACATTAGAGTCAGAATTTAGGAACCTAGAAAAAGAACACAAAGGCAACACTCATTCTACTGACTCGCTCAAGATTAAGGAAATTAAAAACCAAATAAATGAGATCTACACAATAGAAATCCAGAAGAAACTTACATTTCTGAAACAAAAATACTATGAAGCAGTCAGTAAATCGGCAAAATTGCTAGCCTATAAATTGAGGAAACATCAAACAGAAAGAGCAATCTACAAAATCAGAGACCCAGTATCAAAGGAAATAAAATTCAGAATTCAGGATATTCTTAAAAACTTCGAGAATTACTATAAGAACTTATACTCCCACAAAAAACATAAAAACGCATCCGAGGCATTCCTAAACACATTAAACCTTCCCCAACTTACGGAGTCACAAAATAAAACACTACTGTCAGAAATACATCCTAAAGAATTGGAAAAAGCAATTATGAAACTTAAAGCTAACAAATCCCCAGGAGCTGATGGCTATACAGCAGAGTGGTACAAAACCTTTAAACAGCAACTATCTCCTCTCCTCCTGAAAACATTTAATTATGTCCTCCACACAGGGGAAATCCCCCCCTCCTGGAGAGAAGGGGTCATTGCAGTTATACCTAAACCTGAAAAGGATAAACTAGAGTGCTCCAACTACAGACCAATCAGTGTACTAAATCAGGACTATAAGCTTTTTACCATTATCCTTGCCAAAAGGTTAGAAAATATACTGACAGACCTAATTCATTGAGACCAAACAGGTTTTATAAGACAAAGACAGACACAAGACAACATTCGACGCACTTTACACATAATTCATCATATAAAAAAATATAACTTAAATGCAGTCATATTGGGATTAGATGCTGAAAAAGCATTCGATTCGGTTGACTGGTCTTTTCTATATAGAATCTTATCCAGTTTCAATTTTCATAACAACTTCATTAGAACTATACAGGCATTATATAAAAAACCAACAGCTAAAATAAGGATTAACGGTAATTTATCATCATCTTTTGAACTGGAAAGAGGATGTCGTCAGGGCTGCCCCCTGTCTCCACTGCTCTTTGCAATCTTCATAGAACCTCTGAGCCAATGGATAAGACAAAACCAAAAAATTCAAGGTATTACACTTGGTCAGAAGGAACATAAAATAGCACTCTTTGCTGATGACATTTTAATATACCTAGGGCAGCCGGACACTTCTTTACCAGAACTAACCTCAGTTTTTTCAGAGTATGGAGATTTATCGGGGTACAAATTAAATATGCATAAAACCCAAGTTTTAACATTCAACTATGACCCAAATCATTATTCACTAAGCAAACTCAAAACTAACTGGGAGTCGGAATCTATGAAATATCTGGGGGTCAATATCCCGAAACAACTCAACAAAATTATATCACTAAACTATGATCCACTGGTGACAAAAATAAAATCTGACCTAGCAAGATGGAATATGATACCATTCTTGGGTATTGCACAAAGAATTGAAGCAGTCAAAATGAATATACTTCCACGTCTTCTATACCTTTTCCAAACAATACCGGTAGAACCTCCCAAAAAAACATGGCAGGAGCTGGACAGAAGGATCTCAAGATTCATATGGCAGGGCAAGAGACCTAGAATCAGATATAGAACCCTACAGCTAAACAAAGACAAAGGTGGGCTCGCGCTGCCAAATATCAGGGACTACTTTAAAGCCGCACAAATTAAAACTTTAGTAGAGATATGTAACCCAGTCTACTCTGCACAATGGAAGGAGATCGAATGCCAAATAACAAGTGACATCCCCCTACAGGCGATAATAGGGAACAATGTCTTACCTAAGCTTTTGAATAACACTAACCCGTGGATAGAGACCCCGCTAAAAATTTGGTTTAAGATAGTCAGAGAGAATCAAACTAAAGAGCCCTATCGACTTCTGCAATGGATCGCCTATGATCAGGACTTTACTCCTAATAAAACAGACACCAGATTTAAAAAGTGGAAGGAGAAGGGGCTGATAAAATATTACGATTTTTTTAAAGGGCAAATCTTAAGAAGTTTTGAAGATTTGAAAAAACAAGGCCTAATAAATCAAGACCTTTACAGGTTCTTCCAGCTTAGACACCACATAAACAATATACTTAAAAAGGAGGTTTTGGAAAGGGCCCAGTCAGGTGTTCTGAAGGTCTTCTTAATGGCATATAAAGGGATCCCAGGGATCAGATACATTTCTAAAATATACCAAGGTCTTCAAGACTTAAAAGGAGACAACACATCTTATATAAAAGAGAGATGGGAAAAAGAGGGGAATTTCACTTTACATCTGGAAATATGGGAAAAGCTAAATAAACAGCAATGGAAAAGTACCTCATCCCTGCAGTGGAGAGAATTTGGATGGAAAAACTTGGCAAGATTTTTCAGAACACCTGCACAAATCAAATTTACCCATAAGGGATTGAACTGTTGGCGCTTGTGTGGTGAAAAGACTGCAAATCATTTTCATGTGTTTTGGTCATGCCCAGTTATCCACCAATATTGGTCCAATGTACAGACAATATTGGGGAAAATATTCAAAATTACAGTTCCCTTTTCTTTTGTAACTTTGTATTTGGGTTTACTACCGGACTCACTGGAAAGACGAGGAGAAAAATACTTATTCAATGTTTTAATATTGGCAAGCAAAAAAGCTCTAACTAAAAAATGGATGTTGAAGGACTGTCCTACACCTGAAGATTGGACTAACGTGATCCAAGACATTTACTCGATGGAAAAGTTGACATTCGCACTGAGACAGGACATGGATGGGTTCATGAACTTTTGGCAACCCTGGACCGCATATGTGTCTTCCATTAGATCTAATCTTTGACAAATACCATTTCAATAATGGTTCTGCTCTTTGTTCCAATGCTACTCAGATGCTCTTTTATCTTTATTTACTTACTTTTTCTTTTTGTTTGTTTTTTACTGGTTTGTTTGGTTTTTTTTTTTTTTTGTTTTTGTTTTTTTTTCTCTTTAATTTCACTTTTTCTTTCACTTTAAAAAAAAAAAAAATAAGGGGTGTTGTAAGAATTAATCTTCCAATGTTGTCAGATATCAGAAAATAAGGGAACATGTGATGAAAATGTAAACACTGCATTGCTGTAACGACCTGTATACCCTTTACAAAAACTTAAATAAAAAAAAAAAAAAAAAAATCTTAGAAAGAGTGGTTACTACGCAATTATTTGACCACTTGCAGGGAAATGGTCTATTTGAAGAGTTTCAATCTGGGTTTAGAATCCATCATAGTACTGAAACAGCCTTAGTGAAGGTCACTAATGACCTCCTGATTGCATTTGATAATGGACTTGTTTCTGTACTTGTCCTTTTAGACCTTAGTGCAGCTTTTGATACTATCGATCATAATATTCTACTTGATAGATTAGAACACTATGTTGGACTTAACAGAACTTCGTTGCAGTGGTTTTGATCTTATTTATCTGATAGGTTCCAGTTTGTTCATGTCAAGAATGAGTTTTCTTTCAACTCAAAGCTCAGTCATGGAGTTCCACAGGGATCTGTGCTAGGCCCTACTCTTTTTAGTTTATACAGTGGGGCAAAAAAGTATTTAGTCAGCCACCAATTGTGCAAGTTCTCCCACTTAAAAGATGAGAGAGGTCTCCAATTTTCATCATAGGTATACCTCAACTATGAGAGACAAAATGAGAAAAAAAAATCCAGAAAATCACATTGAAGGATTTTTAATGAATTAATTGGTAAATTCCTCAGTAAAATAAGTGTTTAGTCACCTACAAACAAGCAAGATTTCTGGCTCTCACAGATCTGTAACTTCTTCTTTAAGAGGCTCCTCTGTCCTCCACTCGTTACCTGTATTAATGGCACCTGTTTGAACTCGTTATCAGTATAAAAGACACCTGTCCACAACCTCAAACAGTCAGACTCCAAACTCCACTATGGCCAAGACCAAAGAGCTGTCAAAGGACATCAGAAACAAAATTGTAGACCTGCACCAGGCTGGGAAGACTGAATCTGCAATAGGTAAGCAGCTTGGTGTGAAGAAATCAACTGTGGGAGCAATTATTAGAAAATGGAAGACATACAAGACCACTGATAATCTCCCTCGATCTGGGGTCCACACAAGATCTCACCCTGTGGGGTCAAAATTATCACGAGAACAGTGAACAAATATCCCAAAACCACACAGGGGGACATAGTGAATGACCTGCAGAGAGCTGGGACCAAAGTAACAAAGGCCACATCAGAAACACACTACGCCGCCAGGGACTCAAATCCTGCAGTGCCAGACGTGTCCCACTGCTTAAGCCAGTACATGTCCAGGCCCGTCTGAATTTTTCTAGAGGGCATTTGGATGATCCAGAAGAGGATTGGGAGAATGTCATATGGTCAGATGAAACCAAAATAGAACTTTTTGGTAAAAACTCAACTTGTCGTGTTTGGAGGAGAAAGAACACCATATCTACTGTGAAGCATGGGGGTGGAAACATCATACTTTGGGGCTGTTTTTCTGCAAAGGGACCAGGACGACTGATCCGTGTAAAGGAAAGAATGAATGGGGCTATGTATCGTGAGATTTTGAGTGAAAACCTCCTTCCACCAGCAAGGGCATTGAAGATGAAACGTGGCTGGGTCTTTCAGCATGACAATGATCCCAAACACACCGCCCGGGCAACGAAGGAGTGGCTTGGTAAGAAGCATTTCAAGGTCCTGGAGTGGCCTAGCCAGTCTCCAGATCTCAACCCCATAGAAAATCTTTGGAGGGAGTTGAAAGTCTGTGTTGCCCAGCGACAGCCCCAAAACATCACTGCTCTAGAGGAGATCTGCATGGAGGAATGGGCCAAAATACCAGCAACAGTGTGGGAAAACCTTGTGAAAACTTACAGAAAACGTTTGACCTCTGTCATTGCCAACAAAGGGTATATAACAAAGTATTGAGATGAACGTTTGTTATTGACCAAATACTTATTTTACCGAGGAATTTACCAATTAATTCATTAAAAATCCTTCCATGTAATTTTCTGGATTTTTTTTTCTTATTTTGTCTCTCATAGTTGAGGTATACCTATGATGAAAATTGGAGACTTCTCTCATCTTTTAAGTGGGAGAACTTGCACAATTGGTGGCTGACTAAATACTTTTTTACCCCACTGTATATGCTTCCATTAGGCAACATTATTAGAAAGCACTGTATACATTTTCATTGTTATGCAGATGACACACAATTATACCTGTCAATGAAGCCAGATGATAGTAATCAATTAGCCAAGTTAGAAGCCTGTCTTAAGGAAATCAAAGCTTGGATGACTTGTAATTTCCTGCTAATAAATTCAGATAAGACTGAAGTCATTCTTGTTGGTCTAAAAAAACTTTAGAAATATCTTTCCAAATCAAACTTTTAGTTTGGATGCAGTTACTCTTAATAGCTCTGTGAGGAACCTTGGAGTTATTTTTGATCAAGATCTGTTTTTCAATTCACATACTAAATTCGTTTCTAAGACTGCCTTCTATCATTTGCGTAATATTGCCAAGATTAGGAGCATCTCATCTCAGAGTGATGCTGAGAAACTGATCCACGTTTTTGTTTGCTCTAGATTAGATTATTGTAACTCTTTATTATCAGGTTGTCCTAAAACATCTTTAAAAAGTCTTCAGTTGATCCAAAATGCTGCAGCAAGAGTTTTACCAGGTACTAGAAAGAGAGATCATATCTCTCCGGTTCTGGCCTCCCTTCATTGGCTTCCCATAGAGTTTAGAATTAAGTTTAAAATCCTTCTTCTCACTTTCAAAGCTCTAAACAATCAGGCCCCTTTTTAGTTAAAAGATCTGATACTACCCTATTATCCTAACAGAGCACTACGCTCCCAAAATGCTGGATTACTTGTAATACTTAGAATCTCCAAAAGTACAATGGGAGGCACAGCCTTTAGTTATCAAGCTCCTCTCCTGTGGAACCAGCTGCCAATCTGGATTCGGGAGTCAGACTCAATCTCTGTTTTTAAGAATAGGGTTAAAACCGGGGACTTCCGGGAAGATGGCGGAGAGACATAACGCTTAAACAGAGAGCTCTCCCTAGCCAGATTAAAAATCATCGGTAAATGGCCAACTCGACATAAGCGGATCAATAAACTAAGGGATGAAAACACGAAGGAGCCGGGCACAAGGACAAAAGCAGAGTAAAATTAAAGAATTCCTCTTCAACAACGCAGGAGAAACCGCTGAACACGGGGCCCAAAAAAACGAGGTGACCGCAGCAGAGAAAATGGAAGACACAAAACTCGATACCATGAACACTGGCATCGCCAGTTTGGGTAAAGAGTTGAGAGACTTCAAACGGCAGCTACAACAGGATTTAGCGGCTCTTAAGGAGGAGCTGAAAAAAGAGATTAAGGAAGAAATTATGGGCCTCCGAAGAGAAATGGAGCGCAAGCTAGCAGAAAACATGGAGGAGCTGCGCTCCCAGCGGGCGTGTATGACAGAAGCGCAGGCCCGAATATCAGAGCTGGAAGATTGGAATAGCGAGGCAAGCGAACAGCTGCAGACCCTGACGGCACAAATGCAGAGGATGCAGGAGAAAGTAACCGACTTGGAGAGCAGGTCCAGACGGGGCAATATAAGATAAGATAAGATAAGATAAGCCTTTATTAGTCCCACAACGGGGAAATTCCAGGATTGCAACAGCACAGGGATAGCAACACTCAGAGCAACAATCAGAAGGCAAGAAAAAAAACAAGCAAGCAAGAGCAGCTAATAAACATATGTACGTATTACTATAAAATATATATATATACACACACACACACAGACACACAGTGCAGAGCATTGTAGCTGGATGGAATAAATATATGAATATATGAACACACAGTGCAGAGCATTGTAGCTAGATGGAATAAATATGTAAATATATAAACACCCACAGTAAGGAGCATTGCAGCTAGGTGGAATAAATATGCAAGTATATAAACACACACAGTGCGGAGCAATGTAGCTAGATGGAATAATATGTAGATATATAAATATATAAACACACCCAGTGCTGAGCATTGTAGCTAGATGGAATAAATATGCAAATATATAAACACACACAGTGCAGAGCATTGTTGCTAGATGGAATGAAACAGCATAACCGTCTACTTAGTTATCCTACATGGTATGATTATGTGCCCATACATATTCTCACCCTCCATAGCGACCGGTATGTTCCTAGTTGTATGCCGGAGGGGACCATTGTGTAAGTCTATTGCATCTTTTGCATTCAAAAAACTATTAGTTTGTTACGTCTTTTTGCTATCTCTGCGAGCAGCCCTGCTTAGGTTGTACAGTCTGACAGCCGTTGGTAGGAAGGACCTACGAAACCTCTCGGTTGTGCACCTGGGATGATGTAGTCTGCTGCTAAATGAGCTCCTCAGTGCATTCAGTATGTCCTGCATAGGGTGGAATATACGCATCTTCGGGATCCCGGAGGGCATTGAAGGCAACTCGATGACGAAATTCATGGATCAGTTCTTAAAAAAAGAGCTGGAACTGCCCAGCGAAGCGGATCTGCAGATTCAACGAGCGCACAGAGCCTCGGCACAGAACCCGAACCCACGCTCTCCACCCAGGTCAGTTGTGGTAAACTTTCTGAAATATGATGTAAAGGAAAGAATCCTGACACGAGCGTGGAAAAAAAAGATACGAATCGGCGACAAGCAGATATTCTTTGATCATGACTACCCGGCGGAAATTGTGCAGCAGCGGAAGAAATATGCCAACATTAAAAAAACGCTGAAAGAAAAAAAAATTAGATTCCAAACGCCGCTAACGAAGATGAGGATTCATTGGGAGAACGGCGTAAGAACCTACAACACAGCCAGAGAGGCAGCGCAGGACATGATGGAGCGGGGCCTTGAGGTGTACGTGCCGGAGGAAACGGTAGGAGCAGCGGAGGCCCTGAACGCATCACGACAGACGGAGTGGAGGCGAGTGAACGGCAAAAGACGGGGGGAGACGTGGCGCAGCGGGCCCAGGAAAGACTACAAGGCTTTCAACTGAAAGCCTAGATTATAACAAAGATTAAGAAAGACACAGAAGAAATGAAGGCCAAGAAGACAAGGTAAAAGAGAAACAGACGGCTAGGAGAGGTTTAAGTGATATTTGTTGGACATTTCTAGACTAATGACTATTTCTTGGATAGTAAATACAGGTCTAGGGAGGGCCCTACACTCGGTGAGGACAATCCCTCCACCCACCAACAGGGACCAGTGGGCAGAAGAAAGGCCCAAAGTACGGAGGTCGAGATTTTTTAATGTGTTTTTATATAAATATGTGTTATTTTTGTTGTTAAAGGGGCTAGGAGCACAAGTTAAAAAAATGGAAAAACATGATTATGGGTAAAAATCTTAAGATAATAACACTAAACGTGAATGGTCTGAACTCACCTGTTAAAAGGGAAAGAATAATAAGAAAATTCAAGAAAGAAAAAGCCGAAATTATATTTATGCAAGAGACACATTTGAGCAAGACAGAACATGTGAAACTAAAGAGATTTGGCTATAAGAACTCCTACTACAGTTCATTTAAGGGAGGAACTAAAAGGGGGGTTATGATACTAATCTCAAATAAAATACAATTTGAATGTGAACAGGAAATCCAGGATAAAGAAGGCAGGTATGTAATAATAAAGGGTAGCATAGATGGAACGCAGATCACATTAGTGAGCATCTATGCCCCACCAGAAAGTGACAAGGGTTTTTTTCAACATCTGTTTGATCTCATAGCAACACACAGTGAAGGAGTCCTAATTTGTGGAGGAGACTTAAATGCTGTCATGGATCATGAAATTGATACAACAAGTGTTAAGAAGACAAAAAAACATGTAACAAAATTCATAAGAACCTCACTGGCAGAAATGGGTATGGTAGACATTTGGAGGGACCTGCACCCACTCGAAAAAGACTATACACATTATTCAGCAGCCCATAAAGTACACTCTAGAATAGATTACTTCCTTATGAATGAAGATGACAGACACAGGGTGAGAAATTGTTGGATTGGAGGGGCAGAAATATCAGATCATAATCCTATATACATGGAAATAAATTTAAACAATAGAAAACGACAAACAACATGGAAACTTAACGTAGGACTGTTAAATGATGATAAAATGAAAGAAAGAATAAAAGTAAACATAAATGAATATATCCAAGAGAATGACAATGAAGAAGTGGACCCAACAATACTATGGGATGCACTAAAAGCCGTGTTAAGAGGTAAATTAATTGTTGAAACAGGAAAAGCAAATAAGACTAAACTGGAAGCATATGAACAAAGATGTGAGAGACTGAGGGAATTAGAACATAAACATCAAAGCACAAATGACCCAAAAATATATCAAGAAATTAAAGAAGAAAAAATAAAGATAAAAGAAACACAAATGGATGAAATTGAAAGGAAAAATAGATATCTAAAGCAAAAATATTATGAAACGGGACCAAAAGCCACAAAACTGCTGGCAAAACGGTTAAGAAAACAACAAACAATGAATAATGTATATAAGATTAAAGACCCCACCACAAATAAAACCACAGTTAACCCAGAAAACATCGAAGAAATATTCCATAATTTCTACCAAGAACTATACTCGCAACCTGAAGAAACAAATACTAAAGATATTAAAAAATTTCTATGCACATTGGACTTGCCATCAATAGGAAATCAACAAAATGAAAAGCTAACAGCAGAAATAACAACACAAGAGATTAGAGATGTGATTAAGTCACTTAAAAATGGTAAATCACCAGGTAGTGATGGATACCCCTCTGAGTTTTATAAACTGTTTATAGAAGAACTCACGCCACAGCTTCTAAAGTCATTTAATTGGACGTTGAACAACAACAAAATACCTCCATCATGGAACGAAGCCATTATTTCAGTCATTTTAAAGCCAGGGAAAGATAGAGAACAATGCGGAAACTATAGGCCAATCTCTTTATTAAATGTGGATTATAAAATATATACAACAATTATATGTAAACGAATAAAGACATTCTTGACGGAATTGATAGAAGATGATCAAACTGGTTTCATAGAGGGACGCCAAACACATGACAATATCAGGAGAACAATACATATAATTAATCAAATACATAAAGAAAAGAAAAGCGCAGTAATAATGAGTTTAGACGCAGAAAAAGCATTTGACAGGGTTAACTGGAAATTCCTATATAGTGTGCTGGAACGCTTTGGATTTAACGAAAAATCAGTACAATGCATAAGGACGCTGTATCAAGAACCTGTGGCAAGAATCAAGATAAACGGTAGCTTAACAGACAAAGTAAATATACAAAGATCAACTAGGCAGGGATGCTGCTTATCGCCCACCTTGTTTGCTCTGTTCATAAAGCCACTGGCTCAAGCGATATGACAAAATAAGAAATTAAAAGGTGTAACAATAAAGGGGGCGGAACACAAGATTGGGCTATTTGCAGACGATATTATAGTTTACCTTGAACAACCAGATGAATCAATAATGGAAATGATGAACTTGATAGAAAATTTTGGAAAATTATCAGGATACAAGATAAACATAACAAAAACACAAATACTGACATTCCACTATAACCCTCTAAACCAGATAACTGATAAGATCAAACTAAACTGGAAACAAAAAGAAATAAAATACCTTGGAGTGAACATACCTAAAGATCTAAGCAAAATCTATAAAGCAAACTATGATAGGTTGGAACAAGAAATAAAAAAAGATATTGATAGATGGTCAATCTTAAATATGGATCTGAATTCAAAAATTGAGACAGTCAAAATCAGCATACAACCTAGATTACTTTACCTCTTCCAGGCTATACCAACAGAGATTCCAGATGCCCAATTCTCAAAGTGGGACAGGATGATATTGAGATTTGTTTGGGGAGGTAAAAAACCAAGAGTGAAATATAAAACTCTCCAGTTACCAAAAGAGAAAGGAGGCATGGGCCTACCGAGTCTAAAGGAATATTACTACTCAGCACAAATAAGATATATCATATGTTGGTGCGACGAGGGATATGAGGCAAAATGGAAAGAAATGGAAAAGGAAATTGAGGGACTCCCAGTACAAAGCATAATAGGAGATAAAGATGCATATAAGCAAATCAAACAAATAGACCCAATCACTAAATTTACTTTAGAACTGTGGTATAAAATAGTACAAAAGTATAATATAAAGGAAGACATAAAACTATTGAAATGGGTAGCATTTGACAGTCAGTTTGAACCGGCAAAACAAGATAGGGGATACAAAAATCTGGTGAACAAGGGAATCACAGCATGGGGCAATATCGGAAAAAAAGATCTCGGGAGCTTTGTAAACATCAGGAGAAAATTTAAACTAGAAAGATCGGAATTCTTCAGATATCTGCAGATGAGAGACTATTATATGAAGAAGATTAGGCATAACCTCCAAACAGATGTGAGCGAGATTATACAATTCATTTTAAGCTCATATACAGGAAATAAAACAAGAATTATTTCAAAGCTATATCAGAAACTTATGGCAAACAATCATTCAAGTAACTATATAAAGGAGAAATGGGAGAAAGAGCTCAATTTAAACATAACAGAAGAAAGCTGGCAGGAAATATGGAAAACACAACACACGTCAACAAATTCAAGAACATGGAGGGAATTTGGATGGAAAAACCTGATTCGCTTTTTCATTACACCACAGATTCAAGGAAAGTATACAAATACCCAATCTATATGCTGGAGGGGATGTGGGGCTCAAAATGCAGACCACTCACATATGTTTTGGAAATGCTGCAAAATCTCATCATTCTGGAAATCTATACATGTGACAATACAGAGGATATTAGGATATAATATACCAATGAACTGTAACTTGATGTACCTATGTGATCTTAAAAGAGACAATGTTATACAGGCTGAGGACAGATATCTAGTTAAAATCTTGTTGATTGCATGTAAAAAAACAATCACAAAAAAATGGCGATCAGAAGTTCTTCCTGACCAAGAGCAATGGACTGACATTATTGAGGACATACGTATGATGGAAAAACTAACATATCGACAAAGAATGCAAGAAGGACTATGGGAAAAAAAATGGCGGAAATGGACACACTACAAAGTGCAACAACGAGACAGATATTGAAAGAATAACCAAAGACGCTGGAAAAACCAGAAGAATTAAGAGATGGAAACTAAAAACTTGATGCTCCAACATTTGTCCCCCCCCTTTTTTTTTTTTTCTCCTTTTTCTTTTTTACTCTAGCCCCTTTGTTTTTTTTAAATGTAGACTGTGATCTGAATGCAATATATATAATGAAAAATGAATAAAAATCTTAAGTTACAAAAAAAAAAAAAAAAAAGTTGGAAGTAGGTTTGAAAACAAGAAATGGAGTACTAAACATAAAACATCAACCTACAAATGTAATACTGATATTGTGGAAGTTTGTCAGGCCTACTTCTTGTAAAGATTCTTATCACGTTTTTCTTTGTTAATAATCTTGGTACAGTCCAAAAAAAAAAAAAAAAAAAAAGAATAGGGTTAAAACCTACCTTTTTGATATAGCCTACAATTAGGGAGGGATCATGTGTTTCTGAACTCTCCCTTAGTTATGCTGCTATTAGGTTTAGACAGCCAGGGGACCTCCAATAATTGCACTGGGCTTCAGTCCTTTCTTCACTCTCAATGAATTTTTTTTTTTTTTTTTTTTTGCTGGTCATTAACATCTGTTTGTTCTCTCCCATAGATTGAGTCCCCATCATGCTGTTTGCTCTCTACATATCTGTTCTTTTCATCTTCTCTATCCCCTCACCCCCCAGCCAGTCTCAGCAGATGACTGCCCCTCCCTGAGCCTGGTTCTGCTAGAGGTTTCTTCCTGTTAAAAGAGAGTTTTTCCTCTCCACCGTCACCAAGCGCTTGCTCACAGGGGATCGCCTGATTGCTGGGGTCTTTCTGCAATTGTGGGGGTTCCCCCTACAGTTGAAAGTGCTATGAGATGACTGTTGTTGTGAAATGGCGCTATATAAATAAAGTTGAATTGAATTGAATTAAAACAAATTTTCTAAATTTTTATAAAGTTAATTATCATTTTCCTCACAAAACCGCATCCACTTTTCTCAACCAATGCTATTTTATGGTTTTCCAATTTCCAGTATACTGACAAATTAAACTCTGCTTCATGTGGTTCCACAAATGCTTGATTCATAAGTAACTCAGTAACAGTCTATGATGCCCATGATACATGTGAATTCTCTGTTGTTGTTGTTTTTTTTTTGTAACTTTGATTTTTATTCATTTTTCATCATACATATTACATTCAGATCACAGTCTCTATATTTAAAAAAAGGAGCTAGAGGAAGAAAAAAAGAAAAGGGGGGGGACAAATGTTGGAGCATCAAGTTTTTAGTTTCCATCTCTTAATTCTTCTGGTTTTTCCAGTGTCTTTGGTTATTCTTTCAATTTCTGTCTCGTTGTTGCACTTTGTAGTGTGTCCATTTCCACCATTTTTTTTTCATATTGTCCTTCTTGCATTCTTTGTTGATATGTTAGTTTTTCCATTAAACGTATATCCTCAACAATGTCAGTCCATTGCTCTTGGTCAGGAAGAACTTCTGATCCCCATTTTCTTGTGATTGTTTTTTTACATGCAATCAGCAAGATTTTAAGATAAGATAAGATAAGATAAGCCTTTATTTGTCCCACAATGGGGAAATTCCAGGATTGCAACAGCACAGGGATAGCAACACTCAGAGCAACAATCAGAAGGCAAGAAAAAACAACATCTAGCAAACATATGTCCATATTACTATAAATGTATATATATAGACACACAGTGCAGAGCATTATGGCTGGTGAATGTGCAGCAGAAAGTCTAAGCTCTCTCTCCGCGGATGCAGCGGGCCAGCTGGAAGTCTTTGGGCATGATGGTGACCCCCTTAGCGAAGAAGAGACCACCAGGTGGGTCTCGCTGGTCTCCTGCAGAGCCATGACGGCGAAACTCAGGAAACGCAGGACGGTCTTGAAGTCCTGAGCGATCTCCCTCACCAGGCGCTGGACGGGCAGCTTACGGATGAGCAGCTCCGTGGATTTCTGGTAGCGACGGATCTCTCTCAGAGCCACGGACCTGTGACGGCGAGGCCTCTTCACTCTGCCGGTGGCCAGAGCGCCTCTCCGAGCAGCCCTGGTGGCTAGCTGTCTCCTGGGGGGCTTCTTCCTCCAGTAGATTTTACGGGCGGTCTGCTTGGTTCTTGCCATCGCTCTTTATTATTCTGTCTTATATTTCTTTCACGCCGCCTAAACTCCAGCCCGGCACCCGCTTCGTTTTCGCTACAGCTCCCGGTATGTCGAGTTTCCCATTAGCACCGGGCGGCGGCCAAGTGCTAGCTAGCACTAGCTCCTCCCCGCTGTAACGTCTCCCGCTGCAAACCGTGGCTCCGTCCGCCGACCCGGGAGACCCCCGGGGCGATCCGTGCGTCCGTGATATATATACAGAGTGAAAGGTGTAGAAAGAAGAAGGAAGATAAAAAAAAAGGCTGTTGCAACAGGCAGCCGACTCGTGTGGCGCCGCCGGTCCGGCAGAGCCGAATACCGGAAATTTTAACTAGATATCTGTCCTCTGCCTGTATTGCATTGTCTCTTTTAAGATCACATAACTACTTCAAGTTACAGTTCATTGGTATATTATATCCTAATATCCTCTGTATTGTCACATGTATAGATTTCAAGAATGATGAGATTTTGCAGCATTTCCAAAACATATGCGAGTGGTCTGCATTTTGAGCCCCACAGCCCCTCCAGCATATAGATTGGGTATTTGCGTGGTATATATGACTCTTATATCCCATATCTACATATGTTAGAACAAGTGGAAATGTTTTGTGACAGCATATGTAAGGAACTTCACACCTGGAAAGGACAAAGGATCTCCCCCGCCGGGTTAAAGTCAATGGACCTCCCAAGACGCAGTGGCGGAGACGGACTTGACACCTTTACCCCCTAAGGCGAGAGGAGGAGTTCCCATCACCTCCCAAGACAAGGAGAGGAGATAGCAGAACAATGGGGGGGTTAAGATAACGGGGGATGTCAGCTTTTTCAATGTGTGGCTCTGATGTCAGCTTTTTCAATGTGTGGCTCTATGTGTACTTGTATTTAACCAGCGAGCGGAGCAGAGATCACCCTCTTGCCTTCTGCCAAGCTCTACACCTGATGAGACTCGATAGAAGAGCTATTCATTAAAAACCCTGTTTTTAATACAAAAATCGCCTCGTTATTTCAGCTCCTCTACAATTTGTATATTTTCTTTGAATCTGTGGTGTAATGAAATAGCGAATCAGGTTTTTCCATCCAAATTCCCTCCATGTCCTTGAACTTGTTGATGTGTGTTGTGTTTTCCATATTTCTTGCCAGTTTTCTTCTGTTATGTTTAAATTTAGCTCTTTCTCCCATTTCTCCTTTATATAGTTACTTGAATGTTTGTTTGCCGTAAGTTTCTGATATGGCTTTGAAATAATTCTTATTTTATTTCCTGCATACGAGCTTAAAATGAATTGTATAATCTCGCTCACATCTATGTGGAGGTTATGCCTAATCTTCCTCATATAATAATCTCTCATCTGCAGATATCTGAAGAATTCAGATTTTTCTAGTTTAAATTTTCTTCTCATGTTTACAAAACTCCCAAAATCTTTTTTTCCGATATTGCCCCATGCTGTGATTCCCTTGTTCACCAGATTTTTGTATCCCCTATCTTGCTTTGCCGGTTCAAACTGACTGTCAAATGCTACCCATTTCAATAGTTTTATGTCTTCCTTTATATTATACTTTTGTACTATTTTATACCACAGTTCCAAAGTAAATTTAGTGATTGGGTCTATTTGTTTGATTTGCTTATATGCATCCTTATCTCCTATTATGCTTTGTACTGGGAGTCCCTCAATTTCCTTTTCCATTTCTTTCCATTTTGCCTCATATCCTCCGTCGCACCAACATATGATATATCTTATTTGTGCTGAGTAGTAATATTCCTTTAGACTCGGTAGACCCATGCCTCCTTTCTCTTTTGGTAATTGTGTGGAACACATATGTGGGTTTCATATGTTTCATATGTATATTACTGTGTGCTTCACGTCTCAGATGAACAAAAGGACTGAGCCTCCTAAGAGATATCAGGAGGATGTGAAATGCGGTCTTTGTTATGCAGAGAGATGGCCTTGGGGGATTTCCTGGCCGCCAGTGACTTTAGGTGGAGGTGATAAGACCCGGAAGAAGATGCATTGTGACTTGGGATTAAATACAATGTGACTGTGTGCTTTGATGTCCTGGGGTATAAAGGGACGAATGTATGGGGGTTTCTTTCTCTTTCTGTTTTTTGATGATGTTGGAGAATGTGAATAAACCTGACTCGTGAGATGAACTCAGCCTCGTCATTTCTACATTCTCCACACTGGTGACCCTAAGACGTATCAGCCAGACTCGTCAGGATCCAGCCAAGCGAATGCAGCCACAGTTCAGCTACCGGACTTCTGGCAGAACAATCCGCGTTCCTGGTTTAACGCGGTTGAGGCGCAGTTCAACCTCCGGAGGATTTCGGTAGACGCCACAAAGTTCTACCATGTGGTTGCAAAACTGGACAACCACACAGCCCAGCATGTGGAGAGCCTGATCAATCAGCCGCCGGACAGCGGCAAGTACGACACGTTGAAGGCTGCACTCATCCGGTACTTCACCCCCTCGGTGGAGGAGCGAGCAGAGGGGCTCCTGGCGCTGACTGAATTTGAAAGCGACAGACCTGATGGAGAAGCTGTTGAGGTTGAAAGACTCTGACGATGATCACTTCATCTTCACCCACCTTTTCCTCAGGACCCTACCGTCAGCGGTGAGAGTGACCCTGGCCAGATCGCCACTGTTGGCCCGACAAGACTACCGCGAGCTGGGCCAGGAGGCGCAACGACTCGTCAATGCCACCAAACAGCGCGCGGCCATGGCCGCAGCAGCGGAGCTCGGCGCAACGTCCGGAGATAGCAGGGAGCCAGAGGCAGCAGCACCAGACTCACCGACGACGGCGGCGGCAGGTGTCAAGAAACACGGAACAGACGACGTCCTTTGTTTCTACCATCGCCGTTTCGCAGAGAGGGCATGCAAATGTATACCACCGTGCCATTTCAAGCGCTCGGGAAACACCAAGACCGGGGGTCGGTAGCAGCTGCGGCCCTTGGGGAGGAGAGCTACTCTACTTGAAGGATGCACGCTCGGGGAGGCATTTCCTCGTGGACACGGGCTCCCAGCTGAGTTTCATCACACCTTCCTCCGCTGACCGGCTGGCGCCTTCCAGTGGTCCCGGGGTGGCAGCAGTGAACGGCTCGGCGATTAAGACCTTTGGTGAGAGGACTCTGCTTCTGTCCCTACACGGCCGTACATTTGAGTGGACTTTTGTCATAGCTGCAGTCAATTTCAATATGTTAGGGGCTGATTTTCTGTGCTCACATGGTTTGTTGGTTGATCTTGCTAACAGGCGCCTGGTTAATGCACTCTCTTTTTATTCTATTCCCTGTACAGCTCGAGTGGCCCCGCCAACAGCACAGACCAACGTCACAGCTGCAAGCGGTAAGTTCCACACACTGCTCACTCTGTTCCCAGCACTCACGGTCCCAACATTCTCGGCGACCGTGGCTAAACACGGGGTGGAATATTTTATTACTACCACCGGACCGCCCATTTTTGCAAAAGCTCGGCGCTTGGATTCAGCTAAACTGACCATAGCGCGCGAGGAGTTCGCCAACCTGGAAAAGTTGGGCATCATCAGGCGTTCGAAAAGCCCATGGGCTTCACCGCTTCACATGGTCCAGAAAGCTGATGGCTCGTGGCGACCTTGCGGAGATTTCCGCAGGTTGAATAACGCTACGGCACACGACCGCTACCCAATCCCGCATATCCAAGATTTTTCAGTTCATTTGGCGGGGGCGCGTGTTTTTTTCTAAGATAGACTTGGTGCGCGGTTACCACCAGGTCCCAGTGCGCGCTGAGGACATACCCAAAACAGCGGTAATAACTCCGTTCAGGCTATTCGAGTTTTTGTGCATGCCGTTTGGGCTTAAAGGCGCGGCGCAGACGTTCCAACGCATGATGGACACGGTGTTGCGCGATCTCCCCTTCGTGTTCGTCTACCTAGACGACATATTGGTAGCCAGTGCCTCCGAAGATGAACACGAAAACCACCTCACAGCAGTTTTCCGGAGGTTGGGAGAGCACGGGTTAATAATCAACCCAGCGAAGTGTCAGTTCGGGGTGACGCAGATTGATTTTTTGGGGCATCGCGTCTCTCCAGAAGGAGCGGTTCCTCTGCCTGACAAAGTGCGCGCAGTAACAAATTTTCCCCAGCCACAAACAGTCAAAGTGTTACAGGAGTTACAGGAGTCACAGGAGTCACCAGACTGCAAACCAAGTCTACCTACGGGTACAAATAAGTAACAAAAAAAACAAAACAAAAAAAAACAAAAAACGCTGCGTTGTTAGCACATCCGGTCCCAACGGCCCGCATAGCGCTCACTACTGACGCGTCAGATGTGGCCATAGGGGCGGTCGTGGAGCAGTATGTAGGCGGAGCTTGGCAACCGCTCGCCTTTTTCATCAGGACCTTGCGCGATAGTGAACGAAAATACAGCGCATTCAACAGGGAGTTGTTAGCTCTCCACTTGGCCATTCCCCACTTCCAGTTCTGGCTGGAGGGACGCCGTTTCACCGCGTTCGTTGACCACAAGCCGCTGACTTTCGCGATGGCCAAGGTTTCAGAACCGTGGTCGGGCCGGCAGCAGAGACAGCTGGCTGCGATCTCAGAGTTTACTACCGATATCCAGCATGTGGCGGGTAAACTTAATGTAGTGGCAGACTGCCTCTCGCGCGCCGTGGCAGCTCCAGCCCGCTTAGGGGTAGATTTTGCAGCCATGGCCGCGGACCGGGTTGGCGACGCAGAACTGCGCGCGGCCCCAGTCTGCGTAGGGATAGATTATGCAGCCATGGCCGCGGATCAGCTTAGCGATGCGGACGTGCGCGCGCTCCAGTCTGGACCAACAGGATTAAGGCTGGAGAACAGGGTGCTGCAAGACGGTATGCCCCCCCTAATCTGCGATGTCTCCACTGGGCGACCGCATCCTGTGGTACTGGCCGCGTGGCGCCGCCGCGTTTTTGACTCGATCCATTCTCTGGGGCACCCGGGAGTGCGCGCGTCGGTCAAAATGGTGGGAGAGAAATTTGTATGGCCGAGCCTGCGCAAGCAAGTTAGAGAGTGGGCAGCAGCCTGCATGGCTTGTCAACGAGCCAAGGTACACAGACACACGAGAGCTCCCTTGGAGCCGTTTCACATCCCGGCTAAGAGGTTTGATCATGTTCACGTGGACCTCGTAGGCCCCCTCCCGCCATCACAGGGGTGCACACATCTTCTGACAATGGTTGACCGCACCACTCGCTGGCCGGAAGCGGTCCCACTGTCATCAACCACAGCCGAGGAGGTGGCGCGCGCGTTTTTAACGGCATGGGTAGTGCGTTTTGGAGTCCATTACGTCCAACAGAGGCCCTCAATTTGTTTCCGAACTTTGGTCAGCGATGGCCCGCAGCCTGGGGGCAATGATCCACCGCACGACCGCATACAACCCGCAGGCTAACGGGTTATGCGAACGTTTCCACAGGTCATTGAAGGCGGCCCTCAGAGCGTCGCTTACGGATGCAAATTGGGTGGACAGGCTACCATGGGTTTTATTGGGGTTGCGTTCTGCACCTAAAGAGGATTTAGAAGCCTCCCCGGCTGAGCTAGTTTTCACACAGCCACTTCGGCTGCCCGGGGAATTTCTACCAGATAATCCTGCGCCAGAGTGCTCCCCAGCTCAGCGGTTACAGAGTAGCACGGAATCGAGCACGCTGCCTGGTCCCATTCACCACAGTTTTCCACGCGTTTTTGTGCCTAAGGCTTTAAAAAATGCGGAGTTTGTTTTTGTCACACACGACGCCCATCGCCCCCCCTTGCGACCACCTTATGATGGACCATTTAGAGTGCTGGAAACAGGAGATAAGCACTTTTTGCTAGATTTGGGGGGCAGAAAAGAAATGATTGGCATAAACAGGTTCAAACCCGCTTTTGTGGTGGCTGACGAAGGTGTGCAGTTGGCCAGGGCTCCTCGGTGCGGCAGACCCCCTAGGGAGCATTCCCCAGAGCACCCACAGGGATTGACTAACAGTTCTCATCCTCAGACAGCAGCTCCCCAGCAGGAGGGCGCCGCGGAGGTGGTAAAGCCCGCTTACAGCAGATACGGGAGAAGACTGAGGCCCAAGCAGCATGTGGACTTATGTGTGTGATTTTATCATGACATGCAGACTGTTATTATGTTGTTCCATCTTAGACGTTTGGGGGGGGGGGTCATGTGGAACACATATGTGGGTTTCATATGCTTCATATGTATATTACTGTGTGCTTCACGTCTCAGATAAACAAAAGGACTGAGCCTCCTAAGAGATATCAGGAGGATGCGAAATGTGGTCTTTGTTATGCAGAGAGATGGCCTTGGGGGATTTCCTGGCCGCCAGTGACTTTAGGTGGAGGTGATAAGACCCGGAAGAAGACGCATTGTGACTTGGGATTAAATACAATGTGACTGTGTGCTTTGATGTCCTGGGGTATAAAGGGACGAATGTATGGGGGTTTCTTTCTCTTTCTGTTTTTTGATGATGTTGGAGAATGTGAATAAACCTGACTCGTGAGATGAACTCAGCCTCGTCATTTCTACATTCTCCACAATTGGAGAGTTTTATATTTCACTCTTGGCTTTATACCTCCCCCAACAAATCTCGATATCATCCTGTCCCACTTTGAGAACTGGGCACCAGGAATCTCTGTTGGTAGAGCCTGGAAGAGGTAAAGCAGTCTAGGTTGTATGCTGATTTTGACTGTCTTAATTTTTGAATTCAGATCAATATTTAAGATTGACCATCTATCAATATCTTTTTTTATTTCTTGTTCTAACCTATCATAGTTTGCTTTATAGATTTTGCTTAAATCTTTAGGTATGTTCACTCCAAGGTATTTTATTTCTTTTTGTTTCCAGTTTAGTTTGATCTTATCAGTTATCTGGTTTAAAGGGTTATAGTGGAATGTCAGTATTTGTGTTTTTGTTATGTTTATCTTGTATCCTGATAATTTTCCAAAATTTTCTATCAAGTCCATCATTTCCATTATTGATTCATCTGGTTGTTCAAGGTAAACTATAATATCGTCTGCAAATAGCCCAATCTTGTGTTCCGCTCCCTTTATTGTTACACCTTTTAATTTCTTATTTTGTTGCATCGCTTGAGCCAGTGGCTCTATGAACAGAGCAAACAAGGTGGGCAATAGGCAGCATCCCTGCCTAGTTGATCTTTGTATATTTACTTTGTCTGTTAAGCTACCGTTTATCTTGATTCTTGCCACAGGTTTTTGATACAGTGTCTTTATGCATTGTACTGATTTTTCGTTAAATCCAAAGCGTTCCAGCACATTATATAGGAACATCCAATTAACCCTATCAAATGCTTTTTCTGCGTCTAAACTCATTATTACTGCGCTTTTCTTTTCTTTATGTATTTGATTAATTATATGTATTGTTCTCCTGATATTATCATGTGTTTGGCGTCCCTCTATGAAACCAGTTTGATCATCCTCTATCAATTCCGTCAAGAATGTCTTTGTTCGTTTACAGATAATTGTTGTATATATTTTATAATCCACATTTAATAAAGAGATTGGCCTATAGTTTCCGCATTGTTCCCTATCTTTCCCTGGCTTTAAAATAACTGAAATAATGGCTTCGTTCCATGATGGAGGTATTTTGTTGTTGTTTAATGTCCAATTAAATGACTTTAGGAGCTGTGGCGTGAGTTCTTCTATAAACAGTTTATAAAACTCAGATGGGTATCCATCACTACCTGGTGATTTACCGTTTTTAAGTGACTTAATCATATCTTTAATCTCTTGTGTTGTTATTTCTGCTGTTAGCTTTTCATTTTGTTGGTTTCCTATTGATGGCAAGTCCAATGTGCCTAGAAATTTTTTAATATCTTTAACATTTGTCTCTTCAGGTTGCGAGTATAGTTCTTGATAGAATTTATGGAATATTTCTTCGATGTTTTCTGGGGTAACTGTGGTTTTATTTGTGATGGGGTCCTTAATCTTATATACATTATTCACTGTTTGTTGGAATTCTCTGTTTTAAAGTTATCCACATATGTTAACCTATTCTGACATTTCTTTTTAAATCACTGAAACACATATGGGGAGTTATTGTTTGATTTCATGTCCCTCTTCTTGATCATCAGAGACAAGAACTCACACGAGGGTTTATTATGAGACTGATCAAATATTTTCAATAAGATTATTAACTAAGGCTTAACTTACCAATTGCTAAATTCTTAAGCTTAAGTCTTTGTTCATAAGAGTTTCCACCTCTATAAAACGTGGATGGTGCCCTAATGAGGAATTGAGTGTGATGAAAGTAAATCTTCATTCCTACTCACATTCATATTTACATTAATACGTGTACCAACTTTAAATTACCCATAAAAACTCTTAATTTCACTACATATGCAAAACAGAATAATAATAGTGGCAAACCAGGATAAAGATAATAAACAGAATGGAATACAGACAATTCCAAAATGAAACATAAAGTGAGGGCGAGGGCTGAGGTCCATGCCCTGAAGACAAGATAACACAATAAATTAGGATGAGGGCATGAGACCCTGCCCACACCCTGACAGTACCTCCCTCTTAAGGGGTGGCTTCCAGACAACCCCAGGGTAACACAAACAAAAGAAAAAAAAAAACTCCTCACAGGGTGAGTGGTAGGAGTACAAGACAAGGTGGGCCAAAACAAACTGTACCTCCCCCCCAGCGATGTCCAAAACAAACACAGTCCATGGGCCAAATAAAGTCTCAGGCCCCAAGACCCAAAACAAAGAGGGTTGGGTGGTCTACCCAAGTCCATGAGCCACCGGACCGCAACAAACAACAGGTCAGGGGGTCTACCAAAGTCTATAGGCCCTCGGACTGGAGAACAACGTGGGTTGGGGAGCCTGCACCAGTCCATGGACGCCAGACCAGAATGCAGGGCCGGTCTGGTGGCCTGCCAATGTCCATAAGCCACTAAACTGGAGAACAAGGTAGAACAGTGGCCACAGAAGCACAGGGCTCACCAAACAAACACAGAAGAGTCCTATGCTCTGTGGCCGATGACTGCATCATGCTGACCCCGGCCTCTGGAACAAAAGGTGGAGGCATGCCGGCCTCTTGGGCTACGGGTGGAGCGGATTGCTTGACGTCATGGATGACCACGGGTGGAGCAGACTGCTCAAGCTATTGGATGACAATGGGTGGTGCGAGCTGCTTGACCTCTTGGACCACGATGGGTGGAGTGGACTGCTTGACCTCTTGGATGACGGGTGGAGCAGACTGCTCAATCTCAGGAACAATGACGGGTGGAGCTGACTGCTCGACCTCCTGGATAATGGGTGGAGCAGACTGCTCAACCTCTAGATGGATGGTGCTGGAATGTCCAGCCCTGATGCCTGGAAAACTACCCCATTGCAGTCACCTCGGATGGGGGAGAAAAGCAGGGTGAGGCCTAACCAAAAACACCAGGAGCTAGGCAAGTCTTAACTAGTAATGATGTTATAAAAGTAAAGGAAAGCACTTGCCTGAGCTCTTGGTCCTCTGCTGCTGGGGTGACCTCCTCAGGATGAGCCACAGGAGAAGCATGGACCTCGGGCAGAACAGAAACTGAAGTGTGCACTGTGGGAACAGCTGAAGCTGTGGTGTGTGCCTCAGGGACAGCAGGATCCACTGTGTGCTCCTCAGAGACAGCGGGAGCTGTTGTGTTCACCTCGAAGACAACGGGAGCCGTTGTGTGCACCTCGGGAATGGCTGGAACTGTTGTGTGCACCTTGGGGACAGCTGGAGCTGTTGTGTGCACCTCGGGGATGGCTGGAGCTGTAGTGTGCACCTCGGGGATGGCTGGAGCTGTGATGCACACCTCGTGAGCAGCTGGAGCTGTCTGGAGAAGAGCTGGAGCTGGTGGTGGTGCTGGGGAGCAAGGTGGTGCCAGTACTGGAGCTGGGGAGCAGCGTGGAGCCAGTACTGGATGATCCCCACATAGCCCAGATGCAGCAACAGCAACCGGTGGGATGTCAGGTCTGGGGGCCACAGCTACTTGTAACCCCCTCCTGGAGGTTGCTGCAGCTGGAGGAGTTTCAGGGGCACCCGTCTCATCCCAAACCAGTTGACTGCCACCCAGCATAGCCAGTCTCACAAAAAACAGAAGTGGACACAGGAGAAGCAGGAGAGGATGGGTGGATGGAAAGGGCAGCAGAGTTAATAGCAGAGGGAGGTGGAGAGAACTCAGCAGCGGAAGGCAGCCATGGCTGAGTCTCCCCATCGGGAACCAGACAAGTCCCTTCATTAACTGATGTGAAAAAATGAACGGATACTTGCCTGTATTTCCGCTCTGCCACCACTGACCTGCCCACCGAGTCCTCCCAGGAGAAGCTGGAGATCATCAGACGGGGGGAGGATGCCCCATGGTGTTGTGCTGGCAGTGGACCAAAGGAGGAGGAAACAGAGTCCTGGGGCACCCTTGCTGGGGATGAGAAGCCGAGCCACTGTGTCCTACGGTGCCGGCAATGACCACATCTTCTCCCAGATGGATGCGGTCCTTCCTCCATCGGCACCTCTCCCACCGCCGGGAACGACTCCATCAACCCGCGGATGATGATCTGCATGTTTATGTTCTGCTCATGCAGACAGGCGAACTGAGGGAATCGCCGGAGGGCTGGAAGTGCCTCACTCAGCTCCTCGGCCCATTCGAGGCAGAGGAGGACTTCCTCCAGCGTGCGTGAGGTGTGGGCATCCTTGATGCAGGCCTCAATGTTTATCGCTTCTCACGCTTCCTTCTCATTGAGGCCTAACTGCTGAAACTTTAAATATGCTGGGTCCATCTGATGAGTGTCATACTGTCACGGAAGGGTGGAAAACTGGACCCAAATGCAATATTTAAAGTTAGCAAAGACTTAATAAAAAGCTGGCCAGCCGGGCACAGCTTGATAGTGAAAACACTAAAGATAACAAACTCCTCGGGAGCTGTAACAAAAGACTCACAAAACTAGGCAGGATCAGGCAGGATACAGAAGTGTGTTGTTCACACTGATGTGATGAACGACACTCATGAAGAAACACAGACTGGGGCTTGACATAAATAGACACAGGAGCAATCAAACATAACACAGAACAGGTGAGCACAATCAGGAGCAAACGGAGATGGCAGGGATTGATCACAGGCACAGGACAGGTGGGGCTACACAGATGATCACAGACAGAGGACACACAAAACATGAACAGAGGAACCAGGGGAGACAAGACCATGAGAATAACGATTATTGTAATAATAATAATAATACTGATAAACAAAGAGGATGACCCATGGAGAAATAAATATGCAAAACAAAATAATAATAGTGGCAAACCAGGATAAAGATAATAACAGGAGTGAAATACAGAAAATTCCAAAATGAAACGTAAAGCAAGGGCTGAGGTCCATGCCCTGAAGACAAGATAACACAATAAATTAGCATGAGGGCATGAGACCCAGCCCACGACCTGACAGTCATGGTCAGTTCAGTGTTTGAAAGCCAAAGCTTGGAGGGATGTATGCTTTCTTATACCCCCTTTACATAGGGTTGGAGATTGTTGAAAGATCAATGAGTGATGACAAAATTATCTTTCAATGATCTCTGTGATCACCAATATCTCTCAATGGTCTCTTAATGAGCTCAGTGATCTCCATGGTCCTCAAAGTTTTGTATCATTCCAAAACAATCTCTCAACAATCTTTAAAGGGAAGTGACCTCTCAACGACCTTTCAGTGATCTCTCAACGGGTGCTCAATGACCTGATTGATCTCCCGATGATCTCTCGGCAGTCTTTCAATGAACTCTACTGGTCTTTGATCAAACACTCAGCAATCCCTCACTGATCTCTCAGCCATCCCTCAGCCATGAAAATCTTACAACAATCTCCCAAATATTTACACAGAAACAGCTTTTTTGAGGCTTTAGGAGATCATTGAGAGATCAGGTACATTTTTATTCCCTAATTGGTCTCCCAGCGATCTCTGTGCTGTTTAAAGGGGCCTTAAGCTTATAAATTTGTAGTTTATTCTTACAAATTTTACACTGGAAAAGTGTAACTTTAATGTCAGATGGATTGATAACCTAAAAATTGCAGTAATTTTAGTTCTGGTGAATAGCTGGACAGTGTAGCCACAGATTGTTTGCAAATGTGAGGCCTTAAATTTGATCAGGAGGCTTTAAAAGGGTCTTTAAAAAGATAACTCAAGTTCCTTATAGTTCTAGATACCCTATGTTACCATTACTTCCTGATAGTGCAACAAGGAACACATTCATATTGTATGTAACAATGCCTGTAAAATTGCTGTTAACTGCATTAATTGTACCTAATCAAAAATTCTGTATCTTAAAACTTTGTGGGATGAACTGAAGACCAAGGTCCACGCCAGAAGACCATCAAATCTGGAGGAGCTTAAGAGAGTCGCTGAAGGAGAATGGGCTGGGACTGTTCAGGAGACGTGTGTGACTTGTTGAAAACTACAATGACTGCAGGCTGTTATCCAGCAAAAACGATACACAAATGACTGTTAGCATCAGGAGAGCTCATACAGTAATTCTGACCCTGGTTGTTTTTGTGAAGTAATTTTGTTTCTGTGTGCAAAGTAAAATAATGTAAACATCCAAAATAAAAGTAGGATGTTTGGAAAAGCTCTGTTAAAAGTTCTTCGTGCTAT
This sequence comes from Pholidichthys leucotaenia, assembly GCA_020510985.1. Classification (NCBI taxonomy): domain Eukaryota; kingdom Metazoa; phylum Chordata; class Actinopteri; order Cichliformes; family Pholidichthyidae; genus Pholidichthys; species Pholidichthys leucotaenia. The sequence continues at coordinate 78,253,926 of CM035843.1, read as the reverse complement.
TTATCAGCACTTGGGAAATATTTTTTAAAAAATACCCGTGGCTGCCAGTGTTACCCCTCAGCATCTTTCTTTGTTGTTGAGATGTCATTTATATGGCATTTTGACCTTGCAATTCCAAAAGCACAGTGACAGTTCAGGGTCACAGGGTGAACTTGTGTACAAAGTTTAGTGACCCTAGCTTGATTTATTCTATAGTAATACGGCATATCAGAGCTATAACCTTGACTTTGAACTTTTGACCCCAAACCCATAGTCAGAGGTCAGGGTCACAGGACGAAGCTGTGTATGAAGATTGGTGACCGTAGCTTTACTAATTCTATAGTAAAAGGGCACGGGCCAGGGGTTGGCAACCTGCAGCTCTTCAGCCCCATTGTTGTGTCTCTCTGCAGTTTACATCCCAAATGAAACTGGCAGATGTAGACTGGAGAGGTTTTTCATGTTGGACATGATGAATCATCTCAACACTTGGCTTTGTTTTATCTTCATGCAGGATGGTTGATTGCTGTACATGGCTGAAGATTTAAAAAAAACAAAAGACAGACATCACCCTGAAATTACTGGATCACCTGCAAATTGGTCTTTAAAAAAACAAAACTGTAATAGCCTGCAACTGTTTGTTAAGGTTTGTTTATTTCAAAGTGGCCTATCTTCCCCAAATATGAAGGGGTTCAAATGTCAGCCTCCATGGTTTGGTTTTCAGTTAAAGGTGCAGTGTGTAATATTTTTTGATAATCTACATTATGAAACTTGATGCAGCATAAAATTACTTAGTTTTCATTGTTATATAATCATTTTAAGTAAAAATGTTTTTTGTATTGTAAGATTACTTTTTTATACACAGGAAGAGGGTCTGTCTCCATGTAGGTGGCCATCTTGGAGCACCGTCATGTCTTTCTAAATTTTATGTTTTATTCTATTGACACAAAATACTTCTGTAGGTTATTGTAAATGTTTAATAAGGATGTAATGGCCAGCATGAAGTAAAATATTTGCATTTGCAGCCATCTCTGCCTTCAGGCTGGGAAAATTTGGCATTCATTGAAAGATCACTGAGAGATCATGTAAAGATTTGGACATGGCTGTGCTTATGTCCTCACTTTATGTTCATATTTGATCTTTCTGTTATTTTCAGGACATGAGTTCAGCCATGTCCTCACCCTTTGTTAGTTTGTTTCTCTGAGTTTTCTTCTTAGTCATGTACTTCTAGTCATCGTGTTTATTATTATAATTATTTTGGCCAGTAATATTCAAAATCTTTGTCACCATGGTCCTGTCTCTGCCAGTCCTCTGTTCATGCCTCATGTTTACCCCTTTGTCTCAGTTCCTCATGTTTTCTGTGCCTATAGCCACTCCTTGCTGTCTCTGATTACCCCAAATTGTGCCCACCTGCTCATCATTGTCTGGAACAGGTGGATACCTTAATTGTGGTAATTGGTAATTGTGCCCGCTGCCAAAATAAAAAAATCCAACCTTACTTAACCTCTTGCATGCCGTTGTACCGCTGACGGGCAAGTCTCTGTGTCCTAGAGCACATGAGGGCGCTCTCGTGCGCCCTCGTGCGCTCGAGGAAAAAAAAAGTTCTTCCACTTCAGACACAGCCGCGAACAGATTGGATATGATTGACCTCTCATTCGACTAATAAGAGCCTTGAATTGGGTTTCTGAAACCTTGAAGAACCAATGACTGAAAACCTCGCAAGAAGGACCCGCCTACCAACGCAGTGAGCCAACTGAAGCACAGAAGTTCGCTGAGCTGTTTTGTCTAAAGCTGGGTGAAGAGACTGCTGCAGCAGCCACAGGCGGTGCTTTTTTTTTTTTTTTTTTAATTCCAGCAGAGTGTTTAGGATTCTCTTATATGGTCATCATAGACCGACGGAGGCCGACGACGAAGGTCGTAAATCATTCGCCAAAACCGCAATCATGGAATTATGTTTTGACCGGGTCGCGAGACCAGAACCACGAGCGGACCAGCGTCGCGTTCGTCTGACAATGAGGAATAGAAGTTCGCCAGGACAATGTGGCTGTGAAGAGGTAAGGTGTTATAAGCCAAATTATTTTTTATCCCTGAAAACTGTAATCAAAAATGACTTTTGACCGATCGGTAAATTACAACTGTGCGGCGCACGCCTCCGGACCGTGAACGCCCCCCCCCCCCTCCGCCGCTGCTATTCTGTAGCGGGGGGGGAGGGAGCCGCGGTGACTGCGCTGCTGTGGCCACATGCCACATCCGAGTGTAATCCGTCATGTAGCGATGGCCGATCTCCGTCCTCTGTAGCGAGGGGGGGGGACACCCCCCCGACACACACACACAGACACAGCCCTGAATGTGACTTTTCATTAGAGCCCAAAAATGAAGCTTCTACATTGAAGCTTTCAAAAGTTACAGACGTTTTTCCAAACTGTGCCATTTGGCACAATTTGGCACAGTTCCAAAACGCCTGGGAACTACCTGAGAACAAAGCTGTGTAATATATTCATTTTTTGTGGTATTGTTAAAAAATTTGGACTTCAGCTGGATAACACTTGGTTCTACATTTCTGTTCCATTTTCCAGCCCGGATCTGAAGCTGTGTGTTATTTGCAAGCATTTGTATCCAAAAAAACACCCAGGCCAAATTTATTTTCTTCAAGTTCACTATGTTTAGATGACTGTTACTCAGTGGCCGGAGCACTTAGAGAGATTATGACTGTTTTGCCAAAAAATTCAAAGTGTTTTCTTTTAAATGAGACCAACCCCATGAAGATGCTGCAAGGGTTGAAGAACAGCTTTCGATTTACTTTGGGCACATTATTTTTTGGCGTTTTTAGGAAAATTGACCGGAGTGCAAGGGGTTAATGAGTTTCGACCTAGTGCCTTAACTTCACTGATAATGAAACAATTTGAGAAACTTGTCAAGACAAAGCTCTTAGGAAAACTGAACATCTATTAGATCCTTGTAGAGGCTGGGTTAATCAGCTCAGACTGGATGCAGAGGGTAGACAGAGAAGGACAATAGGTATGGAGATTATGGTGAGGTAGCAGGAAGAAGGAGTTGGGGGAGAAGGGATGAATGTATTGTGATGCGAGATGTCATGCAGATGTGAGATGGGCGGTTGATATAAAAGGAGAACCCCTGGTGTATTGAGACATGCTTTTTCTGTGTATGACTGATGTGACAGTGAATAAAGTTGTCTGCTGCATAAATCTGCCTCCGTTATTTACACTCTCCACACTGGTGACCCTTTGACAAATTATGGAACACGAGGCAAGAACCCCGGTCTCGGCCCGGATGGGAAGCCTCACCAATGCGGCAGGCATCCCAGAGACAGCCCGGATGGGAACCCACAGTAACGCGTGCGCTGTTTCGGTCAAACTACCGGACTTTTGGCTGCACGACCCGCGGTCTTGGTTCCACCGCACCGAGGCTCAGTTCGCCCTCCGGGGAATCATGGCAGACGACACCAAATATTACTATGTGGTCGCAGCGCTGGACGCTCGCACGTCTCAGCAAATAGCGAGCCTGCTCCAACAGCCTCCAGCCCACAAGAAATACGGGGCTCTCAAGGCCGCGCTAACCCGGCACTACACGCTCTCGGATTGTGAGAGAGCAGAGAGGCTCCTGAGGCACTCCGAGTTAGGAGATGGGTCGGCGGTCGAACTGATGGAGAAGATGTTGGCGTTGATGGGCACGGACGATGGGCATTTTCTGTTTGCCCACCGTTTCCTCCGGAACCTCCCAACAGTGGCCAGAGCGGTTCTGGCCAATTCGCCGTTGCTGGCCGCGCGTGACTACCGTGCACTAGCCCAGGAGGCAGATCGGATCATCCTCACCACCAGAGCCCTCACAGTGAACGCGGCGTCGTCGGAACACAGCGACACGACCAGCAGAGGCGAGGAGCCGCCGACGGTAGCGGCAGCAGGGGCCAGGAAACGCCAGAGAGACACGCTCTGCTTCTACCACCGCTGCTTTGGAAAGAACGCACGCAGATGTGTCCCACCGTGCCAATTCAAGCGTTCGGGAAACGCCAAGGCCAGCAGTCGGTAGCAGCTGTGACCACCGGTGAAGAGAACAAGCTGCTCTACGTGACGGACTCGCGCTCGGGGAGACTTTTTTTTTTTGTTTTTTTTTTTTGTTACTTATTTGTACCCGTAGGTAGATTTGGTTTGCAGTCTGGTGACAAGCCACCGGCTGCCGGTTGCTGCGTGCACGAGCGCCCTAAACCTACATGTTTTGGTATGCGGGAGGAAACCGGAGAAATCCCGGAGTAAACCCACGCAACACGGGGAGAACATGCAAACTCCACACAGCTCACTGTTGGTCGGGGGCTGGGATCGAACCCACGATCTCACGATCCCCGCAATCCCCCGGCCGAGGGTAAACTGTGCTGCCACAGTGCTAAACCACTGCGCCCAGCACCGTGCAGGGGAGACGGTTCCTCGTAGACACCGGCACCCAGAAGAGCATCATCCTGCCGTCCTACGCCGACCGGCTAGCGGGAGCTAGCGGCCCCGGGCTGGTAGCAGTAAACGGCTCGGACATTAAGACTTTTGGTGCGAGAACACTGACTTTATCCCTACACGGCCGTATGTACGAGTGGACTTTTGTCATAGCGGCATTGAGTTTCCCAATCCTGGGAGCTGATTTTCTGTGTGCACACGGCTTGCTAGTCGATGTTGCTAACAGACGCTTGGTTAATGCAATGTCTTTTGATTCTCTCCCCTGTACAGCTCAAGGGGCTGGGCCAATAGCACAAGCCAACGTCACAGCTCCAGGCGGTAAGTTCCACACACTGCTCACTCAGTTCCCAGCACTCACGGTCCCAACATTTTCGGCGGCCATCGCTAAACACGGGATGGAACACTTTATCACCACCACCGGGCCGCCCGTTTTCGCATGACCTCGGCACTTGGACGCAGCTAAACTGGCCATAGCGCGCGAGGAGTTTGCCAACTTGGAAAGGTTGGGCATCATCAAGCACTCAAACAGCCCATGGGCATCCCCGCTATACATGGTCCCTAAGGCCGAGGGATCATGGTGACTGTGCAGAGATTTCCGCAGGTTGAATAACGCCACAGTGCACGACCGCTACCCAGTTCCCCATATTCAGGATTTTTCCATTCACCTCGCCGGGGCACGCATTTCTTCTAAAATAGACCTGGTCCGTGGTTACCACCAGGTCCCAGTGCGCGCGGAGGACATACCCAAAACAGTGGTAATAACTCCGTTTGGCTTGTTTGAGTTTTTACGCATGCCCTTCGGATTAAAAGGAGCGGCACAGACATTCCAACGCATGATGGATGCGGTGTTGCACGATCTGCCGTTTGTGTTTGTCTACCTGGATGACATCCTGGTGGCCAGTGCATCCGAGGACGAACACGTAACCCACCTCAGGATGATTTTCCGGAGGTTGGAGGAGCACGGGTTAATAATCAACCCGGCGAAATGCCAAGTTCAGCGTGACGGGGATTGATTTTTTTGGAGCACCGCATCTCACTGGAGGGAGCGATACCCTTGCCCGACAAAGTGCGTGCCGTGGCGAATTTTCCCCGGCCTCAAACGGTCAGGGCGCTGCAAGAATTTTTGGAGATGGTTAACTTTTATAACTGGTTCCTCCCCCGGGCAGCTCAGCTCATGCAGTCATTGTACGCCACGCTCAAGAAACGGAAACCCGCGGACAGAGTCGAATGGACTCCGGAGCGAGAGCAGGCGTTCTCTGAGGTTAAAACAGCCCTGGCAAACGCCGCACTGTTGGCGCACCCGGACCCGGCGGCCCGGATAGCGCTCACTACCGACGCCTCGGATGTGGCCATAGGGGCCGTCGTGGAGCAACGTGTCGCCGGTTCTTGGCAGCCACTCGCTTTTTTCAGCAGGGCTTTGCGCAACAGTGAATGTAAATACAGCGCGTTCGACAGAGAGTTGCTGGCTCTCCACCTGGCCATACACCACTTCCAGTTCTGGCTGGTAGGGCGCAGCTTCACCGCGTTCATGGACCACAAGCTGCTAACGTTCACGATGGCCAAGGTTTCGGAACCATGGTCGGGCTGGCAGCAGAGACCCTACGATGGCCCGTTCAGAGTGCTGGAAACAGGGGACAAACATTTTTTGTTCGACTTGGGGGGTCGTCAGGAGAAAATATGCATAGACAGACTTAAGCCCGCCTTTGTGGTTGCGGTCGAACAAGTGCTGTTGGCTCGGGCCCCTCGGCGTGGAAGACCCCCACTGAGAATTCCCCAGGTAAACGATTCATCAGAGCAGCCACACGGGCAAGTCGAAGATTCCCCCCCACCTCGCCATGGCCCACCCACAGACAGACACACCCCCAGGAGCCCCCCGCTGGCAAAGCAGCGCCGCGGAGGCGGTAAACCCCCATTACAGCAGATATGGGAGGAGACTGAAGCCAAACAGACGTGAGGACTGAAACTCGGTCTGAGATTCTGGGAGGGGGGGGGGGTGTAGAGGCTGGGTTAATCATCTCAGACTGGATGCAGAGGGTAAACAGAGAAGGACAATAGGTATGGAGATTATGGTGAGGTAGCAGGAAGAAGGAGTTGGGGGAGAAGGAATGAATGTATTGTGATGCGAGATGTCATGCAGATGCGAGATGGGCAGCTGATATAAAAGGAGAACCCCTGGTGTATTGAGACATGCTTTTTCTGTGTATGACTGATATGAGAGTGAATAAAGTCATCTGCTGCATAAATCTGCCTCCGTTATTTACACTGTCCACACCCTCTTCAATTTGCATATCGAACCAAGAGAGGAATGCAAGATGCCATTATTACCTTGCTCAACCTTCTCCGTAAACATTTGGAGGGGAGTAAAAATCACGCCCAAAATGCTCTTTGTTGACTTCTCATCAGCTTTTAACACAATCCAGCCCCATGTGTTGGTTGAAAAACTAATTAACAACTTTAATATAGACAGATCTCTTACAGGATGGATTTTTGAGTTTCTTACAGACAGACTACAAGTAAAAGTAAACGGTACATTGTCTAGCCTTTGGTCATCTTCCACTGGCTCACCCCAGGTTGTGTTTTATCAGCCTTTTATATATATTTTATATACTAACAATTGTCAAGGTCGCCATGCAAATGCATACATTTTAAAATATGCTGGCGATGCTGTAATCATTAGCCTTTTTAAGGATGACAACAATGAGCACGGTCATGTTTTAAGTGATTTTATATCATGGTGCCACAAAGCCTTTCTTAAAATCAATGTTTCTAAAACAAAAGAGATGTGCACTGATTTTAGAAGATTCCCTCCAACTCCTGTGTGCTGTGTTGTTTATGGTCAGTCTGTTGAAATTGTAACCCATTACAAATATCTTGGTACCACAATTGATGACAATCTGAAATTCTGGAGAAACTGCAAACTTTTATGTCAAAAAGGTCAGCAGCGGTTTTATTGTCTGAGAAAGCTCGCAAAATTCCAGGTTGATAAGACCCTCATGAAAATGTTTTATTGCACTTTTATTGAGTCAGTTATCACTTTTTCTATTATCTGCTGGTATGGTAACTTGCAAGAACACAAACTCAGACTGACATATATATACTGCATGTACAGGGAAGAAGTTAAGAGACCTCAGTCTGTCCGTGTTGGAAATAACATCTCCAACTCTATCACACTGAGCACCAGATCCCCTCAAGGCTGCGTACTCAGTTCACTGTTGTTTACACTTCTAACACATGACTGTGTATCCAGACACGAGGGGAACCAGATTATTAAGTTTGCAGATGACACCACAGTGGTGGGACTTATTCAGAGGGATGAGGGATCAATGTACAGGGAAGAAGTTAGAGAACTGGAGGGCTGGTGCAGGGAGAACAATCTGGTGCTCAACGTGGACAAAACAAAGGAGATGATCATCGACTTCTGGCGGTCACAGCCTGAACACGTCCCTCTCAGCATCGGCGGCCGTTTGGTGGAGAGAGTGAAGAACATCAAGTTCCTCGGAATGCAGATCTCGCAGGACGTGACCTGGAGCAAGAATTCCTTGGGGATCAGGAAGCAGGCCCAGCAGAGACTGCACTTCTTGAGGAAACTCAAACAGGCCTCTCTCCCCATCTGCATCCTCAGTACCTTCTACAGAGGTGTGGTGGAGAGTGTTCTGATGTACTGCATTGCAACATGGTACTCCAGCTGCAGTATGCCAGACAAAAAAGCCCTGCAGAGGATAGTTAAGGAAGCTGAGAGGGTAATTGGAGTTTCCCTCCCTTCTGTCCAAGAACTTTTTCAGAACCGTTGTAGGAGCAGGGCACTGAACATTGTCAAGGACCACTCTCACCCTCTGCATAAACACTTTGAACTGCTGCCATCTGGCAAACGATTCCGGAGCATCAGAGACAGAACCACCAGACTGATTAACAGCTTCCTTCCACAAGCTGTTGGGATGCTGAACAGTTGATCCGGAATCTTTCATACATACTACTGCACCTTATAGACATTATGTATATTATTTGTATATTAAAGTTCTAGTTAGTTTTCAAGTATGTCTCAGGGATGTATGAATGGCTGTGTTGGGGTGGGGGTGAGGGTGTGTGTGAGTGTGTCTTAAATTATGTTCTTTTTACTTATATGGATGCCGAGAGAAACGCAATTTCATCTTGCCTGCACTACAGTTGTATGTACAGCAATATGACAGTAAAGGTTGATTTGATTTGATTTAGTTATGACAATGAAATGCTGAAAAATTGGTTATAGATTAATGGATCAACATTTTTTTTTTTTAAGTTTTGGTATTCATCATGTTACATTTGGGCAGAAATATTTATTCTGCTTTACCTAATACAAGTGTGTCTCCAAAGATTTTCTTGCCAGTGTATATACGTACGTAATGAACAGAATTAATAACATATTCACATATTAACTGAAGTAACTTTTAGTTTCAATCATACTCCTTTTAAATACTTTTAAAATGTACTCCCAGATAATATTTAGAAAGGAATATTGATTTATTCTCATTTAAAGATAAAGGATAGGGCATTACATCTGTGCTCATTAGTTAATACCAAGTAGTACCGACAATGGCTATCACAACATACAATGCAGTGCAGAACATATATGATAACAAGTGCATTTATTTTAATTTGCTCATGAACTCCTATTCTGAATAACTGGGGTTAGTGGATATTCATAAATAAAACAGGGTACAATGTTTTTTTGTAAGTGACTCACTCAGAATAACATTCACACAGGTGAATACCGTTTGAATATCAATCAACTGGTCTAACAGATGAAGTTCAGTATTTTTTTTTTAAACAGAAAAGAAATACTCTGAAGTTAAAAACCTTGAGCTACATTCACAGTGAGGTAATGTTTTCAGCTGGTTCTGAGTTCAGCTTTGATAAGCAATGGAAACTGAGCACTGTTACACGAGATCTGGGTCAGTAACCAAGAGGAGAGGAGAGGTGTTTTCAGGAAAATCTAACAGGCTGAAACACATCTCCGTCCTTCAATCTACTTAACACACTCATTTAACAGTTCTGTACAGGCTCCATGAGGTGAGGACTATCAGACGGGGCCAGGACCGGTTTCTGCTGCCTTCTGAGGGCTGCTCTGCGTGGTCTTGATGGGCGATGCTGGTGATGACGGCTGTGGCGTGTCTGTTCTGTCACTGATCACTTCCTCGGCCTCCTCCTCCCTCTGCTGGACAGAGGACAGGTATTGCTCCAGAAGGCTGCAGTCTGCACTGTCCACACCTTCACCGCCAGCAGCTAAGCTACTACAAATGGGGCTGAGCGCTCGCACGGTCTTCAGGGAGTCCGCTGTCCCGCTGCTGAGGAAGCTGTCCTCCTGAGCCGCCTGCTGACCACTTGTTGACTGGAAGCCCGAGTCTGGGAAGGAGACGTCTGTGCTGGGTGGGTTTGCGGTACTGGAGTAAACAGGTGGAGCTGCCTTACAGAGTCCAGGAGACGGGACGGGAGCCGGGGTGACGGTCTGGGTGATGACGGACAGCTGTTGCTCCACAGATTTCCTCCACTGCTGCATCGACTGGACCTAAAGGGAAAACAGTTAGGTTTCTATGGAAATTAACCAATAGTCCACAACATGCATAATGAACGAAGTTAAAAAAAAAGAGGTTGCGGTAACTGCTGACCTCTTTCCACAGAAACTTGACAGCCTCCTCCTGAACCAGCCTTTGAAGCCTCTCTTCCTCATACTGCTTCTGCACACTGAAAACAAAACAAAAGGAAAACCCATCAGCAAGTGTGTCTTTAGTTGACATTTCTGCATTGCATATACAGTGCAGTAAAAAAGTATTTTCCCCCTTCCTGATTTCACACTAAAATGTTTCAGATCATCAAACAAATTTTAATATTAGACAAAGATAACCAGAGTAAATACAAAATGCAGTTTTTAAATGATGATTTCATTTAGTAAGGGAAACAGGCTATCCAAACCTACCTGGCCCTATGTGAAAAAGTAACTGCCCCCTAAACCCAATAACTGGTTGGGCCACCCTTGGCGGCAACAACTCAGGGATGGCAACAGGAAATTCTGATTTCAGCTGAAATCTAATTTGGTCAATTGACTTATGGGGGGGCCAGGGGGGCACAGCCCCCCTGAAGCTGAGAGGTTTTCAGTAAAACAGAAGTAATTTAGACTGAAAAAATGATTAAAAAAAATGAAATACTAGACTTAGATAAATCATTAAATTTAATGAAAAGTTAACTTACTTTTTCTTCAATGTTGTCTCACTGTCTTTAGTCCAACATATTTAACAGTTCTATAAGAGTTTATTACACTATTTACACTGGTCACCAAGTCACTTCTAAGGTAGTTGGCATGTTTCTTTACTTTTGATGCGTGGTCTGACAGTGCCACACATCCACGCGATCCATAGTTAATCAAGTCTTTACAATACACACAAAAAGCTTTTCCGGCCACGTCTGGTTTCTTCAGAAATTGTCCGAGTGTTTGTTACCTCGTCGAACTTTGAGCCAATTTTCACCTTTACCGTCACTTTTCTCTCAAGCCAATTCCATCGGAACTTATTTTTGACACTTTTGTCTATTTCTAGCACTAATGACTCCTGATCCTTCGATAAAAATCTCATAATTCCGCTGAAAACGATACCGAAAGCTCAGAATTTCAACACGAACACGCCGCCATGAATTTTTGACAAAGCATACAACGAGCCATTTGATTGGTCCAATCGTTTGCAACTATCCAATCGCAGGGCCGTTTACAATACAGCAGTAGCTTGAGTACAAAACATCCGGGTTATCGCGGGAGACTTGACTCGGGGAAGCACCGAGCGCTTATGTAATCGTGTTGATTTTCGCTAAAATCGGTAACAATAAGGTACCTTACCCCCCCCTAAAATTTTCTCAACGGATTTAGACGATTCACACAAATGATCAATTTGAAAATAGATCGGCGGAAAACTGCCATCCCTGACAACTGCAATCAAGTGCTTGTGATACAGTAACTGATAATGAGTCTTTTACTGTATATCGCTGTTGAGAAATTTAGGTCCACTCTTCTTTGCAGAATTGTTTTAATTCAGCCACATTGAAGGGCTGGAACTTGAGGTCATGGACTGATGGCTGGAGATTCTCCTTCAGGATGTTCAGGTAGACAGCAGAATTCATGGTTCCATCAAATATGGAAAGTCGTCCAGGTCCTGAAGCAGCAAAGCAGCCCAGACCATCACACTACCACCACCATGTTTGACTGTTGGTATGATGTTCATTTTATGAAATGCTGTGTTAGTTTTACACCAAATGTAACGGGACGCACACCTTCCAAAAAGTTCAATTTTTGTCTCATCAGTCCACAGAATATTTTCCCAAAAGTCTTGGGGATCATCAAGAGGTTTTTGGGGTTTTTTTGGCAAATGTGAGCAGAGCCTTTGTCTTCTTTTTGGTCAGCAGTGGTTTTCTCCTTGGAACTCACCCATGGATGTTCAGTTTTGCCCAGTCTCTTTCTTATTATTGAATCATGTACTAGTGTCCAAACTGAGGCAAGTCAGGCCTGCAGTTCTTCAGATGTTATTCTGGGTTTTTGTTCCTCATCCGTTCTTGAATTTCTTTAGCTCATGGAATGATGTGTTGCTTTTTGAGGTCTTTTAGGCTACTTTCCTTTGTCAGACAGGCTCTATTGAAGTGATTTGATTCAACAGGTCTGGCAGTAATCAGACCTGGGTGTTGCTAGTGAAATTGAACTCCGCTTTCCAAAAAATGTGGTTAATCACATATACGTAATTTTCAAAAACTTTTCCACATAGGTCCAGAAGGGGGTAGATACTTTTTCACAGTACTGTATATAACCAGAGACATAAGATTTACACCTGTTATTAATCTCTGAATATATAAGGGACAAGTCAACTTTATTATCAAAGTGCTGCTCAAAAAGTTGAAATATATGGGGGGGGGGGAGTTCATAGTAGTCAAATTTGACCAAATGTTGTTTATTTGTCAACATAGTCTCCCCTTCAGTCCACACACTTCTTCCATTGGTCTTGCAGCACTTGGATCCCTGCGGTTGAAAAATAAACCACATTTGGTCAAAATTTGACCACTATGAACTTTTCAGCACCCCCCTCATATTCTTTAACAAGAGCACTACATGGTACATTATACACCTGCCCATAACCATTATTGACAGTGCATAGCTAGCACACAAACAACCAGAAAATCAATTACAAATTCAAGACTCAATATACTCTAGAGCTGTAATAAATCTAATAATTATGCCAACTATGCAAGGAGTTTTAGCAAAACAATCTACAATTCAATGTGGAACAAATTTAGAGAAAATACCAGAAAATCATATGACCCCCTACAATATGCACATCTTCAATACATCTACAAACACTGTGTGAAATAAATAAGTCCCAGCTTGAAAACAAATGGACGGATATCATCATCCCATAATACAACCTGTCTTTAGAGACAGGCGTATGAAAAGCACTAAAAATATGTGTATTAAAGCACTACATAAGAATAGAAAAACACAAATTAAAACTAAAATCTCAAACTGCACTGAACTCAGGATATAAAATGGGTTTCAAATGAGTTTTAAATATCCTCAAGTAGGGGGGTAGGCTGTTCCAGAAGCAATTACTGACCAGTTTAAATACAAAGCGTGAGATGATGCGTAACATCTGATTTTAGGGGCAACAAAATTCTTGAAAAGCAATGGTTCTGGTGGTCACTTACCTGTCCAACCTGTCAGACAGGAAGAGGATGTGTTCCTGCATCCTGCGCAGACGGATTTCACAACGGACCTCCCTAGCCACTGGATGACAACATCGAGTGTACTGTCCCCTCCACCAGGACTGGATTTTTATTGCTGCCCGCTCTGCTTCCAGCAATTGTCTGGCAGCTTCTTCCTGCTTGATGCCCTCTTTCAGCTCAGCCTTACTAAAATTTGAAGCTGTATCCAAATCACTCTGTGACGTGCTAATTTTGACTCCTGGTGATGTACTGGGTACTGGAGCTGCAGCTGAAATACCTTCATCTTCAAACGTCTTCCTGTCTTTCTTATCTAATGAGGGTGAACGATTTGCCTTATTGCTGTTGTGCTTTTTTGGGAGCGCTGGGCATGTTGGAGCCAGAGAATCTGGCTCAAAAGTCTCTGTCTCATCCTCGCTATCGGAGTGATTCGTTTGTGGCTCTGGGTAGGATGTGAAGGGGATAGAAGTGGATTTTGAGGAAAGTATACTCCTGTTGAGTTTGTCCTCATCCATCTGCACATCCTCCAGGTAAATGTATTCCTCTCTGGGTCTTTGGCTACGAACTACCGGCAAAGATAGCTGAGAAGAATCGCAGCTCACCCACGTATTAAACTGCACAGCTGGCTCTACACAAAGGCAGACAAAGTTATTTTACTACAAAAGGAACAGTAAGAATAAATGTTTATATGAACACTTGTATTTCTTCACTCTCCTTACCCATCTCAAGAACTGATGGAGTAGCAGCTGGTCCAGGTGAAGCCGCTGACTTCATCATGGGGGCCTCTTCCTCTGGAAGGGCATGTGAAGGACTGTGCCTTTCCACATCTAGTTGAGTGGGACGAGGAGGGCTGGGACAGCTTCCCCTGGACTCCTCTAGTAGCTGCCTCTGATGAAATCTGAGAAAATTAATATTAATGATTAGGAATGACGTATCCATCTATAGCCATGAAAAGGGTAATACTAGGTTATCTTAAGGCTTTTTCACAGTGCTGTGAGGCAAAAATGTGGTGTGGCAGTGCCAAAACTTCACCTGAGATCCACCCCCTTCCCCCCAAAAAATCTCTTACATTCCATTTTCATTCTGCTTCTGTCTCGCCAGGCATTATTTTCAGCTGACAGGGGAACAGATTGGGTATGCTAACTTCAAACTCATTTACGTTTCATGAATGAGGCCTGTATCAATGTAACAAAAAACACTTTAGGCTCCGTATGAAAGTCAGATGTGATGCTTATGCTAGCTATTGTGGCTAACGTTTCTGTACCAACATATACCATTCCCAGGTGAACATCAGCTGCATATTATCATCACAGTCTGGCTTCTTGGCAATCTCAAGCCATATGCTGTCTTTGATCGGATTATTCAAGTACTCGTTGTGGTGTTTATCATATAAAATTGGACTGGTTGTCTTGTCATTTTGACCTGGAAGTGACAATACCTGAAGCAAAGGATTTCACTGGTGCAACAAATACTGTATTTCCACAAGCCAAAGTTCTGTCGGATCAAGGTCGATACAGATATTATTGTTCACCCGCACACATGTTCCACAGCAGTGTACTATGCTAATAAGAACATACTGTATATAAGCCATTCAAATGAAATTTCTATGGGATTTTTTTGACAAAAAAAATCCACACATGGTCTTTAACCAGTGATGTTATGTTTTTACATTTTATACATAAAATAGTATTTATAATTCAGATTTTTACCTCTGCTTACTAAGAATCTTCTCCAGTTTGGCATCTTCTGCCATTTCCAGGGCTGGCGATGCGGTCAGTGGGCAAACGGTGGCCAAGTACTGAACCAGCTGAACGTGCTGCCCCGGTCGATATGAACGACCTTTACCCTGACTGTAGAGCCACTCCGCTTTCAGACTGTAAATAACAAACAGAATTTAATCCCTTTGCTACTGCTTTTGTGTTGGATGCTTCTGTGGTGAGGAACATACAAGCACACACCCCTCTTTTTGTGAGACTACATAACCATCCAGAACCTTCAGGCTCAGGCACCAGCTCATGATGTACGGCCGATAATCAAAACCAGGCAGTGAGGAAGTCGTAATGACACAGGGGTTGGTCATGATGGACAGCTGCTCTAGTTCGTGAAGTGACGCCAGGTAAGACACCTGGAAAATTACATTAAAGAAATCAGTGGTAATAAGATATTTAAACACAGGGAAAGATCAGTGGTGCTGTTTCATATTATGGAAAAGATAATTACTTCATTAAGATCCCGTATCTCATTTTCTGCCAGAGAGAGGATGGATAAATGGGCAGGAAGGTGGGCAGGAACAGTACGAAGTGTTGTGATGCTGTTTCCATGGAGTAAAAGGGTCTGCAAAATTGGCAGAAAATAACACTGATTTAAAAAAAATTAACAGACTCTGCAAATATCTGTAATCAAACACACACTCAGAGGCTTCAAAACTGACCTTTAAGGCCGTCAGTTTAGTGAGATCCCCAATAGTGGATATATTATTGTCAGACAGATCCAGATGTTGAAGAGAGACACAGTTGCTAAGTTGCTCAATGACCTGTGTGAAAGATTGGTTTAGCATGACTGAACCTAGGCTTATAGTATGGTAAATACATGAAAATATGGAAGTAAAATTTATAAGCACCTTAATATTGTTCCCAGACAGGTTGAGCCATTTCAGGTGAGGCAGATCTCTCAGTCCCTCAATGTAGCCAATGCTGTTATTCGGAAGATTGAGGACTTTCAACTCTGTCAGCCGAGACACCCCCATCATTCTCACCAGGCGGTTACTAGCTACAGACAACTGAGGACGAAAAGGGCAAAGACTTACCAGAGTAATCAGTGATTACTGTTTAGGCTATGGGTCACAAGTTTATGAGTTATAACTGAGTTAAACAGCAAGATTCCGTCGGTCACGGCCTAAACACGTCCCTCTCAGCATCGGCGGCCGTTTGGTGGAGAGAGTGGAGAACATCAAGTTCCTCGGAGTGCAGATCTCGCAGGACCTGACCTGGAGCAAGAATTCCTTGGCGATTAGGAAGCGGGCCCAGCAGAGACTGCACTTCTTGAGGAAACTCAAACAGGCCCCTCTCCCCATCTGCATCCTCAGGACCTTCTACAGAGGTGTGGTGGAGAGTGTTCTGATGTACTGCACTGCAACATGGTACTCCAGCTGCAGTATGTCAGATAAAAAAGCCCTGCAGAGGATAGTTAAGGGAACTGAGAAGGTAATTGGAGTTTCCCTACCCCCCTGTCCAAGAACTTTTTCAGAACCGTTGTAGGAGCAGGGCACTGAACATTGTCAAGGACCACTCTCACCCTCTGCATAAACACTTTGAACTGCTGCCATCTGGCAAACGATTCCGGAGCATCAGAGGCAGAACCACCAGACTGATTAACAGCTTCCTTCCACAAGCTGTTTGGATGCTGAACAGTTGATCCGGAATCTTTCATACATACTACTGCACCTTATGGACATTATGTATATTATTTGTATATTATAGTTTTAGTTAGTTTTCAAGTATGTCTCAGGGATGTGTGAATGGCTGTGTTGGGGTGGGGGTGAGGGGTGTGTGAGTGTGTCTTAAATTATGTTCTTTTTACTTATATGGATGCCTAGAGAAATGCAATTTCATCTTGCCTGCACTACAGTTGTATGTACAGCAACATGACAATAAAGGCTGATTTGATTTGATTTTGATTTGATGTTCAAGGTGGTTTCATACCTGCTGAAGGCCTGGGCTCCTTTCTAGGTGGTCCAGTTTCATAATGTTGTTCCGGTCCAGAATGAGAGTGTGAGTGTCCTCAGAGCAAGTGAAACTGGGGTCCAGCTTCTGGATACCCCGCTCTGAAAGATCCAGCACTGGTCCTTGTAGCGCTTTAAAAAAAAACAAACAGGGAGAATCAGTGAATTAAACAACCACAACAACTGTCAATATATTTCTTCCTATGGCTACCATAGACACAGGATCAGTACCAGTAAAGCACACATACCACGAAGCATCCCTTAATTTCCCATGCTACAGGGGTGATTCCATGATTCACTGAGCACTGATTTCTTTTTCACCCCCTACATTAATATGGCGCTATTGCATGTTATTAAGTTTGCTCATTCACTTTCTTAGTGTGTGTTGTGTTGTCTGTCTAGTGTGACAAGACAAGAACAGTGTGTTCTTTTCTTGTATTTCTAAAAAAAAAAAAAAGGAGGTTTTGTTTAGTTGAAGGGAATTAATGGACCAAACCTTAGAGGGCCTTCAAAAAACTGATGTCAGCTGGATCTAAGCACATAAAATGAAACTAAATAGCTCTGAACTGTTGTCTAAATGTTGTAAGGATGAGGACACTGGATTTAATAAGTATAAACTATCTACTGCACCAATGTCTTCTAACTATTTCAAGTTCAGTAAACAAACCCTCACCCCCATGCATTTTACACAATATCAGTGCAGACTAGGAAATTACTTAAAGAAATAAACCATCTTGGGCCAGTGTCAAATACTGGAGTAAATAGGTTTTATTTATTTTTTGGTGTGATTTATTTTTTTTTAATTTAAGTTTTTGTAAAGGGTATACATGTCATTACAGCATTGCATTGTTTACATTTTCATCACATATTTCCCCTTTTTTTGTTTTTTGACAACATTGGAAAAAATTATTACAACACCCTTTTTAAGTGAAAGAAAAAGAGGAATGAAAAGAAGAACAAAAAAAACAGAAAAAAAAAGAAAAACAAAAGAGCAGAAAAATAAAAGAGCATCTGAGTAGCATTGGAGCAAAGAGAGGTGCCATTATTGAAATGGTATTTGTCAAAGATTAGATCTGATGGAAGACACATATGCGTTCCAGGGTTGCCAAAAGTTCAAGAACCCATCCATGTCCTGTCTCAGTGCAAATGTCAACTTTTCCATTGAATAAATGTCCTGAATAAGATAAGATAAGATAAGATAAGCCTTTATTAGTCCCACAATGGGGAAATTCCAGGATTGCAACAGCACAGGGATAGCAACACTCAGAGCAACAATCAGAAGGCAAGAAAAAAAACAAGCAAGCAAGAGCAGCTAATATACATATGTACATATTACTATAAAATATATATATACACACACACAGACACACAGTGCAGAGCATTGTAGCTGGATGGAATAAATATATGAATATGTAAACACACAGTGCTGAGCATTGTAGCTAGATGGAATAAATATGTAAATATATAAACACACACAGTGCAGAGCATTGTTGCTAGATGGGATGAAACAGCACAACCGTCTACTTAGTTATCCTACATGGTATGATTATGTGCCCATACATATTCTCACTCTCCATAGCGACCGGTATTTTCCTAGTTGTATGCCGGAGGGGACCATTGTGTAAGTCTATTGCATCTTTTGCATTCAAAAAACTATTCGTTTGTTACGTCTTTTTGCTATCTCTGCGAGCAGCCCTGCTTAGGTTGTACAGTCTGACAGCCGTTGGTAGGAAGGACCTGCGAAACCTCTCGGTTGTGCACCTGGGATGATGTAGTCTGCTGCTAAATGAGCTCCTCAGTGGATTCAGTATGTCCTGCATAGGGTGGAACACGGACTCCAGCAGAGATGACAGTTTAGCCACCGTCCTTCTCTCTCCTATCTCCTCCACCGGATCAAGGCGCTGCCCCAGGACAGAGCTAGCTTTCTTGATCAGTTTGTTCAGTCTCTTCCTATCGGCTGCAGTAATGCCACTGCCCCAGCAGACCACTCCAAAAGTGATGGCTGATGCCACCACCGTGTCATAGAATGTCTTCAGCAGCGCGCCTTGTACACCAAAAGACCTGAGTCTCCTCAGCAGGAACAGCCTGCGCTGTCCCTTCTTGTAGAGTGCATCAGTATTGTGTGACCAGTCTAGTTTATTGTTCAGATGAACACCCAGGTACTTATAGGCTGTCACCATCTCGATGTCTGTTCCCTGTATATTTACTGGTGCTGTGAGGGGTTGTCCTTGCCTGCGGCAGTCCACCACCAGCTCCTTAGTTTTTCTCGCGTTGATCTGGAGGCAGTTCCGATGGCACCAGTCCACGAAGTCCTGGATAAGCCCTCTGTACTCAGCTTCATCTCCATTGGAGATGAGGCCAACGATCGCAGAGTCATCAGAGAACTTCTGTAGATGGCAGTGTGCTGTGTTGTGTGAGAAGTCCGCAGTATAAAGAGTGAACAGGAAGGGAGCCAGCACCGTTCCCTGGGGGGCCCCCATGCTACTGATGATCGTGTCGGACACACAGTCCCGGGTTCTCACAAACTGAGGCCGGTTCGTGAGGTAGTCCAGGATCCATGATGACAGGTGCTGGTCCACCCCTGCGCGCAGCAGCTTGTCCTTCAGGATCATCGGTTGGATGGTGTTGAAAGCACTGGAGAAGTCAAAGAACATGATCCTCACCATATTCCCGGGCTTCTCCAGGTGGGACAGAGAACGGTGAAGGAGGAAGATCACCGCACCCTCCACCCCAATGCCATGCTGGTAGGCGAACTGGAGTGGATCCATCGCTGGTTCCACCAGGGGGCGGAGGTGAGCAAGGAGCAGTCTCTCCAGGGTCTTCATCAAGTGGGACGTCAAGGCCACCGGTCTGTAGCTGTTCAGGTCTTTGGGGTGGGAAGTTTTTGGTACAGGTACCACACAAGATGTTTTCCACAGCTGTGGTACCCTCCCCAGTTTCAGGCTCATGTTGAAGATATACGTCACAGTCCCACACAGCTGGTCTGCACAGGACTTGAGGAGCTTTGCGCTGATGCCGTCCGGTCCCGACGCCTTCCTCGCCTTGATCTTCCTCAGCTCCGTCCTCACCTGGGTCCTGGTCAGGGTCAGGATGGGGGGCTGTGTGTTGGGAGTGGGGGGGTGTTGGTGGAGTGGGGAGTGGGCAGCAGGACTTGATTTCTTTAGGGGCAGCAGTGGTTGTTGTGCAGACAGGGGGGAGGGCGGTTGGTCAAACCTATTGAAAAACAGATTCAGGTTGTTCGCCCACTCCCTGCCCCCCGTAGCCTGGGGGGGAGGTATTCTGGAGCCCAGAGATGGTTTTGAGGTTTCTCCAGACCCCGCTGATGTCGCTCTGTTGCAGCTTGCCCTCCATCTTCTTCCTGAAGCTGTCCTTGCCTACTCTGATCTTTCTCCTCAGCTCCCTCTGTACGGACTTCAGCATCTCCCTATTCCCCGACCTGAAGATCCTCTTCTTCTCTCTCAGAAGTGTTTTTATCTCAGGGTTGATCCAGGGTTTGTTGTTTGAGTGACGCCGTATGGTCTTGGTGGGAACGGATTTGTCCACACAGAAGCTGAGGTAGTCCGTGAAGGTGTGAATGAGGCCATCAATGTCCTCACCATGTGGATCGCAGAGCTGCTTCCAGGCGGTGGCTTCAAAACAGCCCTTTAGAGTGTCCATTGTCTCCTCAGACCATAACTCCACAGTGTGCATGGCTGGAAGTTGTCTGTGCACTAGGGGTTTGTACACCGGCCGGAGATGAACCAAGTTGTGATCCGATCTCCCGAGTGGGGGGAGTTGTGATGAGGTGTACGCCTCCTTAGTGTTTGCGTAGAATAAGTCCAGTGTTTTATTGTCTCTAGTGTGGCATGTGACATACTGGGTGAACGTGGGTAGAATGGGAGATAGTGAAACATGGTTGAAATCGCCTGAGATGAGGAGAAGAGCATCTGGGTGTTCTGTCTGCAGCCTGCTGGTTACTGAATGGATGACGTCACGCGCTGTCCCAGCGTTCGCCGTCGGATTTGCATAAACAACAATGCAGATCACGTGTGAGTGGTTCTCTCGGGAGATATGTAGGCCGCATGCTAACAGCTAGCAACTCAATGTCTTTGCTGCAGTGTCGTTGTTTAACAGTGATATGTCCCGGTCTGCACCAGTTGTTGTTAACATACATTATCACTCCACCGCCCCTTGCTTTGCCACTGTCTGGTGTTCGGTCAGCCCGTATCATGTGAAAACCCTCCAGCTTAATGTTAGCATCTGCTGCTAGTTCAGTTAGCCACGTCTCAGTAAACAAAAGGAGAGAGCACTCCCGGTAAGTGCTATCATAAAGGGAGATAGCCGCTAGCTCATCTACCTTTCCCAGTATCGACCGTACATTTCCCATGACAACAGATGGAAGGGAGGGTCTGTACCTTATATTTTTTGTCCTCCGCCTTACTCCAGCCCGGCAGCCGCGGCGTTTTCGCCTCAGTTCTCTCGGTATGTCGAGTTTTTCCAATGGGACCGGGTGGCGGTTGAATGCTAGCAGCTCTTCCCTGCTGTATCGTATCCTGCTATAAACAGTGGCTCCGTCCACCGGCTCAGGAGACATTTGGGACGATCTGTGTGTCCGTGACACAAGTGGAGTGAAAAAAGACAGATCAAAAAGAGAGAGAAGGGGAAAAAGACTCGGAATCGAGCCGCTATTGCAAAGGGCAGCCTACTCGTGTGGCGCCGGGAGAGGAAAAAAAAAAAAAAAATCACGTTAATTGTGAATCACGTTAAACGTGAATCACCAGTCTACACTGCACTGTTAATCGTGAATCACGTTAAACGTGAATCACGTTAATCCAATCTTCAGGTGTAGGACAGTCTTTCAACATCCATTTTTTTGTTAGAGCTTTTTTACTTGCCAATATTAAAACAGTGAATAAGTATGTTTCCCCTCGTCTTTCCAGTGATTCCGGTAGTAAACCCAAATACAAAGTTACAAAAGAAAAGGGAACTGTTACTTTGAATATTTTCCCCAATATTGTCTGTACATTGGTCCAATATTGGTGGATAACTGGGCATGACCAAAACACATTAAAATGATTTGCAGTCTCTTCACCACACAAGCGCCAACAATTCAACCCCTTACAGGGATGAAGTACTTTTCCATTGTTGTTTATTTAGCTTTTCCCATATTTCCAGTTGTAAAGTGAAATTCCCCTCTTTTTCCCATCTCTCTTTTATATATGATGTGTTGTCTCCTTTTAAGTCTTGAAGACCATGGTATATTTTAGAAATGTATCTGATCCCTGGGATCCCTTTATATGCCATTAAGAAAACCTTCAGAACACCTGACTGGGCCCTTTCCAAATCCTCCTTTTTAAGTATTTTGTTTATGTGGTGTCTAAGCTGAAAGAACCTGTAAAGGTCTTGATTTACTAGACCTTGTTTTTTCAAATCTTCAAAACTTCTTAAAGTTTGCCCTTTAAAAAAATCGTAATATTTTATCAGTCCATTCTCTTTCCACTTTTTAAATCTAGTGTCTGTTTTATTAGGAGTAAAGTCCTGATCATAGGAAATCCATTGCAATAATTGATAGGGTTCTTTAGTTTGATTCTCTCTGACTATCTTAAACCAAATTTTTAGCGGGGTCTCTATCCACGGGTTAGTGTTATTCAAAAGTTTAGGTAAGGCATTGTTCCCTATTATCGCCTGTAGGGGAATGTCACTTGTTATTTGGCATTCCATCTCCTTCCATTGTGCAGTGTAGACTGGGTTACATATCTCTACTAAAGTTTTAATTTATGCGGCTTTAAAATAGTCCCTGATATTTGGCAGCGCGAGCCCACCTTTGTCTTTGTTTAGCTGTAGGGTTCTATATCTGATTCTTGGTCTCTTGCCCTGCCATATGAATCTTGAGGTCCTTCTGTCCAGTTCTTGCCATGTTTTTTTGGGAGGTTCTACCGGTATTGTTTGGAAAAGGTATAGAAGATGTGGAAGTATATTCATTTTGACTGCTTCAATTCTTTGTGCAGTACCCAAGAATGGCATCATATTCAATCTTGCTAGATCAGATTTTATTTTTGCCATCAGTGGATCATAGTTTAGTGTTATAATTTTGTTGAGTTGTTTCGGGATATTGACCCCCAGATATTTCATAGATTCCATCTCCCAGTTAGTTTTGAGTTTGCTTAGTAAATATTGATTTGGGTCATAGCTGAATGTTAAAATTTGGGTTTTATGCATGTTTAATTCGCACCCCGATAACTCTCCATACTCTGAAAAAACTGAGATTAGTTCTGGAAAGAGGATGTCGTCAGGGCTGCCCCAGGTATATTAAGATGTCATCGGCAAAGAGTGCTATTTTATGTTCCTTCTGACCAAGTGTAATACCTTGAATTTTTTGATTCTGTCTTATCCATTGGCTCAGAGGTTCTATGAAGATTGCAAAGAGCAGTGGAGACAAGGGGCAGCCCTGACGACATCCTCTTTCCAGTTCAAAAGATGATGATAATTTACCGTTAATCCTTATTTTAGCTGTTGGTTTTTTATATAATGCCTGGATAGTTCTAATGAAGTTATTATGAAAATTGAAACTGGATAAGATTCTATATAGGAAAGCCCAGTCAACTGAATCAAATGCTTTTTCAGCATCTAATCCTAATATGGCTGCATTTAAATTATATTTTTTTATATGATGAATTATGTGTAAAGTGCGTCTAATGTTATCTTGTGTCTGTCTTTGTCTTATAAAACCTGTTTGGTCTAAATGAATTAAGTCTGTCAGTATATTTTCTAACCTTTTGGCAAGGATAGCGATAAAAAGTTTATAGTCCTGATTTAACACACTGATTGGTCTGTAGTTGGAGCAGTCTAGTTTATCCTTTTCAGGTTTAGGTATGACTGCAATGACCCCTTCTCTCCAGGAGGGGGGGGGGATTTCCCCTGTGTGGAGGACATAGTTAAATGTTTTCAGGAGGAGAGGAGATAGTTGCTGTTTAACCTGTTGCACTTCGGTGTACCGCGGGCGGGCACGTCTCTGCGTCCTAGTAAGCACACTGTGCATCCTAGGAGGCACTGAAAAAAAAAAACACCTGCATTTCCGTTCTTCCACTACAGACACAGCCGCGAACAGAAAGCCAAAGGAGTGCTTTGATTGGTTTAGATGTGATTGACCTCTCATTCGACTAATAAGAGCCTTGAATTGGGTTTCTGAAACCTTGAAGAACCAATGACTGAAAACCTAACAAGAAGGACCCGCCTACCAACGGCTGCGAATGCAGCCAGCCAATTGAAGCACAGAAGTTCGAAAGCTGTTTTGTGTAAGGCTGGGTGACACACAGGCGTTCGCCATTCTTTTTTTCTAACTACTGTTCTTATTTGTTTTGAAAAATCGTTCGCCAAAACCACAATCATGGAAGCGCAAAACCGCAATAATGGAATTATGGTTTGACCGGGTTGCGAGACCAGAACCACGAGTCCGTAACAAGCAGACCAGCTTCATGTTCGTCTGACAATGAGGAAGAGACGTTCGCCAGCTACGCTGCTGTTGTGAACAGCTAAGTGTTATGAGCTAAATTATTCTTTATCCCTGAAAATTGTAATAAAAAATGACTTTTGACCGATCGGTAAATTACAACTGTGCGTCATCGCCACATGACGGACCGCGGCGCACGAACCCATGCACCGGGCGATGTCTGTCCTCTGTAGCGGGGGAGGGGGGACAACCCCCCCCCACACACACACACACACAGCCCTGAGTGTCACCTTTCATTCGAGCCCAAGATGAAGCTTCTATATTGAATCATTCAAAAGTTACAGACGTTTTTCCAAACTGTGCCATTTGGCACAATTTGGCACAGTGTGGGCGACCCCCACATACTGGGACAAGCAGACCGCTCAGCTGGAGCAATCAGCAGAACAATGACTGATATCAACAGGCAGCCTCCCTTTGTCTAGCTCCTTCCTGCCAGTAATCTGCTTTTGATATGTGTGACTCAAATGCAGGTGTTCATGCTTCCTGCTCTGTACTGTGATGCAAATGTGCCTTTCATGTATTGTCTGTAACTGGGTATATAAGCTGACTGAAATTCACATGCTCTCTCTCTCACTGCTTCTGACTACACGCATTGCTGTTTGCTGAGAGCTCGCTCCAGTGCGCATCTCACAGCACTGGAGCGGCTCTCGTGATGGCGGATGAATGATGAATAAACACCCTTAAAAACTCTCAGTTCGCCGCTTATTATTTTATACCGCCACACTGGTGACCCGACGATGAAAAGAACACGCTGACAACGAACGCAGCACCCGGCGGTGATTCTCCAACGACAAGCGAATGCAGCAGCCTGACGCAAATGATCTGCCCTCCCTTCTGCTACAGGGAGACCTCGACGCAGAGCCACCACCAGGCGAACTCTCCGGAGATCACCCACGACCGGGAAAGACACAGAACGTCTACTCCCTCTCGTCGCTCCTCCGCATCGACACGAGCCCGAGGGACAAAGATCGTCTACTCCCTCTCACCGCTCCTCCGCGTCGACACGAGCCCGAGGGACAAAGATAGTCTACTCCCTCTCACCGCTCCTCCGCGTCGACACGAGCCCGAGGGACAAAGATAGTCTACTCCCTCTCACCGCTCCTATGCATCTACACGAGCCCGAGGGACAGAGATCGTCTACTCCCTCTCACCGCTCCAACGCACCATGACCCGACACAGCGAACGGCAGCAACAGCTTCAACAGGGATGACCATCGGCGCCGACAGCGCTGATCTCCAGCAAGCTCCCTGACCCTGACTCGCCTCTCAACAGCAGACCACCCACGCACCGAACCCCCGCGCGCACACTGGGGGGTTACGAGGACAGCGCACCACGCACGGGGCAATAACGGCTCCACAGACCGCCACCGTTCTCCGCCGCTGCACATCGGAACCTTCAGGGCTGCTCACACACCTGAAGCACGCACGCAGCTCACTCACAGGATTTTGTATGGGTCTCAGCCATGGCGCACAAGGGAATTCAGCCGCCTGCTGTCCCTGAGGGCTTTAGGGCTGCGCGCGCACCTAAAGTCAACACGCCAAGTCCCTCACTGCTGCAGCTCCTTTTTTTCTTCATGGCCGCGAGAGGAGTCAGAGACAAACTTCTCTTCTCACAGCGCCTGTGGATCTCCGCCACGTTCAACGGGACAGCCCCTCAACATCGTGGATCCACAGACAATTTTTGCGCGGCCCAGACAACTTCGTTCCCGGGCCGGCACTTGCTACCCCCACCCTCCTCCCTTCCCCTCCTCCGCTTGCACAGAGCTTTTCCCGCAGCTCGCTACCAAAACCGGACGATCGAGGCCTCAGCCCCCCGCTGAGCCCTCTGGGGGGGGAGTAGTGTGGGCGACCCCCACATACTGGGACAAGCAGACCGCTCAGCTGGAGCAATCAGCAGAACAATGACTGATATCAACAGGCAGCCTCCCTTTGTCTAGCTCCTTCCTGCCAGTAATCTGATTTGATATGTGTGACTCAAATGCAGGTGTTCACGCTTCCTGCTCTGTACTGTGATGCAAATGTGCCTTTCATGTATTGTCTGTAACTGGGTATATAAGCTGACTGAAATTATCTCTCACTGCTTCTGACTACACGCATTGCTGTTTGCTGAGAGCTCGCTCCAGTGCACATCTCACAGCACTGGAGCGGCTCTCGTGATGGCGGATGAATGATGAATAAACACCCTTAAAAACTCTCAGTTCGCCGCTTATTATTTTATACCGCCACAACAGTTCAAAAACGCTTGGGAACAACCTGAGAACAAAGCTGTGTAATATATTCATTTTTTGTGGTATTGTTACAAAATTTTGACCTCAGCTGGATAACACTTGGTTCTACATTTCTGTTGCATTTTCCAGCCCGGATCTGAAGCTGTGTGTCATTTGCAAGCATTTGTATCCAAAAAAAACACCCAGGCGAAATTTATTTTCTTCAAGTTCACTATGTTTAGATGACTGTTACTCAGTGGCCGGAGCACTTAGAGAGATTATGACTGTTTCGCCAAAAAATTCAAAGTGTTTTCTTTTAAATGAGACCAACCCCATGAAGATGCTGCAAAGGGTTGAAGAACAGCTTTTGATTTACTTTGGGCACGTTATTTTTTGGCGTTTTTAGGGAAATTGACCAGAGTGCAAGGGGTTAAAGGTTTTGTACCACTCTGCTGTATAGCCATCTGCTCCTGGGGATTTGTTAGCTTTAAGCTTCATAATTGCTTTTTCTAATTCTTTAGGTTGTATTTCTGACAGTAGTGTTTTATTTTGTGACTCAGTAAGTTGAGGAAGATTTAATGTATTTAGGAAGGCTTCAGATGCGTTTTTGTGTTTTTTGAGGGAGTATAAGTTCTTGTAGTAATTCTCGAAGCTTTTGAGAATTTCCTGAATTCTAAATTTTATTTCCTTTGATACTGGGTCTCTGATTTTGTAGATTGCTCTCTCCGTTTGTTGTTTCCTCAATTTGTAGGCTAGTAATTTTGCCGATTTGCTACCTGTTTCATAGTATTTTTGTTTCAGAAATGTAAGTTTCTTCTGGATTTCTATTGTGTAGATCTTGTTTATTTGTTTTTTAATTTCCTTAATTTTGAGCGAGTCATTAGAATGAGTGTTGTCTTTGTGCTCTTTTTATAGTTTCTTAAGTTCTGACTCTAATGTGATTAGTTTTTCTTGTCTCAGTTTCTTTTGGGTTGCCAGTTTTGCGATAATCTTTCCCCTTATTACAGCTTTGCATGCATCCCACAGTATTAAAGGGGATACTTCTCCATTATCATTTTCTTCCAAATATCTGAGAATATCTGATTCCAATTCATCTTTCAGTGGTCCTTTCAGCACATTTGAATTTAACCTCCAAGAAAATGTATTATTTGTGTATTTTGGGATATTTAAGTCCATATAGATCGGACTGTGGTCAGAGAGATCCATCAGTCCTATTTTACATGTTTTTACTCTTCCAATGTCTCTTATTAAACATAAAAAAATAGTCAGTCCTTGAGTATGATGAATGTGGTGCTGAGTAAAATGTATATTCTTTTACACTGGGGTTGAGTTCCCTCCACACGTCACAGATTCCCATTTCTTTTAGTAGCATCCGAGTTTTTCTACTTTGAGTGTTATTTTGATGTGGAGAATTACCTGATGCATCCCAGTATGGGTTCAGTCTTAGATTGAAGTCTCCACCACATATCACTAAACATTTGGCTTTAGTTATCATTAGGTCAAATACATTTTTATAAAATTTCCAGTTAGCCCCTGGAGGTGCATATACATTCAGCAGGGTGATATCTTCTCCCTCTAGCCGACCAAGTACCATGCTAAATCTTCCTTCTTTATCTTTGTGTTGTGAATTTTTTTCAAACATAATTTTGGTTGAGATCAATGTCGCTACCCCCCTCCTCCTCCCTGACTTATATGAGGATGAAGAGATCAGTTTAAACCCTTGTCTATTGAGTTTAGTGTGCTCCAAGTCTGTTAGGTGGGTTTCCTGTAAAAATATTATTCCTGCTTTGTCTTTTTTCATTTTGCCAAGAATCTTGGATCTTTTAACTGGATTTAGGATCCCTTTTACATTATATGAG
This sequence comes from Pholidichthys leucotaenia, assembly GCA_020510985.1. Classification (NCBI taxonomy): domain Eukaryota; kingdom Metazoa; phylum Chordata; class Actinopteri; order Cichliformes; family Pholidichthyidae; genus Pholidichthys; species Pholidichthys leucotaenia. Next base: position 78,225,491 of record CM035843.1, on the reverse strand, counting down.
ATTATTTTGGTTACACCCTCTTTCTCCATTGTATTGTCTTATTTAGTATAACAGTGTAGTGGCCCCCTTTTATGCTACTCAGAAACTGAAAGAACATTAAAAACATAAAAAACATTAAGAACATAGTATATAAAACTTTAAAACAAAAAACTGTCAAAAGATCTTCCTGAGCTGAGGTCTTTTTAGTGACCTTAGAAGAGCCTTGCTGGTGTGTTGGCTCTGAGGGAAATTCCTCAAACTGTGTTACGTGTTGAGGGCCCTCTCTTACCCCTGTAAGTTGTCCCATGTTTTTAACATGAATTTCAGATCCCAATCCGAACTTGTAATGATTTTTTTTTTTTTTTATGCCTATACCCTATGAAATTGTGCGCAACCTCCCACCACCATCACAGCAAACAATCACATTAATACAGTATTTGTTAGTGTGGAGAGTTCATGTGGTTCATTGTCACATTTCTATTTCAACAAGTTTTTTTTTTTTAAGACTTACTTGTTTCTAATATTATGATTGTTCCATGAAATGTTTTACCACTTGCTGATTCTGCATCTCCTTTAATGTTTGTTACCTTGTAGGAGGAGGGTTGGATGCGCAGATTGATTAAAAATATCGTTATTCCCTCCTGAAAGCGTTCAGTTTTTCCTTATAGCCCTGGTGCTGGGTTTCCCGCTGCTGGCCCGTGGATTTTGAGGGTCTCTGTGTGGACCACGATTGAGCCTTGATTCTTTCCATCGGGTCTACTGCGGGTTTATACACCATTACCGGGAGCCCTCTTCTCGCCACATTCCTGGTTGCTTCTTCCGCCGAGTTGTAGAGACACGTCTCTTCCCCGTAAAAAACCCTCAGCTTCGCCGGAAATGGAGTTTGAAAGCGCAGTTTCTTCTCTCTTAGTACCTTTTTAGCGTTGTTGTATTCCCGACGCTTTTTAAGGACCTCCAGGGCGTAGTCGTGCTCCACAAAAACTTTTCTTTTTGGTGCATAAATCCTTTTTTCTGCCAAGCCAGTCTCAAAACCTCTTCTTTTGTTCTGAAGTTGGAAAACTTCACCACCACCGATCGTGGAGGCGCTTCCGCCGACGGCCTAGGGGCTAATGAACGGTGCGCCCTTTCTATCTTCAAGTCAGTGGATTGGGGAATTTCCAACTTCTCTCTCAGTATGGATTCCACGCATGCAGCCATTGTGGTGAAGCCGTCCTCGACTCCTTCTTTCAGACCATGAATTCTTATGTTGGCCCTTCTTAGTCTTCCTTCTTGGTCAGTTAGCTTAGCCTCCAGTCTTGTCTGTCATTTAAGTGAATCCAGCACGGTTTCTTCCAGCCCTTTTATTCTTTCCTCTGCTTCCATGATTCGGTCCTCAGCCTGGTCCACTCTGTTGTTTGTCCTTTTTATTTCGTCTTTAATTTCACGAAATTCGGACCAACACTCTCGGGGAAATTCTCTTAATTCTTGAATTATCGTTTTTAAGCTAACCGTGTTGCTAGCCTCATTCAGCTCCTCTGTTTCTGAGTAGATGTCCTCCAGGTCAGACTCTCCGGCCGATGCGCGTCTTGGCCTGGCAAATGTCAATCTCTTCTGTTTTCCTTAAGGCATAATGACTTTGTCTTTTGATTTTCACTCTTCCAAAAATCCGTTAAATCTGATTTTCAAGGTATTTTCACGGATGGGGTCTTGGAGCTTCAGCGTTAAGCTGCTATCACCATGGTGTCCAGACCAGAAGTGCCATTTTTTGGTGTGATTTTATAATGTTTTTTATGCAGTATACAGTGGTGTGATAAAGTGTTTGCCCCCTTCCTGATTTCTCATTTCTTTGTATGTTTGTCACACTTAAATGTTTCAGATCATCAAACAAATTTAAATATTAGACAAAGATAACACAAGTAAACACAAAATGCAGTTTTTAAATGAAGGTGTTTATTATTAAGGGGGGAAAAAAATCTAAACCTACATGGCCCTGTGTGAAAAAGTGATTGCCCCCTAAACCTAATAACTGGTTGCGCCACCCTTGGCAGCAACAACTGCAATCAAGCATTTGTGATAACTGGCAATGAGTCTTTTACAGCACTGTGGAGGAATTTTGGTCCACTCATCTTTGCAGAATTGTTGTAATTCAGCCACACTGGAGGGTTTTCGAGCATGAACTGCCCTTTAAAGGTCATGCCACAGCATCTCAATCGGATTCAGGTAAGGACTTTGACTAGGCCACTCTATAGTTTCCCTTTTGTTTTTCTTAAGCCATTCAGAGGTGGACTTGCTGGTGTGTTTTGGATCACTGTCCTGCTGCAGAACCCTAGTGTGTTTCAGCTTGAGGTCACGAACAGATGGTCGGACATGCTCCTTCAGGATTTTTTAGTAGACAGCAGAATTCATGGTTCCATTTACCACAGCAAGTCTTCCAGGTCCTGAAGCAGCAAAACAGTGCCAGACCATCACACAACCACCACCATATTTTACTGTTGGTATGATGTTCCTTTTCTGAAATGCAGTGTTACTTTTACACCGGATGTAATGGGACACACACCTTCCAAAAAGTCCAACTTTTGTCTGGTCAGTCCACAGAGTATTTTCCAAAAAGTCTTGGGGATCATCAAGATGTTTTCTGGCACAACTTAGACGAGCCTTTATGTTCTTTTTGCTCAGCAGTGGTTTTCATCTTGGAACTCTTCCATGCAGGCCATTTTTGCCCAGTCTCTTTCTTATGGTGGAGTCATGAACACTGACCTTAACTGAGGCAAGTGAGGCTTGCAGTTCTTTGGATGTTGTTGTGGGGTCTTTTGTGACCTCTTGAATGAGTCGTCGCTGCGCTGTTGGGGTAATTTTGGTCGGCCGGCCACTCCTGGGAAGGTTCACCACTGTTCCATGTTTTTGACATTTGTGGATAATGGCTCTCACTGTGGTTCACTGGAGTCCCAACGATTTAGAAATGGCTTTATAACCTTTTCCAGACTGATAGATCTCAATTACTTTGTTTCTCATTTGTTCTTGAATTTCTTTAGATTGTAGCATGATTTCTAGCTTTTGAGGATCTTTTGGTCTACTTCACTTTGTCAGGCAGGTCCTATTAAAGTGATTTCTTGATTGAGAACAGGTGTCACAGTAATCAGGCCTGGGTGTGGCTAGAGGAATTGGTTTATTACATCTTTGGAAAGCTGAGTTCAGTTAATTTATGTTTTAACAGGGGGGAATCACTTTTTCACACAGAGCCATGTAGATTTGGATTTTTTTTTTACCCTTAATAATAAACACCTTCATTTAAAAACTGCATTTTGTGTTTACTTGTGTTATCTTTGTCTAATATTTAAAATAGTCTGATGACGTGAAACATTTAAGTATGACAAAATTACAAAAAAATGAGACTGTAGTTACAGTCACACCACTGTAGTTGGTGTTCCTGACATCTGGATTCACAAAACCACATATTCAGATAATATTCAAAGGTAGAAAACAATCAATATCATTTCTCCCCCGTAAAAAAGAAATACACTCGCCAGAAAAAAGGCGGCTTGTTAAAGTCACCTTTAATTCAGCCTGTAAATCTGACACTGAACGATGACGGTTGATGACACTTTGATGCTTTGACCTGCTTGTATCGTAAACGGGCTAATAATATGTAGTATTAATATCTACCCGGGGACTCACAACCTAACTTCCCCAGCATCCAAAGACACTCCAAACATTCTGATTAAATCAGAGGCAAATACTTACCAGCATCTGTGTCAAACTGTAAATCTGATACACCCATCCTGTCTGTTTAGAAGGTCCAGGCACTACCTACCTAATTATGCTAGCTAACAACGATGGCCTGCTGGGAAAGAAAAAAGTGAGGAGCGTCTTTGGATTAACAGTTGTACTTCTGGGATTTGTAGTTTAATAGGCTGTAGTCGCTCCTCAGTTTACACTGTTTTTGAGTGTTTAAAAGACTACAAACGATACAGCGCGCTAATGTTACTGAAACGCGCCAGCTAAGAAAAAGTCAAAAATAAATTAAACGATAAAAAAGATACATTGGTAGCAAATTTAACAACACATAATAGAGTTGTTTGATGCATAACTTTATCGTGATCATAGTAATTAAAGCTTGCTCGTTCGCTTGCTACGCAACCGTTGAGATGTGACGTCAGGTTTGTGACAATAATTCAAATATTGACTTACTATTTTTTAATCTTAAATGATAATGTATACAATTAGTTTAGCTTTGAAATATAATACACAATAATTCGAAATGTTCCCCATATTCAATAATATTAATTTGGAATCTCCGAATTTAGTTTCCGCTTCCGTCCCCTTTCTTTCCGGTTTTGTACGCGCTTGTATCCGTCATGAAGTAAGTGAACAGAATGCTATCAAACGTCATCTTAATACTTAATGAAACATTTCGCATACGTTACATATATCATAGGAAACTGTGTCCACTCCTGTTACATTGATGATTTGTATTTGTCGTTTTCAGGGTGGAGTTGTGCAGTTTCAGCGGGTATAAAATATACCCCGGCCATGGCCGCCGATACGCCAGGATAGATGGAAAGGTAACCCAACTCGAAACTCTCGACACCGGCTCTTTCTCTCCCTACATGATCAGTTGAGATTTGTTTTTACACTGAACGCTTACTATTTCGTGTAAATGTAGTGTTATGTGCTATAGTCTGTTTTATGGGCCCGCTCGGCGCAGTTGACGCTAACATAAGCCGCTGGTATAATTAACATGTAGCTATGAACTAGTTGCTAGCTACCCAGATGCGTTTTTATTAAATGGTCAACCAGTTGTAGTCTACTGCTGTTGTGCTCCGCAAACTTTGAATTTCAGTCTTATTCCGGATGAGCTGTAAGGATTCATAAATACGATTTATGATTATAATTTCAGTGCGGGGCTGTGTGTCAAGAAGTAAATGCCGATCACATTATTATGACGCAGTGAACAACTAGTATTATTTTGCATTATTTCTTATAAATGATGAAATTCCAATAGAAGTTGTACTCCAAATTATTCAACTCTCATGGCTAATACGTTATTTTCAAAATTGGCAAACTTTCAACTGTTAAATGAATCAAGAAACGTTTGTATTGTTAGACACTTCCAACTTTTTAAATGTTCTGTGTTTGATTTGTTCAAATAGCTCACTGTGTAAAATTTGAAATTAAACATGATGTGCAATGGAGGTTGAATAATTTCAAGTGCAGCCGTATATACAACCTACTTAACATCACTTGATGGTTGTAGATGTACTGTATGTAAGGGAAAAAACAGTTCTGTTTTTGTAGAGCTAACTTGTGAATTTCTTTTTTTGTTAAGGTGTTTCAGTTTTTGAATGCCAAGTGTGAGTCCGCTTTCCTGGCCAAGCGAAACCCCCGACAGATCAATTGGACTGTGCTGTACAGACGCAAGCACAAGAAGGGCCAGTCTGTAAGTCACAACCTCAGTGTGCATTATACAATAAGGTTGATTATGTAAATGAAAATGTGGCCTCTATAAAGACTCTTCTCACACACACCCATTGTCCCTATTGTTCACATTGGAAAAGCCCACAAACCATAAATTTATTCTGTTAATTCCTGTAGATCTCATGTTTACACATCAGATTGGCTGTGGGTAAATGGGGTGCGCGGTGTTGGTCCGTGTTATGTGTTGTTGCTGGACTGTGTTTTGCAGGCTGTGCAGCAACACTTACTTCACACCTTCAGCCATAGAGAAACTGGAGATCATAGTACTGGCCTTTAAAGTCTTCATGGACATCTCATCATTGGTCAGCCTCCAAACTCTCCAACACACTAATATTCTCACCTGTGGGGGCATCATCTAATTTCGCTCCATTCTAGGAGTCTGTGTGATCATGTTGGAAGTGCCGCTCTAGTAAAAATGGAAACATGGTGATTGTTGCAATCGTCACTGCTGTAAAGCTGGATTCATGCTGCACCTCTGCTGTCTGCGTACATGCAACTAGAAACCTCATGTGACGAAATTTGCGTCATCGTCTCCAGTCCGCTAGTATCCGCAGTGCTCGACCACGGATGACCGCGTGCAGCCCAAATTTTGTGGCCGTGTTGACAGCACATGCACAAGACTGAACATCCCATTCACGAGGTGGTGATACCGACACAGCATACAAAGACGAAGTAGACGAAGAAGACAACGAGGAAGCGGAAGACGAGAATAAACATACTGTACATGAATTATACATGCATACTTTTTTACAGCAGCAGTTCCTCTTCCTCTCGGTGACGGTTCAACGGCGTTATTGTTGATGTACGTTGCTCTCGTGTTTCTTCGTTGTGGAAGATCCTGGCGCATCAGCACATTGGCGCTACCTATAGGGCAGGAGTGAAACTACAAATGATGGTTGTGTGCATGCGTCAACCATTTGGCCTGGGTAGATGGAAAAAAGTGAGCACGTACAGCGCCGCGTGCGTGCCGGGCTCATCCAAAGTGGACTAGAGGGAATGCAGCATGACTAAGGCATTATAGTCTGGTTACATGACGAGTAGTAACTCAGTGTGGGACTGGTATGGTACCTACTAGGAGGATGTTGTAACTGGGGCTATAGCTGTCCACAGGCGATTGGCATTCCTTCTATATCCTTGGCCATTCTTTACTCACAATACTTTTAACACAGCCAGGCTTAAGCTGGATGTATGCATCCGCGTCAGTGCGACTCAGCATCCCACGCTTCACCTGATGTACACCTCTAGAGGAAAAAGAGGTGCACGTCGGTGACGCAGCCCATAAGAGCTGTGATTGGTCCACTTCTTCTCCTTCACATTTCCTGGTTCTTGTCGTTGCTCTGCCCGTGCACAGCAGCACAACTTCCAAAGCGAGTCAGTTAAACAGCGATCCAAATTCAAAAGAATATTGAGTTAAGTGAACATATACAGAATATTTTATGGCTCGTCATAACCCAGTTATTACACAGATTGTCAAATAACGACAGCGGTGGTCATGTGCACAGTGTTCTCCGACTTCTCTTTTTCTTTCTGCACCGATCGTATGAAAAGTTGATTTTTCTCAACATTTATTAGTTCCAATTCCATCACAATCTGCTCTTGTCCATTGCTATTTAATAAACAAAAACACATGACTAACACAAATCACTCTACACATTGCCTGAAACTCGTTTTGACAATGGAACAACACATTCCATCCAGTACACAAGAAAAAATTGCCAATCTTTGCGTTGGCGATGTATGTTGGTAATGGCGTTGACGTGATGCGAGTGCATAAATCCAGCTTTAAGCGCTGCTACTTGTTGTAAATATGTAGTGTATATGGGCCTGTTCTTGTCAATGAGAAATCATGCTGCACTGAAGCAACCTCTTCAGACAGGCCAAAGGTTAAAGAATTGCCTTGTGGTTAAGTGCGATGCAAAGCTATCACACAGTTCAAAAGAATTGTACTTTAGCTTAGGTGGTGCTGTGCGCATTAAATGCCGGACTAAATGGAAAATGAACAGAAAGTAGTCCACAGGGGAAAATGCATTTGGTGGACATGAAGCCCTACGCTACATTCCAATCCACAGTGTACTTCAGGCCTATTCAGTTAGTGGCCCAGAACCAACCTCCGAGTGGCCCAGGCCCATTCTGTGGTCCAGCCAGAGAAGCAAAGGCCCACACATTTCATAGAATTGCAGAAATCCATTAATTACTACAGACCGTAAATGCAACGCTCCATGTAGCCTAGCAACCGCCAACCCACAATGCAGCCCATTTGTTTTGAAGTGAAGGCTCTATTATTATGACTGTGGCTAACGGTGCTAGTGTCAAGATACTAGGGCTGTCGCAATAACCGCAATTATGTAATACTGCGCTATGGACACGCCTACCGCGGAGGAAAACGACCAACCGCAACAACCGCGGTGTTCACTTTTTTTGTGTGTGGCTATATCTCAGTGTTCTTTTATGTGCCCCCATTGATTATTAAATAAATTGTTAAATGAAGTGTATTTTTATTGCCAACAGCATGTTTGTACCCGATACTCTAGAAGCTTCCACAGCACACAGTGCTGCCGCCGCCGGGTGCTGACAGCGACAGCACCGTTTGGGGCACACTCTCCAGACGGACTCCAGCAGGCAGTTAGTGGTGAAAGTGTTTGGACTCCTTGTTAAATACAGCCGTGACAGTGAGCACTGAAAGGGCACAAAGCGTGTTATTTCCTTCTCAGTGGAGTGTGTATGATCCTGACTGTGTATGAGCTCCGAGAGCAGCTTGTTTTAACGTGATTTTTTTCAGACGGCGGCAAAAATTACAGCGATAAGAGCCACGCAGGGTCCTGTACGGAGACTGTCCTGCTTAAATAAGCTGAATGTCACAGCGATCTCCGGTACACACACCCCGTAGTTACCGCCTCTGCTATATGAAAATGAAATTTTTTTTTAATTTTTTTTTTTGTAAAAAATAATGTATAAACAGATTCAGCAGTTATTGCCTGTAAGAAGACAGGAGCTCTGCACAGTTGTCACACACGCACATAAAGTTGAGAGCGGAGCTGCAGCGAGATTCTCACAGCTTCCCTCATTTGCCATATAAGTTATAAACCCTGTTTAAATTACGAGTCCACAGGGTCCTAAACATTTGCAATAATACTGCGGTGTTGAGCTGTCCACCATCCCCACAGGGGAAATTCCTCTACCGCGACAGCCCTACAAAATACCAAGCCTACACCAAACGTGAACGGGTGGTGCGAATGCATATGTAACCCACCACACCTTATAGTTGTGTTGCAGGTAGATCTATATCTAGGTTCTATGAGGAGACTTGGCATGTAATGAAATAGCACAGCAACTTAAAATGTTACCCCTTTCTCCCTCTAATGACTCACACCAAACATGTAAACCTTATTTACCAAATTTCATTGATAACTCTAGATACAAATTAACAATGCTGGGCCCAGACAAAATAAATAAAAGAAAAATCAGCCAATAGAGCTCATAAATAAACCAATAAACAGATCTCAAAATAACATCAGTTGACGACAATAAAAAAAAATCAGTCTCTTACTCCTACCACCACCCACGACAAGAAAATTGTCCTTCCAGGCTGAGAAGACGAAGAAGGGAAAGGGATGATGATGATGAGGGGAATCCACCAGGGCGAGGTGATGAAGAGATGATGGGGTGAATCCTGGAGGCAGTGTGGAGTGGTGGCTTCTATAAGGTCTCCCTCTGGAATATCTCAGCCAACAAAAAAACAGTCTGCACAAATGTGCAGAGCACTGCTTAGTTGTCCATATTCAGTTAGTCCGGTTATATTTATCTACTGTACTGTATCATAAAACATAATCCACTTGTGTTACATCTAACATATTTACAAAATATCAGTCACAGTAAAAATCACAGTTTAACAACAGAAATTGCTTGACATATTTATCTCCTTTCATGTATTCAGTTAATAGCAAATTAGCTCAGCATTTGTTCACATGCATAGAAACAGACATGAATAGAATACAGTATCTGTATAAACACAGACTGTAATAAAATAAACAAAATTTAAAAAAAAAAATAGATCATCCCGACTGTTAGGTTTTTTTTTTTGTTTGTTTTTCTTGACAGTATCTACTTCCAAAGTGAGTATGTAATGTATAAACTTATCTATCAGCAACTGGCTAACTCACCGTAAGGTCTGTTGAGAACCGTTTGTCTCTAATGGCTCTGCTGAGGAACTAATGGCTAATTAAATGGAAAAAAGACCCCTCTAAAAGGAAATGAAACAACATTTTAACTATATGAACAATACAGTGACGGATTTATATAATATCTAATTACTATTTGATTGATCATTACTTAATTTTATGACTACCTGGCTCCAAAAAGATCTTCTTTTCATCTGCCGCAGGAGCACTGTAGTCACCATGTAACAACAAGCTTGCATCTGAGGTCTGGCTCCAACAGTCACATCAGCGTCACTGAAGTCACTCTCCTGAGTGTACCACTAGGGGGTGCTAATGAGCCACAATAAATCAAATATTCCCTGTAATAATTATAAGCACCTGTTTACTTAGAGCTTTTAATATCCTATAAAGCTGCTCAGTTTCACTGGGCTACACATACAAAGTCAATGGAAAGAGGCGAACACACAAAATTGCGCATTCGTATCCAAGGGATGGCGCTAGCTTTGAGAGTCTGTCATCATTGGAGTAAAAGTATGAACACTGAAGAGTAAACTAGTTTGAAAATGAGACTGTCACTCACTTGGAGAAAGGAGGACTGGGAGCTCTTCAGCTGAATCGGGTTGTCATTGTTATTTACCCACGGACTCCTGCCATGGACATGCTAACAGGGCTAGCAGGCTAGCAACGTAAACGCCTGTCATCTTGTGAAGTTTTGGAGGTAGGGACTAGGGGTGGGCAATATGGCCTAAAAATAATTTCACGATATTTCTGTGAATTTTCACAATGATATTTTTCACGATATTACAGAATACAGTTTTTCTTTTAAATTTATGCAAAAAGGACAGTTTCACAGGCCAGCATTATTTACCGTCAACATATTCAGGAAAAACAAAACAAAAACTCTTTATTTCTCCATTTTATAAACAGCAGCTCAGATTCAGTTTAAAATATTTTTTAATTCTGTATCAAATATTACAAGAATATAAACTGTTGCATTTTAACTGCACACAGAGGCCGGGTTTTATGCTGAATCACTTTACCTGCATTACTCCTGTTGCATGGACCTGCCCTTTGGCTTTTGGGTCTCTGAACAGATGTTTTTGTTTGTTTGTTTTTTCCTCTCTTTGGGTGGTTGAATAAAATCAAGATGAAGCTGCCAAAATGAAAGTAAAAATCTATGGCAACTTCGAGCTGCACATTGTTCAACGTTCAGGGATGGCAATTTTCTGCCGATCGGTGGATTTCCGCCGATTTATTTTCAAATTGATCATTTCTGTGAATCGTCTAAATCCGTTGAGAAAATTTTAGGGGGGGTAAGGTACCTTATTGTCACCGATTTTAGTGAAAATCAACACGATTACATAAGCGCTCGGCGCTTCCCCGGAAGTCGTCTCCCGCGATAACTCGGATATTTTGTACTCAAGCTACTGCTGTATTGTAAACAGCCCTGCGATTGGATAGTTGCAAACGATTGGACCAATCAAATGGCTCGTTGTATGCTTTGTCAAAAATTCATGGCGGTGTGTTCTCAGGGATGTGATTTTTTTTTTTCCGCTAATTCGCCGAATTTCGCTTTTTTTTATCTTCCAGGAAGATAAAGTACGTTAAGTATGTTAGCGGCTTGTGGTCCATGAGCGCAGTGAAGGTGCGCCCTTTCAGGCAGAACTGGAAGTGGCGTATGGCCAGGTGGAGAGCCATTAACTCTCTGCCAAACACGCTGTATTTACGCTCACTGTCGTGCAAAGACCTGCTAAAAAAAGTGAGCTGCTGCCAAGAACCGGCAGCGCATTGCTCCACGACGGCTGCTATGCCCATGTCCGAGGCGTCGGTAGCGCTATCCGAGCCACCGGGTCTGGGTGCGCCAGTAGTGCAGCGTTTGCCAGAGCTGTTTTAACCTCAGAACGCCTGCTGCCGCTCAGGAGTCCAGTCAACTCTGTTCGCCGGTTTCTGTTTCTTGAGTGCGGCGTACAACGGCTGTATGAGCTGGGCTGCGCAGGGGAGGAAACGGTTATAAAAGTTAACCATCCCCCAAAACTCCTGCAGCGCCCTGACATTGATGTTGAGGAGAAAAAAATAGCAAAACAATTTAGTTAGATTACTTTTATGATTCCAAACAGTTTGAAATTGACAGTGCACAGTGGACATTGATTCATAACTTTTGAATATTTCTAACACTTGGCTACATCAGTGATTGTGCAAAATGAACTGCTCAAGACTCAATGGAGATTGAAACTGGTGATCTGAAATGAATGCTGAAATTATAAAAAGTAATGGTATGAATGAATTTTATTTCTATTATGTTAGTTAATTCCCTTCCACAGCATGTGGAACACCATTTGGTGTATGGGGCGGCGCCTATCTCCGTTTCTCTGACCCTAGGCCACACAGCTACTGTAAGTAGTGAAAGCTACAGTGGGGGGTCAGTCCTCTGGTAGCTCTGTGCGTAACTTTACTTTCCCCGTTCCATTATGCTGAGCACCACGCTAGAAGGCAGAAAGTACCAGTTTTATATGGTCTTTGGTATTTCTATTATGGAATAGATAAAATTAACTGATTTTGATTTGATCAAGTGTTAAAGCATGTGATGGATAATGCTTGTTGGAATATTTTAGGAATGCTATCTTCTTGGAACATAAGTCAATATTATACAGTAATATGTGGCATTCAGCTGTTTGTTTTAGGTCATTTAAGCACAGTTTTGGTACTTAAAAATCATAAAAACCCAGGAGCTTCGGGAGGCTTCGCCCCCCCTTGCACCCCCACCGGGGCTCTGCCCCGGACCCCGCTGGGAGACTGCGTCCCCCAGACCCCCTGCTAAATTTTCAGATAATTTCCCCAACTCCAAATCACATCCCTGATTCGTGTTGGAATTCTGAGCTTTCGGTATTGTTTTCAGCGGAATTATGAGATTTTTATCGAAGGATCAGGAGTCATCAGTGCTAGAAATGGACAACAGTGTCAAAAATAAATTCCGATGGAATTGGCTTGAGAGAAAAGTGACAGTAAAGGTGAAAATTGGCTCAAAGTTCGACGAGGTAACAGAAACACTCGGACAGTTTCTGAAGAAACCAGAAAAGGAGATGAAGTTCAAAGTTCAGAGACGTGACACAGCTTACTGCCAAAAGGAAGAAAGTTTCACATTAGAAGTGACTTGGTGACCGGTGTAAATAGTGTAATAAACTCTTATAGAACTGTTAAATATGTTGGACTAAAGACAGTGAGACAACATTGAAGAAAAAGTAAGTTAACTTTTCATTAAATTTAATGATTTATCTAAGTCTAGTATTTCATTTTTATTTTTTTTTTTAAATCATTTTTTTCAGTCTAAATTACTTCTGTTTTACTGAAAACCTCTCAGCTTCAGGGGGGCTGTGCCCCCCCGGCCCCCCCCATAAGTCAGTCGACCAAATTAGATTTCAGCTGAAATCAGAATTTCCTGTTGCTACCCCTGAACGTTAATACCGCTCCACTGAGCATTTTCCAAGATGGCGGCGTAGCGAGTGGTCGGCTTCACTGGGCTGCGCACCACTTCATTAACTTTTAAGTGGAATTTTATATTTTATCCCCACCCATGGGGCTACGTACTGTAATATGAGCAGCGATGCCTACTTTCTGACCCGCTCCAGCATAATGCCGCCCCAAAACACCAAAAAAGCAGCAAGACTTGCGGTGCTGGTAACTCAGCTAGCACGGCCAATGCTGCTACTACGGCTAACGTGGAGCTAGCAGATTACCAACAGCTAGCAGAACTACCGCACTTGACCCTGCCCTTCGCCAGGTTATTGAAGAAATCACGGAACATCACAAAAGTCATCAACCAGAAAGTTGACTGGCTAGCTGAAATGCTTCTGGCTCAGGGCTTGGAGATAAAGGATTTGGCCAAATGCACTACATAGACTGAAGACAGAATTGCGTTGCAGGAGGAGGGTATGGAGGAGACTACGGGCGTGTACAAGCATTGGAGAAACGGGTCGAGTCGATGGCACAACACATCGATACATGTCATCGGCCTTCCAGAGGGTGCAGAGGGCACTCATGCCTTTTAAGTTTTTTGAAAAGTGGCTGCCTGAGTTCCTGCGCATTGAGACTAAAGACGGTCGCGTTAAGCTTGAGAGAGCGCCCTGTGCACTTGCTTTGCGGCCGGGACCCACCCAGCACCCGAGACCTGTGATGATTAGATTTCACAACTTCAGAGACCAGCAATGGGCACTGGAGGCTTCACGGCGGAATGGCAGCGGTGACCAGCGCCACTCCCTGATGTACCAGGGCTCCAGGATTGTTTTTTCAAGATTTCTCGACGGATACGAACGGATACCATGTACGCACGAGGAGGGCACAGGAGGCTTATGACAGTTGGAGCTGAAGCATGTGATGTGGTCTTTCACGGCCTGCTGTTTATCTAAGCCTGCGACACAATGTGAAGGCACAGCTGTAAAATTTAAACAAGAAATCAGAGAAACTGTGAGCTACAAAGCTGCTGTCATTCTAGTTAACAACACTGGAGTCCGTTCTGTCGATTGCGTCATTGGGGTGCCGCCCTTAATTTGGTGGGTGGCACCACAGTCCAGTCAGCGGCTGCGGTTTTTTGATGATAGTTTATGCAGGCACTGTTGTATATATTATATTGATCATAGACAATGACTTTTGGGTTTACACAACATGCTAAAAAATGTCAAAAACATGTCATCAGCACATTAAAGCAAACTATGTCCCGTTACTTGACAAAATCAAACAGGATCTCGACCGTTGGAATTGCCTCCCTATATCATGGTTGGGGAGAATCTCGCTTCTTAAAATGAATATTCTTTCTCGTTTGCTTTATCCAATGAGAATGATTCCTATTTTATTTACACACAAACTTGTCCAAAAAATAAAGGGCTGGTTTAGCTCCTTTATATGGAACAATAAAAGGGCACTCATAAAAATGTCAACATTACAGCTTCCTGGCCATACGGGAGGTTTAGACCTCCCAGATCTCAAAAAAATATCAGTTGAGTTCTCTTTTGTTGTATGCACGAGAGTGGGTTTGCAAAAATACTTATGCAGTATGTAGGGATGTGATTTTTCCGCTAATTTGCGTAATTCTGCTTTTTTTTTTTTTTTTTGTTTTGTTTTTTTGTTTTTTATCTTCCAGGAAGATAAAGTACGTTAAGTACGTTAGCGGCTTGTGGTCCACGAACGCAGTGAAGGTGCGCCCTTTCAGGCAGAACTGGAAGTGGCGTATGGCCAGGTGGAGAGCCAGTAACTCTCTGTTGAACATGCTGTATTTACGCTCACTGTCGTGCAAAGACCTGCTAAAAAAGGTGAGCGGCTGCCAAGAACCAGCAACGCATTGCCCCACGACGGCCGCTATGCCCATGTCCGAGGCGTCGGTAGTGAGCGCTATCCGAGCCGCTGGGTCTGGGTGCGCCAGTAGTGCAGCGTTCGCCAGAGCTGTTTTAACCTCAGAACACCTGCTCCGCTCAGGAGTCCAGTCGACTCTGTCCGCCGGTTTCCGTTTCTAGAGTGCGGCGTACGACAGCTGTATGAGCTGGGCTGTGCGGGGGAGGAAACGGTTATAAAAGTTAACCATCCCCCAAAACTCCTGCAGCGCCCTGACATTGATGTTGAGGAGAAAAAAATAGCAAAACAATCTAGTTAATTACTTTTATGATTCCAAACAGTTTGAAATTGACAGTGGACATTGACTCATAACTTTTGAATATTTCTAAGACTTAGCTGCATCAGTGATTGTGCAAAATGAACTGCTCAAGACTCAATGGAGATTGAAACTGGTGATCTGAAATGAATGCTGAAATTATAAAAAGTAATGGTATGAATGAATTTTATTTCTATTATGGAATAGATAAAATTAACTGATTTTGATTTGATCAAGTGTTAAAGCATGTGATGGATAATGCTTGTTGGAATATTTTAGGAATGCTCTCTTCTTGGAACATAAGTCAATATTATACAGTAACTAGAAAAGCACTTGGAGAGTGCAGACCTTCGCCAAGCGGCACAGTTCCCCCCATACAGTATTTGTGTGTACGTTTTCAGATTCCCTGAGCATGAAAAGATATGACTAGCAATTGGATTCACAATGATTATTTGTTTATTTGACATGGACAGTGCAATAAACAGACAATTAATGAATGACAATCAATGTGATAGTGATAGGATTAGTGGTTCAGTAGTGTAAAACGGGGTTATAAGGGACGGCGGGTTAATCAGGGACACTTTTCTGGGAAATGTTTTAAATGTAATTCTGCTTTTTTTATTTTGAGCAGGACGCTGAGTTGTGTTGTTATTGTCCAATATCCATGAATCCTTCATCAAATCTAGGCGGAAGCAAAATTAAAAAAGCAGAATTACATTTAGAAAAGTGTCCCATATTACCCCGCCGTCCCTTATAGCCCCGTTTTACGGTAGTAAAAGCATTGCCTCCTTGGCGGAGGTAATAAACTGAAGTGTTGGTGTGTCCATCTCCTCCACTGACGGATGCAGATTGGTTAGACAGGTTGCCGTGGGTTTTATATTATATTATTGGGGTTGCGCTCCGCGGCAAAACAGAATTTAGAATCTTCCCCGGCAGAGAGGTCGTTTTTACGCAGCGCCTATAGCTGGGCGGGGAATTTGTGGCAAATAATCGGGCGGCGGACAGGTGGCCGTGTCAGGTTTTGCAGCGTGGCGCAAAAACAGGCACGCTGGCGGGCCCAGGCCAGCAGTGTTTTCCGCATGCTTTTGTGGCTAAAACATTGAAGAAGGCGGAGTTTGTGTTGGTCAGACACGACGCCCAGCGCCCTCCATTGCGCCTGCGCACATGTTGAAAATGGCCGTATGTCACAGTGTGGAAAAATGCTTTAAAAAATTCCTGTATGCAGACGGTGATGCGGATCATCCCCAAAATTTAATCAGTTCTTCCTTGTACCATTTCCAACAACGCCTGAAAGTTTCATTGAAATCCGTCCAAAAGTTTTTGAGTTATCTTGCTAACCAACAGACAGACAGACAGACAGACAGACAGACAAACACACAGACAAACCCCGGCAAAAACATTACCTCCTCCTGGCCTTTCGGCCTGGCGGAGGTAATAAGTGGCATTCAGCTGTTTGTTTTATGTCATTTAAGCACAGTTCTGGTACTTAAAAATCATAAAAACCTAGGAGCTTTAAGGGGCTTTGCCCCCCTTGCCCCCCCACCAGGGCTCTGCCCCGGACCCCCTGCTGAATTTTCAGATAATTTCCCCAACCCCAAATCACATCCCTAAGTATGGCTGGACATAGAAACGTCATTATGTGAATGCCCTCTTAATACTTTGCTCTTTCTAAAAAGTATGAAAACTATAAAGAAATGCTGCAGTAACCCGATATCTTTTAATACTGTTAAGGCCTGGAGAGCAGCACGGCGCATTGAGGGAAGAGCTGGGATAACCTCCACTTTCACTCCTATTGCCAACAATCCAGACTTTCTTCCTGGACTGCTGGATTCTGGTTTTGGGAAATGGGTTTCTAAGGGTATTTCCACATTTGGTTGTCTTTTTAAGGACTGAATCCTCATGCCTTTCGATCAGGTGGTTGAGGACTTCATATTAGGTAAAAAATAATCTTTTTCGTTTTTTCCAAATTAGGGATTTTATTAAAAAAGAAATCACTATTTGAGGACACTGAGATGTCTGATAATGAATAGCTGTTTTTCAGTTCCAGGGTAATGTCACTTAGCATGTGCTACAAGGTATTGAAGGGTCATTGTAATGTTGATTCTTCTATTTTGGCTCAAACCTGGGGAAGAGAATTGGATATTGATATTACAGGAGAAATGTGGTGTAAGATTTGGAATGCTGCCAGAAAAATTATTTGTAACTATACCTGGGCTTTACAACTTAAATTACTACATAGAGCCCATTTGGCCCCAAACAGTGTGTCTAAATTTAAACCAGGCTCCTCTTCACTGTGTCCTAAATGCAGAACTCACGATGGCAGCCTCACTCGTTGTTTATGGTCATGCGCCAGGATTCAGGGATATTGGGAGTCCATTCTTCTTGAAATGAAGAAAATTCTGAAAATTAACCTTGCTCTTGATCCACTGTCTCTTCTCCTTGGGTTACCAAATAAACACATTAGGAATAAATTTCACAGGAAATTGTACAACATTCTAACCTTGTGTGCCTGGAAAAATATTTTGTTGCTATGGATTTCACATAAAGCTCCTACAGTTTCTGGATGGAGAAGGCTAATACTGGAGCACATTCCACTTGAGTTTTTGACTTACCTCATACATTCTAAAAACTGATGTATTTAACCGTATCTGGAAACTGTTCTGGACTATACCGAAGGAAAATTTGTCCACCATTCTGTCTCGAGCATTTATTTGCTCTTAAAATTTACTCATCTTTGTGCCAATTATGCTGCCTTATTTTTTTTATTTTTTTTTGTTCTTTCTTGCTGCTGAGCACTTTGTGTGTGTGTTTTTTTGTCTTTTTTTTTCTTTGTTTTGTTTTTGTTCTGGAAAAATGAAAACTAATAGATATATTGTTTAAAAAAAAAATACTGCTCCAGTGGTGTTCTGGGCGTGTGGAAAAAATGCAGGCAGATTATCCACACTGCTGCACCATTTTTTTTTTTTTAAACATGACAGCGGTCTCAAACAAAACAAAAAGTGAAACTTGAATATTTCCACTCAACTGGAGACAGTCTGATTTCAGAGCGACAGCTTCCCGCCATGTTTATTTTGCCGTTTCTATGTGGTGTGATGTTGTCACACAGCAGACCCCAGTTATCACAATATTCATTTTTACACCAGTATCAAATTTAATACCGGTATTATGAATGATACAATATGGCACAAAAAAATTCTGCTCCAGCGGTGTTCTGGAAGTGTGGAAAAAATGCAGACAGATTATTATTTTTTATTTATTTATTTGTTTATTTTTTTATAAACATGACAGCGGTCTGAAACAGAAAGTGAAACTTAAATATTTCCACTCAACTGGAGACTGTCTGATTTTGGAGCGGCAGCTTCCCGCCATGTTTATTCTGCTGTTTCTATGTGGTGTGATGTTGTCACGCAGCAGACCCCAAATATCGCACTATTCATTTTTACACTGGTATCAAAATTTATACCGGTTATTATCGTGAATGATACGATATGGCACACCCCTAGTAGGGACAACTTTTTCAGGTGAGCCCCCTGTCGGATAATGTCAACCTACGTTATTTTGGGGAGTTCAGCAGCAAGTTGAACACAGCTGCAGAAGTTACAAAGGCAACTATGTCTGTTTGCCTGTTTACATTGAGTTGTAATGTAATGGCGCCGCACGAAAAATTTGCCCATTCACGTTTAATGTGAAGGCACCTTAAAACATGTCGTCAACTCTGAAGCGTAAAATTGATGATGAAAATTGTCGGTTTAACCCTGCCAGGACTGATATGTGTATGTAATGAAATGTGTTAGTTATAAAAAGAGATTCCTACTCACCCATGTGGTGATTAGAAACAAAACAGACCACAATAATGGATGTGCAATGTTTGTTAATGTTATCAGTCTTTTCTTTTTTTTTTTTGCAGGGGGGAGGGGTGCACTGAAGTGTTTGGCAGTTCATTTTTTATTCAGCTAAATGTACTTCGTGATGTGTCAAGGTCAGTTATGACCAGGATGTAGTATATTTTATTTGAAAAGGGAAACAGATGTTCATGCTACTAACAGTGCACATTGAGCTTTTATGCACTTTGAGATATGGTGCATCTGGAAAGTATTCACAGCGCTTCACTTTTTCCACATTTTATGTTACAGCTTTATTCCAAAAGGGATTAAATTCATTTTTCCTCAAAATTCTATGCACAATACTCCATAATGACAATGTGAAAAAGTTTTGGGTTTTTGGTTTTTTTTTTTTTTAGATTTTTTTTTTCAAATTTATTAAAATTAAAAGCTAAGAAGCTAAGAAATCGTGTAGATAAGTATTCACAGCCTTTGCCATGAAGCTCAAAATTGAGCTCAGGCACATCCTGTTTTCACTGATCATCCTTGAGATGTTTCTACAGCTTAATTGGAGTCCACCTGTGGTAAATTCAGTTGATTGGACATGATTGGTAAGGCACACCTGTCTATAAAAGGTCCCACAGTTGACAGTGCATGTCATGACTGGCGCCTAGCGGCTGCCCCGGCCTTGGATGCGCTCTGCAGAGCGTGCCCAAATGCCAAGTCACGTTTCGTTACCTTGTATTCATACATGTGTAATGACAATAAAGTTGAATCTCATCTCATCTCATCAGAGCACAAACCAATCATGAAGTCAAAAAAATTGTCTGTAGACCTCCGAGACAGGCTTGTCTTGAGGCACAAATCTGGGGAAGGGTACAGAAAAATTTCTGCTGCTTTGAAGGTCCCAATGAGCACAGTGGCCTCCATCATCCGTAAATGGAAGAAGTTCGGAACCACCAGGACTCTTCCTAGAGCTGGCCAGCCATCTAAACTGAGCGATCGGGGGAGAAGGGCCTTAGTCAGGGAGGTGACCAAGAACCCAGTGGTCACTCTGTCAGAGCGCCAGCGTTCCTCTGTGAAGACAGGAGAACCTTCCAGAAGTACAACCATCTCTGCAGCAATCCACCAGTCAGGCCTGTATGATAGAGTGGCCAGACAGAAGCCACTTCTTAGTAAAAGGCACATGGTAGCCCACCTGGAGTTTGCCAAAAGGCACCTGAAGGACTCTCACATCATGAGAAACAAAATTCTCTGGTCTGATGAGTCAAAGATTGAACTCTTTGGTGTGAATGTCAGGCGTCATGTTTGGAGGAAAACAGGCACCGTTCATAACCACGCCAATGTTGGTAGCAGCATCGTGGTGTGGGGATGTTTTTCAGCGGCAGGAACTGGGAGACTAGTCAGGATAGCGGGAAAGATGAATGCAGCAATGTACAGAGACATCTTGGATGAAAACCTGCTCTGGGGTGCTCTTGACCTCAGACTGAGACGACAGTTCATCTTTTAGCAGGACAACGACCCAAAGCACACAGCCAAGATGAAAGGAGTGGCTTCAGGACAACTCTGTGAATGTCCTTGAGTGGCCCAGCCAGAGCCAGACTTGAATCCAATTGAACATCTCTGGAGAGATCTGAAAATGCTGTGCACCAATGCTTCCCATCCAACTTGATGGAGCTTGAGAGGTGCTGCAAAGAGGAATGGGCCAAACAGTCCAAAGATAGGTGTGCCAAGCTTGTGGCATCGTATTCGAAAAGATTTGAGGCTGTAATTGCTGCCAAAGGTGCATCAACAAAGTATTCAGCAAAGGCTGTGAATACTTATGTACATGGGATTTCTTAGTTTATTTTTAATAAATTTGCAAAAATGTAAAAAAAAACAAAAAACAAAACTTTATTCACATTGTCATTATGGAGTATTGTGTGTAGAATTTTGAGGGGAAAAAATGAATTTAGTCCATTTTGTAATAAGGCTGTAACATAACAAAATGTGGAAGAAGTGAAGTGCTGTGAATACTTTCCGGATGCACTTGTATACTTGAGTAAGATGTGACCAAAATGGTTATTTACAGATATTTTTTTTTTCTTTCTATTGTTCAAGAGGAAAAATATTTCTACTACTTCAAGTTCTGCTCAACCCCAGCACTGATAGTGTTTCTATACACTTGTCATGTGCCTTTGTCATGTGCCAAGCGCACATTTAAAACCAAGATATTTAATAAAAAGTGCGTATTTTTCATCATATTGATGTGTGTTGGTTTGAAATTTGTCATATTCAACGGATCGCTGAACATGTGCAGCCCAGTTACATGTCTTTATTTCAAATTGTGGCCCAACTGATTTTGTAATTGAAAAGCCGTGGTGTATTTCAATGGTACTTGCTACACCCTGGTCAGTTCGCAGGGAATGTCAGTTAACTGCCCTTCAGAAAATTTCGGTTTGAAACAATGCCTCCCTCCTCCATGCATTACTATAGTAACTAGGGGTGGGTTCAAAAGATGGATTCAACGATTTGAATCTGTTCACGTTGGACTGAGCTGATATCGATCCACAAAATTCGTGGATCGATCTTTTAATATAATGCTTTTACAGTCTGTGAAACACAAAACGCAAGCAGCCAGCTAAAGTCTCGCCTGATGAACTGAGGATTTGATTCTAAATAAATCAGTTTAACAGGAAATTTTTGGCAATCTTGTGCTTTTTTGTGGTGTTACATAGAATAGCATCACTGTAAACTATGGAAAAAAAACAGCTACTGTTCTTTGATCTGTTCAATTTTGTTGATTTACCAACAACTTTGGGTTTTGACTAAGCTTGACTTACAGAAGCTTGATTACTTAACTGGTTTTGTTGTTAGTAACATCACACAGAAATGAAATATGATGAATTTTTGTTCACAAGTCTTTTTCTTACAGGAAGAGGTGACAAAAAAGCGTACCCGACGTGCAGTGAAATTCCAGAGGGCCATCACTGGGGCCTCCC
Organism: Pholidichthys leucotaenia; assembly: GCA_020510985.1. Taxonomy (NCBI): domain Eukaryota; kingdom Metazoa; phylum Chordata; class Actinopteri; order Cichliformes; family Pholidichthyidae; genus Pholidichthys; species Pholidichthys leucotaenia. Next base: position 78,203,461 of record CM035843.1, on the reverse strand, counting down.
TGGCTGAGATCATGGCCAAGAGGAATCAGAAACCCGAGGTCCGCAAGGCCCAGAGGGAGCAGGCCATCAGGTAAGAAGAGAAGCATTAAAAGACAAGTTCAGTGGTTACTGAAAACACACATGTACAGTGGTGTGAAAAAGTGTTTGCCCCCTTCCTGATTTCTAATTTTTTTTGTTTGTCACACTTAAATGTTTCAGATCATCAAACAAATTTAAATATTAGACAAAGATAACACAAGTAAATAAAATGCAGTTTTTAAATGAAGGTGTTTATTATTAAGGGTAAAAAAAAATAAAAATCCAAACCTACATGACCCTGTGTGAAATGGCATACCTGCCAACTACTCCGGTTTTGCCGTAATGGTTACGGTTTTCCAAGACCCCATTCCAGGTTATGGCTTTATTAATCAAAATTACGGTTTTTCACTAAAAATTCAGTCAAAAATTTTAAATCGTAAAAAAAACCATGAAAGCAATTCCAAACACAAGATCGCTAGGAATCGTATCTAAATTTAGAACATAGCAACACGTGATGGTGGCCGGGATGGTCACACTTTTTCAGTGCTGAGACAAAGTTGCTGATTTTGCCACTAAAATAACTAAACAACAGCAAATATTGGATCAACATTTGTGACGCACAGGCTAAATTTCCACCTTGGTTGAACCAGCTTTTGAAGTAGAAATACCCCTTTATTTGCCTTTGAGTAAACTGAGTAGCGTTTCTTTTCGTGGTTCACTGCTACGCTTTACCTGAAGCGTTTGCTAAGCTAACGGTATCGCTATAGCTAACGCCAACGCCATAGCTAGTCGTAGCACGCAAAGAAGCGACTCTGTCTCCGGTGATTGGGGCTCGCCGGAGGAACTAACCGAGGCAACAGTTGGACGGGAGCTGGATCAGAGTTCAAGTACAACGGTAGTAGGAGACGGGGACCAGTGGAGGACCACCGGGGCCCAAGCCGGATAAGAGCTGGAATCGGCGCCCAGTTACAGCGGCGGGGCTCGGCGGAGTCGTGAAGGAATTAGGTCAGCATTGTATACGTTTTGATCATGGAATCTGCCGGAAAAAAATTACAAATGAGTGTGAAACCCAAACTAAAATTACAGTCTTTTCGTGAAGAATACTCCAAAGCATTTCCAGGAATTATTATTCGCTCAAGAAAGGGTGAAAATTTCACATTTGCTGAGGGAAAAGGTCAAGAGAAATGTCATTTATCAACATTTGTTAAATGCATGATTATGTACTAAGAGAATATTACCATAGAGTTTGTCCTTGATCTTTTCCATCAGCATATCTGCATTGACAATTTAAGGAAAATAGAAACATCATTGCTGAAGAAATATGAGGTTGTTAGCCACATTTTAACTTGATTTAATGCTAATATTTGTTTGGCGTCGGGGAGCTTCGCCCCCCTGAACCCCCCACCAGGACTTTGTCCTGGACCTACCAAGGCCTGCAGCCCCTGGACCCTGGCTAGCTACTAGGCTTTTCAGGTTTTAAAAGTTGGCAGGTATGAAACGGTGACAACCCCCCTTTAAAACATAAAGTAACGGTGGTCTATCACATCTTTGGAAAGCTGAGTTCAGTTTCTCTTGCCACACCCAGGCCTGACCTGTTCTCAAACAAGAAATCACTTTAATAGGACCTGCCTGACAAAGTGAAGTAGACCAAAAGATCCTCAAAAGCTTCATCATGCTGCGATCCAAAGAAATTCAGGAACAAATGAGAAACAAAGTAATTGAGATCTGTCAGTCAGGAAAAGGTTATAAAGCAATTTCAAAAGCTTTGGGACTCCAGCGAACCACAGTGAGAGCCATTATCCACAAATGGTGAACACATGGAACAGTGGTGAACCTTCCCAGGAGTGGCCGGCCGACCAAAATTACCCCAAGAGCACAGCGACGACTCATCCAAGAGGTCACAAAAGATCCCACAACAAATGGTAAATGGCATTCACTTATATAGCGCTTTTATTCTCATCACTTGATGACCAAAGCGCTTTACAGATTCTGCTATCCACCCATTCACACACACATTCACACACTGATGGCGGCATGCTACCTAACATGGCACTTCCAGACCCACCAGGAGCAATTGGGGGGAAGTGTCTTGCCCAGGGACACAACGGCAGGATATCCAGGGAGAGCAGGATTCGAACCGCCAACCATGTGGTTATTGGATGACCTGCTCTACCTCCTGACCCACTGCCACCCCCAACAATATCCAAAGAACTGCAGGCCTCACTTGCCTCAGTTAAGGTCAGTGTTCATGACTCCACCATAAGAAAGAGACTGGACAAAAATGGCCTGCATAGCAGAGATCCAAGACAAAAACCACTGCTGAGCAAAATAACAAAGTCTTGTCTCAGTTTTGCCAGAAAACATCTTGATGGTCCCCAAGACTTTAGAGAAAATACTCTGTGGACTGACGAGACAAAAGTGTAACTTTTGGAAGGTGTGTGTCACATTACATCCAGCATAAAAGTAACACAGCATTTCAGAAAAAGACAATCATACCAACAGTAATATATGGTGGTGGTAGTGTGATGGTCTGGGGCTGTTTTGCTGCTTCAGGACCTGGAAGACTTGCTGTGGTAAATGGAACCATGAATTCTGCTGTCTACCAAAAAATCTTGAAGGAGAATGTCCGACCATCTGTTCATGACCTCAAGCTGAAGTGCACTTCGGCACTTAACATTTAAGTGTGACAAACATACAAAAAAATTAGAAATCAGGAATGGGGCAAACACTTTTTCCACACCACTGTATATGTACATACATTTTAATAAGCCTTCCGTCCAGTTCCTTGTTAAAGACGTTGGCTCACAGTTGATTAAATCGTCTCCTCTTTATGCATGCTGTCATGTTCAGTCTGCCTTCCTGCAGTCATCCAGTGTTTAAAATGGGTGCTAGTTAAAGTAACAAGTGGCACATTTATTTAGATGGCTTCAAACTGGTTTCACTCCAATAGGTTTTCTGACATTGTATTCGACACTGGCTTAGAATCATGTTTGTTTTTTCTCCTGCTTTTTTCAGAGCTGCCAAGGAGGCCAAGAAGGCAAAGCAGGCAGCCAAGAAGCCTCCTGTAGCAAGTGCAAAGGTAAGATTTCCAGATTAGTCTGAATTGTCATCTGAGTTGATGTGTGGTTTGATGTGTTCAGTGTATTCACAAGTATTAAATTTGACATTTTTGCAACTTTTAGTGGCTAAAGTGTTCTCTGTTTTCACTGAATTAATCTGTAAATTCATTATGACTTTCTCGTCCTCTGTCACAGACCTCTGCTAAGGCTGCACAGAAACCCAAGATCGCTAAGCCCATGAAGGTCAGCGCACCCCGTGTTGGTGGAAAACGCTAAACCTAAATCCCCATATTTGGTTGTGAATTAAAAAAAAATGTGGTTACCCATCATTTGTTTTTGTATTTCTATACATTTCATGCTGAAATGTGTCAGTTGACTGTTCACCTTACAGAAACACCAGATACTATAAACAGTGTGCTTTTAAGGTGTGCAAATACTGCAGTGGTGTATATTCTGGCTCACTAAAATTCAAGTTATACAGTTGGGACTATAAACTTGGTCATGCCCTAACCAGCACCACAGTCTTCAGTGAAAGATGCTGCACAGATGTCCTGAAAACCATGGCCTCTGTGAATATTGCTGCCTCCAACCAGGTGGAGGGTAGCAGTCTCTCTGATGACTTGAACTCCTACTATACCAGGTTTGAGTCAGACAACACTACCCAGCTCCAGAGGATAAGATCCACACTCAAACCTGGTAACTCTGAATTTACCTTTAACTTAAAGTAGAACTGAACTGAACAGCACTGGGTGATAGTACATACAATTATAAAGATAATTTATCATTGGCACCCCCTCCACAAATTCCAGAATCTTGGAGAAAATCGCGATTTTGAATTTCCCGCCCTGAAAAATCAGACAAATCCGCCGAAGTGCAGCCGGAGTTCCGCGTGACGTCACGAGTGTGACCCAGTCCTCATGTTTACCATTGCGAGCACGTCGACACTGGTTGTTTTTGGTGCATTTTGTCGTGATAGTCGACTACAAAACACTTCCAACACCTGGGAAGATCTGTTCAGTGGCCAAGGAAAGCTGTCATGGCGACGAAAGAAAAGAAAGGGAGAGGAAAAGCGACCGGGAAGCGATGCGTTTCTAGATATACAGTGATCCCTTACTTATCGCGTTTAATGGGAACCAGAACCGACCGCGAAAAGTGAAAAACCGCGGAGTAGCGTCACCCCCCCCCCCCCCCCCCCCAAGGGCGTCACAAGCACTATTTTGCACAAAAAGGCACAAGAGAACAGCGAAAAGTGCCACTAAGCAACACGAGCGATAAAGAACAATGAATGCGGTCTTCCTTCGCTGGGTAAAACGTCTCGGCCAATCAGCTTGCGAGGTAAAACGTCTCGGCCAATCAGCTTGCAAGATTCCCAAGCGGTGAAGAGGTGGGCAGAGAGGAGTGGAGCGGTGGTCAGAGAGGTAGATTTTCAGTTGTGCGGGCTCTCCGTGTTGATACCTGATGTTCTAATGAGAAGGCAGGGAGACTACATTAGAACATCAGGTATCAACACGGAGAGCCCGCTCTCCCCGGCTCCCCAGCCCGCTCTGGAATCTCGCAAGCTGATTGGCCGAGACGTTTTACCCAGCTTCGCTCCCTGCCGAGCGCCTATACCCAGCGAAGGAAGACCGCATTCATTGTTCTTTATCGCTCGTGTTGCTTAGTGGCACTTTTCGCTGTTCTCTTGTGCCTTTTTGTGCAAAATAGTGCTTGTGACGCCCTTGGGGGGGGGGGTGACGCTACTTCGCGGTTTTTCACTTTTCGCAGTCGGTTCTGGTCCCCATTAAACGCGATAAGTGAGGGATCACTGTAATAAGTTGGAAAAATGCTGATGGTTTTTTTTCCCTTTCTTTTTTATTGTTAATTTTCCTTATCCTGACACCACAAACATGCCAAAGTAAAGACTCACCATTCTGTATTCAATAAGCGACTCTCCTCCCCATCACTGCTGTGGTCTGAGTCGGTGCCGGAATCCCCCGAAAATTCTGGCTCTAATCTGTACGGTTTGATGCCTCCCTCGCTCTCTCCCTGTTCACTTGACACTCCTGCATCCTCCTCTGTCTCGTCACCGATCCTGAATGCCTCTTCACTCTGAAAACTCTGGTGTTCTTGACTGCTGGAACTGCTATCATCTGCCATTGTTGTTTTGATAAGGGTCACACTCGTGACGTCACGCAGCGTCGTCTGCACTACTTCCGGTTTGTTTGGCACTGCCAGCCAGAGGCAAAAGTTTATCGGCTTATAGCTTGGCCATCGCACGGCCTAAAAATTTCTTTTATGTGTTGAAAAATACAATAGGTAATAAGGAATTAATCTGCTATTCTACTTTATTGGCAAAAAGGTGAGTTCAGTTCTACTTTAAACGATGTGGTGAGCGCCCTCAGGAAGACCAGGGAGAGAAGCTCACCCGGTCCTGACCATATCAGTGACCGTGTTTTGAGGCACTGTGCTCAACAGCTAGGGGGAATGGGCATGTTTCAGACTCTTGTTTCAGAGCACTGAACAGTGATATAGTCCCCCAACTGTGGAAACATTCCACAGTCATTGCTATTCCCAAAAAAAAAGCACAACAAAGGTTCTGAATGACCTTTGGCCCGTAGCTCTTACATCATTAGTGATGAAGCCCATGGCAAGGGTCTTAAAAAATTACATCATCAGAGCTACAGACTCCCAGATGGATCCGCTTCAGTTTGCATATCGCGCAGGTAGCGGCGATGATACAAAAAGACATTCATCATAGACACCATGCACAAACATGGAGCAGCCCAACTCTTCAGCCAGACTTGTTTGCTGATTTCTCCTCAGCTTTTAATACTTTGCAGCCACATATTTTGGCCACTAAACTTTATTTCCACTTTCATCTGAACAACCAGCTAATGCTGTGGATATTGGACGTTTTGATCAACAGATCAGAGTACTGATTAACATTTTCTCAGACCTTTGCCATACCTCAACTGGCTCCCCCCCAAGGCTGCATCTGGTTTCCTTTGCTTTTCATCCTGTATACGGATGACTGTAGATCCACGCAGCCCAGCTCTCATCTGGTTAAGTATGCTGATAATACTGTGCTCCCTTCCTTGCTGTCTAGTCCCTCACATAACTGTAGACAGGTTCTGCAGGAGTTTGTGGACTGGTGTGACAGATCATGTCTGGAACTGAATGTCAGCAAAACCAAGGAGGTGGTGGTGACCTTTTTTAACAGAGGGACCTGGCTGCAGCAGTCACCACCATTCATGGGAAGCCCGTGAAGCTAGTCGAAGAGTACAAGTATCTGGGCCCTATTTTGACGACCTACTGAGATTCTCCGCCAATACAGAGATTCTTAGGAAATGTCGGCAGCGGCAATCTCTTAGGAAGCTTCAATTCCTTTGGAGCCAGAAAGGATATCTTATTGACTTCTTACTACTACTTCATAGTGTCATTACATTCTCCATTACCAGCTGGTTCCACTCCACCAGCCTGCAGAACAGAAATTGTCTACAGAGCATTGTTACTGTGTGTTCTAAGGTCATTGGACTGCCCGTGAGAACTGTAAAAGACACTTGTGGTCAGCAGACACGCAGGCTAGTACATAAAATCATTACACTCTTCACACCCACTTTACCCTGCTTTTGAGTGGCTCCCCTTCAAATGCCGGCTCCAGTGCCCTGGCTGCAGGACCCAGAGAAGGAGAGCCACCTTTGGTCTTCTCAAACTTATTTTCTAATCAGATTATTTTTCTGAATTGGTTTCAAGTATTTTCAGTTTTGTTAAAACGTAAATTACATCAGACTTTTTATTTTGATTAAGGAATTAGCAGTGGTTATTTAGGCCAAATGGTGATGCAGAACACATCCAAATGTGCTTTAGCTGCTGTGCGACAACTGAAAAATGCTAATAAAGCAAGTGTCCAGCACCAAATTGAATTTGGCTTCCGACATTGATTGATAAACCTACGGCTGGAGTTTTAGCAGTGACCAGGGCCACAGGTGGCTAGATTTTTCAACTGCATATATCCTGCTTGTTGCCTGTGGCCATTAATTGTAAATTACTTCAAAACTACTGACATTTCTCCATAACTGCTCTACACACCAGTGAAGGGAGTGGTGATGTGAACTGTAGCCCTCTTCATATTGTGCTTTTATGTTAAATTAATTAAATCACCCTTTATTGTCATTCAACCATACAACCAATCATGTACAGTAGAACGAAATTGTGTTCCCTATCTACAGTGTTAATCACACACACCCCATGTGTAGAATCAGAAGGGCCGCTGCCATGCAAGACGCCACCACAGATTTCCCTCCTCCATTCCATTATTGCTGAGCACCAAGCTTGACGGCAGGAAGTAACACTTTTATATGGTCTTCGGCATGACCCGGCTAGCATTTGAACCCCTGCCTCCCAGGTGTGGGGCGGATGCTCTACCAACTGAGCCACCACTCCGGTGTGATATATGATGTGATAACTATGGAGTATTATCCAATACCAATTTGAGAGTACAAGAAGTAATAAAACCTGATATCCGATAACTAGACTGGAGTGGTGGCCTAGAGGTAGAGCATCCACCCCACAGCTGGAAGGTCATGGGTTTATACAAAGACCAGTGGTACTTCCTGCCTTCTAGCTTGGTGGTCAGAGTGAGGGAAGGAAAGTTGGTTACCCAGTCACGGCGGAGCACAAGCCAGTGTAGTCCTTGTGCCAGTACCAAACCTGGATAAATGGGGAGGATTGCATCAGTAGCGGCATCTGGCGTAAATATACTTACCAACTCAATACACAGATCATCACGATATCAGGTGGTGATACGCTGTGACGATCCCAAAAGGAAAAACACTATAAAAAATATTTGGTTTTGGTTTAAATAGTGCAGGAAACTTGTAGCAGCAGTTAACATAAAATGTTACAGTGTTGATAAAATTATAAACTTTAATTTTAGAGAATGTGAAATAATATTTTTGGCTTCCCTGTTTGTGTTTGACCAATGCATTTCATTTATCAGCTGCCATTTAAACGCAAGTACACAAGTCCGAATAAAATATGTTTGCCGTGTAGTTCCATAAACACAAGAGGGAGACAAAGTACCATCAGTGCCTCCTGAGCTGGAACAGATTCACAGTGTTTCCTCTGGTTTCAAGACATTGACGTGGTGGCAACATATTTTTCCGGGGGGGGGGGGCAGAAAACACATGACACTATTGTAACTGGAATAAGTTAATTTTATACTTTTTTTTTTTTTTTTTAACATTTTGCACAGTAACTTTGCATATGGAACTTGCCCATTTGAAGTATTGTACAACCAAGGCTTGAATGTTGGAATATTTTTCCTTCATCTATCCTCTCTCTCTCGTTTTCTTTATTCAGCAGCTCTTCAAAGTACTCCTTCCACCTTCTCAACACACTCATCATTTGTTAGTACATTCCAATTTCTGTCCTTAATCAACCAAACCTGCTGTACATCCTTTTCAGCTCAATCTCTGTCTAGCCAATTGATAAGTCCTTTTCTCCTTATTGTCCAGCCTCTCATGCAACTCACTACGCCTTTGCCTTTGCCACCTTTTTTGCTATGCACCTAGATCTGTCTACTTTCATCTCCCCGACGATCCCACTTTTTCTTTGCTAACCTCTTCCTTTGAATACCTTTCTGTTCTTCCTCATTCCACCACCAAGTCTCCTTGTCTTCCTTCCTCTGTCCACTGGATACACCGCATACCTTTCTACCTGTTTCCCTCAATACTTTTGCTGTACTTTCCCAGTCATCTGGTAATTCTTCCCTATCACCCAGAGCCTGTATCAACTCCTTCCTAAAATCTGTGTAACTTTCTTCCTTCTGTAACTTCCCCCACTTAATCTTTGGCTCTGCCTTCACTCTCTTCCTCTTCTTACTTTGCAGTCATCCTACAGACTTCCATCCAGTGCTGTCTAGCTACATTCTGCCCTGCCCCCACCTTGCAGTCTCCTATCTCTTTCAGATTTCTCCTTCTGCATAAGATGTAGTCCACCTGTGTGCACCTTCCTTCACTCTTGTAAGTCACCCTGTGTTCCACTCTCTTCTTAAAGTATGTGTTCACCACCACCATTTCCATCCTTTTAGCAAAATCCACAACCATCTGTCCTTCCACATTTCTCTCCTTAAGGCCATACCTAGATAGATAGATGTACTTTATTGATCCCAAACTGGGAAATTACAGTGTAGCAGTAGTGTGATGGGTTAAAAATGGGGATTAATGGTATGTGACGGGTTAAAAATGGGGATTAATGGGTTAATTAAAAGCGTATCATACACGGGTTAAGAAGCAGGTTACAGGTTAAAAAGTCAGTTAAAAAGCTGATTGTAGACAATATATACAGTTAGGGATGAGAGTTAAAAAGATTAATGTTTCATTATTGTTTTTGTGCATGATTGTTACATTTAAAAACATCAGTACAGTACTAGGGGGGCTTGGATGCTGTGTGCACTGTTTACGGTTTGTTGAGAGTAAGATGATTCATAAATTGATTGCTTTTGCCCGGAGAGGGAACTGTGTTGTGCGCTTGCGCAGAAGTGTCCATGTTCTTTTTGAATAAAGCGAAATGGAGTGAAGACGTAGACCGCGACTCTCTTCGTTATTTCTTGCTCAAAAGCACCACGTACCTCTCCCGAACTGTGGAGCAGAGGGCACAACAGTAGCATGACAGTAGACAACCAAACGACAGAAACACACACAGCGTAATAGGCAAAGATTACCCATGAGAAAGTAAAACTACTAAAAAAAGGCATATCTACATCATAGATGAATAGATGGTGACCCATATAGATACAGATGTGGACAAAATTGTTGGTACCCCTCTGTTAATGAAAGAAAAACCCACAATGGTCACAGAAATAACTTGAATCTGACAAAAGTGGTAATAAATAAAAATTCTATGAAAATTAACCAATGAAAATCAGACAATGCTTTTGAATTGTGGTTCAACAGAATTATTTTAAAAAACAAACTCATGAAACAGGCCTGGACAAAAATGATGGTACCCTTAACTTAATATTTTATTGCACAACCTTTTGAGGCAATCACTGCAATAAACAATTTCTGTAACTGTCAATGAAACTTCTGCACCTCTCAGCAGGTATTTTGGCCCACTCCTCATGAGCAAACTGCTCCAGTTGTCTCAGGTTTGAAGGGTGCCTTCTCCAGATGGCATGTTTCAGCTCCTTCCACAGATGTTCAAAAGGATTTAGATCAGGGCTCATAGAAGGCCACTTTAGACTGCAGACAGAACACCCAGATGCTCTTCTCCTCATCTCAGGCGATTTCAACCATGTTTCACTGTCTCCCATTCTACCCACGTTCACCCAGTATGTCACATGCCACACTAGAGACAATAAAACACTGGACTTATTCTACGCAAACACTAAGGAGGCGTACACCTCATTACAACTCCCCCCACTCGGGAGATCGGATCACAACTTGGTTCATCTCCGGCCGGTGTACAAACCCCTGGTGCACAGACAACGTCCGGCCATGCGCACAGTGGAGTTATGGTCTGAGGAGACAATGGACACTCTAAAAGGCTGTTTTGAAGCCACCGCCTGGAAGCAGCTCTGCGATCCACATGGTGAGGACATCGATGGCCTCATTCACACCTTCACGGGCTACCTCAGCTTCTGTGTGGACAAATCCGTTCCCACCAAGACCATACGGTGTTGCTCAAACAACAAACCCTGGATCAACCCTGAGATTAAAACACTTCTGAGAGAGAAGAAGAGGATCTTCAGGTCGGGGAATAGGGAGATGCTGAAGTCCGTACAGAGGGAGCTGAGGAGAAAGATCAGAGAAGTCAAGGACAGCTTCAGGAAGAAGATGGAGGACAAGTTGCAACAGAGCGACATCAGCGGGGTCTGGAGAAACCTCAAAACCATCTCTGGGCTCCAGAATACCTCCTCCCAGGCCACGGGGGGCAGGGAGTGGGCGAACAACCTGAATCTGTTTTTCAATAGGTTTGACCAACCGCCCTCCCCCCTGACTGCACAACAACCACTGCTGCCTCTAAAGAAATCAAGTCCTGCTGCCCACTCCCCACTCCACCAACACCCCCCCACCCCCAACACACAGCCCCCCATCCTGACCCTGACCAGGACCCAGGTGAGGACGGAGCTGAGGAAGATCAAGGCGAGGAAGGCGTCGGGACCGGACGGCATCAGCGCAAAGCTCCTCAAGTCCTGTGCAGACCAGCTGTGTGGGATTGTGACGTACATCTTCAACCTGAGCCTGAAGCTGGGGAGGGTACCACAGCTGTGGAAAACATCTTGTGTGGTACCTGTACCAAAAACTTCCCACCCCAAAGACCTGAACAGCTACAGACCGGTGGCCTTGACGTCCCACTTGATGAAGACCCTGGAGAGACTGCTCCTTGCTCACCTCCGCCCCCTGGTGGAACCAGCGATGGATCCACTCCAGTTCGCCTACCAGCATGGCATTGGGGTGGAGGATGCGGTGATCTTCCTCCTTCACCGTTCTCTGTCCCACCTGGAGAAGCCCGGGAATATGGTGAGGATCATGTTCTTTGACTTCTCCAGTGCTTTCAACACCATCCAACCGATGATCCTGAAGGACAAGCTGCTGCGCGCAGGGGTGGACCAGCACCTATCTATGAAAGAACTCCAACCGCTATATTGGTGTCAACAGGTCGTTCAAAGTTAAATTGCTAGCGAGTTACGCCACTATCTGCCAATGGATCGTGGATCGAAACTGCTCCTGTTTAGCTGTAATTAATATTCAAAAATGATATTTTCGAGACGAAAGAATTCAAGCGTCCCGGCATTTGTTTGCATTGTTTACTTCTCGGGGCTGCTGCCGGAGAGCAAGCCGTATCGATTACTGAGCGAGTATCCTGGCGATGTAAACAGCCACGGACCAAAAACGTACATTTGTTCGTGGAACAGGTCATTCACACTCGCAGACAATCGCACTATATGTGTCTATAATGACTATAGATAGGATTTTCTTTCCATGCACACAAAAAAAAAAAAAATTCCCAGATCCGACTACCTCGTGAGGTAGTCGATACCCAAAAGCCGATGGTGTATAGAACACATATATTAGGATTTGTATGTGAAATTTTGGCATCGAAACTGCTCCCGTTTAGCTGTAAACAGGAGCAGTAAATACGGCTGTAAATACGTATTTACGGCTGTATCGATTACCGAGCGAGTACCGAACGAGTATTCTGGCCAATATGGCGATGTAAACAGCCACGGACTAAAAACGTTCCACCTGCTCACGGAACAGGTCATTCACACTCGCAGACAATCGCGCTATATGTGTCTATAATGACTATAGATAGGATTTTCTTTCCATGCACGCAAAATTTTTTTTTTTCCCGGCTCCGACTACCTCGCTTTAATGCGCCTTATAATCCGGTGCCCCTTATGTATGAAAATAGACCATCAAATAGACCATTCATTGATAGTGCGCCTTATAATCTGGTGTGCCTTATAATCCCAAAAATACGGTAATCATTATAAAACGTGATCTCAACAGATAAATGCATAATCAGTGAATTTCCATTACAAAAGTTATCTATCTATAGGACTCGCCATGACATCAGCAAAGATCAAAGGCAGGCATCACACACAATCATAGGACTCACTATGACATCATCAAAGATCATAGGACTCACTATGACACAATCAAAGATCAAAGGCAGGCATCACTGAACGAGTGCTGACGTTCTTGCTAACACCGGCTTTCTACGGGCATGCAGAGATACTTGCTTATACTTGGTTTCTATGGGCATGCATAGGTAGACACTAGTCACTCTATTAAAGCAAGAAATCTCTGTCATTTTTATAGGACATCATAGGATGGCCTATGACGTCTGCCTGATGTCCTATGATGAGCCTATGATCTCAGCCATTATAGGACTCGCGAGGCCGTCATATAGACCATCACAGGCGATGCCATCATATAATTTTTTTACCTTTTGTTCTTATTAAAGACAAAAATAGAAAGATGTTTTTACCTTCTTTACATGTTTCGGCTGTTCACTGCAGCCTTCGTCAGAAGTGTCAGCTGATTGCTGCAAGATTTCATTTTATCAGCTGACTTCCGTAGGCAGGGCCAGCCCAGCAGACCTGTCAGATCCACCAAGCCGGCCCTGCTTTCTACCGTCCAATGATCTCTGGAGAATGTGGTCCCAGGTGTGGGAAAGCATAAAGGCCCCCTCATCCCGGTTCATGCTATCTTTTCCCCGCTTCCTGATTTCTATGGCCTCCTTGATCCAGACACAAACGCTGGACAGTCTACTTTTAATTAACATGACACTTGATATTTTCTAACCTGTTTGTATACCACCATAGACAGAGAGAGAACCTGAATTAGACAGGGCTCAGAGAGGGCAAGATTAGACAGAAGAGAGGAGCCAAGGAAAGGAAAGTGTTCAGGCAGAGGGTCCAGGAGAGGTGAGAGCAGAGGAAGGAGAGAAGGATGACGCCAGTAAAAAGTCCAAACACAGGATGTCTGGGTGGGACCCCATCATCATAGCAGTCTGTCGTGGGCAACAATGACTGTTTCATTTAGGTCTGATCAGATTCCTCCACACAGCTCTGTCCTTAGCCTTCCACTGCCAGGAACTCCCATCTATGTCCAACTTCTTCAAGTTTCTTTTTAGTGTCTTTAAATCTGAGCCTTGGTCTACCCTGATTGCGTTTGCCCTCGCATAACTGTGAGTAGAGTAACTGCTGAGGGAGACGCTGGTGGTCCATCCTTTCAACATGTCCGAGCCATCTCAGGTTCATCTGTATTAGCATGTCTTCCATTGATGGTAGACCAGCTCGTTTCAACACTTCTGTGTTGGTTATCTTGTCTTTCCATGAGATGTTCATTATGGCTCGAAGGTATATCATGTACACATGGAGTTTCTTCACCTGCACTCTGTAGACAGTCCAAGTTTCAGCACCGTACAATAGAGTAGCCAGTACTGTCGCTCTGTACACTTTGCATTTCACACGGATAGACACATGTCGATTGTTCCACAGTTTCTCCCTCAAGTTTCCAAACACAGCACTTGCTCTTGCCATTCTGAGAGACAGTTCATCCTCCAGCCTAGCAGTCTCTGAAACAGGACTCCCTAGATACTTGAAAGTCTTGCACTGGACTAGTGGCTCTGTACCAATGCTGATCTCTTCTGGTAGTGATGTTGATAATTGGAACTTTGGTGGTTGATAAAGGCACTCTGTCATCTTGATGTTGATTTGGAGGCTGAATTGGCTAGCTGCTCTTGCAAATTTCTCCACTAAAGATTGCATATCTTCCACACTGTGTGAAACTAGAGCACTGTCGTCGGCAAAGAGCATTTCTCTTACTACCTTTATCAATGTCTTACTCTTGGCTTTAAACTGTGTCACATTGAACAAGTCTGCTTCTTTCCTTGCTTGAATGTATACTCATTCTGAAGTGTCTTTGAAGGCCACCTCAAGCATGGCTGCCAGATATAGCGAGAAGAGTGTAGGTGCCAGCACACACCCTTGTTTCACCCCGTTGCTTACTGAAAAGTCTTTAGATACTGAACCACTCATTGCCACGTTTGCTTGCATACCTGTATTGAGTGCCTCGATCAGGCTGACAAACTTCTCTGTACAGTCATATTTCTTGAGTACCTGCCAAAGTCCTTGTCGCGAAACAGTATCGAAGGCTTTACTGAAGTCTATGAAGACTACATAAAGCGGCATGTTCTGTTCGATACATTATACACTGACTATGATGTAGACTAATAAGTGCCATTGCTTGGATCTTGGGTGCATCCATGTCTTCTTGTGTGTGTCCTTGTGCTTAAATAGAGTGTTGGTTATCACAAGGTTGTACTCTGAACATAGTGCAAGTAGAAGTTCTCCATTAGCATTGCACTTGCCTACTCCATGACAGCCTAGCACTCCTTTCCATTTCTCAGTGTCCGAACCAACTCTGGCATTAAAATCTCCAACGAGTATCAGCCTGTCATCAGTTGGTACATGCCTGATAGTCTCACGTAAATCACTGTAGAACTCTTCCTTCACCTTCTCTGTGTTGGTCATTGTTGAGGCATATACACTGATGAGTGTGGCATACATCTTCCGCTGTAGTGGGAGTCTCATAGTCATTATCCTGTCGTTGATTGGCACCGGTTCCTCATCAAGCATTGCTGCTATCTCCTTTCTAACTGCAAAGCCCACTCCTGCTTCTCTCCTTTCTTGAGTTGATCTCCCACTCCAAAGGAAGATGTACCCATGGTCTTCCAAGCTGTCATATCCAGGCAATCTTGTTTCACTAAGTGCAGCTATGTCTACATTGTACCTGTTCATTTCCAGGGCCACAAGCGCGGTCTGTCTTTCTGGGTGCTGTGATGTTGTTCTGTCCAACAAGGCTGCTGTAATCCTCTCCTTTTGTCTTCCTGCTCCTAGCTTAGTTTTCGCTGCCTGTCGGAATGTGAACAGATCAGCGTGGACCTTGTAAGCCCAGGCGACGCCCGAGCTGGTATGAGCTGCTTTCTGATTGACCATTTCATGAAACTGCTTGCAAAGTATTTGAGTACCGCTAGCTTTTGCTGGACTAGCAGCACATTCTTGGCAGATAAAGGTATTATCCGTGGCAAGGACAAGCCAAGACAAACTGACTCCAGTATCTGTTGCGGTGACTGACCAGATGATAGGTTTGTTTATTTCTGCTCTTTGTGTAGTGCATGTCACAATGCACCGACTGGCACAGTCCACCACAGACCTTGCGACAGATGTGTTTATCTGCCAGAATATCCAGTCTCACCCCGTGTAACTGGGAGTGGTCCACCACAGACCTGTGGCAGATATTGTTTTTAGTTCTGCCAGGATGCCCTGTTTCACCCTCCACGCCCTCAGAAAGGTGGGGATGCCGGTTGAGTCGCCGACGGCCCGACCCATGAGACAGGTAGTACCGGTTTTCATGGTTATCCGGTAGCAAGCAAGCCAATGCCTGACTCAATTGGGGATAAATTGTCCTAAGGTATGAATGCCAAAGTGAATGGTTATCTGTCTGTCCTTCTTGGCCCTGTGATGGACTGGCAATCTGTCCAGGGTGTACCCCACCTCTCACCCAAAGGTGCTGGGATTGGTTCTAGCCCCCTGTGACCCAAAAGGATGAAACAGTTAAGAAAATAACTATTTGGAGAAAAAAAAAAAACTCTCTTCGAAAGTTTGGCACTGTATCTTTAACATATGTGAATGAGTTTTATTGTAACCCAGCCACAGGGGGTGCACAAGCCAGTGTACTCCTAGTGCCGGTCCCAAGCCCAGGTAAATGGGGAGGGTTGTGCCAGGAAGGGCATCCGATGTAAAACCTCTGCCACATAAAACATGCAGATCATGACGAATGAGACTTTCATACTGGATCGGTCGAGGCCCGCGTGAACAACGACCTCCACCAGTGCCGTTAACCAACAGGGTGTCAATGGAAACTGGGCTACTGTTGGTCGAAGATCGAGGAGGAGGAGAGGAGGAAGGCGTGTTCGGAGGGAGAGAGAGAGAGAAAAGGAAAGGTAGAAGTGTGGAGGTGAGAGTAGGGACGTTAAATGTAGGAACTATGACTTTTAAAGGCAGAATCAAGAATCAAGAACTTTGCCATTTGTACTCACACATACAGTTCAGGCACACAGGAATTAACTGTCATAGTTCATAGCCATAGGTCAATAAATTAATAATTAAAAAATAGAATACTCCAATAAAAAGCAATGCTATCCTAGTTTTAAGACACCATAGCCACATTTCCACTATATAGTTCTGCGCTACTCTTTTCTTTTCTTTTTTACTTGTTTCTCCCGCGGCTGCGCCTCCATCACAACCGCGGAAAGCCGAGAATTGCTGGGGTGGGCGGGATCGAGGTGGCGCTACACTGCTGACGTATAAAGGACGAGACTGACTCCTCAACAACACAGAAAAAAATAGCGGATTACGAGCGGAGGATTTCCACGGTTTTTAACACAATGAATGTCTTTAACGAGACAAGAGAATTTTACAGGAGAAGACGACGTGGATTGAGACAACACACGTTGGAGCAGGAGAGGAGAATAGCGGTTGCCCAGGAGGAATCTGAAGCAGCTGCATATGAAGCAGAGATCATTCAGAGATCATTTCATTTGTTCAGTGTTCATGTGCATACATATGTCAAACGTCTTTTTTAAATAAAATGTTGTGCACTTTTAAACTACGTCGCCTCTGTTGTTCAAAACGGTTAAATGTTAACAGACGGTTAATTAAATGCTGAAACACCGGGGTAATTTAAAATTATGCAGAAGCTTAATCCTAAACCCCTTTAACTTACCAAATAATTTATAATATTATAAAAAAAAGCCAATCCAAATCTAGACCCATTTTGTATATTGTGTAATAATGATACACTGATGATAAACTGACTTCCCAAAAAAAGCAGCAGCTATACAACGCACTTTTGGTTTGATGGAATTGCCAATTGACCTTGGAATTATATGTGGAAACTTGTTATACTTCCAGTTAACTTTAACTTACAAAATAATTAAAAATATTATAAAAAAGCCAATCCAAATCTAGGCCCATTTTTTGTATTGTGTATCATTTGAGTATCATTGTACAATCTATTGTTATTTATAAGGGTTATCTGTTCAGTGGTGGCTAATTACACACTAAAACAACGTAGAAAATGACTGCAATGAAAATGCTGCAGCTAGCCAAGTCACTTTTGATTTGATGGAATTGCCAATTGACCTTGGAATTATATGTGGAAACTTGTTATACTTCCAGTTAACTTTAACTTACCAAATAATTGATATTATAAAAAAAGCCAATCCAAATCTAGGCCCATTGTGTATCATTTTTCTCATCTATTGTTATTTATAAGGGTTATCTGTTCAGTGGTGGCTAATTACACACTAAAACAACGTAGAAATGACTCAAAAAAAAAATATGCTGCAGCTAGACAACTCACTTTTGGTTTGATGGAATTGCCAATGAACCTAGAAATTTTATGATGAAACTTTTTTTAATCCTACTAAATACACTGACATTGTCACACTGCCAACACCAAATTATAATTTTCTTTTTCAAACCAAAGATCACTATGGATCTATTGAATCACAATCGCATAGGTTTATCATATACATGTCAACGTTTACAACATCGAAAATGTTATATTTGGGTTTACATGTATGGGTATTTTCGCTTTATATTATACTAGACTGCTTATAATTTATTGGAATTCTCAGAATTTGGAATGCCGATATAACATTCAATTCACATGTACTTACCTTTTACCCAATTCGACTTTCACCTTTATCAGTGTCTACTGCTGAATGTAAATTACACCTGTGCAACTGCTTACAATTTTACTTAAAAACTGTACCCAATGTAGAGCAATGGATACAGCAGTGGTAATATTTATTAAATTTAACAATAACAATTACATTACCATTAAAAATCTTGACACCTTTATGGCTGAACAGCAGGATTAGGGTCATATGAGGCAATGGAATGTGTATGTAATTATTCGCCTTTATCATCCAGTGTTATAATATACAAACCACACTTTTATCCAAAAGACTAACATTTTATTACATTACAAATATTCCCAAAACATGTTAACAAATGGGGAGCTTTCAGTACTTCAACCAGACTGCCAAAATGGTTTCGGAAGGCTCCGTGGAAGGAAGCCGTCTCTGTCAGCTCATCCCTTCTTAATGCGGCTAACTGCAGGTGTCTTTCGCGCTGTTCGAGCATCCTTTCAAGGATCCGCATCTCCTCAGCATGATTCTGGGCCATCAGTAATGCAAGGTCTGCAATGTTGCTGGACATTTTCAGCTTGCCTATATGAAAGACAGAAGTCATTGTATTTAGATAACACCGGATCAAAACATGTCAGAAAAAATATTATGGAATTAAACTGTTGAAAGCCTGTGGTGGGATGCTTCGTTACTGTATTTAAGCTCAACTGTCATGTTGTTGCCCCTCAGTAGAGTGGACTATAAGAAACTTCTGTGGTGATGTGGTTAGGCCCCCCTTCATTTCAAAAAGGATTAATTGTAAAAAGTATTTTGATTTAATGGGTTATTTTTAAAAGAATTTCTTTGTACTGTGGCCTCATAAATCAGAATGGGTTAATAGTGTTAGCTGACTTGAAGAATTTCAATCAAGCATTTTGATTTGAAGTCTGTACATGTGCTCCTTTTTTTTTGTGAAAATACAACAGTATTTCCACCACCAACACACCTATAACACTGGGCCACTGTGGCTATGAACACCCCTGAATCTAGTATTTTTATAAACGTAGAAAGACATTTTAAATTCCTTGTTATGCGTCTATAGAAAACAATCACATATAAAAACAACCGGGTGGTAATTTTCAGTTTGTTGTGCCTTACCAGCACTTGACTGGGAGATGCCGGGGCAGTCCAGTGAGGCGGACCCAAGGGATTTGAAAACTGTGTATAGAAGGAAAAAAAACACACAATAACGCTCACAAACAAAGTGCAACATGTACCGCAAACACAAAACTTTTTAACCAGAATACAATAAGCTTACGTCAGCGTTTTGTTCACGTGAATACTGAAATAAAAGCGCGATTCTGCAGCTTGATGCCAGATAGCAGCAAGGTACAGAGGTAGCTAGCTATTAGCGGGCTAGCCATCACCACAATTGCCCACAATCAAACAACTTTCTTTATTGCTAAAATAAAGTGCGCTTTTGACCGAAAGGCAAGAAGACGGACAATAACAAAACAACACTCACCGTCACCGTTTTCCAATTCCGTGGCCGTGTCGAGTCCAAATTCTCTGCCAATAATAGCAGGCCGGACACTTCCTGGTATATTTTTTCATTGCAAGTTGCCCCACCAACTCGCTCTGGATGTAGTCATCGGCTACGAGGGACAGAAAAGTCCGCACCTCCTCGTTTGTTCATGGAATAAACTTGCGCGTGGACATCGTTATATGAAAACACAATTTTGAATCCAGTCACCGCGGTTACTTGCTGAAATTACAAATGGCGGACGTGTAGCTTCAACAGAAAACTAACGGACGCGTTTGGTGACGTTACGCCCTGACCAATCAGCGTTTAGCAGTCGATTGACGTCAATTCACACCTCGCTTTTCGCTCGCTTGTACCCTGCCTCTGAACAGGCACGAAAATCGTAACGGTTAAACCATGAGGACTTGGGTGGAAATGGCGAAAAACCGAAACAAGTAAAAAAAAGTAAAGCCCAGGCGATACTGGTGGAAATGGGGCTTATAAGTACCCAATAAATTACTATAAAAAGAGGCCACTGTAAACTGCTGTGCTTTCCTATTTAGGTTGTCCTTTTGACTGTTTTCCCAATGTTTGCCATCAGTCTGACTGTGGCAGGAAAAAACTATTATAAAAACATGTTTTATGGATAATAATACTGTCCGCTTTACTTTTTCTCAGGGTATACACTGTTTATGCCTGAGAAGAGTCTGGGCTGGACGGTGTTTATCTGTAATGATTTTATGTGCTTTTTTCCTGCAATGTTATTTGTAGTATATAGTGTCCATAAATGGCAGTTCAGTCCTAATGATCTTCTCTGCTGTCCTTACCACTCTCTGGAGAGCTTCCCTCTCTGCCTGGGTGGTGTTACCATACCAAACAGTGATGCCCATTGTGAGGATGCTCTCCACCAAACCTCTGTAGACTAGTCTGAGGGGATGACGACTCACCCCAGCCTTCCTGAGCAGTCTGATAAAATAAAGCCGCTTCTGGGCTTTTATAACCGTAGCAGTACTATTTACAGACCAACTCAGGTTAGATGTAGGAAGGAGACCGAAGAACTTGTGGCTGTCCACCCTCTCAACATCAGCTCCCCCGATGGTGAGGTGCCACAGAGGGGGAGCTCTAATCCATGTTTAGGATGAGGTTGTTCGCCTCACCACAGACCACAGTACTGCTGACCACCATCCTATACTCCTTTTCATCTCCACCTTTAATGAGGCCCATGATGGTCGTGTCATCTGCAAATCTGATAATGACTGTGTTCTTCAGGGTGTAGACATAGTCATGTGTATACAGAGTGAAGAGCTTAGGGCTAAGGCAGTCCTTCTCAAATAGTGGGGCGCGCGATGCGATGCCGGGGGGGGCGCGTGTGACCCCGGGGAACAGGCTTTGCTTTTGCCATGTAAAGTGTAATTGCACATCCACGGCAGCAGGTGGTGCAGTGGCGCTCTCATTGTCAAAGTCTGTGCGGGAGTTTAAAACTTTTTAAATTGCTGTCAACAAACCCCTCGAGAGACACCATGGAGAAATATTTAACAGTAACGAAAAGAAAGGCGGAGAGAGACACAGGTAAAGAGACAAATGAAAGTCTCCCAAAAGCTCAGACGAGGAAATATGACGAAGCTTATCTAGCGCTTGGCTTCACTCTGACTACGGTGGGAGACGAGGAAAGACGGGTGTGTTTACTGTGTCTGAAAATGTTTGCAGCGGACAGCATGAAGCCAAATAAATTAAGACGTCACCTACAGACATTACATCCTCAACACGTTGATAAGCCGCTTGATTTTTTTTCAGCGAAAACGTGCGGAGTACGGCCAACAATCATCCCGCTTTGTGAACGCTACATCAGTAAACCAGCGAGCACTTTTAGCATCATTTAAAGTGGCGTACCAAATTGCGCAGTGCAAAAACCCCCACACAATTGCAGAGGAGTTGATACTGCCTTTTTCTACCTTTTTCTTCAGACTAAAATGTTAAATATATTGATACTCCTGTGTTAATGTTCCAGATCAATTTACATTTAATATTATTTATTGATTGAATTATTTTTTTCTCAGCATCCAATGGTTCAGTTGGTCAAAAATGTTTCTAGTTTAAATAAGGATTGACATATTTTTTATTTCAGGCACTTTGATGCACTTTAAGTTTTTTTTTTCTGTTTTAGACTATAACAGGGTTTCTGTAGCTGTCGCAGTAAAGAATGTTTTTCTTTTACTGTTTGTTTGTTTATATACAGTATATTGTAATACCCATCTAAGAGTTGATTTACACCTGTGTTACGTTACTGCTGCCATCTAGTGGACGGCAAATGACATGCAACCCAGTGGTAGAAGAGAGCGTGTAAACTAGCATACAGTGCTCACGTGCTCAGTTAGCAGAGAGAGAAGCTAAGAAGCTGCAGACTCGGGCACAGAGAGAAGAAGCTCCTAAAGCCCTGAGTAAAACTAAAGAAAATGGACTCTAACCACTCCTAAATGTATGGACAGAAGGCGCACACGGTATGTAATGTGTATTTGTGAGAATGTGGAGGTATTATTTTTGGTTGTGATAAATTTCAAAATGTATTTTTTGTTTTGTTCTTTCACCGTAGTTTTTCACGGTGGTTGGTCGGAGGTCCAGCTAAGAAAATGTGCTTGCTGTGACAAAATAAATCCTGGCTAAACATCAGTTGGAGCGTGGCTTTATCTGTTTCAAACAAAAAACCTTTGGGAGCAGTTATAGTGAAAAACGTGTCCCGTTGGTGCCATGTGGTCTGCATGCTGCCGGTGAAGGAGCACGTGTCTAATGCTGCTGACAACAAGGGAACAACGCGGAGGCCAGTCGGCGACAGAGCGGCGACATAACAACGAGAGAGCGGGGTGGCTTCGGTGAGACCATGCTCTGAGGGAACAAGACCCACATGGAAGTCAGCCTCTGGGATCCTGCAGAAGCTGGACACCCAAACTTCTACAGCCTTTCCAGCTGAATATGGAAGAAGGCCTAAAGCTTCAGCTCAACACCACGCAAGTTTTCAGTAAACTACAGTGTCTCTGGGATACCAGGTCAGACTGTATCTACAGAGTTTATCAACCATAATACCAAGAAAACGAACATTGAAGAGAAGAGTTAAAGTAAAAGGTTGTGAATATGTTTTAAGTTCATTCTGTGCTGTGACACTGATTGTTTATTTTCATTGTGAAATATTTCAGATTTACTGTAAAATAATACTTCGATATGGATCCAAGTATTCCAGACACTCGTGTTTTGGAGGAAGTTATTGAAGCTTTAGAATGGGAAAAGGCTCAGTTAGAAGCTACACTACAGACTGATCTTGAAGATGCACAAAGAGAACAACTTGAAACACGTTTAGGGGAGATCTGTGCAGATCTTGAAATACACAAAATAGGTCAACCCCAACCCGTATCAGAAGTTGAAACAGAATTGAGGCGTTCAGAAAGAGATAGACACCTAACTGAGAAAATGTTAGAGCTTAAAAGGGATGACATAATGAGTAAAGAAAGAAAGTTTATGTCAACATATTTGCACTTTAAAGCAGAGGTTCAACTCGTAAGGTCCAAACTGAAAGTACACTGCGCTAAAGCTGAGTTGGGCAACATGATTCAAAAGGTTGAAAATTGTGAGTCAGAGTTAAAACAAGACTATTTAGCATTGCGTGCACTGACCACACCATCTCAGGATCTAAGGAGAAAAATGGACAACTGCAGTTCTGTCTCCACTGAGATCATTGTACTTTTGAAAAGGCGTTATGCAGATGTGGATAAGGAGTTTGATGCACAAGCTGTAAAAGAATCACTCCGTCTATTATTGCAACGAGAGGACGCAAAGTCAATATATGGATCAACAGTATCAAGAGCTGAAAAGAGCCAATATAACAATATCAGTGAACAAGGGACTGTTGTATCTGCAAAACGAGCAGAAGCAGCGGCGCGCTTAGCGTCAAAACGAGCTGAAATAAATAGAGAAAGGGAAATCTCAGCCCAGAGACAAGAGATTGTAGCTCAGCAGGAAAAGCTAAAAATGTTGGAAAGTCAAAGAGATCTGGAGGCAATAGAGGCAGAATACAATGTATATGCTGAAGAGGAATCAAAGGTGAATGCTGAAATAAGAGAAAGTGAAATGAAGGTCACTTCAAGTCAGCTTCCTATACAGCAATACAACTTCCCACGCCCACAAGTTTTCCAAAATTCTGCTCCAGTTACTTTCCCTGTGATTAGTAAAAGGACTTCTCAAAACATGTCAGTCCCGCAGAGCATAGACAACAAGATACTGCCAAATGATAGTGAAGTTTCTCTAGTTCAAGCGTTGAAAGAGTCGTTAACTATGACTAGACTTCCAGCACCTGAACCATTTGTGTTTAGTGGGGACCCGCTCAAGTTCCTGGAGTGGAGCACTTGCTTCAAGGCTCTCATAGAGACAAGTTGTGTAGATCCAGCACATAGACTCTTCTATTTAAAAAGGTATATAAGTGGAGATGCACTTAGTGTATTAGAAGGGACGTTTTACAGAAGTGATGAGGAAGCCTATACACAGGCTTGGGAAGCTTTGAGCAAACGTTATGGCCATCCCTTTGTAGTTCAGAGAGCTTTCAGGGGAAAACTAAGCAGTTGGCCGAAGATTGGGTCAAAGGATTCGTTGAAATTGAGAGAGTTTAGCGATTTCCTCATTTCATGTAAAAACGCTATGCCCCATGTACAAGGACTCAGGGTCTTAGATGATTGTGAGGAAAATCAAAAAATACTCCTCAAACTTCCAGACTGGGCAACAACTCGATGGAATAGACATGTGACCAAACTACTGGATGAAGGAAACGAATATCCAGGTTTTGCTGAATTTGCTGAGTTTGTGGCTGAAGAAGCACGCATAGCATGCAACCCAGTCACATCCCTGTTTGCATTACGTACATTTGACAAACCAGACAAAGAACAAAGACGTCTAAAGGCTAGTATCCTAACTACTACAACAGAAGTGACCAAAAATACAAAGACTGCAAACACAACTCCGAGTCACAAGAGATTCAAACCTAATCCTGCAGCTCAGAGTAAAAGGCAAATCGAGTGCATTTGTTGTAAGCAAAGTCACTTTATTTACAAATGTGATAAATTTTCTGAGATGCCTCTAGAGGAGAAGAAAAGGTTCATTACTGAAAATAACATATGTTTTAGTTGTTTTAGTTGGCCACTTCTCAAAAAATTGTCGTCAAAAGGCTACTTGTAATGTTTGCAGGAAAGGTCATCCTACACCACTTCATGAGGATCGTCCACGAGTAGACAAACTGGAAACGCCACTAACAGAGGAAAACGCTTCTGCGGTGTCAAACAATGTGACAGTGGACAGTAGCGATCGGACTTCGATGATTGTACCAGTGTGGCTATCTTGCACAGAAGGTAATGGACTTGAAATCCTGGTTTACGCACTGCTAGACACTCAAAGCAGCAACACGTTTATTGTCCATGATGTTTGTGAAAAGATTCAAGTGTTCACAGAACCAGTCAAGTTGAAACTGACAACAATGACAAACAGAGGAACACTCGTACAGAGTCACAGAGTGGATGGACTGAAAGTAAGAGGGTATTATTCACAAGACTACATTGAGTTACCCCCTGCTTACACTCGTGAGTACATTCCTCTTGAACGAGACAGTATTCCCACTCATGAAACTGCCAAAGCTTGGACACATCTCCAAAGTATCACAGGAGAGATGCCAGAGTTACTAGATTGTCCTGCAGCACTTCTGATTGGTTACGATTGTGCGAGAGCTCTGAAACCAAGAAAGGTAATACCAGGCAATGACTATGATCCCTATGCAGTTAAAACAGACTTAGGTTGGAGTATTGTGGGATCTATTAAGCCTTGGACAAGTTCAGCAGAGGTGGCGGGAGTGTGCCATCGTGTTTCTCTCAAAGAGTTGCCATCTATCACACCTTCCTCGGTGATTAAAGTACTGGAAACAGATTTTAAGGACACAAATCCTACAGAAGGAAACATATCACAAGAGGACATTCAGTTTTTGCAGATGTTGCACAAAACCATTCATTTTAATGAAGAAGGCCATTTGGAAATGCCTTTACCTTTCAGAGAACGTCCACAGCTTCCAAATAATAAACAGCTTGCAATAACACGGCTGAGACATCTGATAGCAAAGATGGAAAGAATTCCAAAGTACAAAGAGGACTATGTGAGATTCATGAACAGTGTCTTTGAGGATGGTGATGCGGAAGAAGCAGTTGGCACACCTGCAAATGGTTACACATGGTATATACCTCACCATGGGGTATATCATCCGAGAAAGTCAGAGAAAATAAGAGTCGTGTTTGACTGCTCTGCAAAATTTGAGAACACCTCTTTAAATGATCACCTCCTCACTGGCCCAGACTTGACCAATGCTCTCACAAGCGTACTCTGCAGATTTAGAGAACACCAGATCGCCATTACATGTGATGTAGAGAAAATGTTCCACCGCTTCCACGTCACTCCTGAAGATAGGGATTTCCTAAGGTTCTTGTGGTGGCAGGACGGGGACACTAGTACAGAGCCCAAAGAGTATCGCATGCGTGTTCACATTTTTGGAGCAGCATCTTCGCAAGGATGTGCGAACTATGGCATGAAATATCTTGCTCATGAACATGAAAGGGACTATCCATTGGCAGCCAGCTTCATTTACAAAAACTTTTACGTGGATGACGGGTTAATCAGTGTCGACTCAGTCCAAAGGGCAAAACAGTTGGTCGTTCAGGCACAAGAGCTCTGCGCAAAAGGCAAGCTGCGGCTTCACAAATTTGTGTGCAACAAAAGGGAGGTCTTGGAAGTTGTACCAGAGTCGGAGCGTGCTAGTAATGGCAAAGATGTGAGCCTAAACTACTCTGACATTCCAATGCAAAATGTTTTGGGGATGAAATGGGATGTTGAGGCAGACATGCTCTCTTTCAATGTCATTCTCAAAGAAAGGTCAGCTACACGACGAGGAATCCTGGCAACGGTTGCAAGCGTTTATGATCCATTGGGATTTCTCTCTCCGTACATTTTAACTGGAAAACAAGTGCTACAGGAAATGTGCAAACGTGGCATAGGATGGGTTGAACCTATTCCCCCTGCATTGGAGGCCAAATGGAAAGCATGGCTAAATGATTTTGAAAATCTACCAAATATTCAAATACAAAGATGCTTCATTCCTAAGAACACAGGCACGTTGCAAAAGATCGAGCTGCATCATTTCTCAGATGCAAGCAGCAGTGGCTATGGACAATGTTCATACATAAGGATTGTTGCAGAAGACAAAGTACACTGTGCTCTGGTTATGGGAAAGGCTAGAGTGGCCCCCACTAGAGTTGTCACAATACCGCGCCTTGAGCTTACTGCAGCAGCAGTTTCTGCCGGAGTAAGTAACTTTCTAAGAGCAGAGTTTGAGCTGAAGATAGATGAAGAGTTTTTCTGGACTGATTCCCAAGTAGTGCTCGGGTACATTAAAAACGATGCTCGGCGCTTTCATGTCTTCGTTGCCAACAGAGTTCAGAAAATCAGAGACTTTACAGATCCAAAACAATGGTTCTACATAGAAACTGATCAGAATCCAGCAGATCATGCTTCTAGAGGTCTCAAGGTGGCAGAACTCATAGATTCAAACTGGCTCAAAGGACCGAGATTTCTGTGGGAACGAGAGCTTGTCACACAACCACATTCCCCAGAGCTTTTAGTAGGAGACCCTGAAGTTAAAGTTTTAGCAACTACTGCCTTAGAGAGTGAGGTTTTTCTTGAGAGGTTCTCTAGGTTCTCAGACTGGAACACAGCAGTTAATGTTGTTGCAAAGATAAAGAGACTTACTAAAAGAGTACTTAACCAACATAAGCCTAAGACAGCAGTGGCATTTGCCCAAAAGAAATGTACAAGTTGGAGATGTAGTGATAGTTAAAGAAGAGAATATTCCCAGAAATGAATGGAAACTGGCAAGGGTTGTAAAAGCGAAAGAAGATGATGACGGATTGGTTCGAAAGGTTAAGATTCAAATGGGACAAAGAGATTTAGGGAAGAAAGGTGAACGTGTGAACCAGTTATCTTTTCTTGAGCGTCCGGTTCAGAAGCTAGTGGTACTAGTGCAAAATGAGTCCACTTAAGTAAAAGGTTTCTGAGATGTGAAACAAGGATATGGTTCCAAGGTTAATGTTTTTGGAAAATTACAAGTTTTATTTTGTGTGTAAAATTAACCTTTGTAATTTTGGTGGCAGTGTAGCTGTCGCAGTAAAGAATGTTTTTCTTTTACTGTTTGTTTGTTTATATACAGTATATTGTAATACCCATCTAAGAGTTGATTTACACCTGTGTTACGTTACTGCTGCCATCTAGTGGACGGCAAATGACATGCAACCCAGTGGTAGAAGAGAGCGTGTAAACTAGCATACAGTGCTCACGTGCTCAGTTAGCAGAGAGAGAAGCTAAGAAGCTGCAGACTCGGGCACAGAGAGAAGAAGCTCCTAAAGCCCTGAGTAAAACTAAAGAAAATGGACTCTAACCACTCCTAAATGTTTGGACAGAAGGCGCACACGGTATGTAATGTGTATTTGTGAGAATGTGGAGGTATTATTTTTGGTTGTGATAAATTTCAAAATGTATTTTTTGTTTTGTTCTTTCACCGTAGTTTTTCACGGTGGTTGGTCGGAGGTCCAGCTAAGAAAATGTGCTTGCTGTGACAAAATAAATCCTGGCTAAACATCAGTTGGAGCGTGGCTTTATCTGTTTCAAACAAAAAACCTTTGGGAGCAGTTATAGTTTCTGTGTGGCAAAATAAAGTTAATATTTGTTGAAAGTTGACATATTGCTTTTTTCTTTTGTTAATGTTAAAAAGGATACAATTTTAGGTATACTTGTACAATTTTTATAGATAATGATCTTATTTATAGTCACTGCGGCGAGTTGGGGGGGGCGCGAAATATTTTCTCTTTCCTAGGGGGATCTTTGCAAAAAATAATTGAGAAGCACTGGGCTAAGGCAACATCCCTGTGGTGAACCGGTGCTGACTGTAAGCTCCGAAGACACTCTTCCTCCCATCCTCACCACCTGTGGTCTGTCCATGAGGAAATCCAATATCCAGTTGCAGGTGGAAGTTGGAACCCCAAGGTCAGTCAACGTCTCAATCAGCTTACCTGGCCTGATGGTGTTAAAAGCAGAACTATAGTCAAGGAAAAGCATACTGACATATGTTCTGCTAGAGTCCAGGTGCAGAAAAAATACAAATTTTACTCTAACAGCTCTGCGACGTCGCCAACAGGGGAGCGCCAAAGTTGGTTGATATGATGGAAAGACAAAAGGTAGATATACTGTGTGTTCAAGAAAGCAGATGGAAGGGAAGCAGGGCTAGGAGCATTGGAGGTGGATTTAAACTGTTCTACCATGGAGCAGATAGGAAGAGAAATGGAGTAGGAGTAATCTTGAAGGAAGAGTATGTGAAGAGTGTTCAGGAGGTAAAGAGGGAGTCAGACAGAATCATGAGTTTGAAGCTTGAAGTCAAAGGTGTGATGTTGAATGTTGTCAGTATGTATGCCCCACAAGTTGGATGTCAGAAGAGAGAGGAGTTCTGGAGTAAGTTGGATGAAGTGGTAGAGAGTGTTCCCAGGGGGGAGAGAGAGTGGTGATTGGAGGAGACTTTAATGGACATGTACTGTAGGTGAAGGGAACACAGGTGATGAGGAGGTCCTGGGTATGTTATGTCTGCCCCTTGCAGGGCATAAATGAGGCACCAATCGCCAGTAGTGAGTTTGCTTATTTATTAAATAATAAAGAACAAAGGAATGCGCCACGAGGGGCAAAATACAAACAACTATAATACGCCCTTGAGAGGGAATAACGTGAAACATACAAGTGCTGAAAAAAAAACATGAAAGGTAACTTACAAATAGCATGAGAGTCCACAGTCCAAAAGTAGAAAGTAGACTGGAATCAGGGGTAGGGGATTCCAGCCTTAGTAGGGCGAGGTCGCAACGAGGAATGACCCTTGCTGGCAACCTTAAATAGTACACGAAACGCAAATAACAACCAGGTGTGGAGAGAAAGTAATTACTAAAGCACAATCGGCTGTGACAGGCCAGGCACAGACTGACAGGCAGAAGTCCTGCTGCAGCACTGTCAAAATAAAAGCACAATCATTAAGACAGATAAACATGACTAAATACATACACTATGGCGGCATGAAATAATAGGCAGCGAACTGAGAGTTTTTGAGGGAGTTTATTAATCATACCGCCATCACAGACTCACTCCGGCGCCGTGCATGCGCGCCAGAGCGAGCCCGGAGGCTCTCCTAGCAGACAGTGGATGCGTCTAGTCAGATGAGCAGTGAGAGAGAGTGAGCTACAGAGCATACGCAGTTTTTATACCCAGTTACAGACAATACATGAAAGGCATGGGACATTTGCATCACAGTCAGAGCAGGAAGCATGAACGTTTGCATTTGAGTCATACATATCAACATCGGAACTGGCAGGAAGAAGCTAGACAAAGATCGGCTGCCTATTGATCTCAATACACACATCTCATTGTTCTGCTAATTGCCCCAGCTGAGCGCTCTGCTTGTCCGTGGCTGTGGGGGTTACCCCACACACTCCCCCCCAGAGGGCTCAGTAGGAAGCTCCTGAGGCCTTGATAGTCCGGCTTTGGTAGCGAGCAGGGAAAGCTCTGTGCAGGCGGAGGTGGAGGGAGGGGGGTGGGGGTAGCAAGTGCCGGCCCAGGACGGCGAAGTTGTTTGGGCCGCGCAAAAATTGCCTGTGGATCCACGATGTTGAGGGGCTGTCCCATTGAACGTGCGGAGGTCCACAGCAGCTGTTTGAAGAAAATTTGTCTCTGACTCCTCTTGCGGCCATGAAGAAAAAAAGGAGCTGCAGCAGTGTGGGACTTGGCGTGTTGACTTTAGGTGCGCGCGCAGTCCTAAAGTCCTCGGGGACAGCTGACGGCTGAATTCCTTTGTGCGCCGTGGCTGAGACCCGTACAAAATCCTGTGAGCGAGCTGCGTGCGTGCTTCAGGTGTGTGAGCAGCCCTGAAGGTTCTGTGTGCAGCGGCGAAGGACGATGGCGGTCTGTGGAGCCGTTATTGTCCCGTGCGTGGTGCGCTGTCCTCGTAACCCCCCGGTGTGCGTGCGGGGTTCGGTGCTTGGCAAGTCTGCTGTAGAGGCGAGTCAGGGTCAGGGAGCTTGATGGAGATCAGCGTCGTCGGCGCCGATGGTCATCCCTGTTGAGCTATTGCTGTAGATTGGTCATGGTGCGTTCAGGTCCACGCGCTGCGTTCTCCGTCGGCCCTGGAGGTCGCCGTCGTGGAGAGAGGATGAGGTGCGTGCGCTCTCGTGTGGAGGAGCTGTGAGAGCGGCCGGTCCCAGCGTGGATGTGCAGATCTCAGGCATGCAGATCTCACCATGAAGCATTCTGCAGCTTTCCCGGTCGTGGGTGATCTCCAGAGAGTTTCGCCTGGTGGTGGCTCTGCGTCGAGGTCTCCCTGTAGCAGAAGGGAGGGCAGATCATTTGCGTCAGGCTGCTGCGTTCGCTTGTCGTCTGAGAATCACCGCCGGGTGCTGCGTTCGTTGTCGTCGGGTCACCAGTGTAGCTGTCCAGACCAGAAGGTTGCGTTGCACAAAGCGTGTGCTTTCTCGGGGGCACCAATGTGGCGGCATGAAATAATAGGCAGCGAACTGAGAGTTTTTGAGGGAGTTTATTAATCATACCGCCATCACAGACTCACTCCGGCGCCGTGCATGCGCGCCAGAGTGAACCCGGAGGCTCTCCTAGCAGACAGTGGATGCGTCTAGTCAGATGAGCAGTGAGAGAGAGTGAGCTACAGAGCATATGCAGTTTTTATACCCAGTTACAGACAATACATGAAAGGCATGGGACATTTGAATCACAGTCAGAGCAGGAAGCATGAACGTTTGCATTTGAGTCATACATATCAACATCAGAACTGGCAGGAAGAAGCTAGACAAAGAGCGGCTGCCTATTGATCTCAATACACACATCTCATTGTTCTGCTAATTGCCCCAGCTGAGCGCTCTGCTTGTCCGTGGCTGTGGGGGTTACCCCACACTACACAGAAAAAAGGATAATAATCAGGAGACCCGAGCGTGGTACAGAACCGCACTCGGGATAATGACAGGGTAGGAACAGACGTGGACAAAATTGTTGGTACCCCTCTGTTAATGAAAGAAAAACCCACAATGGTCACAGAAATAACTTGAATCTGACAAAAGTGGTAATAAATAAAAATTCTATGAAAATTAACCAATGAAAATCACACATTGCTTTTGAATTGTGGTTCAACAGAATTATTTTAAAAAACAAACTCCTGAAACAGGCCTGGACAAAAATGATGGTACCCCTAGAAAAGATTGAAAATAATGTGACCATAGGGACATGTTCAACCAAGATGTGTCCTCTAATTAACATCACAGGTCTACAAACTTGTAATCAGTCAGTCGGCCTATTTAAAGGGTGACAAGTAGTCACTGTGCTGTTTGGTGACATGGTGTGTACCACACTAAACATGGACCAGAGGAAGCAAAGGAGAGAGTTGTCTCAGGAGATTAGAAAGAAAATTATAGACAACAGTTATCTAACAGTTATCTATCGGGCGCAAACAAGATTTAGGTTTGTTTACTGACTTAATGGAACCGTGTTGTCCCCGACAAGTCCCATGGGGTTTTTGTAAGCTTTGATTTGATTACGATGGACCCATTTGGAGATGGGGTCCTGGCGACCTTGGCTTATTTTGATTTGGTAAACGACCGGAGAGAGTTTATCTGTGATCGTGTGTGGACCTGTCCACCTGGGGAGGAACTTCCGAGCGAGTTTTCCTGCTCGTGTGTTGGTCTGTCCTGTCTGAGGAATGAAAGCATAATAGAAAACCTTGTCTCCCACTTGGAGTTCGTCATGTGAGGCTTTCTGATCGTAGTAGGCTTTGCGTCCTTCAGCTGATCGGTCCAGATGTTTTTGGGCAAAGGCAAAAGTCTGTCGGAGATGTTTGGTCAGGTCAGTCATGTACTGGTGAGTAGTGTAAGCTGTAGCAACACTGGCTTCTCCAGGTTGGTAGAGTAAATGCAGGGGCAAAGTCATTTGCCGGCCTGTCATCATTTCAAAAGGTGACACCCCCGTAGCTTCATGGGGTGTGGCTCGGATGGCCATTAAGACCAGCGGGAGTTTTACATCCCAGTCTTTTTGGTGTGGTGAAACATACTTCTTCAGTATGTTGATCACAGTTCGGTGGGTTCTTTCAACCTGTCCGGAGGATTGTGGGTGGTGACTAATATGGAAGTTAGCTTTAACTCCCAAGGTTCCCCACAGTTGTCGCATGACTTCGGCGGTGAAATGAGTGCCGCGGTCAGAGTTGATTCGGCTTGGCAGACCAAACCTAGAGAATACGTGGTTCATTAACAAGTAGGCCATGGTTTCTGCCGTGTCATTAGGAGCAGGCAGGCACTCGACCCATTTGGTGAAAGTACATGTGACTGTGAGGAAGTATTTGTTTCCTCTGGCTGACCGTGGAAGGGGACCTACCCAGTCAATTTGGAGGTCAGACCATGGGAATGAAATGCCTCTTTTCTGTAGGGGTGCTCGATGCATCGGGTTGGTTGGTTGAAACTGGCAACATACGAGACATCCCTTGATGTAGTTGGCTACATCCTTTCGCATGTATGGCCAATATGCCACTTGTTTGAACGCGTTGTACGTCGCTTTGACGCCTTTGTGTCCTGCTGTTGGGAGATCATGGGCATGAACAATCATCACCCCCCTCTGGTTACGAGGGACCACAAGCGCAGGCGTAGGGAGTTCATCGGAAACATGAACTAGAATGCCATTTCGCAGCTGCAAGGATGATCGTGCGGCAAAAAGTGGCTTCAAGTCTGGAGTGTCAGCGAGATCCGAGTCGGATGGTGCATTAAGTGCAGGATCTGAGATGTATTGTATCATTTTATGGACCGCAGGGTCAAGGTTTTGAAGAGAGATAAGGTCATCGTCAGTGAAAACAGGGTCAACCGCAAGGGGACCTGTGGTTTGTGTCATGTCTTGGGCCCTGTTAGTCTGGGCCCTAGTGACTGCGCAGACTGTAGGGGTGGGTGAGCAGAATCAAAGGACCAGGGTGTGCCTTGTATGGCTCCTTGTTTTGCAAGTGAGTCCACAAGGTCATTCCATTCTTTGTCCTGACCTGGTGTGCGCGAGTGACCTCTGACCTTTTTCCAATACACTTGGAGGTTGTTGGAGGTGACCAGGTGATCACATGCCTTGAAAAGGTCTTGATGTTTAACCGGTTTGCGGTTGGAGGTTACAAAACCTTTGGCCTTCCAGAGTGCTAAATGACAAGTGAAACTGAGGCGTGCGTAGTTGGAGTCAGTGCAGATGACCAATGTGCGAATGCCATGGTCTACAGCAAGTTGCAGTGTAATGAGCACACCTGCGATTTCCGCATACTGAGATGATTGGGAACCCAGTTGATAGTTGTGGGGTTCACAAGGCTGATTGTTCAGCCATGCCACACCCACACCAGCACGAATGTGAGTTTCATGGTGAAAAAGAACAACCATCGACATAGGCGGTGACCATATCTTGACAGATGTTCTGGTCAAAGTAGTGATGGTTTGGGTCTTCAGTGACTGTAGGTGGCTCTGCACGAATGGATGGTCCTGGAGTGTCCTCAGAGCACCGTTGGCAGGCAGCCAAGTCTGTGCCGAGAGGGCTTCTCAACTTTTGTGTGTAGCGGACCTCCACATCAAAGCTTTGTAGAGCCATCAACCAGGAGGCTATTCTGGCATTTGTTACAACACCTTCTCTGATGCGTTGACTGTTAAGGAAGACCACTGGTTGGTGGTGAGTCTCAACTGTGATTCTCTGGCCTCCCACATAGTTGGAGAAATGCTTGACTGCCCATACAGTGGCCAGTAGGGCTTTTTCACAGTCTGAGTATTTCAGTTCCGGGCCAGAGAGGGTTTTGCGGGCATAGGCCACGACTCGTTTGTCGTGGTCGTAGATTTGGTATAATCCAGCACTTAAGCAGTTGGCAGAGAACCCCACTTGTAAGAAGAATGGTTGGTCGCAGTTGGGATAGGCCAAACATGGTGCTGTGCATAACTTTTGCTTCAACGCTAGCATAGCCTGTTCTTGAGCCTCAGACCAAATGAAAGGGGTGTCCTTTCGTAGGAGGTCTGTAAGGGGTTTTGCCACGTCTGCATAATCCTCCATGAACTGACGTGAGTAATTGCATACCCCTAGGAAGCTCCGGAGTTCGGAGATGTTGGTAGGGGCTTTGATGTTTAATACACCTTGAATTCGTGCCGTTTGTGGTAGTACCCCTTTGGATCCTACCAAGAGACCGACATAGTTGACTTTGGTTTTGCACCATTGGCATTTGGAGAGAGAAATTTTGGCTCCAGCTCGCGTGAGCTGGCCAAGGACATGGTCAATTTCAGTGAGGTGGGTGTCCAGAGTTGGACTCTGAATGAGAATGTCGTCAACATAGATGAGGTTACCTCTGTCTCGGGCGTCTGGACATGCTTTGTTCAAGAAAATGCTGAACTCTGCAGGAGAGTTGGCATAACCGAAAGGGCATCGGGTGAATGTGTATTGGTGATTCGCGAACGTGAAGGCCAGTTTGTGTTGGTCTTCAGCTTGGACAGGAATAGTCCAAAAACCAGAAGCAATGTCCAGTGTTGAGAAGTATTTGGCATCTTTGACTCTAGGGAGTTCTTGCTCCAGTTGAGTCATAGGCCACCTAGAGAGAGGAACTTGAGTGTTCATTTTCCTGTAATCAATGGTGAGTCTCCACTTACCATTGGGCTTTAGGACAGGCCATAAGGGAGCCGAGTAGGTACTGTTGCATGGCCTGATTATGCCACGGTCTAGTAAATCATCGATTATTTCTTGTACTGGGCCGTACGAGGCCAAGGGAATCTTGTACTGCCTGACGTAGGTTGGAGGGGCGTCAGGTGGTGTAGGAATACGTACTGAGTGGATTGTGGTCAGTCCACAGTCCAAGGAGTCTTTGGAGAAGGATTGTTCATATTTAAGAAGAACTTGGTGAAGTTTTTCACGTTCTTCGTCAGAGGTTAGGGCATCAGCATCAGCTACCACCTGTGCAATCTCTTCAGCGATAGTGAGGACTGGTTTCGGCGGAGCATTGCTGGGATTGTCATTGGTTTGCTGATCGGACTCCGATGGAAGGAGTTCAATGGCTTGGACAAGCATTTGGTCATTGTTAGTCAAGTCGATTCGTCCCACTGACTCTTTGTCAGGGGTTGGTATTGACACAAGAGCGATGGCCTTAGAAGGCTTAGTGTAAATGACTGTAGGTTCAAGAGAGTCGGCCCAAAGAGAATCAGGGAGGCCGCCTAGCACAGGAACAGTCAGTTCAAAATCGTGGAAATCTGTGGTGATGAGCCAGCCAAGAGACGTGGCCTTGGGCAGGACGATGGTCTCTGCCGTGGGATTGTTAACCGGTAATGTGGTGGTTCTGTATTCTAGGCTTAGAAGGGGCATGGCCTCCAGAGTTAAGCCTAGATTGTCAAGCAAAGGAGCCGGTTGGAAAAATGCTTGTGGATGCATAGGTTTCTGTCCTGTTTGAATGCATAGTTGGACCGGGTAGCACGTGACATTAGCAGGTATGAGACAATGTTGAGTGTTCAGTACCTGGCAGGCCTCAGGGATGGTCTGGCCTGACTTTAGAGTGTCAAGATCTGGTTTAGAGTGAGCATCTCGAACTGAGGTGAGAGACCATAAGACATTGTTTATGGTATCAACCTGGGTTCCAAGTCTCACAAGAAGATCACTGCCGATGTAGACTGCATGTGGCAGGTCGGGAACGACCAAGAAGGGATGCGTTAGCAGTCTGTGGTTCCACTGAAGGTGGAGGGCGCAGACACTTCTGGCGACCAATGTTTTGTTTGATTTGGTCCCAGCAGGGAAATGAAAAGACTTGTTAGTGACCATAAGGTCAGGGTATTTCTCGTGTAGAGAGTCGAAAAGTGTCTGGCTGATTGCAGATTTATCAGCCCAGAGAGCCAGTACCACGTCTACTACGTGGGAGCTTTGGATAGCTAGTCCTTTGACCACTTGGGGGCAGTACTGTTCATCGGCTGCCCCTGGTTTTAGGGTGCAAAGAAATGAACTGTGTTCATTTAAGGTTGGGTTGTCAGATGTGGTGACCTGAAAAGGGGTGCCTGTTTCAGCCTGGTCCCCAAGATCACCTTCCGTCAAACTTTGTTGGGTCAGCAGTGCGAGTGGGTTGACTCCTGGAACATCCAAGGTGTCAAGAGTGTAGCACTGTGATCCGGTTGCTTCAGGTAGAGTGGTTGGAAGAGGTTGTCGAACTTGAGCCCATAGCTTTAGATTCTTGAAGTCTATCAGAGGCTCAAAGCGATTAAGTAGATCCTTGCCTATCAGCAATGGAATTGAGTTGAGATTGGACACATAGACCGGGTGGATCAAGGTCATGGGCCCAATGGAGATTTGTATCAATGACATGTGTGACACAGTCGTGTTTGAGGGTGCATAAGGTTGAATAGCTAAAGAGCAAGGTCTTAGTTTCAAGTCTTTGTGCGCATAATTAGCAGTGACACGTAGGTGTTCAAAAAGGTCACGCGACATGAGTGTGATGTCCACGGCGGTATCTAGTAGGGCTTCGTGTGTCATCACATCTTCCAAGGTCAATGACAGGAAAAATTTTCGTGCAACCCCCCTTTCGGTTAACACTAGAAGACCCAGAGAGGGGCCATTTGGCCTTTTTGGCTAGAAAACCCATAGGGGGATCATCAAGTGGCCACAAGAGGGCTAATGTCTGGGTCTTCTAGTGTTAAATCACACAGAAATTCTTGGACCGGTGGTTCAACGCAGATTAAACAGTCGCCGGTTTCGGGCGAGTGAGGTTTCCCAGGTAGCTGGACTACCAAAATGGCACTGGGTGGCGTTGCATTTTGGAGCTCCTCCTGAGTTTCGGGTGGAGGATGCTCGGTTGTGTCTTCGGTATCCTTCCCCTTTGTAGTAGGAGAATCCTCAGGGTTGACTTGTGGCAAACCTAAAGGATCGTTTGGGGTGGTCACAATATTTATGGCTAGGACATCTGGTTTCTTGTCCTCTTTCGCCTCCTTTTTCCTCTTCAGTTCGTCAAGTATGCGTTGGAGAGTCTCCAGGTCTTCTTGGCTGAAAATGGGCTTTTCTTTCTTCTCCCAGGGTTTGGAGTTAAACTTTCCAGGGGGAGGTCTTGCTTCCCTGTTGAAGTTTTTCCGGTGGTACGAAGGAGGTGACCACCTCCCGCGATTATGCGAGTCTCGAAATCGATATCTGTCATCCCGGGTATCCGTACCGTATTCTCGTGACTTACCTGGTGGACTCAGTCTCCGACGGTAGTCAGGTTTTGGTGATGTTGTCTTGGAACTTGGTGTCAAAACTTTTTCTGGGTCATGGCTCGACTTATCTTGACCAGAGGACTGTCGTCGTTTTATTTGTGACCGAGATGCTGGAACAGGGGCTGGCCTTGGGGCGCCCTCTAGGTCCAGGGTGTCTGATGCGGTGTTGACTGCTAACACCGCAGTAGACTCGGTATGCTTCTGATTGCTTTGTCGCTGTTTCTGGAATGCATAATGTGCAAACTCTCTTAGTTGGTTTATCGAGTTTGTCTTTGGGTTAGCCATGACTCCAAGGTGGTGTCCAATCGTGGGATGGAGATTCTGAATGAACAGAGCCTTGAAATTGTGGTCTTCTTCCATCTCAGGCGTGTTTTGAGATCCGAAATATGCGCGCAGGAGTCGCTGGTAGTATGCCTGTGGGGGCTCTAAGCGACCCTGTTTCACAGCTAGGGCTGTCGCTAGCCCTGACTGTAAGCAGTCGTCGGAAAACTCTCTTTCGATGGCTTCATAGAGTTTCCAGTGGTTCATCTTGATGTCAAATGGTTGCCGATCTATAAATTTTGATACCGACCTGTTGGCTGTCAACTTGATCAAATAAATGCGGTCGTCAACCGTAGCATCAGGGTATTTACGCAAGTAGTAGTCGATGTCTTGCAAATAAGCCCTGGTATCAGGTGACCCACTGGTTGAGGGGTCAAATTTCGTGACGTGGCGAGCGATCTTATTGAGATCTCCATCGGATGGAATTTGCACACGTCTTTCACGTTGCCGTTCGGGTCTGAACGGGTCAGGTGAGTGTGAGCCGGGGAAGTCCCCATCCCATGAGGGGATGCCCCCCTTTGTCGAGGGAACCGGTCTGTTCATGGATTCTGATCTCAGATCCCTTTGTTTGCGGTGGTCTTCCAGCTCTTCTTGGACGTCCTGAAGACCTTGTTGTGCTTCTCGTAGGAGCAGTTTGCATTTCCCATAATCGGAGCTTGTTTCGTCCAATTGACCTTCAACTTCCTTGAGTTGATTCTCTTTGTAAAGCAGGGCGGTTTTCAATTCCTCGTTTTCTTGCTGAAGTGAGGTATTGTTGTCTTCTAGTCGTTGCTTTTCTTCCTCTGCTTGTTCCAGATTTAGCAACGTCCGATCGAGCGTAGCTTGGGTGTCTTCTTTCTCTATGCGAGCTTGTTCCTGCTTTTTCACAAGGGATTTGTTCTCTTCCTGAAGAGAAAGGATGGTTGTTTGTCGTTTCACCAGTTCCTTTTCGGCGTAGAGTACTTGGGTTTCAGCTCGTTTTAGCCTTGCAACTAATGCTAGTGCAAACTTTCCTAACACACCAGGGATTTCCTTTGCTTTCGGTGGGTTAGTTT
This sequence comes from Pholidichthys leucotaenia, assembly GCA_020510985.1. Classification (NCBI taxonomy): domain Eukaryota; kingdom Metazoa; phylum Chordata; class Actinopteri; order Cichliformes; family Pholidichthyidae; genus Pholidichthys; species Pholidichthys leucotaenia. The sequence continues at coordinate 78,163,953 of CM035843.1, read as the reverse complement.
CGCATTCATCCGAAAGTTTTTCCGTGATTTGCTTCAAATCTTTTGGTGGAGTATCCCGAACATGTCTGGAGAAACCGGGTATAAGGTCGGAAGCCAACTCTTCCAATATTACTTGAAGGTCATTTAATTCGTCAAGTGGATTTGACATGTTTGACCGTTTGTGTAACGCTTAGCTTGAAATCAATTTGTTGATTATAGCTAAAGTTGTGCGTCAAGAGTTAACCTTGAGTGTCGTTTTACAGTGAGGGTAATTACAAGCTTCCTTTTGGAGTTTGTTTCAACTTCCAGGCTTGTAAGAAGGAAAGCAAATATTTTGGAATTCTTTAGAAATGTGGAATAGGTGTTAGTTTATTTGTTGACACTGTATTTTGATTTGTATTTCACAAGACAAAAGCAAAAAAAAAAAAATTTTTGTGTTGACTGACTTCTTTCAGTTCAGTTATCAAAGTGTAGTTTTGGAATAGTCCTCAACTAGGTTGTGAATTTTTTTGTTGAATCTCACTTGAAAGTAATGATTTTATTTACAAAAGAAAAAGAAAGCAACAAAAATAGAAAAGGTTAAATGCTTTAAGGCTTTAGGGTTACAGTATAAGTCTTCACTTTGTTTTAAAGTTAGAACTGGCTTGGTTCTATTTGTTAAAGCTTATCTTCATTTAAAGCCTTTCAATGTTTTAATATTTACAAGTTAGGAAACAAATGAATTGTCTTTGCGTATTGTCACTAAGGCTTCCTTAGGATTAAAGTTAATGATTATTTAAAAAGAGGAGAAAAATCAAAATGTTTTACAGACTAGTCAAAGTTTTCACCTTTTGACTTATTTCAAATCCTGGTGAGAAATAGTGAGCTGGTTAAATGTTTTCCTTCTCCTGGGGAGGAAACATGAATCAAAAGCAACACTGACTGTAAATAAGCTAAAGCTTTCAAGTGTTAATTGCTGGATGTGGTTTCCTAATTTTGGAGAATTTTGGTTAAATATTTAGTAAATCACTAAATCCTTTACCAACATGCACAGGATTAACATTAACTTGAGTTTAAATGAACATTGTCATTTATTTGAGTCCCTAAGTTGAATGGCTTCCTGTGAAAGAAATCGCACAAAGTGATCTTTAAAACAAAACACATATATATAGCTTCAAAAGTTTGCAGACTTTTAGCGTAAGATGTGTGAATATATGCTTTTAACTAAAAAGATTAAAATATGTGGTTAACATATGTGAGTCTATGCTTCTATGTTCTTTCACTGTGTATATATGCAGTCAAAAGCTCTTCCACCAATGAGAACAAACTTCAAACCCACAAGTTTCCTTTTCCTTTTGGTTCTTGGGATCAAACTTTGAATTGGGTTTAAATTTAGGTTGTTCCGGATAATTCGGATTGATTTAAAGTCAATTTGGAAGCTCTGTTTGATTATAAATCAGCTTAATAGATTTTCTCTGCTTTAATCCGAGTGTGCATTCATGCAAGAAATGCAACTCCTATAGTTGACCACACGATGGAGGCAGTTGTCTCTGCCCTCCCAGGGGGAGGAGACACTGGTGACGTGGCTCTGGGCGGGTCTACCGGTCTCACTCAAAATGGCGGCTAGGGTGACTCCCTCTTTGCGCCTTCAAGATGGCGTCTGCACGCTTACCCTGCTCATGCGCAGTTTTTCGTGCACGCCTTTCGGTCACGCGCGCGACTGTGCGTGTTCACGTGACACGTGATGCGGGCGCGAGTCTCAGCGACAACGCCACACCTTGCTTTTCAAGATGAGAGTTTAATCTCCAACTTTCACAAATAATGTTACCCCTTTAATTCCGGGTATAGCTTAGCGCTACTTTCCCCAGCGGTTTATTCAGTGACCAGATCAAACTGCGTCCAGCTTAATCTGACGTCACCACGCTTGGGTAATTAAATTACAGAACTGGCCAGTTTAATTACTCCTTTCGGGATAATCGCCGAAAGGTTAAACTGGCGAGAGACAGGACGGTTTTCTTCGTGTTTCTGTCGCTCTAGGCCTCTGTTTCTTAATCCAGCATATAATAATACTGCTTAAACTTTGCATGCATCAAAAACTGTTGACTTTAGTGGGGGAATCACTCACCCCCCCTTTGCTATCAATCAGCCTCCTCAGCGGGAGTTTAGGTAAACAACACAGCAGACACACACAGGCAGGAAGAGACACAGCCTCTCCCCAGCAAACACACAGGCTCCTGAATAAAGTGGATCAATATTTGCAGGGAAAAAAAAAATTATGATTTCAATGAATTTTCTTTTTGCATATACGTTTCCCAATTACAGAGGCCTCACAGCGGGGCACCATTAAGCTGTAGTATAAATTGCCTATAAAATTATTTGTCATAAGGTACAGGAATTATTTATCTTATTTAATAGTGGGTGTGAAAGGGGGCGGAGTTGAACCATCACTTCTACACCCGCTAAATTAAATAAAAGCACTCGTAAAAGGGGCACCAGTCCTCACGGACAATAAAATTAACTTTAATTTTAATTAATTTTGTACCTTAAATTACTTAATGAATCAGTCTCAAAGTTTCAGTGAGTTTTTGTCCTGCCGTGATTAGGAAACCTGTATATGTGAAAGGAAAATGCTTCTACTGCTCTTATTCACTCTTTTTATTAAAATCATTCAGGTTACATGGCATGGCATTCAAATGATGAATAAACAGATTCAGATGATGACAGCGTAAAATATCACATCAACTGATATTGGGTTCCTGAACATAAAATCCAGCTTTACACCTCTGCAGAACCAAGGAGAAACTAGACTTATGTTTCAACGGTAAATGAGGCTGGAATGTTTTAACAAAACATCGCAATTTTATGGGGAAAATTCATAAGCTAATTATCTAAAAATGACTCCTGAATTAATCTACAAAATTTAAGGGCAGTTACTTAAAAAGACTGAAAGTTTTCGTTCAGTTTACAATTCCATCCTGCGGCTGAGAGACTAATTGAGCCCTGAAATACGGGCCATATTCAATTGTAATTTAATTGTTAGGACATCACGTTTTAACCCAGGAAATAGGAGAAATAAAAGTTTCACTCACACAACGGCCGTTGGTCCAAGTTCCGCGGGTCGGTACCGCTGGGTTTTGAAGTTAGGACGTCGGAGGAAGCGGCTGCTATCCTCACTCACAGCCTTGGAGGTGATAACTCAGCTGGGGGGCCCTTCAAAGAGACACTTGCAGCCGTGGGTGGCTTGTCTCAGGGCGGCGTGAAAAGTCCTTGGAAAAGAATCCAAATTTTGAGGTCTCTTGTAGCGGGATAGACCAAAAAAAACTGAAGGAAAATCTTCTCAGTCTCTGTTCACTTTAAACTAGGCAAATTAAAGGTCCACTTTAATGGCGTGAAAAGTCATAAAAAAAAGTGTTAGAAAAACATTTACTAGGATAAGAATGGCTTCTGAGGTGAAGGAAAAAGTTTGAGAATTTGATTCTCTAAAAGGGACGAGCTCTAAAGAAAAAATGGTTTCTCCTCAGTTTCCAGAATATAAGAAAAGATTTGACAAACACACAGAGAATAAAATAAAACTTCACAGGGCCTTGAAACGGTGGAATAAAATCTTCTTCTGAGATCTAGATTGCTATTCTGCTTCTTTAATCTTAATTTAGTTCCTAATCTTTCTCAAAATCTCTTTCTTTCTTCTTTCTGTGTTTCTAATTCTTAATTCTATTACCGCTTTGCTGTTCTAATCTTCCTGCCTGTTCTTTGTCTACCCTTTTGTCTTCTAACTCTCCAACTAAACTCAAATCTAACTTCTGTCTTTTAAAGTTGCCTCGCCGGGTCGTAAAACTGATGATGTAGTCGCAAGACTGACCAATCGGCTTTTTCAGAAGCAGTTTGAAATGGCTGCTATCCAATGTGACAACACCTCTTTGTTTGAGAGCAGCCAATCAAATGAAGACACCATCCCATGAAATTTCAGAGGGAAAATCAACACTCAGTCAGTTCTTATGAGATAAATGCTCAATATAAAATCTAACTAAATTAAATGACTTGGCTAATATATGGTGATCATGCATTTATAACATTACTCCAATAACACTCATGAATATAACATTTCTTATACATAATTATAATACATGCATTCAGAATCAGAATCAGAATCAGAATCAGATTTATTGCCATTGTTCATGTAGTACACAAACTAGGAATTTGTCTCGGTGCAATGCTGCAACATTAAACATGATAAAATAAAAGAAATAAACTATACATGCAATAAAGTGTAGAATAAGAGTAAGTGATACTGGTCAGCAGTTAAAATATATTAGCGAGCAGCAGATACTGTGGAGAACCATATAGTGCAGTCGGTAATGCAGGAAGAAAACAGTGATGATTGACATGAGTCTGGTTGAGCTGTTGTACATAGTGCACGAGAGTCAATAAGTCACTTAGTGTTCAGCAGTCTGATGGCAGAGGGGAAGAAGCTGTTCATGTGACGGGAGGTTTTAGTCTGGATGGACCGAAGTCTTCTACCTGAGGGGAGGGGGGCAAACAGTACGTGACCAGGGTGTGAGGGATCGGCTATGATCCGGCCAGCACGCCTCCGGGTCCTGGAGATGTACAGATCCTGGAGAGATGGGAGCTTGCAGCCGATCACCTTCTCAGCAGAGCGCACGACGCGCTGCAGCCTTAGTCTGTCCCTGGCAGTGGCTCCTGCGTACCACACGGTTATGGAGGTGGTGAGGATGGACTCGATGATGGCTGTGTAGAACTGCACTAACATCTTGGTGGGTAGCTTGAGTTTCCTCAGCTGCCGCAGGAAGAACATCCTCTGCTGGGCTTTTTTGATGAGTGAGCTGATGGTCGGCTCCCATTTGAGGTCCCTGGTGATGGTAGTGCCTAGGAAGCGGAAGGAATCAGCAGTGGTGATAGGAGAGCCTGTGAGGGTGAGGGGGGGCAGAGGGGTTGTGACTTTCCTGAAGTCCACAATCATCTCCACTGTCTTCAGAGCGTTCAGCTGCAGGTTGTTGTTGTTGCACCAGGACGCCAGCAGGGCCACCTCTCTCCTGTAGGCGGACTCGTCGCCGTTGGAGATGAGCCCGATGAGGGTGGTGTCGTCCGCAAACTTGATCAACTTGACAGACTGGTGGCTGGAGGTGCAGGAGTTGGTATAAAGGGAGAAGAGTAGGGGGGAAAGTACACAGCCCTGGGGTGATCCGGTGCTGATGCTAGTAGAGTCTGACAGTCTTTCCCAGCCGCACATGCTGCCTCCAGTCCGTCAGGAAGTCGGTGATCCACCTGCAGAGGGAGTCAGGCACGTTGAGCAGGGACAGCTTGTCCCGGAGCAGAGCGGGGCGGATGGTGTTGAATGCGGAGCTGAAGTCCACAAACAGGATCCTGGCGTAGGTTCCCGGGGAGTCCAGGTGCTGCAGGATGGAGTGGAGGGCCAGGTTAACTGCGTCGTCTACAGACCTGTTGGCTCGGTAGGCAAACTGCAGCGGGTCCAGGAGAGGGGTGGTGATGGACTTGAGGTGGGGCAGGACCAGGCGCTCAAAGGACTTCATGACTACAGAGGTGAGCGCTACAGGTCTGTAGTCATTAAGTCCAGTGATCCGTGGCTTCTTGGGGACAGGGATGATGGTGGAGGATTTGAGGCAGGTCGGCACGTGGCATAGCTTAAGGGAGGAGTTAAAAATGTCTGTGAAGACAGGAGCCAGCTGTTTCGCACAGTGTCTCAGGGTGGAGGGAGACACGCCGTCCGGACCGGGGGCCTTGCGCGGGTTCAGTCTGGAGAACTGTTTGAGCACGTCCTGCTCACTGATGATAAGGGCAGGGGGGGAGGAGGGGGGTGCCTTTAATGAAGTAGGGATTGTGGAGGCTGTGGAGCTGGAGGGAGGGGGGGAGTTGGACACA